>CM022297.1:467388000-468622025 GCA_011799875.1 Thinopyrum elongatum
CTTGGTCCAGATTTTGCTCACGCGCCTCCGCCGTTCAACAGCCCTGGTAAGTTCTTCCTCCTTCCCCCTCCGTAGATCTCATTAGGGTTCGAACGAATTCATGGAGGTTCGGCACTGTTCTTCGCTTGTTCTTCGTTGTAGCATGAGGTCTGATTCAAGCTTGATATTTATCCTGTGCGGCAATAATCCTAGTCCCTTTTTCCTCATCAGAGCATCTCTTTTAGGTAGAAAAATCCGATCTGGACCTTCATAAACTGCTCAAGTACCAGTATTTTAGGTCTGAATATATTTTCATTTTCTGACACGCGGTAGATCCAAAATTGCAATACCAATCTGTGAAACATGTTTTTCATTACTTAGCCATTTTCCAACTTCAGATCTATACTTTCAATATCCGTGTAGGCGGTTTAACTTCAGCAAATAATAACCTGCCAGGTACCATTAGTCCCCTCTTAAACCGCCAAGTGCTCGTCTTTGTAATTTGATAACGTCACTGTCCGGTTTAACATTTATGCATGCTTCAACACTTTCTGCCTGTTAACCATGAACCTTAAACCGACACAAATCTTTTCCAGGTTATCGTATAAATGGCCAAATCCTTTTATTCCTGCAACTGGGTTCAATCCCGGGTTACAGAAGAAGAACTGAATGGGTGTGTTGCAACCGACGCTTTAGCGAAAAAGGAAGACATCCACTGGAGAGCCCCCGGTCCAGAAAATCCTCCTGAGCCCAAGGATGGGGAAGTGATCATTTTTGTTGATCATCTGAGTCAAGGGTTCAGCCCTCCCGGATCAAAAAATTTCCGTGACGTGCTTCACTTCTTCCAACTTCACCCTCAAGATATTGGGCCTAACTCCGTGTCCAATATTTGCAATTTTCAAGTGTTTTGTGAAGCCTACCTGCAAGAAGAGCCCACAGTCAACCTGTTCAGAGATTTTTTCTATTTAAACCTCCGTACTGAATTTAAGGATGGGCCCAATACTGAACTTGGCGGGGTTTCAATTCAGAAGAGAAAAGACGTCAGCTTCCCTCACGCTAAGCATCATAGCCATCCCAAAGATTGGAATCAAACTTGGTTCTATTGCCAAGATACATCTCCAGCTGGCGAGAATCCTCTGCCGGGTTACCATGCTCACCGGCTTACCGATGCACATCCATTCCCCCAAAGACTCAATGCAAAGGAACAGTCCAAATATGCACCACAGCTTTCAAAGCGCAGAGCCTTTGTGGCAAACGGTTTGACAGGCATTGATTTTGTCCGTTGCTGGGTATCTTGGAGCATTTTGCCTTTAAGCCGTCGCTCCGGTTTAATGTGTGAGTACACAGGGGATGTGAAAGATCCTCAACGCCACACTGATATTCAACTGACTGATGCTGAAATTACTGAATCTGTCAAGAAGATGTTGGATGAACCGGTGACCGACTGTAGCAAAACAGGACTTAGTCCTTTCTGCGCTTCAAATAAACCACCAACTGTAAGAATTGCCCCACTCCTGCTTTAATCCATATTCTTAATACTCCCTTATGATCTTTTCAATCTTTAAACAGGGTGATGATCCGTTCTGGAAGAAGAAACCGCAGGATAAACCGGCCAAAACACCTCGTGTCAAGACCAAGGTCAACAAGAAGCCCGCTAATAAGAAAAACACCGAGCCTACCGAGTTAAACATTGACGATGATAATCCGGAATCAGAGGTAGAACTTGATTCACTTGGCTCTTTTTTCATACATCTCATTGATGATGATTTTTATCAGGACGACGCAGAAGCTAGCCGCGCAAATGACGTAGAGGTAACTATTCTCTCATCCAGTTCAGAACCTCTGCCCACACAGAAAACCCGACAAGCAAGCCGGAAAGTAAGATTTTCTCACCCCTAGCTTACTTGGATCCAAACTTTCTTTTGAAGAAGCAGCAACACGAAACTCACCGCACAACCCGGCATAGCGGACATGTGGTCACTTCTTTCGGTTTACCGAACTCGCCAGTTCGTAAACGCCGCCCAGAGGTCTCTTCTATTTCTGACACATCTTATCCCAAGGCGGGTTATTTCCGACAACCTCTTAATCCATCTGATTTAAACTATCAGGGAACTTCCCATTCATCCTTTGGCGAGTCCACAGGGACACAAATTCCAACCCTCAAAACTGTTCCTGGATGAGCATTTTTAACCAACCCTTTATACCTTATGCTTGATCATTATACTAACCTGTTATTTGCGTCTCTGTCAGAGCCAAGGCCAGACCCAGTAAAAAGGCCAAATTGAACAAACCGGCTGATGACAGTGCGCCAACTGATCCGGAAAAGAACCCGGAACAGTTTGAACCAAATACTGAAGCTATTCTTGATGATCCACCACCGCAAGATCATGAAACCTTTGTTGAACAGATGGAAATTGATCCGATGGGTCATGCTGATAAACCGCCAAGCCCAACTAAGGCTGCTGATGATAAAGCTGATGATGTTCTAGTTACCGGTGTCAGTTATACAGCCTCAGGCAACCCCACCGCTCTGTCAAAACATAGTGCCAAAGAAGAATTTTCTGCTGTTAACAAGGGCAAGTGGAAGGTGAACTTGGAAAGCTATGCCCACCTCAGCGCCCAAGATATTCATTCTGGGTTTTTAAACCGTTTGTACACAAGCCGTGATTATGAAGCCGGTTTACTGAACATGATGAAGGAGCGATATGAGGTAAATGCTGTTAACTCTGCATAAATATTCTTCCCTTAGCCGCCAAGTTTACTGGACATAAAAGAATAGAATATTCTACAAACTTTCAAGAACCATATAGATCAACTCCACTAGCCCGCAAGGGCCGGTTTATAATGTCAATATGAACCAGGACTTTAGAATAATAACTCTTCAATTTCGCCTGTGTAGCCCCCAAGGGTCGACTTAACAAATATGTTAAGTTGAGACTAATTCTGCTGTAAGGCTCAAAATTCTTACTTAGGACCTTTATAATCCGGTTGACCATCAAGCTGATAGTTGTTATGTGCTTGGGACTTGTAATTTTTTTTTGATAAGAAGCAATAGACATTAGCCCCCAAGTGCCAAGTATATTACTTGTTATGTGCTTGGGACTTTGAATATGCACTGCTATCTAATTAATTACATGTCTCTTGCAGGCTGATCTTAACTAGAAGGAATCTCAAATCGCCGACCTTCAAGAAAATATCAAGTCGCAACAAGCCGAGACCTCCAAAGCCAAGGAAGAACTGACCAGTGCCTTAACAGCAATGGAAAAACTGAAGGAGAGCTTCAAGAACGAGCGGGCAGGTTGGGATACAGAAAAGTCAACTCTGCTGAAGAGGGCTGAGGATGCTGAGGCTGCCCTTAATCCGGTAGCTGAGGAGCTGACTGGCTTGAAACAGCAAATAAATGCCATGACCGCTGCCGTATTTGGTAAATAACTTCTTCATAAGCTTTGAACATGTATTATGTAAGAGACTGCCGGTTTACCGATGTTTTTGATGATGCAGGAACTCGCATTGCTCATCTTGGCTCAGATATGCGGCAAAAGCTGAAAGCCGCCTATACACTTATAGAGCAATTATATACCGTCGTACAACAGGTTATCTGCACAGCTTCCCATAATAAATCGCCCCCAACCTTGATCAAGGAGATGTTGGAAAGGCTGGCGATGATGCCTGCACGGTTTGAAGAGCTAAAGAAGTCAGCTGCCAGGGTGGGTGCTCTTACTACACTGACTCGGGTCAAAGCTTGGATATCTGATCTTGATCTGGCCGATGTGGGAAACGGCTACCCGAGCATAAAGGAGGATGGGTCAGACTTTAATAACGATGACCTCAGAGCCTTGACAAGGGAAATGCACCCCTTGGCTAGCAAATTGGCTGAAGAAACCGATCTTTCACATTATCAGTCGATTTATGATGCCAACAACAAGAGAGTTAACGCGCCAACTTATGATGCTCCAAATCTTATTCCTCCAATCCGTAAGCATACCTATGCCCCTAATGTTGACCCCTCCACACTTATAAGTGATGAAGCTGTATTCAAGGCCTTAACTGGGATCGATTGGAGCACCATTGACTTCCAGCCACTGGGTAGAGAGGAGGAAGATGAACCGGCGCTGGGCGATCCGCAACCTTCAAGTCAGCCAGGTCAGGACTCGTAAACCGGGGGCCAGTTTAGCAGCTGCTTTTTTAAGACTTGTTAAAACAATTATTTTTTTGGGCACCAAACGCCTTGTAATAGGCTAGCTTAAACTATTGTTCTACTGTGCCATCGTGCATATTTACTTTGCATGACACTGCTAATCCACCATGTTAAGATATGCCACTTATGCTTATAATATTAACAATGTGGAATCTGCTCCTGCATGCAACGGATTAAAAGTGTCCTGGCGGTTTACCGCTGGACGGGTCATAACGCCCAATATAAAACCATGGAAACTAACATAGCTTATACCCAAGGCTGGACTTTCAGAATAACCAAATTTGAAATATATCATACCTGTGATATTTGATCACACTGTTGGTTTACCAAACCGGTGTAGTAAGGGGGAGAACCCAAACTTTGAGCACTGGTAATTATCATAGATTGCTTGGCTTATGAACCAAACCAGGCCGGGTTAATAAACACCGGATATTATCTTATCTCATACTGGCGACTTATAGTCAAAAGCCAGGCCGGGTTAATAAACACCGAATGTTATCTTATCTCATACTGGTGACTTATAGTCAAAAACCAGGCCGAGTTAATAAACACCGGATGAATTATGATCATAAATCATTATAAGCCTCATCAAATAAACCTAAAAAAAACTGTGGAATAAAACCAATGAAAAAATGAGGCTTTTCATGGGCTGCCAGGCCGAAAATCGAGTGCTTTCACGGACCGCACAGCCACTGAGTTAAACCTATATACAAACCTTATAAGATGGACCTCACATAACCAATCGTCGTTTTAACTTTGACAAGTTCAGGGACTGTATAAGATTGACTTGTCAAATGTTCGGCGGGTCATTCCAGGAATACCTGGGCGGAGTGGCTTACTTAAAAAGGCAAGATAACCCGGGGTTTTAGGTGAATACACCTGGCTTCCAAGCCTGGCTTTTAAGCCTATTACAAGGGTTATACAAACTCTTTGTTCTTTAGAATCAAGGAGCCCCCAAGTAATATTTTTGAGCTATGCTCAAGGGGCACCTATGTTTGAGCTGTGATTTTGCAACAGACTCTCTTTGGTACCTTTAACCTGGGTAGCAAGCCCCCAAGTTTTTTTTTTCAATTGGCTTATAAGCTGGTTCAAAGGGTAATCATAACTTCGCTCATAAGCCGGAAGCCCCCAAGTAACCAAAGACTCATTAAGAAAAAACGACAGAGGCCCTGCTTTAGCAGGGGTGCCGGTTTATTATATTGATCACAATATATACATTGTCAAAAATATATACATCAGAAGAGCCAATGGCTCAGGTGTAGTAAGGCCGAAGATGAGCAATATTCCATGGCCGGGGAGTCTCTTCCTCCGACGTGCGTGAGTCCTTGTGGTCTCGAACATCAATAAGGTAGTATGACCCATTGTTCAGATTCTTGCTGACCACAAAGGGTCCTTCCCAAGGTGGGGATAACTTGTGCATATCAGTCTGATCCTGGATAAGCCGGAGCACTAAGTCGCCTTCTTGAAAGGTTCTAGTCTTGACCCGGCGGCTGTGATAACGACGTAGATCTTGCTGGTAAATCACCGAACAAGCCGCTGTGAGATCACGCGCCTCGTCTAACAGGTCAAGTGCATCCTGACGTGCCTTTTCATTATCAGCTTCAACGTAAGCCGCCACACAGGGTGAGTCGTGACGGATGTCACTGGGGAGAACCACCTCTGCTCCATAAACCATGAAAAAAGGCGTGTAACCCGTAGATCTGTTGGGCGTTGTGTTGATGCTCCATAGCACTGAGGGTAACTCCTCTACCCAACAACCCGGCGTCCTCTGTAAGGGAACCATAAGCCGGGGCTTGATGCCTCTCAGGATCTCTTGATTGGCTCTCTCAGCTTGACCATTAGATTGGGGGTGAGCCACCGACGATACATCAAGCCGGATATGCTCACGTTGACAAAATTCTTTCATAGCACCCTTGGAGAGATTAGTGCCATTGTTTGTTACAATGCTGTGTGGAAAGCCAAAATGGAAGATCACCTTCTTCATGAATTGAACCGCCGTTGTTGCATCACACTTACCGACTGGCTCTGCCTCTACCCACTTAGTGAATTTATCAACCGCCACCAAGAGGTGGGTCTTCTTATCCTTGGACCTCTTAAAAGGTCCAACCATATCAAGCCCCCAAACTGCAAACGGCCAAGTGATTGGAATCATTCTCAACTCCTGAGCCGGAACATGAGCTCGACGTGAAAACTTCTGACAACCGTCACATTTTTTGACCAAGTCCTCAGCATCAGCATGAGCCGTCAGCCAATAAAAACCGTGACGAAAAGCCTTGGCTACAAGTGATTTAGAGCCGGCGTGATGACCACAATCTCCTTCATGGATCTCACGCAGAATATCACACCCTTCTTCAGGGGAAACAAAACGCTGAAACGCCCCGGTAACACTGCAATGGTGCAGCTCTCCATTGACAATTGTCATTGATTTGGACCGCCGGGTTATTTGCCTGGCCAAGGTTTCATCGTCAGGTAACTCGCCCCGGGTCATATATGCCAAATATGGAATTGTCCAATCAGGAATAACATGAAGAGGCGCCACCAACTGAGCTTCCGGGTCAGGAATAGCCAAATCCTCCTCTGTAGGTAACTTGACCGACGGGTTATGCAAAACGTCAAGAAAGACATTAGGTGGCACCGGTTTACATTGAGAACCCAACCGGCTTAAGGCATCAGCCGCTTCATTTTTCGTCCGATCAACATGCTCAACTTGATAACCCTTGAAGTGACCAGCAATAACATCCACCTCTCGTCGATAAGCCGCCATGAGGGGATCCTTAGAATCCCAAGTACCAGAGACTTGTTGAGCCACCAAATCTGAGTCACCAAAGCACCTTACCCGGCTTAAGTTCATCTCCTTAGCCATCAGAAGACCGTGGAGCAAGGCCTCATATTCAGCTGCATTGTTAGTGCAAGGGAACATCAAACGGAGAACATAACAAAATTTATCACCTCGAGGGGAAGCTAGCACAACTCCAGCCCCCGAGCCCTCCAATTGCCTGGACCCATCAAAGTGAATAGTCCAATACGTGTTATCTGGTTTTTCCTCAGACATCTGCAGCTCTGTCCAGTCATTGATGAAATCCACCAGTGCTTGAGACTTGATGGCCGTGCGAGGCATATACTTCAAACCATGAGGCCCAAGTTCAATGGCCCATTTGGCAACCCGGCCTGTTGCTTCCCTGTTTTGGATGATATCTCCTAAAGGAGCAGAGCTAACCACAGTAATTGGGTGACCCTGAAAATATTTCTTAAGCTTCCGGCTTGCCTAGAAAACCCCATATACAAGCTTCTGCCAATGTGGGTATCTCTGCTTGGACTCAATAAGCACTTCGCTGATACAATAAACCGGCCGTTGAACCGGATATTCCTTGCCTGCCTCTTTCCTTTCAACCACAATAAGCACACTGACAGCCCGGCTATTAGCAGCCACATATAACAACAGCGGCTCCTTATCAACGGGCGCAGCTAGGACCGGCGGCTCAGCCAGCTGCTTCTTAAGCGCCTCAAATGCCTCATTAGTAGCGTCACTCCAGACGAAGTCATCTGTCTTTTTCATCATCTGATACAAAGGGATGGCCTTCTCACCGAGGCGGCTTATGAACCGGCTTAGCGCCGCAATACGACCCGCCAGACGTTGAACATCATTGATACACGCCGGTTTAGCCAGAGAAGTAACGGCTTTGATCTTCTCCGGATTAGCTTCAATGCCCCTATTAGACACCAGAAAGCCCAAAAGCTTGCCCGCCGGCACACCAAAAACACACTTGGCCGTATTAAGCATCATCTTATAAACTCGGAGATTATCAAAGGTTTCCTTCAAGTCGTCTATCAACGTCTCCTTCTTTCTGGATTTCACCACAGTATCATCCACATAAGCATGAACATTGCGTCCAATCTGATTATGAAGACAATTCTGCACACATCGCTGGTAAGTCGCCTGGGCACTCTTGAGCCCAAAAGGCATAGACACATAGCAGAAGGCTCCAAAGGGAGTTATGAAAGCTGTCTTCTCCTGGTCCTTAACTGCCATCTTGATCTGATGATAACCAGAATAAGCATCCAAAAAACTCAAACGCTCACAACCCTCCGTAGCATCAATAATCTGATCAATACGAGGGAGAGCAAAAGGATCAGCCGGACAAGCCTTGTTTAAATCCGTGTAGTCCACACACATGCGCCAAGTGCCATTCTTCTTAAGTACTAGCACCGGGTTAGCCAACCACTCAGGATGAAAAACTTCAACAATAAACCCAGCCGCCAAGAGCCGGGCTACCTCCTCACCAATGGCCTTACGCCTTTCTTCATTGAAACGACGAAGAAACTGCTTGACCGGTTTAAACTTGGGATTAATATTGAGAGTGTGCTCAGTGAGTTCCCTCGGTACACCTGGCATGTCAGAAGGTTTCCATGCAAAGATGTCCTGGTTCTCACGGATGAACTCGATGAGCGCGCTTTCCTATTTTGGATCCATATTAGCACTGATGCTGAACTGCTTGGATGAATCGCCAGGAACAAAATCAACCATCTTAGTGTCATCTGCCGATTTAAATTTCAAAACCGGATCATGCTCTGTAGTTGGCTTTTTCAAAGACGTCATATCCGCCGGATCAACATTGTCCTTGTAAAATTTTAACTCCTCCGTTGCACAAACCGACTCAGCATAAGCCGCATCACCTTCTTCACATTCCAAGGCTATATTTCGGCTCCCATGTACTGTGATGGTCCCCTTGTAACCCGGCATCTTGAGCTGCAGATAAACATAACAAGGTCGTGCCATGAACTTGGCATAAGCCGGCCGTCCAAACAGAGCGTGATACGGGCTATGAATCTTGACTACTTCAAAGGTCAATGTCTCTGACCTAGAGTCATGATCATCTCCAAAGGCAACTTCCAGAGCTATCTTACCAACAGGGTACGCTGACTTACCAGGCACCACACCATGGAAAACTGTATTCGACGGTTTAAGATTTTTATCTGTCAACCCCATGCGACGGAAAGTTTTGTAATAAAGGATATTTATGCTGCTCCCTCCGTCCATGAGTACCTTGGTAAACTTATACCCTCCAACCTGGGGTGCAACCACCAATGCTAGGTGACCCGGATTATCAACCCGGGGCGGGTGATCTTCCCGACTCCACACGATGGGCTGTTCAGACCAGCGCAAGTAACAGGGAACCGTCGGTTCAACGGCGTTCACTGCCCTTTTATGAAGCTTCTGATCCCGTTTGCATAAATTTGTGGTGAAGACGTGGTACTGCCCACTATTCAACTTCTTTGGGTTACTCTGATACCCAGATTGCTGCTGCTGATTCCCCTGACCTGACTGTTGACGGTAGCCACCCTGATTGCCTTGATTGCCCTGATTACCTTGGAATCCAGAACTAGAACCGCCACCGCCATAACCCGGCCCATGAGAACCGGACCCTGAACCACCACCCAGTCCATGATTGTCTTGAAAAAGATTGGAATTTTTATACTCCTTCATGATGTAGCAATCCTTCCAGAGGTGGCCAGACGGTCTTTCTCGCGTCCCATGCCTTGGGCAGGGCTGACTTAGGGTCTGCTCAAGATTAAAGCCTGACCCTCCGGCCCATGGGGGCGGTTTACCTTTACGACGCTGGCCATTATTCTGTGCGCTGGTGTTAGCCACAAAGTCCAAACTATTATCAGCTTTGCGCTTACCATTGCCTCCCTGATTCGCCGGATTATGTTGCTGTCCTCTGGTGCTGCTGCTCTTCTTTCCCTTTCCCGGCTTGTCATCATCGGACGCGGTGTCCTTGGTACCATCAGAGTCAGCGTACTTAACCAGAGCCGCCATCAGCTCTCCCATGTCATTGCAGTGGCGCTTGAGCCGACCCAACTTCTGCTTAAGAGGCGTAAACCGGCAATTCTTCTCCAACATTATGACCGCTGAACCGGCATTGATGCGATCCGATGAATGTAAGATGGTCGAAACCCGGCGCACCCAATGGGTTGTGGACTCAACCTCTTCTTGGACACAGGCATCCAGATCCACAATTGACATAGGCTGCTTGCACGTATCTTTGAAATTCTGGATAAACCGGGCCTTTAACTCGGCCCATGACCCAATGGAGTTGGCAGGGAGCCCCTTCAACCAAGTGCGAGCCGTTCCATCCAACATCAGGGGGAAATATTTAGCACATGCCGCATCGCTAACATCTAGCAATTCCATGGCCATCTCATAACTCTCGATCCATGCTTCAGGAGGTAAATCGGCTGTATAGTTAGGCACCTTGCGAGGACCCTTAAAATCCTTGGCAGACGCTCATTACGTATGGCCGGCACTAAACATGGCACGCCCAAATTCCTAAGGGTTACACCTGGCTCCATCGGAGTTATCGGATGAACCGGAGAAGGTTGACGGGCCGCATATTGTGCCGCCAGCTCGGCCTCTCGACGTGCTCTACCTTGATCCACCACGTTCTGAGCATCAGCACCACCGCCCGCCAGGTTATGTCCATGAGGCAGGTTATGGTTCCGCCCACTGCTTGACACAGCTGGTTCATCAATATGCCTACTGTAACTCCGGCTTGGGCGAGGGGTGGAATGAATCCGGCTTCGACTGTAAGAATAAGATTGCTGCTGAACCAATGCTGTCTGAAGGAGCTCTCTAGCCCTCCGCATCTCAACCACCATTGGAGACTCGCCTTCAACCGGGATAGCCGCCAATCATGACGCCGCAGCGATCATGTTATCCAAAGGGTTAGAGTAATGACCCGGTGGTGTTGGCATGTGTTGCGGCGAGATATTGTTCTGAGGAGGCGGATCCATGGTGCATGGCTGAACTGGCGCTCCCGTCCTAGGCGCTTCAACCCGGTCCGCCACTGGCGGGTTACTGGTTCCTGCTCCTGGCATGTTAAAGAGGTTCCTCGCCTCGTAAACCGGTGGCAGGCGAGACTGATGCATCCTCCTCATGACTTCGTTTGAAGCGTTCTGATCTAGCATGAGCCGGTAAGACTCTGACTGAATCCGCTGCGCCTGAGCATCCAACGTAATCCGCTCCGCAGCCATCCTGGCATCTTCAGCTGCCAGGTCTTCCTTAGCTTGAGCTATCTCATCTCGCAATTTCACGACTTCCGCGTTATGCTGATCTTGATTATCCGGGTTAACCTCCGTCGTCAGTAGTGTTGCCAAGGCGTCTAGTAAACCGGACAAGACTTGAGCCGGCGGGCGCGCAGGGCCTCCTACCCCGGCTGCCGTCGCCGCTGCTGACCCGGAAATCAATGCCACTGCAGTTGAAGAGTGCTGCACTGGCTGCGTACCGGCCATGAAGATTGCAACCCGATTCGGTGGCTCGTAGGGGTCCGGAGTACTATCGCCATCGGAACAGCCCCCAAGCCGACCGTCTTGCAGTCGGTACAATGACTCGGTTTCACAGGTGAATGACTCGCCATCAGAATAGACAACTGTCTCACCGTCAGATACCGATTTATCCTCAGATTCCGCACCATTGATGAATCCCACGAAGGTACGACTCATGGCGGGCTGAACTCGGGCGGGTTTTGCACGCTGAGCCGTCTCGATGATATCGATGCAGGTGTCCGGCTCAGGGCCCGGTTCGCCGATCTTGCTAATGAAGACGTGAATTCCACCGAAGGGGACCCGGTACCCATACTCAATTGAGCCGGCCTCGGGGCCCCAGCCTTCATCGTCGATGTAGAGCTTGCCGTGATGACTCTTGGTCATCCGGCCCACAGCGTATCCCTTGATCCCTTCGAAGTTGCCCTTCAAGAACTCGAAACCAGCGTGCGCTGGCCCCACGGTGGGCGCCAACTGTCGTCGAATAGTCACGACAGATGTCCTAGTGTGAGGACTTAGTCGTGGAGCCATCGCAATGAGGTTAGTTTAAAGGGGTTAATCAGGACAAAGGACACGGGGAGTTTATACTGGTTCGGCCCCTTGCGGTGAAGGTGAAGGCCTAATCCAGTTTGAGGTGGTATTGCTAGGGTTTCGATGACCAGGGAGCGAATACGCTTAACCTGGCTCTCGATCTGTTGTCTCTTGTCCCTAAACCACCGCCGGGTCGTCCCTTTATATACGCAGGTTGACGCCCGGCGGTTCGCAGAATCCCGGCCGGCTCATAAACGTGTCTGGCTCGGTATCCACTCTTTCCTATCTTACAATACAAGTCATATACTTATGGCGGTTTACATCTATGGGCCCTAACTCACCTTTGGGCTTTGGGCCTTCTTATTAAGTCTCCTTCATAAGTCGCCATCTTCTATGTCTTCATGGGCTTCAATACAGGTAAATCACTATGAGCATAACCCGGCCCCTCCTGGGCGGTTTATACTCAATAGTTATATCCCCAACACGTACGGCACACGGGACGCGTGCGCGGCACATATTATATTGATTTTTCCTTTTTGATGATTAATTTTGCCGCTTTATTGCTTAACCGAAGCACGGCACGTACATTATTGGTCTAACGCACACGGTTTACATAAAGAGTCCATTTGCAATATTGGTTGATAATCATTGATAATTTCCTGTATGTAAGAAGATTATATCAAAACTTGACTCAAATTTGAAGAAAAAATATCATAGTCTATTGGTGTCCATATGACACCACGATAAGTTTCATGAATTTCAACTTAGTTTTGGGTTTACTGGATTTTAAAATCAAGGTTCTCGATGTTAAAAATTTCTTGCATGGGGACTAAACATGCACCCAGGGACACGTACACATATGATTTTGCAATCCATTTTCATGCACTATCATGGGTCTCATGTAGATCAAATTTGATTTTTGCGCATTAAATCCCTGGGAAATCAATCAATGTATAAAAACGGACAAATGTTATCTATTTTTTCAATTTTTAACACTAAACTCCTTTGGTCGCATGTTCACTGCAGAAAAAGTTTGACATGCATCTTTGGGCCACATGCACGCGGTGGTCCTAGGACACTCACTCGTGTGGGCCCGCGAGGTCACCGTCCAGCACCATGACATGCGATGAGAGAGGTTAATTTTACCAACAAGGATGGTCATTTTTTGGTTTTTTGTTACGTATGGTAGGAGTATATATATAGTACGCGTTGAAGAGGGTGGCCGTGGGCAATACTACGTGTCATATAGGACAGTCACTCGCATGCGATGCTTCCATCCGTGGGCCCACAAGGTTGTCCTCCATCACTTTGACCCAACAAGGAGGTTTGTTTTTGGGTTGTGTTGCGGTAGGAGTATACAGTACGTGTCGAAGAGGGGAGGAGGGGGCCGGGGCAGCACATACTGCACACACGTCATGAACGATCTCGCTCCGTGCGGGGACTTTTCGGTTTCCGAGGCAGGTGCCACAAAGAAGTTGTGCATATTGGGTATTAAAAACATCACCAACACATTGGGCCACATGCAGACGATGGTTGTCACTCATTCGCCTGTGACTCTTCCCTCCATGGGCCCACGAGGTCGTCGTCCATCTAATATATTACACAACGAGAAAGGTAATTTGACGAACAAAGAGGATTATTTTTGGGTTGTGTTACGGTACGTAGGAGTATATATATATTACGCGTCGAAGAGGGGAGGGGGGCAACATATATATATATACTACGTGTCATGAACCTCGGTTCATGTGGGGGACTTAAAGGTTTCTGAGGCAGGTGCCACATCAAAGATCTGCATATATATTAGGTATTCAAACATCACAACCACACATCTCCATACATGTGTTTAGCCCAAAAGCAAGCGATGGCGGTTGTCCTCTAGCACTCACTCACGGGGTTATCGGCGAGATGCTTCGTCCATCTCTGTGTGCCCGCTTGGTCAATCACTTCGATCGCGCTTGGTCAATCACTTCGACCGACAGCGATAGAGGTTAATTTGACTTATAATTAGGAGGGGATTAAATTTTGATTCGTCTTATACGGTATGGTACATGCAACTATACTTCGAGCGCATGTGTACGCACGAATCCCTCACACCGGGTCGAAGTGGGGGGGGGGAGCACGCGACGTGTCATGAACCAGATCTGTGTGGGGACTGTGCGATTTTCGACACATGCATGCGCCACATCAAAATGTTGTGCTTTTGGTATTCAAACATATATGCATGCATCACGCATGTCCATACATATGTTTGGGGCACATACATGCAGTGGTTGTCTTTGGACACTCTCTCCCTCGCTTGGTTATCATCGATGGCCTATATATTCGTGGGCCCGCGTGGACATCCATTACTTCGACCAACAACGCGAGAGAGGTTACCAGGGTGGATTCTTCTTCTCTTGGTTCGCGTTACCGTATAGTCGTACGTCGATCATGGTGAGATTCGAGACCTAAGTTCGAGGGCTCGCATACACATGAATCCCTATATATATATAGTATACGCGTCGTGAACCCTCGCTTCGTGTGGGGACTTTCCGGTTCCAAAAGCACGCTGCCACATCAAAGTTGTGCATTGGGTATATTCAAACACCACATGACACTTCCTACATATGTTTGGGCCACATGCATGCAGTGGTTGTCTGCAGGCAGGCCCTCGCGTTGTTGTCGGTGACAAGCTAGCCTATTTTGTGGGGCCGCGTGTGGACGTCCATGCATGACTTTGACCCAACAACAAGAGAGGTTATACGACCAAGGTGGTGATTCTTCTTGGTCAGTCTTACAATACACCTTGGTGAGATGCCCCCTCCCACCAACTCAAAGTGCGTGTGTGTGTTGTGGGAGGGGGGGCACAGTACTACTTCGCACTAGATGAACCTCCGTGGGCTCGGGGATGTCTAGTTAATTTACGATGCACATGTGCCACATCAAATTTGTGATTTGATTATTTAAATATCACACCACATCGTTTTCACACACACACACACACACACACACACACATATCGGGCCACCCGCAGGTGTGGTTCGTATGTGGTCTCACCCATCTAACGCCAGAAGAACACATCTGTGGCCCCGCACACGGTCCACATTTGATCCGAAGCAAAGGGGGGGGGGAGGGGTTGACCATGATGTACTCCTTTCGGTTTTGTGTTACGGTAGGGTGAGATGTCAGACCTAGCTATTTGGGGCCATGCGTTCATAGCTAGGATTCCCCTCCCGCCAACACGAAGTGTGTGTGTGTGGGGGGGGGGGGGGGGGGGGGGCTAGCAATAATAATGTGCGCTTTGTGCGACAGGTGCCACATCAAAGTTGTGCACTGGGTATTTGAACATAAAACCACCCTTTTCATACATATATTTGGTCCCGCGTTTTTTTCGACAAATTTATAAACAGCAGATGAGTCGAACGCAGCAACCGTCTGCGATCGGGTACGAAACAGACACAGTTCCCTAGGACTACCCGTGTGCCATGCCCCTTCCCCTGTCACCCACATGATCACAGTAGATTGGGCTCCATGAGGCTTCCCTCCCCCTCTCGAAAAGATCTACTCCCTCGTAATCTCAAAAATATCTACCCGCCTAGATGGTTTTTCTGTTTGATAGCACACGATTAGTATGTGTGGAACGTGTGCGATGTCTGTTACTCCCGCTCTGCTTCAATCAGTAAATCCAAATTTTCAGTAGCCCTGGCATTTTATTCCCGCCTGCATCCCTCGCAATCTCAAAAGTATCTGCTCAGCTAGAGTGTTTTTCTGTTTGATAGCACACGATTATTATGTTTTAACCGTGTGTGATGATCGTTACTCCCGCCCTGCTCTGCTTCAATCCCTTGATGCAAATTTTCGGTAGCCCCGCCATTTTACTCCCGCCTAGTAAAATTTTCAGTACCCGCGGCATTTCCACAAACACCACCTTGGACCTTCCCTCCACACACACCCCCCACCCCAAATCCTTCGCTCACCCCAAATCCCCCGCTCACACACATACACACCACCCCTCCCTCGCTCCAAACCTAGCTAGGTCACCGCCTCCATCGTCAACCTCTGTCGGTCTGCCCGTGCAGTTTACCCACCGATATACATACCCTCACCGCCCTGAGTTTCTTAGATGACGCCTGAGAAATGCCCCTTTCCCAGAGATCCCCATCCCCACCCCTCCCCCACTCTAGAGCACCGCAGCCTAAGCCCGGCTATGCTTCTCGGGGAGCTCGAGGAGCGAATGGCCCAAAAGAGCTTTACCATGGCCTCTTCGCTCGACGTCGGCGAGGTGGCCGCCGAGGAAGCTGACGCCGATGATTGGACGTGGATTGAGCCTTTCAATCAGCGGGCTAGAGTATTCTGGCATGTCGCGGACACCGGCTACGACATCGAGGTCGTCGACAACGATGGCTTGACGCGGGCTATGTCACAGTTTAAGTTGCCCACCCCCAACCCTTCGGGTTCGACAGCCGTCGATCTCATCGATGGCCCTGCCGCTGATCTCCTGTGGTTCGTTATGAACAATTTGCCATCCTTCATCGCCATGGAGCCCTATTTGTCATTTCAGAAGGACACGTTCTGCGACGCTGGCTTGGGATCCTCAGCTGGCAAGTCAGACCTCATCGACAGAAACCACGAGGAGGAGCCAATCTGTGACAAGTGAGGAAACCCATGATTTGTTTTCTCGAACCCCTTTTGTAGTGAGAACCTGTCTAGTATTTATTGCTATATTTGGTTGTTTGCATTACGCCTTGTTTATTTCTATGGTTTTTGGTTGTTCGGTTGTTTGTAGTTAGCATATGTCCAGTTTCAATTGCCATCTTTGGTTGTTCGTAGTATGCCTTGCTTATTTTAGCTATTCATAGTGTGATGTTCTATATGTGCTAGTATGAACTATGCAGTTCAATTTCATCAATACCAATTTTAACAATAGCTCTATGAATGACTATATTTGGTTGCTGTTAAGCATGTTGTACTCCCTCCGGATCTTTTTAGTTCGCATATAAGATTTTTCTAAAGTCAGGCCTCGTAAAGTTTGACCAACTTTATAGAAAAAAATACCAACATTCACAATATGAAATCAATATCAGTAGATGTGTCATGACTTAAATTTTCATATTGTATAACTTTAGCATGGTAGATGTTGATATTTTTTCATATAAATAAGGTCAAACTTTATGAAGGTTGACTTCAGTCAATTCTTATATGCAGAGTAAAAGGACCGGAGGGAGTATTTAACACGCCTTTCCATTTGATTTAACAATGGCACTGTTTGGATACTCATGACAGTTAAAAGGAAGAGAGAGATTGGTGGAATAGTTGATTGTACTGCTTGAGCCTCGTGGGCATATATATAGGAGTACATGGTCATCTTGGAGTACAAGTCAAGGTAGAATAAATCCTATGCTATCCTACGTTTCCTAAATAACATTGATACTCAACAATGACTAACCCTAAACTAACTCTAGCCAAAGAGGTGTTTGGATGACAGGGTTAGATTGACAATAAATGCACTAGGAGAACTAGTCCCAATTAGCACCTCTTGGGTGGGATAGTTGTTTTGGGTGGGTTAGACGCAACTAGCTCAATCTAACCCTCATGTTTGGATACGTTAGGCCTATTTGAGCCCAAACTAGCTCAAACTAACTCTAACCCATGGATCCAAACAGGGCCAATAACTAGTGTACTTACACCTGCACAATACAAGTTTGAATGACTATGTTTGCTTGTTTTTAAATATTAGGCATGTTGCAGTTAATAACACACCTTTCCACTTCTTGTTTTTAAATATTAGGTTTTTAACAATTTGGTCTTGCACATGTAGGTCCTGCTGTCAGAGGTTTTGACCCACTGTTTGACCCTTTTTGCATATGGGGAAATGAGTTGTCCATGAATATCAGTCAAGTCAAGAAATTCAGAAAGATTGTTAGGATAAAGAAATTAGTGACAAAAAACAACAAGATCTTTGTCTGCATAATGAAGAAGACATCAGTTCACTACATCATGGTACTAACAGTTATACCTTGCCTTTTTTATTCCTTTGCCCCATTTCCAATATAGAGATGATATTTATGCACATCCTTGATTTCAGGCCTTTCCAAAGCAGTTCACTGATGATTACCTCTCAAACCATCTGTATGGTCAGGAGGTGAGGAAGGTACTCATACAACACCCACGGTTCAATATTGAAGTGTTCCTGAAGAGGACGAAGGATGGACGGTTAATCATCCACAGTCACTGGCCTAAAGTTACAAAGACCTTCAACATCAATGAAGGCTCAATATTCGCCTTCCGCTTCAGCAGTTTTCCAGATGAGATTCATCTGTCTATGTACCGTCTATGATGCTAATTTTGAAAGGTTATAGATGTTGCATATGAAACTTGGTGCTGGTGTAGTTGTGTAATGGGGTAGCTGAGTGCTGAAGCTATATGATGTTGTACTCTGATGTATTTCAATTAAGAAATCCTGCTTCCTTAATATAAAAATGAAATATATTGTGTGCTTAATATGAAATGTCAATTAGATTAATAAATGGATTATTAATAATAGGACAATTAGCCTGCTAATGGCCAATTAGCCTGCTAATTGGGTTTTTCTATTGCAAATGGTTATTGAGAAAACACTGTGGGCGATGACCTCAGGCAACGCACACAGTTTCTAGGAATAAACCGTGTTGGATCAATGAACAATCACACACGATATCCTCTTGAAAACTGTTTGCGTTAGGCCACCTTGCGCAAACGTTTACCACATAAAAAGTGTGTGTGATGGACAGCATATGCCACACAGTTTCTTCTACGCACCGTATGTGATGCATTCAATAACGCAAACGATAAAATTGTTAATATCGTCTGCAATGGCAATGCTATCACAAATGATTTAATGGGGAAAATTGTGCGTGATGTACCTGCGAACGGAAACGTTTTCCTTGGAGTGACTGTGTGGGATGTATATACGAACGAAAACGTACTTCTTGGATTGGGATGTACATACTAACGGAAATGTATTCCTTGGATTGACTGTGTGGAATGTACATACGAACGGAAACGTTTAGCCGGGACTGACTGTGTGGGATGTACTTATGACCAGAAACGATTTGGCCTGTATAATTGTATTTTTTTAGCACAACTGTACGTATAACCGTATTTGATCGCCCGCCCGTCGCACACGACCTCATTTTGCCGAGCATGTGTGCCAGGAGGGCCTATCCCCGATGGTTTCTGGGTCGTGTGGGAATGACCCCCCTATTGCACACACTCACTCGGCGACGGTTCAGAATGCCGTCGCGGAAAGGGGTTAAAACCCGTTTGCACAGCACCTCGTTGTACCAGTGATTAAATTCACGCTTTTGTATTTTTTGGCATGCCATCTTTTAACTTTCTCTTTAAACAGTTTGGCATTCTCATAGGCTTGGGTTCTCCATTCATCAAGTGAACTAATGTCAAATAACCTCTTCTCTCCGGCAAGTTTGGAATCATAGTTGAGCTCTTTAATTGCCCAATAAGCTTTATGTTCTAGTTCAAGAGGTAAGTGACATGCTTTTCCATAAACCATTTTATATGGAGACATACCCATAGGGTTCTTATAAGTAGTTCTATAAGCCCATAATGCATCATCAAGTTTCTTAGACCAATTCTTTCTGGATCTATTAACAGTCTTTTGCAAAATCAATTTTATTTCTCAATTACTTAATTCTACTTGACCACTAAACTGAGGATGATATGGAGATGCAATTCTATGGTTAACATCGTATTTAGCAAGCAATTTACGGAAAGCACCGTGAATAAAGTGTGAACCACCATCAGTCAATAAATATCTAGGGACTCCAAACCTCGGGAAAATAACTTCTTTAAGCATTTTAATGGAGGTGTTATGATCAGCACTACTAGTTGGAATAGCTTCTACCCACTTAGTAACATAATCAACAGCAACCAAAATCTGTTTATACCCATTGGAGGAAGGAAAAGGTCCCATATAATCAAATCCCCAAACATCAAATGGTTCAATAATAAGTGAATAGTTCATAGGCATTTCCTGACGTCTACTAATATTAACAATTCTTTGACATTCCTCACAAGACAAGACAAACTTACGAGCATCCTTGAAAAGAGTAGGCCAATAAAAACCAGATTGTAATACCTTATGTGCAGTTCTATCTCCAGCATGATGTCCTCCGTAGGCCTCGAAGTGACACTTGCGTAGGATCTATTCCTGTTCATGCTCAGGTACACAATGTCTTAAATCATAGGAAAACTTTTTCTTTTGTTGGTATGTGAAACTAGGTGGTATAAATTTAGCAACAATATAATTAGTATAGTCTGCATACCATGGGGCACTACGAGAAGCATTTATGATAGCTAATTGTTCATCAGGAAAGCTATGATCAATAGGTAGTGTGTCATCAAGAATATTTTCTAACCTAGACAAGTTGTCTGCTACGGGGTTCTCAGCTCCTTTTCTATCAATAGTATGTAAATCAAATTCTTGTAGCAAGAGAACCCACCTAATGAGTCTAGGTTTAGCATCTTTCTTTTCCATAAGGTATTTAATAGCAGCATGATCAGTGTGAACAGTGACTTTGGAATAAAAAATATAAGATCTAAACTTATCACAAGCAAACACAACTGCTAGAAATTCCTTTTCAGTAGTAGCATAATTTCTTTGAGCATTGTCTAGAGTTTTACTAGCATAATGGATAACATTTAACTTCTTATCAACTCTTTGTCCAAGAACAACACCAACAGCATAATCACTAGCATCACACATTATTTCAAAGGGTAGGTTCCAATCAGGTGGTTGAACAATAGGTGCAGAAATTAAGGCTTTCTTAAGTATTTCAAAAGCTTCTACACAATTATCATCAAAAACAAATGGAACATCCTTTGCAATAGATTAGTAAGTGGCCTAGAAATTTTAGAGAAGTCTTTAATAAATCTCCTATAGAAACCAGCATGGCCAAGGAAACTTCTTATACCTTTGATATCTTTAGGATAAGACATTTTTTCAATAGCATCAACTTTAGCTTTATCAACTTCAATACCTCTTTTGGATATTTTATGCCCCAAGACGATACCTTCATTAACCATAAAGTTGCACTTCTCCCAATTCAAGACAAGATTAGTTTCTTCACATCTCTGCAAAACTCGATCAAGGTTGCTTAAGCAATCATCAAAAGAAGTTCCGTAAACGGAGAAATCATCCATGAAAACCTCAACAATCTTTTCACAAAAATCAGAGAATATAGCAGTCATACATCTTTGAAAAGTAGCAGGTGCATTGCATAAATCAAAAGGCATACGTCTATAAGCAAAGGTACCGAAAGGGCAAGTAAAAGTAGTTTTTTCTTGATCCTCTTGTGACACAGGTATTTGGGAAAAACCAGAATAACCATCTAGAAAGCAAAAGTGTGTATGTTTTGATAGTCTTTCTAACATTTGATCAATAAAAGGTAGATGATAATAATCTTTCCTAGTAGCTTTGTTTAACTTTAAAAAAATCAATAACCATTCTATAACCTGTGACAATTCTTTGCGGAATTAATTCATTTTTATCATTAGGAACAACAGTAATACCTCCCTTCTTAGGGACATAATGAACAGGACTTACCCATCTACTATCAGCAATAGGATAAATTATACCTACTTCCAGAAGCTTTAGTATTTCATTTCTTACCACTTCTTTCATTTTTGGATTCAACCGTCGCTGGTGATCAACGACTGGTTTAGCATCAGGTACCATATTAATTTTGTGCTGACATAGAGTGGGACTAATGCCCTTAAGATCATCCAGAGTATGTCCAATAGCTGCACGATGCTTCTTCAGAGTTTTCAATAAATTCTTTTCTTCATGCTCTGAAAGGTTAGCACTAATAATAATAGGATATATCTTTTTCTCATCAAGATAAGCATATTTCAGAGTATCGGGTAATTGTTTAAGATCGAATACAGGATCGCTCTTGGGTGGTAGAGGATCTCCAAGAATTTCAACAGGCAAATTGTATTTCAAAACAGGCATTTGTTTAAACAAAATCTCATCTAATTCCTTTCTTTCATTCATGAACATATCATTTTCATGGTCTAGCAAATATTGCTCTAAAGGATTAGTAGGAGGCACGACAATAGAAGGAAGACCAATAATTTCATCTTTATTAGGCAATTCTTTATCATGGGGTTGTCTATGAAATTTGAAGAAATTAAACTCATGAGACACATCCCCAAAACTTACACTAACAGTTTCTTTCTCACAATCTATTTTTGCATTAACAGTGTTCAAGAAAGGTCTACCAAAAATAATGGGACAAAAATCATCTTGTGGGGAACCAAGAACTAGAAAATCAGTAGGGTATTTTATTTTCCCACAAAAGACTTCAACATCTCTAACAATCCCAATTGGTGATATAGTATCTCTATTGGCAAGCTTAATAGTAACATCAATGTCTTCTATTTCAGCAGGTGCAATATCATTCATAATTTCTTGATATAAAGTAAAGGGAATTGCACTCACACTAGCACCCAAATCACATAAGCCATGATAACAATGATCTCCTATTTTAACTGAAACGACATGCATGCCAACAACAGATCTATGTTTATCTTTATTATCGGGTCTAGCAATTCTAGGAGCTTCATCATAGAAGTAAATAACATGCCCATCAATATTATCGACCAAGAGATCTTTAACCATAGCAATTCTAGGTTCAACTTTAATTTGTTTAGGGGGTGTAGGTGTCCTAGTATAACTCTTACGAACCACAGCTGAAGCTTTAGCTTGTTCTTTTATCCTAACAGGGAAAGGTGGTTTCTCAATATAAGCAGTAGGAATAATAGGATGAACATTATAAGTAATAGTTTCCTCTTTAGCTTTAATAGGTTTTACTACTTTTACTTCAATGGGAGGATGATATTTGAACCACTTAACACCCCCTTGTAATAAGCTCTGTGACACTCTGTTAAAACTGCCAAGTCATGATCAATTGCAGTGCCAAGTCATATGGGTTAATGATCCAATTCAAATTCACATCTGAAAATCAACTCAAATTCAAAAGTGAATTATAAAGTTGATCAAACACTGTTGGGAAAATGTTCATTAATTGGCAAATAATCCAGGAACATTGCTAAAACCAATATCAAAATATTTGGAGTTGGACAAGTAACTCAAACAAGATGAAATAGCACCCAAAACAGCAATATTAATTCATTTAAAATCATTACAAATTCAAATGGCTTCCAAATCTGTCCAAACCACTTTTTGGTGAGAGATAATATTGCATTGCAATATTTGGGCCAACTTCCACATTTTTCAAAAGAGCACAAGTGGCCTAATCATTTTGAAACAGAAAAAGGAATAAAAGAAAAGGAAGAAGAGAAATAAGAAAAGGAGAACGCTACTGTTGGCTGGGCCTAAGTGCACAGTGTGCAGCCCAGTCCAACAGCAGCCCACACCGTCTCCCTCCTCCCCGTGTCGTCTTCGCCGTGGCTGCGCGCGCGCGCCGGCCAAGCGGCGACACGGCGGCAGCCACCGACGAAACAGGGAGGCTGAGGGGATAAGGACGCGCCCGTGCATCTCCCCTGGTCCTCCCCGTCACTTCTCCCCCTCTCCCTCGCTCGCTCCGCTCCTCCCCTCGTTCAGATCCGAGCGTAGCCGAGCGGGACCGCCGCCACTCGACGCCGTGCTCGCGGCCACCACCATCGCCTCGGGTCACCATGGTGCCGAAGGGGTTGCCGTCGTCTTCCTCGTCGATTGAAGGCCCCAGCTGGTGCTAGGAGGCCCTGTAGCTGCCGGACACCGCCGTCCCCTTCTTCCCCAACCCCGGTGCCCGCCGGCGAATTCGACGACCCCTGCTGCTACAAAGCTGTCGAGGGCTTTTCTTGGCCGCTCGGTGAGCACCCGCACTCCTCTCTCTCCCCTAGGTAACCACGTAGCTCCCCTAGTTAGCTGCTGCGCTGTCGCCGCCGTGACCGAGCTCTGCTCGCCGCCGTTGAGCTCCAGGCTCACCCACCAGTGCACCTCGAGTTCGTTCGAGCGCGTCACCGTGTTCAGTAGGTCGCTAGGAGTACATAGCACATGCGCGCGCGCTTCCTAGAGCTCCGCAGCCTCGAATCCGTCGACGCCCGAGCTCCGGCCGCCGCTTCGAGCTTGTTTCCGGCGAGCTCCGACCACCTTAGCCCGCGGGACTGGCGCCGTTCAACGCGGTTCGTTCTCAGCTCTCGAACGCGCCCAAGCACGCTGCGACTGGTGCCCTGTAGCTCGATTCCGAGCAACTCCGGCGCTCGGCCGCCGCAGATTTGGTCGCCAGAGCTTATTCCGGCGACGACGCCGGTGAGGCTAACCTGGCACTGACGTGTGGGGCCGCCTGAGCCACTGACGGGTGGGCCCAACTGACTCGTTGACCGAGTCAACGCGCTGACGTGGCAGCACAGTGGCACTGACGTGTGGGCCCCGACGACTAATTAAACTAATTAAACAGTTAATTAAATAAGAATTAATTAGATTAGCCTAATGTCTCACTGACAAGTGGGGCCCGCCCCCTAATTAACCCTGTGGATTAAGTTAATTCACTGTTAAGATAAACAGAGACTGACATGTGGGTCCCACATGTCATAATTGACTCTGGTCAGCGCCTGTTGACCGCTGACGTCACAATGACATCATGCTGATGTCATAATTCATTTTCTGTAATTAAAGTAATTCCAGAAATTCAAATAAACTTCGAAAAATCATAACTTTTAAACCGTAGCTCGGATCGAAAAAGTTAAAACATGAAACTTGCTCAGAACGACGAACCGAGTCTGATCATGCCGTCTGTTTCTTCATCGGAACCCCCTACGTAGAAGAACCCGTAACTCCAGACCCGAATCCGGCAGATGAATAGTGCACACACATCAGATATTAAATCCCAGAATAATTCTAAAAATAACTAAAATGACTTAGATGCATATTTAGGCAACCCTGCACTGCATCATAGCATCACGCGCACCGTATTGCATTTGTTTGCATTATGTTTACCTATTTCTTCCCCCTCTTCTCTCTCGATAGACCCCGACGTTGACGTAGCTCCCGAGGCAGACGCAGCTCAGGAGTACGACTACGTCCCCGACGATACCACTGAAGACCTTGCCCTTGCCCCCGAGCAAACAGGCAAGCACCCCCATTTTGAACATGCCTATATCGCCTATTCTCTTCTCTCTTATGCTTGCATTAGAACTGCTACTGCTACTGTTTTCCTATATCTGTTGCATAGCCTGATTATTGTAACCTGCCTTGCTACCTTACTGGTTATCCTAGACTATTTAGTATAGGCTGGGTAGAGACACGACAGAGACCCCCACTTGATCCCGACTGCCCCGCTGGATGTCAGAAGACCCGATCATCGGGATTGAAGACCAGGCCCCGGCACCGCACGTCACTTCCCCCTTTAGTTGCCGACACTGCTTACCGTCGAGTGCCGAGGGTGATACCTCGTCAGCACTTCTGATGTTAACCTTGTAGGTTAGTTACTCGGTCGTGGTAAGTGAGGGTGATTCCTCCTACACCACCCCCGATAACGACATCGTCGCACAACTCCTCAAGTGTGGACCTCGAGGGTGATTCCTCCTTCGTTCACCTTGATGATAACATCGAGCGGGAGTTCCATCGAGGGTGATTCCTC
This sequence comes from Thinopyrum elongatum, assembly GCA_011799875.1. Taxonomy (NCBI): domain Eukaryota; kingdom Viridiplantae; phylum Streptophyta; class Magnoliopsida; order Poales; family Poaceae; genus Thinopyrum; species Thinopyrum elongatum. Next base: position 467,413,651 of record CM022297.1, read on the forward strand.
AGGGCTCCCCTGGTGTCAGACACACAGTTACTGTTGTTGAGTTGACTTGCAATAAACCATGATACTAAAGACGGGTCGGCCCTGAGGGGTACCCACGCGAGCTTAATGCGAAGTGATGTGGAGTCAGGTTGACCTGGATGGTGCCCGCGAGATAACTACGAGGCGTGGCCGGGCATTCTTAGCCCTTTCCGCAAGTCCTCGAGACGGGGCGACGGGGTCACATCGATCGTGAGTCTCCGCTCATTTCCGCGCGCTCCTAATCCACTACGGTTTGGATATTTGATCCGAGGGGCCTCTGGCCCAATAGCACTAACCATCACGTGGGCATAGTATGGGCGTTCTGGGTCGTATACATCAGCCGAAGCTTGTTTGACGTCAGTAAGGAGCGGCGCACGCCGAGTTGGACTGGGAACGCAACCGCGCTTGTATAAGGGGTTGCTAGGTCTGCTCTCGGTGGCCCCGTAACGTGCAGGAGTTCCCGGGGCGATGGCCCAAGACCCCTGGGGGCATAGGTTAGTCCGGCGTGCTGACCTCTCTGTTAAGTATTTGGTCGGGTTGCGGCGTGTTGCTTAGCCGAGGCCGGGCATGACCCAGAAAAGTGTGTCCGGCCGGAGTTAAGCGAGCGTGGTGGGTAAGTTGGTGCACCCCTGCAGGGAAGAAACTTCTATCGATAGCCTGTCCTACGGTAACGGACACTCGGAGTTGTATCCCGATCGGTACAACTAGAACATGTGATGAGAACTGGATAGTACGGCTCTGGGATTGCTTTCTCGCAGGGAGTCGAGAAAGGATCTCAGGTCGAGGTTGATAATAATAATACTACTACTACTACTACTTTACATTATGTTGAGCTGCTCTCTTCTATTGCTGCAAGACTGTCGAAGATTGTTGAAGATGCTAGTCTTCGATAGGACTAGGCTTTCCCCCTCTATTCTGGCACTTCTGTAGCCCAGTCCACATATACAGCCATTCCTTTGACAATGTTGCATATGTAGTGTAGATCCTTGCTTGCTGAGTACTTCGGATGAGTACTCACGTTTGCTTTATTTTCTTTTTCCCCCATATTCCATTTGATGTCACCAGACGACGGAGCCCCTGAGCCAGAAGCCCCAGCCGACGACCAGTACTACTACCCGCCTGGCGAGTACTACTACTACGAGGAGCCAACTGACGACCAGGAGTAGGATCGGAGGGTCCAGGGCAGGAGGCCTACGCCTTTCGATCGTAGCTTTTTATTTTACCCCGCCTCTGTGAAGGCTTATCTCTCTCTCTCTCTGTAATATATCTATACTCAGATATCTGATGCTTCCGCTGACGCTTGTATGCCTTCGAGCTATGTATTCGAGCCCTCGAGGCCCTGGCCTGTAATATAAAGCTTGTATGACTTTATTTATGTTTTAGAGTTGTGTTGTGATATCTTCAAGTGAGTCCTTAGGCTTGATCGTGCGCATTTGCGTGTATGGTTAGTGCACGATTAAGCCGGGGTTGTCACATCTCCTTAGGGAGATCAACATGAGTAGCAAATCATTCACAGAAAGAAGCTACTATCTTAGAGTCAAGTCCATACTTAGTGCTAAATTCATGAAAAGCATCGGTATCCATAAAAGATTTAACACAATCGAACTTAAGGTTTATACCTGACTCCTTACCTTCGTCGAGCTCCCAATCTTCAGAGTTGCGTTTAATTATTTCCAAGAGTTCCCATTTGAATTCAATAGTCTTCTTCATAAAAGAACCAGTACAAGAAGTATCAAGCATGGATTGATCATTACGAGAAAGCCGAGCATAAAAATTCTGAATAATAATTTCTCTTGAGAGCTCATGATTGGGGCATGAATATAACATTTATTGAAGCCTCCTCGAAGCTTGAGCGAAACTTTCTCCTTCATGAGGCCAAAAATTATATATATAATTCCGATCACGATGAACCAGATGCATAGGATAAAACTTCTGATGAAATTCCAATTTCAATCGGTTGTAATTCCAAGTCCCAATATCATCGCATGGCCTATACCATGTCAATGCCTTCTACTTCAAAGATAAAGGGATGACCTTCTTCTTGACTTCATCCTCGGGCAAACCCGCAAGCTTAAATAATCCACAAACTTCATCCACATAGATTAGATGCAAATCAGGATGTAATGTTCCATCTCATGCATAAGGATTAGCTAGCAGTTTCTCTATCATGCCCAAAGGAATTTCATAATAAATATTTTCAGTAGGTGCATTAGGTTGAGGGGCAACTCTTTGCTCTTTCGGTCGGGGTGAAGATACCCCAAACAAACCCCTCAAAGTATGATTTTCCATAGTGACAGGTGACAGTAAATTTCAACACGTATTATAAATGTTTCCTTACCAAATTCCACTTACCAAAGGCGCTTCACTTCCCAGCAACGGTGCCAGAAAAGAGTCTTGATGACCCACAAGTATAGGGGATCTATCGTAGTCCTTTAGATAAGTAAGAGTGTCGAACCCAACGAGGAGCAGAAGGAAATGACAAGCGGTTTTCAACAAGGTATTTTCTGCAAGCACTGAAATTATCGATAACAGACAGTTTTGTGATAAGATAATTTGTAACCGGTAACAAGTAAAAAGTGTAACAAAAGTGCAGCAATGTGGCCCAATCCTTTTTGTAGCAAAGGACAAGCCTGGACGAACTCTTATATAAAGTAAAGCGCTCCCGAGGACACATGGGAATTGTTGTCAAGTTAGTTTTCATCATGCTCATATGATTCGCGTTCGTTACTTTGATAATTTGATATGTGGGTGGACCGGTGCTTGGGTGTTTTCCTTACTTGGACAATCCTCCCACTTATGATTAACCACTCTCGCAACCATCCGCAACTACGAAAGAAGAATTAAGATAAATCTAACCATAGCATGAAACATGTGGATCCAAATCAGCCCCTTACGAACAAACGCATAAACTAGGGTTTAAGCTTCTGTCACTCTAGCAATCCATCATCTACTTATTACTTCCCAATCCCTTCCCCTAGGACCAAATCATGGTGAACTGTCATGTAGTCGACGTTCACATAACACCACTAGAGGAAAGACAACATACATCTCATCAAAAAATCGAACGAATACCAAATTCACATGATTACTTATAACAAGACTTCTCCCATGTCCTCAGGAACAAATGTAACTACTCACAAAGCATGTTCATGTTCATAATCAGAGGGGTATTGAATATCATTAAGGATCTGAACATATGATCTTCCACTGAATAAACCAACTAGCATCAACTACAAGGAGTAATCAACACTACTAGCAACCAACATGTACCAATCTGAGGTTTTGAGACAAAGATTGAATACAAGAGATGAACTAGGGTTTGAGAGGAGATGCTGCTGGTGAAGATGTTGATGGAGATTGACCCCCTCTCGATGAGAGGATCGTTGGTGATGACGATGGCTTCGATTTCCCCCTCCCGGAGGGAAGTTTCCCTGGCAGAACAGCTCCGCCGGAGCCCTAGCTTGCTTCTGCCCAGGTTCCGCCTCGAGACGGTGGTGCTTCATCCCGAAAGCTTCCTTATGATTTTTTCTAGGTAAAAACACTTCGTATAGCAGAAGATGGGCACCGGGGACCTGCCAGGGGGCCCACAAGCCCTAGGGGCGCGCCCCTAGGCTTGTGGCCACCTGGTGGGTCCCCCTCTGGTATTTCTTCGCCCAATATTTTTTTTATATTCCAAAATAATTCTCCGTAAATTTTCAAGACTTTTCGAGTTGTGCAGAATAGGTCTCTCAGATTTGCTCCTTTCCAGTCCAGAATTCCAGCTGTTGGCATTCTCCCTCTTTGTGTAAACCTTCTAAAATAAGAGAGAAAAGGCATAACTATTGTACCATAATATGTAATAACAGCCCATAATGCAATAAATATCAACACGAAAGCATGATGCAAAATGGACGTACCAGTAGGCCAGCATGGGCCGGGTCCGACGTGGCGGGCGTGCCCGGCCGCCACATATCCGCCCCATATTTGGGCTGGATATGAGGGGTGCCGGTCTGCCCGGGTTTTTGAGGCACCCGTTTGGGTCAAAATTTTGCGACCGGACAGTGACCAGGCGGCCCGCTCGGGCGTATGAGGCGGGATTGAGGCTCCCGGCTCTAGGTGCTCTTAGGGCATCTTCAACGTGGACTCTCAAACCGTCCGCATAATGCCCTAGAGGCAATAATAAAGTGGTTATTGTTATATTTACTTAATCATGATAAAAGTTTATTATTCATGCTATAATTGTATTGATCGGAAACTTAAATACATGTGTGAATACATAAACAAATAGCAAGTCCCTAGTAAGCCTCTACTAGACTAGCTCATTGATCAGAAGATGGTTAAGGTTTCCTGGCCATAGACATGAGTTGTCATTTGATAACGGGATCACGTCATTAGGAGAATGATGTGATGGACAAGACCCATCCGTTAGCATAGCATATGATCGCTCAGTTTATTGCTACTGCTTTCTTAATGTCAAATACATGTTCCTTCGACCATGAGATCATGCAACTCCCGGACTCCGGAGGAATGCCTTGTGTGTATCAAATGTCACTTCATAACTGGGTGATCATAAAGGTGCTCTACATGTATCTCTGAATGTGTTTGTTGAGTTGGCATGGATCGAGATTCGGATTTGTCATTCCGTATGGCGGAAAGGTATCTCTGGGCCCTCTCGATAATACAACATCACAAGAAGCTTGCAAGCAAAGTGACTAAGGAGTTAGTTACAAGATGATGTATTACGGAACAAGTAAAGAGACTTGCCGGTAATGAGATTGAAATAGGTATGGAGATATCGATGATCGAATCTCGGGCAAGTAACATACCGACGGACAAAGGGAACTATGTATGTTGTCATAAAGGTTTGACCGATAAAGATCTTCATAGAATATGTAGGAACCAATATGGGCATCCAGGTCCCGCTATTGGTTATTGACCGGAGAAGCTTCTCGGTCATGTCTACATCATTCTCGAACCCGTAGGGTCCGCACACTTAACGTTCGTTGATGATATAATACTATATGAGTTATGTATGTTGGTGATCGAATGTTGTTCGGAGTCCTGGATGAGATCACGGACATGAGGAAGAGCTCCGGAATGGTTCGGAGGTAAAGATTGATATATAGGATGATAGTATTCGGTCTTCGAAAGGGTTCCGAAATACACCGGACAATTATCGGATCACCGGAAGGGGTTCCGGAAGGCCACTGGCCAAAAGGAGGGGAGCACACCAGCCCACAAGGGGGCTGGCGTGCCCCACCTCCTGGCCGCCGGCCCTAGGAAGGAAGAAGGAGGGGTCGGCCCCCTCCTGCCTTTCTCCACGCAAGGAAGAAGGAAGGGGAGACGCCCGAGGGGCCGCCGGCCCCCCTTTCCTTCCCCCCCACGCGCCAAGTATGGAAGGGGGCACGCCTTGGCAAGTGCCCTAGGGCAGCCGCCATCCCCCCTTGGGGTGCGTCCTAGGCTGCCTCCCCTCCCCCTCCACCCATATATATGAGAGGAGGGGAGGGGGCGCCACACACCACGATTCACCAAGCCGTGTGCCGGCGCCCCCTCTCCCTCTAGTTCATCTTCCTCTCTAAATCCGTTTGTGCTTGGCGAAGCCCTGCGGAAATAGTTTCACCACCACTGTCACTATGCTGTCGTGCTGCCAGAACCTATCTACTACTTCGCCCCACTTGCTAGATCAAGAAGGCGAGGACGTCATCGAGCTGAACGTGTGCTAAACGCGGAGGTGCCGTACGTTCGGTGCTTGATCGGAACTGATCGTGAAGGTGTACGACTACATCAACCACGTTGATAAACGCTTCCGCTTAGCGATCTACAAGGGTATGTAGATACTCTCCCCCTCTCGTAGCTATGCATCTCCATGGATAGATCTTGCGTGTGCGTAGAATTTTTTTGTTTTCCATGAATGTTTCCCAACAGTGGCATCAAGAGGCAGGTCTATGCGTAGATGATATGCACGAGTACAACACAAAGGAGTTGTGGGAGGTGATGTTCATATTGCTTACCACCTATGTCTTATTTTGATTCGATGGTATTGTGGGATGAAGCGGATTGGACCAACCTTACATGTCCATGTACGTGAGACCGGTTCCACCGACTAACATGCAACTTGTTTTGCATAAAGGTGGCTGGCGGGTGTCTGTTTCTCCCACTTTAGTTGAATCTAATTTGACTACTGCGGTCCTTGCAGAAGGTTAAATAGCAACTTGATAATCACCGTTGTGGTTTTGCGTAGGTAAGAACAGTTCTTGCTAGTTGCCCGTAGCAGCCACGTAAAACTTGCAACAACAAAGTAGATGACGTCTAACTTGTTTTTGCAGGGTATGTTGTGATGGATATGGCCAAGACGTGATATGATATATGTTGATGTATGAGATGGTCATGTTTTGTAATAAGTTCACGACTTGCATGCCGATGAGTACGACAACTAGCAGGAGCCTTAGGGTTGTCTTTAATTATTTTATGACCCGCGTGTCGATCACTAAGCACCATGTAATTGCTTTACTTTATCGCTATGCGTTAGCAATAGTTGTAGAAGCAATAGTTGGCGAGATGACCCCGACGCAATGATGCAGATCAAGGTGTCGCACCGGTGACGATGGAGATCACGTTGTTGCTTTGAAGATGGAGGTTAAAAGCACAGGATTGTAACATGCCCAGCCTCACACCACAGTGATCGCCCTCTGATCATGCCAAGTCACCATGATTAACTATGCATGATCATCATTGCATCATATCTCATTTCCAATTCCAATTCAAATTGAAATTCAAATTCAAAGTGAAAATAAAAGTTGATCAAATTAGAAACTAAAATGTTCATTAAATAGCAAACAATTCAGAGGCACTTATAAAATTGTAACCAACAATATATGGTTGAGCTAATTAACACTAACAACCTCAGCAGTGGCTAAACAGCAACATTTGATGACCTTTTAATTAATCTAAATTAAATATGAAATTGTATTTTTGCCCAAACTAGTTTTTGGTGTCAGGATATATTGCACTGCAATTTATGAACTAGGTCACACATTTTACAAAAGTCATTAAGTGCTCAAACAATTTACAAAATAGAAAAGAAAACAGAAACAAGAATAAGAAAATAGAAAAGGGCCTAGTGCTTACTGTGCACTCAAGCCCACCGTCTATAGTCACTCGGCCCAGCCCAACCTACCTGCTCCTCCCCCTCGTGTCACTGCCGCCATGGCTGGAGCTTGCCGCTCCTGTCGCTGCTCGCCACAGCGCCGGGGCAGCTGGCCCCTAGATAAGGCCGGCGCCCCATCCGTCTCCCCTGGTGACCCGTTGCCATTTCCCCTCTCTCCCAGCACTCGCTCGCTGCTCTCTTCCCTCTCTCTCTATCCCGAACACCGCTGTCGCCGTCGCTTGCCATTGCCGCGGCCACCGCTACCCCCCTCGCCCCTCGGTCGTGTCCCAGAGCTTCGCTTCGCCGCGCTGAAGCTCCCCGCTGAGCCGTGCTTCGCCGGAAGCCCTGCATCGTTGCCACCACTGTCGTTTTTCTCATCAGCCGCCGTGGATCATTCCCGGCGATTCGCTCCGAGCCGAGCTTCCCCGAGCTCGTCATCGACACCTCCAGATCCGCTGTGAGCTCGCGCACCTTCCTCCCCTTCCCGTTTTTTCGCACGGGTCCTCTAGCATCGATCCCGTCGTTGCCGTGGCTCCGGCCGCCACCGAGGTCGCCGTGGCCATCGTCTCCGACCACCTCACAGCCTCCCGCGGTCACGCCTGGATGCGCCGCATCGCGCTCTTCATTTGGGTGGTCGCGAGTGCTCGTTTGGTCGCGTGTGCGACGATTCCGAGCGTCGCCGCCCTCTCTGGTGCTCACCGGAGTAGCGTCGGCGCGCGCCGAAGTTTAAAACTCCGGTGGGGACATGTGTCGCCCCGCGGTACTAACCCCCTGCCCTAATAGTCACTGATAGTGGGCCCTCGTATTGTAGCTGTTAAATTAGACTAACTAATGCTGCTAATTAACCCACTAACTGCTGAGTCACTGACATGCTGGACCCACTAACTAAATAAACTAGTTAGATTAAGATAAAAAAATGTCAATATAACCAGTGGCTGACAGTCGGGTCCCACTGGGCCCGTTGACCCAGTCAAACTGCTGACTGGGCACCCCAGTCTATGACAGGTGGGTCTAGTGGGCCCCATTGACCAGTCAACATGGACCCAGTCAACTGCTGACTGGGCCCACTGTCAGCCTCTGGGTGCATTCCTGTGTGCACTCGGTTGGGTACCTGTAGCATTTTAATCATTTATTTTTGAATTACATTTAATTCAAGAAAATGACTAAAACTTTGGAAATTCATAGAAAAATAACCGTAGCTCGGATGAAAATAAATTATATATGAAAAACGATCAGAAAAACGAGACGAATTCGAATATGCCCTCCAAGTACCTGTCACATGCCTCTAGCGTGATGAACATGGAACTTTCCCCTCCGGTTCATCTGACCGATAATTGCCCGGAGCTAGTAAAATATCTTCGGATGTTTCCGCGCTCCATCTGCAACGTGTAGCCCTTCGTTTGGTCTCCCCTAGCACCGCGTATCTGCCTTGTTATGTTTTGTGATGCTTAGATTGATCTGTTATTTATTGTTTCTTCCCCCTTTTCTCTATCGATAGACCCCAAGACCGATGATGACCCGATGATCGTCTACCTCGTCGAAGACCCGTTGGTGTTTGTGAAGCAACCAGGCAAGCACCCCCCTTTTGAGCATACCGATATCGCCTATTCTTCTCTCTCTTATGCTTGCATTAGAAGTTGATGTTGTTACCATTATCCTATATCTGCTGCATAGCCTGTTTATTGTAACCTGCCATTATTTCCTACCTGCTTATCCTAAACTGTTTAGTATAGGCTGGGTAGAGACCCATCAGAGACCCCACTTTGTCCCGACTGCCCCACTGGATTATCAGAAGACCCGATCGATGGGATTGAAGACCAGGTCCCGGCACCGCACATCACTTCCCCCTTAGTTGCTCGACACTACTGGGTTACTATCGAGTGCCGAGGGTGATACCTCATCAGCACTTCTGATGATAACCTTGTAGGTTAGTTCATCGGTTATGGTCATCGAGGGTGATTCCTCCTTCTCCACTCCCGATAATGACACTATCGTACAACTCCTCAAGAGTGGACCTCGAGGGTGATTCCTCCTTCGTTCACCTTGACGATAACATCAGGTGGAATTCCATCGAGGGTGATTCCTCAGGGTTCCCTTGGTGTTAGACACACGGTTACTATGGTTACTATGACTTTACACTGAACCATGTTACTAAAGACGGGTCGGCCCTGAGGGGTACCCGCGCGAGCATGTGATGCGAGTGATGTGGAGTCGGGTTGACCTGGAGGGTGCCCGAGAGTTGAATACGAGGCGTGGCCAGGCATTCGTAGTCCTTGCCACAAGACCTCGAGACGGGGCGACGGGATCACATCGATCGTGAGTCTCTGCTTGTTACCGCACGCTCCTAATCCACTAACGGTTTGGATATTTGATCCGAGGGGCCTCTAGCCTGATAGCACGAACCATCACGCGGGCATAGTATGGGCGTTTTGCGTCGTATACATCAGCCGAAGCTTAATTGACGTCAGCGAGGAGCGGCACACGCTGGGTTGGACTGGGAATGCAACCGCACTTGTATTAAGGGGTTGCTAGGTCTGCTCACCGGCGGTGCACGTAACGCACAGGAGTCCCCCGGGGTGAAGGCCCAAGACCCCTGGGCGCATAGGTTAGTCCGGCGTGCTGACCTCTCTGTTAAGTATTCAGTCGGGTTGCGGCGTATTGTTTGGCCGAGGCCGGGCATGACCTAGTAAAGTGTGTCCGGCCGGAGTTAATCGAGCGTGGTGGGTAAGTTGGTGCACCCCTGCAGGGAAGAAACAATCTATCGATAGCCTGTCCTATGGTAACGGATACTCGGAGTTGTATCCCGATCGGTACAACTAGAACTGGTGACTTGAGGTGATAACTGGATAGTATGGCTCTGGGTTGCTTTCTCGCACGGAGTCGAGGAAGGATCTCTGGGCGAGGTTGATGACACTACTGTTACTTTACATTATGTTATTCTGCACTCTTCTAATGCTGCAAGAGCACTGAAGATGATGAATATGCTAGTCTTCAATAGGACTAGGCTTTCCCCTCTATTCTGGCATTTCTGCAGCCCAGTCCACATATACAGCCTCCCTTTTGATAATGTTGCATATGTAGTGTAGATCCTTGCTAACTGAGTACTTCGGATGAGTACTCACATTGCTTTGCTTTATTTTTCTCCCCATACCCGTTTGATGCAACTAGATGACAGAGCCCCTGAGACAGCTGCCCCCGCCGATGGCTACTACTACTACTACCCTCCTGGCGAGTACTACTATGAGGAGCCGTCCGACGACCAGGAGTAGGTTCGGAGGGTCCCAGGCAGGAGGCCTGCGCCTTTCGATCGTAGTGTTTTATTTTACCCCGCCTTCTTAAAGGCCTATCTGTAACTCTGTTATATCTGTACCCAGATATCTGATGCTTCCGCTGACGCTTGTATGCCATCGAGCTATGTATTCGAGCCCTTGAGGCCCTGGCTTGTAATATAAAGCTTGTATGACTTTATTTATGTTTTAGAGTTGTGTTGTGATATCTTCAAGTGAGTCCTTAGGCTTGATCGTGTGCATTTGCATGTATGATTAGTGCATGATTAAGCCGGGGTCGTCACAGGTTGGTATCAGAGCCGACTGCCTCTAGGAATCCTCCTTTCCAACTCCTTGGCCGAGGTTGAGTCTAGTAACCGAAAACTGTTTTACTAACTTGGCTGTGTGGCTTACGGGCCCACGTCGCCAATTGGGGGGTATTAGGATCTTTTATTCCTCGTATTTACTCTGGGACTCTGATCTCTCTTCTATTCTGGTTAACGATTTTGCTAACTCTAACATTAGGTTCTCGTAACCGCTTCCTCCCGGAGAGCCCCGCATGCCAGATGATCGCTTGGTTCATCAGAAGACTCCGAAGATACTCCTCGAAGTTCCTGAGACCCTATGCCCACTGCTTTGCAGTTCCTGACCACCGATAAACTCCGATGGATAACTACTTACAACTATCGTTCATACATTCGTCCCAGTAACTCTCGAGTTCTATCGGACATATGAAAATACTATCCGACATTTCGAGAATTCTCTGAACCTACTACCTTGCAGTTCCTTTCTGCCTGAACAAACCTACGAATAAATCCTCATACTTACACGGGGTCCGTTCATCCCCAGTTGTTCTTGTGCTTTCCGAAATACTTGGAAATGCTATCTGATCTCCCGAAAATCCCCTGCAGCCTATTGCTCTTGAAATTCTTACCTGCTTTCATTATGGTTAATTCCATACATCTAGTAATCCCATCGGCCTCCTTTGTCGCCATCATTTTGAGTCCCTTGATTCATTATGTATGTGACTGCTTACTATTATCAAATAATCCTTAGGAATTTTCTTTCTGGCTCAAACATCAATCCGGATATGAGCTGGTTCTTGCCCAATCAAGATTCGATCGGTGTGCCTCTAAGTCTGTTCAACCTTTCCATCTTCGATCGGAGCATCTGATTCTGATACACCGATCTAGAAATCAAATTTCTTTGAATTTAAGCATTGAATTATTCAGATGTTTCCATAAACCGATGCCTTGCATTTCTTCTTCTTCTGGTTGAGTACCGCTACTCATGCCAGATCCTTTGACGTCTACCTGATTTTTGTTGGATTAATATCCGACAATATCCTTCATATTCAAACATCTTATGAGCTCTTCCCTTGGTATTTAGTACCTCTGGTAAATTGTATCATCTGCTTTGACTTCGATACTCTGTTTCGAACTTGCATCCCTTGTTTTGGTTGATGGTTGTATGGATTCAAAAAATTGTCCCGATGGGTTGTATCTATGCTTCTGCCATCTGTGAGAACCCAGAAACTTCTACGGGTCATACTCTACTGGTGTTATGCCAGTTAAATTTTCAACATTAGGACTTCACTAAAGACGAGAAGAGCATGAAAAGTTTATACATTGGATAAGTGGGAGTTGACCTTGAACCTTTGCGTTCATGCCCATGGACACGATGCAGAACTTATCATGGAAGCTTCTCTTAAATCAATTGTTTCCTTGGTATAAGTTCATCTGTACCTGTGAGTTGATCCTTCGTGATCATGGTTCTGATCATATTTTTCCTTGATTCCATTTCGCGGACAAGCTAAAGCACTTGTCTTCTGCGAATCGAGATACCTGTCCAACCTCTATACTGAGCTACCTCGTGTATTACCCCCCTACTATCTCGAGGATATCGTCCTATTGCACTACGTCCTATGAATTTTTGATGGAGTGATACCTTTCCCTGTCATAGTCACTCCAGGGGTTCTGTGTTGCCGTCAACCGAGACCACCGAACAATGAATCGATTCCGCTCTACGATTCGATACCCTAGTACTTCTTGTTGGGAAGTTACTACTCCATCATGCCATTCCTAGCCTGATCGGCTACATATTTATCATGCTAATCCTAACCGTGTTACCGGGTCCTCCTTTCCGGTGCACCTTTTGGCAATGAGCTAAGTTAGTGTCAAACTTTCATCATCCTATTGTTTTGCTTGCACAGCCTGAGTTCGAGCGTAATATCCGTGGTTCCATTGACCTTGAACTTTATTCCATCTGCTTTGGTCATTTTGCTGATCAAATTCATCTTCTTGTAACCTCTCGACAAATGCGTCGTGATCAGCATCAACATTTTGACTTCTGATGAGATGTCAATTGAAATTCATGATAAGAAGTATCATCCTTGCCCCATGATGATTTGTAATATCATCGACATCACTCTTGTCTTCTTTCCAACACATGTTTGATCATGTCTTGGTTATACTCTGATCCCCTAACTATTCTCGCAATTGTTCCTTGAGTAATTCTTGTGATCTTCAACTCCAACCCTTACTTGAAACACCATGTTATTGCTACCTCGAAGCATGACTGTGGTATCCCGAATATCAGCAAGAACCATTTGGAGCATATTGCCAAATGTTTCTTGATCTATTATTCAGACACCGTTGTATGGGTAATATCATGAAACTTTCCTGGCCCCTTATCTACATACTTTTGAACTTGTTGTCCTACCATTTATATCCTTCTTCGCTTTTCCTCGAGCAGGATGTACTCCCAAATCTTGTGTATAAACACATTTTCCTTTCCATTGGTTTGTTTAAATTTTCTTGTGATATATATAATATAAGCAGAAATAATTCCCTGCTTATGAAAACACTTCGGTGTACAACCTTGTCAGTGAGACCCTGTTACTATTGTTGATGACATTCCGGTAACCACCGATGGACGAGAACTTTGCCTATTGGTCTGCCTCGTTTTAACAAGAAGGAAAATGGTTCTCTTCGTCCCTCGCCCTTGGTACCGACGTTGGCACCAACATAACTGACAGACTATCCTCTGACATACCTTGTTGTCATGACCAGTAAGATGTCACCGTTCTCCCTACTTTTGATCGACACCCCCACAGTTCCACAGGATCGGAACCTGACTCTCCTGTATATCCTTGATTCCGAAGTACCCTTTGCTCTTGGCTTAGTGTGTGTTATCACGAACCACCCTCCGAGAGAAGATCTATTCCCGATGCTCTGAACCCCCCTTCTCACACCCTATTCAGGTATCGATCATTGCCCATTTGCTTGAAACTTCTTATTGTACCTTCATACTTTGCTCTCAATGTTTTCTTAAGTTTCAACTCGAGAGATACTTCTGCCACATTTCCTGAAATGTTCACCAAATAATTAACCCTAGATGGGTCAGTTCTTCCAAAGTTATCCTTCACTTCCCCACTTAAATCTCAGGACGAGATTTCTTGTAGTGGAGGAGATTTGTAACATCCCCAGCCTCACACCACAGTGATCACCCTCTGATCATGCCAAGTCACCATGATTAACTATTCTTGATCATCATTGCATCATATCTCATTTCCAATTCCAATTCAAATTGAAATTCAAATTCAAAGTGAAAATAAAAGTTGATCAAATCAGAAACTAAAATGTTCATTAAATAGCAAAAAATTCAGAGGCACTTATAAAATTGTAACCAACATTATATGGTTGAGCTAATTAACCCTAACAACCTCAGCAGTGGCTAAACAACAACATTTAATGACCTTTTAATTAATCTAAATTAAATATGAAATTGTATGTTTGCCCAAACTAGTTTTTGGTGTCAGGATATATTGCACTGCAATTTAAGAGCTAGGTCACACATTTTACAAAAGTCATTAAGTGCTCAAACAATTTGCAAAACAGAAAAGAAAACAGAAACACGAATAAGAAAATAGAAAAGGGCCTAGTGCTTACTTTGCACTCAAGCCCACCGTCTACAGTCACTCGACCCAGCCCAACCTACCCGCTCCTCCCCCTCGTGTCACTGCCGCCATGGCTGGAGCTTGCCGCTCCTGTCGCTGCCCACCACAGTGCCGGGGCAGCTGGCCCCTGGATAAGGCCGGCACCCCATCCGTCTCTCCTGGTCGCCCGTTGCCATTTCCCCCTCTCTCCCAGCACTCGCCCACCGCTCTCTTCCCTCTCTCTGTCCCAAACGCCACCGTCACCGTCGCTTGCCATTGCCGCGGCCACCGCTACCCCCCTCGCTCCTCAGTCGTGTCCCAGAGCTCCGCTTCGCCGCGCTGAAGCTCCCCGCTGAGCCGCACTTCGCCGGAAGCCCTGCATCGTTGCCACCACTGTTGTCTTTGTCATCAGCCTCCATGGATCGTCACTGGTGATTCGCTCTGAGTCGAGCTTCCCCGAGCCCGTCATCGACACCTTCGGATCCGCTGTGAGCTCGCGCACCTTCTTCCCCTTCCCGTTTTTCCGTGCGTGTCCTCTAGCATCAATCCCGTCATTGCCCGTGGCTCAGGTCGCCGCCGAGGTCGCCGTGGTCATCGTCTCTGGCCACCTCGCAGCCTCCCGCGGTCACCCCTGGATGCGCCGCATCGCCCTCTTCATTTGGGTGGTCGCAGGTGCTTGTTTGGTCGCGTGTGCGACGATCCCGAGCGTCGCTGCCCTCTCTGGTGCTCACCGGAGTAGCGCCGGCGCGTGCCGGAGTTTAAAACTCCGGTGGGGACACGTGTCGCCCCGCGGTACTAACCCCCCTGCCCTAATAGTCACTGACAGTGGGCCCTCGTACTGTAGCTGTTAAATTAGACTAACTAATGCTGCTAATTAACCCACTAACTGCTGAGTCACTGACAGGTTGGACCCACTAACTAAATAAACTAGTTAGATTAAGCTAAAAAAATGTCAATATAACTAGTGGCTGACAGCCGGGTCCCACTGGGCCCGTTGACCTAGTCAAACTGCTGACTCGGCACCCTAGTCAATGACAGGTGGGTCTAGTGGGCCCCATTGACCAGTCAATGCGGACCCAGTCAACTGCTGACTGGGCCCACTGTCAGCCTCTGGGTGCATTCCTGTGTGCACTCGGTTGGGTACATGTAGCATTTTAATCATTTATTTTTTGAATTAAATTTAATTCCAAAAAATGACTAAAACATTGGAAATTCATAGAAAAATAACCGTAGCTCGGATGAAAATAAATTATATATAAAAAACAATAGAAAAACAAGATGAATCCGAATATGCCCTCCTCATACCTATCACATGCCTCTAGCGTGACGAACATGGAACTTTCCCCTCCGGTTCATCTGACCGATAATTGCCCGGAGCTGGTAAAATATCTCCGGATGTTTCCCCGCTCCATCTGCAATGTGTAGCCCTTCGTTAGGTCTCCCCTAACACCGCCTATCTGCCTTGTTACATTTTGTGATGCTTAGATTGATCTGTTATTTATTGTTTCTTCCCCCTCTTCTCTGTCGATAGACCCCGAGACCAATGATGACCCGATGATCGTCTACCTCATCGAAGACCCGTTGGTGTTTGCGAAGCAACCAGGCAAGCACCCCCCTTTTGAGCATACCGATATCGCCTATTCTTCTCTCTCTCTTATGCTTGCATTAGAAGTTGCTGTTGTTACCATTATCCTATATCTGTTGCATAGCATGTTTATTGTAACCTGCCATTGTTACCAACCTGCTTATCCTAAACTGTTTAGTATAGGCTGGGTAGAGACCCATCAGAGACCCCACTTTGTCCCGACTGCCCCGCTGGATTATTAGAAGACCCGATCAACGGGATTGAAGACCAGGTCCCGGCACCGCACATCACTTCCCCCTTAGTTGCTCGACACTACTGGGTTACTATCGAGTGCCGAGGGTGATACCTCATCAGCACTTCTGATGATAACCTTGTAGGTTAGTTCATCGGTTATGGTCATCGAGGGTGATTCCTCCTTCTCCACTCCCGATAACGACACTGTCGAACAACTCCTCAAGAGTGGACCTCGAGGGTGATTCCTCCTTCGTTCACCTTGACGATAACATCAGGTGGAATTCCATCGAGGGTGATTCCTCAGGGTTCCCTTGGTGTTAGACACACGGTTACTATGGTTACTATGACTTTACACTGAACCATGTTACTAAAGACGGGTCGGCCCTGAGGGGTACCCGCGCGAGCATGTGATGCGAGTGATGTGGAGTCGGGTTGACCTGGAGGGTGCCCGAGAGTTGAATACGAGGCGTGGCCGGGCATTCGTAACCCTTGCCGCAAGACCTCACGATGGGGCGACGGGATCACATCGATCGTGAGTCTCTGCTTGTTACCGCACGCTCCTAATCCACTAACGGTTTGGATATTTGATCCGAGGGGCCTCTGGCGTGATAGCACTAACCATCACGCGGGCATAGTATGGGCGTTTTGCGTCATATACATCAGCCGAAGCTTAATTGACGTCAGCGAGGAGCGGCACACGCTGGGTTGGACTGGGAACGCAACCACACTTGTATTAAGGGGTTGCTAGGTCTGCTCACCGGCGGTGCACGTAACGCACAGGAGTCCCCGAGGTGAAGGCCCAAGACCCCTGGGCGCATAGGTTAGTCCGGCGTGCTGACCTCTCTGTTAAGTATTCGGTCGGGTTGCGGCGTATCGTTTGGCTGAGGCCGGCCATGACCTAGTAAAGTGTGTCCGGCCGGAGTTAATCGAGCGTGGTGGGTAAGTTGGTGCACCCCTGCAGGGAAGAAACAATCTATCGATAGCCTGTCCTACGGTAACGGACACGCGGAGTTGTATCCCGATCGGTACAACTAGAACTGGTGACTTGAGGTGATAGCTGGATAGTATGGCTCTGGGGTTGCTTTCTCGCAGGGAGTCGAGGAAGGATCTCTGGGCGAGGTTGATGACACTACTGTTACTTTACATTATGTTATTCTGCACTCTTCTAATGCTGCAAGACTGAGGGAGTCCTGGATTAAGGGGTCCTCGGGCGTCCGGACTACGTAACGTGGGCCGGACTAATGGGCCATGAAGATACAAGACAGAAGGCTCTCTCTCGTGTCCAGATGGGACTCTCCTTGGCGTGGATGGCAAGCTTGGCGTTCGATAAGAGGATTCCTTTCTCTGTAACTGACGTGGTAATACCCTAGTCCCCTCCGGTGTCTATATAAACCAGAGGGTTTTAGTCCGTAGGGGGCAATCATAATCAGACAGGCTAGACTTCTAGGGTTTTAGCCATTACGATCTCGTGGTAGATCAACTCTTGTAATACTCATATTCATCAAGATCAATCAAGCAGGACGTAGGGTATTACCTCCATAGAGAGGGCCCGAACCTGGGTAAACATCGTGTCCCCCGTCTCCTGTTACCATCGACCTTAGACGCACAGTTCGGGACCCCCTACCCGAGATCCACCGGTTTTGACACCGACATTGCGGCTTTCATTGAGAGTTCCGCTGTGTCATCGCTAGAAGACTCGATGGCTCCATCAATCATCCACAACGATGCTGCCTTGAGGGAGGTCTTTCTCCCCGGCCAGATCTTCGTATTCGGCGGCTTCATGCTGCGGGCCAACTCGCTTGGCCATCTAGAGCAGATCGACAGCTACGCCCCTGGCCATCAAGTCAGGTTTGGAAGCTTGAACTATGTTGCTGATATCCGCGGAGACTTGATCTTCGACGAATTCGAGCCCATGGCAGCCGCTCCCTGGCACCGCGATGAACATGACCTAAATCTGTCATCGGGTCATATCTGGGAGATAGCACCTGTAACTGCTCTGGCCCTAGATCCGAAGCAGATTGCGCCATCCGAGGACGGGAAGCTCAACCCCGCCACGGAAGCCGCGTTGGAGCCGCACACAGACCCAACTTCGAATGGGATCTGTGTCACCGAGACCTCGGATTCGTCTCTGGCCACAGGTTCCGAACCGCGTGCGTCCGCGCCCATCGAGCTCAATCGGGCGCCGATCGTCGAGTTCAGCTCCGCGGAGATCTTTCGACACTCACCTTTGGGTGATGTGCTAAACTCATTAAAAACCCTCTCCTTAGCGGGAGACTCACAGCCGAATTATATTTGGTTTAAACTGGGGGTTGATGACGGAGAATTTCGCTGCCCACCCACCGCCCACTTCATTGCCACTGTCGAAGACTTAACCGACATGCTCGATTACGACCCCGAAGACATCGACGGTATGGACGACGATGCCGGAGAGGAGCAGGCCCAAAACCCGCTGTTTACTGGGCGCTGGACAGCCACCTCCTCGTATGACGTGTACATGGTGGATACTCCCAAAGAGAATAAGGCGATAACAAGAAAGATCCAGTCGAGGATAAATCTCCTGAGACACAGCCAAAGCGCCGATGTCAGCGGCACCGCTCTAAATCACGCCGTGGAAAAGACAGCAATACCGGCACGAGAGAAAACAATACTCCGGATGATGCCGAAGACAAAGAAGATCCCGTCGAGCCGACTTCCGAACAGGATGATAGGGAAGATGTGCAAGTCAGCCCTGACGAATAGGCCATAAACGAAGACTCGGAGGACAGCAACTATCTTCTACTCTCCGAGGATGAGGTGAGCCTCGGCGACAAAGACTTTATCGTGCCTGAGGAACCCGTCGAGCAGGAGCGCTTTAAGCGCCGGCTAATAGCCACTGCGAGGAGCCTGAAAAAGAAACAGCAGCAGCTTCAAGCTGATCAAGATCTACTCAACGACAGATGGACTGATGTCCTGGCAGCCGAGGAATACGGACTCAAGCGCCCCATTAAAAGTTACCCGAAGCGTAAACAACTACCCCAATTTGACAACGAGGCACTTGAGCCCATGCCATCAACACGTAATGCGGCTGACCGACCACCACGTGGCCGGGACAAAGCAGCAACCCAAGCAGAACACCTGCCCATACTACCTCACCATAAAGGCAAAGATACCACAGCTCGGGAATACACATATGACCTGCGGCAAGGCTTGGAGAACAGAGTAGGCCAGTCCAGATCGATCTTCGGATCACGGGGGCATGCCCTAGCGCGCGACGACGGTTATCAAGCCAGGCGTAACGAGCATAACCACGTCCGGGCCGAAAACTGCAGACGGACTACATTCGCACTACATCGCGACTTGGCCCGATATAGAGGCTCCGCACACCCCCTTTGCTTCACTGATGAAGTAATGGAACACGAATTCCCGGAAGGGTTCAAACCCATGAATATCGAATCATATGATGGAACAACAGATCCCACAGTATGGATTGAAGATTTCCTTCTCCATATCCACATGGCCCACGGTGATGACCTCCACGCCATCAAATACCTCCCACTAAAATTAAAGGGACCAGCACGGCACTGGCTGAACAGCCTCCCAGAGAACTCCATTGGTAGCTGGGAAGACTTGGAAGACGCCTTCCACGATAACTTTCAAGGTACATATGTCCGGCCTCCGGATGCCGACGACCTAAGTCACATCATCTAGCGGCCCGGGGAATCAGCCAAGAAGCTCTGGACTAGGTTCCTAATTAAAAAGAACCACATTGTCGATTGTTTGGATGCCGAAGCCCTCACGGCCTTTAAACATAGCATCCGAGATGAATGGCTTGCCCGCCACCTCGGTCAAGAAAAACCAAAATCCATGGCAGCCCTTACCGCTCTGATGACCCGCTTCTGCGCGGGAGAAGATAGCTGGCTCGCTCGTAGAAGCAACAGCACCAGTGATCCGGGCACTTCCGAAGTTCGAGACAGCAACGGCAAGCCATGACGCAATAAACACAAGCGTCGAAATAATAAAGGAACGCAAGACACGGCGGTAAACGCCGGATTCAGCGTCTCCAAAACCGGTCAACGGAAAAAGCCATTCAAGGCAAACAGAGACGGACCATCCAATTTAGACAAGATACTGGATCGGCCCTGCAAGATTCATGGCCCCCCCGATAAACCAGCCAATCACACCAACAGAAGCTATTGGGTCTTCAAGCAAGCCGGCAAGCTTAATGCCGAACACAAGGGGAAGGGGCCGCCCAGTGACAGCGACGACGAAGAGACTCGCCAACCGAACACCGGGGGTCAGAAGCAATTTCCCCCCGAAGTAAAAATAGTCAACATGGTATATGTGACACACATCCCTACAGAGGAGCGCAAGCGCGCACTACAGGGCGCCAATGCCATAGAGCCAGGCACCCAAAAATTAAGCCAATGGGCGGCCTGCCCAATCACTTTTGATCGCAAGGACCACCCAGCCAGTATCTGTCACGAAAGTTCGGCAGCTCTGATCCTCGAAAGTCCTTATAGACAGCGGCAGTAGTCTTAATCTACTCTACCAAGACACTGTCCACAAAATGGGCATTGATCCTTCACAAATCAAGCCCACCACAGCTACCTTCAAAGGAGCAGTGTCCGGCGTAGAAGCTCCCTGCACGGGCTCAATTACATTGGAAGTCGTTTTCGGCTCGCCGAACAACTTTAGAAGCGAAGGCTTGACCTTCGATATTGTACCGTTCCACAGCAGCTACCACGCACTACTCGGGCGTACCACTTTTACTCGCTTTAATGCGGTCCCACATTACGCCTATTCCAATCTTAAGATGCCCGGTCCACGCGGCGTCATCACGATAAACGGAAATACGAAATGCTCCCTCCGTACAGAGGAGCATACTATGGCTGCTGCAGCCGAAGTACAAAGTGGCCTTATCAAGCCGCGTATCTCATCGGCCGTCAAGCCGTCGGACTCTACTAAACAGGACCAATCAATCTCAGAGCTGGATTAGCAGTTCGTCCGCCCCATATAGCCATGAAGTTTACACCGCGCATATATCATTATGCACTTAAAATACCATGGTCATCGACGGAGGCACAGTACGGACAGGCCTACAATGCGGTCCGCACCCTCATAGTCTTTTTACTTTTTCTAACTATTTTTTATCCTTTACAACAGGTGATTCCAAGCCTGGTCATCTTACGGACTCTTTCTAAAGTTCGGCTTTGTAAATAACCAAAGGCTATTCCTATTAAGGAGTCCTTTAACCGAGGCAAGGCAGCGCAGATGTGCGACAGGAGGTCCTAATGATTTTTGTAAGACCGCATTCTTTATTTTTTACCTGTAAATTGCCTTTTTTCAACCCTCGGCCCCCGGCATGTTAAATAGCCCGGGTAGGGGCGTATAATCTGTAGAATTGCGTTTGACGTATCAATCAGATTCAAGTGAACATAACCTGTATTCAGTATTCGCTTTTTTCTACATATTGAATTTTTCTTCTTCGGTTGTTTCACGAACGCACCTCGGCACAAATTGCCAGGGGCTCGATACGGCAACACATGAGTTGCCGACAAGTCCGAACAACTTTTCAGCACACTTTGGCGTCACGAGTTTGGCCTTATATGCATCAGCTCCGAATCATGTCTTTGGTTAATAGTTGGGTTGCCCGGCTCCTGTGCTTACTACCTTACGTTCCGCTATATCGGCTAGGGTAGTAAAGGGAGAACTACTGCGATTGTGCCTGTTTTATCCGGATGAGCACCTCATTAGAGAAAGCCGAAAACTGACTGTCATGATGCGGCGAGAGCTGGTCAACCACTCGATGACTCATCCGAATCCTTCGCGATTCTTTCCGTATTACACGAAGGACCGTTTTTCTGGTCACCTATGTAACGCACCGTATTCGGGTAAACACGTACATACCAGGGGCTATATCGTAGACCCGCCGTTAAACTCCTATGGCTAAGTGAAAGTGTTAAAGCCCTATAGTCCGATTGCCTAGTTCGCCTCATTGACACCTCCTTCATGGACCAAGACGTTGGGTCAAGAGTGATCAAGTGCTTTTCCGAACACCCCCGTATTATATGCGAGGGGGCTGAAGCCGACGACTGGCAAACTTTCAGATTATACAAAGAACGACCGCACAGGAGGCACCAAAACTTTCAGGAAAAAGTATAAAAATATGGCCTTAATATATCATAATATTGTTTTTACAAATTTGGTATATTCACTCGAATATCATATCCTTCGAGCACTGACCCTCTATCAAGCGGGCACCCTCTAGGACATCCTCAAAATAATGTTCTGGCGTGTGATGGTCCTGGTCCTCGGGTGGACTCTTCGCTGCAATATCGGTGGCCTTCATCTTCGCCTAGTACGTCTTGACGCGGGCAAAGGCCATCCGTGCACCCTCAATGCACGTTGACCGCTTAACAGCGTCGATACGCGGCACCGCATCAACAAGTCGCTGCACCAAACTGAAGTAACTATTCGGAATTGGCTCAGTCGGCCACAGCCCGACCACGACGTCCTTCATGGCAGATCCGGATATCTTGTGGAGCTCGGCCCATTGGGCCATCTGTTCGTTCAGTAACAGCGGACGCTTCGGCATGCTGAATTGCGACCAGAAAAGCTTCTCCGTTGCACGTCCTTCTTGCGCTCGGAAAAACCACGCCGCATCGGAGACACTTTTCGGCAAGTCCAACAATGCGTCTGGAGAACTCCACATTTGATTAAGGGGGGCATACTTCGGATCGCCGAATTTAGTCTGTAATAAGAAAGGCTTACCGGCCGCTATCTCCCCAGCTTGCCGGATTTCTTCCCGAGCCGCTCTAGACTTGGACCGTGCTTCTCTCGCCTCTTGTAAGGCCTTGCCGAGTTCGACCATTCTGGCTTTGTTATCCTTCTCGAGGAATTCGCATCGAACATTGGCATCCTTTAGCTCACGCGTCATGGTAGATATTCTCTCCTCGCACTGGCGCCGAGCAGCCTGTTCGGCCTTTAACTCAGCAGTTGCCTTCTTGGCAGCCGCCTCACTCATCCTGGCTTGCTCCGTGGCCCGGGCAAGCTCAGCCCATAGAGCCTCAACTGCGGCAGCATTATCTGCAGTCATACATATCTCAGTATACAATTTTCAGCGTCATGCTCATATTATCATACTTACATATACTGACTGCCCCAAAAATATACCTTGCGCCTCGTCGAGCCGCCTGTTAATAAGTGTGAGGTCGTCATCCGCCACTTCAAGTTTCTGCTTCAGACTTGCAACCTCTGTAGCTTGGGCAGTCGTCATGGATGAAACAACCTATGTTCCAATCCATCAGATTATTTCCTGGGAATAACTTTTTTGATCATCTGATCGCCTCCCTTCGGACGCCAATCAGAGTCTCAGGGGCTACTATCTATACACAGGTACATTTTGCATGTAGAAGTGCAATTAAAGATATTACATTGCATACCTCGAAGCCTCTTAGCAGGCTCATGAAGGATTCATTCAATCCGCTTCTCGCGGACAGAATCCTCTCAACTACCATACCCATTAAGGTACGATGTTCCTCTAAAACGGACGCATGTTGCAGCATGCCCGTCATTATATCTGGCGCCCTCGGATCCCTGGGAGCGGCCGCGGGAGTACGGACTCCCTTCGAAAGAATATGTTTACCCGGCTCTAGAGTCGTCCCCGGCTGTAAACCGGATAGTCCGGGCCCTTTATTGTTGGTCCCCATTGGGTCCGCATGCCCCGGACTCTGGACGGCCGAAGTATCACCTTCGGGCGTAGTTTTCATTATCCCTCGCACCGCTTGTTGGTCGGGAGAGATCCTCTGGGATGACACCTTGGAGTCGTCTGCCCTATCGGGCGAGAAGGTTTGTGGAGGCGTCTCGCTTTCCATCATCTCCGGAAGAAGATCCCCCGAGGAGGAGGACTGTTGAGGAAGACTGCGTGCCGGACTGCAAACATATATTTTAAATGTTACCCTGGTAATCGGAAAGCAATGGGATATGTTTTGGACGCCCCTGTTCACTTACGATTCGGCTAAAGGCTTGTCCTTACAGAGGAACTGCGCGAGAACGTCGTCTTCTGAACCCGAGCCACCTGACAGGGACATCTTTCCTCGCTTAGGAGCCTTTGCTTCCAAATCTTCGGAGGCGGCCCTTTTCTTCCCATCGGGAGAGGGGATGTCAGTTTCTCCTTCTCTTTTGCCTTCGGAAGAGGGAGTTCCAATCTCCCCGGACATAGTGTCTGGTGTACCTTTAGAATAGAGGCCACCTTTGGCCTTCTTGCTCTCCTCTTTGTCTCCCTTCACCGACAATTGGTATGGCGCCGGAGCCAGCATCCTTGTTAACACAGGATCTGCTGGGTCTTCGGGAAGAGGGGCCAAACACCTAATTCTTTCCGCCTTCTTGATCCAGCCCTGGTGGAAGATGGTTTTCTCAGTATATTGTTACGAGATATCTAACTAAGCTATGTTCGGGAGTCGAGGGCTTACCGAGGTATCCGGATGGTTGCAGTCGAGGCCGATGTCCTCGGTAGTATCCGGCCACTATTTTCGTGTCTCCAAGAATAACTTCCACATTCCTTTGTGCGTCATGCCAAAGAATCGCTGAAGAGTCCGTGGTCCTTCCGGATTGAACTCCCACATGCGGAGGGGCCGTCGCTGGCACGGCAGGACCCGGTGGACTACCATTACCTGGATTACGTCGATGAGGCCGGTGTCCTTCTCGAGGAGGCTCCGGATGCGGCTTTGTAGCGTCTGCACTTCGTCCATTGATCCCCAGTCCAGCCCCTTATTAATCCATGATGCGAGCCGTAATGGAGGGCCAGGCCGGAACGCAGGTGTAGCTGCCCACTTGGTACCACGGGGTTCAGTGATGTAAAACCACTCCCATTGCCATAGGTTGGAAGTTTTCGTGAAAGAGCCTTTTGGCCAAGGTGTGTGGGTGAGTTTGCTCACCATCGCACCGCCGCACTCCATTTGCTTCCCATCGACTACCTTCGGCTTCATATTAAAGGTCTTGAGCCATAAGCCAAAGTGTGGGGGAATACGGAGAAAGGCCTCGCACATGACGATGAACGCCGAGATGTGAAGAAAGGAGTCTGGAGCTAGATCATGAAAATCTAGCCCGTAATAGAACATGAGTCCGCGGACGAAGGGATGGAGAGCGAACCCTAGCCCTCGGAGGAAGTGAGAGATGAATACGACCCTCTCGCCGGATCTGGGAGTAGGAATGACCTGCCCTTGAGCAGGGAGCCTGTGGGAGATTTCCGCGGTCAGGTATTTTGCCGCCCGGAGCTTCGCGATATCCTCCTCTGTGACGGAGGAGGCCACCCACCGGCCTTGAGGGTTGGGTCCGGACATGACTAGGAGGCTCGGAACAAATAAATTGAACCTTGGGTGCTAGAACTCGAGGTTGGAAAGGATGAGGCATAGAGGAGAAAGACGGGTCTGCGCCCCTTTATAAAGGCGATGAATATCAAAATGCCTCCTCCTAAGCCTCAAGACCTGCCTATTCCCAAGGAATCATACCAACGGGATGGTTGGGTTACCCGCACCCGTATTGATGAGAATCCCGTAATAAGGGGACATGATCTCTGCTTCGACAAGACGTGCCAATAAAACCGCTTCTCGAAACGTGGAGCGGGAGGCTAAAAAGAAAACGGTTTGAAATAATGACCGTGCAGGAACGTGGTGTCGCGCTACAAAAAGTTGTCAGCAGATTGGAATCGTGAAATATTATACTCACTGCGGTTGTGTGTGGTACTTGTTTTGCAGAGCCGGACACGTTTTCTGTGCTCGAAGTCTGTTTTGGAGTATTCGGAGGAGGAACCCGCCTTGCAATGCCGAAGACAATCTGCGCGCCGGACATATCATCATTGAAGCCTGGTTCAGGGGCTACTGAGGGAGTCCTGGATTAAGGGGTCCTCGGGCGTCCGGACTATGTAACGTGGGCCGGACTGATGGGCCATGAAGATACAAGACAGAAGGCTCTCTCCTGTGTCCAGATGGGACTCTCCTTGGCGTGGATGGCAAGCTTGGCGTTCGATATGAGGATTCCTTTCTCTGTAACCGACGTGGTAATACCCTAGTCCCCTCCGGTGTCTATATAAACCGGAGGGTTTTAGTCCGTAGGGGGCAATCATAATCAGACAGGCTAGACTTCTAGGGTTTTAGCCATTACTATCTCATGGTAGATCAACTCTTGTAATACTCATATTCATCAAGATCAATCAAGCAGGACGTAGGGTATTACCTCCATAGAGAGGGCCCGAACCTGGGTAAACATCGTGTCCCCCGTCTCCTGTTACCATCGACCTTAGATGGACAGTTCGGGACCCCCTACCCGAGATCTGCCGGTTTTGACACCGACAAAGACCACTGAAGATGATGAATATGCTAGTCTTCGATAGGACTAGGCTTTCCCCTCTATTCTGGCATTTTTGCAGCCCAGTCCACATATACAGCCTCTCTTTTGATAATGTTGCATATGTAGTGTAGATCCTTGCTTGCTGAGTACTTCGGATGAGTACTCATGTTTGCTTTGCTTTCTTCTTCTCCCCATACCCGTTTGATGCAACCAGATGACAGAGCCCTTGAGACAGCTGCCCCCGCCGATGGCTACTACTACTACTACCCTCCTAGCGAGTACTACTACGAGGAGCCGTCCGACGACCAGGAGTAGGTTCGGAGGGTCCCAGGCAGGAGGCCTGCGCCTTTCGATCGTAGTGTTTTATTTTACCCCGCCTTCTTAAAGGCCTATCTGTAACTCTGTTATATCTGTACCCAGATATCTGATGCTTCCGCTGACGCTTGTATGCCATCGAGCTATGTATTCGAGCCCTCGAGGCCCTGGCTTGTAATATAAAGCTTGTATGACTTTATTTATGTTTTAGAGTTGTGTTGTGATATCTTCAAGTGAGTCCTTAGGCTTGATCATGTGCATTTGCGTGTATGATTAGTGCACGATTAAGCCGGGGTCGTCACAAAGATGATGATGGCCATATCATGTCACATATTTTGATTGCATGTGATGCTTATCCTTTATGCATCTTATTTTGCTTAGAATGACGGTAGCATTATAAGATGATCCCTTCACTTAATTTCAAGATAAAAGTGTTCTCCCCGAGTATGCACCGTTGCTAAAGTTCATCGTTTCGAAGCACCTCATGATGATCGGGTGTGATAGACTCTACGTTCACATACAACGGGTGTAAACCAGTTTTGCACATGCAGAATACTTGGGTTATACTTGATGAGCCTAGCATGTACAGACATGGTCTCGAAACACTGGAGACCGAAAGGTCGAACATTAGTCATATAGTAGATATGATCAACATGGAGATGTTCACCATTGAAGACTACCCCATCTCACGTGATGATCGGACATGGGTTAGTTGATTTGGATCATGTATCACTTAGACAACTTGAGGGATGTTGATTTAAGCCGGAGTTCATTAATAATTTGATTATTTGAACTAAAATTTATCATGAACTTAGTCCTAATAGTCTTTGCAAATCTATGTTGTAGATCAATGGTCCGTGCTACCGTTCCCTTGAATTTTAATGTGTTCCTAGAGAAAGCTAAGTTGAAAGATGATGGTAGCAACTACACGGACTGGGTTCGTAACTTGAGGATTATCCTCATTGCTGCACAGAAGAATTATGTCCTTGATGCACCGCTAGGTGACAGACCTGCTACAGGAGCTGATGCAGACGTTATGAACGTCTGGCAGGCTCGATCTGATGACTACTCGATAGTTCAGTGTGCCATGCTTTATGGCTTGGAACTGGGACTTCAAAAGCATTTTGAACGCCACGGAGCATATGAGATGTTCCAAGAGCTGGAAGTTGATATTTCAAGCTAATTCCCGAGTTGAGAGATATGAAGTCTCCAAAAAGTTCTTTAGCTGTAAGATGGAGGAGAACAGTTCTGGCAGTGAACACATACTCATAATGTTTGGGTACCACAACCAATTGACTCAGCTGGGAATTGATCTTCCAGTTGAGAGTGTTATTGATAGAGTTCTTCAGTCACTGCCACCAAGTTACAAAGTCTTCGTGATGAACTATAATATGCAAGGTATGATGAAAATGATTCCCGAGCTCTTCGCGATGCTGAAATCGACGGAGGTAGAAATCAAGAAAGAGCATCAAGTGTTGATGCTTAACAAGACCACCAGTTTCAAGAAAAAGGGCAAGAGAAAGAAAGGGAACTTCAAGAAGACCGGCAAGCAAGTTGCTGCTCCCGTGAAGAAGCCCAAATCTGGACCCAATACGGAAACTGAGTGCTTCTACTGCAAGGAAAATGTTCACTAGAAGCGGAACTGCCCCGAGTACTTGGCAGATAAGAAGGGTGGCAAAGTGAACAAAGGTATATCTGATATACATGTTATTGATGTGTTCCTTACTAGTGTTTGATAGGTCTCCAACGTATCTATAATTTTTTATTGTTCCATGTTGTTATATTATCATTCCTGAATGTTTTACAATCATTTTATAACAACTTTATATCATTTTTTGGGACTAACCTATTGACATAGTGCCCAGTGCCAGTTGTTGTTTTTTGCATGTTTTTTACTTCGCAGAATATCCCTATCAAACGGAGTCCAACCGCAGTGAAACTTTTTGAAGATTTTTTTGGACTAGAAGACAACTTGGGAGCCAAGGAAGCACCTGGAGGAGGCTTGCAACTTCTCGAGCTTGCGTTGATTTTTCCCTTGAAGAGAAAAGGGGGATGCAACAAAGTAGGGATAAGTATTTCCCTCAGTTAAGAACCAAGGTATCAATCGAGTAGGAGGCACAAGCAAGTCTCCAATCTATGCACCTGCACAAACTAACAAACACTTGCACTCAATGCGAAAAAGGGGTTGTTAATCTCTTCATGGTCTCGAACAAGAGTGAGATCTAATAGAGATAGGTATAAAAGATTACTAAAACGTAAAACAAAGTAAAAACAAATAAATTGCAGCAAGGTATTTTTGGGTTTATAGATCTAAAAATATATGATGGAAAATAGACCCGGGGGCCATAGGTTTCACTAGAGGCTTCTCTCTTGAAGATAGCATACGGTGGGTGAACAAATTACTTCTGAGCAATTGATAGAAAAGCGCAAAGTTATGATGATATCTAAGGCAATGATCATGAATATAGGCATCATGTCCGTGACAAGTCGACCGAAACGATTCTGCATCTACTACTATTACTCCACACATCGACCAACTCCTGCCTGCATCTAGAGTATTAAGTTCATAAGAACAGAGCAACGCTTTAAGCAAGATGACATGATGTAGAGGAATAAACTCAAGCAATATGATATAAACCCCATCTTTTTATCCTTGATGGCAACAATACAATACGTTCCTCGCTACCCCTTCTGTCACTGGGTGAGGACACCGCAAGATTGAACCCAAAACTAAGCACCTCTCCCATTGCAAGAAAAACCAATCTAGTTGGCCAAACCAAATCGATAGTTCGAAGAGAAATACAAAGATATCTTAGTCATGCATAAAAGAGTTCAGAGAAGACTCAAATAATATTCATAGATAATCTGATCATAAATCCACAATTCATCGAATCTCAACAAACACACCGCAAAAAAGTATTACATCGAATAGATCTCCAAGAACATCGAGGAGAACATTGTATTGAAGATCAAAGAGAGAGAAGAAGCCATCTAGCTACTAGATATGGACCCATAGGTCTGTGGTAAACTACTCAAGCATCATCGGAAGGGCAGCAAGGTTGATGTAGAGGCCCTCCATGATCGAATCCCCCTCCGGCAAATCACCAAAAAAGGCCCCAAGATAGGATCTCACGGGAACAGAGGCTTCCGGTGGTGGAAAAGTATTTTGGTGGACGCTTCTGGTGGTTTGGGAATATTTGGAAATTTATAGTGCAAGAATTAGGGTTGGAGGACTCCCGAGGGGCCCACAAGCCCTCAGGGCGCCCCCCCAGGGGCGCGCCTGGTGTCGGTGTCAAAACCGGTGGATCTCGGGTAGGGGGTCCCGAACTGTGTGTCTAAGGTTGATGGTAACAGGAGACGGGGGACACGATGTTTACCCAGGTTCGGGCCCTCTCTATGGAGGTAATACCCTACGTCCTGCTTGATTGATCTTGATGAATATGAGTATTACAAGAGTTGATCTACCACGAGATCGTAATGGCTAAAACCCTAGAAGTCTAGCCTGTCTGATTATGATTGCCCCTACGGACTAAAACCCTCCGGTTTATATAGACACCGGAGGGGACTAGGGTTGTACAAAGTCGGTTACAGAGAAAGGAATCTTCATATCGAACGCCAAGATTGCCATCCACGCCAAGGAGAGTCCCATCTGGACACGGGAGAGAGTCTTCTGTCTTGTATCTTCATGGCCCATCAGTCCGGCCCACATCACGTAGCCCGGACGCCCGAGGACCCCTAAATCCAGGACTCCCTCAGTAGCCCCCGAACCAAGCTTTTAATGACGATGTGTCCAGAGCGCAGATTGTCTTCGGCATTGCAAGGCGGGTTCCTCCTCTGATTACTTCGAAGTACCTGACTTAAAGAGCTGTATTCGGCCTTCCATTTAATGTCGTGCTCATCGGCTTCCACGCCTTCATGACTTCAGTTTCCACATGTCGAGCGAATACGAGAGGTCGGGGTATCTTTGCACATAACTCCCTGACCGTGTAAGAAAGGCTTCTATTGAAAGAGATTGGATCTTCAGATCCATTCCACGCCAAGCGGGAAATCCTCAAAGCTTGCTAGGAGAAACCATTCCAACATGGCTAGTGCTCCCGGTTCTTCCACCCGCCCCCACGGCTCCAAAAATGGCGATTGGGAAAGATGTTCTGTATCCCATGATCAGCTGGTGAAGCTCCAAACACAGGGATTTCTTTCCCCCGCGGATCTGGACCCTGTTTGAGCAGGTTTGACCTCCTTCTCAGGCGAAGCTTTGGCGGAAAATTTCCCCAATCCAACCAGGGGGGAACGGGTGTGCTTTGTTTCTTATTTGCCAAGAGGCGTCGGGTTTCCAATCCACCCTTTCCTCTGAGGACTCCTGGAGTATTATGGCCTCCAACTGCACAACCTCACGCCAGCCTCTATCTTGCACATCGCGGGTTTTGTTGCCCTTTGCGAGCTTTTCCTGGGCTGTGAAGCCCACTTTGATTTATGGAAAAAACTATTCTGCCTCGTCCCTCGTACCCAAGAGGGATCCATATTTGAGGTGGGCGGCGCCGAAGTATGGCACATAGCCAGGACCGGATACCTATCCGGCACACCGAAGAAGGCATCCGAGGAGTGGCCCTCGGAGTAGTTTTATATTGAGGACGTCGCTCTCCCCGACCCAATCCGAATGGGTCTCCCTGAATTTTCCAGTGCTCCTTTGAAGAAGCGCCACAGCTGGCGCCCTAGGAGCCTCGAGGAGGAAGATAGCACAGAAATCCATCAATTAATGAGCAAGATAAAGACGCTCGCCCAGTCCGGATTATCAATAATCGAGGTAATGGCGATCTCCATAGTGCGGGGTATCCAGCCACTCCAATTTAGAGGGCTCCCTATGTGGCACTACAATGGGGAAGTTGACGCCTCACGCTGTGGCCGGAAAGGTCCGGACACCCCCGTCGCTCTGGCAAAAATATTGGTCAATCTGTACAAAGGGGATAAAGAGGAATTTATTCGTCTTAAACGCCGGGAGGGATTTTCCATGTACAATCCTCCCAGCTGGGTGAGTTTTAATCCCACCACCATACTCAATCCTTTCCATGAGTCACTTTTGACTGATACTAACCCGTCCATTTGTAACAGGAATGGTGAAAGGTCGTCACGGGTATCTACAGCCCCGCTCCACAGCCGGAGGACCATAACCGGGATCTTGACCCCGGATTCGAGGAGGATCCGGGCCATTTGTGGAGCTGGAGGAGGGAGTATTTTACCAGGCTAGCTACGATGGCACAGAAGTGGCCATTATAGCCGACTATCCCGGATTCCTTCCTGCCTCACACGTAAGTAATCAGGAGACCTCTCCTCCGAAAGAGCTTCCTCATTCTGCCTCACCCAATGCACTCTCTCGTGTTCCAAAGGGGAGGCGCTCGGTGCGCCATGTTACACCAGAGGTGACTCAAAAGAGAGCGGCGCCTACATAGGGCAAGCCTCCGAAGAGGAAGGCAAACGAAGTCACAACCGAGCCGTCGTCGAAGAGGTATGGCTTTGTAAATATGCCCCTTGGCAGTCACATCCAACTGTGACATTGTCTGTTTGTGTCTCATCAGGAAGAGCGTTCGCCAGACTATGTCCGGGGGTCCTGCAGGTCACGCTCCCAACAGCCAGGCTCCAGAACCTACCATAAAGATGAGGGCCGGTATGGGAGTGACGCTGGATTGTCCTTCGGCAGAGGATTCGGATGATGTATCCGTCACAAACTCAGAAGTGGAGAGCGCCATGAATCATCGGCGCCGGAGGGCCACTCTTCGCGACCCCGGCTTTACAAAAGAGGCATTCAATGCCTTCAGCTCGGCTGATGCGTACATCCGAGCTGCTCGAGACGGGCTTACCAGAGCCACAGACCAGCATTTAAAAGATATGCGGGTAAGTTCACATCGTACAAACCTGATAATTATATACCAGTAGCCCCCGAGACTTGAAACAGTTGATACAACTGATTTAAGGATCATTGTATAACCAGGTGCTTACAGAGAAGAACAACCTGCTGTCTCAAGAACTGGAAAAGTGTCGGACTCAGCTAACTGCTGCCACCACCGAA
Organism: Thinopyrum elongatum; assembly: GCA_011799875.1. Classification (NCBI taxonomy): domain Eukaryota; kingdom Viridiplantae; phylum Streptophyta; class Magnoliopsida; order Poales; family Poaceae; genus Thinopyrum; species Thinopyrum elongatum. The sequence continues at coordinate 467,446,519 of CM022297.1, forward strand.
TTGGAGAAATCCAAGAAGGCATCGCTTGGTAACGTTCCCCTCCATCGAGAAAATATAATCATATACCAGCAATGCTAACAGTGTTGCATATCTCATGGCAGGATCGTCAGATCAGCTGAAGGAGGCACTTGAAATCGCGCAAGCGGATAAACAAGAAGCCAAAAGGCTATTGGCCGCGGGCGAACGTGTGCTGACACGGGTCAGGGAGGATAAAAACAAGCTGCAGGATTCCAACACCCTGCTGGGCGAAGAACTGAAAGATGTGCGAGCCCAGCTAGCTGACTCCGTGAAGGAAAATAAGAGGCTACGACGCGGCATATTCAGTATGCTTTCGAACTTACCTCCCTGTAATTTGGCGAGGAAAGGAACTGACAGATTTATGTCTGCAGGTATGCTGACCGGCCGTCCCGAAGAGGAAATGTCCGGATCTTCAGGCGATCTGCTACAAGAGCTGTCGCAAATGCACGGGAGAGCTCGGCAGGAAATGCGGAGTGTTGCCCAGGCCTTGTGGCCATCCGCCTCCCCTCCAGAAAGTATGGAGGAACTTGTGCAGCTATTCAAAGGAGCGCGGAGGCGCTTCCGATTATGGAAGATATCGGCCTGCCGAGAAGGTGTGCGAGAGGCCTGGGCCATGGTGAAAACACGGTATACCAAGCTTGATCCGAATCATATGGCTCGGGTCGGACCTCGAGGATCAGACAGAAAAGAAGTTCCAGTTAGTTTAGTATATGACCAAGTAAAGGTAGCCGCCGAATTGTCCCAACAGGATTGTAGGCTAGACAGCCTGTTGGATGGCATAGAGGAAGAAGTTTTTGAGTCTAAGTGACTATGTGCTTCGATTGACAAATTTGTCCCTCGCCGGATTGTAAAACGATTGTCATGGCGGACCTTTTCGCTTTGACCTCCGGACCTGAAGGTGCGGAGTGTTTCCGAATACCAGCACGGTAATATAAACCGGGGTATGCATGGAAACCAGGCGTAGGGGTCATAGTTGCTTGAACAGACAAGTTGTATCCGGCTAGCTATGTTATATTACGTGTGATTGTAAGAAACATCTTCCAGAGAGAATAGTTCCGTTAAGGGTTCCTTTCCCTGGGTGAACATGCGTTAATGTTCATGCCCGAACTGTGATTAAAAAATCGCAGTATACATAGCATCTGGGGGTTCATAGTGTAATGAGTGAAAAAACATCTTTAGTCCGCCGACCAAATATTCCCTTAAGAACGCTAGCTTTCGGCTTCACCCTGTCTGAGGTACACATCCGGATGACCCGGCAGTAACAATCGCAGAGGTGCTCCCTTTATGCCCTAGCCGAACTAACGGGAATGTAGGGCATAAGCACAGGAGCCAGGCAACCCAGCTTGGCCAAAACTTAAGTCATAACGGTGCATATAATGGCGAAGAAAAGGTACATATGAGGAAAAGACACATATGTGGTGAGCTTGATGCTCGGAAAATAATAATAATAATAAGCTTCTGTACAAGAAGCCCCCAGGTATTATGGACGTACATATGTAAGGATGTGTACGTCATAGGTGCGCGGTTTAGCCGCTCAAGAGCTTAAAGCTAGAAAAAAATGAAAGAGAGGGAAAAAAAGGTAATGGACAAAAAGGGAGAAGAAGACGAACAGAGAGTCCGGCTCTAGGCGTAGAATCTTCGGAGTCTGGCGGCGTTCCATGGGTTCGGCTCCAAGCGATTGTTTGATGCATCACGCAGTCAGTACGCTCCTCCAGTGAGAACTTCGTCAATGATGAAGGGACCCTCCCATTTGGGCTTGAGTTTGTTTTTTCTTCTCTGGCAAGCGTAGAACAAGTTCGCCAACATTATAAGTCTTGGCCCGCACTTCTCTGCTTTGATATCTGCGAGCCTGTTGTTGTTACAATGCGGAACGGGCCTTTGCAACGTCACGCTCCTCCTCCAGGGCGTCTAAGCTATCCTGCCGATCAAGCTCGGCCTCTCTCTCTTCATACATGCGTACTCGTGGTGAGTCATGCATAATGTCGCAGGGCAACACGGCCTCTGCGCCGTACACCATGAAGAACGGTGTGTATCCGGTAGTGCGGTTGGGCGTGGTCCGCAGCCCCCAGAGTACGGAGTCGAGCTCCTCAACCCAGTGCTTGTCTGATTCTTTCAAAGACCGCACTAGTCTGGGCTTAATGCCGCTCATAATAAGACCATTGGCTCGTTTGACTAGACCATTTGTTTGTGGGTGATAGACGGAGGCATAATCGAGCTTGATGCCCAGGTTAGCGCACCAGGTTTTCACCTCGTCGGCTGCAAAGTTGGAGCCGTTGTCTGTGATAATGCTGTGTGGAACACCATAACGGTGTATGACACTGGATATAAAGTCTATCAATGGTCCGGCTTCGGCCATTTTAACCGGTTTGGCCTCAATCCACTTAGTGAATTTATCTACCATGACCAGCAGATATTTTTTCTTGTGGCTTCCCCCTTTAAGGGGTCCGACCATATCAAGCCCCCAGACTGCGAAAGGCCATGTAATGGGGATTGTTTGTAGTGCAGTAGGCGGCATATGGCTTTGATTAGCAAAAAGCTGGCATCCGACACAACGTTGGACAAGGTCCTGTGCATCTGCTCGGGCCGTAGGCCAAAAGAAACCTGTACAAAAGGCTTTACTCACAAGGGCCCGAGCCGCGGCGTGGTGACCGCCAAGGCCAGCATGGATTTCGGCCAGGAGCCGCCACCCCTCTTCTTCGGAGATACATCTTTGAAGGACTCCGGTAGCACTTTTCTTGTAGAGCTCACCGTCATGGACCTTGTAGGCTTTCGAGCGCCGGACAATGCAGCGAGCCTCGTTAGGATCCTCAGGGAGCTCTCGCCTATTAAGGTAGGCCAAGAAGGGTTCGGTCCATGGGGCAATTACTGCCATTATGAGATGGGCCGATGGTGTTGCTTCGGTGGCTGAGCCCCCGATGATATTGGTATTGTGCTCAGACTCAGGGGGTATGATCAGGTCCGGGCTAGTGTTGCCGCTTTCATCCTGCCACACCACGGATGGCTTGAAGAGCCATTCCAGAAAGATGTTAGGCGGGACGGGGTCGCGCTTGGCTCCCATGCGAGCAAGGACATCCGCCGCTTGATTACTTTCTCGAGCCACATGATGAAACTCGAGTCCCTCGAACCGGGCTGATATTTTGAGTACGGCGTTACGATAGGCTGCAATTTTTGGATCTTTTGCATCAAAGTCTCCGTTTATTTGGGATATTGCGAGATTTGAATCCCCGCGCACCTCCAGACGTTGTATGCCCATGGAGACGGCCATCCGAAGACCATGCAGTAAGGCTTCGTATTCGGCTGCATTATTGGAGTCTGTATATAAGATTTGGAGTACGTACTGGACTGTGTCTCCCGTTGGGGATGTTAAGACGACGCCCGCTCCCAAACTGGCCAGCATCTTAGAGCCATCGAAGTACATGATCCAGTTGGAATATGTGACGTACTCTTTAGGGAGTTCGGCCTCTGTCCATTCGGCGATGAAGTCAGCCAACACTTGGGATTTAATGGCTCGGCGCGGTTTATACGTTATGTCGAATGGCAGGAGCTCAATGGCCCATTTGGCAATCCGGCCCGTAGCGTCGCGGTTGTTTATTATGTCATTGAGTGGTACTTCGGAAGCCACCGTGATCGAGCATTCTTGGAAGTAGTGTCGTAGCTTCCGGGATGCCATGAAGACCGCGTATGCTATCTTTTGGTTATGAGGGTACCGGGATTTGCATGGTGTGAGGACAGTGGATACAAAGTATACTGGCTTCTAAAGCGGGAATTTGTGTCCGTCCTCCTCTCGTTCAACGACGAGCACTGCGCTCACCACCTGGTGAGTCGCAGAGATGTATAACAACATTGGTTCGCCGACGTTTGGCGCGGCCAGGATTGGGTTGCTTGCTAAAAGAGCCATTACTTCTTCCAGTCCAGCCGTTGCTACATCCGTCCACTCGAACTGATCAGTGCATCGGAGAAGGCGATAGAGTGGCAATGCTTTTTCTCCAAGTCTGGAGATAAAGCGGCTTAAAGCTGCCACGCATCCGGCTAGTTTTTGGACCTGTTTAAGGTCAGTTGGTGTAGCCAATTGTGACAAAGCTCAAATTTTGGCTGGATTTGCCTCAATTCCTCTACTGGAAACAATGAAGCCCAGCAGCTTTCCAGCGGGAACGCTGAAAATACACTTTTCCGGATTGAGCTTGATGTCATATGCACGGAGTTTGTTGAATGTGAGATGTAAGTCGTCTATTAATGACTCGACGTGTCTAGTCTTGATGACGACATCATCCATGTATGCTTCAACTGTCTTGCCGATTTGCTTCTCCAGGCATGTTTGAATCATGCGTTGGTAGGTAGCACTGGCGTTTTTAAGCCCAAAGGGCATAGTGTTGAAGCAGAAAGGCCCTTATGGGGTAATGAATGCCGTTGCGGCTTGATCGGACTCCTTCATTTTGATTTGATGGTATCCGGAGTATGCGTCGAGGAAACACAGTGAGTCGTGTCCTGCAGTAGCATCAATGATCTGATCAATGCGGGGGAGGGGGAAGGGATCCTTGGGGCAAGCTTTGTTGAGGTCTTTGAAATCGACGCATAGGCGCCAGGATTTATCCTTCTTTGGTACCATCACCAGGTTTGCTAGCCAGTCCGGATGTTTTATTTCTCTGATGAATCCGGCCTCGATTAACTTGGCCAGCTCCTCCCCCATAGCTTGTCGTTTGGGTTCGGAAAAGCGCCGCAGTGTTTGTTTGACCTGCTTGTATCCCTTCGATATATTGAGGCTGTGTTCGGCCAACCTACGTGGGATTCCTGGCATATCAGAAGGGTGCCAGGCAAATATGTCCCAATTTTCGCGTAGGAACAGTCGCAATGCGGCGTCAACCGTTGGGTCCAGCTGTGCCCCGATAGAGGCTGTCTTCTTGGGGTCCGTTGGGTGGACCTGGAATTTGACGATTTCGTCTGCTGGTTTGAAGGAGGTGGATTTGGGTCGCTTGTCCAGGATTACGTCGTCCCTATCCACCGTGGAGCGTAGTGCGGCTAATTCTTCGGCCGCGAGGGCTTCGGACAATGCCTCGAGGGCCAGGGATGCGGTTTTGTTTTCGGCGCGGAGTGCTATGTCTGGATCACTCGAAAGAGTGATAATACCATTGGGCCCGGGCATCTTGAGCTTCATGTACCCGTAATGAGGTATTGCTTGGAAGCGTGTAAATGCATCTCGCCCCAATAGGGCGTGATATCCACTGTTGAAAGGGGCCACTTGGAAGGTTATCTCTTCGGACCGATAATTCTCCGGCGTGCCGAATACCACGTCGAATGTGATTTTTCCCGCGCACCATGCCTCCCGACTGGGAATGATTCCTCAAAAGGTCGTGCTACTTTGCTCGATGCGGCTCTTGTCTATTCCCATTTTGTTGAGCGTGTACTCATAGATGAGGTTTAGTCCGCTGCCGCCGTCCATGAGTACTTTGGTGAGCCGAAAATCGTCCACGATTGGACTAAGGACCAAGGCAGCTAGTGCCCGGACTGTCCTGGATTTTGGTTCGTCACTGGCATTGAAAGTTATGGCCATGTCGTTCCAGGGGTTTATTGTTGCGACTTGGCAGACTTCGGCGAGGTCGCGGAGTGCCCTTTTGCGCCTATTGTTTGAAGCAAAGGTCTCGAAGACCGTCAATACTCTGAGGTCGTCGTCTTTCGGGGGGTGTTGTTCTGAGGTGTTTTTGGTGAGGATATCCTTGCCGCTGTTGGCCACTTGCCGGAGTATCCAACATACTCTAAGGCTGTGAGTTGGTACGGTATCCGGTGTTGTGTGTATTTTGCATGGCCTATCGAGCCATCCCTCCAGAACGGTTCCGCGCCCCGTAATGGGCTTAGATTTCTTTACTATTGGGTCGGGCACCCCATGGGGGTGCATCCTTTTTGCTCGGACTAGGGGTTGAGTGGGAACCAGTGGTTCCTGACGAGCTGCCTGAGTTTTCCAGGCGCTTTCCATTGCGCAGTACTTCTGTACTATGGTTGCCAAGTCAGCGAAGTGTGATACGCGACGGCGGTTGATGGCGTTGAGGATTCCTTCGTCCGTGCAATTGTTGCAGAATGCTGAGATCGCGTCTTCGTCGCGGCAATCTTCAATCTTGTCTTTGACAAGGAGGAATCTGGCCCAAAAGTGATGGGCTGTTTCCTGAGACCGCTGTCGTACGTACATGAGATCGCATATATCTGGGTGGGTGGGTGGGTGATTTTAAATCCGAACCCTGACCCAGTTTAGGATCCGGAGTTTGAGAAACTTCCGAGCTTAATACTTCGGGCTCCGGGATATCGACGGATTTTTCAGGCCCATCGTCCGATTCTAGGTTCGGAGGACAGGGCGTGCCGTTCCATAGACAGGTATCCGGTTCTTCGAGCTCGGAAATCCGAACATAGTTCGTCCGCAACACAGGGGAAGAGTTGTTGTTTTGCTCTTCCACCACCGCTATCTGATGGGTGATCGGTGGAGATTTGATTTCTCTCTGATCGGGTTTAAGCCCAATCCGATCGTAGTCTGTAACGACCCCCAAGGCGGCGATGCGATCCAGGAGTTCATTTAAAGACAACAACTCCGTCGGATCCATCCGTTTGGAGTATTCGGAGTCAACACGGAGGCGATTTTCGATGACCCGAGAAGTCATCGTCGGCTTAACGGCCGGACGGGCGGTCAGGATAAAGCCGCCCAGCCGGAGGGTTTGGCCTGAGGCCAGGGCTCCTCCAGAGGTGATATTGTCCTTGATAACAAGGCAAGCCATCAACCCTGTCTTCGACGTCACAGCGGAACTCTCAATGAAAGCACCAATGTCGGTGTCAAAACCGGCGGATCTCGGGTAGGGGGTCCCGAACTGTGCGTCTAAGGTCGATGGTAATAGGAGACGGGGGACACGATGTTTACCCAGGTTCGGGCCCTCTCTATGGAGGTAATACCCTACGTCCTGCTTGATTGATCTTGATGAATATGAGTATTACAAGAGTTGATCTACCACGAGATCGTAATGGCTAAAACCCTAGAAGTCTAGCCTGTCTGATTATGATTGCCCCTACGGACTAAAACCCTCCAGTTTATATAGACAGCGGAGGGGACTAGGGTTGTACAAAGTCGGTTACAGAGAAAGGAATCTTCATATCGAACGCCAAGCTTGCCATCCACGCCAAGGAGAGTCCCATCTGGACACGGGAGAGAGTCTTCTGTATTGTATCTTCATGGCCCATCAGTACGGCCCACATCACATAGCCCGGACGCCCGAGGACCCCTAAATCCAGGACTCCCTCACCTGGTAGGCTTGTGGCCTCCACGGGCATCTTCTGTCCCCCCCCCCTCTCCAAGCTCCGTGGATGTCTTCTGGTCCAAGAAAAATCATCATAAAGTTTTATTCCGTTTGGACTCCATTTGATATTCCTTTTCTGTAAAACTCAAAAACAAGGGAAAAACATAAACTGGCACTGGGCTGTAGGTTAATAGGCTGGTCCCAAAAATAATATAAAATAGCATATTAATGCATATAAAACATCCAAAACAGATAATATAATAGCATGGAACGATAAAAAATTATAGATACGTTTGAGACGTATCAAGCATCCCCAAGCTTAATTCCTGCTCGTCCTCGAGTAGGTAAATGATAAAAACAGAATTGTTGATGTGGAATGCTACCTAACATATTTATCAATGTAATCTTCTTTATTGTGGCATGAATATTCAGATCCATAAGATTCAAAATAAAAGTTTAATATTGACATAAAAACAATAATACTTCAAGTATACTAATAAAGCAATCATGTCTTCTCAAAATAACATGGCCAAAGAAAGTTATCCCTACAAAATCATATAGTCTGGCCATGCTGCATCTTCATCACACAAAGTATTTCATCATGCACAACCCCGATGACAAGCCAAGCAATTGTTTCATACTTTTGGTGTTCTCAAACATTTTCAACTTTGACGCAATACATGAGCGTGAGCCATGGATATAGCACTATAGGTGGAATAGAATATGGTGGTTGTGGAGAAGACAAAAAGAAGGAGAAAGTCTCACATCAACTAGGCAAATTAATGGGCTATGGAGATGCCCATCAATTGATATCGATGCAAGTGAGTAGGGATTGCCATGCAACGGATGCACTAGAGCTATAAGTGTATGAAAACTCAAAAAGAAACTAAGTGGGCGTTCATCCAACTTGCTTGCTCACGAAGACCTAAGGCAATTTGAGGAAGCCCATCATTGGAATATACAAGCCAAGTTCTATAATGAAAAATTCCCACTAGTATACGAAAGTGACAAAATAGGAGACTCTCTATCATGAAGATCATGGTGCTACTTTGAAGCACAAGTGTGGAAAAAGGATAGTAACATTGTCCCTTCTCCCTTTTCTCTCTTTTTTTCTCTTTTTTTTTGTTTGGGCTTCTTTGGCCTCTTCTATTTTTTGTAATGTTCGGAGACTCATCCCAACTTGTGAGGGAATCAAAGCTTCCATCATCCTTTCCTCGCATGGGACAATGCTCTAATAATGATGATCATCAAACTTTTATTTACTTACAACTCAAAAATTACAACTCGATACTAGAACAAGATATGACTCTATATGAATGCCTCCGGCGGTGTACCGGGATGTGCTATGATCAAGAGTGATATGTATAAAAAATATGAATGGTGGCCTTGCCACAAATACTGTGCCAACTACATGATCATGCAAAGCAATATGACAATGATGGTGCGTGTCATAATAAACGGAATGGTGGAAGTTGCATCGCAATATATCTTGGAATGGCTATGGAAATGCCATAATAGGTAGGTATGGTGGCTGTTTTGAGGAAAGTTATATGGTGGGTTTAATGCACCGGCGAAAGTTGTGTGGTACTAGAGAGGCTAGCAATGGTGGAAGGGTGAGAGTGCGTATAATCCATGGACTCAACATTAGTCATAAAGAACTCACATACTTATTGCAAAAATTTATTAGCTATAAAAACAAAGTACTACACGCATGCTCCGAGGGGGATAGATTGGTAGGAAAAGACCATCGCTCGTCCCCGACCGCCACTCATTAGGAAGACAATCAAAAAAATAAATCATGCTCCGACTTCATCACATAACGGTTCACCATACGTGCATGCTACGGGAATCACAAACTTTAACACAAGTATTTCTACCAATCCACAATTCCTCAATAGCATGACTCCAATATCACCATCTTTATATCTCAAAACAAATGCAAGGAATCAAACTTCTCATATATTCAATGCTCTTTATATGAAAGTTTTTATTATATCCCTCTTGGATGCCCATCATATTAGGACTAAATTCATAACCTAAGCAAATTACCATGCTGTTTAAGACTCTCAAAATAATATAAGTGAATCATGAGAGTTCATCAATTTCTATAAAATAAAGCCACTGCCGTGCTCTAAAAGGATATAAGTGCAGCACTAGAGCAAACTGCCTAACTCAAAAGATATAAGTGAAGCACATAGAATATTCTAATAAATTCATGACTAATGTGTGTACCTCTCAAAAGGTGTGTACAGCAAGGATGATTGTGTAAAACTAAAAAGAAAATACTCATATCATACAAGACGTTCCAAGCAAAACACATATCATGTGGTGAATAAAAATATAGCCTCAAGTAAATTTACCGATGGATTGAAGACAAAAGAGGGGATGCCATCCGGGGCATCCCCAAGCTTAGATGCTTGGTTGTCCTTGAATATTAACTTGGGGGTGCCTTGGGCATCCCCAAACTTAGGCTCTTGCCACTCCTTATTCCATTGTCCATCAAATCTTTACCCAAAACTTGAAAACTTCACAACACAAAACTCAACAGAAAACTCATAAGATCCGTTAGTATAATAAAATAGATCACCACTTTAGGTACTATTGTGAACTCATTCTTAATTTATATTGGTGTTATATCTACTGTATTCCAACTTCTCCATGGTTCATACCCCCTGATACTACCCATAGATTCATCAAAATAAGCAAATAACACATACAAAACAGAATTTGTCAAAAACAGAACAGTCTGCAAAGATCTGAATTGTTCTCATACTTCTGTAACTCCAAAACATCTGAAAAAATATAAAAACATAGTAAATTCGTATATCAATCTTGTGTACAAAATTCAGAGTTTTACCACGCTTCAGTGAATTTAAACAATTCTGTTACTAGGTGCAAAATTTTTTGTTTTTCAGCAAAATCAAATCAACTATCACCATAGATCATCCCAAAGGTCTTACTTGGCTCAAACACTAATTAAAACACCAAAACACAATTACTAAAGAGGTAATTTATTGAAAAACAGGACCAAAAACATAAAAATAAAATTGTGTTGCCTCCCAACAAGCGCTATTGTTTAACGCCCCTAGCTAGGCAGAAAACATAGATCTATGTATTGTCATAGAAGTGAGGGAGATCATCCATGCTCCTCTCATACTCCCTCCTCTCGGCAGCAAGCTTTCTTAGCGGCAAACAAAAGTAATCAAAGGGGCTACATTTAATAGGGTAAGGATCTATAAGATCAAGTTTGGGAGGAATAGGATCCTCCTTCAGCCCTTTGTACTTGATAATTATTTCTTCATTATAAACGTTCCTTTGAATGAATTATCTAAGTTTATCTCTTAGCACAAACCCAAATCCATTATTTTGTATAGCAAAATTATCATTGAGTTCAGAAATCTTATCAACCAAAACATTGGGAGGAACTTTCTTTCTTATGTTTTCATTATAAGCGGCATAATCCGGAGATTGCAATCTCATTATTTCTTCTTGATTAAAAAGGATCTCCTCTATGGGAGGACAACCACCATTGATATTATAATGAGCAAATATTTCACCCGCTTCCTTCAAAATAAACCTAAACTCATGAGCTAGGACTATGGTGGCAATGTGTTTAATGGAAGGGTGATGAAAATTAGAGAATTCTCGGAAAACCCTTTGTATGCATGGATGCATGTGAACAAATTGTCTTTCAAGTTCAATCACAAGCAAAGATATTGCATCCGCATAGCTATTAGTTTTATTAAGGATTGACCCTCCTAGCATGGGTATTGTACCAGCACAAGTAAATAAATCTTGAATAACACCTTTTTCAATAATATTACCGCTACCCACGAGGAGTTTTTTAGTATGCATGATAGTAGGTTCTTCATGAGGATCATTATTAGCAAAGTCATCAAAGTTTCCCTCAAGATTATTACTATCATTCTCAATGATAACCTCCCCATATTCAGACATGGTGGCAAGAAACCAATCTAGCAAACGAGCAAACAAGAGGCAAACGAAAAAGACGAACGAAAGAAGGGCGAAAAAAAGGCAAATATTTTTGTGTTTTTCTGAAAACGTTTTAGAAGTGGGGGAGAGGAAAACGAGAGGCAAATGGCGAATAATGTAATGCAATAGATGAGAGTTTATGATGGGTACTTGGTAGGCTTGATGTAGAACCTCCCTGATGACCCACAAGTATAGGGGATCTATCGTAGTCCTTTCGATAAGTAAGAGTGTCGAACCCAACGAGGAGCAGAAGGAAATGACAAGCGGTTTTCAGAAAGGTATTCTCTGCAAGCACTGAAATTATCGGTAACAGATAGTTTTGTGATAAGATAATTCGTAATGGGTAACAAGTAACAAGTGTAACAAAGGTGCAGCAAGGTGGCCCGGTCCTTTTTATAGCAAAGGACAAGCCTGGACAAATTCTTATATAAAGCAAAGCTCTCCCGAGGACACATGGGAATTTCTATCAAGCTAGTTTTCATCATGCTCACATGATTCGCGTTTGTTACTTTGATAATTTGGTATGTGGGTGGACCGGTGGTTGGGTGCTGTCCTTACTTGGACAAGCCTCCCACTTATGATTAACCCCTCTCGCAAGCATCTGCAACTACGAAAGAAGAATTAAGATAAATCTAACCATAGCATGAAACATGTGGATCCAAATCAGCCCCTTATGAAGCAACGCATAAACTAGGGTTTAAGCTTCTGTCACTCTAGCAACCCATCATCTACTTATTACTTCCCAATGCCTTCCCCTAGGCCCAAATCATGGTGAAGTTTCATGTAGTCGATGTTCACATAACACCACTAGAGGAAAGACAACATACATCTCATCAAAATATTGAACGAATACCAAATTCACATGATTACTTATAACAAGACTTCTCTCATGTCCTCAGGAACAAACGTAACTACTCACAAAGCATACTCATGTTCATAATCAGAGGGGTAATAAATATCATTAAGAATATGAACATATGATCTTCCACCGAATAAACCAACTAGCATCAACTACAAGGAGTAATCAACACTACTAGCAACCCACAGGTACCAATCTGAGGTTCTGAGACAAAGATCGGATACAAGAGATGAACTGGGGTTTGGAGAGGAGATGGTGTTGGTGAAGATGTTGACTAAGATTGACCCCCTCTCGATGAGAGGATCGTTGGTGATGACGATGGTTTCGATTTCCCCCTCCCAGGGGGAAGTTTCCCCGGCAGAACAGCTCCGCCAGAGCCCTAGATTGCTTCTGCCCAGGTTCCACCTCGAGATGGCAGCGCTTCGTCCCGAAAGCTCTCTTCTGATTTTTTTCCAGGTCAAAAGCCACCATATAGCCAAAGATGGGCATCAGAGACCTGCCAGGGGGCCCACAATCCCTAGGGGCGCTCCCAGGGGGGTAGGGCGCGCCCCCAGGCTTGTGGCCGCCTGATGGGTCCCCCTCTGGTATTTATTCGCCCAATATTTTTTTTATATTCCAAAATAATTCTCCGTAAATTTCCAGGACTTTTGGACTTGTGCAGAATAGGTCTCTCAGATTTGCTCCTTTCCAGTCCAGAATTCCAGCTGCCGGCATTCTCCCTCTTTGTGTAAACCTTATAAAATAAGAGAGAAAAGGCATAAGTATTGTACCATAATGTGTAATAACAACCCATAATGCAATAAATATCAATATAAAAGCATGATGCGAAATGGACGTATCAACTCCCCCAAGCTTAGACCTCGCTTGTCCTCAAGCAAAAGCCAAGATCGATAATCATGTCCACATGTTTAGAGATAGAGGTGTCGATAAAAATAAAATACGGACATGAAGGCATCATGATCATCTTTAGAACAGCAATATATTTTCATATAATTTGTCATGCCAAAGTGACAATTCATTCACAAGGTAAAATATGAATCCAACACTCTATTGAGATCCAACAAACTATAATCTCAGTCATTGAAGCAATTGCAATTTATCATAACGTAGGAAAGAGTCAATGTAAGAGCTTTTCAGCAAGTCTACATACTCAATCATATTTTAGTCTTTCATAGTTGCTAACACTCACGCGGTACTTATGATGTCAAAGGTTCAATTGGACACAGAGAAAGATAGGGGCTTTTAGTTTCGCCTCCCAACTATTTACCTCAAGGGTAATGTCAACAATAATAACTGATAATTACCCACATCCGAGTGGATATATGTGTCTAGATCTTTCCCCAACACATGACACTTGCCAAAAGAAAAGGGCGAAATATAGGAAGCGGTGAAGATCACCATGACTCTTGCATAAAGGTAAGTACTAAAAAGTAAAAGATAGGCCCTTCGCAGAGCACTACTAGGAAAATGCTTATACATAGAAGTTTAGCAGTAGCATTTGTTTGGGCCCCCACGCTACTGGTAATTTGCAGTAGCGCCGGTTACAAAGCGCGCTACTGGTATGGGTTAGCAGTAGCGTTTGTTAGCACGGGCCATGCTGCTATTACGTTGGCCATAGGGCTAAAACGGAAGCCCACTTAGCTATAGCGTGGCCTGTCCACCAACGCTACAGCTAGTGGGCTTAGCAGTAGCGTTGGCCCGTACGCAGCGCACTCCGATAAAAAAAAGAAAATAAAAAGAAACAGACGTATAAGAAAAACAAAATAGGGGCCAGAAAAAAGAAAAAAAAAGAGGACACAAGAAAAAACACCCCCCCCCCCCCCCCCCACGCGCACCTCTCACTTCCGATCGATCCCCTCCGCTCGACGCCGCCGCGGTTAGGATTCCGCCCGACGCCGCCACCGCGCGCCACCTCCCGCCGCCACCGGTAATGCTCCTCCCCCCTCCGCTGCTCCTCCCTCCTCTCGCCGCCCCAATTTGTCGCCGCCCGCGCGCTCTCGCCGGCCGCCTACCCACTCCCCCTGCTGCCCCCCCCCCCAACTCCGTCGCCGCCCCCACTCTGCCGGCTCGGGTCTCATGTCCTCACTGTCCGATGACGAGAGAGACGTTGAGAGCCCCGCTCCTCAAACCCATGTATTACATCACTCCCTAGTCGTTGTAGGTTAGGGTAGATATGAAGTACTGTGGTAGGTTATGCTAGCATTAGAGTTTATCAGTGAACATAGGATGTGGTAGATCAGATGCTAGTGGCACGGTTTTGGTAGTATGCTAGGTTTTGCTTGTTGGCAATGATGATGTTCTTGTTGTGGTAGATGCACATGCTTTTCATGTCGGTTTCGATGCTAGTATGGTACTATGTTGAGCTTCATGACTAGTCGATGCTAGTTTGCTATGTTGGTTTGCATGTTGAGCTTGATTATCATCCCATGCTAGGTTGCTACATGTGGTTGTTAGATCCATTGATCTTGTTTAACTAGTACTAATGCTAACCATTGTACGACATGACCACCAACGAGTTTAGTCGGGCCATTTTTCTGTCGGTCTCCTTTGCTCCATCCTATGTTGAGGACCCTCAAACGATCCCTCAGAACGTAGAGAGGGCCACACTCCTCTAGAGATGAAATTGTCCATCTATGTTATGCAGAATCTAATAAGTTTTGAAATTTTGTTTTTTTATATGCACAAGATAAACAACAAAGATTGAAAACAGTAGCATGGCAGTTCTTGTTATATGTAATGTCTCACACTGCAGTTCTCGTTAGCCTTTGTGACTAGATATTCTGTTAATTTCTCACACTACGGAAGCATGTGCATGCTGTTAATTTTAGTTACTAAACCTGAATATTTTGTTTTCCGATTAAGATCGATGCATTGAGAACTTTATGTTACTGTTTTTCTTTCCTGTGAAGTGGATCGTTCATCCTTGCTCATATTGCTTTAGGAAAATGGCACCACCACCACCATGTCGACTGTGCAAGTCAAGGTGCGCCAGCAGCCTTGCAACTGGCACGCTGTTCGGCATCTACTTCCAGCCGAGTTTTCTTCATGCGGCGGTAACAAATTATATGAAACTTGTAACAACTATTTTGTTTTTAGTGTTATTGGCATTAATGCATTGTGTCATTTTGCTTTTTTTACACAGATCGTCCCATGCAATGTGAGGTTGAAATTCAACAAGCTGACCGGAGACACTATGACCTTTGAGGCTCCAGGGGCCCACTACACTATGGAGGTCAAGAAAGGACGCAATATGTCACAGATTGGAGGAGATGGATGGGTCCGTTTCCTCGCCCACATGGGTATCACTGGTGGTGAGTTGATCAGCTTCTCCTTCAGAGCAGAAAGACCCAAGCTGGCTATCATTTATGTCAACACGGAGGAAGATGATGAGGACCCACTTGATGAAGCCATCTATGCTCAAAGAATGTGGCTGAGCGAGGAGGAGGTGTGCAACCTATGGGACATAATTCCTCCACATGCTGACTTTGTCGGGGTGCCATTCGTGACCCACCTGACAAGTAACATGGTTGATCGGCTTGTCATGGTATGTTATACTTACTGTAGTAATTTGATGATATGCTTTATTGTTATACTTACAAATGCAAATTATCTGATGATATGCTTAGTGAATCCGATGATATTCTTAGTGTAGAGTCCAATGATATGTTGTGTGGAAGCTAGCCGATGATATGCTTTAGTGTAGAGTCCGATGACATGCTTATTAGTGTAGAATCCAAGGAACTGTTAATAGTGTAGATAATCCATACTTATTAGTAGAATTCATGCTTAGTAGAAATGTAGTACTGTGTCTTTTGATAGTGTAGAAATCTATACTTAGTAGAAATATATTTGCAAGAGTATGTGCGAGGCTACTTATTAATTGATATGTTTTTATTATTCAGAAGTTGCCAAAGAGCCTATCTGTGAGTTGTGGTATCGAGCTTGATGAAGAAGGCTCAGCTGGAATACGCCTTACCGCAAGGGGCTCCGTCACCACCTGTGCGTACGGTGTGGACACGAACGGTCGCACACACTTAAGCTCTGTTGGGTGGAAGAGCTTCCTCATTGGCAAGAATCTTTGTGTTGGACAGGCCATCCTAATTACTATCAGGAACACCCACCGCCAAGGCTTGAGGATGATGATCGTCGTCGATATCATCTAGAACTATATATGTGTGTGGTTGTATGACTACCTAGTAGACTGCTATATATGTGTGGTTGTATGACTACCTAGTACTGCTTATCATATATCCTACTGTATGAACCATATATGTGTGTGAGGATGCATGTTGACTATATATGAGTACCTATAATGCTTAATGATATTGTATGACTACTGTATGACTATATATGAGTATCTGGTATTGTGGTTAATGATATTGTTATCTGGTATATGTGAAATTGCAGTTTATTGAAATGGGTACTGTTCTACATCAATAGAAAGCAGAAAAAAATGTTGAAAGATACAGCAGCAGCGCGGGGACAGGAAAAGCGCTACAGCTACTTAATAGTAGTGCGTGACAGAACAACGCTACTGATACAGTTACTAGTAGTAGCGCTAGGTTAGACCACACTACTACTACCAGTTAGCTGTAGCGTCGTAGTAGTAGCACGGCCACCCACGCTACTGATAGCATTAAAACCCTCGCCACTACTAGGGTTTTCCCTAGTAGTGGAGGGAAGCAGAGGTTGTCATGCACTTTTTGGTTGGATGCATGAAATCTTAATGCAAAAGAACGTCACTTTATATTGCCACTTGTGATAAAGAACTTTATTATGCAGTCCGTCGCTTTTATTTCTTCCATATCACAAGTTCGTATAAAGCTTATTTTCCTCACACTAATAGATCATACATATTTAGAGAGCAATTTTTATTGCTTGCACCGATGACAACTTACTTGAAGGATCTTACTCAATCCATGGGTAGGTATAGTGGACTCTCATGGCAGAACTGGTTTAATGGTGTTTGGATGCACAAGTAGTATCTCTACTTGGTGCAGAAGTTTTTGGCTAGTATGAGGTGGAAGCAAGCATCACATGTTAGAGGATCCATGACAATATAACTTCTATTCAGAAATAAGCAAACATAACTCATTATGTTGTCTTCCTTGTCCAACATCAATTTCTTAGCATATAATATTTTAATGAGTGCTCACAATTATAAAAGATGTCCAATATAATATATTTATATGTGAACCTCTCTTTCTTTATTACTTCCTTTTAATTGCAACAATGGACGACACTATGTTTGTTAACCCACAACAAGTCTCGATCCTCATACTTCTTATATGTGAAGTCATCACTCTCCATAAGATTATTATATACTCTTTTTACTTCTTTTATTCTTTTTCTTTATTTCTTTTTCTCAAGACCATAGCAAGAAAGCAAAGCCCTTAACTCAAAACAACTCTTTATTATATAACTCTCGGACTCGATTACATAGAGGGAACTCAAAGAAAAACTCAAAGCTAGATCAAACTAAAAACTTCATTCTACTAAACCAAGATATAACCAAAAGGATCGAACTAAGAAAAATGATAAAGGTAAAGATGTGATGGTGAGACGATATCGGGACACCTCCCCCCAAGCTTGGCACAAGCCAAGGGGAGTGCCCATACCCATGTATTTAGGTCTCTTTCTTCAGAGGTGGGGATGACGGAGTTATTGATGATGAAAGAAGCTTATCCTCCGTCTTCCAAGGCATAGGTTCACCATCGTAAAAAGATGAACGAGTCTCCGGGATCCTCAAATCTGCAGCCAAACTCATCCTTTTAAATATGTATTCATACTCACAGTTTTGGTTTTGCAGGTCATAGATCTGGGCTTGGAGATGCTCGATTTTCTCATGAAGCTTGAAGATGGCCTCTCCGATGTTCTTGGCGTCTAGCTTGTGGTCATGAGTAAATTCCGTGATCATGGAGTGATTGGCGTTGAGTCCGCGTTCCACCATCCCTTGGCACTTAAAGACTTGCTGCTCCATTGCTTTGAGCCTTGTCTCCACGCTTCCGGTCCTCTTTGGCCCTTGAACATCGCGGATGTGCAGCACCCCCTCACGCATCTCAATGGTTTGAGGGTGTTGCAGCACCTCCGCGAGGTAGGGGTTGATTACCTTCTAGAAGAACTTGTCCTTCGGAGCGCTTGGGGACGTCATAGCGATCTAGATCTGTCAGAAAAATAGCTCAAAACAAGAACAGAGGATTTTGCCGTGGTATGGTGGTCAAAACCTTTGGGAGAATATATAATGAATTTTTACCGACCAAAAGAAGTATCCTGAAAAAACGGAGTCCAGAGGGCACATGAGGTGGCCACAAGCCTGGGAGGCGCGCCCAGGGGGTAGGGCGCGCCCCCACGGCTTATCACCTCCTCGTGCACTTCTCGGACTACTTTTTATTTTCATAATTTTGTAAATATTCCAAAATTGAGTAAAATTGCTTTTGGAAAAGTTTTGGAGTCGGTTTACTTACCGTATCACATACTATTCCTTTTCGGAGTCTGGAGCATTCTGGTAGATATCCCTTATGTACTCCTCCGGTGTTATGGTAATAATAATATTGGTTTCAACATTTATGGGAGTACCTGAGATATAATGTTTGATTCTTTGCGCGTTTACCACCTTCAGGTTAGTGCCTTCGGCGTTGTTGATTTTGATGGCACTGGAATGATAAACTTCCTCGATAATGTAAGGCCCTTCCCATTTAGAGAGAAGCTTTCCTACAAAAAATCTTAAATGAGAATTGTATAGCAAGACATGGTCACCTACATTGAATTCACGCTTTTGTATCCTTTTATCATGCCATCTTTTAACTTTCTCTTTAAAAAAATTGGCATTTTCATATGCTTGGGTTCTCCATTCATCAAGTGAGCTAATGTCAAATAACCTCTTCTCACCGGCAAGTTTGAAATCATAGTTGAGCTTTTTAATTGCCCAATAAGCTTTATGTTCTAGTTCAAGAGGTAAGTGACATGCTTTTCCATAAACCATTTTGTATGGAGACATACCCATAGGGTTCTTATAAGCAGTTCTATAAGCCTATAATGCATCATCAAGTTTCTTAGACCAATTCTTTCTGGATCTATTAACAGTCTTTTGCAAGATCAATTTTATTTATCTATTACTTAATTCTACTTGACCACTAGACTGAGGATGATAAGGAGATGCAATTTTATGGTAAACATCATACTTAGCAATCAATTTACAAAAAGCACCATGAATAAAGTGTGAACCACCATCAGTCATTAAATATCTAGGGACTCCAAACCTCGGAAAAATAACTTCTTTAAGCATTTTAATAGAAGTGTTATGATCAGCACTACTAGTTGGAATAGCTTCTACGCACTTAGTAACGTAATCAACAACAACTAAAATATGTGTATACCCGTTAGAGGAAGGAAAAGGTCCCATATAATCAAATCCCCAAACATCAAATGGTTCAATAACAAGTGAATAATTCATAGGCATTTCCTGACGTCTACTAATATTACCAATTCTCTGACATTCATCACAAGACAAGACAAACTTACGAGCATCCTTGAAAAGAGTAGGCCAATAAAAACTAAATTGTAATACCTTGTGGGCAGTTCTATCACCAGCGTGGTGTCCTCCGTAAGCCTCGGAGTGACACTTGCGTAGGATCTGTTCCTGTTCATGCTCAGGTACACAACGTCTAATAACACCATCTACTCCTTCTTTATGAAGATGTGGGTCATCCCAGAAGTAATGTCTTAAATCATAGAAAAACTTTTTCTTTTGTTGGTATGTGAAACTAGGTGGTATGAATTTGGCAACAATATAATTGGCATAATCAGCATACCAAGGAGTACTACGAGAAGCATTTATGACAGCTAATTGTTCATCAAGAAAGCTATCATCAATAGGTAGTGGCTCATCAAGAGCATTTTCTAACCTAGACAAGTTGTCTGCTACGGGGTTCTCAGCTCCCTTTCTATCAATAATATGCAAATCAAATTCTTGCTGCAAGAAAACCCATCTAATAAGTCTAGGTTTAGCATCTTTCTTTTCCATAAGGTACTTAATAGCAGCATGATCAGTGTGAACAGTAACTTTAGAATCAACAATATAAGATCTGAACTTATCACAAGCAAACACAACTGCTAAAAATTCTTTCTCAGTAGTAGCATAATTTCTTTGAGCACTGTCTAGAGTTTTACTAGCATAATGGATAACATTTATCTTCTTATCAACTCTTTGTCGTAGAACAGCACCAACAGCATAATCACTAGCGTCACACATAATTTCAAAGGGTAGGTTCCAATCAGGTGGTTGAACAATAGGTGCAGAAATCAAGGCTTTCGAAAGTATTTCAAATGCTTCTGCACAATCAGCATCAAAAACAAATGGAACATCCTTTTGCAAGAGATTAGTAAGAGGCCTAGAAATTTTAGAGAAGTCTTTAATAAACCTCCTATAGAAACTAGCATGACCAAGGAAGCTTCTTATACCTTTGATATCTTTAGGACACGACATTTTTTCAATAGCATCAACTTTAGCTTTATCAACTTCAATACCTCTTTCAGAAATTTTATGCCCCAAGACAATACCTTCATTAACCATAAAGTGGCACTTCTCCCAATTCAAGACAAGATTAGTTTCTTCACATCTATATAAAACTCGATCAAGGTTGCTTAAGCAATCATCAAAAGAAGTTCTGTAAACGGAGAAATGATCCATGAAAACCTCAACAATCTTTTCACAAAAGTCAGAGAATATAGCAGTCATACATCTTTGAAAAGTAGCAGGTGCATTACATAAACCAAAAGGCATACGTCTATAAGCAAAGGTACCGAAAGGGCAAGTAAAAGTAGTTTTTTCTTAATCCTCTTGTGACACAGGTATTTGGGAAAAACCAGAATAACCATCTAGAAAGCAGAAGTGTGTATGTTTGATAGTCTTTCTAGCATTTGATCAATAAAAGGTAGAGGATAATGATCTTTCCTAGTAGCTTTGTTTAACTTTCTCAAATCAATAACCATTCTATAACCTGTGACAATTCTTTGCGGAATCAATTCATTTTATCATTAGGAACAACCCATCTACTATCAGCAATGAACAGGACTTACCCATCTGCTATCAGCAATAGGATAAATTTTACCTACTTCCAGAATCTTTAATATTTTATTTCTTACCACTTCTTTCATGTTAGGATGCAAGCGTCGCTGATGATCAACAACTGGTTTAGCATTAGGCTCCATATTAATTTTGTGCTGACATAGAGTGGGACTAATGCCCTTAAGATCATCCAGAGTATATCCAATATCAGCACGGTGCTTCTTCAGAGTTTTCAATAATTTCTTTTCTTCATGCTCTGAAAGGTTAGCACTAATAATAACAGGATATATCTTCTTTTCATTAAGATAAGCATATTTCAAAGTATCAGGTAGTTGTTTAAGATCAAATACATGATCACTCTTGGGTGGTAGAGGACCTCCAAGAGTCTCAACAGGCAAATTGTGTTTCAAAGTAGGCATCTGTTTAAAGAAAACCTCACCTAGTTCCCTTCTTTCATTCATGAACATATCATTTTCATGGTCTAGCAAATATTGTTCTAAAGGATCAGTAGGAGGCACGGCAATAGAAGCAAGACCAATAATTTCATCTTTACTAGGCAATTCTTTAACATGGGGTCGTCTACGAAATTTGGAGAAATTGAACTCATGAGACACATCCCCAAAACTTACCTAACAGTTTCTTTCTCACAATCTATTTTAGCATTAACAGTGTTCAAGAAAGGTCTACCAAATATAATGGGACAAAAATCATCTTGTGGGGAAACAAGAACTAGAAAATCAGTAGGGTATTTTATTTTCCCACACAAGACTTCAACATCTCTAATGATCCCAATTGGTGAAATAGTATCTCTATTAGCAAGCTTAATGGTGACATCTATATCTTCTATTTCAGCAAGTGCAATATCATTCATAATTTCTTGATATATGGTAAAAGGAATTGCACTCACACTAGCACCCAAATCACATAAGCCATGGTAAGAATGATCTCCTATTTTAACAGAAACAACAGGCATGCCAACAATGGGTCTATGTTTATCTTTTTCATCGGGTTTAGCAATTCTAGCAGCTTCATCACAGAAATAAATAACATGCCCATCAATATTATCGACCAAGAGATCTTTAACCATAGCAATAATAGGTTCAACTTTAATTTGTTCAGGGGGTGTAGGTGTTCTAGTATAACTCTTACAAACCACAGCTGAAGCTTTAGCATGTTCCTTTATTCTAATAGGGAAAGGTGGTTTCTCAATATAAGCAGTAGGAATAACAGGATCAACATTATAAGTAATTGTTTCTTGTTTAGCTTCAATGGGTTATACTAATTTTACTTCAATGGGAGGATGATATTTAAACCACTTTTCCTTAGGGAGATCAACATGAGTAGCAAATGATTCACAGAAAAAGCTACTATCTCAGAGTCAAGTCCATATTTAGTGCTAAATTCACGAAAAGCATCGGTATCTATAAAAGATTTAACACAATCAAATTCAAGCTTTATACCTGACTCCTTACCTTCGTCGAGCTCCCAATCTTCAGAGTTGCATTTAATTCTTTCCAAGAGATCCCATTTGAATTCAATAGTCTTCTTCATAAAAGACCAAGTACAAGAGGTATCGAGCATGGATTGATTATTATGAGAAAGTCGAGCATAAAAATTCTGAATAATAATTTCTCTTGAGAGCTCATGATTGGGGCATGAATATAACATTGAATTAAGCCTCCCCCAAGCTTGAGTGATACTTTATCCTTCATGAGGCCAAAAATTATATATATAATTCCGATCACGATGAACCAGATGCATAGGATAAAATTTCTCATGAAATTTCAATTTCAATCGGTTGTAGTTCAATGATCCAATATCATCACATAGCCTACACCATGTCAATGCATTTACCTTCAAAGATAAAGGGAAGACCTTCTTCTTGACTTCATCTCCGGGCAGACCTGCAAGCTTAAATAATCCACAAACTTTATCCACAAAGATTAGGTGCATATCAGGATGTAATGTTCCCTCTCCTGCATAAGGATTAGCTAGCAGTTTCTCAATCATACCCGAAGGAATTTCATAATAAATATTTTCAGTAGGTTTAGTAGGTTGAGGGGAAACTCTTTGCTCTTCCGGTCGGGGTGAAGATACCCCGAACAAACCCCTCAAAGGATGATTTTCCATACTGACAAGTGACAGTAAATTTCAGCACACAATATAAACTTTTCCTTACCAAATTCCACTTACCAAAGGCGCTTCACTCCCCGGCAACGGCGCCAGAAATGAGTCTTGATGGCCCACAAGTATAGGGGATCTATCATAGTCCTTTCGATAAGTAAGAGTGTCGAACCCAATGAGGAGCAGAAGGAAATGACAAGCGGTTTTCAGCAAGGTATTCTCTGCAAGCACTGAAATTATCGGTAACAGATAGTTTTGTGATAAGATAATTCGTAATGGGTAGCAAGTAACAAGTGTAACAAAGGTGCAGCAAGGTGGCCCAATCCTTTTTATAGCAAAGGACAAGCCTGGACAAATTCTTATATAAAGCAAAGCGCTCCCGAGGACACATGGGAATTTCTGTCAAGCTAGTTTTCATCATGCTCACATGATTCGCGTTCGTTACTTTGATAATTTGGTATGTTGGTGGACCGGTGCTTGGGTGCTGTCCTTACTTGGACAAGCCTCCCACTTATGATTAACCCCTCTCGCTAGCATCCGCAACTACGAAAGTAGAATTAAGATAAATCTAACCATAGCATGAAACATGTGGATTCAAATCAGCCCCTTATGAAGCAACGCATAAACTAGGGTTTAAGCTTCTATCACTCTAGCAACCCATCATCTACTTATTACTTCCCAATGCCTTCCCCTAGGCCCAAATCATGGTGAAGTGTCATGTAGTCGACGTTCACGTAACACCACTAGAGGAAAGACAACATACATCTCATCAAAATATCAAACGAATACCAAATTCACATGATTACTTATAACAAGACTTCTCCCATGTCCTCAGGAACAAACATAACTACTCACAAAGCATATTCATGTTCATAATCAGAGGGGTAATAAATATCATTAAGGATCTGAACATATGATCTTCCACCGAATAAACCAACTAGCATCAACTACAAGGAGTAATCAACACTACTATAGCAACCCACAGGTACCAATCTGAGGTTTTGAGACAAAGATCGGATACAAGAGATGAACTAGGGTTTGGAGAGGAGATGGTGCTGGTGAAGATATTGATGGAGATTGACCCCCTCTCGATGAGAGGAATATTGGTGATGACGATGGCTTTGATTTCCCCCTGTAACACCCCATATAATTAACCACAGTGATCACCCTTAGTTAATGCCAAGTCAGCAAGCTTAACAGTGCCTAGTCATCATTTGCATCATATTGCATTTCAAACTCCTAATTCAAACTTCAAATTAATTTAAAGTGAAATTAAAAGTTGCTCCAAATTGAAAACTAAATTTGTTCATCATGTTGCAAATAATCTAGAGGCATTTATAAAATTTACAACAACAATGTTTAGAGTATTTAAATGACCCTAACATCCTAAAACAGTAACAAAACAGAAGTAATTAAGCCATTTATAATTAAATAAAATCAAAATGAAATGATATGAACTCAAAACCTTTTTATAACAGTGCCACTGTAATTATTGGGCTAAGTCTTGTATTTTACAAAACTAGATATGGGACCACACATTTTGCAAAGTAGTAAAACAAAAGAAAAACATAAAGCAAAAACAGAGAAAAAGAAAAGGGGCCTTGCTACTGTGCACTTTAACCCGAAGCAGCAGTGCAGGCCCAGCCCACCCCGCACCTCCTCCCTCCTCACGCACTGCTCATGCCACTCGCTGTCGAACACACCGCACGCGCACGCGCGCACGCACCCGGCCCCCCTTGCTCGCCGCTCGACAGCGCGTCGCCGCACGCGTAGAGGATAAGATTAACTCCCCGCGCACCTCTGGCTAACCCTAGCCGTTTCTCTCCTTCTCCCCCCCACTCGCTCCCACCTCACCCGACGCCGCCACGGAGGGCCGCGGCTGAGCTGCGCGGCCACCGTCACCGCCCCGCCTCGCGGACCTGTCCACCGGGCTCGCCATCGTCGCCTATGTCGATCACGCCGACTGGAACGAGCCGGGAGCCACCGCATTGCTTCCACGCTGCCTTTTTCCTCCTTGGATCCCCGTCGCCGTTCGCCGTTGATTCTGGTTACTCCGCGCCTCCCCGAGCACGCTGCCACCTCCCTACGGATCCCAGTGAGCCCCCGCGTCTCTCCCCTCACTCCCCCGCGCGGATCCATAGCCGTAGCTGCCGCGCTAGAGACGACCGAAGGCGCCTCCGCGTAGCTCGTCGCCGGCGCTATTCCGGCGACCAAATGGCCTCGCAACCGAGTCCGTTGAGCTCGCCGCGTCGTGTAGACCTCGCCTAGCTCCTTGCATCGCTCGCTAGCGCATTGCCTTGCCGATCCTGAGCTCCACCCGAACACCGTCGCCGCCGACGAGGACGTGCCGCTTGTTTCCGGCCACCCCAGCTACGGACACCACCACTGATCGACGCGGGTCGGTCTCAGCTTTCGAACGCAAGAAGAACCACGCGAATTGATGCACCGTAGATGAAACCCGGGCTCGCCGGAGTTCGACGCCACGCTCGGGCTCGCCGGTGCACTCCGGTGGCCGGCGCCGACGTGGTGCTGACCTGGCCATCCTCGTGCCACTGACCGATGGGCCCGGCTGGCCCCATTGACCGGGTCAACCCGCTGACTGGGTTGGCCCCGTGTCACTGACATGTGGGTCCCACCCATTTAAATGAATTTAAGTAAATAAATAATCAGTTAGTTAATTAGCTAATTAAGTCACTAAACACCCACTAACTGCTGGGCCCCACTCGCTAATTAGGTTAGTTAGGTTAAATTAACTATGTTTAGTTAGCTCAGTCAATGACATGTGGGTCCCACTGGCTCGACCTGTCAGGTTTGACTGGTTAACCGACCAGTTGACCTGCTAACGTCACTCTGATGCCATGCTTGCGTCATCTCACACTATTCTTGATAATTCGTATTTAAGTAATTAAATAAATTACAGAAAATGATTAAAACTTTAGAAAATCATATAAAATAATCCGTAGCTCGGATCGAAAAACTTTCTACACGAAAGTTGACCAGAACGACGAGACGAATCCGAATACGTGGCCCGTTCATCTGTCAGATGCCCCTAGCTACCTGAACATGGAACTTTTAGACTGATTTTGATAAATGAAAAGTGCTCACCTTTAATAAAATAAATCCAAATAAATTCCTAAATTGACTAAATCATTTAGTTAGGCAGTAGAACACCTCTGCATATCATTTAGACAGGTCATGCATATTGTTTGCACTTTTGCCATGAATTTATTGTTTCTTTCCCCCTCCTTCTCTCTCGATAGACGCCGAGACCGATGCCGACGCAGCAGAGTACACCTACACTCCGGACGAGCAGCCTTCTGACGACCCCTCCTCCTTGCCAGAGCAACCAGGCAAGCCCCCCTCCCTTGAGCATTCCGATATCGCCCATTCAATTTTCTCCTGCTTGCATTAGATTTTGCTACTGTAACTGTTTGCTCCTATAATGATGCATAGCCTGCTTTTGTACCCTGCTTATTGTTACCTTACCTGCCTTTTTCAACTGCTTAGTGTAGGTTGGTAATGAACCATCAGTGACCCCCATCACTTTACCCTTGTTCCCTCTGCTTCATCATCGACTACTCAATCAACGTGATCGATGACCAGAGACCGACATATCACCTCACCCCCCCCCTTAGTTGTACAACTTTGCATAGTTACTATCGAGTGCCGAGGGTGATACCTCACAACGCACTCCTGATGATAACTCTGTAGTATAGCTGTTCGGTCGTGGTCATCGAGGGTGATTCCTCCTTCACCACTTCTGATACGACTCTGTCGTGTAACCCTGTAACACCCCCTTGTAATAAGCTCTGTGACACTCTGTTAAAACTGCCAAGTCATGATCATTTGCAGTGCCAAGTCATATGAGTTAATGATCCAATTCAAATTCACATCTGAAAATCAACTCAAATTCAAAAGTGAATTATAAAGTTGATCAAACTCTGTTGGGAAAATGTTCATTAAATGGCAAATAATCCAGGAACATTTGTAAAATCATCATCAATAAAGTTGGAGTTAGATAAGTGACTCTAACTAGATGAAACAACACCCAAAACAGCAATATTAAATTCATTTAAAATCATTTCTAAATCAAATGGATTCCAAATGAGTCCAAACCAGTTTTTGGTGAAGGGTAGAATTGCGTTTCAATATTTGGGCCTAGTCCCATATTTTACAAAATTGCAAATGTGGCCTAACCATTATCAAATCATAAGGGAATAAAGAAAACAGGATAAGGAAAATGGAAAAAGGCCTCTGCAGTTTAAACTGGCTGGGCCTGAGTGCACAGTGCACACAGCCCAGCCCAACTGGCTAGCCCACCATAGCCGGTCGTCGTCTCCATCGTGCGTTGTCGCGCGCGCGCGCCGACACGGCGGCAGTCGCCGCGCATCGTCCATCCGCGCCGTCCCCGGCTAGGTTAAGAGCCTCCCCGAGCCCCCCTCGACCTCTCCAACCCTAGACGCCCTCAGATCTCGTCCCCTCGCTCGTTTTCTCCCTCCCGCACAAGTCGCCCGACGCCGACGACATGGCTGAACTAGCCGACGCGGCCACCGACCTTCCCAGCACCTGAGGCCGAGCTCGATCGCTCCGCCAGCTCCTTCTCCTTCTTCTCCGCCTGCTGATTCAAGCGTTGCGCCACCACAGCGCGGGGATCGAACGCTTCTTCACCTACGGTCACCGGCGCAACTCCGACGAATGCCGGCGAACTGCTGCTCCTAAGCTATCACCGGGCCTTCATGCGCCTTCACGGTGACCAGCAGCGTCTTTCCCCTCTCTTTCCCGTCCTTTTGCGCCACCGTAGCGCCGTAGCCTTCGCCACCCGAAGGCGCCGCCGCCGTGGAGCTCGCCGCCGTGGCAACAGCTTCTGCCATAGCCATCTGCGTGCGGGAACGCACTCAGCGCCTCCGCGCGGTTCCAACGCCACCGCTAGCATGACCCCCCATGCCCAGCACCTCTGGATCCGTCGACGGCCGATTCCAACGTCTGCCGGCGATGACCTGGCGCTCGTCTCCGGCTGTTTCCGCTCGCGCTAGTAGGCCAGATCGATGCGGCACACCTCCCTCTTTCGAACGCTCCAACGCGCGCGCCAAATGGTCGCCGTAGCCACGATTCCGACGACGCCCGAGGATTGCCGTCCGCTGCGGTGCTCGCCGCCGGCGACTCCGACCACCTTCGTCCGTGAGGCCACCACAGATCGGTGCGGCCAAGAACACACGTTCGAACGAGCCAAGCCCCGTGCAAAATGATGCATCGCAGGGGATTTCCGAGCTCGCCGGAGTTGCTCGTCGCCGTTCGGCCTCGTCGGCGCACTCCGGTGGCCGGTGCCCAGCTGGCGCCGACGTGGCCCTCCGGGTCCCACCTCTCAGACACTGACGCTGGGCCCCACGGGCCCCAGCTGGCCCAGTTGACTGGGTCAACATGCTGACTGGGCGCGGCCCAGTCACTGACCAGTGGGCCCCCGCGCTTAATTAACTAAATAGGGTTTTAAAAATAAATCTAAATACTAATCTCTCACTGACATATGGGGTCCACTCCCTAATTAACCCTGGTAATTAAATTAATTCACTGGTTAAAGAAACAGAGGCTGACATGTGGGTCCCACTGGACCCACATGTCAGGTTTGACCCTGGTCAACCGTAGTTGACCTGCTGACGTCACTGTGACGCAGTGATGACGTCATAATTCATTTTTCTGTTAAATAAATAAATTCCAGAAATTCAAATAAACTTTAAAAATTAATAACTTTTAAACCGTAGCTCGGATCGAAAAAGTTAAAACATGAAACTTGCTCAGAACGACGAGCCGAGTCTGATCGTGCCGTCTGTTTCTCCATCGGAACCCCCTACGTAGAAGAACCCGTAACTCCGGACCCGAATCCGGCAGATGAATAGTGCACACACGTCGGATATTAAATTCCAGAATAATTCTAAAAATAACTAAAATGACTTAGATGCGTATTTAGGCAACCCTGCACTGCATCATAGCATCACACGCACCGTATTGCATTTGTTTGCATTATGTTTACCTGTTTCTTCCCCCTCTTCTCTCTCGGTAGACCCCGACGTTGACGTAGCTCCTGAGGCAGACGCAGCTCAGGAGTACGACTACGTCCCCGACGATACCACTGAAGACCTTGCCCTTGCCCCCGAGCAAACAGGCAAGCACCCCCATTTTGAGCATGCCTATATCGCCTATTCTCTTCTCTCTTATGCTTGCATTAGAACTGCTACTGCTACTGTTTTCCTATATCTGCTGCATAGCCTGATTATTGTACCCTGCCTTGTTACCTTACTGATTATCCTAGACTGCTTAGTATAGGCTGGGTAGAGACACGACAGAGACCCCCACTTGATCCCGACTGCACTGTTGGATATCAGAAGACCCGATCATCGGGATTGAAGACTAGACCCTGGCACCGCACATCACTTCCCCTTAGTTGCCGACACTGCTGGGTTACCGTCGAGTGCCAAGGGTGATACCTCGTCAGCACTTCTGATGTTAACCTTGTAGGTTAGTTACTCGGTCGTGGTAAGCGAGGGTGATTCCTCCTACACCACCCCCGATAATGACGTCATCGCGCAACTCCTCAAGTGTGGACCTCGAGGGTGATTCCTCCTTCGTTCACCTTGATGATAACATCGAGCGGGAATTCCATCGAGGGTGATTCCTCAGGGTTCCCTTCGGTGTCAGACACCCAGGTACTGTTGATGAGTGGACTTGCACTAAACCATGATACTAAAGACGGGTCAGCCCTGAGGGGTACCCGCGCGAGCTTAGTGCGAAGTGATGTGGAGTCGGGTTGACCTGGATGGTGCCCGCGAGATAACTACGAGGCGTGGCCGGGCATTCTTAGCCCTTGCCGCAAGTCCTCGAGACGGGGCGACGGGGTCACATCGATCGTGAGTCTCTGCTCGTTTCCGCGCGCTCCTAATCCACTACGGTTTGGATATTTGATCCGAGGGGCCTCTGGCCCGATAGCACTAACCATCACGTGGGCATAGTATGGGCGTTCTGCGTCGTATACATCAGCCAAAGCTTTATTGACGTCAGCGAGGAGCGGCCCATTTTGGATTGGACTAGGAACGCAACTGCACTTGTATTAAGGGGTTGCTAGGTCTGCTTCCAAAACGTCCTCGCAACGTGCAGGGTTCCCGGGGCGAAGGCCCAAGACCCCCGGGGGCATAGGTTAGTCCGGCGTGCTGACCTCTCTTTAGAGCCTAGGTCGGGTTGCGGCGTGTTGTTTGGCCGAGGCCGGGCATGACCCAGAAAAGTGTGTCCGGCCGGAGTTAAGCGAGCATGGTGGGTAAGTTGGTGCACCCCTGCAGGGAAGAAACTTCTATCGATAGCCTGTCCTACGGTAACGGACACTCGGAGTTGTATCCCGATCGGTACAACTAGAACATGACATGAGATGAGAACTGGATAGTACGGCTCTGGGATTGCTTTCTCGCAGGGAGTCGAGAAAGGATCTCAGGTCGAGGTTGATGATACTACTACTACTACTACTTTACATTATGTTCATCTAATCTCTTCTATTGCTGCAAGACTGTTGAAGATTGTTGAAGATGCTAGTCTTCGATAGGACTAGGTTTTCCCCCTCTATTCTGGCATTTCTTCAGCCCAGTCCACATATACAGCCATTCCTTTGACAATGATGCATATGTAGTGTAGATCCCTGCTTGCTGAGTACTTCGGATTAGTACTCACGTTTGCTTTATTTTTTTTTCCCCCATTTTCCATTTGATGCCACCAGACGACGGAGCCCCTGAGCCAGACGGCCCAGCCGACGACCAGTACTACTACCTGCCTGGCGAGTACTACTACTACGAGGAGCCGTTCGACGACCAGGAGTAGGATCGGAGGGTCCAGGGCAGGAGGCCTACGCCTTTCGATCGTAGCTTTTATTTTACCCCGCCTCTGTGAAGGCCTATTTATCTCTCTGTAATATATCTGTACCCAGATATCTAATGCTTCCGCTGATGCTTGTATGCCATCGAGCTATGTATTCGAGCCCTCGAGGCCCTGGCTTGTAATATAAGCTTGTATGACTTTATTTATGTTTTAGAGTTGTGTTGTGGTATCTTCAAGTGAGTCCTTAGGCTTGATCATGCGCATTTGCGTGTATGATTAGTGCACGATTGAGCCGGGGTCGTCACAGGTTGGTATCAGAGCCGACTTCCTCTAGGTATCCCCCTATCCAATTCCTTGGCCAAAGTTGAGTCTAGTGGTCAAAAACTATTTTACTAACTTGGCTGTGTGGCTTACGGGCCCACGTCGCCAACTGGGTGGTATTAGGATCTTTTATTCCTCGTCTTTACTCTGGGATTCTAATCTCTCATCTATTCGGGTTTAATAAAATTTACTAACACTGACATTTAGGTTCTCGTTAATTCTATCCACCCGGAGAGCTGGATTCAGTGCGATTTCCCTGACTTTGATCTGATTAGTCTGATAATCATTTTTCTTTCCATTGTTTTGTTTAACCTTTCTCTCCGAGTTGTATTATACTCCGAGTTGTCATTCGATAAGACCGGATTCTGCATCAGAGTGCACACGGAGAGTAGGATCCTGCAAGTTGATTGATCTTCGGTGTTTTCTAAACTCGACTTGAGGCTGGGTTATCACCAGATCCGTGTCCGCGAAGAGGATATTCCGAAGACTGCATTCGTTACTCGTTATGGCTCTTACGAGTCCACAGTCATGTCGTTTGGCTTAACAAACGCTCCAGCTACATTCTCCCGCCTAATGAATTTCATATTCATGGATTACCTTGACAAATTTGTCGTGGTATATCTGGATGATATTCTGGTTTATTCGAAGAATAAAGAAGAACATGCTGAGCACCTTCGACTAGTTCTGGAGAGACTTCGAGAGCACCAATTATATGCCAAGTACTCTAAGTGCGAATTCTGGCTTTCTGAGGTAACCTACCTTGGGCATGTCATTTCCAAGGATGGTATCGTAGTTAACCCGGAGCGAGTTCAGGCTATTCTTGACTGGACCCCTCCGAAGAATGTCAAGCAAGTCAGAAGTTTCCTCGGGCTTGCAAGTTATTGTCGTCGTTTCATTGAGAATTTCTCCAAGATTGCCAAGCCCCTGACTAATCTACTCCACAAAGGCGTTAAGTTTGAATGGACAGACAAATGTCAGGAAAGCTTCCAGACCCTCAAGGACAAGCTGACTTCTGCTCCAGTCCTTGCTCCTCCAGACTCCCGCAAAGATTTTGTGATCTTCTGCGACGCCTCTCGCCAAGGACTAGGTTGTGTCCTAATGCAAGAGCGAAGAGTAATTGCTTATGCTTCGTGACAACTGCGTCCACATGAAGAGAATTACCCAGTGCATGACCTCGAACTTGCTGCTGTCATTTATGCCTTGAAGCAGTGGCGTCATTACCTTCTTGGTAATCGGTGTGAGATTTACACCGATCATCAGAGCTTGAAGTACTTATTCACTCAACCGGAACTTAATCTTCGTCAGCAGCGTTGGTTGGAAACAATCACCGATTATGACTGTGGAATTTCATACACTCCCGGCAAAGCTAATGTGATGGCTGATGCTTTGAGCCGCAAGTCATACTGTAGTAACCTCATGGTAAAGCAAGCTCAACCCCAGCTATATGAAGAATTGCGCAAGCTGAATCTCTGCATTATTCCGCAAGGTTCTCTTAATAACCTTGTGATACAGCCAGATCTTGAGAAAGCTGTCAAGATTGCGCAAGCCAAAGATGCTGAAATTGGTCTAATGAAGAAAGAGCTTCACCTCCAAAAATACAGGGATTTCTCGATTGCTGAAGATGGAACCTTGTACTTCCGAGACCGCATTGTAGTACCTCGCTTCGAGCTGATGACTGACAAAGTCATGATGGAGGCCCATGATACACCGTTATCTATCCATCCGGGTAGTACCAAGATGTATCGAGATCTTCGTCAAAGGTACTGGTGGTCTAGAAATAAACAAGATATTGCTCGTTATGTTGCCGAGTGTGACGTTTGTCGTCGCGTGAAGGCAGAACATCAGAAACATGCTAGAATTCTGCAAGCGCTCCGTATTCCTCTATGGAAGTGGGATAAAGTGCAAATGGACTTCATTACTGGTCTTCCCAAGTCTCAGAAGGGTCACGATGCTATTCTTGTCGTCGTCGACCAACTTTCTAAGGTTGCACACTTTCTGCCAGTTAAGGAGACTATTACTGCTAGTCAGTTAGCGGAGCTATATATCTCCAGAATTGTTTCACTCCATGGTATTCCCAAGGAAATCAGTTCAGACCGTGGCAGCATTTTCACTGGCCATTTCTGGGAAAGTTTCCAGAAAGCAATGGGAACTCATATTACCTGGAGTTCAGCTTATCATCCCCAATCCCAAGGCCAAGTTGAGCGCGTTAATCAAGTGCTTGAAGATATGCTTCGAGCCTGTGTTATATCTTTCGGTAAGAAATGGGAGGAATCTCTCCCGTATGCCGAGTTCTCTTATAACAACAGTTATCAAGCCAGCTTAAAAATGGTCCCCTTTGAGGTTCTTTATGGTCGTAAATGTCGAACCCCTCTGAATTGGTCAGAAACTGGGGAACGACCTCTTGTTGGACCGGACATTATTCAGCATGCCGAAGAGCAAGTCCGAATTGTCCGGGAGAATCTCAAAGCAGCTCAAGATCGTCAGAAGAGTAATTATGATCGTAAGCGATGGGGTGTGATCTATCAACCTGGTGATCAAGCCTATCTTCGTGTCATTCCAATGAAGGGCACACGACGTTTCGGAATCAAGGGCAAGCTAGCTCCTCGCTATATTGGTCCTTTCCGCATCATGGCTAGACGTGGACAGGTAGCATATCAATTGGAATTGCCACCGCATTTCTCCCATATTCATGATGTCTTCCA
This sequence comes from Thinopyrum elongatum, assembly GCA_011799875.1. NCBI lineage: Eukaryota > Viridiplantae > Streptophyta > Magnoliopsida > Poales > Poaceae > Thinopyrum > Thinopyrum elongatum. Next base: position 467,480,722 of record CM022297.1, read on the forward strand.
CGTGTCGCAACATCGTAAGTGCTTCAAGGAATCCCCGCACCGTGCAGTGGATCATGAGATGCTCGAGCTACAGGATGATCTTTCCTATAAGGAGCATCCGATCCGCATCCTCGACGAAGCTGAACGTCGAACTCGTCAGAAGACGACCAAGTTCCTAAAAGTGCAGTGGTCGAATCACACTGAAGATGAAGCCACTTGGGAACGCGAGGATCATCTTTGGGAAGAATAGCCCGGACTTTTTCCTTCTACCTCCTAAATTCTCGAGACGAGAATTTCTTTTAGAGGAGGAGAACTTGTAACACCCCCTTGTAATAAGCTCTGTGACACTCTGTTAAAACTGCCAAGTCATGATCATTTGCAGTGCCAAGTCATATGAGTTAATGATCCAATTCAAATTCACATCTGAAAATCAACTCAAATTCAAAAGTGAATTATAAAGTTGATCAAACTCTGTTGGGAAAATGTTCATTAAATGGCAAATAATACAGGAACATTTGTAAAATCATCATCAATAAAGTTGGAGTTAGATAAGTGACTCTAACTAGATGAAACAGCACCCAAAACAGCAATATTAAATTCATTTAAAATCATTTCTAAATCAAATGGATTCCAAATGAGTCCAAACCAGTTTTTGGTGAAGGGTAGAATTGCGTTTCAATATTTGGGCCTAGTCCCATATTTTACAAAATTGCAAATGTGGCCTAACCATTATCAAATCATAAGGGAATAAAGAAAACAGGATAAGGAAAATGGAAAAGGGCCTCTGCAGTTTAAACTGGCTGGGCCTGAGTGCACAGTGCACTCAGCCCAGCCCAACTGGCCAGCCCACCATAGTCGGTCGTCGTCTCCATCGTGCGTTGTCGCGCGCGCGCGCCGACACGGCGGCAGTCGCCGCGCGTCGTCCATCCGCGCCGTCCCCGGCTAGGTTAAGAGCCTCCCCGGGCCCCACTCGACCTCTCCAACCCTAGACGCCATCAGATCTCGTCCCCTCGCTCGTTTTCTCCCTCCCGCACAAGTCGCCCGACGCCGACGACATGGCTGAACTAGCCGGCGCAGCCACCGACCTTCCCAGCACCTGAGGCCGAGCTCGATCGCTCCGCCAGCTCCTTCTCCTTCTTCTCCGCCTGCTGATTCAAGCGTTGCGCCACCACAGCACGGGGATCGAACGCTTCTTCACCTACGGTCGCCGGCGCAACTCCGACGAATGCCGGCGAACTCCTGCTCCTAAGCTATCACCGGGCCTTCGTGCGCCTTCACGGTGAGCAGCAGCGTCTTTCCCCTCTCTTTCCCATCCGTTTGCGCCACCGTAGCCCCGTAGCCTTCACCACCCGAAGGCGCCGCCGACGTGGAGCTCGCCGCCGTGGCAACAGCTTCTGCCATAGCCATCTGCGTGCGGGAACGCACTCAGCGCCTCCGCGTGGTTCCAACGCCACCGCTAGCATGACCCCCCATGCCCAGCACCTCTGGATCCGTCGACGGCCGATTCCGACGTCCGCCGGCGATGACCTGGCGCTCGTCTCCGGCTGTTTCCGCTCGCGCTAGTAGGCCAGATCGATGCGGCACACCTCCCTCTTTCGAACGCTCCAACGCGCGCGCCAAATGGTCGCCGTAGCCACGATTCCGACGACGCCCAAGGATTGCCGTCCGCTGCGGTGCTCGCCGCCGGCGACTCCGACCACCTCCGTCCGTGAGGCCACCACAGATCGGTGCGGCCGAGAACACACGTTCGAACGAGCCAAACCCCGTGCAAAATGATGCATCGCAGGGGATTTCTGAGCTCGCCGGAGTTGCTCGTCGCCGTTCGGCCTCGTCGGCGCACTCCGGTGGCCGGTGCCCAGCTGGCGCCGACGTGGCCCTCCGGGTCCCACCTCTCAGACACTGACGCTGGGCCCCACGGGCCCCAGCTGGCCCAGTTGACTGGGTCAACATGCTGACTGGGCGCGGCCCAGTCACTAACTAGTGGGCCCGCGTGCTTAATTAACTAAATAGGGTTTTAAAAATAAATCTAAATACTAATCTCTCACTGACATATGGGGTCCACTCCCTAATTAACCCAGGTAATTAAATTAATTCACTGGTTAAAGAAACAGAGGCTGACATGTGGGTCCCACTGGACCCACATGTCAGGTTTGACCCTGGTCAACCGCAGTTGACCTGCTGACGTCACTGTGACACATTGATGACGTCATAATTCATTTTTCTGTTAAATAAATAAATTCCAAAAATTCAAATAAACTTTAAAAATTAATAACTTTTAAACCGTAGCCCGGATCGAAAAAGTTAAAACATGAAAGTTGCTCAGAACGACGAGCCGAGTCTGATCGTGACGTCTGTTTCGCCATCGGAACCCCCTACGTAGAAGAACCCGTAACTTCGGACCCGAATCCGGCAGATGAATAGTGCACACACGTCGGATATTAAATTCCAGAATAATTCTAAAAATAACTAAAATGACTTAGATGCGTATTTAGGCAACCCTGCACTGCATCATAGCATCACACGCACCGTATTGCATTTGTTTGCATTATGTTTACCTGTTTCTTCCCCCTCTTCTCTCTCGGTAGACCCCGACGTTGACGTAGCTCCTGAGGCAGACGCAGCTCAGGAGTACGACTACGTCCCCGACGATACCACTGAAGACCTTGCCCTTGCCCCCGAGCAAACAGGCAAGCACCCCCATTTTGAGCATGCCTATATCGCCTATTCTCTTCTCTCTTATGCTTGCATTAGAACTGCTACTGCTACTGTTTTCCTATATCTGCTGCATAGCCTGATTATTGTACCCTGCCTTGTTACCTTACTGATTATCCTAGACTGCTTAGTATAGGCTGGGTAGAGACACGACAGAGACCCCCACTTGATCCCGACTGCCCTGTTGGATATCAGAAGACCCGATCATCGGGATTGAAGACTAGACCCCGGCACCGCACATCACTTCCCCTTAGTTGCCGACACTGCTGGGTTACTGTCGAGTGCCGAGGGTGATACCTCGTCAGCACTTCTGATGTTAACCTTGTAGGTTAGTTACTCGGTCGTGGTAAGCGAGGGTGATTCCTCCTACACCACCCCCGATAACGACGTCATCGCGCAACTCCTCAAGTGTGGACCTCGAGGGTGATTCCTCCTTCGTTCACCTTGATGATAACATCGAGCGGGAATTCCATCGAGGGTGATTCCTCAGGGTTCCCTTCGGTGTCAGACACCCAGGTACTGTTGATGAGTGGACTTGCACTAAACCATGATACTAAAGACAGGTCGGCCCTGAGGGGTACCCGCGCGAGCTTAGTGCGTAGTGATGTGGAGTCGGGTTGACCTGGATGGTGCCCGCGAGATAACTACGAGGCATGGCCGGGCATTCTTAGCCCTTGCCGCAAGTCCTCGATACGGGGCGACGGGGTCACATCGATCGTGAGTCTCTGCTCGTTTCCGCGCGCTCCTAATCCACTACGGTTTGGATATTTGATCTGAGGGGCCTCTGGCCCGATAGCACTAACCATCACGTGGGCATAGTATGGGCGTTCTGCGTCGTATACATCAGCCAAAGCTTTATTGACATCAGCGAGGAGCGGCCCGTTTTGGATTGGACTGGGAACGCAACTGCACTTGTATTAAGGGGTTGCTAGGTCTGCTTCCAAAACGTCCTCGCAACGTGCAGGGTTCCCGGGGCGAAGGCCCAAGACCCCCGGGGGCATAGGTTAGTCCGGCGTGCTGACCTCTCTTTAGAGCCTAGGTCGGGTTGCGGCGTGTTGTTTGGCCGAGGCCGGGCATGACCCAGAAAAGTGTGTCCGGCCGGAGTTAAGCGAGCGTGGTGGGTAAGTTGGTGCACCCCTGCAGGGAAGAAACTTCTATCGATAGCCTGTCCTACGGTAACGGATACTCGGAGTTGTATCCCGATCGGTACAACTAGAACATGACATGAGATGAGAACTGGATAGTACGGCTCTGGGATTGCTTTCTCGCAGGGAGTCGAGAAAGGATCTCAGGTCGAGGTTGATGATACTACTACTACTACTTTACATTATGTTCATCTAATCTCTTCTATTGCTGCAAGACTGTTGAAGATTGTTGAAGATGCTAGTCTTCGATAGGACTAGGCTTTCCCCCTCTATTCTGGCATTTCTGCAGCCCAGTCCACATATACAGCCATTCCTTTGACAATGATGCATATGTAGTGTAGATCCTTGCTTGCTGAGTACTTCGGATGAGTACTCACGTTTGCTTTATTTTCTTTTTCCCCCATTTTCCATTTGATGCCACCAGACGACGGAGCCCCTGAGCCAGACGCCCCAGCCGACGACCAGGAGTAGGATCGGAGGGTCCAGGGCAGGAGGCCTACGCCTTTTGATCGTAGCTTTTTTTTACCCCGCCTCTGTGAAGGCCTATTTCTCTCTCTGTAATATGTCTGTACCCAGATATCTAATGCTTTCGCTGACGCTTGTATGCCATCGAGCTATGTATTCGAGCCCTCGAGGCCCTGGCTTGTAATATAAGCTTGTATGACTTTATTTATGTTTTAGAGTTGTGTTGTGGTATCTTCAAGTGAGTCCTTAGGCTTGATCGTGCGCATTTGCGTGTATGATTAGTGCACGATTAAGCCGGGGTCGTCACAAACCCCCTCAAGTGTGAACCTCGAGGGTGATGCCTCCTACATTCACCTTGGTGATTTCATCAGGTGGAATCCTCCAAGGGTGATTCCTCAGGTTTTCCCCTTGATGTTATGACCACACGGTTACTTTGACCTTTGTCACAGGTGGGTCGACCCTGAGGGGTACCCGCAGGGAGATCTATGATGTCGGGCTTGCCCGGAAGGGCGCCCGAGTGTGATATTGTGGCGGAGCTTCAGAAACTCTGATTGTCTCCGCGTGTTATTAAATGAGCCTATTGGATTTGGGTAATTGATCTGAGTGGGTCGACGTGCCCTATACGCACTACCACCATGCGGGATAATGGTTTATGGGGCCCTCTATGTCGTACGTTTCTCCCGAAAGCTCTTCAGACGTCACGGTGCACCGTGCGGGCTGATCGCCGGGAATGGTCTAGATACTTCACTGACGAGTTCAGTGTCGTGCCTGCACCCCGGTCAGCCACGCAATGCGCAGGGTGCCCAGGGCGATGGCCCGAGACCTCTGGGTGCATAGGTTAGTCCGGTGTGCTGACCTCTCTGCTGAGCCTAGGTAGGGTGGTGCTTCGTGTTGATCTCCCGAGGTCGGGCATTACCCAGCAAGTGTGTCCGGCCAGAGGTGATCGAGAGTGTTGGGTAACAGTAGTGCACCCCTGCAGGGAAGAAAACATCTATCGATAGCCGGTCCTACGGTAAAGGACGCTCAAGTTGGTATCCCGATCTATTACTTGAACTGGATACATGTTTAACTAATTGAAGCTTCGGGATCGCTTTCTCACTGGGAGTCGAGGAAGGATCTCTAGGCTTTGCCTCAACATGCTTGCTTAATAAAAATGCTTTCTGTACTCTTCTAATTGCTGCAAGATGATGGCTTCGTGAAGATGCTAGTCTTCGATAGGACTAGGCCTTCTCTCTATTCTGGCATTTCTGCAGCCCAGTCCACATATACACCCTTTCTTTGATAATGTTGCATATGTAGTGTAGATCCTTGCTTGCTGAGTACTTTGGATGAGTACTCACGGTTGCTTTGCTACCTCTTTTCCCCCATACCCCTTTTGATGTTACCTCAGACGATGGAGCCCAGGAGCCAGATGTCCCCACAGGAGCTTACTACCAGGAGGGTCCAAACGGCACGTACTACTGGATCGAGCCAGCCGACCAGGAGTAGGATCGGAGGGTCCCAGGCAGGAGGCCTTTGCCTTTCGATCTAGAGTCGTTGTTTGTGCTGGCCTTCTTAAGGCAAACCTTGACTAACTATGTCTGTACCCAGATATTATTTGTATGACTGACTTTGTATTCAGATCCTTGTGATCCCTAGTCTGTAATATTCGTGGATCTCCGTTTATTTGTGTTAGAGTTGTGTTGTGATATCTTCCCGTGAGTCCCTGTGCTTGATCGTGCATGTTTGCGTGTATGATTAGTGCACGATTGAGTCGGGGGCGTCACAAGTTGGTATCAGAGCCGACTGCCTATAGGAAGCCCCCTTCCAATTCCTTGGCCGAAGTTGAGTCTAGACATGGAAAAACTAATTTACTAACTTGGCTATGTGGCTTACGGGCCCACATCGCCAACTGGGTGGTATTAGGATCTTTTATTCCTCGTCTATACTCTGGGACTATGATCTCTCTTCTTTTTGGGTTAAAGAATTTTACTAACGCCGACACTTAGGATCTCGTAAATCTCGTCTACCCGGAGAGCTGGATATCTGTGCTTACTTCCTTACCATTGATCTGATTAGTCTGATAATCATTTTCCTTTCCATTGTTTTGTTTAACCTTTCTCTCCTAGTTGTACTATACTTCTCATTGTCATTTGACAATCCTTAATTTCCTCTGTTTCAGATGGATCATTTGTTTCCACCACGTCCTACGACGCAGCTTGTGCTTTGCACTTGGGCTCGTGATGCCCGTGGTTTTCCAGCTGTCCTGATGGCCCTCCTGACCAGACTGGGCTACCGCTGGTACCCCGAGTACATGGTCTACAAGGATTACCGCGAGTTCAACCAGGAGCAGTACCATGCTGATGTTCGCATCTATGATCAGCAAGATGACTCAGACACTGAGCTGCACCTTTTCCACGGTATCGGCGTGATGATTGAGATGGCAGTCCATGATGTCGCCCACTCTACTGTCGCACGTCTCCGAGGAGATTCCAGCATTAGCTTGGATGCCTCTGAGTTCCGATATATTCCGTATGCCCCTGCAGGAGATGCTACTGGATACTACACAGCTATCTGTGCCCCGTACGAGCGTCGTCGATACGACCCGCATGTTCTGGTTCAGTGCACTCAGGCTCTGGATCGCACTGTTCGGGCTCTTGCCGTCGAGTTGTTTTCCACTCGGGCACGTTTCTACGATGCTATGACATAGTTGCTACCAGCTGTTCATGCAGGGATACATCCGGAGTACATCCTTTATCCACGCAGGACTCAGATGTATGCTGGTATTGATTGGCCTGCTGTTGGAGGTCACGCACCTCCACGTGGATCTCTTCTTTCAGCTCGAGACCAGGTTCTGCATCAGAGTGCACATGGAGCACAAGATCCTTCAGCGACGAACATTCGTCCTCCGCACTTGCAGTTACCCCGTTTCAGTGGTTTTCGCCGACGTTGATGTAGCCTTTGCTATGTCCCTTTGTGTACTTCCTTACCGCATGCCTGCGCGCCGCCTAGCATGTCTAGTTTTTAAATTTGCGCCGTTATGCTGTCCGCATGTACCCGACTCTGTGTATGGATCTGTATGTCTTAATTGACTACTGTTATGTATCTGTTGCACTACTTAATTGTTGTCGAGTTACATCATGCTTGTCGCTAAACACTCGCAATTGCTTTTACTAAACTACCCCTATTGAAACTTAGCAGGATGGTTAGACCAGGTGGTCGTGGTCGTGGCCCTGAACACCCACCACCGCCAGATTATATGGCAGCTATGATGCAACAATTCAAGCTTAACTGTCAGTTCATGACTGGGATTATGGCTCAGTTCCCGCATCAGAACAACCAGAACTAGAACCCTGCTGCGATAACTCTGTTGGAATTTGTGCATCTTAACCCCACTCAGTTCCGCAACTCTGACAAGCCACTGGATGCTGATGACTGGATTCGCGACATTACTCATGAGATGGAGTCTGCAAATGTCTCCCCTGCCAACTTTGTCACCTTCGCATCCTTTTTCCTAAAGGGTCCCGCTGCTCAATGGTGGGACACACACAAGCGTACACTGCCTGCTGGAACAGTCGTTACCTGGCCTGAGTTCCAGGCTGCCTTTCGTGCCCGTTATATTCCTCAAGGAATCATGGACCGGATGAAAACCCAGTTCCGCAACCTCACTCAGGGCAACAAGACTGTCGAAGCCTACCAGCGGGAATTCCTTGACCTGTCCCGCTATGGTGAAGAAGACATCGCCACGAATGCCCGTAGACAAGAGAAGTTTCGTAATGGACTCCACCCAGACATCGAGCTTGCACTTGCTGCTCAAGACTTCAACGACTTTGCTACTCTTATGAACAAGGCTATTCTGGTTGAGACCGCTCAGGTGAAGCATAAGGACTCGCAGAAGCGCTATCGTGATGTTGGCTCATCTTCGGGCTTAGCACAGAAGCGTCGAGTCTGGATTCCCAACAACGTGTTCCGTCCAGCTGCCCCTGCGCCAAAGAACAACTATGCTGCACCACGTCTACCTCCTCCACCACCGAGGCAGCCAAGAGCTCAAGCTGCTCCACCCAATGCTCCTCTTCATCCTGAAGATGGTCTGTGCTTCAAGTGCCGCAAACCAGGTCACCTTGCTAAGGACTGCCGCCAGACTCAGAATCAGTTGGCTTTCCCTCGTACTGGCCGTGGCAATAGTCGTGGCAACAATCAGGCCCGCAACTTTAATACTGGGTCTGCTGCTCATGGTCGTGGACACGCTTACAACATTGATATTCAAGAAGTCCATGATCAACCTGCTACTGTGATGGGTACCCTTCTCATTAACTCAGTACCCGCTTATGTATTATTTGATTCAGGAGCATCGCATTCATTCATGACAAAAGCATTTGCATTATCGCATGACATTGCATTTCGGAAGATGAACCTGCCAGTAGTTATCCGCACCCCTGGAGGCCAGTGTCAAACCACTATGATGGCACACAATGTCCCCGTTGAAATTAAAGGATTGGAATTCCTTGTTTCGCCCATTATCCTGAATTCTTCCACCATAGACCTCATCCTCGGAATGGATTGGTTGAAAGCTCATATAGCTTCGATCAATTGTGCCACAAAAGTCGTCCAACTTCTTCACCCCTCGGACGAGATAGTGAACTACACCGCCCGAATTACCCGAAATGCTGAAGCTCAGATATATGCTCTGAATGCTTTGAACACCTCACCTCTGGAGGGAATCGAGAACGTTCCTGTCGTTCAAGATTTTCCGGAAGAACTTCCAGGAATACCCCCGGTTAGAGCTATCGAGTTTGTCATTGACTTGAAGCCTGGCACTACCCCTATTGCGAAGCGTCCTTATAAGATGCCTCCGCACCACCTTCTCGAGCTTAAGGAAGAAATCGACAAGTCACTTAAGAAAGGTTTCATCCGCCCCAGTTCCTCTGCTTGGGGAGCACCTTCACTCTTCGTTACGAAGAAGGATGGAACTAACCGATTGGTTCAGGATTACCGGCCCATTAACCAAGACACAATCCAGAATAAATACGCACTGCACCGGATCAATGATCTTTATGATCAGCTTGCTGGATCCTCTGTCTTCTCGAAACTCGACTTGAGGTTGGGTTATCATCAGATTCGTATTCACGAAGAGGATATTCCGAAGAGTGCCTTTGTTACTCGATATGGCTCTTATGAGTACACTGTTATGTCTTTTGGCTTAACAAATGCTCCAGCAACCTTCTCCCGGTTGATGAACTATATCTTCATGGATTACCTCGACAAATTCGTCATGGTTTATTTGGATGATATCCTTATATATTCCAAGAATGAAGAGGAACACGCTGAACATCTTTGGCTTGTGTTGGAGAAGCTACGAGAGCACCAGTTATACGCCAAGTACTCTAAGTGTAAATTTTGGTTATCTAAAGTGACCTACCTTGGTCATGTGATTTCCAAAAATGGCATTGCTGTTAACCCCCAGCGAGTACAGGCTATTCTTGACTGGACTCCCCCGAAGAATGTCAAGCAAGTCAGGAGTTTTCTCGGACTCGCTAGTTATTGCCGTCGATTCGTCAAGAACTTATCAAAGATTGCAAAGCCACTAACTGACCTGCTCCACAAAGGTGTTAAATTTGAGTGAACAGAAAAATGTCAAGAAAGCTTTCAGACACTTAAAGAGAAGCTGACATCTGCCCCAGTGCTAGCACCCCCGGATACTCGCAAGGACTTCGTGATATACTGTGATGCATCTCGTCAAGGATTAGGCTGTGCCCCAATGCAAAAGCGCAAAGTGATTGCTTATGGCTCTCGACAATTGCGTCCTCACGAAGAAAATTATCCTGTGCATGATCTCGAACTTTCTGCGGTTATTTATGCTCTGAAGCTATGGCGACATTACCTTCTCGGTAACCATTGCAAGATATACACAGATCATCAGAGTTTGAAGTATCTATATACTCAACCAGATCTGAACCTTCGTCAACAAAGATGGCACGAGACAATTGCCGATTATGATATGAATATCTCATATACCCCTGGCAAGGCTAATGTAATGGCCGATGCTTTGAGTCACAAGGCTTATTGCAACAATCTTATGGTTCAGGAAGCACAACCTATTCTTAATGAAGAGCTTTGCAAATTGAACCTCCATATTGTTCCACAGGGTTATCTCAATACCCTGGTTGTTGAACCGGATCTTGAGCACAACATTAAGACTATACAAAGGTATGACTCTGAAGTTTAAAGGATTAAGCGATACCTCGAAAGAGGAAAGACGTCGGAGTTTCATCTTGATAATGATGGGATCCTATTCTTCCAACGCCCTTCGTACCCAAATTCAAGGATGAGAGAGAACACGTTATGAAAGAAGCTCATGACACTCCTCTGTCAATTCATCCTGGTAGCACAAAGATGTACCGTGACATTTGTCAGAGATACTGGTGGCCTAATATGAAGCGAGATATTGCTCGTTATGTATTTGAGTGTGACGTTTGCCGCCGCATTAAAGCAGAACATCAAAGGCCTGCTGGAACTCTGCAACCCCTTGATATTCCTGAATGGAAATGGGACAAGGTCCAAATGGATTTCATTATTGGTTTTCCTAGATCTCAGAAGGGTCATGATGCTATCTTTGTCGTCATTGACTGATTCTCAAAGGTTGCTCACTTTCTGCCAGTCAAGGAGACAATCAGTGCTAGTCAGTTAGCAAACTTGTATGTTTCCCGAATTGTGTCACTCCACGTTGTTCCGTTGGAGATCAGTTCGGATCGAGGCAGCCTCTTTACCTCCAGATTCTGGCAAAGTTTCCAAGAAGCTATGGCAACTCACCTGTCCTTCAGCACCGCTTTTCACCCTCTGTCACAGGGTCAAGTCGAACGAGTTAATCAAGTGCTCGAAGATATGCTTCGAGCTTGTGTCATCTCCTTCGGTAAGAAGTGGGAGGAATCTCTCCCATATGTCGAGTTCTCTTACAACAATAGCTATCAAGCTAGTCTGAAGATGGCACCCTTTGAAGTTCTTTACGGACGTAAGTGCCGAACCCCCCTGAATTGGTCAGAAACTGGGGAACGATCACTCGTTGGACCGGACATTGTTCAGCAAGCTGAAGAAAAGGTCTGCATCATCCGGGAACATCTGAAAACTGCTTAGTCTCGTCAGAAGAGCAACTATGATCGAAAGCACAAGGAAATGGTCTATCAGCCTGGCGAGCAAGCTTACCTTCGCGTCACTCTGTTGAAAGGCACTCATCGGTTCGGAATCAAAGGCAAGTTAGCTCCTCGCTACATTGGGCCGTTCCGTATTCTTGCCCGTCGAGGAGAAGTGGCATATCAGTTGCAATTGTCGCCAAGTCTTTCTCAAGTGCATGATGTCTTTCATGTATCCCAACTTCGTCGCTGCTTCAAGGATCCTATTCGAGCGGTGGATCATGTAATGCTTGAATTGCGGGAAGATCTATCTTATCCAGAATATCCCGTCCGTATTCTTGATCAAGATGAACGTCGAACTCGTCAGAAGGCAATCAAATTCCTTAAAGTTCAGTGGTCGAATCATTCTGAAGATGAAGCCACTTGGGAATGCGAGGATCGTCTTCGCGAAGAATACCCCGCTTTCTTCCAGTCTTCCTCTTAATTCTCAGGATGAGAATTCTTGTTAGATGAGGAGAATTGTAACACCCCATGTAATTAACCACAGTGATCACCCTTAGTTAATGCCATGTCAGCAAGGTTAACAGTGCCTAGTCATCATATTGCATTTCAAACTCCTAATTCAAACTTCAAATTAATTTAAAGTGAAAATAAAAGTTGCTCCAAATTGAAAACTAAATTTGTTCTTCATGTTGCAAATAATCTTGAGGCATTTATAAAATTTACAGCAACAATGTTTAGAGTATTTAAATGACCCTAACATCTTAAAACAGTAACAAAACAGAAGTAATTAAGCCATTTATAATTAAATAAAATCAAAATGAAATGATATGAACTCAAAACCTTTTTATAACAGTGCTAGATATTTCACTGTAATTATTGAGCTAAGTCTTGTATTTTACAAAACTAGATATGGGACCACACATTTTGCAAAGTAGTAAAACAAAAGAAAAACATAAAGCAAAAACAGAGAAAAAGAAAAGGGGCCTTGCTACTGTGCACTTTAGCCCGAAGCAGCAGTGCAGGCCCAGCCCACCCCACACCTCCTCCCTCCTCACGCACTGCTCATGCCACTCGCTGTCGAACACACCGCACGCGCACGCGCGCACGCACCCGGCCCCCCTTGCTCGCTGCTCGACAGCGCGTCACCGCACGCGTAGAGGATAAGAGCAACTCACCGCGCCCCTCTGGCTAACCCTAGCCGTTTCTCTCCCTCTCCCCCCCCCCACTTGCTCCCACCTCACCCGACGCCGCCATGGACGGCCGTGGCTGACCTGCGCGGCCACCGTCATCGTCCCACCTCGCGGACCTGTCCACCGGGCTCGCCATCGTCGCCTATGTCGATCACGCCGACTGGAACGAGCCGGGAGCCACCGCATCGCCTCCACGCTGCCTTCTTCCTCCTCGGATCCCCGCCGCCGTTCGCCGTCAATTCTGGCTACTCCGCGCCTCCCCGAGCACGCTGCCACCTCCCTACGGATCCCAGTGAGCCCCCGCGTCTCTCCCCTCACTCCCCCGCGCGGATCCATCGCCGTAGCCGCCGCGCTAGAGACGACCGAACGCGCCTCCGCGTAGCTCGTCCCCGGCGCTATTCCGGCCACCAAATGGCCTCGCAACCGAGTCCATTGAGCTCGCCGCGTCGCGTAGACCTCGCCTAGCTCCTCGCATCGCTCGCTAGCGCATTGCCTCACCGATCCCGAGTTCCACCCGAACACCGCCGCCGCCGATGAGGACGTGCCACTCGTTTCTGGCCACCCCAACTACGGCCACCACCACAGATCGACGCGGCTTGGTCTCAACTTTCGAACGCAAGAAGAACCACGCGAATTGATGCACCGTAGATGAAACCCGGGCTCGCCGGAGTTCGACGCCGCGCTCGGGCTCGCCGGCGCACTCCGGTGGCCGGCGCCGACGTGGCGCTGACCTGGCCGTCCTCGTGCCACTGACCGATGGGCCCGACTGGCCCCATTGACCGGGTCAACCCGCTGACTGGGCTGGCCCTGTGTCACTGACATGTGGGTCCCACCCATTTATATGAATTTAAGTAAATAAATAATCAGTTAATTAGCTAATTAAGTCCCTAAACACCCACTGACTGCTAGGCCCCACTCGCTAATTAGGTTAGTTAGGTTAAATTAACTCTATTTAGTTAGCTCAGTCAATGACATGTGGGTCCCACTGGCCCCACCTGTCAGGTTTGACTGGTTAACCGACCAGTTGACCTGCTGACATCACTCTGACGCCATGCTTGCGTCATCTCACACTATTCTGGATAATTCATATTTAAGTAATTAAATAAATTACAAAAAATGATTAAAACTTTAGAAAATCATATAAAATAATCTGTAGCTCGGATCGAAAAACTTTCTACATGAAAGTTGATCAGAACGACAAGACGAATCCGAATACGTGGTCCGTTCATCTGTCAGATGCCCCTAGCTACCTGAACATGGAACTTTTAAACTGATTTCGATAAATGAATAGTGCTCACCTTTAATAAAATAAATTCCTAAATTGACTAAATCATTTAGTTAGGCAGTAGAACACCTCTGCATATCATTTAGACAGGTCGTGCATATTGTTTGCATTTTTGCCATGAATTTATTGTTTCTTTCCCCCTCCTTCTCTCTTGATAGACGCCGAGACCGACGCCGACGCAGCAGAGTACACCTACACTCCAGACGAGCAGCCTTTCGACGACCCCTCCTCCTTGCCAGAGCAACCAGGCAAGCCCCCCCTGAGCATCCCGATATCGCCCATTCAATTTTCTCCTGCTTGCATTAGATTTTGCTACTGTTACTTTTTGCTCCTATTCTAATGCATAGCCTGCTTTTGTGCCCTGCTTATTGTTACCTTACTTGCGTTTTTCAACTGCTTAGTGTAGGTTGGTAATGAACCATCAGAGACCCCCATCACTTTACCCTTGTTGCCTCTGCTTCATCATCGACTACTCGATCAACGTGATCAATGACCAGAGACCGACACATCACCACACCCTTCCCTTAGTTGTACGACTCTGCATAGTTACTATCGAGTGCCGAGGGCGATACCTCATAACGCACTCCTGATGATAACTCCGTAGTATAGCTGTTCGGTCGTGGTCATCGAGGGTGATTCCTCCTTCACCACTTCCGATACGACTCTGTCGTGTAACCCCCTCAAGTGTGAATCTCGAGGGTGATGCCTCCTATGTTCACCTTGATGATTTCATTAGGTGGAATCCTCCGAGGGTGATTCCTCAGGTTTCCCCCTTGATGTTATGACCACACGGTTACTTTGACCTTTGTCACAGGTGGGTCGACCCTGAGGGGTACCCGCAGGGAGATCTATGATGTCGGGATTGCCTGGAAGGGCGCCCGAGTGTGATATCGTGGCGGAGCTTCAGAAACTCTGAATGTCTCCGCGTGTTATTAAATGAGCCTATTGGATTTGGATATTTGATCTGAGTGGGTCGACGTGCCCTATACGCACTACCACCATGCGGGATAATGGTTTATGGGGCCCTCTACGTCGTACGTTTCTCCCGAAAGTTCTTCAGACGTCACGGTGCACTGTGCGGGCTGATCGCCGGGAATGGCTGGATACTTCACTAACGAGTTCAGTGTCGCGCCTGCACCCCGGCCAGCCACGCAACGCGCAGGGTGCCCAGGGCGATGGCCCAAGACCTCTGGGTGCATAGGTTAGTCCGGCGTGCTGACCTCTCTGCTGAGCCTAGGTAGGGCACTGCTTCGTGTTGATCTCCCGAGGCCGGGCATTACCCAGCAAGTGTGTTTGGCCAGAGGTGATCGAGCGTGTTGGGTAACAGTAGTGCACCCCTGCAGGGAAGAAAACATCTATCGATAGCCGGTCCTACGGTAAAGGACGCTTAGTTTGGTATCCCGATCTATTACTTGAACTGGATACATGTTTAACTAATTGAAGCTTCGGGATCACTTTCTCACTGGGAGTCGAGGAAGGATCTCTAGGCTTTGCCTCAACATGCTTGCTTAATAAAAATGCTTTCTATACTCTTCTAGTTGCTGCAAGATGATGGCTTCGTGAAGATGCTAGTCTTCGATAGGACTAGGCCTTCTCTCTATTCTGGCATTTCTACAGCCCAGTCCACATATATAGCCTTTCTTTGATAATGTTGCATATGTAGTGTAGATCCTTGCTTGCTGAGTACTTTGGATGAGTACTCACGGTTGCTTTGCTACCTCTTTTCCCCCATACCCCTTTTGATGTTACCTCAGATGATGGAGCCCAGGAGCCAGATGTCCCCACAGGAGCATACTACCAGGAGGGTCCAGACGGCACGTACTACTGGATCGAGCCAGCCGACCAGGAGTAGGATCGGAGGGTCCCAGGCAGTAGGCCTTCGCCTTTTGATCTGGAGTCATTGTTTGTGCTAGCCTTCTTAATGCAAACCTTGACTAACTATGTCTGTACCCAGATATTATTTGTATGACAGACTTTGTATTCGGATCCTCGTGATCCCTAGTCTGTAATATTCGTGGATGTCCGTTTATTTGTGTTAGAGTTGTGTTGTGATATCTTCCCGTGAGTCCCTGTGCTTGATCGTGCATGTTTGCGTGTATGATTAGTGCACGATTGAGTCGGGGGCGTCACACCCACTCCCAGAGGGAAGTTTCCCTGGAAGAACAGCTCCGCCGGAGCCCTAGATTGCTTCTACCCAGGTTCCGCCTCGAGACGGCAGCGCTTCATCCCGAAAACTCTCTTCTGATTTTTTTTCCTGGTCAAAAGCCACCATATAGCCAAAGATGGGCACCGGAGACCTGCCAGGGGGCCCACAAGCCCTAGGGGCGCGCCCCCCCAAGGCTTCTGGCCACCTGGTGGGTCCCCCTCTAGTATTTCTTCGCCTAATATTTTTTATATATTCCAAAATAATTCTCCATAAATTTTCAGAACTTTTAGAGTTGTGCAAAATAGGTCTCTCAGATTTGCTCCTTTCTAGTCTAGAATTCCAGCTGCCGACATTCTCCCTCCTTGTGGAAACCTTGTAAAATAAGAGAGAACAGGCATAAGTATTGTACCATAATGTGTAATAACAACCCATAATGCAATAAATATCAATATAAACGCATGATGCGAAATGGACGTATCACTCCCCGGCAACGGCGCCAGAAATTCTTCCTGCTACTTCTTGAGCTTGCGTTGATTTTTCCCTTGAGGAGAAAAGGGTGATGCTGCAAAGTAGAGATAAGTATTTCCCTCAGTTAAGAACCAAGATATCAATCCAGTAGGAGGCACAAGCAAGTCTCCAATCTATGCACCTGCACAAACTAACAAACACTTGCACTCAATGTGAAAAAGGTGTTGTCAATCCCTTCACCTTCTCAAACAAGAGTGAGATCTAATAGAGATAGGTATAAAAGATTACTAAAACGTAAAACAAAGTAAAAACAAATAAATTGCAGCAAGGTATTTTTGGGTTTTTTGGTTTATAGATCTGAAAATATATGATGGAAAATACACCCGGGGGCCATAGGTTTCACTAGAGGCTTTTCTCTTGAAGATAGGATACGGTGGGTGACCAAGTTACTGTCGAGCAATTGATAGAAAAGTGCAAAGTTATGACGATATCTAAGGCAATGATCATGAATATAGGCATCATGTCCGTGACAAGTAGACCGAAACAATTCTGCATCTACTACTATTACTCCACACATCGACCGACTCCAGCCTGCATCTAGAGTATTAAGTTCATAAGAACAGAGCAACGCTTTAAGCAAGATGACATGATGTAGAGGGATAAACTCAAGCAATTTGGTACAAATCCCATCTTTTTATCCTTGATGGCAACAATACAATACGTGCCTCGCTACCCCTTCTGTCACTGGGTGAGGACACCGCAAGATTGAACCCAAAACTAAGCACCTCTCCCTTTGCAAGAAAAACCAATCTAGTTGGCCAAACCAAATCGATAGTTCGAAGAGAAATACAAAGATATCTTAATCATGCATAAAAGAGTTCAAAGAAGACTCAAATAATATTCATAGATAATCTGATCATAAATCCACAATTCATCGGATCTCAACAAACACACCGCAAAAAAGTATTACATCGAATAGATCTCCAAGAACATCGAGGAGAACATTGTATTGAAGATCAAAGAGAGAGAAGAAGACATCTAGCTACTAGCTATGGACCCGTAGGTATGTGGTAAACTACTCACGCATCATCGAAAGGGCAGCAAGGTTAATGTAGAGGCCCTCCGTGATTGAATCCCCCTCCGGCAGATCACCGGAAAAGGCCCCAAGATGGGATCTCACGGGAACAGAGGCTTGCGGCGGCGAAAAAGTATTTTGGTGGATGCTTCTAGTGGTTTGGGAATATTTGGGAATTTATAGTGCAAGAATTAGGGTTGGAGGACTCCTGAGGGGCCCACAAGCCCTCGGGGCGCCCTCCCCCCAGGGGCACGCCTGGCAGGCTTTTTGGCCTCCTCGGGCATCTTCTGACCCCCTCTCCAAGCTCCATGGATGTCTTCTGGTCCAAGGAAAATCATCGTAAAGTTTTATTCCGTTTGGACTCCGTTTGATATTCCTTTTCTGTAAAACTCAAAAACAAGGAAAAAACATAAACTGGCACTGGGCTCTAGGTTAATGGTTAGTCCCAAAAATAATATAAAATAGCATATTAATGCATATAAAACATCCAAAACAGATAATATAATAGCATGGAACGATAAAAAATTATAGATACGTTGGAGAAGTATCAAGGCCCATGGGGCCCATAAGACACCAGAGCGCGCCAGAGGCCCCTGGCGCGCCCTGATGGGTTGTGGGTCCCACGGGGGTCTCCTCCACCGCCTCTCAGCTCTACAAATACCCAAATATTCCATAAACCCTAGGGGAGTCGACGAAACACAATTCCAGCCACCGCAAGTTCCAGAACCACGAGATCCAATCTAGAGCCCTATTCCCACACTCTGTCAGAGGGAAACACGATCATGGAGGGGTTCATCATCTTCATTGGTGCTCCTCCGATGATGCGTGAGTAGTTCACCATAGACCTACGGGCCCGTAGGCAGTAGCTAGATGGCTTCTTCTCTCTTTTTGATTCTCAATACAATGGTCTCTTGGAGATCTATTTGATGTGATGACTTTTTGCGGTGTGTTTGTTGGGATCTCATGAAGTTCGAGTTTATGATTAGATCTATATCCATGAAAGTTATTTGGGTCTTCTTTGATCTCTTTTATGCATGATTATTTATAGCCTCGTACTTCTTCTCCGAATCTTTGGCTTAGTTAGGCTAACTAGATTGATTTTTCTTGCAATGGGAATAGGTGCTTTGTGATGGGCTCGATCTTATGGTGTCCTCACCTAGTGACAGAAAGGGTAGTGAGGCACGTATGTATCGTTGCTATTAAGGATAACAAGATGGGGTCTATTCCTACATGAATAGATCTTGTCTACATCATGTCATCGTTCTTATTGCATTACTCTGTTTCTCCATGAACTTAATACACTAGATGCATGCTGGATAGCAGTCGATGTATGGAGTAATAGTAGTAGATGCAGAATTGTTTCAGTCTACTAATCTTGGATGTGATGCCTATTCATGATCATTGCCTGGATATCGTCATAATTATTTGTTCTTCTATCAATTGCCCAACAGTAATTTGTTTACCCACCGTATGCTATTTTCTAGAGAGAAGCCGCTAGTGAAATCTATGCCCCCCGGGTCTATCTTTTATCATATTGCTTTCAGATCTATCTTTTATCATATTTGTTTTCAGATCTATTATTCCAAAAACCCAAAAATACCTGGCTGCACTTTTTCTTTACTTATTTTATTTCGTGTTTTATTCAGATCTATTCATCCAATATCATACAAACCAATCTATCTTTTTACCATGGAGGGATTGACAACCCCTCTTACGCGTCGGGTTGCAAGTATTTGTTCTTTGTGTGTAGGTACCGTTTACATAGTGTTTCTTGGTTCTCCTACTTGATTGATACATTGGTTTCATAACTGAGGGAAATACTTATCGTAGCTGTGCTGCATCATCCCTTCCTCTTTGGGGAAATACCGATGCAGTCTAAGCCACGTCAAAGGAATTTCTGGCGTCGTTGCCGGGGAGACATCATCAAGATCTATCAGGTACCTAATCACAAATCTCATCTCCTTGCAATTTACATAATTTTCCATTTGCCTCTCGCTTTCATCTCCCCCACTTCACAAAAATTTGCCTTTTTATTCGCCTTTTTCTTGTCAGATCTATTTTTTTTTTCTTGCAATTTTGTTTGCGTAGTCGCGATGTCTCAATAAAATACCAAATTGTGTGATTTTTCTAATACCAATAATAATGATTTTATTAGCACTCTGATTGCTGCTCCCGCCACTAGTGCGGAATATTGTGATATTAATGCCGCTTTATTGAATCTAGTTATGAAAGATCAATTTTCCGGTACTCCAAATGAGTATGCCGCGTCCCATCTAAACACATTCATAGAATTGTGTGATATGCAAAGGAAAAAAGATGTGGACAATGATATTGTGAAGTTGAAATTATTTCCTTTCTCCTTGCGGGATCGTGCAAAAATTTGGTTTTCTTCTTTGCCTCGCAATAGTATCGATTCTTGGGATAAGTACAAAGATGCTTTTATTACTAAGTATTTTCCGCCCGTGAAAATTATTTCCCTTAGAACTCAAATCATGAATTTTAAGCAACCTGAGCATGAACATGTTGCACAATCTTGCAAAAGAATGAAATTGATGCAAAGAAATTGTCCTACTCATGGTTTAAATCTTTGGATGATTATACAAAAATTATGCGGGATTGAATTTTGTTTCTAGAAATCTTTTAGATTCCACCGGGGTGGTACTTTTATGGAAATTACTTTGGGTGAATCTACTAAATTGCTAGATAATATCATGGCAAATTATTCACAATGGCATACCGAAAGAGCACCTACTAGTAAAAAAGTTAATTCGGTTGAAGAAATTAGTACTTTGAGTGAAAAAGTTGACGCTCTTATGAAATTGGTTGCTAGTAAAAATGCTCCTATTGATCTTAATGATGTACCTTTGTCTACTTTGATTGAGCAAAATAGTGATCCCGTAGATGTGAATTTTGTCTCGCGAAACAATTTTAATAACAATGCTTGTAGAGGTAATTTTAATCCTAGGCCTTTTCCTGGAAATTCCTCTAATAATTATGGCAATTCCTATGGTGATTACTCTTACAATAATAATAGGAACCCCTCTGATCTTGAGAGTAATATTAAAGAATTTATCAATGCTCAACAAGTTTTTAATACTACAATAGAAGAAAAGTTGAATAAGATTGATGATATGTCTAGAAGCATTAATAGGATTTCCCATGATGTAGAAAATCTCAAGATTAAAAATTTTCCACCCAAGGTTGATGTCAATGAATCAATTAAAGCTTTATATGTTTCTATGGATGAAAGTAAGAAAAGAACCTCTATGCTTAGACCTAAAAAAGAATTTTTAGAAAGAGTGTTTTCTACCGATTGCTTTCATAAAAATGATGAAGATCTTAAAATGATTGGTGTTTCTTCTATTGATTCCTTATTTAGTAAGATTAAAATTTATGATAAAGGGACTGAAGAAGAGTCAACTTTAGCTAGAGGGCGCCCCGATAATTCAGAGGGTGAAAATCTTGATGAAAAATTTGATAAAAGTGAGTTTGAGGTCAAAACTTTAACTAGTGATGTGCCCGCACTTTTGGATTACAAAGACTTTAATTATGATAATTGCTCTTTGATTGAATGTATTTCTTTGTTGTAATCCATGATAAATTTACCCCATGCTTATGAACAAAATAAAGCTTTTACTAAACATATCGTAGATGCCATGATGAAAGCTTTAGAAGAAAAGTTGGAATTAGAGATTTCAATTCCTAGAAAATTACATGATGAATGGGAACCTACCATTAAAGTCAAGATTAAAAATTATGAGTGCTTTGCTTTATGTGATTTGGGTGCTAGTGTTTCCACAATTCCGAAATCTCTATGTGATGTGCTTGGTCTTACCAGTATTGAAGAGTGTTCTCTTAATTTGCACTTGGCGGATTCTACTATTAAAAAGCCTTTGGGAAGAATTAATGATGTTCTTATTCTTGCAAATAGCAACTATGTGCCCATAGATTTTATTGTTCTTGATATTTATTGCAATCCGTCTTGTCCCATTATACTTGGTAGACCGTTTTTACGAACTATAGGTGCCGTGACTGATATGAAAGAAGGCAATATTAAATTTCAATTTCCACTAAGAAAGGGTATGGAACACTTCCCTAGAACAAGAATTAAGCCACCATATGAATCAATCATTAGGGCATCCTATGGATCAAAAACTAAAGATGACAATACTTGAATCTATGCATTATGCCTAGCTAGGGGCATAAAACGATAGCGCCTGTTGGGAGCCAACCCAATGAATAAAATTTATTTTTGAATTTTTCTTTCTGTTCTTGAGTGTTTGCACAACTATGCCTCTGTTATGATTGTGTTTTTTATGTTTTAATTAGTGTTTCTGCCAAGTAAAGCCTTTGGGATAGCTTGGGTGATTGTTGATTTGATCCTGTTGAAAAGCAGAAACTTTTGTGTCCAGTAACAATTAGTTTAACTTCACAGAAGCAACGAAAAATTCAAAATGTTTTACATGAGATTGGTATACAAATTTCCTCTTCTTTCCTAATTTTTCAGAATTTTTGGAGTTATGTAAGTATGACTAAAATTCGCGTCTTTACAGACTGTTCTGTTTTTTATAGATTCTGTTTTCGTTGCATTGTGTGCTTATTTTGATGAATCTATGGATCGTATCGGGGGGTATGAGCCATGGTAAAGTTAGAATACAATAGGTATAATCCAATAACAAAATATGAATGGGTTTGCAACAGTACTTAAAGTGAAGATTGGTTTTCTTATACTAACGGATCTCACGAAGGTTTTGTTAAGTTTTGTGTGATTGAAGTTTTCAAGTTTTGGGTGAGATCACGATGGATGAAGGAATAAGGAGTGAAAAGAGCCTAAGCTTGGGGATTCCCATGGCACCCCAAGTTAATATTCAAGGATAACCAAGCAACTAAGCTTGGGGATGCCCCGGAAGGCATCCCCTCTTTCTTCTAACAACCATCGGTAATTTTACTTGGAGCTATATTTTTATTCGTCACATATCATGAGTTTTTCTTGGAGCGTCTTGTATTATATGAGTCTTTATTTGTTTTTATTTTTAGTTTGTCACCATCATCCTTGCTGGACACACCTATTTGAGAGAGCCAAATTATGCTATGATTTGTTAGAATTGCTCTATGTGCTTCACTTAAATTTTTTGAGCTATGGAATTGCTCTAGTACTTCACTTATATCTTTTTTAGCACGGTGTGCTTTAATATTTTTGAAGAAATATGCTCTCATGCTTCACTTAGATCTATTTGAGAGTTAGTAAATTTTTTGAAGAAATTCTCTCTTGCTTCACTTATATTATTTTGAGAGATGAAAATTTTTATGCTCATGTTCTTCACTTAAATTTGTTTGAGCTTGTCAAAAGCAAATGCAACATATGAAATTAGTGCCAAAGTGATAGTTAATCAAGAGGGATATAATAAAAACTTTCATGAAGATCATTGGACAAAATAAACTTGATTCTTTGTAATAGTTTTGAGACATGACGATAGTAATATGTGAGTCATGTTGGTGAGTAATTATGCTTTAGTAAGAATATTGGTGTTAAGGTTTGTGATTCCCTATGCAAGCACGAAAGTCAATAGTAATGCAATGAAATTACATCCTACTTGTGGTGCATTATTCGCTGTTAGTTATGCTTAATGCTCGTTTATGAGATTTTCATTTCTTGGTTGGTTGCTTCTCAATCTTGTTGCTAGCCTCCACTTGTGCTAAGTAGAAATACTACTTGTACATCCAAAATCCTTAAACCAAGTTTTGCCATATGAGTCCACCATACCTACCTATATGCGATATTTCTGTGCCGTTCTAAGTAAATTTGTATGTGCCAACTCTAACTTTCAAAATGAATTTCCTTTTTGTGTGCCCGTACCGCCCATGAAGCGGCAGGGGGTGACGGTGTCAAAACCGGTAGACCTCGGGGTAGGGGCTCCCGAGCTGTGGATTCTCAAATCAATGGTAACAGGAATGAAGGAGACAATGTTTTACCCAGGTTCGGGACCTCTCTAAGAGGTAAAACCCTACGTCCTGCTCTTGTTTATATTGACGGAGTATCAAGTACGGAGTTGATCTACCTCGAGATCATATGTTGTGGTATAAACCCTAATGGTATGATGATGAATGTCATAATGATCTATTGACTAGCCTAGCCTCGGCTTATATAATGTACCAGAGGCCTAGGATAACAAGAGTCCTAGTTGAATACATCGGTGGAGAGGAGTCCTTGTCTTGAACACCAAGTCTTGTGGAATCTTCCTTGTGTATCTCATCGGCTACCCGAAGTGGCCCAATAGTGAACCGCCATGGGGGTCTTCTGCCCGACCCACCTGGCCGGGAGACGACATGGTGAGTACCCCCTAGTCCAGGACACCGTCAGTTTCCCCTTGAACCAGTGTTCAAGGTGGAGACGCTCCTCGATTCTTCAGAACTGTTCTTCATCTTCGGTCGTCTGTCTTGAAAACTGGTTCAACAAATCTTCCCATCTTCGATCTTGAGGATTGCCGAGCTAAATCCGAAGAGTTCACATGTCGGGCATCCGAGGAGCCCTTTAACTCTTTGACCTGTATCAATGCCTTGTTATTTTTTACGCCACACCTCGGGTTCGAAGTTTTTCCCGTGCGGCAGTGTCCTCTTGCGTCCGAGCTACAACGTCGTACTGCATCTGAGGTGTCCTCCTGTGTCCGAGCTACAATGTCGGACCGCATCCAAGGTGTCTATTTGCAGCCGAGCTCCAACGCCGTTCTGCATCCGAGATGTCTATTTGTAGCCGAGGTCCAACGCCGGACTGCATCCGAGGTATCTTTTTGCAGTCGAGCTCCAACGCTTAGTTGGCATCCGAGGTGTCATAGATTTCCTCGGTCTATGAAAAAGTTGAAGGAGTTCAGCCAAACTTAATGCTGGAAATGCCCTCTATGGAGCTGTCTACTTGCGTCCGAGCTTTATGCTAGACTGCTTCCGAGGTGGTGCACCACCTCGGTCTTGGGCTGATTTTTTGCAGAGTTTAGTTTCAATCTGGGTAATTTATTTGCTGACGAGATGTACAGCCAGTAGCCCTCAAGGTGTGTGTCGGCCTAAATTCCGAGATGCACCTGAAGGAAAACTTAAAACCGCTGATCCCAGTAGCCCCTGAGACTCAAGTCGATTCGCGAAATCGGCCTGAGGATCAACTCCTAGCTGGGCATCATACTTAGGAATAGAAACGCAGTGTGCATAGTCCTCGAGACTCAGGTTGGGTGCGGCCGACCAAACTAAGGATCGTAATCTCCTCGAAAACTGTTTTGCACTTTTAGTTTCTGCATTGAATAGGCAATGTAGTAGCCCCCGAGCCATTGGTCGGGTGGCAACACCAGATCAGGGGATCGATGTACCCCTTTAATGGCTTTTAATTGACAAGCGCGAAGCCCAGTAGCCCCCGAGCCTTAATGTGGGCACGGGTGGCCGAATTAAAGATCGATATCCAGAATAAATTGACTTTAACCACAATTCATGTGTAATGATTCTATGTATCCAAGTACTCTACAACATTAATGCTCGGATCCGCATTGTACAAAACTTTGTTAACCGACCATCGGCTTCAACTTCCTCGGCCAGTAGCCGGGGAGTGTTTGTCCTACTTTATAAAGCCTTTACAAAGGCAAAGATTTACGGCAAACAAGGCAATCCGGCCATATGGTTTTGTAAACAAAGGTACGTGCAGAGATAAGTTATATTACTATTTAACATTAGAAACATCTTCTGGGAAAAATAGTTCCTTCATAAGTTCCCTTTCCCAGGCTGTCATGTTGACCATGATCATGAAACCTCAGCTCCGATCAATGTGGGAGGAAAATATTGAGGATTTAGTTTGGGTAAATTTCCCGAACTCTGTGGTCTTTAGTGAACCTAAATTTTCACTTCCGTCGTTGCCGACCAATTATATTCTTAAGATAGCTAGCATTCGGCTTCACCCAGTCTGAGGTACTAACCCGGATGACCCAGAAGTAACAATCACAGAGGTGCTCCCTTTACCCCCTAGCCGAACAATCGGAAACATAGGGGATAAGCACAGGAGCCAGGCAACCCAGCTTGGCCAAAGTCTGAAGTCAAATTGATGCATATTTGTGGCTTTATAACGGTGATTATGGAAGGCAACTTCTCCGTTGCGACTGTTTATAATCTGAAAGTGGCCCATCGTCGGCTTCTACCCCTTTGTAGATGCTACGCAGGGCATTTCCATACTAACAGGACAACCCATAGCCGAAGTCTCGGTGCCCAAAGGCAGTTGTGTTAGCGGAAACGAGACAATCAGATATGCATGCTTTATAACTTTCACTTAGTCATAGGAGCTTTAAGTTGGGGAGGCTAGTTACGAGCCCCCGAATAGTGTTCGGCGTCAGCAGAAGTCAAGCCATTAACACTTCAGCCAGTCTTATAAAAGGCTCACCATCTAACACGGGGTGACCTCTATCGATCTATAGTTTGACACGGTCAATGGATCGCTGACTAGTTTACGCTCATAGTGACAGTCAGTTTTCGGCTTTCTCCACTGACGCGCTTAACCATTCGAGTTGGAAGCACAATCACAGTGGTTCTCCCTTTGCACACCTAGCCAAACAAAGCGGAACATAGGAGGCAAGCACAGGAGCCGGGCAACCTAACTATTGACCGAAGACACAATTCAAAACCGATGCATATAATGCAATATCCGAGAATGTTTAGCCGAGGACTCCATGTAATACCTCGGCATTTGGTGGGTTCGGCACTAGCTGCAGTTCCCGTTGATATTGCCAATGCTTTAAAGATGTCCGGTGTTTGTACTGCGAGAGTTATGCTGGAGACACACAAATAGGTTAAAAGTGCCACAAACTCAGAAAACCAAAAGACTCACATAAAAACTTTACGTCTAATTTAAATCAAGTTTTTTGGTGTCAATCTGAAATTGGTCTTAAAAATTTTGTTCTTCTGTCGTGTTTTAACATGATACATCCGATCTCTAAACTTTAGGTAGGTCAGCCTTCGGCTTCAACCTCCTTATCCCGAAGGCGGAGTGCTTCTCCAAAGCCAGTTTAGTGAACTAAACTCGAGCGGCTTTAGAGAGAAGCCAGGCTATCCGGCTATTGACCATACGCTCGAGTCAAGAAAGGAGTGGCAGAAAAAGACTTTTCAATGACTTAAAAGAAAACAGTTATTATAAAACAGCTCATATAAATTTTAAGAGCCCCTAGTTAACCTAGGAAAAGAAGTGTTTTTTTAACAAACAACGCTTTCAACAAATAAATTTTAACATAAATATAATGCTTGGTCGAACCGAATATTTTTTTAAGAATTGAGGAAATTTGAGCATGAAAGCGACTTAGCTGGTTAGTGTGCTCGGTGTTGATGAAGAGGTCCAGGCTTGTGGCGGGACAAAGACGTAGTCCTCGGCCCGGCCGAGGTCTCAGCCCCCAAGCCCGAGGTGATCGAGCGAAGAGCTCGGCTTGACGAAGTGGCGATGCAACATGGTCGACATGGCGAGGCAAAGCCCCAGGTCCAGCCAAGGTGATGAAGCTGGTCTGCTGGTGATGCCGAACTCCCCGGAGTAGGTTGATGAAGAGATGACGAAGCCCCGGTCTAGACGAAGTGGCGGAGTGATGGATCGTATCCGCGTCAGTATTTCCTCGAAGAGGAAGGGATGATGCAGTACAGCTTCGGTAGGTATTTCCCTCAATTATGAACCCAAGGTTATCGAACCAGTAGGAGAACCAAGCAACACTATGTAAACAGTACCTGCACACAAAGAACAAATACTTGCAACCCAACGCGTAAGAGGGGTTGTCAATCCCTCTCGGGTAAAAGATAGATTGGTTTGCCTAATTTTGGATAAAAAGATCTCGCGATAAAGCGAAATAAAACAAATAAATAAAAAGTGCAGCAAGGTATTTTTGGGTTTTTAGAATAATAGATCTGGAAACAAAAGCAAACAAAAATAGATCTCAAAGCAAATATGATAAAGAATAGACCCGGGGGCCGTAGATTTCACTAGTGGCTTCTCTCGAGAAAAATAGCATACGGCGGGTAAACAAATTACTGTTGGGCAATTGATAGAACTTCAAATAATTATGACAATATCTAGGCAATGATCATTATATAGGCATCATGTCCAAGATTAGTAGACCGACTCCTGCCTGCATCTACTACTATTACTCCACACATCGACCGCTATCCAGCATGCATCTAGTGTATTAAGTTCATGGAGAAACGGAGTAATGCAATAAGAACGATGACATGATGTAGACAAGATCTATTCATGTAAGAATAGACCCCATCTTGTTATCCTTAATAGCAACGATTAATACGTGTCTTGCTGCCCCTTCTGTCACTTGGAAAGAACACCGCACGACCGAACCCATCACAAAGCACCCCTTCCCATGGCAAGAAAAATCGATCTAGTCGGCCTAACTAAACCAAAGATTCGAAGAATAAATACGAGGCTATAAGTAATCATGCATATAAGAGATCAAAGAAACTCAAATAACTTTCATGGATAAAATAGATCTGATCATAAACTCAAAGTTCATCGGATCCCAACAAACACACCGCAAAAAGAGTTACATCAAATAGATCTCCAAGAGACCATTGTATTGAGAATCAAAAGAGAGAGAGGAAGCCATCTAGCTACTAACTACGACCCGTAGATCTACAATGAACTACTCACGCATCATCGGAGAGGCACCAATGAGGATGATGAACCCCTCCGTGATGGTGTCTAGATTGGATCTGGTGGTTCTGGAACTTGCGGCGGCTGGAATTGTGTTTCATTGACTCCCCTAGGATTTTTGGATTTTCAGGGTATTTATAGAGCAAAGAGGCGGTGCGGGAGGCGGCCGAGGTGGGCACAACCCATCAGGGCGCGCCTGGGACCCCAGGCGCGCCCAGGTGGGTTGTGCTCCCCTCGGAGCCCCCCTCTAGTACATCTTTGGCCCAACAGTTGTCTTCTGGTCCAGAAAAATTCTCAAAAAAGTTTCGCTGCGTTTGGACTCCGTTTGGTACTCATATTCCATGAAGTAAAAAAATAAGCAAAAAACAGCAACTGGCACTGGGCACTATGTCAATAGGTTAGTCCCAAAAATGATATAGATTGTAAAACATCCAAGAATGACAATATATCAGCATGGAACAATCAAAAATTATAGATACGTTGGAGACGTATCAGCATCCCCAAGCTTAATTCCTACTCGTCCTTGAGTAGGTAAATGATAAAAACAGAATTTTTGATGTGGAATGCTGCCTAACATGTTCATCACATATTCTTTTCTTTTGTAGCATGGACATTTGGACCTTTATATGGTTCAAAGCAATAGTCTTGTTTTGACATGAAGATTTCAATACTCAAGCATATCAACAAGCAACCATCTCTTTCAAAATATCAACACTAAAGTTATCCCAAGCCCATTATGCTCAATCATTGATCCATTCATGAAACACACTCACATATTAGCTACATCCAATGCTCAAGTACGATCATAGTGTCCCTTAGTTGGTGCTTTATAAGAGAGGATGGAGACTCAAATAAAAATAAAAATTGCATAAAGTAAATAGAAAGGCCCTTTGCAGAGGGAAGTAGGGATTTGTGGAGGTGCCAGAGCTCAAAGCGAAAAAATAGAGATAAAACATTTTGGGTGGCATGCTTTTCCTGTCAACGAGAACGATCGAGTAGTTCCCAATACTTTCCATGCTAGATATATTATAGGCGGTTCCCAAACTGAAAATAAAGTTTATTCCATTTTCCACCATACTTTCACATTCCACGGCTAGCCGTATCCATGGGTGCCGTCCATACCAACACTTTCCAAGGAATTTATTATTTGGCAACATAAAGTAAATTCATTTTTCATTTCGGGACTGGGCATCCCTAATACCTTTGCCGTACTCTCGTGCAATGACAAGTGAATAAATACTCATCTCGAGAATAACACATCTAACATGGAAATATATCAGCCACCCCTATCGTTTCATGAGCGGTACGAGCACACAAACAGGAAATTATTTTGAAAATTTAGAGATGGCACATACAAATTTGCTTAGAACGGCACGGGAATACCGCATATAGGTAGGTATGGTGGACTCATATGGCAAAACTGGGTTTAAGGATTTTGGATTCACAAGTAGTATTTCTACTTAGTACAAGTGAAGGCTAGCAAAATGATTGAGAAGCATCCAACCAAGAAATGAAAAATCACATAAGCGTGCATTAAGCATAACTAACACCGAATAATGCACCACAAGTAGGATGTAATTTCATTGCATAACTATTGACTTTTGTGCTTGCATAGGGAATCACAAACCTTAACATCAATATTATTACTAAAGCATAATTATTCATCAACATGACTCACATATCACTATCATCAAATCTCAAAACTATTACAAAGAATCAAGTTTATTTTGTCCAATGATCTTCATGAAAGTTTTTATTATATCCCTCATGAACATCTATCACTTTGGGACTAGTTTCATATGCTGCAATTGCTTTTTGACAAGCTCAAACAAATCTAAGTGAAGAACATGAGCATAAAAAATTTCGTCTCTCAAAATAATATAAGTGAAGCATGAGAACATTTCTTCAAAAATATTAAAGCACACCGTGCTCAAAAAGATATAAGTTAAGCACTAGAGCAATTCCATAGCTCAAAAATTTAAGTGAAGCATAAAGAGCAATTCTAACAAATCATAGCATAATTTGGCTCTGTCAAATAGGTGTGTTCAGCAAGGATACTTGACACAAAACAAAAAGCAAAACAAGCAAAGACTCATATAACACAAGATGCTCCAAGCAAAACTCATGATATGTGACGAATAAATATATAGCTCCAAGTAAAATACCGATGGTCGTTAGAAGAAAGAGGGGATGCCACTCGGGGCATCCCCAAGCTTAGTTGCTTGTTCATCCTTGAATATTAACTTGGGGTGCCATGGGGCATCCCCAAGCTTAGGCTCTAGCTACTCCTTATTCCTTCATCCATCGTGATCTCGCCCAAAACTTGAAAACTTCAATCACACAAAACTTAACAGAACCTTCATGAGATTCGTTAGTATAAGAAAACCAATCTTTACTTTAGGTACTTTTACAAACCCATTCATATTTTACTTTTGCATTATATCT
The DNA here is from genome assembly GCA_011799875.1 of Thinopyrum elongatum. NCBI lineage: Eukaryota > Viridiplantae > Streptophyta > Magnoliopsida > Poales > Poaceae > Thinopyrum > Thinopyrum elongatum. The sequence goes on from CM022297.1 coordinate 467,511,401, forward strand.
ACTGTATTCTAACTTTACCATGGCTCATACCCCCCGATAGAGACCATAGATTCAACAAAATAAGCACACAATGCAAAGAAAACAGAATCTGTCAAAAACAGAACAGTGTGTAAAGACGCGAATTTTTCTCATACTTATGTAACTGTAAATTTTTTGAAAAATTAGGAAAACGTGGAAAATTTGTATATCAATCTTGTGAAAAAAATTCAGAAGTTGTCCTCGCTTCTGTGAATTTTGATAATTGTTTTACTGGACGCAGAAGTTTCTGTTTTCTAACAAGATCAAATCAACTATCACCCAACGTGATCCCAAAGGCTTTGCTTGGCCCAAACACTAGTTAAAACATAAAAAAAACAACCATAATAGAGGCATAATTGTGCAAACACTCAAGAACAGATAGAAAAGGGTAAAAAATAAATTTTATTTATTGGGTTGCCTCCCAACAAGCGCTATCATTTTACGCCTCTAGCTAGGCATAAAGCATAGATTCAAGTATTATCCTCTTTCTTCTTGTTCTCCGTAGATGTGTTCTTGTCAGGAGGTTTTGAAAAAATAACTTGAAACATTATCCATAGTACTTTTAGCATTATCAAGTTGCCCATCTGTATACCCCCTTTGATTTCCGGCAACAATCCAAGAATATTGTTGATTGACATCATTGAAACTTGTTGGATTATATATAAAACAGGAATCTCCTTTTTAAGATTTTCATCAAAAAATTTGTTATTTCCAAGCAAATGTCTCAACATATAATCGGTATTATAAAGGATCTCATCTATCACCGGTTTTTCACGGTTCATACCATAAAAATCAAAGATTTCCCTAGCTTCCTGTATTATGTAATCAAATTCATTCATAAGAACATGGGTAGCTATCTTTTTAGCTTTAGGATCCTTAATAACGCGTAACTCATAAAACAATCTCTGCAAGGTAGGATGGGTAAGGATAAATCTATTTTCAAGTTTTAGAACTAATGCTGAAATAGCTTCCGCATAAGATTTAGTTCTTTTAAGTATAGGAATATCATCAAGGGTCAAATTTCCAACGCAATAGAAAAATTCTTGAATATGTTCCTTTCCCATAATGTTCCCTTGCCCCAAAACAAAAGTTTTAGCATCCAGATTGCTAGATCGTCTAATTTTAGGAATTAGGCCATCATCTGTTTCTGCCATACCAAAGTCACTCATGGTGACAAGTTCAAGCAAATAAGAGATCTGACTAGAAAACGGCGAACGGAATAAGAGGGCGAATAAAACGGCAAATTTTTGTGAAGTGGGGGAGATGAAAATGGGAGGCAAATGGCAAATAATGTAAATTGCAAGGAGATGATATTTGTGATTAGGAACCTGATAGATGTTGATGATGTCTCCCCGGCAACGGCGCCAGAAATCCTTTCTTGATGGCTCGTATCCGTGTCAGTACCGAAGAGGAAGGGATGATGCAGTACAGCTTTGGTAGGTATTTCCCTCAGTTATGAACCCAAGGTTATCAAACCAGTAGGAGAACCAAGCAACACTATGTAAACAGTACTTGTACACAAAGAACAAATACTTGCAACCCGACGCGTAAGAGGGGTTGTCAATCCCTCTCGGGTAAAACATAGATTGGTTTGTATGATATTGGATAAAAAGATCTCATGATAAAGTGAAATAAAACAAATAAAGAAAAAGTGCAGCAAGGTATTTTTGGGTTTTTAGAATAATAGATCTAAAAACAAAAGCAAATAAAAATAGATCTCAAAGCAAATATGATAAAGAATAGACCCGGGGGCCTTAGATTTCACTAGTGGCTTCTCTCAAGAAAAATAGCATACAGCGGGTAAACAAATTTCTGTTGGGTAATTGATAGAACTTCAAATAATTATGACGATATCCAGGCAATGATCATTATATAGGCATCACGTCCAAGATTAGTAGACCGACTCCTGCCTGCATCTACTACTATTACTCCACACATCGACCGCTATCCAGCATGCATCTAGTGTATTAAGTTCATGGAGAAACGGAGTAATGCAATAAGAGCGATGGCATGATGTAGACGAGATCTATTCATGTAGGAATATCCCCCATCTTGTTATCCTTAATTGCAATGATACATGCGTGTCTTGCTGCCCCTTCTATCACTGGGAAAGAACGCCGCACGATCGAACCCATCACAAAGCACCTCTTCCCATAGCAAGAAAAATTGATCTAGTTGGCCTAACTAAACCAAAGATTCAAAGAAGAAATACGAGGCTACAATTAATCATTCATATAAGAGATCAAAGAAACTCAAATAACTTTCATGGATCTAGATCTGATCATAAACTCAAAGTTCATCGGATCCCAACAAACACACCGCAAAAAAGAGTTACATCAAATAGATCTCCAAGAGACCATTGTATTGAGAATTAAAAAGAGATAAGAGGCCATATAGCTACTGCTACGGACCCGTAGGTCTATGATGAACTACTCACGCATCATCAGAGAGGCACCAATGAGGATGATGAACCCCTCTGTGATGGTGTCTACATTGGATCTCGTGGTTCTGGAACTTGCGGCAGCTGGAATTTTGTTTCGTAGACTCCCCTAGGGTTTCTGGAATATTGGGGTATTTATAGAGCAAAGAGGCGGTGCGGGAGGCCACCGAGGTGGGCACAACCCACCAGGGCACGTGTTGGCTCCTGGGCGTGCCATGGGGGGTTGTGCTCCCCTCAGGCCTCCCCTCTGGTACTTCTTTGGCCCATCTTGTGTCTTCTAGTCCAAATAAATTCTCCAAAAAGTTTCGCTGCGGTTGGACTCCGTTTGGTACTGATATTCTGCGAAGTAAAAAACAAGCAAAAAACAGCAACCGGCACTGGGCACTATGTCAATAGGTTAGTCCCAAAAAAATGATATAAAGTTGCTATAAAATGATTATAAAACATCCAAGAATGATAATATAACAGCATGAAACAATAAAAAATTATAGATACATTGGAGACATATCACGGAGCAGGTCGGTAAGGTGACGTTGCAGCCCCTATGCCAGCCGAGGAGTCGAAGCAGGTCGACGTGGTGGACATCGGCTTGAAGAAGCAACGGCGTGGTCATGCCTACGCAGGTCGTAACTTCTGACGCGCTCAATGCCGGTTTGATGAAGTGACCGTACGGCGATGCCAGCGCGCCCGATCCATCCATTCCGTGGGGCGACGATGTTGGTGATGATTTAGCCTTTGCGATGCCGAACTCTTGTTCAACTTGCTGAGATGTTGATCCGATACGGTTGAGCTCGGCTCGATGAATCGACGACCCATCTAGCGCAGGTCGGCAGCCGTGCAGCAATGTTGTCGGGCTGGTTTGACACCGGCGCGACAGTGAAGATTACCTCTGGAGAGGAGCAAAATTTTTAAGCATGTGTTTGGAAACAAAACACAATACCTTAGAAAGAGATTCCTCCAAAAAGGTTGTCCAATATCCCGTTCATGAAGAAAGATGAACTCGGGTCGGATTCGTATTCGCGCAGAAAACATATCCGAAAATTGATCCACTCATCGAAAGTTTCCCGGAGTTTGAACGGTTGGATCGAGCTGAATTTTGAGGGTTGGTAGATATAGTAATTATGCAGCCGATGAACGGTTGGATCTTCCAAATGATCTCCGAGCTGTACGCTGCACTCCTCGCCCTAAACTAGTCCAGATTTGACAGGGCTCCGGTATATCAGAGATCGTCGGAGATTCCTCTATTAGAATGCAACAAAATTTTACAGGGTTGTTGTAGACTCAATTCTGCACAATTTCGCCGACGCAATCATGAAAGCGACGCTCGAGGTGGTGGTGGTGGTGGATACAAGTTCGTTGTCCAGAAAAACAGCACGGTCGCTCGAGGGCAATGTTGACGTTGAGCCCCCGAGCTCCATGGATGATTCCTCCATGATCTTGATAGAGGTCGGAGTTGATGTTGATGAAGGCCTTCATCCAAACATGATGATCTGAGACGGAGCGCAGTCCTCGGCCGAACCAAGCTGACTAATCGAGTCGGCAACGAAGATGCCGACATCGCAGTTGATCTGCAGGCCAGCCATTGATCCTTCATCGATATCATAGCAGAATTCTTAATGAAAGCACCATTGTCGGTGTCAAAACCGGCAGACCTCGGGGTAGGGGGTCCCGAGCTGTGGATTCTCGGATCAATGGTAACAGGAACGAAGGAGATGATGTTTTACCCAGGTTCGGGCCCTCTCTAAGAGGTAAAACCCTACGTCCTGCTCTTGTTTATATTCACGGAGTATCAAGTGCAGAGTTGATCTACCTCGAGATCGTATGTTGTGGTCTAAACCCTAATGGTATGATGATGAATGTCATAATGATCTATTGACTAGCCTAGCCTCGGCTTATATAATGTACCAGAGGCCTAGGATAACAAGAGTCCTAGTCGAATACGTCGGTGGAGAGGAGTCCTTGTCTTGATCACCAAGTCTTGTAGAATCTTCCTTGTGTATGTCATCGACTGCCCGAAGTGGCCCAATAGTGAATCGCCATGGGGGTCCTCGGCCCGACCCACCTGGTCGGGAGACGACATGGTGAGTACCCCCTAGTCCAGGACACCGTCAGGGGGTGGCCAATATTTTCCATGCTAGATGTGTTATTCTCAAGATGAGTGTTTATTCACTTGTCATTGCACGAGAGTATGGCGGTAATAGGGATGCCCAGTCCTGAAATGAAAAAGAAATTTACTTTATGTTGTCAAATAATAAATTCCTTGAAAAGTGTTGGTATGGACGGTACCCGTGGATACGGCTACCCGTGGAGTGTGAAAGTATGGTGGAAAAGGAATAAACTTTATTTTATGTTTGGGAACCGCCTATGATATATCTCGCATGGAAAGTGTTGGGAATTACTCGGTCGTTTTCTTTGACAGGAAATGCATGCCTCTCAAAATATTTTTATCTCTCAATTTAAGCTTTGAGCTCTGCCACCTCTACAAATCTCTGCTTCCCTCTGTGAATGGCCTATCTATTTACTTTTATGCAATTTTATTTTTTATTTGAGTCTTCATCTTATTTTATGAAGCACCAACTAGGGAGCACTATGATCGTACTTGAGCATTAGATGTAGCTAATATTCGAGTGTGTTTCGTGATTGGATCAATGATTGAGCATGATGGGCTAGGGATAACTTTATTTATTGTTGATATTTTGAAAGACATGGTTGCTTGTTGATATGCTTGAGTATTAAAGTCTTCATCTCAAATATAGACTATTCCTTTGAACCATCTAAAAAGTCCAAATGTCCATGCTACAAAAGAAAAGAATATGTGATGAACATATTAGGCAGCATTCCACATCAAAAATTCTATTTTTATCATTTACCTACTCGAAGACGAGCAGGAATTAAGCTTGGGGATACTGATACGTCTCTAATGTATCTATAATTTTTTATTGTTCCATGATGTTATATTATCATTCTTGAATGTTTTACAATCATTTTATAGCAACTTTATATCATTTTTTGGGACTAACCTATTGACATAGTGCCCAGTGTCAGTTGCTGTTTTTTACTTGTTTTGTACTTCGCGGAATATCCCTATCAAATGGAGTCCAAACGCAGCGAAACTTTTTGGAGATTTTTTTGGACTAGAAGACAACTTGGGAGCCAAGGAAGCACCTGGGGGGAGGCCCGTGGGGGCGATAGACACCAGGGCGTGCCAGAGGCCCCTAGCGCGCCCTGATGGGTTGTTGGGCCCAGGAGGGTCTCCTCCACCACCTCACAGCTCTATAAATACCCAAATATTCCAGAAACCCTAGGGGAGTCGACGAAACACAATTCCAGCCGTCGCAAGTTCCAGAACCACGAGATCCAATCTAGAGCCCTATTCCGTCACTCTGCCGGAGGGGAACACGATCACGGAGGGGTTCATCATCCTCATTGGTGCTCCTTCAATGATGCGTGAGTAGTTCACCATAGACCTATGGGTCCGTAGGCAGTAGGTAGATGGCTTCTTCTCTCTTTTTGATTCTCAATAAAATGGTCTCTTGGAGATCTATTTGATGTAATGACTTTTTGCGGTGTGTTTGTTGGGATCCGATGAAGTTCGAGTTTATGATCAGATCTATATCCATGAAAGTTATTTGAGTCTTCTTTGATCTCTTTTATGCATGATTATTTATAGCCTCGTATTCTTCTCCGAATCTTTGGTTTAGTTAGGCCAACTAGATTGATTTTTCTTGCAATGGGAAGAGGTGCTTGTGATGGGTTCAATCTTATGGTGTCCTCACCCAGTGACAGAAAGGGTAGCGAGGCATGTATGTATCATTGCTATTAAGGATAACAAGATGGGGTCTATTCCTACATGAATAGATCTTGTCTACATCATGTCATCGTTCTTATTGCATTACTCTGTTTCTTCATGAACTTAAAACACCAGATGTATGCTAGATAGCGGTCGATGTGTGGAGTAATAATAGTAGATGCAGAATCATTTCGGTCTACTAATCTTGGACATGATGCCTATATTCATGACCATTGCCTAGATATTGTCATAATTATTTGTTCTCTATCAATTGCCCAATAGTAATTTGTTTACCCACCGTATGCTATTTTATCGAGAGAAGCCACTAGTGAAATCTATGGCCCTCGGGTCTATCTTTTATCATATTGCTTTTAGATCTATCTTTTATCATATTTGTTTTCATATTTATTATTCCAAAAACCCAAATATACCTTGCTGCACTTTTTATTTACTTATTTTATTTCGCGTTTTATTCAGATCTATTCATCCAATATCATACAAACCCATCTATCTTTTTACCGTGGAGGGATTGACAACCCCTCTTACGCGTCGGGTTGCAAGTATTTGTTCTTGGTGTGTAGGTACCGTTTACATAGTGTTGCTTGGTTCTCCTACTGGATTGATACCTTGGTTTCATAACTGAGGGAAATACTTACCGTAGTTGTGCTGCATCATCCCTTCCTCTTTGGGAAAATACCGACGCAGTCTAAGCCACGTCAAAGGAATTTCTGGCGCCGTTGCCGGGGAGACATCATCAACATCTATCAGGTTCCTAATCACAAATCTCATCTCCTTGCAATTTACATTGTTTGCCATTTGCCTCTCGTTTTCATCTCCCCCACTTCACAAAAATTTGCCTTTTTATTCGCCTTCTTTTTTGTTCGCCTTTTTCTCGTCAGATCTATTTTTTTGCTTGCAACTTTGCATCTTCTTCTACGTTATTGGAGGAGGGAAAAGGGAAATAAAGGGAACTTCAAGAAGAATGGCAAGCAAGTTGCCACTCCCGTGAAGAAGCCCAAAGCTGGACCCAAGCCTAAAACTGAGTGCTTCTACTGCAAGGGAAATGGTCACTAGAAGCGGAACTGCCCCAAGTACTTGGCAGATAAGAAGGATGGCAAAGTGAACAAAGGTATATTTGATATACATGTTATTGATGTGTTCCTTACTAATGCTCGTAGTAGGGCCTGGGTATTTGATACCGGTTCGGTTGCTCATATTTGTAACTCAAAACAGGAGCTGCAGAATAATCGAAGATTGGCTAAGGACGAGGTGACGATGCGCTTTGGAAATGGATTGAAGGTTGATGTGATCGCTGTCGGCACGCTTCCTCTACATCTACCTTTGGGATTAGTTTTAGACCTCAATAATTGTTATTTGGTGCCAGCGTTGAGCATGAACATCATATTTGGATCTTGTTTATTGCGAGACGGTTATTCATTTAAGCCAGAGAATAATGGTTGTTCTATTTATATGAGTAACATCTTTTATGGTCATGCACCCTTAGTGAATGGTCTATTCTTGTTGAATCTCGATCGTAGTGATACACATATTCATAATATTGATGCCAAAAGATGCAAGGTTGATAATGATAGTGCAACATACTTGTGGCACTGTCGTTTAGGTCATATTGGTGTAAAGCACACAAGAAACTCCATGCGGATGGACTTTTGGAATCACTTGATTATGAATCATTTGATACTTGCGAACCATGCCTCATGGGTAAGATGACTAAAACTCCGTTCTCCGGAACAATACAGCGAGCTAATGACTTATTGGAAATAATACATACCGATGTATGCGGTCCGATGAGTGTTGAAGCACATGGTGGGTATCGTTATTTTCTAACCTTCACAGATGATTTGAGTAGGTATGGGTATCTACTTGATGAAACACAAGTCTGAAACATTTGAAAAGTTCAAAGAATTTCAGAGTGAAGTGGAGAATCATCATAACAAGAATAATGTTTCTACGATCTGATCGCGGAGGTGAATATTTGAGTTACGAGTTTGGCCTTCATTTAAGACAATGTGGAATTGTTTCACAACTCATGCCACCTGGAACACCATAGTGTAATGCTGTGTCCGAACGTCGTAACCGTACTTTATTAGATATGGTGCGTTCTATGATGTCTCTTACCGATTTGCCACTATCGTTTTGGGGTTATGCATTAGAGACAGCCGCATTCACGTTAAATAGGGCACCGTCTAAATCCGTTGAGACGACACCGTATGAACTATGGTTTGGCAAGAAACCTAAGCTGTCGTTTCTCAAAGTTTGGGGATGCGATGCTTATGTCAAAAGGCTTTAGCCTGATAAGCTCGAACCCAAAGCGGAGAAGTGCATCTTCATAGGATACCCTAAAGAAACTATTGGGTATACCTTCTACCACAGATTCGAAGGCATGATCTTTGTTGCTAAGAATGGGTCATTTTTAGAGAAGGAGTTTCTCTCGAAAGAAGTGAGTGGGAGGAAAGTAGAATTTGATGAGGTAGTTGTACCTTCGCTCAAATTGGAAAGTAGCACATCAGAGAAAACCATTCCCGTGATGCCTACACCAACCAGAGAGGAAGCAAATGATGATCATGAAACTTTAGATCAAGTTACTTCTGAACCTCATAGGTCGACCAGAACACGTACCGCACCAGAGTGGTACAGTAATCCTGTCCTCGAAGTCGTGTTGTTAGACAACGGCGAACCTACGAACTATGAAGAAGCTATGATGAGCCCAGATTCTGACAAATGGCTTGATGCCATGAAATCTGAGATAGGATCCATGTACGAGAACAAAGTGTGGACTTCGGTGGACTTGCCAGATGATCGGCAAGCCATTGAGAATAAATGGATCTTCAAGAGGAAGACGGACACTAATGGTAATATCACTATCTACAAAGCTTGACTTGTCGCAAAAGGTTTTTGACAAGTTCAAGGGGTTGACTACGATGAGACTTTCTCACCCGTAGCGATGCTTAAGTCTGTCAGAATCGTGTTAGCAATTGCCGCATTTTATGATTATGAAATCTGGCAAATGGACGTCAAAACTGCATTCCTTAACAGGTTTCTTAAAGAAGAGTTGTATATGATGCAACCAGAAGGTTTTGTCGATCATAAGGGTGCTAACAAAGTGTGAAATTGAGTAAGGCTCAAAGTCCGACCATGGCAGAAGATAGAGAGAGAATGAAAGTCATTCCCTATGCCTCAGCCATAGGTTCTATCATGTATGTCATCCTTTGTACCAGACCTGATGTGTGCCTTGCCATAAGTTTGGCGGGGAGGTACCAAAGTCATCCAGGAGTGGATCACTGGACAGCGGTCAAGAATATCCTGAAGTACCTGAAAAGGACCAAGGATATGTTTCTCGTTTATGGAGGTGACGAAGAGCTCGTCGTAAAGGGTTACGTCCATGCTAGCTTCGACATAGATCCGGATAACTCTAAGTCGCAAACCGGATACGTATTTATATTGAATGGTGGAGCTGCCAGTCGGTGCAGTTCTAAGCGTCGCGGTGGGATCTACATGTGAAGCGGAGTACATAGCTGCTTCGAAAGCAGCGCATGAAGGAGTCTAGATGAAGGAGTTCATATCCGATATGGGTGTAATACCCAGTGCATCGGGTCCAATGACAATCTCTTGTAACAACACTGGAGCAATTGCCATAGCCAAGGAGCCCAGGTTTCACAAGAGAACCAAACACATCAAGCGACGCTTCAACTCCATTCGTGATTATGTCAAGGATGGAGACATAGAAATCTGCAAAGTACATACGGATCTGAATGTGGCAGACCCGTTGACTAAACCTCTTCCACGGGAAAAACATGATCAGCACCAAGACTCCATGGGTGTTAGATTCGTTACTATGTAATCTAGATTATTGACTCTAGCGCAAGTGGGAGACTGTTGGAAATATGCCCTAGAGGCAATAATAAAGTGGTTATTATTATATTTCCTTAATCATGATAAAATTTTATTATTCATGCTATAATTGTATTGATTGGAAATTTAAATACATGTGTGAATACATAAATAAATACCAAGTCCCTAGTAAGCCTCTACTAGACTAGCTCGTTGATCAAAAGATGGTTAAGGTTTCCTGACCATAGACATGAGTTGTCATTTGATAATGGGATCACGTCATTAGGAGAATGATGTGATGGACAAGACCCATCCGTTAGCATAGCATATGATCGTTTAGTTTATTGCTACTTCTTTCTTAATGTCAAATACATGTTCCTTCAACCATGAGATCATGCAACTCCCGGACTCCGGAGGAATGCCTTGTGTGTATCAAACGTCACTTCGTAACTGGGTGATCATAAAGGTTCTCTACAGGTATCTCTGAAGGTGTCTATTGAGTTGGCATGGATCGAGATTGGGATTTGTCATTCTGTATGACGGAAAGGTATCTCTGGGCCCTCTCGATAATATAGCATCACAAGAAGCTTGCAAGCAAAGTGACTAAGGAGTTAGTTATAAGATGATGTATTACAGAATGAGTAAATAGACTTGCCGGTAACGAGATTGAACTAGGTATGGAGATACCGACGATAGAATCTCGGGCAAGTAACATACCAACGGACAAAGGGAACTACGTATGTTGTCATAAAGGTTCGACCGATAAAGATCTTCGTAGAATATGTAGGAACCAATATGGGCAACTAGGTCCCGGTATTGGTTATTGATCGAAGAAGCGTCTCGGTCATGTCTACATCATTCTCTAACCCGTAGGGTCCGCACGCTTAACGTTCGTTGACGATATATTACTATATGAGTTATGTATGTTGGTGACCGAATGTTGTTCGGAGACCCGGATGAGATCACGGACATGACGAGGAGCTCCGGAATGGTCCGGAGGTAAAGATTGAAATATAGGATGATAGTATTCGGTATCCGGAATGGTTCCAGAATACACCGGATAATTATCGGATCACCGGAAGGGGTTCCGGAAGGCCACGGGGAGTTGTTGGGCCTAACAGGCCAAAAGGAGGGGAGCACACCAGCCCACAAGGGGGTTGGCGCGCCCCACCTCCTGGCCGGCGACCCTAGGAAGGAAGGAGGAGGGGATGGCCCCCTCCTGCCTTTCTCCACGCAAGGAAGAAAGAAGGGGAGGCGCCCGAGGGGCCGCCGGCCCCCTTTCCTCCTCCCCCCCCCCCCACGCGCCAACTATGGAAGGGGGCGCGCCTTGGCAGGCGCCCTAGGGCAGCCGTTGGCCCCCCTTGGGGTGCGCCCTAGGCTGCCTCCCCTCCCCTTTCAGCTATATATATGAGAGGAGGGGAGGGGCGCCACACACCACGATTCACCAAGCTGTGTGCCGGCGCCCCCTCTCCCTCTAGTTCATCCTCCGCTCTAAATCCATTTGTGCTTGGAGAAGCCCTGCGGAAATAGTTTCACCACGCCGTTGTGCTGCTAGAACTCATCTACTACTTCGCCCCTCTTGCTGGATCAAGAAGGCGAGGACGTCATCGAGCTGAACGTGTGCTGAACGCGGAGGTGTCGTACGTTTGGTGCTTGATCAGAACGGATCGTGAAGGTGTACGACTACATCAACCGCGTTGATAAATGCTTCTGCTTAGTGACTACAAGGGTATGTAGATGATCTCCCCCTCTAGTAGCTATGCATCTCCATGGATAGATCTTGCATGTGCGTAGAATTTTTTTTGTTTTCCATGCAACGTTTCCCAACATTGTCATGTAACACAGGCCTGTATGGGCCCGTCGAGCGGTCCGGACGCACTTTTTCTTGCAAATTGGAAGCAAAATTGGGAGGCTTTGTGGGAGTCCGGATAGTAGCCACATAAGACTCCACACCCTAGGCCCACTAAAATCCCCCTCATGGTCCCATTCTCTTCTAACCCATCCCATTTGCCATTGCTTGGCATCCGCACCTCCTCCTTTGACACTGTCGTTGTACCTCTCCGACCGTCGCACAGCCGGACATCCGCAACTAGCATCGACACGCTCGCTCGCCTTTTATGATGGCGCCGTTGAGGGGGAACGAAGCACGAAAATCAAAAAATTCCTACGAAACACCCAAGATCTAATCTAGGAGATGCATAGCAATGAGAAGGGAGTGTGTCTACATACCCTTGTAGACCAAAAGCGGAAGCATATATAACGCAGTTGATGTAGTCGTACCCTTCACGATCCAATCCGATCTAGCGCCGAACGGACGACACCTTCACATTCAGCACATGTGCGGCTCGATGACATCTCTTCCTTCTTGATCCAGCAAGCAAGAGAGGAGAAGTAGATGCGATCTCAACCAGCACGATGGTGTGGTGGATATGGTGGTGGTGCAATCCCAGTAGGGCTTCGCCAAACGCTGCTGGAACCAATCTGAGGAGAAAATAGAGTGTTGGGAGAGGTAGGGCTGCCACCGAGGCGTGAGATTTGGTGTATCCAGCCCCTCCCTCTCCCCCACTATTTATAGGAGGCAAGGGGAAGGGTTGGGGCGCAGCCTTGGCCCCTCCTCCAAGGGAGGTGGTGCGGCTAGGCCTAGGGAGGTTTCCTCCCTTCCCAAGGCACCTCGGGGGGGTGCCTTCCACCCTTAGGACTCTTCCTTTTGCCTCTCTCTTGGAGCATGGGCCCCATAGGGCTGGTGCCCTTGGCCCATATAGGCCAAGGCGCACCCCCTACAGCCCATGTGGCCCCTCGGGGCATGTGGACTGATGTCGCTTGAACTACGTCGGTATTTCCCCAAAGCGGAAGGGATGATGGAACACAGCTATGGTAGGTATTTCCCTCAGTTATGAAACCAAGGTATCAATCCAGTAGGAGAACCAAGCAACACTATGTAAACGATACCTGCACACAAAGAACAAATACTTGCAACCCGACACGTATAAGGGGTTGTCAATCCCTTCTTCGGGTAACGGCGCCAGAAATTGTCAAGTTGACGAGATAAAATTGTGATAGATTGGATAAATAGATCTTGATAAAACGCAAAATAAAAGATGAAAATAAAAAGTGCAGCAAGGTATTTTTGGGTTTTTGAAATAATAGATCTAAAAATAAAAGCAAATAAAAATAGATCTCAAAGCAAATATGATAAAGAATAGACCCGGGGGCCGTAGATTTCACTAGTGGCTTCTCTCGAGAAAAATAGCATACGGTGGGTAAACAAAGTACTGTTGGGTAATTGATAGAACCTTAAATAATTATGACAGTATCCAGGCAATGATTATTATATAGGCATCATGTCCAAGATTAGTAGACCGACTCCTGCCTGCATCTACTACTATTACTCCACACATCGACCGCTATCTAGCATGCATCTAGTGCATTAAGTTCATGGAGAAACGGAGTAATGCAATAAGAACGATGACATGACGTAGACAAGATCTATTCATGTAGGAATAGACACCATCTTGTTATCCTTAATAGCAATGATCAATACGTGTCTTGCTGCCCCTTCTGTCACTGGGAAAGAACACCGCACGACTGAACCCATCACAAAGCACCTCTTCCCATGGCAAGAAAAATCGATCTAGTCGGCCTAACTAAACCAAAGATTCGAAGAAGAAATATGAGGCTATAAGTAATCATGCATATAAGAGATCAAAACTCAAATAACTTTCATGGATAAAATAGATCTCATGATAAACTCAAAGTTCATCGGATCCCAACAAACACACCACAAAAAGAGTTACATTAAATAGATCTCCAAGAGACCATTGTATTGAGAATCCAAAGAGAGAGAGGAAGCCATCTAGCTACTAACTACGGACCCATAGGTCTACAATGAACTACTCACACATCATCGGAGAGGCACCAATGAGGATGATGAACCCCTCCGTGATGGTGTCTAGATTGGATCTGGTGGTTCTGGAACTTGTGGCGGCTGGAATTGTGTTTCGTCGACTCCCCTAGGGTTTGTGGATTTTCAGGGTATTTATAGAGCAAAGAGGCGGTGCGGGAGGCGGCTGAGGTGGGCACAACCCACCAGGGCGTGCCTGGGCCTCCAGGCGCAGCCAGCTGGGTTGTGCTCCCCTCGGAGCCCCCCTATGGTACTTCTTTGGCCCAACAGGTGTCTTCTGGTCCAGAAAAAACTCCAAAAAATTTCACTGCGTTTGGACTCCGTTTGGTATTGATTTTCTGCAAAGTAAAAAACAAGCAAAAAATAGCAACTGGCACTGGGCACTATGCCAATAGGTTAGTCCCAAAAAATGATATAAAGTTGCTATAAAATGATTGTAAACATCCAAGAATGATAATATAACAGCATGGAACAATAAAAAATTATAGAGATGTTGGAGACGTATCAGCATCCCCAAGCTTAATTCCTGCTCGTCCTCGAGTAGGTAAATGATAAAAACAGAATTTTTTATGTGGAATACTGCCTAACATGTTCATCACATATTCTTTTCTTTTGTAGCATGGACATATGGACTTTTATATGGTTCAAAGCAATAGTCTAGTTTTGACATGAAGATTTCAATACGCTAGCATATCAACAAGCAACTATGTCTTTCAAAATATCAACATTAAAGCAAGTTATCCCTAGCCCATCATGCTCAATCATTGATCCATTCATGAAGCACACTCACATATTAGCTACATCCAATGCTCAAGTACGATCATAGTGCCCCTTAGTTGGTGCTTTATAAGAGAAGATGGAGACTCAAATAAAAATAAAATTTGCATAAAGTAAATAGAAAGGCCCTTCGCAGAGGGAAGTAGGGATTTTTAGAGGTGCCAGAGTTCAAAGCGAAAAAGAGATAAAACATTTTGGGTGGCATGCTTTTCCTGTCAACGAAAATGATCGAGTAGTTCCCAATACTTTCCATGCGAGATATATCATAGGCGGTTCCCAAACAGAAAATAAAGTTTATTCTTTTTTCCACCATACTTTAACATTCCACGGCTAGCCGTATCCACGGGTGCCGTTCATACCAACACTTTCCAAGGAATTTATTATTTGACAACATAAAGTAAATTCATTCTTCATTTCGGGACTGGGCATCCCTAATACCTTTGCCGTACTCTCGTGCAATGACAAGTGAATAAACACTCATTTTGAGAATAACACATCTAGCATGGAAAAATATCAGCCACCCCCTACCATTTCATGAGCGGTACGAGCACACAAAAGGGAAATTTATTTTGAAAATTAGAGATGGCGCATACAAATTTTCTTAGAATGACACGGAAATACCGCATATAGGTAGGTATGGTGGACTCATATGGCAAAACTTGGTTTAAGGATTTTGGATGCACAAGTAGTATTCCTACTTAGTACAAGTGAAGGCTAGCAAAAAGATTGAGAATCATCCAACCAAGGAACAAAAAATCACATAAGCGAGCATTAAGCATAACTAACTCCGAATAATGCACCACAAGTAGGATGTAATTTCATTGCATAACTATTGACTTTCGTTCTTGCATAGGGAATCACAAACCTTAACATCAATATTCTTACTAAAGCCTTAACACCAATATTCTTACTAAAGAACAATTACTCATCAACATGACTCACATATCACTATCATCATATCGCAAAACTATTACAAAGAATCAATTTTATTTTGTCCAATGATCTTCATGAAATTTTTTATTATATCCCTCTTGAATATCTATCACTTTGGGACTAGTTTAATATGTTGCTTTTGATAGCTCAAACAAATCTAAGTGAAGAACATGAGCACAAAAAATTTCTGTCTCCCAAAATAATATAAGTGAAGCATGAGAGAATTTCTTCAAAGTTACTAAAGCACACCGTGCTCAAAAAGATATAAGTGAAACACTAGAGCAATTCCATAACTCAAAGAATTTAAGTGAAGCATACAAAGCAATTCTATCAAATCATAGCATTATTTTGGCTCTCTCAAATAGGTGTGTTTAGCAAGGATAATTGACACTAAACAAAAAGCAAAATAAGCAAAGACTCATATAATACAAGATGCTCCAAGCAAAACTCATGATATGTGACGAATAAAAATATAGCTCCAAGTAAAATACCGATGGTCGTTAGAAGAAAGAGGGGATGCCACTCAGGGCATCCCCAAGCTTAGTTGCTTGTTCATCCTTGAATATTACCTTGGGGTGTGGTAGCATCCCCAAGCTTAATCTATTCTTACTCCTCATTCCTCCATCCATCGTGATCTCACCCAAAACTTGAAAACTTCAATCACACAAAACTTAACAAAACCTTCGTGAGATCTGTTAGTATAACAAAGCAAATCACCACTCTAAGTATTGTTGAAAACCCATTCATATTTTATTATTGCATTATATCTACTGTATTCCAAATTTACTATGGCTTATACCCCCCGATAAAGTCCATAGATTCATCAAAATAAGCACACAATGAAAAAAAACAGAATCTGTCAAAAACAGAACAGTCTGTAGCAATCTGAAAACTTCGAATACTTCTGTAACTCCAAAAATTCGAAAAAATTAGGACAACGTGGAAAATTTGTATATAAATCTTGTGTAAAACATTTAGAATTTTTCGTCGCTTCTGTGAATTTAAACAATTCTGTTATTGGACGCAAAAGTTTCTATTTTTCAACAAGATCAAATCAACTATCACCCAACATGATCCCAAAGGCTTAGCTTGGCACAAAAACTAATTAAAACATAAAAACACAATCATAACAGTAGCATAATTGTGCAAACACTCAAGAACAGAAAGAAAAAAGCAAAAATAAATTTTATTCATTGGGTTGCCTCCCAACAAGCGCTATCGTTTTACGCCCCTAACTAGGCAAAACACATAGATCTAAGTATTGTCGTCTTTAGTTCTAGATCCATAAGATCCCCTCGTGATTGATTCATATGGTGGCTTGATTCTCGTTCTAGGGAAGTGTTCCATTCCCTTTCTTAGTGGAAATTGAAATTTAATTTTGCCTTCTTTCATATCAATCACGGCACCAATAGTACGTAAAAACAGTCTACCAAGTATAGTTGGGCAAGACGGATTTAATCAATATCAAGAACAATAAAATCTATGGGCACATAATTCCTATTTGGAAGAATAAGAACATCATTAATTCTTCCCATAGGCTTTTTAATAGTAGAATCCGCCAAGTGCAAATTTAAAGAGCATTCTTCAATATCGGTAAGACCAAGCACATCACATAAAGATTTCGGAATCTTGGAAACACTAGCACCCAAGTCACATAAAGCAAAACACTCATAATTTTTAATCTTGACTTTAATGGTGGGTTCCCATTGATCATGTAATTTCCTAGGAATTGAAACTTCTAATTCCAACTTTTCTTCCAAAGCTTTCATCATGGCATCTACGATATGTTTAGTAAAAGTTTTCTTTTGTTCATAAGCATGGGGTGAATTAATCATGGATTGCAACAAAGAAATACAATCAATAAAAGAGCAACTATCATAATTAAAGTCTTTGTAATCCAAAAGAGTGGGAACATCACTAGTTAAAGTTTTGACCTCTCCAAACCCACTTTTATCAATTTTTTCATCAAGTTTTTTACCCTCTGAATTATCGGGACACCTTCTAGATAAAGTTGACTCTTCTCCAGTCCCTTCATCATCAACTTTAAACTTACTAAACAAGGAATAAATAGAGGAAACACCAATCACTTTAAGACCATCATTTTTATGAAACCAATCACTAGAAAACGCTCTTTCCAAATATTCTCTTTTAGCTCTAAGCATAGCGATTCTTTTCTTACTTTCATCCATAGAAACATATAAAGCTTTAATTGATTCCTCAACTTTGGGTACAAAATTTTCAACTTGAGATTTTCTACATCGTGAGAAATCCTATCAATTCTCCTAGACATATCATCAATCTTATTCAACTTTTCTTCTATCGTATTATTGAAAACTTTTTTAGCATTGATAAATTCTTTAATATTATTCTCAAGATCAGAGGTGTTCCTATTATTATTATAAGAAGGATTACCATAGGAACCACCATAATTATTAGAGGAATTTCCAGAAAAGGCCTAGGATTAAAATTACCTCTATGAGCAATGTTATTAAAATTGTTTCGCGAGACAAAATTCCACATCTACGGAATCACTATTTTGCTCAATCAAAGTGGACAAAGGCACATCATTAAGATCAATAGGAGCATTTTTATTAGCAACCAATTTCATAAGAGCATCAACTTTTTCACTCAGAGTACTAATTTCTTCAAT
Source organism: Thinopyrum elongatum (assembly GCA_011799875.1). Classification (NCBI taxonomy): domain Eukaryota; kingdom Viridiplantae; phylum Streptophyta; class Magnoliopsida; order Poales; family Poaceae; genus Thinopyrum; species Thinopyrum elongatum. Next base: position 467,529,759 of record CM022297.1, read on the forward strand.
CGAATTAAATTTTTTACTAGTAGGAGCTCTTTCGGTATGCCATTGTGAATAATTTGCCATAATATTATCAAGCAATTTAGTAGCTTCACCCAAAGTAATTTCCATAAAAGTACCACCCGCAGCGGAATCTAAAAGATTTCTAGAAACAAAATTCAATCCCGCATAAAAAATTTGTATGATCATCCAAAGATTTAACCCATGAGTAGGACAATTTCTTAGCATCAATTTTATTCTTTCCCAAGATTGTGCAACGTGTTAATGCTCAAGTTGATTAAAGTTCATGATTTGAGTTCTAAGGGAAATAATTTTCGCAGGCGAAAAATACTTAGTAATGAAAGCATCTTTGCATTTATCCCAAGAATCAATACTATTGCGAGGCAAAGAAGAAAACCAAATTTGTGCACGATCTCGCAAGGAAAACGGAAATAATTTCAACTTAACAATGTCATTGTCCACATCCTTTTTCTTTTGCATATCGCATACTTCTACGAATGTGTTAAGATGGGACGTGGCATCCTCATTAGGAGTGCCGGAAAAATGATCTTTCATAACAAGATTCAACAAAGCGGCATTAATATCACAAGATTCCGCAGTAGTGGCGGGAGGAGCAATCGGAGTGCTAATAAAATCATTATTGTTGGTATTGGAAAAGTCACACAACTTGGTGTTCTCTTGAGTCATCGTGACTACGCAAACAAGATTGCACACAAAAACAGATCTGACGAGAAAACGGCGAACGAAAAAGAGGGCGAATAAAACGGCAATTTTTTTGTGAAGTGGGGGAGATGAAAACGAGAGGAAAATGGCAAATAATATAAATTGCAAGGAGATGAGATTTGTGATTAGGAACCTGATAGATGTTGATGATGTCTCCCCGGCAACGGCGCCAGAAATTCCTTTTGATGTCACTTGAACTACGTCGGTATTTCCCCAAAGAGGAAGGGATGATGCAGCATAACTATGATAGGTATTTCCCTCAGTTATGAAACCAAGGTATCAATCTAGTAGGAGAACCAAGCAACACTATGTAAACGGTACCTACACACAAAGAACAAATACTTGCAACCCGACGTGTATAAGGGGTTGTCAATCCCTTCTTCGGGTAACGGCGACAGAAATTGTCAAGTTGACGGGATAAAATTGTGATAGATTGGATAAATAGATCTCGGTAAAACGCGAAATAAAAGATGCAAATAAAAAGTGCAGCAAGGTATTTTTGGATTTTTGAAATAATAGATCTAAAAATAAAAGCAAATAAAAATAGATCTCAAAGCAAATATGATAAAGAATAGACCCAGGGGCCGTAGATTTCACTAGTGGCATCTCTCGAGAAAAATAGCATACGGTGGGTAAACAAATTACTGTTGGGCAATTGATAGAACGTCAAATAATTATGACGATATCCAGGCAATGATTATTATATAGGCATGCACCTACTACTATTACTCCACACATCGACCGCTATCCAGCATGCATCTAGTGTATTAAATTCATGGAGAAACGGAGTAATGCAATAAGAACGATGACACGATGTAGACAAGATCTATTCATGTAGGAATAGACCCCATCTTGTTATCCTTAATAGCAACGATCAATACGTGTCTTGCTGACCCTTCTGTCACTGGGAAAGAACACCGCACAACCGTACCCATCACAAAGCACCTCTTCCCATGGCAAGAAAAATTGATCTAGTCGGCCTAACTAAACCAAAGATTCGAAGAAGAGATACGAGGCTATAAGTAATCATGCATATAAGAGATCAAAACTCAAATAACTTTCATGGATAAAATAGATCTGATCATAAACTCAAAGTTCATCGGATCCCAACAAACACACCGCAAAAAGACTTACATCAAATAGATCTCCAAGAGACCATTGTATTGAGAATCAAAAGAGAGAGAGGAAGCCATCGAGCTACTAACTACGGACCCGTAGGTCTACAATGAACTACTCACACATCATCGGAGAGGCACCAATGAGGATGATGAACCCCTCCGTGATGGTGTCTAGATTGGATCTGGTGGTTCTGGAACTTGCGGTGGCTGGAATTTTGTTTCATTGACTCCCCTAGGGTTTGTGGATTTTCGGGGTATTTATAGAGCAAAGAGGCCGCGCGGGAGGCGGCCGAGGTGGGCACAACCCACCAGGGCGCGCCTAGGCCTCCAGGTGCGCCCAGGTGGGTTGTGCTCCCCTCGGAGCCCCCCTCTAGTACTTCTTTGGCCCATCAGGTGTCTTCTGGTCCAGAAAAAATCTCCAAAAAGTTTCGCTGCGTTTGGACTCCGTTTGGTATTGATTTTCTGCGAAGTAAAAAATAAGCAAAAAACAGCAACTGGCACTGGGCACTATGTCAATAGGTTAGTCCCAAAAAATGATAAAAAGTTGCTATAAAATGATTGTAAACATCCAAGAATGATAATATAATAGCATGGAACAATCAAAAATTGTAGATATGTTGGAGACGGCACTCCCGGTACAATACCGATAATGCCCGAAACCTTTCTGGTGACCAAAACAGGACTTCCTATATATGAATCTTTACTTTCGAACCATTCCGGAGCTCCTCGTGATGTCCGGGATCTCATCCAGGACTCCGAACAACATTCGGTTACCAATGCACAGATCCCAATACTACTCTAGCGTCATCGAACGTTAAGCGTGCGGACCCTACGGGTTCGAGAATGATGTAGACATGACCAAGACACCTCTCCGGTCAATAACCAATAGCGGGACCTGGATGCCCATATTGGTTCCTACATATTCCACGAAGATCTTTATCGATTGAACCACGATGTCAAGGATTCAGTCAATCCCATATGCAATTCCCTTTGTCCGGCGATATGTTACTTACCCGAGATTCGATCGTCGGTATCTCCATACCTAGTTCAATCTCATTACCGACAAGTCTCTTTACTCGTTTCGTAATACAAGATCCCGTGACTAAACTCATTAGTCACATGAAGCTTCTTATGATGTTGTATTACCGAGAGAGCCCAGAGATATCTCTCCGTCACATGGAGCGACAAATCCCATTCTTGATCCATGCAACCCAATAGACACCTTCGAAGATACCTATAGAGCACCTTTATGATCACTCAGTTACGAGGTGATGTTTGATAGCACACAAGGCTTTCCTCCGATATCCGGGAGTGGCATGATCTCATGGTCGAAGGAACAGATACTTGTCATGAAGAAAGCTATAGCAAATAACTAAACGATCTGATGCTAAGCTTATGGTTGGGTCTGTCCATCACATCATTCTCCTAATGATGTGATCCTGTTATCAAATGACAACTCATGGCCATGGTTAGGAAACCTTAACCATCTTTGATCAACGAGCTAGTCTGGTAGAGGCTTACTAGGGACACAGTGTAGTTTATGTATTCACACATGTATTTAAGTTTTCAGTCAATACAATTCTAGCATGAATAATAAACATTTATCATGAACGGGAAATATGATAATAACCATTTCATTATTGCCTCTAGGGCATATTTCCAACAGCCGTCCACCCAGGACCTGTCCGCATCCAGGTACACTCCGTCCCCTTGTTGACGACGTCCATGGCGGACACCACACCTCGCAGGTGTTCAGTCAAATGCCATTTAGCTTATTTTCAAACGCCATGTCATTTTTTAGAGTATGAAGGATGGCGGGGTACTCGGCCATGGAGGATGAGTTGTTGTGCCATGCGTGGTTGGTCGCATCCACAGATTTCGTCGGCAGGAGCAGAAGGGGGCTCTTCTGGCAGTGCGTGCATGATTTGTTTCACGCGCGAAGGCACATTGCGCCCTATGACATGCACATCATCCATGATTGCAATGTGAAGCCGTTATCGTATCGATGGTACGCCATCTAGACCACTGTCACCAAGTTTTGTGACACAGTTGCTCGGCTGGAGGCAAGGTGGCCATTGCGTGCGACAGCGGAGGAGATCGAGATTTGCTTCTTCTTGCTCAACTTGTTGACTAAATCATTCATTCACTCAATATTTCTCTACAAAAATGCTGTCATGATGTACCACAGGATAGAAGGACGGTCATTTACATACATACACTATTGGATGAAGCTAAATGGACAGTATGTGTGGGATGGCATGATCCGTTCATGAAAAACTTCTGGAACATCCGGTTAATCTCGTTGAATTTAAACTATTTCTCGTTCTCATTGAATTTGAACTATTGTTGTGCTAGACTTATTTGAGTGCTATGTACGGATGATTTATGTTATTTTATATCCAAATTTTGATGAATTCCATCGAGTTTGATGAATTTCGTCTGATCTATTGAAATTTGGCTTGAAATGTATGCAGATAGCATTGGATGGCCGACTCCTACATTCGTTCTTGGACTGGTCCCCTGTCTGCGGATGATTGCAAGAGAAAATTTATGGGTTTGAATATGCCCTTACGCATCATGTGGGTGCTTCTGCTAGGTTGCATAATTTGGGTACTAATTAACCACGCATGCATGCTGTTAAAAAACTAGTCCAACCAAACTGGTGAGAACCGCCCACACGCAGATAAACTACACTACAAGTACAAGCTCGGATCTCGGCGCAGCTTAAGTACTTCCTCCGTCCAGGTGCATAAGTAATATTAGATTGTGCACCGCGACCAAGACGAAGAGAAAAATGAGAGAACTTAATGTGTAATTGCTAATTAATAGCATTACATGCAATGAACTACATCTGACTCCTCAAGCAGCCGCCTCCTCCCCAAATAGGGTTCCTCTGCCTTCCACCGGTGCCGTCGCCGGTCCGCCCCATCTCCGGTGGCCTTAGGGTCATGGGAGTGCGGCGGATTCCAACCCTTGCCGGCGGGAGGGCTTCGTCTTTAGATGTGTCTTCGAGATTTGTTAGGGTTTGTGTCCAACCAAGAAAGGTGAGATGGCGGTGGCTCCCTGAAGATGGAATAAAGTTCCCCCCGCCTAGCCCCCATTCCGGTGGTGCGTTTAGCATTGTCGGTGAGCGTGTGGATGTGTGTCCCCGGCGGATCTGTCCTTGGTGGATTTGCTTGGATTTGTTCGTCGTTCGTCTATGTTCGTGTGTTTTTAGGTTGGATCCTTCTGATCTAAACTACTCTTCATTGGCGGCGGTTGTTATTCTGGTGCGCTAGTTCTATGGGGCCTTAGCACAATGACTTCCCGGTTGTCTACTACAACAAGTTTTGTCCGGCTCCGGTGAGGGAGGGGTGATGACGGTGGCACACCTTCGGCACACTTCAGTGCTTGTAGTCCTCGCTAGGTGGTCTACGGGTCTGGAGTAATTTTTATTATTTCCGATGTTCGTTGTACCGACATGATTGAAGATGAATATATTAGATGTTTTCCCGCAAAAAAGAAACATGCAATGAACTGACCACTGCATGTTGTGTTTGGCAGTCTCAAGTCAATAAAAGCATACACGCCCACATCTCTTATTGATTAATTCTTTTATTTATGTTAAGAAACAAGAAACAAGGTAGGAGTTAATGCGCTGCCTAAGTGTTTTGAGATTATTTGGTTTTCGTAAGATGACTTATACACATAAACGGAGGAAGTATGCAGCAGGCGCCCAGCAGCACCATGTACAAATGGGAATACACTGTCACCAATAATACACCTAACTTTCATTCCTGCGCTGATTAGACAGCCCGGAGGACTTCCAACTTTCATTTATTATCTTTCTCCATAACTAAAGTATTATATTTCTCCAAGGATCTCATCAATCTCGTGGCAACTAAACTAATAGAGCAAATGCAGCTACAAACATACACACCGGGCGTGTTTGGTAGCCTTGTGAGCTGGGCCTAGCTAATTCAACCTGGCTCAATGGAGCCTGGTTGAAGGAAAACAGGCAAAAAATCGATATATGTATATTGTTTGGTTGCTCGCATCTAGGTCTCTCGCATTAGGGGAGCAATTTTGGCATAGCGTTTGGTTGCCTGCATTGCCTCGGCTCGCGCAACTACATGGTGTTTGGTTCCATGTAACAATTGTTGTCTGGTAACCTCTTCGGCGAGGTGGTGAGGTTACCCACACACAGCGACGTGAAGAATAAATCATACACCCACAATAGAAGATAGTTCTAAACCATAGCTAGCCGCAGTTTAAATAAAGTGCCACACTTAAACATATCAGTTCAAAATCAAAGCAGTACGATAACAAACTAATTAAACCAGCTGGAGCATAGGAAGGGATGTCCTAAACATTCAGGGCGAAGGCGTCATCATGCTTCCCGCACGTGGTCACCACTTAAATGTCGTCGTCGTTGAAGACGATGACCTTGAGCGTGTGGGGAGTCAGCAGCTTGAACATCACCATGTAGCCGATACAGATCTGATGGACGACGGCGAAGGGGGCCCAACCCTGACTGAGGGTAACCCTGTCGTCCATCAGCCGGATAGTCACCCTCCATGAGCAGCCAGTGTTGGTCCTCATCTTGAACTATTGCGACACCGTCGGGAAGTGCTTGGTGAAGTCCAGGGGCATCGGTGCACTCAACCTGAGGGCAAGGATCACCTTGCAGAAGTGGGTTGGACCTCCATCCTCATGGTAGTGGGCGTAGTTACGGTGCTTGCCGCTAGGGGGCTCCTCCGGCACCACGTCCTCATCTGTGGCCACCTCCTCAGGCGTGGTCGGCACAACCTCCATGGGCGGCACCACCTCCTTGCCCTTGTTGTCCATGTTGATCTGCATTACGAAGAGCTTGCATTATGAATAGCACAAAGTTCGGAGGTTGATCGCCATTAAAACCTATCGTCCATAACCCCTTTATTTACCCATCCTCACGGTCACTACTTACCCACCATCTCACTCAGTCACCTCTCGGTCTCTCACTCTTCCTCCTACCTACCGCCATGAACTCCAGCAGCAGCTCCAACCCTATCCCCGACCCCTTCCCTTGGGGCATTGGTTGGAGGGCTTTCTTCCTCGGGTGCTCGCTCGGTGACCGCACCAAGTTTGAGAACACCATGAAAGTCTGCTCCAACTTCATCAGCATGATAGACATGCAGATAGAGTCGGACATGATGGTGAAGAAGGCGATGCCGAAGGTGTTGTAGACACTGATTCCTGACCCAGCGGAAGGCGCTATGTCAGTCGACATCCTTCGTTGGGCCATGAATCAGGCCGACTTCGGCGACGCTCGAAGAGGTCAAGGTGGGCCAAGTACAGAGAGTACAGGCGTCCTCATGACCATCGTGTCGCAGCGTACTTCATGAGAAGAACTGTGGTGGCGGTGGAGGAGGAACAAGAAGCGGTGACGATGGAGCTGGAAGAAGTTGCGGTGGCGATGGTTGTAAGGGTGCCGGAGCCAGGACACCGAAGCATGCCAATCGATCTGGACTCCTGCGAGGAAGAAGAGACGGTGGTGCAGCTCGAGGAGAAGAACAACGACAAGGGCACCCGCCACTCCAACCGCCTCCAGGGTCGCCGAGGTTAAGATCTAGCACTAGTAGAAAAAGGCCCATTTGTCCCAGTTCATAAGGCCCATTTGTCCTGGTTCGGGAACCGGGACTAAAGGATCGGGACTAAAGCCCAACACCTTTAGTCCCGGTTCTTATACGAACCGGGATAGATGGGGCTCCACGTGGCCGCTGCGGCGAGCCCAGAGAGGAGGGCCTTTAGTCCCGGTTGGTAACACCAACCGAGACCAAAGATCATCCACGTGTCAGCAGCTCAGGAGCTGGGGGGTTTTTTTTTGAAAGGGGGGGGGGGTTTGGGGGTTTTGTAGGGTTAATTTAGGGGTTTCATATATTGTGTTAGCTAGCTAATAGCTAGAGAGAAGTGTCCTCTCTTATCTCCGTGCTTGGTCGACGCTACGTACTATACGTATAGAGAGGACTCGACACGCTAGCTAGTAAGCAAATGAAGGAAACCATTAAGTACACAAGATCGTCATGAACATATACAGAGAGAAGTGATCGACCTCCTCCTTCTCCGAGAGATTGGTCGAACAACAAGTTTTCGTATATCTATCCGACGCTACTAGCTACATATATACAATATAAGATCTCTTACAATCCCTAACATCTGATGTCAAGTTCCACATGGTATTCTCCGGCTAGATTGATGACGTGGTCAAGAAAGAATCCCACCAATTCCTCTTGAATTGCTTTTATGCGATCTTGTGGTAGGAGTTCATCCCGCATCTGCCAAATCTAATTTAAAAAAGGGGGTCAATACATATATATGAATGAAACTCAACACAAATGATGGTAATAAAATAAAATTGTGAATATTATTGCTTACGCACTTCATATTGTTTTTCAGAGTAGCCCCGCTTAGAGGTCGTCGCGTTGTAGATGTACTCACAAATGTAGTATCCACAAAAATTATTCCCGCCTTCCTGCCACAACCACTTTACGAGAAATAAAGGTCAATCAAACTGATAATCAAGCATTATAAATGGTATTGATGAAACTAGCTAGAATCAATGGGAGATGCGCGGAACTAGCTAGTAGTACTTACTTTCGGGTGTGTAAATCGCAGCTCCCCCGGCAGTCCCGGAGCTTCTGTGGTGAACACTTTCCAAACCCTGCGAGACAAAGAAAATAATTACTTGATATTAGGAAATGACCAAAGTTGCCGATATGGTGCGATAATGATCGATTGAACTTACTTCTGGAGCATTTCAGTCATGGCCGCATACTCCTTGGGATCTTTTCGTCTTGAGTCTAAGACGGTTACTAGTCCCTGCTCAAGCTTAATCTCTAGGAGAATAAAGTGGAAGCTACGCACGCATGCATAACTCATCAATTACATTACTGTAACCTCGAGTAATAAGGGAAACCGAATATGCAGAAGATAGTAACACTCACTTGAAGTTGTAAGGAAAGAGTATTTTATCTTTATTTTGATTTTTAATCAACGATTGTAGCAAGTTGGCCTCTGTTTCTTTGGCATGATATTTAACCGTCCATTCATCTATGAGATTTGTGTTAATGAACCCAATATCATAGATTTGTGCATTTCTGCATTCGACGATCTTCAATGTGCATAATATAGTGAGGATAATTATATATACATGCAATGAAAGAGCTGAGCTATATATAGAGACTTAATTACAGAAGTATAGTACTTACAAACAGTAGCAAGTGATGATTATTTTATCGAGGTCCTTTTGATTGAAAAACTGGAAGAACTCCTCAAATGGAACAGACAACAGATCAATTCCAACGAGGTCGTGCTCCTCTTTAACTCTCAGCGTCAAAATATCCTTCCCGGACTTGCAGGTGTCCATGTACCACTTATGGAATCTTCGCATCATCGTTGTTAGACGAGGATCACCAGGTCTGACGAGAGGCTTCCCGTACTGGTATTTGTGTTCGTCCACCTCCATTGTATCAAAATTTGCATCGTCGGGCAGGTAATCACCAGGATTGGTACCGGGCAGCATCCCCGGCAGATTTGCGACGATATCGCTAGACACCTTGAGCGGGGGGCACGATTGGTTTGCCTGTTCGCCGAGCTGGGAATTTTTTTCCCTCTTCTTCGTTCTTGTAACCTTTTGTCACTTGAAGTAGTTCCCGACCGGTGCGCTCCTTCCACTGCCTTTTTCAGAGCGTGGACATGGTTGTCATCCGGCGGAGGCGGTGGTGGTCGCTTCAGGTTCTTCAAAGTGCGCTTCAATTTCACCGGATCCATCTTCTCCTCCGGAGGTGGATTTTTCTTTGCAAAAAAGTCCTTCACTTGGGCTTGACAGATCTCCTCGTTTTCCTCCTCGGTCATCTCGTATGGTAATCTATCTAGAGGCTTGATAGATGGACTGAATTTGTTTTGCCTCCCGCCTCTGGCTGTACTGCTAGACACCGGCCAAGCAGCTGGAGCGGCTGCGGCTGCCTTCCTTTGTTGCTTACGAGGCGGAGAAGGAGGCGGAGTGCTACGACACGCCGGAGCAGCCGGAGCGGCGGCGGCTGTCTTCCGATGTTGTTGACGAGGCGGAGAAGGAGGCGGGCTGCTCGGATGCGCCGGCGCAGGCGGAGAAGGAGGCGGAGTGCCGCCACTCGCCGGAGCAGCTGGAGAAGGAGGCGGAGTGCCGCCATGCGCCGGAGTAGCCGGAGAAGGAGGCGGAGTGCCCTGATCACTCACCAGAGGAGGAGGCGGAGGAGGAGGCGGAGTGCCCTGACTCGCCGGAGGAGGAGGCGGAGGCATCCAGTTCGGAAGGTTGATGAGCTCCTTCCACCATAGACATGGAGTCTTCAGAGCAAGACCCAGCTGAGTCTCCCCTTCACCGGTAGGGTGGTCAAGCTCGAGCTCCTCAAATCCCTCCGTTATTTCATCGACCATCACAACAGCATAGCCTTCTGGAATCGGAAGGCAGTGAAAAGTTGCCCCGGGTTGAGGAGGTGCAACAGAGCCGACAGCCGCCTTGACTTTGAGGTGCTGCCATTGCGCCATAAGGTGGCAATCTTGAGCCTCCGTGATAGCATCCACGGGGTAGCTGGGAGCCGTGAAGTGAGGCTGCTGAAGGAGCTCGGTGGAAGCCACGCTGCTTCTCCGCTGAGATGGCGGGGTAGCTTCGGCAGGTCGCTGCCTCTGAACTAGTGCTTGTTCCTCTAGCGCTCGTACCCTTGCATTCAGCTTCTGCAGTTCGGTCTGCTCCAGTTTCCTCCTCCTCTCCCGGGTTTTGTAACCGCCTGCACTGGGAAACCCTTGCTTCCATGCAACGGAGCCTGCCGTGCCTCGTGTTCGTCCTGCATGCTCAGGATTCCTGAGGGCCTGTGTGAGCTCATCGTTCTCTCTGTCGGGAACGAACGTCCCTTGCTGCGCTACGGCGATATACTTCTGAAGCTTCTTGATGGGTATTTCAAGTTGCTCCTTCGTCCAACGGCACTTCCCTGTTTCAGGGTCCAAGGTTCCCCCAACCCCGAAGAACCAAGTCCTTGAACGGTCTGGCCAGTTCAATGTCTCTGGTTCGACCCCTTTATCAAGCAGGTCCTTCTCAGCATTGTCCCACAACGGCCGAGCTTTGAGGTAGCCACCTGACCCCGTGCGATGGTGATACTCCTTCTTTGCAGCATTTTTCTTGTTTGTCGCTGACATCTTCTTACTCTTCTCCGATGTCTTGTGGGCCACAAATGCGGGCCAGTGATCTCTTATCTTCTCAAATCGGCCGGTGAATTCTGGAGTATTCCCTTTGTCCACAAACGTTGATTTCAACTCATTCTTCCACCTCCTGAATAGATCTGCCATCTTCTTAAGAGCATGAGCCTTGACCAATGGCTCTATAACTGGCTTATCCAGATCCTCCTCTGGCGGTAGGGTGAAATTTTCCTTCAGCGCAGTCCAAAGATCATCTTTCTCTCTATCGTTGACAAAAGACACTTGAGGGTCTTCGCTCTTAGGCTTATTCCATTGGTGGATGCTGATCGGGATCATGTCCCTAACAAGAACCCCGCACTGAGCAGAAAATGCTTCCTTGGTCCGGCTGGGTTCAATCGGTTGGCCATCGCCCTTGATTGCTGTGATCGTGAACCTTTCATCCTGGCGCAACCTTTTCTTCGGGCCTCGTCTCGTTACCGAAGTTTGGCTCGATCCGGAGGGCTAGAAAAGAAGAAAGAAGAGAGTTAATATGTGTACATACCAAAACAATTAATGCATCAATTAGCTAGTCAGCACAGGCTTAATTAATATATATACCTCGCCGGACTTTGCAACATCTCCTTCCTCCGTTCGCTCACCGGAGCAGTCATCACGGTCTCCTTCTTCCACCGGCATTCCGTCACCGGAGCCATCATAATCATGTCCTTCCACCTCCATTGTTCGATCACCGGAGCCTGCTTCACCCTCTCCTTCAGACCATCGGTGTCGTTGAGAAACGACAAGACATCACCTCCGCCGAGGATTATGTCCCCCAACAACTGTTCTACTTCGATGTCTCGGTGCTCCATAGTTTCTGCAAATATTACAACATGGCAATTAATATACAAACATGACAGATGGATATATTAGTGCAAACGTAGACCTAGCTAGCTCGATGCTTCTACGGTTTGGGGTGGCCTCGACAACGCTTCTAGGGTTTGGGGTGGCCTAGGCAATGCTTCTAGGGTTTGGGGTGGCCTCGATAACGCTTCTAGGGTTTGGGTCGGACTGCCTCTCTCATGAATGTCCGACGTCCGGACCGACAAGGGATTTAACAAAATGATGCCATTCTGGATGTGCAGAAAATGGTCCATATTTTTCCTGATCTCATCTACCCTTCTATATGTCATGTTGTCTAGTGTCAAAGAATTCAAGAAAACCATGACTTCATCATTAGCCAGAAATGACAGGCGTATAATGGTACAAAGCTCTTCAAAGTTGTTTTGGAACGGAGTTCCCGATAGAATAATTCGCTTTTTGGTACAAAGTTCAGCAAGAGCCTTCCGAATATCGCTATTTGGAAGGCCTTTGCCGAAATTCGTACCAAAAGGCGAATTATTCTATCAGGAACTCCGTTCCAAAACAACTTTGAAGAGCTTCGTAGCATCATACGCTTGTTACTTCTGACTAATGATGAAGCCATGGATTTCTTCAATACTTTGACAGACAACGTGACATATAGAAGAATATATATATATATAGATGAGATCAGAAAAAAATTGGATCAACTTGTGCACATCCATAATGGGGGCATTCTTGATAAATCTATATATGTCAAAATTCAAACTTTGACATATGATCAAATGTTGCATATGTCAAAATTCAAACTTTGACATATGATCAAACTTTGATATATGATCAAATGTTGCATATGTCAAAATTCAAACTTTTACATATGATCAAACTTTGATATATGTCCACCGCGATATAAAATAATACATAGACTTGTTCGGGCGACGGGGGGCGGCAACCATGGAGCAGTGGCAGAGCAAGGCCGTGCTCGGGGGATCACGCGGCGAAGTTATCGGGGAGGGGGTATATCGAGCCCCCCCCCCTCATGTCGAAGTTATCGGGGAGGGGGTATATCGACCCCCCCCCCCTCATGTCGAAGTTATCGGGGAGGGGGTATATCGACCCCCCCCCCCCCCCGTCATGTCAAGTTATCGGGGGAGGGGTATATCGACCCCCCCCCCTCATGTCAAGTTATCGGGGAGGGGGTATATCGACCCCCCCCCCTCATGTCAAAGTATCGGGGGGTATATGACCCCCCCCCTCATGTCGAAGTTATCGGGGAGGGGTGTATATCGACCCCCCCCCCTGTCGAAGTTATCGGGGAGGGGCATATCGACCCCCCACCCCTATCATGCATATATAGCTACCACATACATATATACATTGAAAAAAATTACATTATATATATATATATGAACAAAAAAATTACATCATATATATACATATGTACATCGACCCCCACCCCCCTCATCATGAACAAAAACATGCTCTGAACAAAAAAAATTGACCAAGTTTTCATATCATCATCATCATCATCTACTACAAAAAAAATTGACCAAGTTTTCATATATATACTACAGAAAAAATTATCTAACAAAATGTTCATCCATCCATCCATCCATATTCAAAAGGTTCATATTCTACAATATCACCAAAAAAAATTCTATGAACATAAAAAATTCTAACTTTTGCATATTCTTTGCATATGAATATACATACATTTTCTTTTTTTCTTAAATGTAACTTTTGCATATGAACATACATACATAAATTCTTATGAACAAAAAATAGACTTTTTTGTGAGCATTACATAATCTCCAATATTTTTCTAAAAATGCAAAAAAGAGCTTATACAGAGCATATACCTAAAATTTCAAAAAGAGCATATACATAGCATATATAGAGCATTACATAATCTCCAATAATCTCCATGACATAATTCAACTTGAACAAAGGAAACAAAAGAAAAAAAATAGGGGCGGTGGTCGGAGCGGCCGGAGCGCGGGCGGCATCGGCGTCGGGGTGGGCGGCGGCATTGGGGCGCGGGGGGAAGGAGGAGAGGAGGGGAACGGCGAGGCGTGGCTCACAGTGTTGCAGGGGAGCAGGGACGGCGTCGGGGCAGGGCTCGGCGACGGAGAGGTCGGGGCAGGGCGACGGCGAGGTCGGGGCAGGGCGACGGCGAGGTCGGGGCAGGGCGCGGCGAGGTCGGGGCAGGGCGCGGTGTCGGGGCAGGGCTCGGCGCCGGCGATCTCCGGCACAGCAGCCTGGCGGCGTCGTGCTATGGTTCGGCCGTCATGGGAGATAATGGGAGATTTGGGGAAAAAATTCTAAGTATGGCCTTGTATACCACAACCTTTGGTCCCGGTTGGTGGCACAAACCGGGACCAATACCCACCTTTGGTCCCGGTTCGTGCCACCAACCGGGACCAAAGGTCTCTTTTCAGCAGCCCAATGGGCGGGAAACAGAGACCTTTGGTCCCGGTTGGTGGGACGAACCGGGACCAAAGGGTGGGCATTGGTCCCGGTTTGTTCCACCAACCGGGACCAATGACCCCCCTTTCGTCCCGGTTGGTGCTACCAACCGGGACCAAAGGCCTTGCGCTGGCGCGGTGCGGTGGGATGTTTAGTCCCACCTCGCTAGTTGAGAGAGCTCGAGAGTGGTTTATAAGCGCTGTTGCGCCGACCCTCTCGAGTTCCTCTCAACTGCAGGCTTTCGGGCCTTCTCTGCTACTCTTTGTCGTGGGCCTGCTGGGCCTCTGCGGGCCTGAATCCTGGCCCATGGATGGTTTCTAGTCGTATTCAGGCTATGGTGGCCCAGTAGGTGGCATTTTTTTATTTTTTATTTCTAGTTTTTTTTGTTTTCTTTTTTGCTTTATTTATTTTATTTTGTTTCTACTTACAACAAAATACAAACTATTTTTCAGTGATTCTTTTTTGCTTTTAGGTAATAAAAATTATAAACTTGCTGTTAGTGCCATTAGTTTTCCAATTTGAATAGTTTAAATTTGAATTCTTTGAAATTTGTGTGAATCACTAGTTTGTGATTAACTTTACTATAAAAATAGATTTTGGAGTGATTCTTTTTCCTGCTATTTAATATTACTGTGTTTTATCATTATATTCAAAAACAGCTTTTGTTATTTTAGTTTCTAACAAAAAAAATCTTTATGATAATTCCTTTTGCTATAAAAGTTTCTAACAAAAAAAGTTCTTTATGAAAATTCTTTTTGCTTTTAATGTTTTGAACAGAAAATACTTTGATAATTTTAGTTGCATAAATTTTAGTTGATTCCTTTTGCTATTAGAGTTTCATTAAAGTTTTCTAGTTCATTCTTTTTTCTATTAGAGTTTCATTAAAGTTTTCTAGTTCATTCTTTTAGTTTATTATTTTTGCTATTAGAGTTTCATAAAAGTTGAGAGGGTTACGGCAAAAACTGGATGCACTTCGTGTACAAAATGGACAATCTCTTTCGAAGTATCAGGGTTTCGGACGAAAACTCATTTGTTACAAAGGGATTTCATTTTTTTAAACTTATTTGAACTGCAGACTTTTTGTGTGTTCAAAATGAACCATTCAAAGCCACATCATCAATTTTCAACCCTTTCTGACTTCATCTGTTATTTTTCATGCATTTACTGATTTTTTTTGAGCTAAATGACCCTGAAATTGAAAAGCACTTCACATGAACTCTGAAGAGGTTGAAAATTGGCATGATATCATCATTTCACCCACATAGCATGTGCTAAAAAGTTGAGAGGGTTACGGCAAAAACTGGATGCACTTCGTGTACAAAATGGACAATCTCTTTCGAAGTATCAGGGTTTCGGACAAAAACTCATCTGTTACAAAGGTATTTCATTTTTTTAAACTTATTTGAACTCCAGACTTTTTGTGTGCTCAAAATGAACCATTCAAAGCCACATCATAAATTTTCAACCCTTTCTGGCTTCATCTGTTATTTTTCATGCACTTACTGATTTTTTTGAGCTAAATGACCCTGAAATTGAAAAGCACTTCACATTAACTCTGAAGTGGTTGAAAATTGGCATGATATCATCATTTCACCCACATAGCATGTGCTAAAAAGTTGAGAGGGTTACGGCAAAAACTGGATGCACTTCGTGTACAAAATGGACAATCTCTTTCGAAGTATCAGGGTTTCGGACAAAAACTCATCTGTTACAAAGGGATTTCATTTTTTTAAACTTATTTGAACTCCAGACTTTTTGTGTGCTCAAAATGAACCATTCAAAGCCACATCATAAATTTTCAACCCTTTCTGGCTTCATCTGTTATTTTTCATGCACTTACTGATTTTTTTGAGCTAAATGACCCTGAAATTGAAAAGCACTTCACATGAACTCTGAAGAGGTTGAAAATTGGCATGATATCATCATTTCACCCACATAGCATGTGCTAAAAAGTTGAGAGGGTTACGGCAAAAACTGGATGCACTTCGTGTACAAAATGGACAATCTCTTTCGAAGTATCAGGGTTTCGGACAAAAACTCATCTGTTACAAAGGGATTTCATTTTTTTAAACTTATTTGAACTCCAGACTTTTTGTGTGTTCAAAATGAACCATTCAAAGCCACATCATCAATTTTCAACCCTTTCTGACTTCATCTGTTATTTTTCATGCATTTACTGTTTTTTTTGAGCTAAATGACCCTGAAATTGAAAAGCACTTCACATGAACTCTGAAGAGGTTGAAAATTGGCATGATATCATCATTTCACCCACATAGCATGTGCTAAAAAGTTGAGAGGGTTACGGCAAAAACTGGATGCACTTCGTGTACAAAATGGACAATCTCTTTCGAAGTATCAGGGTTTCGCACAAAAACTCATCTGTTACAAAGGGATTTCATTTTTTTTAACTTATTTGAACTCCAGACTTTTTGTGTGCTCAAAATGAACCATTCGAAGCCACATCATCAATTTTCAACTCTTTCTGACTTCATCTGTTATTTTTCATGCATTTACTGATTTTTTTTAGCTAAATGACCCTGAAATTGAAAAGCACTTCACATGAACTCTGAAGAGGTTGAAAATTGGCATGATATCATCATTTCACCCACATAGCATGTGCTAAAAAGTTGAGAGGGTTACGGCAAAAACTGGATGCACTTCGTGTACAAAATGGACAATCTCTTTCGAAGTATCAGGGTTTCGGACAAAAACTCATCTGTTACAAAGGGATTTCATTTTTTTAAACTTATTTGAACTCCAGACTTTTTGTGTGCTCAAAATGAACCATTCAAAGCCATATCATCAATTTTCAACCCTTTCTGACTTCATCTGTCTTCACTTTTTCTTCGCTTGTGTCCTTTGCTTATTGCGCCGTAACCATGGATATTCTTCATCGCTTAACAGGGTGCTTGGGTCAGCCTTGACTTTGAAGGGAGGAATTTCATGAAACTTTTCATAATCTTCAGACATGTCTGTCTTACCCTCCACTCCCACGATGTCTCTTTTCCCTGAAAGAACTATGTGGCGCTTTGGCTCATCGTATGATGTATTCGCTTCCTTATCTTATCTTTTTCTCGGTTTGGTAGACATGTCCTTCACATAGAAAACCTGCGCCACATCATTGGCTAGGACGAATGGTTCGTCTGTGTACCCAAGATTGTTTAGATCCACTGTTGTCATTCTGTAATGTGGCTCTACCTATACCCCGCCTCCTGACAGATTGACCCATTTGCACTTAAACAAAGGGACCTTAAAATCATGTCCGTAGTCAAGTTCCCATATGTCCACTATGTAACCATAATATGTGTCCTTTCCCCTCTTGGTTGCTGCATCAAAGCGGACACCGCTGTTTTGGTTGGTGCTCTTTTGATCTTGGGCGATCGTGTAAAATGTATTCCCATTTATCTCGTATCCTTTGTAAGTCAATACAGTCGAAGATGGTCCCCTGGACAACGAGTACAGCTCATCAGAAACAGTGTTGTCACCTCTGAGACGTGTTTCCAACCAACTGCCGAAAGTCCTGATGTGTTCACATGTAATCCAGTCGTCACACTGCTCCGGGTGTTTGGAGCGCAGAATGTTCTTGTGTTCATCGACATACGGGGTCACCAAGGTAGAGTTCTGTAGAACTGTGTAGTGTGCTTGAGACCAAGAATGCCTGTCCCTGCATATTATTGAGTCCCCTCCTAGCGTGCCTTTTCCAGTCAGTCTCCCCTCATACCGCGATTGAGGGAGACCAATCTTCTTAAGGTCAGGAATGAAGTCAACACAAAACCCAATGACATCCTCTGTTTGATGGCCCATGGAGATGCTTCCTTCTGGCCTAGCGCGGTTACGGACATATTTCTTTAGGACTCCCATGAACCTCTCAAAGGGGAACATATTGTGTAGAAATACGGGGCCCAGAACGACAATCTCGTCGACTAGATGAACTAGGACGTGCGTCATGATATTGAAGAAGGATGGTGGGAACACCAGCTCGAAACTGACAAGACATTGCGCCACATCACTCCTTAGCCTTTGTATGATTTCTGGATCGATCACCTTCTGAGAGATTGCATTGAGGAATGCACATAGCTTCACAATGGCTAATCGAACGTTTTCCGGTAGAAGCCCCCTCAATGCAACCGGAAGCAGTTGCGTCATAATCACGTGGCAGTCATGAGACTTTAGGTTCTGGAACTTTTTCTCTGGGATATTTATTACTCCCTTTATATTCGACGAGAAGCCAGACGGTACCTTCATACTGAGCAGGCATTCAAAGAAGATTTCCTTCTCTTCTTTGGTAAGAGCGTAGCTGGCAGGACCCTCATACTGCTTTGGAGGCATGCTGTCTTTTTCGTGCCAACGTTGCAGGTCCTCCCGTGCCTCCGGTGTATCTTTTGTCTTTCCATACACGCCCAATAAGCCTAGCAGGTTCACGCAAAGGTTCTTTGTCACGTGCATCACGTCGATTGAAGAGCGGACCTCTAGGTCTTTCCAGTAGGGTAGGTCCCAAAATATAGATTTCTTCTTCCACATGGGAGCGCGTCCCTCAGCGTCATTCGGAACAGATAGTCCGCCGGGACCCTTTCCAAAGATTACATGTAAATCATTGACCATAGCAAGTACGTGATCACCGGTACGCATGGCGGGCTTCTTCCGGTGATCTGCCTCGCCTTTGAAATGCTTGCCTTTCTTTCGACATTGATGGTTGGTCGGAAGAAATCGACGATGCCCCAGGTACACATTCTTCCTGCATTTGTCCAGGTATATACTTTCGGTGTCAGCTAAACAGTGCGTGCATGCGTGGTATCCCTTGTTTGTCTGTCCTGAAAGGTTACTGAGAGCAGGCCAATCATTGATGGTTACAAACAGCAACGCATGCAGGTCAAATTCCTCCTGTCTGTGCTCATCCCACACACGTACACCGTTTCCATTCCACAGCTGTAAAAGTTCTTCAACTAATGGCCTTAGGTACACATCAATGTCGTTGCCGAGTTGCTTAGGGCCTTGGATGAGTACTGGCATCATAATGAACTTCCGCTCCATGCACAGCCAAGGAGGAAGGTTATAGATACATAGAGTCACGGGCCAGGTGCTGTGATTGCTGCTCTGCTCCCCGAAAGGATTAATGCCATCCGCGCTTAAACCAAACCATACGTTCCTTGCGTCACCTGCAAACTCCTCCCGGTACTTTCTCTCGATTTTTCTCCACTGCGACCCGTCAGCGGGTGCTCTCAACTTCCAGTCTTTCTTACGGTCCTCTCTGTGCCATCGCATCAACTTGGCATGCTCTTTGTTTCTGAACAGACGTTTCAACCGTGGTATTATAGGAGCATACCACATCACCTTCGCAGGAACCCTCTTCCTGGGGGGCTCGCTGTCAACATCACCAGGGTCATCTCGTCTGATCTTATACCGCAATGCACCGCATACCGGGCATGCGTTCAAATCCTCGTACGCACCGCGGTATAGGATGCAGTCATTAGGGCATGCATGTATCTTCTGCACCTCCAATCCTAGAGGGCATACGACCTTCTTTGTTGCGTACGTACTGTCAGGCAATTCGTTATCTTTTGGAAGCTTCTTCTTCAATATTTTCAGTAGCTTCTCAAATCCTTTGTCAGGCACAGCATTCTCTGCCTTCCACTGCAGCAATTCCAGTACGGTACCGAGCTTTGTGTTGCCATCTTCGCAATTGGGGTACAACCCTTTTTGGTGATCCTCTAACATGCGATCGAATTTCAGCTTCTCCTTTTCACTTTCGCACTGTCTCCTTGCATCAACAATGACCCGGCGGAGATCATCATCGGGCACATCGTCTGGTTCCTCTTGATCTTCAGCTTCCCCCGTTGCAGCATCACCGTATTCAGGGGGCACATAGTTGTCATCGTCCTCTTCTTCTTCGCTGTCTTCCATCATAACCCCTATTTCTCCGTGCCTGGTCCAAACATTATAGTGTGGCATGAAACCCTTCTCAAGCAGGTGGGTGTGAAGGATTTTCCGGTCAGAGTAAGACTTCGTATTCCCACATATAGGGCATGGACAACACATAAACCATTCTGCTTGTTTGCCTCAGCCACTTCGAGAAAATTATGCACGCCCTTAATGTACTCGGAGGTGCGTCTGTCACCGTACATCCATTGCCGGTTCATCTGCATGCATTATATATAATTAAGTGTGTAAAAAACCGGCGACGAGAATTTTTTTTTCTTTTAGAAAGAAGATAAGAACAAGAGGCTCACCACGGTTATGCCGGCGACGAGATCGGTGCGGGCGATCGACGGCGGTGAAGACGGGGACGGGACGTGACGGACCGCTAAATCTAGATAAATCTTGAGGAAAATGGAGCTTGAAGGTCGAGCTTCGAGAGGAGAAAGCTTAACTAGTGTGGCTCGGGCATTTCATCAAACACCTCATGTGCATAGGAGGTGAGCTAGAGCACCACAAAGCTCTCCCCTCGCCGGCCAGAAAAAACAGAGCAGTGTGGAGTGCTCTGCTCGCCGGCGATGGGGTATATATAGCCACCTCATTGGTCCCGGTTTGTGCGTGGAACCAGAACTAAAGGCCCCCCTTCTGTCCCGGTTCAAGCCACGAACCGGGACCAATGGATGTGGGCCAGGAGCGAGGCCCATTGGTCCCGGTTCGTGCCAAGAACCGGGACAAATGGGTCCAGACAAACCGGGACCAATGCCCACGAGGCCCCGGCCGGCCCCCTGTGCGCATGAACCGGGACGTATGCCCCCCATGGGTCCCGGTTCGTGACTGAACCGGGACTAATGGGCTGGGCTGGCCCGAACCAAAGCCCTGTTTTCTACTAGTGTAGGACTGCTGTGTAAGATTTACCTCCAATCCCCATTACCCTTGTACTCAATCCCGATCGGTAACCTCAAATCCATCGGTATTATGATCACTCCTATGGCTATTTACACCGATTCCCCATTCCCCTAACGTGGATCGAGCCTAAACGTGGATCAAATGCGAATGAGTACATGAGGAGGTGAAAAAACTGCTTACCGCCATTGTCGTGCCGAAGGTGATGATGTGGATGCTGGTGAAAGTGCCAGAGGTCACCTTGTTGTTCTCCGATCTGCTGAATGCCGCCGCCGCCATTGTCGCCGGTGAGAGTAGGGATAGGGGGGAGCGAAGAGGGAGCGGTGAGGGGGTGATGAGGGTAATAACTGCCGGCGCTTCGGGAAGCAACACGGCTTCTTGAGCGTGGCTCCGCGTGTGCAGTCCACGTCGTCCACGTGCATCGCGTGGGTCTGGTTATCTAGAAACTGCCGATCTGAACGTTCCTAGCGAGACAGGCCCAGAGGTGTTTGAGTTTCGTGCTATGTAGGCCGAACAACGAACGCAGGCAACCAAACGGACCACAATCTTTCCGCGCGGGCCTGTCTGGGCAAGATGCAGGCAACCAAACACGTTGACGGTGGTTGCTTGGCACACGCAGCAGCACGGCGCGACCGATCGATGGCCGTCATCAACCGTAGACGACGACATGGCCGAGCACCCTCGCGGTCTCCTCGCTCCCGCTGTAGACACAGTAAAACCATTTTACGGGACGGGAATGTAGCTAGAGTTGCTCTAAATATATGCAGCAGGCGGCCAGCAGCCCCATATACAAATACAGTCACCAATAATGCACTCAACTCACCTGACGTAATTCATTTGGTATCTTTCTCGATAAACTATTTCTCCAAGGATCTGGTCAATCTCGTGGCAACTAAACTAATGGAGCAAATGCAGCTACAAATGTACATACCATGGTTGCTTGGCACAGGCAGCAGCACGGCGCGACCGATGGCCGCATGCGCATCGACCGGAGACGACGACATGGGCGAGCCCCTCGTGGTCTCCTCGCTCCCGCTGGAGACACGGTTCCCGCCGTTCAAGCTCAGGCAGCACGGTGGCTTCTGGTTCCCCGAGCCGATCCTCCCGGGTATCGTGGCCGTGCGCGCGGTGTTCGCGCCCAGGCCGTCCGACATATTCCTCGCCAGCTTCCCCAAGTCTGGCACCACCTGGCTCAAGGCGCTGGCCTTCGCCACGGTCCACCGCGCTGACCACCCACCGTGCGCCCCCGACCACCCTCTCCGCCTCCGCAACCCGCATGACTGTGTAGAGTTCCTCGAGGCGCCCTACGCGCTTGATCCGACGGCCGACGCCTTTGCGGCGCTTCCTTCGCCGCGCGTGATCGGCACCCACATGCCCTACTCCCTCTTACCAGAGCGGGTCACGGCGGAGGGCGCCGGCTGCAAGGTCGTGTACGTCTGCCGCGACCCCAAGGACGCCTTCGTCTCCACGTGGCTGTTCGCCAAGAAGACGGCGGCGGCCGCTGCGGCCGGAACCGCCAACGACGAGCCGCGGCCTGTGCCAATGCCGTTCGGTATGGAGGAAGCTCTCGAGCTGTTCTGCGACGGCCGGTCCCCCGGCGGCCCGCAGTGGCCCCACGTCTTGAGCTACTAGGAGGCGAGCCGTAGGTGGCCGGAGAAGGTCCTCTTCCTCCGGTACGAGGAGATGCTGCGGGACCCGGTGGGCAACGTGAGGAAGCTGGCGGAGTTCATGGGGTGCGCGTTCTCCGAGGAAGAGGAGGCCGCGGGGGTGTGGCACGGGACATCGTCGAGCTGTGCAGCATCGGCGCTCTGAAGAACGTGGAGGCGAACAAGAGCGGTGCTCAGAACTACGTCAAAGAACGAGGCCTTCTTTCGGAAGGGGGTTGCCGGGGACTAGAGCAGGTTAACATGCGAGAAAGCATAGGCTTTGGAACACTCCCTTATCTAGCCATCCATTTCTTCATCAAGATTCGTGCAGGAACTTTTGTCTTTTTTGTTATAAAACAACATATGAACTTGAAACTATGCAAGACAACAAAACATTCTAACTAGAACGTGAGAAAAACCTTTCAGATTTTTTCGTGAATTATATATACTAAAAGTAATATTTTTTACTCAAAAAAATCACATTTTGTATATTTATGTTGGACGAAAAAATCTGAATTTTTTTTCCCACATTATAGTAAGAACGTTTTGTTGCCCTGCAAAGTTTCAAATTCATATCTTGTTTTGTTTTGAAGAAACAAAAAATAGAAAATTTCATATAATGAGTTAGTTGTGTAACACAGATCTCAAAGCAATATTGGAAGGTAAGGATAAGAGGTGTCTAAAAGCCTGAGCTTCAAAAGTCGATGTTTGACTGGAGCAACCACATGACGCCGGCGATGGCGGCGCTGCTGGACGGGATCGTCGAGGACGCGCTGCAAGGGTCGGAGTTCGCCTTTGCTGCCGCCGAGTCCGCGTGAGCCATCGGCCACCAGGCCTACGTATATCATGCACGCGGATGCTGGTTGTGGATGCATCCATACCGTTAAAACTATTGGATAAGTCAATATTCAATAAACACCTGCCTTGTTGATTTTTTTTTAATGAAATCTGCCTTGTTGATAGTGTGTTAACCTTGTCTTCTGCAATTAAATTTGAATCTTGTTTTTCATTGCAGTAAATGTGGTAACTAATAAAGGCAAGACATGTAGCATGGATGTAGCTCATGTCCTAGGTACTGTTGACATGCCCTGCACACCTAGTAGCGTAGCAGGCATGCATGGGCAAGGTGACAGGATTTGTGCGACCTGGACGAGCACTGTCAATGTGTGTGTGTGCGTGATGCTTCTCCATGGTATACTTCACTTCTGCTTTGGTAGGATGATCTTTCTGATAATACGGCGCCCACGTGCGCCCTGTGTACGTACAGCCCGATCCTATTCAGCGCACATCCCCTCCACTCTGGGCCCGGCTCATTTACCGCGTGCACCCTGTGTACGTACAGCCCGATCCTATTCAGCGCACACACACCCCCTCCGCTCCGAGCCGGCTCATTTACTCTTTTCCTTCGGTATACTTCACTTCTACTTTTTGGTGGGTAGGATGATCCTTTATTGATAATATGTCGCATGCGTGCGCCCTGTGTACGTAGAGCTCGATCCTATTCAGCGCACACACCCCTCCGCTCCGGGCCTGACTCATTTACTCTTTTCCTTTTCTGGTAAACCTCAAAAAATGTGTGGCGATGAGATTCGAACTTCTGACCTCCCGGGTTAAGTGCAACTGTAGTAATCAAGGGGGACATCTTACTTGACGTGACTTGTTTAGTTCTTTTCCCTCCTTGAAATCAACCCTAAAAAAACACACAGCGGATTTCTTGTTTGGTTTTTTTGGGCGGTTTTTCCTTTTGTCTTTATATCTCTTTCTCTTTCCTTTTTTCCATTTCGTTTTCCTTTTTTAAAATTTTCGAATTTTCTTTAATATCGTGAACTTTTCTTAAATTCATGGAACTTTCAAAGTCGTGAACATTTTCTTAAAATTGGGGGAAAATAAATCCATGACTTTTTCCAAATGCGTGAACTTTTTATCTAATGCATGAATATTTTTCAAATCAACAAACTCTTTTCAGTTTTTACAAACTTTTAATCATCACCCATGAACTTTTTTCAAATTCATGAACATTTTTTCAAATTCGATAAACTTTTTCAATTCTTGAATTTTTTTTGAAACTTAATGAACTGTTTTTAGTGAACTTTGTTTTCAAAATCTGGAAAAAAAACTCAAGTCTGAGAACTTTATTTTTCAAAATCAATGAATATCTTTCAAATCCGCAAATGCTTGGACCAACCCAACAAGCTCCCAACGAGGAGCGATGCCGTAACCTAGTTGGGCAAAGGCCTAAGCATTTCTTTTCCTTTTTCTATTTTTTTGTTTTTCTTTTATTTTTTGTTAATTCATTTTTCTGCTTTTTAAAATTTATTATTCTTTTGAAACCTATTAAAATTTTTGAAATATTGTTTGGAATACCAAAAATGTATTGTTTTCAAATATTGTTTACAACTAAAAAAAATTCTGGAATTTCAAATGTTCCCATTTTCGAATTTTCTGCTAATTTTTTTAAGAAATGTTGCGTTCCAAAAAATGTTGATTATTTTTTTAAACGTATGTAGTTTGCAATTTGTGTTCAAAATTTTCATGTACTTTTGGGAATTTTTTTTAACAATTTTGAAAAAAGTGTTCAAGTTCGTAAAATTTACATACAAAATTTAAAATTCCAAAATTGTTGTCAGATTTGAAGAAATGGTTTGGACATAAGAAAATGTTCATGTTGATTGATAATGACGGAAATTACATATAACATAAGCATGTAAACTAGGAAAAACTATATGCTCACGAATGCACCCTTCTGGTATAGTCTGACACACTCCTCTCAACTTGTGGTTTTTTTACTATGGATAAATGACCCAAATTTTTCCAAGCATGATGTGAACTGGGGCCCGATCTTTCGATGAGAGGGAGATAACTACGATTTTGGGTGAGACTTGACCCTCACAATCCGGCTACCAACCGTACAGGGAGAACCGTACACGACTGATATCCAAAGCAATCGCTGAACCAACTCCACAGTGTTATCGACCGAGCCAACGGCGCAATCGACCTATCCACGAAGAATTTTTCCTGCAAGCAAATCGAAGAACATGTAAGAAAATAATAGCCAAACAATCTCAAAATTGCGAATATGCTAGATGGAATAAATCTCACAAGATGGAGTTTCGATAGGATGTCTTGACGGTCGCACTAGCCGCTACAAGCGAAAACAAATAAAAGTAACAATAGCTAAACTTCTCTAAAAAACCCTCAGTCTAAACCCTAACATAGACTAACTACTACTCCCTCCATCCCAAAATAAGTGTCTCAAGTTTAATACAATTTTATACTAAAGTTAATACAAAGTTGAGACACTTATTTTGAAACGGAGGGAGTATTAAGGAAGCGTACCGCGGCGGACATCTCATGCTGTCTTCGGATTCCTTGTCGCTGACGAAAGTTACGCAGGAAACAACCTCCGTATATGACATGTCTTGGCCAGTGTGTGGACATGCATTGCACCTAATGGTCCTGGGCCAGCCCATGTGTACATGTACAATGTAACACATGCATGATGCCCCTTGACTTAGTACTGGATACACGTACATGAGTTTTTCTACTTGGCTTGACCATACGCATTGGCTTCTAAGATTTATATACTAATGTGCTTCAAAATCTTCAATATAATCTCGCCTTTTAATACGTAGAGTATACGTGTTTCCTATAATTCTGCATAAAGCACAAAAATGTGTAGTATTTTTACTCCTGATAATTAAATATAATATTATAGAATTATCAATAGAAATTACCTGAAAAATGTCTCGTGTAATATTTGTAGAAGTATATATAGGGTCTATGCCCACATCAAAGCAGGTGGGCATGCCCATGGTAGGCATTCATGCCAGGTTTAAATTAATTCTCAAACCGTTTGCACGTTGCGACACGTCCGGACATTTATCGGTCTTTTTTCCACCGTGAAAACTCCAGTAAATGCAAAACTTGTTGAAAACCCAAATTTTTTGGTGTGGTGCCTTGAATTGGTCGTACAAAGGCATAAAAAAATGGGGACATTTCAAGGATGTCGAGAAAGAACGTGCTCTCACACGAACCCTTGTGGCCTACATAGAAATGCTCCGTTGAACATGGTATAGTTTTAGACATTCTTAAAATGACCCCAACTTTTGCAACCAAGTGGGCATGCCCATGGTAGGCATTCATGCTAGTTTTGAAGGATTTTCGACATCGTATGCAAGTTGCAACACATCCGACAATTTATCAGTCTTTTTTTACCGAGAAAACTCCAGAAAATGCAAAATTTGTAGAAAACCAAACAACTTGGCATGATGCCTTTAATTGGTCATGCAAGCTTGGAGTCATTTAACGGATGTCAAGAAACAACATGGTCTCAAACGGAGCCTTCTGGCCTACTCAGACACCCTACGTTGAATATGCTATTTTTTTGACATTCTTGAAATGACCCCAACTTTTTTACTAGGTGGGCATGCCCATGGTGGGAATCCATGCCAGGATTGAAGGAAAAAGTATTTAAAATCATAATTCAAACAAGTATTTAAAACTATTATTTTGAGTTGTTAACATAACTATAAATACAAAGGGGTAAAATAGTTCATCAATTTTTTAAAAAAATGAAAGAGAAATAAATAGAAGAATAATCGGACAACCAGAAACCGAAGAAAAGAAAACCAAGCAATGGTACTAAACCGTGCACGCACCACTAGTTACAATCGGAACTTCAATTGTTGAATACGGACTGTACCTAGTGGAACAGCAAGGCCCATGTAGTTAGAGACCCATGGGCACCTGGTTAAACCACCGGAACACTGAACCACACAATCAGAGCCTTCTGGTTTATTACCACCTCCCGAATTGACCAAAATTGTAGCTGAGGGATGGCTATAAAAGCAGGACAGAGGGAGTTTGGTGCCCAAAAAAATGTTTTTGTTGGTGTGACTGTGCGAGCATAATTTTACTTTTTCTCAGTTTCAGTTAATTCCGTTTAACAAATTGGTTTTCGGTTTTTAACCCAAAAAATAATACCAAACCGTTTCCAAATTTCGAAACTGAAACTGAATCCAAAAACCAAAAAAACAGAAATTTTCGTTCGGTTCGGTTTTGCCTACCCTGACTATTTGCCTTTTTTTTAGGGGACCCTGAATATTTGCCGGCTGTGAGATTACATCCACAGGGGAGTGACTTGGGCCAGCCCAGTTCCAGGTTCAACTTGTGGGTTGCCCGCTAGTTTTTTTCTTCGTTGGTTTTCTGTTTGGTTTTTTCTTTCTGATTTTTATGTTGTTTTTGAAATTTTTCACTCTTCCAGTTTGGTTTCTCTCATAGTTTCTTTGGTTTTCATTTCAGGTTTTTTTCTTTTTCTTTTTTTAGATTTAGTTTTCCTATGGTTTTTTCTTCTTTTTTATTTTTTTATTGTCTTTCTGTGTATTTATACAAAGAGTTTACCCTTGTATTAGTAAATGTTCATCATACATTTAAAAAAATTCACCATATATTAAGAAAGTGTTCAATGTATTTTTTAAAAAGTGTTCACGTGTATTTGAAAATTGTTCAGGGTAACGTATATCACAAAAATGTTCAATGTGTATTTAAATATTGTTCGGTGTATGTCAAAAAATGTTCCATATGTATTTCAATATTGTTCAACGTATATCACAAAAATATTCAATGTGTATTTAAATATTGTTCAACATATATTAAAAAAATATTCAATGTATATTTAAAAAGTGTTCGTTGTATATAAAAAATTCAATAGTTGTTCAAATTTCAAAATTTTGCACACCTTTTTAAATTTTTTGTTCACTTTAAAAATCATATTTTAAAAGATTTTTTTGAATTTCTAAATTTGTTCATGATTTTCAAACATTATTCAAATTTTTTGAAGGAAATTTGTTCACATTTTATTTCAACAAATGTTGAAAATTTTGAAGAAAAAAATTTGTATTTGCCTCTATGCTTGGTACTTTAACTATAACGCCACAACTTAGCTGCCCTTGGCTTGATTGGCTATTAATACTTCTGCGGAGCTTGAGTTCGGGAGTTCAACTCCCAATCCTGCCCTTTATTTTTCCTGACATTTAATTCGGCGTCTGTGATTGGGCCTTTATTTTTCCTGGCATTTAGTTCGACGCGTGCAAATGGGACAGCACAACGTATACTTTCTGACAGGTGACCCATCATACATACGAAAGTGAATACGACTTGTCAAAGATCCATATTGCGCTTTATAGTTTAGTGAGGGGGGTTATACCGAAGCGGGGCTCACTCTACTTGTTTGGGCTTATACTTCAGCTTTTGCAGCCTTTTCACTTTGGATTAAAAGCCAAAAGGCTCCTATTTAGGGAGAAACGCCCACACCAGTCGAGGAAAAATCAATACCTGCATGCATGCGACTTGAGAAGCGCTGAGATTAAGAGCATGGTTAATAGTGCAGCCTTCTGCTGGCCGGGCCATCCACGTCGATCAGACCCTTGTTCCCTCCAGGGTTTGGTCCGTGGCCGGCATTCCCTTCGTCGGTAACTGCTCCGGTAAGCAACATGTTGCCTATGCTCCCATTACTAGTTAGGTTTTCTTTTCATTCATTGCGAATCGATTGGATTGGATTGCAAATTTGAATCGATTTGATTGGATTGGATTGGATTCGGTTCGAATCCATTCAATTTGGATCCGTGCTATGTGTCTCCTTAGAGAGTACTTACTAGGTTGTTCTTGCTATCATGAAAATGCTAGATTGGTAGTTATGTTCTTGCATTGCATAGACTGCTTGCTAGGTTGTTCTTGCTACAATCACAATGCTAGTTAGAGTGTTGCTATAATCAGAATAGTTACTAGGTTGTTGGTATGATTAGTATAGTTGCTAGGTTTTTGTTGTGTGCATGATCATGGTAGGTGATATGTTCTTGCATGACATGGTAGGACAATGCATGTGCATGTTATAAATAGTAGGACAAATATACATGCATTATCACCCTATGACAAATGTGCATGCATTTTGGGCAGTACTATGATGCACTAATCATAGCAATGCCATGATGAGATGCTGTTGCAATTGGGCATCATTACCTCCTATGATATTGTGCTGGTTACTTAATGTCGTCCACTGATCCGACAAGGGTGGAGCACTGAGTATCGGGGTGGAGAATAGACCGTCAGGGCGGAGCGCAGGGTGTCAGAGTGGATCACTTGGCAGCAGATGGAGGGAATTGAAGCAGTAGAATCAACAGCGTACAACGGACACCTCAGAGTGAACGGTGACATGGGGGATGGCGAGCGGCGACCAATGATGGAAGAAGGCGATGACCGGAGCTTGGAGGAGGCAAATATGTGCAGGGGAGGAGTTGTCCACGAAGTGAAGATACACATGGGGGCGGCTGGGAAACCTAAAGCTCGTGCATTCGGGGAGAAGAGTGGAAACGTGCAAGGGTAGATGGTGGGGGTGGCGGCGTTGGCCTAGTCTGGGAGGTGACTTTGTGGAATCACAGCGTAGGGAGCCTCGATGGCCTATAGCTCCACCTCGGTCACGTCTTCTCAATAGAAATATCTGTGACAGCTGCTGCCAGTGTTGTGGGCGGCGCGACCACCGGAGCTAAGCTGGGCAGTGGAGGGAGGTGCTGTGGTGATGGGCGGTGTGGTCACTGAAGCTAAGGCTGGAGGGAGGTGTGACGTCGGAGTTTGGCCAAGGAAGGTCGTGGTTACGGCTGTTCACCAGGATAGGACGCAATGAACCATTTGTCTGCTCACTGCATGGTCCACCATGTTAATTGCTAAAGGTCTTTTGAGTTATGGGTAAGACTAGTTTTGACGGCTAGATGTTTAAATTGGGCCTGCTCATGAGGTGGTTAGTGCTCTGTGTACATTAAATGAGGTGTACCTAAGAAAGAAATAGTTTGCACTTTTATAAGTAGTAGATAAAAAAATTGTGCTGCAACTCGTGTTCCGAACTAAATTTATATCTATACCTATTAATAAAGGACGGTGTGTGTCTCCGACTTTTTTGTCCGTCCACGCATATAACGATGAGTTTTGTCAGTCATCCTGGCCCGCCGCATATATTCCATTTTTCTGTCAGTCCCCTACGTGGGCCGAGCTGGGCCTGCCCCACACTATTTTCAACCGACCTGCCGTACAATTGTGTTACAAGAGAGGGTTTGTTAGCCACTTAAATAGCGCCACCTCGATTCTTTACACCCAATCCCATCAATTTATTTCATTTGCAAAATGCTTGAAATATAAACAAGCCTCCTCAAGATTCAAGAAACAGAGAGAACGAAAAGAAAGACTCGATAAAGGAGGGGACATGCATGGCTCAAGCAAATTAGATTGACCAGAAGGAATTAACTCCTAAGGATTGTGGGACTGCCAGATTGGGCATTAGTCGCAAGATTATCAAAGGAAGGATTGTGGCTCCTCCATTGTAAAGGAAGTGCTGCCATTGTAAAGGAGGACGTTTGCACCACCATTGATTGGGCATTAATCGCGATAATCAAAGGCGACATTGTGAGCTGCCCTGCCATGCATGCGCGGGATTCCTTTGTAAAGTTTGCATCCTAAAAATCTGATGTCGTTTGCAGCCACGCACAGGAGACTTCGTAAACTTTGCATCCTAAAAATGCGATGCTGTTGCACGGGAAGTTTTGCTTGGACATACGATCCTTAGTTCCTTCGTACATCTGTGTCAATTTTCTCTATCATTGCAACAAACGGGACATTATGTTTGCACATATTATTTTCAATAAATTAGTGTTAATTTTCTCCTCTGTTAAAACACACGGGCTCCCGTAAGTGGAAAAAGGAAAAAAGGATTCATGCTTGCTCTCTTTCTACTTCAAAAACCCAAAATTGAAGCTACAATTTTGTATGTAAAAAAATGTGTATGTTGCCCGCACACAGAATTTTTCATTCTTCTGATCTCGGTGAGGGATTGAACTCGTTACCTCCCATACAATGTCAAGGCTCCAGCCAATTGTCCTAGCTCATGCTTAGGTTTGTTTAATCCTACCTCGGTGCCTTACATCCAACTGTACCAGTTTATATTGACCACTTTATATACGCCTACAAACTTGCATGTACGTACAAGTTGACTGTTAGGCAGATTCATAAGGGCAAGGCCAACGCGTAGCCCCAAACCAGATGCCCCGTTGGCTAGCTAGGTTCAAACTCCACCATGGAGCAAAACCAGTAGCCTCGCAGGTGTCAGTGTTGCATCTGCAAGAGGCGGGTTCTCAAGGGAGAAAGAGCAGTGGTCCTCCTTGCAAAAGTGGGGAAAGGCAAAAAGGGAGAGAGATAAATTGCTTGGTGACTTGCCATGGGAGAGGCAGCACGTCAAAGGGACACGGGATAGCTTCAGACTTTAGCAATGGGGGATGAAAGCTCCACACCATAGCCTCACTCCATTTGGTCTAGCTGGATGCACGGGGCATCACCTTAGTGCTGCCCCCATTGTACATGTCCTAATAGAGCTAGCTGTAAACGAATCTATAAAAGTTGGTCAAGTCTCGAAAGTTGACTATTGTACAGACTCCTAGATATGCTAGCAAGGAAGGAATCTTGTATGGGCAACGCATCTAGTATACAGGAAGGAAGGAAGGAATTGCCAATGGGAAAACATTGCAGAGGACCGTTGACGAGGGATGGAAGGAGGATTCCGCTCAAGAAAAGTCTCCTTCCTTCTCCCGCCGGCACCATCGCCTATCCGCCCCATCTCCGATGGCCTTTGGGCCATGAAGATGCGGAGGATCTCGGCCCCCCACCGGCGGGAGGGACTCCGTTCTTGTTTTTGTTAGGTTCAACATCTAGGTTGGGGATGTGCGGGGGTGCCGATGTCCCTTAGTAGGAATAATGTCTCCAACGTCTGATCCCCATCCCGATGGTGTGAATAGCGTTGTCGAAGGATGTGTGGAGGTGTGTCTCCGTCGGATCTTGTGGGATTCGATCGATGTTGATCTTTGATGGATCTATTTAGATTCAGTTTTTGTTCGTCTTCGTTCGTGTGGTTAGGTTTGATCTTTCGATCTACAACTCTCTTAATCGGTGATGGTTGCTACTCTAGTGCGCTGGTCCTTTGGAGTCTTAGCACTATGATGTCCGGACTGTTTACTACAACAAGGTTTGCCCGGCTCTGGTGAGGGAGGGGCGATGACAGCGGCGCGCCTTCGGCTTGCTCCTGTGCTTGTAGTTGTCACTAGGTGGTCCATGGACCCTGCTTGTAATTTTTATTACCTACTAGCAAAAGAGCCCGTGTGTTGCAACGGGAGAGAAAATAACACACACTCGTAACCTAATAACCATGACTGAAGATCCTAATAGGTCCACGCCCTTTATTTTCACATGGCATCACATTCGTGTTGCCGACGGTGGCCTTAGTGCTCACACAATGAAAACACGTTCAGTCCTAAGGCGTCTCTCTCTCTCTCTCTCTCACGCGCGCCCGCACACTCGCTCGCAATAAGATGAGAAATATGTTGCTTTTCCCCGCGAGGTTTTTCAAAGCATGTGTGGTTGATACGTCTGCAACGTATCTATAATTTTTTATTGTTCCATGTTGTTATATTATCATTCTTGGATGTTTTACATTCATTTTATAGCAACTTTATATCATTTTTTGAGACTAACCTATTGACATAGTGGCCAGTGCCAGTTGCTGTTTTTTGCTTGTTTTTTTTACTTCACAGAATATCCATATCAAACGGAGTCAAAACGCAGCGAAACTTTTTGGAGATTTCTTTCTGCCCAGAAGACAACTTGGGAGCCAAGGAAGTGCACGAGGGAAGGCCCATGGGGCCCACCACCCACCTGGGCGCACCAGAGGCCCCT
The DNA here is from genome assembly GCA_011799875.1 of Thinopyrum elongatum. Classification (NCBI taxonomy): domain Eukaryota; kingdom Viridiplantae; phylum Streptophyta; class Magnoliopsida; order Poales; family Poaceae; genus Thinopyrum; species Thinopyrum elongatum. The sequence goes on from CM022297.1 coordinate 467,563,312, forward strand.
AGCGCGCCCTGATGGATGGTGGGGCCCACAGAGGTCCTTTCCACCACCTCTGAGCTCTATAAATACCCAAATATTCCAGAAACCCTAGGGGAGTCGACAAAACACAATTCCAGCCGCCGTAAGTTCCAGAACCACGAAATCCAATCTAGAGCCCTATTCCCCCACCTTGCCGGAGGGGAACACGATCGCGGAAGGGTTCATCATCCTCATTGGTGCTCCTCCGATGATGCGTGACTAGTTTACCACAGACCTACGGGTCCGTAGGCAGTAGCCAGATGGCTTCTTATCTCCTTTTGATTCTCAATACAATGTTCTCCTCGATATCCTTGGAGATCTATTTGTTGTAATGACTTTTTGCGGTGTCTTTGTTGGGATCCAATGAATTGCGAGTTTATGATCAGTTCTATCTATGAATATTATTTGAGTCTTTTTTTATCTCTTATATGCATGATTGTTATAGCCTCGTATTTCTTCTCCGAACTTTGGTTTGGTTTGGCCAACTAGATTGATTTTTATTGCAATGGGAAGAGGTGCTTTGTGATGGGTTCGATCTTGCGGTGTCCTCACCCAGTTAAAGAAGGGGTAGCGAGGCACACATGTATCATTGCTATTAAGGATAAAAAGATGGGGTCTATTCCTACATGAATAGATCTTGTCTACATCATGTCATCGTTCTTATTGCATTACTTCATTTCTCCATAAACTTAATACACTAGATGCATGATGGATAGCGGTCGATGTGTGGAGCAATAGTAGTAGATGCAATCAGGAGTTCGTCTAATCTTGGACGTGATGCCTATATACATGATCATTGCCTTGGATATCGTCATAATTATTTGCTCTTCTATCAATTGCCCAGCAGTAATTTGTTTACCCACCGTATGCTATTTTCTCGAGAGAAGCCACTAGTGAAATCTACGTCCCCGGGTCTATCTTTTATCATATTGTTTTCAGATCTATTATTCAAAAAAACCCAAAAATACCTTGCTGCACTTTTCTTTCTTTATTTTATTTTGTGTTTTCGCTAGATCTATTTATCCAATCTCATACAATTTTATCTATCTTATTACCGAGGAGGGATTGACAACCCCTCTTACGCATTGGGTTGCAAGTATTTGTTATTTGTGTGCAGGTACCGTTTACATAGTGTTGCTTGGTTCTCCTACTGGATTGATAACCTTGGTTCCATAACTGAGAGAAATACTTACCGTTGTTGTGCTGCATCATCCTCTCCTCTTCGGAGAAATACCAACGCAGATACAAGCAATCAGGAAGAATTTCTGGCGCCATTGTCGGGGAGACATCATCAACATCTATCAGGTTCCTAATCACAAATCTCATCTCCTTGCAATTTACATTATTTGCCATTTTTCTCTCGTTTTCATCTCCCCACTTCTAAAACATTTTTGCGAAAAGCACAATTTTTTTTGCATTCTTTTTGTTTGCCTTTTTCTCGTTTGATCTTTTGTTTGCTCGAACCTATCATCATGAGTGACTTTGGTATGGCAGAAACAGATGATGGCAGAACTCCTAAAATTGGACGTTCTGGCAATCTGGATGCCAAAACTTTTGTTTTGGGACAAGGGAATGTTATAGGAAAAGAAACTATACTAGAATTCTTCAATTGTGTTGGAACTTTGACTTGTGATGATGCTCCTATACTTAAAAGAACTAAAACTTATGCGGAAGCTATTTCAGCATTAGTTCTGAAACTTGAGAATAGATTTATCCGTACTCATCCTACCTTGCAAAAATTGTTTTATGAGCTGCCCGTTATAAAGGACCCAAAAGCTAAAAAAATAACCACCCTTATTCTTATGAATGAATTTGATCACATAGTACGAGAATCTAGGGAGATCTTTGATTATTATGGTATGAACCATGAAAAACCGGTAATAGATGAGATCCTTTACAATAGTGATTATGTATTAAGACATTTGCTTGGTAATAATCAAATTTTTTATGAGAACCTTAAAAAGGAAATTCCCGTTTTGGATGTGATCCAACAAGTTTTCAATTATGTTAATCAACAATATTCTTCGATTGTAGCCGGGAATCAAAGGGGATACAAAGATGGAAAACTTGATAATGCTAAAATTTCTATGGACAATGTGATTCAAGTTATTTTTGAAAAATCTCCTGAATAAAACACATCTATGAAAAAGAAAACCAAAGATGACAATACTTGAATCTATGCATTATGCCTAGCTAGGGGCATAAAACGTTAGCGCTTGTTGGGAGGCAACCCAACGAATAAAATTTATTTTTGCTTTTTCTTTATGTTCTTGAGTGTTTGTACAATTATGCCTCTGTTATGATTGTGTTTCTTATGATTTAATTAGTGTTTGTGCCAAGTAATGCCTTTAGGATGGCTTTGGGTGATAGTTGATTTGATCCTGTTGAAAAACAGAAACTTTTGTGTCCAGTAGCAGAATTTTTAAATTTCATAGAAGCGACGAAAAATTCTGAATTATTTTACACAAGATTGATATATGAATTGCCTATGTTGTCCTAATTTTTCAGAAATTTTGGAGTTACAGAAGTATGAGTAAAATTCGAGTCTTTACAGACTGTTCTGTTTTTGACAGATTATGTTTTTGTTGCATTGTGTGCTTATTTTGATGAATCTATGGATTGTATCGGGGAGTATAAGCCAAGGTAAAGTTAGAATACAGTATATATAATGCAATATGAATGGTTTTGTAATAGTACTTAAAGCAAAGATTGGTTTTCTTATACTAACGGATCTCACGAAGGTTCTGTTAAGTTTTGTGTGATTGAAGTTTTCAAGTTTTGGGTGAGATCTCGATGGGTGAAGGAATAAGGAGTGAAAAGAGCCTAAGCTTGGGGATGCCCATTGCACCCCAAGGTAATATTCAAGGAGAACCAAGAAGCTAAGCTTGGGGATGCCCCGGAAGGCATCCCCTCTTTCTTCTAACAACCATCGGTAATTTTACTTGGAGCTATATTTTTATTCATCACATATCATGAGTTTTGCTTGGAGCATCTTGTATTATATGAGTCTTTGCTTGTTTAGCTTTTTAGTTTGTCGTAATCATCCTTGCTGGACACACCTATTTGAGAGAGCCATAATGATGCTAAGATTTGTTAGAATTTCTCTATGTGCTTCACTTAAATTTTTTGAGCTATGGAATTGCTCTAGTGCTTCACTTATATTTTTTTGAGCACGGTGGTGCTTTATTTTATTTTTTTGAAGAAATACTCTCATGCTTCACTTAGATTAATTTGAGAGTTAGTAAAATTTTGAAGAAATTTTGCCATGCTTCACTTACATTATTTTGAGAGAAGGAAAAAAATTGTTTATGCTCATGTTCTTCACTTAAATTTATTTGAGAGCTTGTTAAAAGCAACGGTAATATATGAAATTAGTCCCAAAGTGATAGATATTCAAGAGAGATATAATAAAAACTTTCATGAAGATCATTGGACATTATAAATTTGATTCTTTGTAATAGTTTTGAGATATGATGATAGTAATATATGAGTCATGTTCATGAGTAATTATGCTTTAGTAAGAATATTGGTGTTAAGGTTTGTGATTCCCTATGCAAGCACGAAAGTCAATAATTATGCAATGAAATTACATCCTACTTATGGTGCATTATTCGGTGTTAGTTATGCTTAATGCTCGTTTATGAGAATTTTTGTTTCTTGGTTGGTTGCTTCTCAATCTTTTTGCTAGCATTTCCTTGTACTAAGTGGGAATACTACTTGTTCATCCAAAATCCTTAAACCCAGTTATGCCATATGAGTCCATCATACCTACATATATGCGGTATTGCTGTGCCATTCCAAGTAAATTTGTATGTGCCAACTCTAATTTTCAAAATGAATTTCCTTTTTGTGTGCCCGTACCGCTCATGAAGCAGCAGGGGGTGGCCAATATTTGTCCATGCTAGATGTGTTATTCTCAAGATGAGTTTTTATTCACTTGTCATTGCACGAGAGTGTGGCGGTAATAGGGATGCCCAGTCCCGAAATGAAAAAGAAATTTACTTTATGTTGTCAAATAATAAATTCCGTGGAAAGTGTTGGTATGGAAGGCACCCGTGGATACGGCTAGCCATGGATTGTGAAATAATGGTCGAAAAAGGAATAAACTTTATTTTATGTTTGGGAACCGCCTATGATGTATCTAGCATGGAAAGTATTGGGAATTACTCGATCATTTTTGTCGACGAGAAAATCATGCCTCTCAAAAAAATTTATCTCTCAATTTAAGCTTTGAGCTCTGGCACCTCTACAAATCTCTGCTTCCCTCTGCGAAGGGCCTATCTATTTACTTTTATGCAATTTTTATTTGAGTCTCCATCTTCTCTTATAAAGCACCTACAAGCGAGCAATATGATCATACTTGTGCATTGGATGCAGCTAATATTCGAGTGTGTTTCATGAATGGACCAATGATTGAGCATGATGGGCTAGAGATAACTTTCTTTAGTGTTGTATTTTGAAAGACATGGTTGCTTGTTGATATGCTTGAGTATTGAAGTCTTCATGTCAATTATAGACTATTACTTTGAATCATCTAAGAGTCCAAATGTTCATGCTACAAAAGAAAAGAATATGTGCTGAACATGTTAGACAGCATTCCACATCAAAAATTCTGTTTTTATCATTTACCTACTCGAGGACGAGCAGGAATTAAGCTTGGGGATGTTGATACGTCTCCATCTATAATTTTTGACTGTTCCATGCTGTTATATTATCATTCTTGGATGTTTTACATTCATTTTCTATCAACTTTATATCATTTTTTGGGACTAATCTATTGACATAGTGCCCAGTGCCAGTTGCTGTTTTTTGCTTGTTTTTTTACTTCGCAGAATATCCATATCAAACGGAGTCTAAACGCAGCAAAACTTTTTGGAGATTTCTTTCAGCTTAGAAGACAACTTGGGAGCCAAGGAAGTGCATGAGGGAAGGCCCATGGGGCCCACCACCCACCTGGGCGCGCTAGAGGCCCCCTGGCGTGCCCTGATGGGTGGTGGGGCCCACGAAGGTCCTTTCCACCGCCTCTCAGCTCTATAAATACCCAAATATTCCGGAAACCCTAGGGGAGTCGACAAAACACAATTCTAGCCACCGCAAGTTCCATAACCACGAGATCCAATCTAGAGCCCTATTCCGGTACCTTGCTGGAGGGGAACACGATCACAGAGGGGTTCATCATTCTCATTGGTGCTCCTCTGATGATGCGTGAGTAGTTTACCACAGACCTACGGGTCCGTAGGCAGTAACTAGATGGCTTATTCTCTCTTTTTGATTCTCAATACAATGTTTTCCTCGGTGTTCTTGGAGATCTATTTGATGTAATAACTTTTTGCGGTGTGTTTGTTGGGATCCGATGAATTGCGAGTTTATGATCAGTTCTATCTATGAATATTATTTGAGTCTTCTTTGATCTCTTATATGCATGATTGTTATAGCCTCGTATTTCTTCTCCGAAACTTTGGTTTGGTTTGGCCAACTAGATTGATTTTTCTTGCAATGGGAAGAGGTGCTTTGTGATGGGTTCGATCTTGCGGTGTCCTCACCCAGTGACAAAAGGGGTACGAGGCACGCATGTATCGTTGCTATTAAGGATAAAAAAGATGGGGTCTATTCCTACATGAATATATCTTGTCTACATCATATCAACGTTCTTATTACATTACTCTGTTTCTCCATGAACTTAATACACTAGATGCATGCTGGATAGCGATCGATGTGTGGAGTAATAGTGGTAGATGCAGGCAGGAGTCGGTCTACTAATCTTGAACGTGATGCCTATATACATGATCATTGCCTTGGATATCGTCATAATTATTTGCTCTTCTATCAATTGTCCAATAGTAATTTGTTTACCCACCGTATGCTATTTTCTCGAGAGAAGCCACTAGTGAAATCTACAGCCCCCGGGTCTATCTTTTATCATATTGTTTTCAGATCTATTATTTCAAAAACCCAAAAATACTTTGCTGCACTTTTCTTTAAATTTTTTATTTTGTGTTTTCGCTAGATCTATTTATCCAATCTCATACAATTTTATCTATCTTATTACCGAGGAGGGATTGACAACCCCTCTTACGCGTTGGGTTGCAAGTATTTGTTATTTGTGTGCAGGTACCGTTTACATAGTGTTGCTTGGTTCTCCTACTGGATTGATAACCTTGGTTTCATAACTGAGGGAAATACTTACCGTTGCTGTGCTGCATCATACTCCCCTCTTCGGGGAAATACCTACGCGGATACAAGCAATCAGCGGTTATCGATGTTTTTATTTCCTCTCAATCTGAATTTAATGGGTGTTTATTTGCAATTCGGATCGCCGTCGATACGAAAGAAAAACGGACCGTGCACTACATATCAAGTTTGCACCAAAAATAATATTTTAGAAATATTTAACAGTTAAAAATAACATCATATTTAGATTCTACACATTTTTATAATCAAACTTCATATATAACATGTTAAAATCGGAGTTACTGTATAAAAGATATGGATAATTTTGTTCTAGATAAACTGCGAATTGATTAACCAAAAAGTCAGGGGTTTTTTTTTTGTTAAAATGAAAAAAACGATTCGGCTGACTTAAATATGGATTGTGAGTTGATTACCTGAAAAGTTTGGGGGTTTTCTGAGAAAATGCCCAAAAACGGTTCGGCTACGACTTAAACGTGTACTGCTGGTTAATTTACAGAGAACAGAGGGGGTTCTTTATAAATGATGCGACGGTGAATGGGCGGAGCACTTCGTGCTTTATTATTATTAGCAAACATGCATGTGCGTTGCATTGGAAGAAAAAAATATCACATGCCCTTAACCCGAACAACCCAAGCCCCTCATTTTTGTACACGTCCTATATTTCAACATGGAGTCGCACCGGTGTTGCCCATATCCTTTTTTCTGCCCATGCTGGTCGTGGTCGCGGTGCCCATCTGATCGCAACACATTTGGACATGGTCAACTCTAAGGTGACGAGCTCGGTCACCACACACACTTTTATTGAACTGCACCAGTGCAAGAGAATGTTTAGAAGTATATAAACCAATCTCGTTCAGTTGGACGTGTGGGCCGCCCGTAGTGAGCTACTCCCTGCACCTCATTAATACGCCACCCCTTATAAGGATTGACTACAATGAGAAAAAAAAATAGTACCAAACATTACAATAGCATCGTCTTCCATTGACCACTCCACACCTGCCAAATTAAGTCCATTGTGCATCATATAATGAGAGAAGAATGGGTTTAAATGAAGCGGGGATCTCACTTTGGATATCGCGTCGTCGCCTCAGCCATGTCCATCTCACAATGTCCGTGCTTTGCTACGTACTAAATGGGGTTGCCATAAACCTGGGTTTGTCGAGTCGAGTAAGTTCCAGATGAACTAAATATAAGCTTGATTCAATATGTATTGAATATACATTGTGAAAACTGGAAGCATGTCTGAGAATTTAGTTTCAGTCTGAATCTTACAGGAAACAAATATAATTAATCCCTCACTAAAAAACTAGGCATAACTTACACTAAGAATAACCCTGAGAATATACTAAAAACTGACACACTGATTAAACTATTGATGCATTTGATAAGGAGATGCCACCTCACTTAAAGCCTTCATACAAAATACTCATATAATAGGTTGGCTCTTAGATTGGCTATAAGCATTTAATATTTGCATGAGCAATGTATATATGATTGGAAGAGAGTTGCATGTATACTACTTTTTCTTGATCTATGTGCTATAGCCGGGCTATAGAATAAAAGCCCGCTTCACTCTCTCTCTCCTCTCTTCTCACTCCTCCAAGTAAGATTTTAATGGAGTCAATTACACCGGTGGTGCTAGAACTTGGCGCAAACGGTCACTTTAGTGCTACAACTTGCGGGATACATTAAAGTGGTGCAAAAACTTGGCTTGAACGTGCAAATACGATGTAAATCTCGTTTGTATACGGCCGCAACGCTGACGAGGCATGACAGGAGACATAGGGCCCGCTGTCAGTGACTGCATAGTGAAGGTTGGGCGTTAGACCTGGCCATGGGATACCCGGCCCGGCCGGCCCGACCCGACCCGGCCCGGCCCGACCCGACCCGGCCCGGCCCGACCCTGCCCATGGGCCGGGCCTGGGCCTGAGATCTAAGGCCGACGCCCGGGCTGGGCCGGGCTCGGGCCCGACATATTTGCGATTTAGGGAAGGGCCCCGGCCCGAAGGCCCGACGGGCTTTTGCACTGATGGGCCGGGCCTGGGCCTGATATTTAGGCCCGACATTTGGCCAGGTATACTGGGCGTGTGGCGTGCTCTTTTTGCAAAAACACCCTTGGATTTTTATTTTTTTTCTCACGAAAAGGCACCTGTTAGGCGTGTGGCATCTGGTGGGTCTCACTTGTGAGTGAAACATCACAAATTTTGTTAGAATGAAAAATATGGCGCAGAGGGATTCGTACGGGTGACCGCGGTCTAACAAGCGTGCGCGGCTACCCACCCGCCCAGAGTTCAGTTGCTGATGCATAAGCATACACAAGTTTTATATCTTTGAATTTTAATCCGTAAAAAAAGTTTTGCCCGTGGGGTTTCGAACAAGCTACCCATGTAAAACAAGTAGGAGGGCGTGCCACTCCAACTATGGACTCTCACATGTTTTTTTTGTTTGAGACAAATGGACTCTGAAGTGTAAATATAATTGTACAGTTCATGTCTATAACAGAACGTGCTCCTGGGCTACAATTTACATGTCTATAACAGAATATGTATATTATTTATAATTACAATTTTTAGGTTTGATATTTATAGTTATAAAAAAATGTAAATTGTAATATAAATAATATACATATAAAAATATATAAACCAAAAAATGTCCACCTATAATTAAAATCCATCAAATAAATTATGAAATATTTTTATAATTTTATCTTTTTGCATATGAATTAAATATCAAAGTAACTTTAGAAAATATTGTATGTAAATAAATTATCCTATAAGTTCAAAAAAAAATTTTTTTATAAAATAATTAATTATGTTGTATATAAAATTGACCAAGATTTAATTTGTTCATGTTGTTTTATAAGTGTTCATGCATTTTTATAATTTTTTTGTGTTTTCTATAAATTATATTTGTATTTCTAAATTAATTTAAATATATGTATGAAAAAAAATTAGCCTAGTGTGCCTCAGACTGCAGATTCTCAGATGAATAGGTATTTACAATACAATTTACATTTTTTTAGGCTAAAAAGAGAAAAGGAAAAACAAGCCAACATGTTTAACGCACGAAATGCTAGTGGTTGTATTGCTAGGTGCTGCTGGTGGTAATTGTCAGGTCGCTAGTACAAAATCCCACGGCGGTATCTTTTTTTCAAATTTACAATTCTTATTTTACATTCCCCGTGATCTTTTTTTCTTCTTCTTATTTTACATTATTTTAGGTCGGGATGTAAAAGGCTTAGTATCATTATATGACATCAATTGTTATTTGCTGGGTTGGCTAGCCGCGCACTCAGTTTGACCCAAGCGTCACCGGTTCGAGTCATGCGGGGTTTCCATTTTTCATTCTGAAACTAATAAAATTTGTGATGTTTGGCTGACAAGTGGGATCATCCGATGGCACACATGCAGTTACTGCGTAAACTTAACAGGGGCCTTTATGTGAGGAAAAAGTGAAAAATAAGAATTCAAGGTTTTTTTGCAAAAAGAGCACGCCACACACCCGTCTTCCCAATATGGTCACTGACAGCGGGCCCTACGCCACGCTGTCATGCCCCGTTAGCGTTGCCGGCGTATAGAAACGAGATTTGCATCGTATTTGCACGTTCAAGCCAAGTTTTTGCACCACTTCGATGTATGCCACAAGTTCTAGAACTAAAATGACCATTTGCACCAAGTTCTAGCACCATTGGTGTAATTGACTCATTTTAATGACATGGCAAGTCTTATAGCATATGCTAACTAGGCCTTATTAGATTTGCTCTCAGCCGACGAGCTCCTGCTGCACCGGTGTGGCTTCTAAGCCGCCACGCTCCAGCCATCTTCTAGGCCTGCAGCGGCCGCCGCGGGCTGCAGATCCTCCTCGGGCGCCCTCCGCATGTGCATCCCCCAGGGACTACCCTTTCGATGCACCCAATCAATGGACACATGCAGTTACTGCGTAAACTTAACAGGGGCCTTTATGTGAGGAAAAAGTGAAAAATAAGAATTCAAGGTTTTTTTGCAAAAAGAGCACGCCACACACCCGTCTTCCCAATATGGTCACTGACAGCGGGCCCTACGCCACGCTGTCATGCCCCGTTAGCGTTGCCGGCGTATAGAAACGAGATTTGCACCGTATTTGCACGTTCAAGCCAAGTTTTTGCACCACTTCGATGTATGCCACAAGTTCTAGAACTAAAATGACCATTTGCACCAAGTTCTAGCACCATTGGTGTAATTGACTCATTTTAATGACATGGCAAGTCTTATAGCATATGCTAACTAGGCCTTATTAGATTTGCTCTCAGCCGACGAGCTCCTGCTGCACCGGTGTGGCTTCTAAGCCGCCACGCTCCAGCCATCTTCTAGGCCTGCAGCGGCCGCCGCGGGCTGCAGATCCTCCTCGGGCGCCCTCCGCATGTGCATCCCCCAGGGACTACCCTTTCGATGCACCCAATCAATGGACACATGCAGTTACTGCGTAAACTTAACAGGGGCCTTTATGTGAGGAAAAAGTGAAAAATAAGAATTCAAGGTTTTTTTGCAAAAAGAGCACGCCACACACCCGTCTTCCCAATATGGTCACTGACAGCGGGCCCTACGCCACGCTGTCATGCCCCGTTAGCGTTGCCGGCGTATAGAAACGAGATTTGCACCGTATTTGCACGTTCAAGCCAAGTTTTTGCACCACTTCGATGTATGCCACAAGTTCTAGAACTAAAATGACCATTTGCACCAAGTTCTAGCACCATTGGTGTAATTGACTCATTTTAATGACATGGCAAGTCTTATAGCATATGCTAACTAGGCCTTATTAGATTTGCTCTCAGCCGACGAGCTCCTGCTGCACCGGTGTGGCTTCTAAGCCGCCACGCTCCAGCCATCTTCTAGGCCTGCAGCGGCCGCCGCGGGCTGCAGATCCTCCTCGGGCGCCCTCCGCATGTGCATCCCCCAGGGACTACCCTTTCGATGCACCCAATCAATGGACACATGCAGTTACTGCGTAAACTTAACAGGGGCCTTTATGTGAGGAAAAAGTGAAAAATAAGAATTCAAGGTTTTTTTGCAAAAAGAGCACGCCACACACCCGTCTTCCCAATATGGTCACTGACAGCGGGCCCTACGCCACGCTGTCATGCCCCGTTAGCGTTGCCGGCGTATAGAAACGAGATTTGCACCGTATTTGCACGTTCAAGCCAAGTTTTTGCACCACTTCGATGTATGCCACAAGTTCTAGAACTAAAATGACCATTTGCACCAAGTTCTAGCACCATTGGTGTAATTGACTCATTTTAATGACATGGCAAGTCTTATAGCATATGCTAACTAGGCCTTATTAGATTTGCTCTCAGCCGACGAGCTCCTGCTGCACCGGTGTGGCTTCTAAGCCGCCACGCTCCAGCCATCTTCTAGGCCTGCAGCGGCCGCCGCGGGCTGCAGATCCTCCTCGGGCGCCCTCCGCATGTGCATCCCCCAGGGACTACCCTTTCGATGCACCCAATCAATGGACACATGCAGTTACTGCGTAAACTTAACAGGGGCCTTTATGTGAGGAAAAAGTGAAAAATAAGAATTCAAGGTTTTTTTGCAAAAAGAGCACGCCACACACCCGTCTTCCCAATATGGTCACTGACAGCGGGCCCTACGCCACGCTGTCATGCCCCGTTAGCGTTGCCGGCGTATAGAAACGAGATTTGCACCGTATTTGCACGTTCAAGCCAAGTTTTTGCACCACTTCGATGTATGCCACAAGTTCTAGAACTAAAATGACCATTTGCACCAAGTTCTAGCACCATTGGTGTAATTGACTCATTTTAATGACATGGCAAGTCTTATAGCATATGCTAACTAGGCCTTATTAGATTTGCTCTCAGCCGACGAGCTCCTGCTGCACCGGTGTGGCTTCTAAGCCGCCACGCTCCAGCCATCTTCTAGGCCTGCAGCGGCCGCCGCGGGCTGCAGATCCTCCTCGGGCGCCCTCCGCATGTGCATCCCCCAGGGACTACCCTTTCGATGCACCCAATCAATGGACAGTGCCATGCACTATAGATGCTCCTCCCTCAATTCCCACTTCATCCCTCAATTTTCCATTTTTCTTGCTCCCCATGGATCACGTCTGCACTGCACTGTGCACTGGGTGCTGAGTTTCCTTCAATGAGCCCCCGGGGGCCTTGCATTGTTTAGGTGTAGCATCGTGTCTTCCTATATCCTTTCTCTTACCACCTAGGTGATACTCATCCAGCTGCCAGCTTCTGGGTATGTGCAAGTTTTTCACGTATATAAACTAGTGTGGTTGAATATAAGAGGTCGAGGTGGGACTATTTCATAATTGGGCGAACACCGTTTAAGACAGAGACGTGCGTTAGGTCAAGTGGTCGCAGCCTTATATTCTTGGCGGAAGGCGTGAGTTCGATCCCACGTACTAGCCCTTATTTTTGCCGTCCTTTCTCAGAGTAGATGGGCCGGGACGAAAATTACGATGGTAAGAAACGTTTGTTTTTTTTATTAGTAGATATAGATAGATAGATAGATATAGATTATTAGATATAGATATAGATATAATGTTCTCTGTCCTGTCATGATTGATGAAAGATTGAAAATTTCTCTCAAAAAAAAATCATATGTATGACCTAAAGAAAAGAACTATGCATATGATTCGCAATCGATCATGTGCACTAATTAAAAAGAAAAGAATGGATGGAGAGCACAGAGCACGAGCCGGCAGCCCGTCACCGCCAATCGCGCTCTTTCCACCTGCTGCGCCGAACCACCGTCGTCGGCTCCTAGTCATACCGCACGCGCGCGCCCGCGCCCAGTCCACGTCTTCCTTCCTGATCCGGTGGTTCGCACCGCAACTACTCCGAAGACGCAGCCTGCCGGGCCGAACCGAGCGTCGGTCGGTTGGCTCCGCCGCACACTCCCGGCCTAACTCTAACTAACCACGTGAAAATCCTAAACAGTCAACGCGCTTACTGCTGCTTAACCTGACAGCGTGGACCTGTGTGCTCGGCCGCTGCGTGCCAAACCGAAAGCGACTCGTCGTCAAGCCATTATAAACAGCGGCTTTCCCTAATTTTCAGCCACCTACCCGCGCGCACAAGCCGCGAGACACCCAACCACCTCCGCCGGCGGCCACGGTCGGCAATGGAGCACTACGAGAGGCTAGAGAAGATCGGCGAGGGCGCCTCGGGCGTCGTCTACAAGGCCCGGGACCGCCGCACGGGCGCCACCGTCGCCGTCAAGCGCCTCCGCGGCGGCGGCTTCGGCGACGACGACGGCAGCCAGCTCTCCGAGGACCTCCTCCGCGAGGCGGCGTGCCTCGAGGCGTGCCGCGGCCACCCGTCCGTCGTCGAGCTGCGGGCCGCGCACCGCGATGCAGAGGCCGCGTTCCTGGTGATGGAGTACGTCGGGCCCAGCGTGGCGCAGGTCATGCGGGAGCGCGGCCGGCCCTTCCCGGAGGCCGACGGGCGCCGGCTCATGCGGCAGCTCCTGGACGGCGCCAGGGCGATGCACGACCTCGGGGTGCTGCACCGCGACCTCAAGCCGGACAACGTCCTCGTCGACGCCCACGGCGACCTCAAGATCTGCGACTTCGGGATGTCGCGCTTCGCGGCCGGAGGTGCCGCGACGGCGCCCTACACGTCGCCCGTGGTCACGCTGTGGTACCGCGCGCCGGAGCTCCTTCTTGGGTCGACGGAGTACGACGCGCGGGTGGACACGTGGGCGCTCGGGTGCATCATGGCCGAGCTCCTCGCCGGCGCGCCGCTGCTGCCCGGCAGGTCGGAGATGGACCAGCTGAACAGGGTGTTCGACACGGTCGGGACCGACGACATGACGGACTGGCCCGGCTTCTGCCGGCTCCCGCGCGCCGGCTCGCCGCTCTGCCAGCGCAGCAGGCCGCCCAGCCGGCTGCGGGAGATGTTCCCCGAACTGTCCGCCGCCGGCTTCGACGTCCTCAGCGGGCTGCTGGCCTGCAGGCCGGACAGGAGGCTCACCGCCGCGGACGCGCTCCGGCGGCCCTGGTTCACGGACGCCGAGTCGCCCGACGTTGACCAGCCTCGCAGCGCATGCGGCGGCCGCTTCACGGCGCGCGTCGGTGGCGTTGCTGACGCGATCGTTGTATAGAAAGCTCTAGATTCGTCATGATTCAACATTCTTTTAATCGGCTGAAGATTCGCTGGAGTGGCAGTGTACAGTTTTGGTGGCGGCTTGGTGGCTCCTGTCCTCTGCTCTGCGTTGTTGCACTGTCGTCTTCAGTTCCGTTAAGGTTGGTGGGATAGCTGGTGAAGTGGCACGAGTTCCTGCTGATAAGTTCATCGTTTTTTTTTCACCTCTTGTTTATGTTGTCCTTGCAAGCAATCGCAACGAGCATCTTGTGATACTACTATAAACAAAGCAATACAATAGTGGCAAAGCTCCCATGGACGAATCGCCATTGATTAGCATTCGTACCTCACGTCCGTAAAAAACTGTCCTGGTTGCTTCAAATCTGTCCGAATTTCAGGAACTGCAAGCATACACACTGCGATAGCACGCTCAGACTGGTAGTTACACCCAAACACCACGCGCGCACACAGATAGTACTTGCCGACAAGAATAAATTGTCGGAAACCTAGTAGGCCAGAGCGTCAGGCTCAGAGTCTCAGCGATGGTCCTGCCTGTGGTGTCCAGAGACGTCGGCCGTCGGTGTGGCCATCGGGCGGCGGCCACGTCCTCCCGTCCCCGCTCAAGTTGGTCCCAGTGCTGAAAAATGAAGAAGTACTACACGCCAAACACGCCATGTGTGGCGACCGTGCCTCACGTGTGATCCCGGCGAGCCACCGGGGAAACCGCGCGCGACTTCCACGAGCACGCGGCCTCGTGTCCTCGTCGACGGCGTCGGCCGAAATCACTTTTTGACCTTGTTTGCAAGTTAAGCATGATCTGACCCGCGCTTGCAAAATTTTCGTCATTTGACCTTTCTCCTATCGCCGGGTCGGTGACGGACTGACGGTAGGGTGTAAATGTCTACCGAGGCTCTGAAGTAGGATATTTATCCACGTGAGCGCGGCTAACGACCCCATCGCCTCTGTCGTCAATCCTACCTCCGAGGCCTCCGGCGGTAGCCAGTTATACCCTACCGCCATCGACCCCGGCGGTAGGGTTTGAACAGTTAAAAGCCACGCGCGCGGTGTGGGGTGGGGTGGGTTGGGTGGGGGGGGGGGGGGGGGGGGGCTAGCAGGGCCCACCCACCAAGCCAACCACCCTTCTTCCTTCTACCGCCCGAGAAAACAGAGAGGACGGCGACGGCTCTCCTCTCCACCCCCTCCCTTCGATCTCCTCTGTTTCCTCACCGCTCTTGTGGATCGAGATGACTCCACGATGAGAGAAGTAAGATCTTTTGATCCCTCCAATTAGTTTTAGTCAAACAGCTCTAATTTTGACGCATTTTTTGACACTAGGTGAACCCTAGTTCATCTCTTAGTTTGATTTTTTTTGTAACTAAATTTATTTAGAATGGATGTGTGTATCAATGGTTGGACATATGGATGCCTGGATGAATGGATGGATATATGGATATATGTTGGATGTGTGGATGAATGAATGGATATAGGTGAACCCTCATCTTGTAGTATTGATGTGTTTGGTATTGATATATTTAGAATGGATATACATATGCACGTTTGGTATTGCTATATTTAGAATGAATTCATATGTATATACATATATTTAGAAAGATGAATGTGTGGAGGCATATATTTAGAATGATGAATGAATGTCGATGAAATAATGCTAATGAATGAATGTGATGCATATATATCGAAGTTGGTTTAGATGTTTTCTTCAATTTGGACCATATTTTTCAGTTTGTTGTCGAAAAATTAACTTGAATTGGCAATTGTTTTAGGAGGATCCTTGATCAGAACATCGGCACTCGGTACACTATGCTCGACCTGCCTTCAACAATGGTCATCGCGCACACTATATCGAGAATGGACTGGTAATAAGCGATGCTCATGATCAAATTCTTGCAAAAAAAATTGGCGCATCGTCAACTTGTCAAGTTCCCCTGTAATGTGTTTGGTGGCACCAGAATCTGCGTACCAATTTGTGTCAATCCCGTAGGAGTTGGTGATGAGGTTGGCCTTCTTCTTTTCTTCATGGTCCTCCTCATAGCGGTGCCAGCAAGCCCTTGTGCCGCCGGCGTGATACTTGTAGCATATTTGGAACTCGGGATATTCTCCCTCATGATGTTGTTGCTGTGGTGGTTGTCGTTGGCGTTGCTGATAGCCGCCGCCTCCACCGTCGCGAGTAGGAGAGGGAGAGGCACTACCACCACAACCGCGCCCTATGTTCCCTTGCCCGCGACCTCCTCTAGCCCGGGACTCCCCGCGCCCTCTATACACGACGTATGCAGATGAGCGGAAACCGAATGGTCCGTTGCCCAACATCTCCATCCTCTGGTCGAACGCAGAAATCTGCGAGAAAAGATCATCAACGGCGATGGAGTTCTTGATGGCGCCAACTGCTGCAACTATGGGATCATAATCCTGATCGAGCCCGACGAGGATGTAGTTAATCATCTCGCCATCGGTCACTAGACGACCAGCCGCTGCAGGCTCGTCTCCAAGACTCTTCATCTTGGCGATGAAGGAGTTGCTTGACATGTTGCCCTTCTTGGTGTTGGATATGGCTATCCTCAGATTTGTTATTCGAGATTGAGACTGCACAGCGAATAGTGTGGTAAGAGCAGTCCATAGATTGTATTTACCTTCTTTACTGATGACTTGCACAAGGATCTCCTGGGTGTGCGAGTTCAGCAGGTAGCTGAGAACCTGCTGGTCCTTCACCAGTCACGGACCATACAGAGGGTTGGGCTCTACAGCCGTGGTTTTGTCCGCCTTCGTGACTGAGGGAGTCCTGGATTTAGGGGTCCTCGGGCATCCGGGCTACGTGACGTGGGGCGGACTGATGGGCCATGAAGATACAAGACAGAAGACTCTCTCCCGTGTCCAGATGGGACTCTCCTTGGCGTGGATGGCAAGCTTGGCATTCGAAGATTCCTTTCTCTGTAACCGACTTTGTACAAACCCTAGTCTCCTCCGGTGTCTATATAAACCGGAGGGTTTTAGTCCGTAGGGGCAATCATAATCAGACAGGCTAGACTTCTAGGGTTTTAGCCATTACGATCTCGTGGTAGATCAACTCTTGTAATACTCATACTCATCAAGATCAATCAAGCAGGACGTAGGGTATTACCTCCATAGAGAGGGCCCGAACCTGGGTAAACATCATGTCCCCCATCTCTTGTTACCATCGACCTTAGACGCACAGTTCGGGACCCCCTACCCGAGATCCGCCGGTTCTGACACCGACATTGGTGCTTTCATTGAGAGCTCTGCTGTGACGTCGAAGACAGGGTTGATGGCTCGCCTTGTTGTCAAGGACAATATCACCTCCGGAGGAGCCCTGGCCTCAGGCCAAACCCTCCGGCTGGGCGGCTTTATCATGACCGCCCGTCCGGCCGTTAAGCCGACGATGACTTCTCGGGTCATCGAAAATCGCCTCCGCGTTGACTTCAAATACTCCAAACGGATGGATCCGACGGAGTTGTCGTCTTTAAACGAACTCCTGGATCGCATCGCCGCCTTGGGGGTCGTTACAGACTACGATCGGATTGGGCTTAAACTCGATAAGAGAGAAATCAAATCTCCACCGATCACCCATCAGATAGCGGTGGTAGAAGAGCAAAACAACAACTCTTCCCCTGTGTGGAGGACGAACTATGTGCGGATTTCCGAAGAGCCGGATACCTGTCTGCGGAACGGCACGCCCTGTCCTCCGAACCTAGAATCGGACGATGGGCCTGAAAAATCAGTCGATATCCCGGAGCCCGAATTATTAAGCTCGGAAGTTTCTCAAACTCCGGATCCTAAACTGGGTCAGGGTTCGGATTCAAAGCCACCCGCCCACCCAGACAGACGCGACCTCATGTACGTACTATTGGGGCGAGATGCATTTACACGCTTCCAAGCTATACCTCATTATGGGTACATGAAGCTCAAGATGCCCGGGCCCAATGGTATTATCACCCTTTCCAGTGATCCGGACATAGCACTCCGCGCCGAAAACAAAGCCACATCCCTGGCCCTCGAGGCATTGTCCGAAGCCCTCGCGAACGAAGAATTAGCCGCACTGCGCTCCACGGTGGATAGGGACGACGTAATCCTGGACAAGCGACCCAAATCCACCTCCTTCAAACCAGCAGACGAAATCGTCAAATTCCAGGTCCACCCAATGAACCCCAAGAAGACAGCCTCTATCAGGGCACAGCTGGACCCAACGGTTGACGCCGCATTACGAGCGTTCCTACGTGAAAATTGGGACATATTTGCCTGGCACCCTTCTGATATGCCAGGAATCCCACGCAGGTTGGCCGAACACAGCCTCAATATATCGAAGGGACACAAGCCGGTCAAACAAACACTGCGGCGCTTTTCCGAACCCAAACGACAAGCTATGGGGGAGGAGCTAGCCAAGTTAATCGAGGCCGGATTCATCAAAGAAATAAAACATCCGGACTGGCTAGCAAACCTGGTGATGGTACCAAAGAAGGATAAATCCTGGCGCCTATGCGTCGATTTCAAAGACCTCAACAAAGCCTGCCCCAAGGATCCCTTCCCCCTCCCCCGCATCGATCAGATGATAGATGCTACTGCAGGACACGACTCACCGTGTTTCCTCGACGCATACTCCGGATACCATCAAATCAAAATGAAGGAGTCCGATCAAGCCGCAACGGCATTCATTACCCCATACGGGCCTTTCTGCTTCAACACTATGCCCTTTGGGCTTAAAAACGCCGGCGCTACCTACCAACGCATGATTTAAACATGCCTGGAGAAGCAAATCGGCAAGACAGTTGAAGCATACGTGGATGATGTCGTCATCAAAACTAGACACGTCGAGTCATTAATAGACGACTTACGTCTCACATTCGACAACCTCCGTACATATGACATCAAGCTCAATCCGGAAAAGTGCATTTTCGGCGTTCCCGCTGGAAAGCTGCTGGGCTTCATTGTTTCCAGTAGAGGAATTGAGGCAAATCCAGTCAAAATTCGAGCTTTGTCACAATTGGCTATACCAACTGACCTTAAACAGGTCCAAAAACTAGCCGGATGCGTGGCAGCTTTAAGCCGCTTTATCTCCAGACTCGGAGAAAAGGCATTGCCACTCTATCGCCTTCTCCGACACACCGATCACTTCGAGTGGACGGATGCAGCAACGGCCGGACTGGAAGAAATAAAGGGTCTTTTAGCAAGCAACCCAATCCTGGCCGCGCCAAACGTCGGCAAACCAATGTTGTTATACATCTCTGTGACTCACCAGGTGGTGAGCGCAGTGCTCGTCGTTGAACAAGAGGAGGACGGACACAAATTCCCGCTTCAGAAGCCGGTATACTATGTATCCACTGTCCTCACACCGTGCAAATCCCGGTACCCTCATTACCAAAAGATAGCATACGCGGTCTTCATGGCATCCCGGAAGCTACGACACTACTTCCAAGAATGCTCGATCACGGTGGCTTCCGAAGTACCACTCAATGACATAATAAACAACCGCGACGCTACGGGCCGGATTGCCAAATGGGCCATTGAGCTCCTGCCATTCGACATAACGTATAAACCGCGCCGAGCCATTAAATCCCAAGTGTTGGCTGACTTCATCGCCGAATGGACAGAGGCCGAACTCCCTAAAGAGTACGGCGCATATTCCAACGGGGTCATGTACTTAGATGGCTCTAAGATGCTGGCCGGTTTGGGAGCGGGCGTCATCTTAACATCTCCAACGGGAGACACAGTCCAGTACGTACTCCAAATCTTATATACAGACTCCAATAATGCAGCCGAATACGAGGCCTTACTGCATGGTCTTCGGATGGCCGTCTCCATGGGCATACAACGTCTGGAGGTGCGCGGGGACTCAAATCTCGCAATATCCCAAATAAACGGAGACTTTGATGCAAAAGATCCGAAAATGACGGCCTATCGTAACGCCGTACTCAAAATATCAGCCCGGTTCGAGGGACTCGAGTTCCATCATGTGGCTCGAGAAAGTAATCAAGCGGCGGATGTCCTTGCTCGCATGGGAGCCAAGCGCGACCCCGTCCCGCCTAACATCTTTCTGGAACGGCTCTTCAAGCCATCCGTGGTGTGGCAGGATGAAAGCGGCAACACTAGCCCGGACCTGATCATATCCCCTGAGTCCGAGCACAATACCGATATCATCGGGGGCTCAGCCACCGAAGCAACACCATCGGCCCATCTCATAATGGCAGTAATTGCCCCATGGACCGAACCCTTCTTGGCCTACCTTAATAGGCGAGAGCTCCCTGAGGATCCTAACGAGGCTCGCTGCATTGTCCGGCGCTCGAAAGCCTACAAGGTCCATGACGGTGAGCTCTACAAGAAAAGCGCTACCGGAGTCCTTCAAAGATGTATCTTCGAAGAAGAGGGGCGGCAGTTCCTGGCCGAAATCCATGCTGGCCTTGGCGGTCATCACGCCGTGGCTCGGGCCCTTGTGAGTAAGGCCTTCCGTACAGGTTTCTTTTGGCCTACGGCCCAAGCAGATGCACAGGACCTTGTCCAACGTTGTGTCGGATGCCAGCTTTTCGCTAATCAAAGCCATATGCCGCCTACTGCGCTACAAACAATCCCCATTACATGGCCTTTCGCGGTCTGGGGGCTTGATATGGTCGGACCCCTTAAAGGGGGAAGCCACAAGAAAAAATACCTGTTGGTCATGGTAGATAGGTTCACTAAGTGGATTAAGGCCAAACCGGTTAAAACGGCCGAAGCCGGACCAGTGATAGACTTTATATCCGGTGTCGTACACCGTTATGGTGTTCCACACAGCATTATCACAGACAACGGCTCTAACTTTACAGCCGACGAGGTGAAAACCTGGTGCGCTAACCTGGGCATCAAGCTCGATTATTCCTCCGTCTATCACCCGCAAACAAATGGTCAAGTCGAACGAGCCAATGGTCTTATTATGAGCGGCATTAAGCCCAGGCTAGTGCGGTCTTTGAAAGAATCTGACAAGCACTGGGTTGAGGAGCTCGACTCCGTACTCTGGGGGCTGCGGACCACGCCCAACCGCACTACCGGATACACACCATTCTTCATGGTGTACGGCGCAGAGGCCGTGTTGCCCTGCGACATTATGCATGACTCACCACGAGTGCGCATGTATGAAGAGAGAGAGGCCGAGCTTGATCGGCAGGACAGCTTAGACGCCCTGGAGGAGGAGCGCGGAGTTGCAAAGGCCCGTTCCGCATTGTATCAACAACAGGCTCGCAGATATCACAGCAGAGAAGTGCGGGCCAAGACTTATAATGTTGGCGAACTCGTTCTACGCTTGCCAGAGAAGAAAAAGGACAAACTCAAGCCCAAATGGGAGGGTCCCTTCATCATTGACGAAGTTCTCACTGGAGGAGCGTACCGACTGCGTGATGCATCAGACAATCGCTTGGAGCCGAACCCATGGAACGCCGCCAGACTCCGAAGATTCTACGCCTAGAGCCGGACTCTTTGTTCGTCTTCTTCTCCCTTTTTGTCCATTACCTTTTTTTCCCTCTCTTTCGTTTTTTTCTAGCTTTAAGCTCTTGAGCGGCTAAACCGCGCACCTATGACGTACACATCCTTGAATATGTACGTCCATAATACCTGGGGGCTTCTTGTACAGAAGCTTATTATTATTATTATTTTCCGAGCATCAAGCTCACCACATATGTGTCTTTTCCTCATATGTACCTTTTCTTCGCCATTATATGCATCGTTATGACTTAAGTTTTGGCCAAGCTGGGTTGCCTGGCTCCTGTGCTTATGCCCTACGTTCCCATTAGTTCGGCTAGGGCATAAAGGGAGCACATCTGCGATTGTTACTGCCGGGTCATCCGGATGTGTACCTCAGACTGGGTGAAGCCGAAAGCTAGCGTTCTTAAGGGAATATTCGGTCGGCGGACTAAAGATATTTTTTCACTCATTACACTATGAACCCCCAGATGCTATGTATACTGCGATTTTGTAATCACAGTTCGGATATGAACATTAACGCATGTTCACCCAGGGAAAGGAACCCTTAACGGAACTATTCTCTCTGGAAGATGTTTCTTACGATCATACGTAATATAACATAGCTAGCCGGATACAACTTGTCTGTTCAAGCAACTATGACCCCTACGCCTGGTTTCCATGCATACCCCGGTTTATATTACCATGCGGGTATTCGGAAACACTCCGCACCTTCGGGTCCGGAGGTCGAAGCGAAAAGGTCCGCCATGACAATCGTTTTACAATCCGGCTAGGGACAAATTTGTCAATCGAAGCACATAGTCACTTAGACTCAAAAACTTCTTCCTCTATGCCGTCCCACAGGCTGTCTATCTTACAATCCTGTTGGGACAATTCGGCGGCTACCTTTACTTGGTCATATACTAAACTAACTGGAACCTCTTTTCCATCTGATCCTCGAGGTCCGACCCGAGCCATATGATTCGGGTCAAGCTTGGTATACCGTGTTTTCACCATGGCCCAGGCCTCTCGCGCACCTTCTCGGCAGGCCGATATCTTCCATAAACGGAAGCGCCTCCGCGCTCCTTTGAATAGCTGCACAAGTTCCTCCATACTTCCTGGAGGGGAGGCGGATGGCCACAAGGCCTTGGCAACACTCCGCATTGCCTGCCGAGCTCGCTCGTGCATTTGCGACAGCTCTTGTAGCAGATCGCCTGAAGATCCGGACATTTCCTCTTCGGGACGGCTGGTCAGCATACCTGCAGACATAAATCTGTCAGTTCCTTTTGTCGCCGAATTACACGGAGGTAAGTTTGAAAGCATACTGAATATGCCGCCTCGTAGCCTCTTATTTTCCTTCACGGAGTCAGCTAGCTGGGCTCGCACATCTTTCAGTTCTTCGCCCAGCAGGGTGTTGGAATCCTGCAGCTTGTTTTTATCCTCCCTGACCCGTGTCAGCACACGTTCGCCCGCGGCCAGTAGCCTTTTGGCTTCTTGTTTATCCGCTTGCGCGATTTCAAGTGCCTCCTTCAGCTGATCTGACGATCCTGCCATGAGATATGCAACACTGTTAGCATTGCTGGTATATGATTATATTTTCTCGATGGAGGGGAACATTACCAGGCGACGCCTTCTTGGATTTCTCCAATTCGGTGGTGGCAGCAGTTAGCTGAGTCCGACACTTTTCCAGTTCTTGAGACAGCAGGTTGTTCTTCTCTGTAAGAACCTGGTTATACAATGATCCTTAAATCAGTTGTATCAACTGCTTCAAGTCTTGGGGGCTACTGGTATATAATTATCAGGTTTGTACGATGTGAACTTACCCGCATATCTTTCAAATGCTGGTCTGTGGCTCTGGCAAGCCCGTCTCGAGTAGCTCGGATGTATGCATCAGCCGAGCTGAAGGCATTGAATGCCTCTTTTGTAAAGCCAAGGTCGCGAAGAGCGGCCCTCCGGCGCCGATGATTCACGGCGCTCTCCACTTCTAAATTTGTGACGGATACATCATCCGAATCCTCTGTCAATGGGCAATCCGGCGTCACTCCCATACCGGCCCTCGTCCTTATGGCAGGTTCTGGGGCCTGGCTGTTGGGAGCGTGTCCTGCAGGACCTCCGGACATAGTCCGGCGAACGCTCTTCCTGATGGGACACAAACAGACAATATCACAGTTGGATGTGACTGTCAAGGGGCATATTTACGAAGCCGTACCTCTTTGACGATGGCTCGGTCGTGACTTTGTTTGCCTTCCTCTTCGAAGGCTTGCCTGATGTAGGCGCCGTTCTCTTTTGAGTCGCCTCTGGTGTGACATGGCGCGCCGAGCGCCTTCCCTTTGGAACACGAGATAGTGTGGTGGGTGAGGCAGAATGAGGAAGCTCTTTCGGAGGAGAGGTCTCCTGATTACTTACGTGTGAGGCAGGAAGGAGGCCGGGATAGTCTGCTATAATGGCCGCTTCTGTGCCATCGTAGCTCGCCTGGTAAAATACTCCCTCCTCTAGCTTCACAAATATGTCTGGATCCTCCTCGAATCCGGGGTCAAGATCCCGGTTACGGTCCTCCGGCTGTGGAGCGGGGATGTAGATCCCCATGACGGCCTTTCGCCATTCCTGTTACAAATGGACGGGTTAGTATCAGTCAAAAGTGACTCATGGAAAGGATTGAGTATGGCGGTGGGATTAAAACTCACACAGCTAGGAGGATTGTACATGGAAAATCCCTCTCGGCGTTTAAGACGAATAAATTCCTCTTTCTCCCCTTTGTACAGATCGGCCAATATTTTGGCCAAAGCGGCGGGGGTGTCCGGACCTTTCCGGCCACAGTGTGAGGCGTCATCTTCCCCATTGTAGTGCCACATAGGGAGCCCTCTAAATTGGAGTGGCTGGACACCCCGCACTATGGAGATCGCCATTACCTCGATTATTGATAATCCGGACTGGGCGAGCGTCTTTATCTTGCTCATTAATTGATGGATTTCCACACTATCTTCCTCCTCGAGGCTCCTAGGGCGCCAGCTGTGGCGTTTCTTCAAAGGAGCGCTGGAAAATTCAGGGAGACCCATTCGGATTGGGTCAGGGAGAGCGACGTCCTCAATATAAAACCACTCCAAGGGCCACTCCTCGGATGCCTTCTTCGGTGTTCCGGATAGGTATCCGATTCCGGCTATGCGCCATACTTCGGCGTCGCCCACCTCGAATATAGATCCCTCTTGGGTACGAGGGACGAGGCAGAATAGTTTTCTCCATAAATCAAAGTGGGCTTCACAGCCTAGGAAAAGCTCGCAAAGGGCAACAAAACCCGCGATGTGCAAGATAGAGGCTGGCATGAGGTTGTGCAGTTGGAGGCCATAGTACTCTAGGAGTCCTCGAAGGAAAGGGTGGATTGGAAACCCAACTCCTCTTAGCAAATAAGAAATGAAGCACACCCGCTCCCCCCTGGTTGGATTGGGGAAATTTTCCGCCAAAACTTCGCCTGAGAAGGAAGTCAAACCTGCTCGAACAGGGACCAGATCCGCGGGGGGAAGAAATCCCTGCGTTTGGAGCTCCACCAGCTGATCATGGGATACAGAACATCTTTCCCAATCGCCTTTTTTGGAGCCGTGGGGGTGGGTGGAAGAACTGGGAGCACTAGCCATGTTGGAATGGTTTCTCCTAGCAAGCTTTGAGGATTTCCCGCTTGGCGTGGAATGGATCTGAAGATCCAATCTCTTTGAACAGACGCCTTTCTTACATGGTCAGGGAGTTATATGAAAAGATACCCCGACCTCTCGTATTCGCTCGACACGTGGAAACTGAAGTCATGAAGGCGTGGAAGCCGATGAGCACGACATTAAATGGAGGGCCGAATACAGCTCCTTAAGTCAGGTACTTCGAAGTAATCGGAGGAGGAACCCGCCTTGCAATGCCGAAGACAATCTGCGCTCCGGACACATCGTCATTGAAAGTCTGGTTCGGGGGCTACTGAGGGAGTCCTGGATTTAGGGGTCCTCGGGCGTCCAGGCTACGTGACGTGGGCCGGACTGATGGGCCATGAAGATACAAGACAGAAGACTCTCTCCCGTGTCCAGATGGGACTCTCCTTGGCGTGGATGGCAAGCTTGGCGTTCGAAGATTTCTTTCTCTGTAACCGACTTTGTACAAACCCTAGTCTCCTCCGGTGTCTATATAAACCGGAGGGTTTTAGTCCGTAGGGGCAATCATAATTAGACAGGCTAGACTTCTAGGGCTTTAGCCATTACGATCTCGTGGTAGATCAACTCTTGTAATACTCATATTCATCAAGATCAATCAAGCAGGACGTAGGGTATTACCTCCATAGAGAGGGCCCGAACCTGGGTAAACATCGTGTCCCCCGTCTCCTGTTACCATCGACCTTAGACGCACAGTTCGGGACCCCCTACCCGAGATCCGCCGGTTCTGACACCGACAGTGACCTCCGCCGTTTTCGGCGGCGCGGCATCGCTGTCGTCAAGGAGACCGGTCACTTGCGCGCCTCACAGCGCCGGCATCACATGTGCTTTCTAGAGGTGGTAGTTCCCCCTCACGAGCTTCTCTGTTGGTGGAGCGCCGAGGTTGAGGGCGACAATGCTTGAGCTCGTAGCCATGGCTAAGATAGGGTTTTGGGTTTCTGTGTTTGCTAGATGATAGGGAAGGTATACCATATAAGATTGGTTGAGAAGCGTTCCTACTCTCCTTGGGGAGGGCTGCGTGCATTTATTTATCGAGGGCAATCAACCTTGCCGTAGTGTACAAGAAGAGGGGACCTATCACCAGGATCTGTTCTGGTTGAGATAGATACATCTATATCAATATAAAAAGACCCAAAGGGGCAGATCCAAACCATCTCGACCGTCAAATCATGTGATCTAGCGGTTCAAATCGCTCCAATGTTGAGCACCAAACACGTTTAACGCTCTAATTACCCACCACTGCCATAGATTATAAACATGTTTAGACTCAACGCTATCCCATGAAATCTGCCATGTAATTAATATCTTACCATTCCCGCAAAAAAGCAATTAATATCTTACCAAATATCAATGTGCCACAAATATATCCCAGCTGGTCCCCGCAATCGCATGATGACGCCCGTCGTGGTTTCGCCACTCTCCACTCCACACGATGTCGTTGCCACACGCCAGCCCAGCGGGCTGCTCCGTGCGGCGGCTGCACCCACCCTCGCGGCCTGAGGCTGCTCACAGTGGGAGTGAGAGATCTACGGCCGGCGCCCCAGACCCGTCAAACGGTCGGACGGGTCGCCCGTCACTGACCGGTTACTAAATTTAGGCGCACGGGCTGACCGGTAACCCTTGTATCTAGGCTAAATATGAATGGTTATGAAGCATCCGGACGCGTTGGTCACGTCTGACCCGATCCATGCTGGCCCATCCGACCCTGCATATATTTCTCTCCATCCGCTCGTCGGACCAAACCCTAGCCACTTCCTCTGCCATCCAAACTCATGGCGATTTTCAACTGCCTCCGTCATGGCGGGCAACGGATCTAACTCCGGCCAGTTCAGATCCATCGACAGTGGTGTCATCCTGTGCGGGTTGGAGGAGGAAATGGCGGTCTGCATTGCACTCCGCCGCTCTCGGGAGGACAGCGCCCGACCGACGGCTGGATCTGTCCGGCGCAACTCCATATCGTCGGCTCAACGGGCGCTCGGATCCTCTGGAGCTGGATCATCGCGGTCCCAGCGGCCGGAAAATCTCTCCTTCCCCATCACTCGTCGGGCAGACTATGAGTCCCACTGGGACTGGTGTGCCCACCGTGCGAAGGAGAGGATAAGGGCCGCGAAGGCCCGTCTTGCTCCGGCCATGGCGGCAGCTGATGCAGCAGCGCGAACGGCCGTATAGGAGGAAGTCATTCATGCCTGCATTGTGAAGAAGCGGCAGCGGAGGAACACACACGCCCTCGCCCGAGAGCAGAATTGGGCGGCCGTAGAGGAGGAAGCCATCCGAGCCCACATTGTGAAGAAGCGGCAGCGGAGGAACACGCACGCCCTCGCCCGAGAGCAGAATCGGGCGGTTCGGGCCATGGCCGGACTGCCATCGAAGGATGAGAAGGAGGACTGCGACGGTGAAGACTGCTCCGGCGACGAGTAGATCCGGCTCGATCCCTACTGCGTTTTCGACCGGTACTTTCGTGACAAGGATGGCAAAGGCACCAGGAAGGGCAAGGGCAATCGTGGATGGTCTCCACCATAGCCAAACATGCCAAATTTTGGTAGTCCGATGACATGTTAGTAGTGATGGAGTAGTCGGAGGATGTGTGTAATGCATCGACGTAGTTGCATGAGTTTGTATGGATTTGGGATAGGATAATTGAGGTGTCCGGTCGTGAGAACGCAAATTTGAGGCTTAATCGATCAGTGTCCGCGGACGCACACGGACGCGTCCTCGGGCGTTTGAAGGGTCGGATTTGCAAAGTCCGGTTGTAAATGCTCTAGCATAAGTACATGCATGCTGCATGCCACATAGGTAAAAATATGATGTGGCATGTAATTAATGAGGAACGATGTAAATGGATTAACATAATATGTTACCATCACATAGTAGTTTTTAATGTAAAATGAGTATATAAAGTAATAAATAAAGCACTATTTGTTATCACAACTATGACACTACCCACTATGAACGTAGTAACATAAACTAGTAAGGGCATCTTCAAGGCGTACCCGCAAACTGCTCGCATCCGTCCGGACTGCGCTGTCTGGACCATGGAAGCCATCCAACGCCAATCTGTATCGGTCCGCGGCACGGTCCGGATGCGATTTCTCCCGCAATCTGAAGACAACAGTGGGGGAAGTTTGCGGGAGTCTGGACCGATCGCGCGCCCGCTTCTGACCACCCTGGCCCACCAAAAACCCTTCCTCTCCCGCGCGCGCATCCCGCCCTGCGCTAGCTGTCCGCATTCATGCCATTGTAGAGCGTGCCGCTCCGCATTGAAGGCAGCTCAGGAGGACGCGACCTCTCATTGCCTCCACCATTGAAGCGACTCGCTGGCCGAGGGCGCAGCCCTCTGCACGCCTGGCTGAACACGCCTCATCGCCGCATTCATACGCCTCCATTAAACCCGCGTGAAAGCCGAGAAACCTACTCCAGCCACACGTCCACTCATGAGCGGGTCGGCATTAAATGCAACACGGACCGAGCTCCTCCCGTCCGCCCTCTATTTAAACGAGGCCAGACGCCGAGCAAGAATCACACCCCTCCGCTGCTCCCCACATCTCCTCCTTCACCACTCTTCTGATGGCTACCGAAGAGCAGTTCTCCGGTATACAAGCCGGCTGGGTGGCCCGCCGAGCCCACCGGATCTGAGCGAGGCAGCTCACTGCTCCACCTCCCGCGCCTGACTCGACGGAGCAAGTTACCGCCCCAAGCCGCCGCGTGGTTCAGCAACTCGCAGCTCCAGGGCCACTTGATGAGGATTGGCGAGTTGCTACACGCCAGCACAGCGGGGAGCACGGCGGTACGGGCGTCATCACTGCCGTCGACGACCGCGCCTACCGTGTCTGCGACCGCGCCTCCCATGCCTCTGACTGCGCCTCCCGTGCATGCGACTGCACCATGCAGGTAGAGACAGAAGCCGGGTGCGCGGAGAGCGACGAGTCGGTAGCCGACGCCTCCGTTTCCGCCGCCATCATCAAGGAGAAGTAGAACACGGGAGTCCGCCGCAGCTCGGGTCCCATGAAGGCCACCTCCAAGGCGACGCCGACGTACACAGCCGGTGTCTTGCCCGGTTCTTCTCTTTCACGACATCCGTCGATCCCACATGGACTCCACAGAAGCGGAGGCGCCGCCTTCCCCTCCCGCTGAAGCATCACCCAGACGTTCCACTTCGATGAGTGGTGGGGAAGCGAGCCGTCCTTTGCGCTGAAGCATATACCTCCCAGGCTCCCGACAGTCCGGTGATCGGGCTGCAGGTCATGAGGAAGACAAAGGGATCTGCGGGCGACGATTTAGATTAGGTATTATTATACCTCCAGAGCCGGACTAGCACCGCTGATGTGAATGTACTAAAATCCGTCATGTTTATACGAAAATCCGGCATTTTTTAATGAAATCAGTCATGTTTATATGAAATCCGGTGGTGTTTGCATGAATTTTGTCCGATTGGTTTGAGTTGTTGCGAAAATGGATGTGGCTATGGTTGGATGGCATCCTCCCGCATTCGTGTCCGCGGACTGGCCCCCCTATCTGTGGACGGATGCAGGAGAATTTTTACGGATTACCATTGAAGATGCCCTAACATATGCATGTTACTTTAAGGTACACCCACTATGACTAGCCTGACGAGCCGCACTGATGCTCTTCACCCAACGCTGCCCATGTAAACCCGGGCTGGTCACTGCATGTCACGCGCTCCGTGGAATGAACACCGCAGCTGTGTTCCGTTCCGATGGAGGCCCCGTCGACCCTTCTCGCGAGAGCTCTTTTCGATAAAGGATGGACTTTTTATTGACTCAAAATAAAGCTTTAGAAGAATACAAACACAATATGCATATATTTGTTCTTTGTATAGATAGAATGCACACAACCAACATTAACGTGCGCACATACATATAAAACATGTGGGCAAATAGCAAAGTCATATAAGACCAAAGCTATACCAAAGTGAAGAAAAAAAAATTGACCGGCCACTGCAGCATAACGATGCACACAATCTACTTTTTATTAAAAAAACCTTCAATCCATATTAGTTTTCGCTCATACCGATGTATCTAAATATGTTTAGATGCATCTATTTCAGCAACAATGGTTTGCGTACTCCATAAAGTCAACTGGAGAAAAAAAAATCATAGCCGATCAGTAAAAAAGATTACATGAGTCAACCATGTAATCTCTTGTTTATGCGGCCATCTTCACACGGTTGATCCCAAAAGCCATGTGCTCCTGGGCATCCCGCGATGAAGTAAGGACCACATATGAAATAGTTCAGAAGATAACCTGCAAAAGGCATATAGAGCGTGATCGACTAAAGACACGATCATTCCAGCAACGGCAAATTGCCCAAAGTAAGGCATATTCCTCTACAGGCCTACACCGATATGACCCTTAATCAATTCATTAATATCAGCCAACCAGTTCCCAAACAAATTTTAGGATGCTTGTTGGTGATGACAACTTATAAACAACATGAATTGTGCGTCAAATCAAGGCAGCAAGTGGGCACGAAATAAAAAGATGTAAAATTATTTCCTTTTGATCAGAAAACAACATTTCTTACATCCAAGCTACATTGTATAACGACGAATACTGAACTACAAGTGGGCTAGCCCCTAGCTGGGTGTCTCCTAAGAAACTCATATATTGGCCATTGCCAACCTCGAAAGAACCTCTCATAAAAAAAAAGACTTAACCTGACTTAACCTACACAAAACATTTCCAAAACGGTGAATTAGTAGGTTTTGCTTCCACCTGAGACAAAAGTTTTGGAACTTAAATATTTATTATGTAAGAGTTCTTGCCAAACACCCTCCACATTTTAACTTGATTGAAAAGCCATTTACTAAGCAGGAACATACTTTTAATCTTCAAATTTCCGGTTACAAAAGTATTGTTCTGCAAGACACGCATGGCAAGTTGCATCACTTTCGTGTAAGTATACAAAAGTATCGTTCACACGGAAAGCAGGAGGTGAGTATTAATGCGAACGTTTCTGTCACACACGACTTGTCACAAGTCTCGTCTGAATTGGCTATTTTGTATATGTAAGGATTCGATGATGGCGGAAGAGTAATCTTGGCGTAAAATAAATGGTCAAAAATTAAGGTTGAAAACAAAGAGCATAAAAGTAGAGAATGAAAAATAAACTGGGGTTTGCCACAACAATATGAATGATTAAACCGATCTCCATCTTTGGATCAAGTACGAAGAGTCACAAACCCTAGTATTACAAGTTGGAATCTATCTCTATGGCGGTGTTGTTGATGAATGGATGGATGACTGTGTCGTAGAGGAAGCCAGAATGGATCTAAGTGAAGCCCTTCTCCTCCGGAGCTCTCTTCCTGTTTTGTGGTGCTATCTCAGGGGTGTTCATGCTTGTATAGATGAGAGGGAGGCTGCGGCACCTGGTACGAGCGACGATGCTCGTACCACATGGCGTCTTCTCCTCTCGACGCGCTAGATGATAAATTCTTCAACAGGAAAGTTGTCCATCTCCTCTATCATCCTAATATAGCTCATATTCCTTCACTACTGGAATCAGGGAATTTGCCATCAGCCAGTTCTTTGTCATTTGCTAGCCGACGGCAAAGAAGGTCTTTGCCGTCCGCTTGCAGAAAACAGACGACAAAGAACAAGCTGATGGCAAATAGGATGTTTGCCATCAGCCAGCTCTTTGCCGTCTGCTAGCTGACGGCAAAGTGCCCAGAAGCAGACGGCAAAGAGGTGGGTGGGGTCCACTGGAGGCCAGCGCCTGCAGACTGGCACATTCCCCCTCTTTGTCGTCTGCTAGCTGACGGCAAAGATTCTTTGCCATCCGCTAGCAGACGGCAAAGAAAAAGCCTACAAACGGCCCTAACGGCCACCTCCCACCTCGCACTCCTCTCTCACTCCCCCATTCACCGCACCCGCCGCCCCCGAAAGAACCCCCCGCCCGTCGCCGCCCCCGACCCCCAGCCCGTCGCCGCTGCCGCCCCGGCGCCCCGCCCACAGTGAACCTTACCCTCCTCCGCCGACCCCCCCCTGTCCCTCCCACAGGCCGCCCCCTTCTTCCCCTCCCACGTCCTCTTTGTCCGCCTTCCCCCATCCCCACTTGCCTTCCCTCCCCCCGCCGCTTCCTCGGCCCCCACCCCCCTCCCAACACCTGCCGCCGTCCCCTCCCGTCTCCTCCGGCCGCCCCGGCGCCCCGACCCTGACGACCCCGACTCCCCCGACCCTGACTCCGACGACCCTGGCAGCCCCGACTCCGATGACCCCGGCCACCCCGACCCCGATGACCCTGACTCCCCCGGTGAGCATTTTCTTCTCTGTTTTTTTTTATTTTCTTCTCTTTTTTTAGAATAAGTAGAATCAGTAGGATATATAAAATAGAAAAAGTAGAATAAAGATGAAAAAGAAGAAGGAAGAAGAAGATGAAAAAAAGAAGAAGAAGAAAAGAAGGAAGAAGAAGATGAAAAAAAAAGAAGAAGAAGTAGAAGAAGAAGATGAAAAAAAAGGAAGAAGAAGATGAAAAAAAGAAGTAGAAAGAGTAGAGAAAGAAGGAAAAGAAGGTCGAGGGTCGATGGGTCGATGGTCGAGGATGTCGCCGAGGGGTCGAGGGTCGCCGAGGGGTCAAGGATCGCCGAGGGGTCGAGGGTCGAGGATCGCCGAGGGGTCGAGGGTCGAGGATTGCCGAGGGGTCGACGGTCGAGGATCGTCGAGGGGTCGAGGGTCGTTGAGGGGTCAAGGATCGCCGAGGGGTCGAGGTTCGAGGGTCGAGGATCGCCGAGGGGCCGAGGGGTTGAGGATCGAGGATCGCCGAGGGGTCGAGGGGTCGAAGACCGAGGGGTCGAGGGTTGAGGGATCGAGGGTCGAGGGGTCGAGGGGTCGATGGTCGAGGATCTCCGAGGGGTCGAGGGTCGCCGAGGGGTCGAGGATCACCGATGGGTCGAGGGTCGCCGAGGGGTTGAGGGTCGAGGATTGCCGAGGGGTCGAGGGTCGAGGATTGCCGAGGGGTCGAGGGTCGAGGATCGCCGAGGGGCCGAGGGTCACCGAGGGGTCGAGGATCACCGAGGGGTCGAGGTTCGAGGGTCGAGGGTTGAGGGTCGCCGAGGGGTTGAGGGGTCGAGGGTCGAGGAACGAGCAGTGCGAATCATTTTTTTTTACAACTTGGCGGTGGCATCCAGTTGTAAATATTTAGTTAGGTTGATGGCAAAAACAATAATGCTATGCTACTCATCTTTGGATTTAAATGTGCAGTTGTTTTGTCGCTGCGAGGGTCTGGTGTTTGACGAGCTCCGCCGCTGCGTTCGTGGGTGAGCACAAATGACATCTCCTCCTTCCCCCTTAATTATTTGCTCTGTTCCGGTCTTCGTGCCGATGAAACTTGCTAGCTATAGGTGTCTTCAATCATCAGTATGCGTGACCAATATGCGTCTCCCGTTCGAAAGGGTTACAGTTATAAATATGCATGCATTTGCATATTTATAACCGTGATTCTTTGAATTGTCCAACGTTATCCATGGACAGCTGGAGTATGTGTAGATTGGGTTCGTTTTTCCATATGCTCTGCTCCGGATCCGACGCATAAATTTCGTCAGTGCCTCCCTGTTGTTCTGCGGGTACACATCCTCTCTGTTTATTGCAGAGACGTGTATCACGAGAACAACGGGGAGGTACTGCCGAAATTTTGCGTCGGATCCGGAGCAGAGCATGGGAAAACGAACCCAAACTACACATATTCGGGTGGGATTAGGACATATCTTTACCTATTAGAGTGTAGGTTGCATGGACGTAATAAAATTGACAAACTAGATTAACTGATAAATATATACATGGTGAATTATATATATATTTCTTGTGTGTCCAGTAGCTAGGCAAGGAAATATGAGTGATCGTGCGTGGATGTACACCGGTCACACTAGTCAGAAAGAGATGACCAATGAATGGTTAACAAAAACCAAAGGGTTTGTGAGAGCCGCATTTGCAAATGGCCAGAGGAAAACCTGGTGCCCCTGTGTACGGTGCGACAATTGGCACAAGAGGACAGAGGATGAAATGGGCAAACACCTGCAGAAGAGTGGTTTTACGCCCGGTTATATGGTGTGGACATTTCATGGTGAGTCTGCCCAACGTGCCAGAGCTGAGGTGGTTCGTCGTCGCACCGACAAGCATGGTACCGGGATGGTGCAAGACTTTGATAATGCTCGGGATTCGGACGATGAGATGGAGGAATCTGCAAAGGCCTTCAATGAAATGTTGGAGTCTTCAAAACGTCCTCTCCACGAGCACACTGAACTTTGTCAGTTGGATGCCATCTCATAAGTAATGGCTCTGAAGGCTCAATTCAACTTGGGCAGAGAATGCTACGACGCGATGATGACAGTATTTGGACGCTTTCTACCCAAATGCCATGTAATGCCTGCAAACCTGTACCGGTCGGACAAAATCCTCCGTGTACTTAAGATGCCCTATGAGAAGATACATGCCTGTGAGAAAAGATGTGCCTTATTTAGGCTTGAGTATGCGGACTTGAACTATTGTCCCATTTGCAAGTCTTCTAGGTATGTTGTGGTAGACAACGGTATGGGTGAGAAGACGCAGACCAAAATCCCCGTTAATGTCCTTCGATATATGCCAATCGTACCAAGACTTGAACATCTTTTCATGGTCGAAGAGACGGCAAGACAGATGACATGGCACAAAATGGGCAAAAGAACCGAACTAGATGCAGATGGGAATCTGATGATGGTACACACATCGGATGGTTCTGCGTGAAAGCACTTCGATGCATTACATGCGCAAAAAGCGGCAGATCCAAGGCATCCTCGAGTCGCCATCACCACGGATGGGTTCAGTTTGTTTGGTCTGACGGCAACCCAATACAGTTGTTGGCCCGTATTTGTCATTTCACTCAATCTATCCCCGGACAGATTATGCAAAGAAAGAACATTTTCCTGACATTGATAATTCCAGGGCCCAACTATCCGGGGAAGAATATGAATGTGTACATGCAGCCACTCAAGGACGAATTGCAAGAAGCTTGGGATAATGGGTTCAAGACATACGATGCCGCTAGCAAAAAGAACTTCATAATGTGTGTCTGGTACATGTACTCGATGCACGGCTTGCCGGCGTATGCGGTATTCGTTGGCTGGTGTGTGCATGGAAGGTTCCCGTGTCCCACATGCAAGGCAGCTCTTTAGTTTCGTTGGCTGCAGGCGGGTCGCAAGTTTTCTTGCTTCAACTTGCGTAGACAGTTCCTGGATCCTCGTCATAAGTTCAGGAAAGACAAGAAGAACTTCATCAAAGGTAGAGTTGTCAAAAACTCTGCACCACCTGCGTTGACAGGCCAAAAGACCCTAGATCAGTTAAACGCTCTTGAGCCAGATCCAGAGCATCCAGGGTATTTCAAGGGGTATAATTCGGAACACGCCTGGACTCACAAGACATGCTTGTGGGATCTGCCTTACTTCAAAGACCTCCTTTGCCCACACAACATCAACGTGATGCACACTGAAAAGAATATCGCCGAGGCCCTTTTTGGTATATTGTTCGGCATAGAGGGGAAGTCAAAGGATAATACTAAGGCTAGAGTCGATCAGGAGGCGCTATGTGATAGATCGTTACAAAACATGCAAGAACCGAAAGGAAAGCAGAACTGGACGAAGCCAAAGGCATGGTTCAATCATGGAAGGCTAGCTATGAGGGAAATTATCTTGTGGGTGAAAATGCAGTTGATGTTCCCTGATGGGTATGCAGCGAATCTAAAGAGGGGAGCGAGTCTTGAAAAATTGAAAATATTTGGTCTCAAGAGTCATGATTGGCACATATGGATTGAGCGGGTAATGCCGGTGATGTTGCGTGGCTTCATCCCTGAGGATGAATGGCTAGTACTGGCACAGCTGAGCTATTTCTTCCGTATTCTTTGTGCGAAAGAACTATTGCCTGGCGTGCTAGAAGAAATGGAAGAGTTGGCGCCGGAGTTGATTTGCAAGTTAGAGAAGATCTTTCCGCCGGGCTTCTTTAATCCAATGCAGCACTTGATTTTGTATCTCCCGATCGAGGCAAGATTGAGGGGCCCGTGCAAAATCGTTGGTGCTACGCAACTGAGAGGATGCAGAAGACACTTCGAGCAAACTGTAAAAACAAACGTAGAATAGAAGCATCGATGGCCGAGGCATTCATTACTAAGGAGGCGGCAAACTTCGTGACAGCACACTACGAAGCCAAAAATCGTCATTTGCATAATCCGAAGCCTCGGTACAATGCTCGCGACCCTAAAAAAGGTGGATCCAACCTCAGCCTATTCAAAGGGAATCTCGCACCAGCCGGTGTTTCGAAACCATTATCGTTGGATGTCGAAGAATGGCGGACCATTTCGTTGTATATCTTCAACAACCTAACAGAAGTGCGGCCGTACATCGAGTAAGTTCTCGCGGTATATTGTTTTGCAGCTTCTAATTCTTTTGAACTACTCTTATTCCCGGATATTTGATACAGTCGATACGTCGCCAGATTATCGGATGAAGCGGTGATCCAAAAGGAATCCATCGAAGAGTATGAGCTTCTGGCAAAGCATGGAGGCGGCTTTCCCGGTTTCATCTCTTGGTTCAAACAAACGGTAATTTCCATTAGACCATTCTCATTTCTTCGTCTAATTTGCGGCTAATGCAACAATGCTTTCGTATTAAACTTGTAGGCTAATTCAGAGTCTATGGACGCCGAATTGAGACAAGTCGTTAATGGTTTTGACTATAAGGTCCGTTCATTTGACAACTAAACATGCTACAGCAAGGTAACGTAGACCCCAAAAGCATGGCATCAAAGTACACATCACAAACACTAAATCACATGAAGGAATAATATCTATATGTGGTTTAGATTGGTAGCAACCAACAAGCAAAGTTGGCAAGTTTTATAACATACAGTTTAGGACTTAGTGAAATTAATGTCTGAAAACAGAAACAGTGACTAGGCATGTTTGCAAGCTCATAGCACTCACATCACGTCATATCATGGCATGACAAAATTACTAGCAGCAAGTACACGTAAAAATGATCCAATATCATGTTGACAAGTTTCTCATATGGTGCATGCATTAATTCACACAAAAATGACAAAGTGACAAACATCAACAGTTTTCTACAATAGACTTTTTTGTTCTTTGATTTGCAAAGGAGATATATTCTCCCCAATTCTTTTGCACCCACAAAAATTACTCCATCTATTTGACAGTACCCACAACCCATTCCACCAAAAACATTTGGTTCTATAGTTCAAAATTTTCAAATTTCACTCAGTTCAAATTTGGACCAGATTCAAACTCCATGGTCAAAGCCCAATTTAAATTGCTCCAAAAATTCTGAAACTTTGCCAGACTCCCTTTTGTGCATCAACACCTCACCACAAAAATTCTCAAAAATTCCTAAAATTTCTAGAGTCCTCTGCCATTTCATCATACACTTGATGTGCACTGTCAAAAAATTCAAAAATTTCAGAAATTTCTAAACTTTGCCACAAATTGCCCAAAAGATGATTGCCACAACATTACTTTGCCACATCAAATTTGCCATATTAATACTTCTACAGAAATTTGAGAGAAACTTGTTGAGTGACTACCCTAACCCAAAAATTTGTAACAAAGAAATTGAAGGGGGGAAGAGTGCTCACCGAGGAGCTCATGAAGGCTCGTTGAGTGACTAGTAGCAGCAGACGAGGACGATTGGCGACGAGGTCCGGCCGGCGATGAGGACAGACGGCTCACGGGGGCGCGGCGATGATCGGGGAGGTTCGGCCGACGACGAGGAGCGAGCGGGCTCGGGGACGGCGTGGGGGCAGG
This sequence comes from Thinopyrum elongatum, assembly GCA_011799875.1. Taxonomy (NCBI): domain Eukaryota; kingdom Viridiplantae; phylum Streptophyta; class Magnoliopsida; order Poales; family Poaceae; genus Thinopyrum; species Thinopyrum elongatum. Next base: position 467,601,539 of record CM022297.1, read on the forward strand.
GAACAGGGACGACGTCGGGGGCGGCGATGAGGAGCGGGCTCGGGGAGGCGACGGGGAGGTCCGGCAGTCTGGCGACGTTGTGCTCTGCTTCGTCGTCGTCGGGGGAGATTGGAGAAGTGGTTTGAAATTTTTCTAAGTGTGTGGTTATATAGCCACCCCTATAGTCCCGGTTGGTGGCTCGGACCGGGACTAAAGGGGGGCGTTTAGTCCCGGTTGGAGCCACCAACCGGGACTATAGGGGTATTTCAGCAGCCCAAAGGGCGGGAAGCACGGGCCTTTAGTCCCAGTTGGTGGCCCGGACCAGGACTAAAGGTGGGCCTTTAGTCCCGGGTTGAGCCACCAACCGGGACTAAAGGCTGGTGCTGCCGCAGCCAAAAGTTTAGTCCCACCTCGCTAGTTGAGAGGGGCTTGGAGTGGTTTATAAGCGCTGCTGCCGCTATCCTCTCGAGCTCCTCTCTAATGCAGGCAGTACATGCCTATCTGATGCCCTGTTGGGCCTTCTTGCACTACGGGCCTGCATCCTGGCCCATTTCTAGGGTTTCTAGTCGTATGCAGGCCGTGGTGGCTTGTAGGTGGGCCTTTTTTTTATTTTTTGCATATGTATGTTTTTAAAATATTAATGTTATTTTTGCATATGTTATTTTTAGTTATATAATTTTAGTTGCATAAATTTTATATAATTTTAGTTGCATAAGTTTTATTTTTTATTGATTCTTTTTAGTTGATTCCTTTTGCTATTAGAGTTTTACAAAAGCTTTTTAGTTTTCAATTAAAGTTTGTAACAAAAAATACTTTATGAAAATTCTTTTTACTATTAAAGTTTTTAACAAATAAATACTTTGATAATTTTAGTTAATATTATTTTGATTCTTTTTAGTTGATTCTTTTTGCTATTGAAGAATATTATATTTAATTGATTCTTTTTAGTTCATTCTTTTTTATATTAGAGTTTTATAAAAGCTTTTTAGTTCATTCTTTTTGCTATTAGAGTTTTATAAAAGCTTTTTAGTTCATTCTTTTTGCTATTGGTTCATTCTTTGAGCTAAATGACCTTGAAATTGAAAAGCACTACAAATAAACTTTGAAAATATTGAAAGTTGGCATGGTATCATCATTTCACCCACATAGCATGTGCTAAAAAGTTGAGAGGGTTATGGCAAGGATGCACTTCATGTACAAAATGGACAATCTCTTTCGAAGTATCAGGATTTCGGACGAAAACTCATCTGTTACAAAGGCATTTCATTTTTTTAATTATTTTAACTCCAGACTTTTTGTGTGTTCAGTATGCACCATTCAAAGCCACATCATCAATTTCCAACCCTTTTGTGACTTCATTTGCTATTTTTCATGCATTTAATAATTTATTTTGAGCTAAATGACCCTGAAATTGACAAGCACTACAAATGAACTCTGAAAAGGTTGAAACTTGGCATGGTATCATAATTTCACCCACATAGCTAAAAAGTTGAGAGGGCTACGGGAAAAACTAGATGCACTTCATGTACAAACTGGGCAATCTCTTTCAAAGTATCAGGGTTTCGGACGAAAACTTATCAATTACAAAAGGGATTTCATTTCATGACATGTAACTGCAGTGATATTCTAGATCAAAGCCATCATTAGAATATTTGTGGAGAGAAAGTCTTCACTTTTTCTTCGCGTGTGTCCCTTGCTTATTGCGCCGTAACCATGGATAATCTTCATCGTTTAACAGGGTGCTTGGGTCAGCCTTCACTTTGAAGGGAGGAATTTCAAGAAACTTTTCATAATCTTCAGACATGTCTGTCTTGCCCTCCACTCCCACGATATCTCTTTTCCCTAAAAGAACTATGTGGCACTTTGCCTCATCGTATGATGTATTCGCTTCCTTATCTTTTCTTTTTCTCGGTTTGGTAGACATGTCCTTCACATAGAAAACCTGCGCCACATCATTGGCTAGGACGAATGGTTCGTCTGTGTACCCAAGATTGTTGAGATCCACTGTTGTCATTCCGTACTGCGGGTCTACCTGTACCCCGCCTCCTGACAGATTGACCCATTTGCACCGAAACAAAGGGACCTTAAAATCATGTCCATAGTCAAGTTCCCATATGTCCACTATGTAACCATAATATGTGTCATTTTCCCTGTTGGTTGCTGCATCAAAACTGACACCACTGTTTTGGTTGGTGCTCTTTTGATCTTGGGCGATCGTGTAAAATGTATTCCCATTTATCTCGTACCCTTGGTAAGTCAATACAGTCGAAGATGGTGTCCTGGCCAACGAGTACAGCTCATCTCCAACAACGTTGTTACCCATGAGATGTGTTTGCAACCAACTGCCGAAAGTCCTGATGTGTTCACATGTAATCCAGTCGTCAGACTGCTCCGGGTGTTTGGAGAGCAGAATATTCTTGTGTTGATTGACATACAGGGTCACCAAGGTAGAATTTTGTAGAACTGTGTAGTGTGCTTGAGCCCAAGAATGTCCATCCCTACATATTATTGAATCCGCTCCTAGCGTGCCTTTTCTAGTCAGTCTCCCCTTATACCGCGATTGAGGGAGACCAATCAGCTTAAGGTCAGGAATAAAGTCAACACAAAACCCAATGACCTCCTCTATTTGATGTCCCATGGAGATGCTTCGTTCTGGCCTAGCACGGTTACGAACATATTTCTTTAAGACTCCCATGAAGCTCTCAAAGGGGAACATATTGTGTAGAAATTTAGGACCCAGAATGGCAATCTCGTCGACTAGATGAACTAGGACGTGCGTCATGATATTGAAGAAGGATGGTGGGAACACCAACTCGAAACTGACAAGACATTGCACCAAATCATTCTTTAACCTTGATAGGATTTCTGGACCGATTACCTTCTGAGAGATTGCATTGAGGAATGCACATAGCTTCACAATGGCTAATCGAACGTTTTTCGGTAGAAGCCCCCTCAATGCAACCGGAAGCAGTTGCGTCATAATCACGTGGCTTCATGCACAACCAAGGAGGAAGGTTATAGACACATAGAGTCACGGGCCATGTGCTATGATTGCTGCTCTGCTCCCCAAAAGGATTAATGCCATCTACACTTAAACCAAACCATACGTTCCTTGCGTCACCTGCAAAGTCTCGCCACCTTCTCTCGATTTTTCTCCACTGCGACCCGTCAGCGGGTGCTCTCAACTTCCCACCTTTCTTACGGTCTTCTTTGTGCCATCGCATCAACTTGGCATGCTCTTTGTTTCTGAACAGACGTTTCAACCGTGGTATTATAGGAGCATACCACATCATCTTGGCAGGAACCCTCTTCCTGTGGGGCTCGCCCTCAACATCACCAGGGTCATCTCGTCTGATCTTATACCGCAATGCACTGCATACAGGGCATGCGTTCAAATCCTCGTACTCACCGCGGTAGAGGATGCAGTCATTAGGGCATGCATGTATCTTCTGTACCTCCAATCCTAGAGGGCAAAGAACCTTCTTTGCTTCGTACGTACTGTCGGGCAATTCGTTATCCTTTGTAAGCTTCTTCTTCACTATTTTCAGTAGCTTCCCAAATCCGTTGTCAGATACACCATTCTCTGTCTTCCATTGCAGCAATTCCAGTGCGGTACCGAGCTTTGTGTTGCCATCTTCACAATTTGGGTAAAACCCTTTTTTGTGAGCCTCTAACATGAGATCGAACTTCAACTTCTCCCTTTCACTTTCGCATTCTCTCTGTGCATCAACAATGACCCAGCGAAGATCATCATCTAGCACATCATCTGGTTCCTCTTGATCTTCAGCTTCCCCCGTTGCAGTATCACTGTATTCAGGGGGATAGTTGTCATCATCCTCTTCTTCTTCGTTGTCTTCCATCATAACCCCTCTTTCTCCTTGCTTGGTTCAAACATTATAATGTGGCATGAAACCCTTCTCAAGCAGGTGGATGTGAAGCGTTTTCAAGTTAGAGTTGTTTGCCTCAGCCACTTCAAGAAATTTATGCAGGCCCTCAATATACTCGGAGGTGCGTCGGTCACCGTACATCCATTGCCGGTTCATCTGCGTGCATTATATAATTAAGTGTATCAAAAACCATTACAGAACATCATGAATAGAGAAGTGACCAAATTAGTACAAGTTCATCATCACATTAAAACCAAAGTACAGTAGTGATCAAATGTTATTACTGAAAAAATAAAGTCATAAAGTTCATACATAGTTCTCCTAGAACAACATACAGTTCTCTAGAGCATCTAATTAAAACATACATTAAAACTAACATACAACTATATAAAACATTTAAATGCAACAATAAATGCGATCATAATCGCAACTAAGGTAACAATTCATCCAACAGCATAATGATACCAAGCCTCATTATCAATGTCATATTTTCTTATCTTTCTAATCTTCAAGCGCATTGCATCCATCTTGATTTTGTGATCATCGACGACATCGGCAACATGCAACTCCAATTTTATCTTCTCCTCCTCAATTCTTTTCAATTTTTCTTTTAAATACTCGTTTTCTTTTTCAACTAAATTTAACCTCTCGACAAGAGGGTCGGTTGGAATTTCCGATTCACATACCTCCTAGATAAAAACATCCATGTCACGTTGGTCGGCATAATTGTCATAAACACTAAATGAAACAAATAGTTATAAAAGATAATATACCACATCCGAATCATAGACCGGACGAGGACCGACAGGGGCGGATACCAAAACCATGTCACTATATAATAACAAACAATAATAAAAATAAGAAATTTATACAAGTATCTATCTAAATCATACAAGTAAGAATGTTTTTTCTTTTAAAAAGAAGATAAGAACAAGAGGCTCACCACGGTGGTGCCGGCGACGAGATCGGCGCGGGCGATCGACGATGGTGAGGACGGGGACGTGACGGCAGCCTACACATGTGCAGACTCTAAGAAGTTAATTTGAGCTCAAATTGTGCATCTAAATCAAAAGAACTCCCACATACACTCCTACACTAAAACCCACAAACCACTCTACTTCTAGAGCATTTGAAATAAGCTAAACTAGTAGTGAGAGATAAAAAGGATGAAGTAGCTAACCTTTTAGAACACTTGTGTGGTTGGTGCACCGCCAAACCTAGACAAATCTTGGGCAAAATGGAGCTTGGAGGTCGAGCTTGGAGAGGAGAAAGCTTAAGTGTGACTCCAGCATTTCATCGAACACCTCATGTGCATAGGAGGTCAAAACAGAGAGCAGCACACCTCCCATCCTTCCACGGCCAAAAAACAGAGGAGATGGGGGGACATGGATATATATAGGCAAAACTTTAGTCCCGGTTTGTGTCTAAAACTGGGACCAAAGGTTGACCTTTGGTCCCGGTTCCAGACACGAACCGGGACTAAAGGGCCTCGCTGGTTCCTGCCGAGGCCCGGCCGACGCCCTGGCCGCTCGAACCGGGACTGATGCACCCATTGGTCCCGATTCGTAAAAGAACCGGGACTAATGCTCTGATCTGGTATGGATCAGAGCCCTGTTTTTTACTAGTGTACGTCGAAAGTCGGCAAGGCTCGGCGTGCATGTTGGGACCGGATGTGCCTGTCACCGTGTGGCATGGCGAGGCGGGAGCCGCAGCGTGCCATGGCCGATGTGTTCCTCCTACCGACTACTGCTACAACCTGTTCTCCCCAGCTTGTGTGCTCCATAGGCTATACGACATCTTCCGCGAAACCATTAGTAGAAGGAAGGACACAGTTTTGTGCAGCAGCGGATGCGAGCGGCGAGCGGCGAGCGGCGATCACATCGTGAGCACTGCTCCCTGCCGGGTCATCCCAGTCCCAGTGGCGCACAGAGGACATTGCTGCATAGCCGAGAGCCTGGTTCATTCTGTCTTCGACGACGCAACCGACGACGGCCTTGTGGCTGTCGCCGTGCTTGGGGAAGCGGCTGCAGCGAGCCGGACAGGAGCGCTCGACGGAGACGCTCCCGCTAGGTGCCAGCAGCTCAACAGATCGACCGAACGAATGTTTTGGAATTTTGACGAAGTCGCTGTGGGATGGAACTGCGTATCCATGCTTTACTATTTTTCCCATCCAAACAAGGTATTGTATGTACTTATCTTAACAGTATAACTAACAAAAACTGGCTTTCCTAAAAATCCTCTAAAAACTTGTATTCTAAAATCTCACATCTAATTCCCTGTATCCAAACAACCACTTGGTCAAGTTTCTACAGGCATAGAGTGCTATCCGTATACGAGTTGAGTTATGTAGCCTGTTGTTCAGCAAAATATAACTTTACAGGCACGTGAGGTGTCTTTTGGCAATAGTTATTAATTGTGTGTGTTTGCAAAGATTTTTCGTGCGGACGGTGAACGCTTCGGCTCGCTAGGTTCCACGTAACCTACCCGCCAGCCGCCAAGAGATCCAACTCTTCCGGCGTCGTCTTCCGGCGGCCCCCCTCCGCCGGCGACCTCTTGGTCGTCGGTGGTGAGGGGGGGTCGCCGGATCCGGTGCGTGCGGATCGTTTTAGTTGTAGGTTCTAGGGCTCTAGTAGTTTAGGTTTTTGGATCGTTCGACATCTTGGCTTCGGCAGCGGCGACAGCGATGCTGAATAAAGAAGCTCCAGATTCTTTTCCTGCGAGACGATCGTCTCTTTGGTCGGTGATGAATTTGGGAATCAGTCTGTTCAAGCGGGGATGTCATGGCGGCGATGGCATCCTTGTGGTGGACTTGTGTCCTCGGGCTCCACGTCTGCTACAACGTCGGTGCGGAGCTTGGGAGGTAGTCCAGGAACGAATGCAGATTGGCTGTGTTTGTTTGGGCTTCGGTTTTGACAGATTCAGCTTTGGACTTGCTGTGCTGGCAAAGCTGCTGTGGTGAGGAAGCTGATGAAATTAATATTAGCTGTTTGGCAATGCAGCTGTGAAAACGACTGTAGGCTGGTGAAAACCCTGAAATGTCCTTAGAATACCGAGATCAGTGTAACTTGTTGATTCTGTGTTAATAGATTATTTAAATGGTATTTTGACTGAGGGGGAATGATTTGTTCTATGGTAATGCATAAAATATTTCATAATAATAATTCTCTCACTTTCTTACTCATATATACATAGAATAAGAGCATCTACAGTTGGAACTTGCAAATCCGGCCCCTCAAACGCCTGCGGACCACCATTGCCTCCTCCAATCAGCAGGGGACGACCCCTCAGTCGATGGATCCGGACTGGTCAGAGTCAGATCCGCTGCCCTCCATGCCGGAGAAGTCCGGAGATCGTTGAAGGTGAGCTAGGGTGGCCGATGGGAGTGGAGTGAAGTGGCTAGGGTTTGGTCTGACGAGCGGATGAGGACGAATATATGTGGGGTCGAGGCGGGCTAGTGCGGGTCAGGCGGGCGTGCCCGGGCGCGCTCGGGCGCCCCCATATCCGCCCCATATTTGGGCTGGATATGAGAGGTGTCGGTCAGCCCAGACGTTTGAGGTCGGTTTGAGAGGCCCGATTGGGTCGAAATTTCGTGACCGGACGGCTTGTCAGAGCGTTTAAAGGGGGTATGAGGGGTCCGGTTGTAGATGCTCTAATAGTGAGCAAAAGAATTATGTTGTCACACTGCTAGTCCATGCAAGTCACAATTGTTTCGTACATACTCCCTCCATCTTTAAATATAAGTCCTTTTAGAAAATACACTACGGACTATATACGGATGTATATATTTATAGTGTGGATTCTCTTATTTTGCTCCGTACCTAGTCCGTCCTGAAATTTCTAAAAGGATTTATATTTAGAAACGGAGGGAGTACAAAAGATAGTCCATGTGGCTAGGTTCCTCTCCGTCTCTGTCATAGATCGAAACAGGGCATGTCAATTTGTTTGTAAATTGGATGAACTGACAGGGTCAGCGTGGGAATTTGACCAAGCGAGACCATTTTCGTGGCCAGAGTACACATCCAGTCGCTTCAGGCCATCACACGTAAATAGGCCAGAAACCGCTTCGAGCTGTGAACTGGCAACGGCTTCGTTTTAGCTGTTTGTTTCAGCTTTGACAGCTTTAGCTTTTTTGTATCCGGAAACTGGTCCTCAAAGCTGAAACAAACACAGCTATTGTGGTCTGCATCGATGACATCTGGAAGACTGAAATGTGTACTGGGTTCATAGTTGATGGATGGCATGTATGGCTTCCTCCTTCGGCGTCTTAGTCGTGGTGGGGTGCCAGATCTAGAGTTCGATGACATGTCCAGGGTGTTGCCCTGGTTTGATTCGTTCAACGGCAATGGCTTCACCTTTGATGAGCCACCTTGGAGGTCTGTAAAGCTGCATATCAGCGATGGAGCTGCGTTGATCTCGGGTGAGAAGGTGATCCTTCATTTTTTTTCCTTTGGTGGTTGCTGTGGTGGTGCCGGAGGCAGGTGACAGGCGTTGGTGTCAAGCTCAGAGTTGTTCTGTTGTCTTTTCAGTTTTGTCATGCCAGTCTTTACGTGACTTGTATAATGATCTTTATAATATGAATGAGACACGTATTACCATGCAAATTTTTTTGTGCAACCTGTTCTTAAGCGAATCTTAGCAGTAATAGAGAATAACAGAATAATTGCTCTCGAGTCAGTCTGTTATGGGTTTTTCATTTAAAATATAAGGCCTTAGTTGAAGAAAGCTAGTTCAGGAAAAAGGTCATATAACTATCCAGTATACATTTTCCTAAACGGGATAATGCCTAAATCTCAGCGAGCAAAACATGGGTGTGTGGTCAAACTTGGGGCAAGAGAGTGAACCTAATGGGAACACACAAAGTAACCTCAATCAACAGGGACAGCAGATCATGGCAACCTGACAGAGCACCAGCGCACGGTAGTCACCAATTGAACAACAAACCCTAACCCTGGAAAAGCAACGGGCAACATAAGACCTAGGTGAGCACCAGGAGATAACAAATCAAACACAAAAACAACTAAGGAAATAAGAAACAGGCTCTTCCAATTTTGCTGGAGAGGACAATGTAAGCAAGATACTCAGCTAGTGCCAACGACAGTATCACACAACCTTTGAGTTCGCCTGTACACAGGAAGTAGGAATCAAAACGAATGAGAAAAAATCAATAACCAAGTAGGCCACCAGTTGGATCTAGCATAGATGACAGTGTGAGAGTGATCTTCTTCTCCTCTTAGCCTATAGGATGGACAACGATAACCAGTGCCTTCATCACCCCAGACCAAATCTGGTAATTAGGTAAACAACAAAGATGAGCAAGCAGGTGAGAAACTTATAAATCCGTCGTGCTCATGCAATTGCCGAAGTAACATCCCACATGATATCAAATATTAACTCAAGTCTCAAAAAAATGGGATCACCTTAACTAACCACACATCTAAGGCCGTGTACTTTTTTACGACCTGTATCAATATATGTCACCAAGAACCTTCATGCAGAGTAGCTCACAGTAATGCATATCGAAATAAATAAACTGATGGTCCCAAGACTTAAAAGGATATATTTCCCTCAATACAATAAGAGCAAAACAGTAAAATTCTACTGGTAGCGTAACATGTATGGTGAAAAGTGACGGTCATTCTTGAGGTATAAAGTGCAGTTTTGGATTTGGTAGATCAGAAAATTCTAGTATGTGACGAATTTTAACTATGCTTATATCACAAGAGCACCTGGCAGAGGCCTTCATTGTCCGCATCTGGTGCCGCGACCTGGTCCAAGACTGCATGGTCCTCCTTCCAGCGCTGCTCGTGCTCCTCCTACTGAGCTATGGGGAGGCAACAACTGCCTTCAAATGTCATGGTGGATGAGGAAGTGGTGCCAGCTCTCCTCTCCACGGCGCCCTTCCATCGATGGCGACAACTCCGGCCGGTCGGAGCAGTGTTTCCCAGAAGTCTCGATGGTGTGCACCTCTCTGCGAATCAGCCAGAGCTTATTTATTAGTAGCATCTAGCATAACAAAGGTTTTGTGCAAAATCCAATGGATCTACAATAAAAGCAAAGAATGTGGGAAGATATAGCTGCCAAATAATTTTAGCTGAACAAAAAGAAAGACCCTCAGGACTCAAATATACTGAAGTTTTTAGTCTCCCTATCAGATTGCACACATGAGCATAAACATTTGGTCCATATATCTAAGTACTGAATCTTATCCATATAAAGTAAGGCATTTTTTACCACGAAGTCAATCTTGATGCCATTACAACAAATAGCCTTATCTAGCTACTTTTGCACAAACTAAGTACCAACACATATATACTCTTAATATTTCTTGATATTGAATAATCATATAGAGAGACACATGATGTACTTTCTCAGTTGAACATGGATTAATCCCAGATCATCCCAAAAAGTGTAACTCAAGCAGATAAAGAATCTGTGCATACAAAAGGAAAAGCAAGTATGTCACAAAGTACCACATGAACCAACGGTGACACATGCGCATATCGAATAATCGCAGGCTAGCAGATAGTAAGAGAATAAAATTATACGTGTGCAACAGCAGTGCCAATCCAAGTTGGTCACCTGATGATAAACGTGCTCACACATCTTATTCAGTTGCAGGTAGACACAATTTTTCTCTCAAGGTTTTCTGCCTTTTATGTCCTAACTGAAATCCCTGGTACAAAAATATTTAAGGGAACATTATGTTAATTTCATTGCAGTGAGAAGGGACATAACATAAGCATATATCAAATCTATCTCTTTGTGTTTTAGCACTCACACGCATATGTAACAAACACAACAGAAAATTAACACCAGAAGAAGAATCAATCTACCTTGAAGATACATCATCATTGGTTAATAAGAGCCGACTGGTGAGAAAGACGAAGCAGGTGAGCATCCTCTTGCTGGCCAAGATGGCGGTCAACAACGTCCGAGCCCAACACAACAAATTCGTCTCCTGCAGTTCCAAGATGATGGATGGAGCAGCACTCAGAGAGAGGAGAGAACCTGCAGTAGACCATGGAGGAGAAGGAGGAGTGATGGGGGAGCACTTGCAGAGGACGTAGGAGGAGTGACGGGGGAGTGCCGCATCGAGCGCCTGCGGCGGGTGCTCCTCACCCTACGCCCCTACCCCCGCCGCTCCTGGGTCAAACTGGTGGTTGCAGTGGATGACCCCGGGGAACAGAGAGCACCAGCCGCCAGATCGGGAGAAGGGGCGACGGGGATGGGTGAAGGAAGCGGCGGCGTGATGTCGACGGAGGAGGAGACGTTGTTGGTGGCGACCTGGTTGGCTGACGGCGCCGTGCGCGACGAAGATGTTGAACGGAACTGAGCCCGGCCTGCCGCTGCACGTAACGAAGAGGGGTTGAGGTGGCGGAGCTCGCGACGGGGGCCGTGGAGGAGGACGCGGAGCTCGCGGTAATGGCCACGGTGGAGGAGGCGGAGCTTGGGAAGGAGAGTGAAGATGGCGGCGGCGGCGGCGGCGCCGAGACGCATCGCGCGTGCGTGCGTGTGAGGCGACGACTGCGAAGCATCCAGAGAAGCAAAGAAGACGGTAAGAGACGGCGGCAAATCGAGGAAGACGAGCGCCGGCGGCAAGCGGGAGGAAAGCCACCTGAGAACGACGGCAAATCGAAGGGGACGCGAGTCGGCGGCGAGCGGAGAAGACCAGAGAGAAGGGGACGAATGGGGAGCACGAAAGGGCAAGCCAGCCGCCCGCCCCCACCTCATGGACTCCCTCACCCAACCAGCGTCCACCACGCACAGTGCAATGGCATGAAAAACCAAAAATGCCCTCGGCGGGCCGTGACAATTACTGGCGGTGGCAAGATATTTACCCGCTGGATTCGTCGGGACGAGCCGCACGGGACGCTTCGGCAGACCCGGTCACCGACAAATGGGACCCACACGCGAGGTACCCCACACGTCAGCGAGACCAGGTCGAAAGCCGCGGAGTGAGCGAGGCCGGGGAAAAACGGTAACTATTCATTCCTACAGGAGAGGGATTTGATCCGACGGCCCAGGTTGTCCAGCGGCTTGATCGGACGACCGGAATTTCATCAAGCGAACGCATCCGACGGCCCACGATCGCTGAGCTCTGAGGAGGCCCGGGAGCTCCTGTCTCTCTTATTTCTCGATTCTCGTACCCCATTCACAGTTTTTTTAGGGGTTCGTACCCCATTCAGATGAAAACTGGGCCGTGTGCAAGCTAAGGAGGCCCTATTGGTTTCAAAATAAATAAATAAGGAGGTCTACTGAAAGCCCACCGCGGCACCCCACGGCGTGAGGCAAGCAGGCTGGGAAGCTCAGTTGGCTCAAAAAAAAAAGGCTCGGAAGCTCAGTGACCAGCTCGACTCCGGCCTAGCGTCTCGCCGGCGCCCGGCCCCCCTGCTTGTCCATGCCGCCGGAGAAATCGCCACAGTCCCCAGGTACGCCGTCCGCAGACCCCGCCCCCCGCCCCCCGCCCCCGCTCGCTTTGAATAGAGTTTTGGGCGGATCCTTCCTGTGCTGGTCTCCAGCAGCTAGGTTTCTTTCGACCGGGATGATGCAGCATGAGATTGGAAAATTCCACACGCTCAGTACAAAATTCGGAGTTTACATGATTAATTCCAGCCTTTCGGATTGCTATCTTCGCATGCACCCAAACGTTTATATGGTGATTTAGCCAGGTCTCCGGGTCTAGTTGGATCTCCTTAAGAAAATGTCAGGTTGTGCAGTGGATTTAAGTCTGACCATCATGTGAAATGGTTACTCACCGGTTCGATAATTTTGCGGAGAGCTGTTGTAAGGCTTTAGCTTGTCTAGTTATAGTTCAGTCAGTTGATCATTTGTGTCGAAGTTGGTCATCTGTAAGTTTGCAACAGAATTTTGCGGATTATCTACTGACAATCATGATATGGATCATATGCATCTTCCTGCCTTACTCATTTCATTGCAAAGACATGAATTTATACTTTATGACACTTGATCTGAATTTATGGGTTACAGTGGCTTGTGCACAAAGAGTTCTAATTTCGAACAAACTTGGGGAGAAGCTTGTTGGTTTATTACATGAAGCATGTTCGAAGGAACTTGTGATCCTTTGTCATGGATTCAGAGCTACAAAGGCAAGTCTGTACCATCCATGTGTTCGTTTATCCAAGAACCTTCACTATTTTTGTTCTCAATTTTTTTATGGCCATCTTACTCTGTAATGCCTTCCAGGACGACAGTATCTTGGTCGACCTTGCCGCTGCACTAGCAAGTGTTGGAGTTAATGCTTTTCGGGTTGATTTTGCTGGAAATGGGTAAGCTGCTTGTAACGACATTGTGGTGGTCATGGCATAGCTTCATACCACTCATCATGAAGACTTTCACTTTTGTTGTTGAATTAAAATGTTTCTAAATTAGGAATAGAAATTTTCATGCACTTTAGCTGTAGCAACAGCCACAGTTTCCCCCATTAATGTTTTTTATTAATAACACAATGTTCTTTGAGTACTTCCTTGCTGACTGCCACATTCGATTTGCCTACTGTTGTTGAATTAGGTGCTTGTTATCTCTCTCGCAGGGAAAGTGAGGGTCTATTCCAATATGGGAACTACCGAAAAGAGGCAGATGACTTGCGCTCTGTAGTATCTTATTTCTCAGAACAGAAGTATGACATAATTGCCCTTGTTGGGCATAGCAAAGGTAGATAGTCTTTGGTCATTTTTTTATTGAAGGGATTGCATCCTGATTTTATTAATGAAAGCATAGAAGTTCATTGCAAAGTTTGCTGCAAGGGAAAATAAAATTGGTGTGCAGCTCATCAGATAGCCCATTCCCAACTTTCCTTCTACAGAAGGAAAATTATAGATCCTTAATATCCATCAGAGCCCCAGAACTGAGATTGTCCTGGTTTTTTCTTGGCCTGCGACAGAGTTTGATTACTGAGATACTTTTTCTGCAGTAAGCCCTGCTACACACCATCCTCATGTTCCAGCTTCCAAAGCCAATTAACCAGCAGTCTAATGTACATTAATTACAATTTAAGAACACACAGCCCTCCCATATCCTTTGATAAACAAATAGTTTTCCAGTTTACCAAATGAAGTTTCCTGGACCCAAGATCTTCCTGCTGTAAAAGCCTCTTCATAAAGTAGCTCAACTCTTTTTCCACTCCCTTAGGAAAATTATAGAAGGACGTCATATAAATTGGAATGGTCCTGTGTGCACATATCGCACACAAGCGCTAGCTGCATTAGAATGCATAGTCGACATAAATAGGTGGTAGGAACTCATAATTGGTGTACTGCTTTCTGTGTTTGCTGCCTTCTGGATGGACCTCTACAATGTAGTCATGTATAACTGAATGTAATCACAGAATATTTACATGTGCCATGCATTATATCCTGATCTCCTTGCTTTGTCATGTAAATGTACCTGCCTCCTATGCTTTACATGTATGTTACTTTATACAGTATACTTCTATATTTCACCGCTTCTGTTTCTTGCTTTTAGGAGGAAATGCTGTGCTTTTATATGCTTCCATGTACCATGGTGTTACCGTCATTGTGAATATTTCTGGCCGCTTTGCTTTAGAGCAAGGTATGGAAGGGCGGCTGGGGAAGAATTTCCTGCAGAGGATAAAGAAAGATGGATACATAGACGTCAGAAATAAAAAAGGTGTAAGTTTGCTACATTTGACATGTCATTACTTTGTTAAGTACTAAAAATTAAGCCTCACATCGTATTTATTTTGATAAAATACTACAGATCTGAAGCCTAGCACATGTTTATGAATCAAACAAAATTTTCCCGAGTTTTCAAGTAAAATAGTTGTGTGCTGATTCTGGTAGTCTATCACAAGCTTTTTCAGTTTATCTGGTGAAACTAGTTAACAAGATCAGGTTATGACATGTGGTATGGGATGACTTACAATACATGAATATCCATTGAGTTGTATAGCTTAGTCAGTTATTTGTAAGCTTCATCATCCTTATGTCAACCATAGGCGGCATAATTATTTTGTTTCTCTGCTTATATCCATAAGACTGAACCTGCAAATTTTGTAGCTGAAAGATTTATTTTGAAAATGACAGCCCCAGTGTTATACTTACTTACCTTATTGCAATATTATCGTTGCTATGCCTTTGTGCAGGGAAGTTTGAGTACCGGGTGACAGAAGAAAGTCTGCGAGATCGCCTGAGCACTGATACCCTGCTTTCGAGCCGCTCCATAAGCAAAGACTGCAGGTTCTAAGCTGCTCTCTTGCACCTGAACCAACTCACATGAACAACCCAATCATTGAGAAAAATATGTACCGATCTACAGGGTTCTCACGGTTCACGGCTCTGAAGATGAAACAGTCCCAGCGAGAGACGCCCTGATGTTTGCTGCGAACATCCCAAACCATGACTTGCACATAGTCGTGGGTGCCAACCATCGGTACACAGGCCACGAGCGAGAGCTGACATCACTTGTACTGGATTTCATCAAGCCCCGTCCTCGAAAATCATCGTCCTTGCGTCCGAAATTGTGATCATCTGACCATTGTGGAGCTTGATTGATGTACCATTTACTTGTTACATTACCGGATGACCAAAGGCCTGTGTATAGTCGTTGTGCTGTGCTGCAGAAACGTCAGTAATTTCAGGAAGATTTCTTCATCTTACATCTTCTGAAAGCAGAAGCTCGAACTAGTTATCATTCCTAAAAATAGGAAATGTGCAAATTGGCCAATATCGCAAAATTAGTAGTCATGTGAAATTGATTGCTAAGGTAAAAGTAGCACTGAAGCCATTTTCTTACAGGCTTGCAGTGAAAGTCCATCTAATATGTGTTCTGTAGGGTTGCTGCATTTGCGAATTGGTGAAGGACATTCGACAGCACAAGTCATTGGCATTATCAATTAACTCCAATAAAGCAGGGATCTGACATGGCTGCGATGAACTTGCAACCCTCGAGAATAGGCTCTTTTTTTCTTCTGCACTTCAACCATTCTGCAGGACGAACCAAGGGGGGGAAATCCATGCAATTCTAGGAAAGACTTTCATCCGAAAAACTTCTAGTGAAGACTATGATGCATCTTAAAAGAGAAAAAAAAAGGACTGAAAAGGTTATGGAACAAGAATACATGATGGTTTTCGTGACACGAGTCTGTTTTAGTCTTTTATAACACTCCCAGCCTCTTTTTGATTGTTCTCACATCTTTATTTCTGAATTTTGAAGATATAAATTGGGAGTGCGCGCAGCCAGGTGGACAACCGGCTAACAACAAAATAGAGACAAAACTTATCTTGCATTTCATAGAGGAAAAGAAACAAAGTCAGATGACTTGCAGCACCCACTTGTTACACCTAATGAATAACTGTATCATGAGGCAAAAACCAGGACCAAAGAACTTGCAAGTCCAGAAACCCATTATTAACTGATAAGAGACCAATTGATACCGCAATCCAGACGTTACTCAAAAAGGCGCAAGCATGGTAATCAGCTCCTTCATAACGGAGGGGTGGTTCCTGATCAGATCGTCGAAACCATCCGTGGCAGCGACAGCCCTCAGGTTTCCCAGCGTGCCCAGGAAAACGTAGCACGCCTTCTTCAGCCCGTCACAGCAGTGTTGCTCGGCTAGTGACAGGATGGCGGTCGTGCTGTTCACCTCGATGAACCCGCACAGCTTATCTTCACAGATGAGCTTCAGCCGCTGCATATCATACCTATCCGCCGCGGCGAGCAGGTGCTGCCACTGCCACATCGCGTCCTCACGGTCATCCTTGTCTATCTCCGGCTCAGAGTCATTGTAAATGAACTCAAGCATCGCCCTGAAAACTTGAGGCTCCATGTCCTCTACATGTATGGTGTGGTAAGCTGCCGTGCTCTCCTTCATCGGGCCAAAGAGCTCGGCCTTGAAGACCCTAGACCGGGCCGCCAGGACGCACCGGTGCGCGGCAATTGTCTCCCCACCAATCTCGAACGTCACGTCGGCGCCTTCCTTGTCCTTGAGGAGGTCGGTGAAGTGCCTCTGCATGTCGGGCGGTGGCACCGTGACGAACGGTGAGGCGGCGCCAGTACCCTTGGCGTCGAGGACAAGCACATCGCACCGGAGGGTGAAACTATCGTCCTTGAGATGTTCCGAGTATTCGAACTCGTCCCTGCTTATGAAATTCAGATAGGACATGCCAGCAGATTTGCAAGGGAAGTCGCATACTTCAGTCGAAGTAATGTATGTTGACTCCTGCTTGTCGGACTGGCCGATGAAGCTCATCACGAACTGCGCCTTCACAGGCTTCGCGACGTCCTGGGCGAGGATGAGGGAAGCAGATGCACTGCCGGCCCTGGCCGACGACGAGCCGTTGGGGTAGTACTTGAGAAACCAGAGATACCCTCCGACTCTGAAGGGGCCAGACTCGATGTGATGGCCGTGGGGGGCGTCGGCCTTTGTGCGCGCGTAGCCTTCGACCACGAGCAGGTGGTACCCGCCGGCGGCGCCGGCGTCGTTGATGGCCGGCGCGGAAGGGCAGAGTCTGCCGTCGCGGATCAAGGATACGCCGGCGAATGACATGACCACTGATCGATTCCGCCGCTACGTACGTTCTGGCGGCGGTTGTTTGGATCCGGGAGTTTAGCTAAACCAGTTCCGTGTAAACTCGTTAACGGTTATAACAAACTAAAACCATGTTTAGTTATTGGGTCTCTCTAGGTCTCAGTCGACTTAGAGAAGTCTAAGTCGGCTGATGTCATCTGTTTATTTTTTTATTTTTCTAGAACACGTTATCCCTTTGTTGTTTATTGTCCAGCCCATATCTTTGTTGGGGGACATGAAGTTTGCGTGGCTGTTGTCGGACTTGCAACTGGCCCGCCACTTCTCCCGGCGCCCCCTCTGACAAAACAAAAAAGTCCAGTTGCGGTCGGGTTAGAAGACATGCAGTTGCGGTCGGGTGCGGCACTTGCAGTTGCGGGGCTGTTGTCGGGCGTGCAACTAGCCCGCGCCCTCTCCGGGCGCTCCCTCCGACAGAATAAAAAAGTCCAGATGCAACCATGTTGGGGGATTTGCAGTTGCGGTAGGGTGCGGAACTTGCAGTTGCGGGGCTGTTGTCGGGCTTGCAACTGGCCCGCGCCCTCTCCCGGCGCCCCTCCGGCAAAACAAAAGTTGAGTTGCAACCATGTGTGGGGATTTGCAGTTGCGGTCGGGTGCGGCACTTGCAGTTGTGGGGCTGTTGTCGGGCTTGCAACTGGCCCGCACCCTCTCCCGGCGCCCCCTCCGACAAAACAAAAGTCGAGTTGCAACCATGTGTGGGGATTTGCAATTGCGGTCGGATGCGGCACTTGCAGTTGTAGGGCTATTGTCGGGCTTGCAACTGGAATAAGAAAGGAAAAAAGGTTTGAAAACACCCACAAAAAAGGAAAAGGAAAAAAGAAAAGCAAGAGAAAAGGTGGAAATACAAAATGTAAAAAGAAATTCTAACATGACAAGAAACATAGACGAAAGAATCATTTAAAACACTTACAAGTAAATAAAAAATTAAAAAAGATACAAAATAGCTGCCCTCGGTAGTTCTCAACCGCTTCCCCACCCCTCTTCGGGCGGCTTGTTTGAAAAATTAAGCCCAAAACTAAACAAAAAAGAAACCTCTCAAGACCAGCCCGTAGCGCATATTTGGCCGACATGAGAGAAAATAAACAACAAAAGAAAAGAAAATTGGCCCATCGCGCACCTAAGCAATCGATTTCAATATAAGACAGACATAGCTGCATAGATCTTGAAGCAACAACGATCTAACAGCCAGGGAGTCGACTGAGTTTTAACAGTCCTGTATGAAAAATAAAAAATAAATAAAAATAATGGTAGAAAAAAAAAGTCGAGGTCTATGAACTAAAGTGCTTGGTACTGCTACTAACTGAGAACAAAAAAACACACACAAGTCACTTCACTCTATCTGTTCGTTCCCTTCCTGTAGGAAAAAAGAAAAAAGAAACTGACCTAAACCTTGTAAAATAACTGGCAAAATAAAGCCCAACACACAAAGAAAAGGACCACCGCCCAGCCCACCACCTGAAGCCTGCCCCGACAGAAAAAACAAAGACAAAAAAACAGGCCCACCCAGTTCGTTCCCTATGTGGGCTGATTTACAGGAAACAACAGGGCTGCACGGATCTAAGGGTCAACAAATCGACTGAGACTTCACTAAAAATCAGTCGACTGATTTTTAGCAGTCCCCTTAGTTATTATAGCATATCTTAGAGCATCTCCAACAGCCGCGCTATATAAGCGCCGCGCTAAAAAAATTGGGTTTTTAGTACGCGCGCAACCGGCAACCGCTCCGGGAGCTCCAGCGGAGGCGCAATAACCGCGCGCGCGGCATAAGTAGTTCAGCGCGCAGTTCAAAACGCCATCGCGCGCCGTTTATTTGCTGCGCCCGCTCCCGCGAGCTGCACACTCGAGCGCCCGCGCCGCACACTCTTTTTCGCGCCGCTTTCGCCCCGTCCGCGCCGCCGCCGGCGAATTCGTCCGATGGACGGACGCGCCAACATCCCCCTCACCCCTTCCTACACCCGCGACCCCTCCGCCGCCGCCGCCGCAAACCCTAGGGCGGGGAGCTTTGGCTTCGCCTCCGCCGGTGCTCCTCCAAGCACCGGCATCGCGCGCGGCCTTTTCATGCCGCCACGAACGACCTCGGCGGCGGGTGGCGTCGCGCCGGCGCCCGCCGTGAAGCCACATGCCTCCCTCTCGAAGCTCCCAAATGCGGCGCGGGCGAAGAAGGGCAAGGTGTCCGCGAAGAAGAACAAGGCGGCGGACGGCTCCTCTAGGCGACAATGAAGAGGAGGAGGAAGAATCGTCTTCGGATGAGGATGATGAATCGGAGGAAGAGGAGGACGAAGACGAGGATGCGGCATGATTGTTGGTGTGCCATTCGTTTGTGTGAACTTTTATGTCATAAACTTTGGTTCGGATTTTGAACTTGGTTGGATGATGATGTGGGCATGAATTTGAACTTTATGTCATGAACTTGTTTGGGTGATTTAAAATATGCTATGTCTTGTTTTGATGTTTAAAATATCACCATATTGTCTCCAAAATGCAACATATGGAGCACGCCGGCTGCTCGCGTGCGCTGCAGTTTAGCGCGTCTGTTGGAGCGGCTCGGACGCGCTATATTTTGCAGCGGCCGTTGAAGCCATCGCATCGCGGCGCGCAAAAGCTGATGATTCCAGCGCTGTATACTGTTTTTTAGCGTGCCGCGCGTTGCGCGTTTGTTGGAGATGCCTTATGATAAGCAACACGTAGTTCTCGGAAAACTGGAAAACTAAGGTCTAGCTACGTGGTCCTAGTCGAGTTTGACTTTTTTTTACCTTCTAGTTGAGTTTAACTTTGAATCAGGTTTAGCCAAGTTATTACATGAGAAAGTTTGGAATGCTCCCAAGTCAATATGAACAGTCCATTTCGCGTCTATTAGGGCAACTACAAGCGTGCATCACCAAAACGGACCTCACCAAATGTCCGGGACACGTCGGCAGACAAAACCAATTGTAGTCATCAAATGTCTGCCCCTGGTCTGGACTCCTAAATTTGGCATGCATATCTAGATCAATACCAACTTAAGCATACGTTTAATAGTTGCAAACATATGCAATCATAATAAAAAAAGCACATTCTGTTCAATAAGTTTATCAATCTCAAAATTTGCTAGTCTGGCTGTCCGTGCCAAAGACCTCCTTGTTTGGCTTCCAGTCCGCTGTCCATGGCAAAGACCTCACTCTTCGGCTGGTCCGGACTCCTCCGTTTGAGTGAAACACTTCAATATGCTCACACAGTTGGCAATCTTCACTACATTGGGATCCAAGTCGGACGCCTTCACACGAACAACATTCCGAAATCCTCTGAAGCAGCCTTGATCTCAAACTTCTTCTCTTGGAGTTTGAGCTTCCTGCCTTGCATGTCCATGAAGATGCCAAGCCTCTCTGACTTCTTTCCTTTCGCCTCATTGGATGCGGCACTTGCCTCCTTCGTCATGATGCCCTTGACCTTCTCCATCATCTTGCCCCTTCTCGCTTCTTCTCCTCCTCTCACTCTCCCCCGGTTCCTAATCACCTTCTTGGCCGGAGCAAGCCCTTATTGTGTTGTAACGGTTTGATCACCACCTTCATCTTCATTGACCATGGCGGTCTTGACGGAAGTGGCAATCAAGAGGTTCACTTGCTTTGGCCATTCAATCTCAACCAACAATGCATATAGATGAAGGATTTTTGCTCCATCTTGGAGTATAACATGCACACATGTACGGGCTAGCAAAGGAAGTCAATGGATGGTCAACCAGTTGCAATATTGAAAGAATCAATGAAATCAACAACACAGGGGGCAACAAGACACAAAACTTATGAGATCTTGGATTACCGCATGTGACGACCTCGGCTTAATCGTGCACTAATCATACACGCAAATACGCACGATCAAGCCTAAGGACTCACTTGAAGATATCACAACACAACTCTAAAACATAAATAAAGTCATACAAGCTTTATATTACAAGCCAGGGCCTCGAGGGCTCGAATACATAGCTCGTTGGCATACAAGCGTCAGCGGAAGTATCAGATATCTGGGTACAGATATTTTACAGAGAGAGAGAGAAATAGGCCTTCACAGAGGCGGGGTAAAATAAAATACTACGATCGAAAGGCGTAGGCCTCCTGCCCTGGACCCTCCGATCCTACTCCTGGTCGTCAAACGGCTCCTCGTAGTAGTAGTACTCGCCAGGCGGGTAGTAGTACTGGTCGTCGGCTGGGGCGTCTGGCTCAGGGGCTCCGTCGTCTGGTGGCATCAAAAGGAATATGGGGAAAAAGAAAGTAAAGCAAACGTGAGTACTCATCCGAAGTACTCAGCAAGCAAGGATCTACACTACATATGCAACATTGTCAAAGGAATGGCTGTATATGTGGACTGGGCTGCAGAAATGCCAGAATAGAGGGGGAAAGCCTAGTCCTATCGAAGACTAGCATCTTCAACAATCTTCGACAGTCTTGCAGCAATAGAAGAGAACAGATGAACATAATGTAAAGTAGTAGTAGTAGTATTATCAACCTCGACCTGAGATCCTTTCTCGACTCCCTGCGAGAAAGCAATCCCAGAGCCGTACTATCCAGTTCTCATCACATGTTCTAGTTATACCGATCGGGATACAACTCCGAGTGTCCGTTACCGTAGGACAGGCTATCGATAGAAGTTTCTTCCCTGCAGGGGTGCACCAACTTACCCACCACGCTCGCTTAACTCTGGCCGGACACACTTTTCTGGGTCATGCCCGGCCTCGGCTAAGCAACACGTCGCAACCCGACTAAATACTTAACAGAGAGGTCAGCACGCCGGACTAACCTATGCCCCCAGGGGTCTTGGGCCATCGCCCCGGGAACTCCTGCACGTTACGTGCACTGCCGGTGAGCAGACCTAGCAACCCCTTATACAAGCGCGGTTGCGTTCCCAGTCCAACCCAGCGTGTGCCGCATCAGTCGCTGACGTCCATTAAGCTTCGGCTGAAGTATACGACGCAAAACGCCCATACTATGCCCACGTGATGGTTAGTGCTATCAGGCCAGAGGCCCCTCGGATCAATTACCCAAACCGTAGTGGATTAGGAGCGCGCGGTAACGAGCAGAGACTCACGATCGATGTGACCCCGTCGCCCCGTCTCGAGGACTTGCGGCAAGGGCTAGGAATGCCCGGCCACGCCTCATAGTTATCTTGCGGGCACCATCCAGGTCAACCCGACTCCACATCACTTCGCATTAAGCTCGCGCGGGTACCCCTCAGGGCCGACCCGTCTTTAGTATCATGTTTCAAAGTCAAGTCATAGTATCCAAAGTAACTGTGTGTCTGTCACCGAAAGGAACCCTGAGGAATCACCCTCGATGGAATTCCCGCTCGATGTTATCATCAAGGTGAACGAAGGAGGAATCACCCTCGAGGTCCACACTTGAGAGGTTGCACGACTATGTCGTTATCGGGGGTGGTGTAGGAGGAATCACCCTCGCTTACCACGACCGGGTAACTAACCTACAAGGTTAACATCAGAAGTGATGACGAGGTATCACCCTCGGCACTCGACGGTAACCCAGAAGTGTCGGCAACTAAGGGGGATAGTGATGTGCGGTGCCAGGGTTTGGTCTTCAATCCCGATGATCGGGTCTTCTGATATCCAGCGGGGCAGTAGGGATCAAGTGGGGGTCTCTGTCGGGACTCTACCCAGCCTATACTAATCAGTCTAGGATAACCCGAAAGGTAGCAAGGCAGGGTACAATAATCAGGCTATGCAGCAGATATAGGAAAACAGTACCAATAGTAGTTCTAATGCAAGCATAAGAGAGAAGAGAATAGGCGATATAGGCATGTTCAAAATGGGGGTGCTTGCCTGTTTGCTCTGGGGCAAGGGCAAGGTCGTCGGTGGTGTCGTCGGGGACGTAGCCGTACTCCTGAGCTGCGTCTGCCTCGGGAGCTACGTCAACGTCGGGGTCTACCGAGAGAGAAGAGGGGGAAGAAACAGGTAAACATAATGCAAACAAATGCAATACGGTGCGGGTTATGCTACGATGCAGTGCAGGGTTGCCTAAATATGCATCTAAGTCAATTTAGTTATTTTTAGAATTAATCTGGGATTTATTTACCGAAGTGTGTCCACTATTCATCTGCCGGATTCGGGCCCGGAGTTACGAGTTCTCCTACGTAGGGGGTTCCTACAAAGAAACAGACGGCACGATCAGACTCGTCTCGTCGTTCTAAGCAACTTTCATGTTTTAACTTTTTCGATCTGAGCTACGGTTTAAAAGTTATTAATTTTCAAAGTTTATTTGAATTTCTGGAATTTATTTATTTACAGAAAATGAATTATGACGTCAGCATGAGGTAATGCGGACATCAGCAAGTCAGCAGGACGGCTGACCAGTCAAACCTGACATTAACAGTGAATTAAACTAATTACCAGGGTTAATTAGGGGCGTGGGCCCACTTGTCAGTGAGACATTAGGCTAAACTAATCAGTTTTTATTTAATTAAACATTATTAGCTTAATTAACCACGCGGGCCCACTGGTCAGTGTCTGTGGCTGCCACGTCATCATAGTTGACCAGGTCAACTGGTCAACTGGGCCCTGCGGGACCCAGCTGCCAGCGACCCAAAGGCGCCACGCAGGCTGCCAGCTCAGCACCGGCGCCGGCAGAGCTCCGGCGAGCCAGTTTGCGCGGCGGCGCGTCGGGAACTTGCCGGAAAAACGCTAGGGGGCTCGGTTCGACGCGTGCTAGGGCTGGTTCGAACGGGCAGAGCGGCGCGCACCCAACGGTGGCGGTCTCCAGGCCGGAGGTGGCCGGAAACAACGGCGACGGCGACCGTGGTGGACGGCCGGAGTCGGGCATCGGTGAAACCTACGCTACGGCTGCGTTCGAGCCAACAAACGGCGCTGGCGAGCTCTACGGGCCTCCAGGAACTCGTTGGAGGCCATGGCTTGGCTTGTCGAG
This sequence comes from Thinopyrum elongatum, assembly GCA_011799875.1. Lineage (NCBI taxonomy): Eukaryota > Viridiplantae > Streptophyta > Magnoliopsida > Poales > Poaceae > Thinopyrum > Thinopyrum elongatum. The sequence continues at coordinate 467,625,868 of CM022297.1, forward strand.
ACCGAGCGCGACGGCTACGAGTTCGCCGGTGGACCTGGGCTCGGGCGATAATGGCGACGGTGGCTAGAGCTCGAGGGCAACAGGGAAAGAGAGGGGAAGGACGGCCGCTCACCGAGGGAGCTCAAGGAGGCTCTTCGGAGGCTTAGGAGCTGCCGAGGCGTTGCCGGAGTCGAGGGAGACGGCGGCGACCGAACGGAGGAGGCGGCGTCGATTCAGTGCCAGCGGTGCCTCCCGGCTCCACCTGAGGTTCCCAGACGAATGGGCGAACGTCGGCGGTCCTCTACGGCAGCTTGGTGAGGCGAGGCGAAGACGGTGGCTGTGGTGGCGACGGAGGGCGGCGGTGCGCTCGCTCGGGCAGAGAGGGGAAAAGGGATCCGAGCAGTGCGAGCGAGGGGAAGGAGGCGAGCGAGATGAGAGGGAGGAGTGGTGAGGCGTCCAGGGGAGAAGGCACGGCGTGGCCTTATCCCCTCGCGCTCCTGCTCCCCGTCGCGGTGGCGCGCTGCGACTGACGGAGCGCCGTCGTCCATGGAGACGATGACAGCGAGGCGAAGTAGGTGGGGGGAGGCCTGCTGGGCTGCCTGGGCCGCACTGTGGCTTCAGCCCAGTGCCAGGTAAGCCTCTGTCCTTTCTTCGTTTACTTCCGTTTTGTTTTTCTTTTATTCATTCTGTTTCGACAAATGCTTAGCCACTTGTAGACTTTTACAAAACATGAGACTTGGACTGAAAATTATAGTACAATATTACCTACCCCCAAAAAGTGGTTTGGACAAAATATAATTCCATCTGCATTTTGGATTAAAAGAAATGGATGAAAAGGTTGCTGTTTAGGTATTGTTGAGGCCGTTAGAGTGAATTAACCAATTCAATTAATATGGATTATATTTTTATAATTGCATCTGAAATATTTGCAACATTATGTACATTTTAGTTTGGATGTTTGAAGAAATAATTATTTGACTTGCATTTGGAATTTGGAGTTTGAAGTTGAATTTCAGAATTGAATTTGAGTTGTTTCTTTAATCCAAGTGACTTGGCTCTGCTAATAGTCATGACTTGGCATTATCAGTGAGAAGTTACTGTGACTAGTGGCATGGGGTGTTACACCGCACCACTAGGGCATATGGTTTTACACTTGTTTGTAAAAGTCGCATAACTTGTTCATGACCTCTTGAATGTTGTATCATCGATCGTTGAGCGGCTTTGCATTGTGATCACGGATCACTTCCGTGTCGTGGGGATCGTAGTGCTTTTCCTCATGAAACCAATTATGCACGCTTTACCCAAACGTCATGCCACTTTGCTCTGTGTCCTGAAATAGATTGATACTAGTGGAAAACCACACCTCACACAACAATTCATCTTTTTTTGGGGAGAAATTTAGTCACCTCTTCTTCTTTGGGTCGGCACCCGGTGGCCAGTGCTCCTCCGGATCCATGTCCGGTTGCTGGGTGCACGCATGTTGGGAGCACCGTCTGGAGCTATTCCTCCGACTGGGAGTCTCCACTTGTATGTTTAAGTAACCGCCTCCGTCGTGGATAATGTTCATCATCACCTCGTCGTTTACCACTGCCCCGCTTGGATGAGTGCTGGAGTAGAATATGGTAGACCCCTCGATAGAGTACATCGACCAATCGGAAAGAGCAAAGGGGAAACAGGAGTCCGGAATACCGAGGATCAGGCCGTCGCGGTGGAGATAATACCCTACTCCTCGTGTTAGATTGATCAGTATGTGTGTATATGGTGTAATGGTGATTGAGGGGATATGAGATTGATTGTCTATAGACCATCCTTGCCGACTTATATAAAGGACGTCGGGGGCTAGGGTTGCAAGTATCCCAACCGACCTAAGGCGGTGGTAGAGTCTTGCTAGGTATCGGCTTCCATGTGATACCCTCCAAGTACTCCAGGTTCTTCCTTCTAGAGGGTCGATAGGCTGGGATGCCTGCTCCCGGTGTGGGCCAGCCTAATGGGCTAGCTCCTGGTGGCTCGGGGCACCCGTGGGCCATGACACCGCCAATGAGGCATTTTCATGAACAGTGGTCAGGCATGAATAGACGAGCGATCCACAGCTGACATCCGCAACCGGACAAGCCTCGGCGGCTGTGACTGTGAAGACGTAGTCGGTGTTGAGGTTGACAGTGAATGGGACTCGATGGGCGGAGGTGGAGGGAACAATTGCGACGATTGTTGCATGTCGGCCAAGCCGAGGTGCTGGGAGGCATAGTAGAAGGACAACTTGATCTGGGACGACCAAGGCGGCGATTGCCCAGGTGCACCATCATGCTGGCGCGCTTTGCCAGACGAGGTCTGCCTTGACCGGCCACCTGCACACCGCCCACGTTCTTCTTCTTCGCCTTTTGGCGGCAGACGTTGAGTTCCTATATGCGACCTTGCGGGCGGCCGCCACCATTGGGTCCTCCTGCACCGGCGGGACGTCGATAGACTCCGTCGGGTCCTCCGGCGTCGGCTCCATCGCGACGGCGGACGGCCTAACGGTGTGTGTGTGGGGGGGGGAGGCAATGGAAAATGGCGGGCTTTCAAGCGAACCCGTGGTGGGAATGTACAAATGTGTGGGTGGCTCTGATTCGATTATGGATGGGCCAGTCATGTGAGCGTACAACGTGACGGATGTCCAGATGCCCGCAAACCTTCCTTCCATTTGGTGCCGGTTTGTAGCTTTTCGGATATCCAAACCGATCCGGACAATTTTGGTGACCACCATTGGATGGCAAAAGATGTCTGGGCAGTCCGGTTTAGACATTTGCGGGTGATTTGATGATCCGCGTTGGAGATGCCCTTACCTCTTGAAAGGTCAAATACGGACAACAGTCCTATAGGGTTAGTATGGACATTTTCTGTTATACAAATACAAAAGAATTATTGTGTCATTAAAGTAGGATGCTACACGAGGAAATACATAGTGCTAAAAATTCCATGTCATTTTCTGCGTGCCACACCCTGCCATTGATTTTTTTTCAAGCTCGGTTAATAGGTGGTTAACTTGGTAGTGAATAGATGTGTCATATTTACCACACGAAGTATAAAAATTGATATTCATGGAGTGAGTGAAACACAACTAATTCGTCTGTCTGGACGTAGTCTACAGAGCTCCGACGTAGATTCCTGCCGTCTCTTTGGTTAGGTGAGTTTAGGGTTTCTCGTCTTGAGGCGAGATTTGGTGTCGGGTGCTTCGAATCTATGCAAGGGCCCAATAGCGACGACTGCAGCTCCAAGGCGCTGGCCCTTAGGGGCACATGCACAAAGACTCCCCGGCTGTCATCGACAAGGTCAAGCCGGCTCCAGCAGGGAAGCGGCACGTCGGCGGCTCGTTCTGGCGACAATAGTGGTTGTTTGAGGGTCTTGAAATCTCAATGTAATTTTTATTATGTTTGAGATGTTTTGTATTTCCACTGAGCTTTGATAATAGATTTGTATCATTTTCGGAAAAATTTAACAAGAAGAGTGTAGTCATGCCACAAGCTTTTGCAACCTTTAAGCTGGGGATTTTTTAGCATATAAGAGCATATAAGGGCACAAAAAGTGAATGGAGTAAAAGAAATTAGGCACAAAAACTGGTTTTTTTGGCACGAGAAAGCGTCGTCTCCGACAACAACCCTATTTCGTGTCGAAAAAAGGCATTTTTGTGCCTTTTTTAGCACGAACTAGGGCACAACTGCTCCAACGGCTGCCCTAAAATAGGGCAACAGACCGCGAGCGTATCGGGGTCGGCGGCAGGGTCGGAGGAGCCGGCCATGGCGCACGGTGACCGACAGGCGGGCGGATCCGAGGGTTTGTGGCCAAATGCAGACGTCCGAAAGCAGCCTTGCATTTTTGGCCAGCCATCGAAGTGCCCCAAATTTTCCGCATGAGAAGGCTCTTTTGTTTTTACCGAAAAAGGCTTTCACCCCGCTTTATATATAAAGCAACGACCAGAGATACAAATTTGGATACAACACGCCACCAACCCACACAACGCACACACCCAAGGCAAGATACAAGTGTGCCGATGCACCGCAACACTACCCAATCGACCACCAAGCACACTACAGATGAGCCAAAAGGAACCACTGTCGAGACCGGTCTTCCAGGATATTAATTTCCCAGTAAACGACCCCTTGTGCTCACCAGCCCCAGGATTACTGTTAGCTGATGAGACACAAACTTGATACAGAAATTCCAAGCAAAATACAAAATATGAAGTACAAGACCATTCTGGCCTATGAGTACAACAAATGGTTCCTAGTGGTTGATGGCGGAAGCGGTTTGCGGATCATCAGCGTCTATGGGACTCCATTTCCCACAGGAACAGCTGACCTGGATAACTCCTATCTTCGCGAGGCTGCTATCATCATTGCCTAGGTTCCGGGGCTGTCATCGCAGCGCTCCTCTCCAAGCAAGAAATCTGGCCAAGACAATAGCCAGGGACAAGCCAGTGAGTACTTTGAATGTACTCGCAAACATTATGAACACAGGTATAATATAACAGATGATAATCATGCTCTGAAATATTTTCATGATCACTTAGCCAGTCACGAAATAAAATTCAGGCCGCATGCAAGCAGGTCATTAAATATGAAAAAGCAATTAGATAATAAGAATAAAATAAACCGATCGGGTGTCTGAAGCGACGCCTCGAAAGGATAATAATATAAAGCATGCCTCAGTCGGGCGTCTGAGCGACGCCACATAAAGGGCTTGTAAAGAAAATTAAATAATCAGCATGCCACAGTCGGGCGTCTCAGCGACACCACATAAAGGGCTTATAAAGAAATAAAAAGCAGGCATGCCACAGTCGGGCGTCTCAGCGACACCACATAAAGGGCTTATAAAGAAATAAAAAGCAGGCATGCCACAGTCGGGCGTCTTAGCGACACCACATAAAGGGCTTATAAAGGAATTAAATAACAAGCGTGCCACAGTCGGGCGTCTGAGCGACACCACATAAAGGGCTTATATAGGAATAAACACAGTGAATATCCAGGAGGTAGAACCGTCCCAGGGATACTCAATAATTCAAATAATACAAATGGTTAGTCCATAATAATAATAATCATAATCATCATATGTCACATGTCATGATCTATGTTCTGGTTTAGCAGTTTTTCCTCCGAAGACCGACACTTGACCTATCCCAGACTGTAGTCCTTAACCATGGATACGGCTATTCGAATAGATATAATCTCTGCAGAGGGTGTACTCTTTACCCACGAGTAACGGATTCCTTTAGTCCATCGGGACTAATTCCGTTTACGGTCTTTTACTTGAAAACACACCTTACCCGCACACACCAGCTTAACTTACCGGTGTCTGGAATCACCCACGACACCCGTTAAGCAAAACTCTAAGTGGGGAGGCTACAACCTCGACTAGCATGGGATCACAAAATTTATAACGCGCGCAAACTAGGGGAGCTACCCCCTCGGCTCCAACCGGAAACACCCATGCCCCCGGACCAGGTGGCATGTCTACCGGATGCAGCCGGTATCTTCCACCATGGCCTCTCTGTACGGTGTGTGCTAAGAAAGGGGTTGACAACTTACTGAACCGTACCCTACCTATGGCAGGGACAAGTGGCAGCACGAAGCAAGAATGGGGGTTACTGGCACAAGACTCGATCTATGGTCGTCTCAGGAGGTTTAAGTATTCCCTGCATGATTAGTACAACAAATATATTTTCTCACCAACAGACAGAATCACCATTCATCATACCTTACCATGCCTTACTGAATATACCCGTCTCAGCGAAATATCAGTAACACGCTCATGTCTACCCAAGACAGAGACTTTCCCGGATTCCTTCCAGTAGGCATGAGAGGTAGACGAGGGTGATTACTTTCACAAGCATACCAATTTCCAACAGCAAGGAGTCTTCATCATGCACTCATGAGCAATGATCACATCATCACATAAAATAACGAATACTCCGTGTCAAGGTGGTGTTGTAACCGTATCAAACAACACACAACAATATTATGCCAGGGTTCAGAATGCTTGCCTTCCATGTGTATGTAGGTGGGGTGCACTTTTGAAAGTTTTCATCTTCCCTCCAATATCCTATTTTTGAAAAGATTGAATCAACACGCAATTCGAAAACAATACAAAAAAGTTGTCCGGAAAATTTTCAAATAAATATGAAAATAAACTAGATGGAATTTGAGAGACAACAGAAAAAGAATCAAGTCAAATGGAGTTGTGGTTTAGAAAATAGAGCCAGTCAAAGTTCAGGTCAAAATCTGGTTTTTAAAATAAAAACAGAAAAGAAAATGATTCGGACCGAATACGCTTTCGAGAGGAGAAGACGTATTTCTGGGGTTTTACGCCTCCACTTAACAGCAGTGGCCGAGGCGATGAGTCACTGACGGTGGGCCCATGGGTCCACCGGTCAGGTTTGACTGGTCACACCGGCCGTCTTCCTCCTCTGACCGAAGGGAGGCGGGGCTCCGGTGATTGCCGCCGACGAACGGCGGTTCCCCATGGGATTCTGAGGGCGGGGATGGATCCGTCGGTTTAGGGCGGTCCTCCCAGTAGTCGCTATGGATGGAGGGGTGGACGGGGTGGTCGATGGCACTGTCTCCGGCGGACGGCGGCGTCGGACAGAAGGGGACTTTCCCCTACGGTGGTCCTCTGGTGAAATTGACGCGCGGGGTTGGTAGCTAGGGTCGAGGACGACCTACTGGAGGGTAGAGCAGAGAGGGGGATACTCTGGTCTGTGTCGGAATTGATTGAAGGGCGGCGGCGAGCGTCCCGGCCGGAGGCGACGAAGATGGCAACTTCCGGTCAATTGGCTATCCCAGAGGGATCTCGAGGGTTAGGGGAGGGCTCGTGCCTCGGCTGGGGGCTTGGGGACTCCTATTTATAGCACGGCTAGGTCGGTTCCGCGGCTGTGGATAAGAACGCCGGCGAACCTCCGCTCTGTTGCTAGCAGGGCGACGTGGCGCTGGTCGGCGCTAGCGGACGGCCTCGAGGATGAGATCGTCCTATTCCAGAGGCCAGCTGGCGTCCTAAGGCTACTTGGGCGGCGTTGCGGCGGTAGGGGCCGGCTGCTACCGCCGGCGTGCTGCCAAGAAGGGCCTGACGGCGGCGCTGCGGCGAGTCAGGGGGCCCGGGGTACCTCTGCGGCTCTGGAGGGGTCGAGCGCGTGTCCCTACGGGCAGGGAAGGGCCAGGGACAGGGTAGGTGGGGCGCGGCGGCTCGGGTGCGCTTGTCTGCAATAGACGCGCTCTGGGCGCGCCCAGCGCATGCCTACCAGGTGCTTGGCGAAATGACCAGGCCCTCCAGGAGTCTCTAATGCACAAGGGGTTTAGCAGGGTGGGGTTTCAGGCCAAGGTAGAGCTATGAGACATGTTGGTTTGGTCATTGGGGTAAGCTCATAATGCAAATATAAAACTATGCCAAAACTGTCATGAACACAAGGTGCTCGACAGAATGCCATGGGCATCTAGGCATCTCTTCTGGTGGCCAAAATTCCCAGATCGGAGTCTCTTTGGATGATAAAGAGGGTGGTAAGGTTAGTTTGACAAAGCAAAAACTTCCTAGTGCAAGTTTTTGAGAAAACCAAATCTGGACAGCAAACATATGCCATTATTGCATGTGCTTAAAATCCTCAAATGGGTCTGATCTCCTAGACTTAAGAGTTTGGTAGGGTGGACTACAAGCAGGAAAAAACCCAAGATTAATAGAGCAAAACAAAATATGGTTGCAGTGCAAATCACCAAACTGGACCAGAATGAAGATGAGGATGGTTTGCTCAAATTTTTTGAAACACATGCCTGGGTTTTTGCATAAAAGTGATCCAGGGACATCACATGTCATCCCCAAATTTTTGTGGAATCTTTAAATGAAGTTATCAAAGGGTTGTAGTGCAAATGGGACTCTAAACCTTATGAGAAACCATTTTAAAAGAAATAAAACTTAGGAAAATAATTATAGAAATAATTCCACTGATAAGAGAAATGTTTTTGAGAAGGTATACAAGTCCAACAATATTTTTGAAAAGTTTCCATTTGGAGGGAAAAAACTCCACAATTCAGAAGAAGGAGTGATTCTGAAATCAGAAGATAATCAGAAAATAAAAATTTAATTTCCTGGCAAAATTTTAATTAATAAATCATAGTTAAATTTTTGGGGTGTTACAACCACTTGGGGCCGACGAGGACCTTACGAGACCTAGCCACCGAGAAGAGCTGAAGCGGGACAATGACGAAGCATGGCCTCCAAGGCGGTGCCTTCAAGTGTTGGGGAACGTAGCATGCAATTTCAAAAAAATTCCTACGCTCACGCAAGATCTATCTAGGATATGCATAGCAACGAGAGGGGGATAGTATGTCCACGTACCCTCGTAGACCGAAAACGGAAGCGTTAGCTTAACGAGGTTGATGTAGTCGAACGTCTTCGCGATCCAACCGATCAAGCACCGAACGTACGGCACCTCCGAGTTCTGCACACGTTCAGCTCGATGACGTCCCTCGAGCTCTTGATCCAGTTGAGGACGAGGGAGAGTTCCGTCAGCACGACGGCGTGGTGACGGTGATGATGAAGTTACCGGCGCAGGGCTTCACCTAAGCACTACGACGATATGACCGAGGTGTTAAACTGTGGAGGGGGGCACCGCACATGGCTAAGACAATTGATCTTGTTGTGTTCTAGGGTGCCCCCCTGCTTCGTATATAAAGGAGGAGAGGGGGAGGCCGGCCGGCCCCTATAGGGCGCGCCAAGAGGGAGGTGTCCTACTAGGACTCCAAGTCCTAGTAGGATTCCACTTGGTGGAAGGGGGAAGAAGGAAGGGAGAGGGAGAGTGAGAGGGAAAGGGGGTCGCGCCCCCTTCCCTAGTCCTATTCGGACTCCCCAAGGGGGGGGGCGTCACCTCCTCGTGGCCTGCCCTCTCTCTCCCCTAAGGACCATGTAGGCCCATTACTTTCCCGGGGGGTTCCGGTAACCCTTCCAGCACTCCAATAATTACTCTGTACCTCTCGGAACTCATCCGGTGTCCGAATAAAATCGTCCAATATATCATTCTTTATGTCTCGACCATTTCGAGACTCCTCATCATGTCCGTGATCTCATCCAGGACTTTGAACAAACTTCGGTCATCAAATCACATAACTCATAATACAAATCGTCATCGAACGTTAAGCGTGCGGACCCTACGGGTTCGAGAACTATGTAGTCATGACCGAGACACATCTCCGGTCAATAACCAATAGCGGAACCTGGATGCTCATTTTGGCTCCTACATATTCTACGAAGATCTTTATCGGTCAAACCGCACAACAACATACGTCATTCCCTTTGTCATCGGTATGTTACTTGCCCGAGATTCGATCGTCGGTATCTTCATACCTAGTTCAATCTCATTACCGGCAAGTCTCTTTACTCGTTCCGTAATGCATCATCCCGCAACTAACTCATTAGTCACATTGCTTGCAAGGCTTCATATGATGTGCATTACCGAGAGGGCCCAGAGATACCTCTCCGATACTCGGAGTGACAAATCTTATTCTTGATCTATGCCAACCCAACAAACACCTTCGGAGACACCTATAGAGCATCTTTATAATCACCTAGTTACGTTGTGACGTTTGATAGCACACAAGGTGTTCCTCCGGTATTCGGGAGTTGCATAATTTCATAGTCAGAGGAATATGTATAAGTCATGAAGAAAGCAATAGCAATAAAACTTAACGATCATTATGCTAAGCTAATGGATGGGTCTTGTCCATCACATCATTCTCCTAATACAACGGCCCTGGCTTTGGCCTGACTGGCAGCACCCGCCGACGGAGCATCCAGCAACCGCCCTGCCTCGAACATCGCCAGAGGGCACATGACCGAGGAAAGGGGGAGGATGAGAGGACACATCTGGACCGGTGCACCTCCGCACCAGCGATGGGTAGCCCGGCATCGGGGCCTCCCATCCCTCCTGAGAACTCCCCACCGAACACACCCCCGTGTAGCCTCATTGTGGCGGTCGACGTGTGGTGTCTACTACACAACTTATTCTTGTAGACTCGTGTTGGGCTCCAAGCGTAGAGTTTTATAGGACAGTAGCAATTCTTCCTCAAGTGGATGACCTAAGGTATATCAATCTGTGGGAGGCGTAGGATGAAGACGGTCTCTCTTAAACAAGCATGCAATCAAATACAAGAAATCTCATGTGTCCCCAACACATCAAATACAACGGTAAATTATATAGGTGCACTAGTTCGGCGAAGAGATGGTGATACAAGTGTAGTATGGATAGTAGATATATGTTTTTGTAATCTGAAAATATAAAAACAGCAAGGTAGCAAGTGATAAAACGGAGCACAAACGATATTGCAATGCTTGAAAACAAGTCCTAGGGTTCATACTTTCACTAGTGCAATCTCTCAACGGTGCTAACATAATTGAATCGTATAACAATCCCTGAACGTGCGACAAAGAATCACTCCAAAATTCTTATCTAGCGGAGAACATAAAATAAAATTATTGGAGGGTACGAAACCACCTCAAAGTTATCTTTTCCGATCAATCTATTGAGTCATCCCTATAAGTGTCACAAATAGCCCTAGAGTTCATACTAAAATAACACCATATGATACACATCAACCAATTCTAATGTCACCTAGATACTCCAATGTCAACACAAGTATCCATGAGTTGATTATTTGATATGCATCAAATAACTTCAGATTCATAATATTCAATCCGACACAAAGAACTTCAAAGAGTGACCCAAGGTTTCTACCGGAGAAAGAAGGATAAAAACGTGCATCAACCCCTATGCATAGGTTACCCAAATGTCACTGCGGGAATCCGCAAGTTGATTGCCAAAACATATATCAAGTAAATTAATAGAACACCCCATTGTCACCACGGGTATCCACATGCAAGACATACGTCAAGTGTTCTCAAATCCAAAATATGCAATCTGATAATAGTGAAACCTCAAAGGTAAAAATTCAATTCATCACAACAAGATAGAGAGGAAGAAACACCATATATGATCCAACTATATTAACAAAGCTCGCGGTACATCAAGATCATGCCAAATCCAGAACACGAGAGAGAGAGAGAGAGAGATCAAACACATAGCTACTAGTACATACCCTCAGCCCCGAGGGTGAACTACTCCCTCCTTGTCATGGTGGCCGTCAGGATGATGAAGATGGCCTCCAGTGATGATTTTTCCCTCCGGCAGGGTGCCGGAACAAGGCTCCTTATGGGATCTCTTTGGTACAGAGACTTGCGGCTGTGAAGTGGAAGTTCTAGTTTAACTTTCGGGGGTTTCCCTATTTATAAGAATTTTCAGAGTTGGAATCACACGAAAAGGAGTTACGATGGGCCCACGAGGCACTTGGGCACGACCACCCCCTGGGCGCGCCCAAGTGGCTCGTGGGGCCCTCGTGGCTCTTCTGGTCCTCCCACGAAGCTTTGGGGGTCTCTTTTGTTAAAAAAAATCATCAAAAAGTTTCAGCTCATTCCGAGAACTTCTATTTCTGCACAAAAAACAACACCACGGTAGTTCTGCTAAAAACAACGTCATTCCGACTTAGTTCCATTCAAATCATACCAAAACCATATAAAATTATTGTAAACATGGCACGAATACTTCATAAATTATAGAGACGTATCAACGTGGCTCGACGCGAGGCCACCAACGTCAGACCGCCCAACCATTGATACGTCCATTTTGCATCATGTTTTCCGACTGATATTTATTATGTTTTGGATCGATATTTCACTTTATGATGCAATTCTTATACCTTTTCTCTCTTATTTTGCAAGTTTCACATGAAGAGAGAGATTGTCGACAGCTGGAGTTCTCGACCGGAAAAGGCTACAACAGAGATAGCTATTCTGCACTACTCCAAATGACCTGAAAATTTGCGGAGAATTATTTTGGAATATATAAAAATATTGGCGGAAGAAATACCAGGAGGGGGCCACTAGGGAGCGACAAGCTCAAGGGGGGCGCCCCACCCCCTGGGCACGCCCTATGGGCTTGTGGGCCCCTTGGCAGGCCTCCGGTGCTCATCTTCTGCTATATGAAGCCACTTACCCTAGAAAAAAATAAGGAGAAGACTTTCGGGACGAAGCACCGCCGTCTTGAGGCGGAACCTGGGCAGAAGCACTTTTGCTCTCCGGTGGAGCGATTTCGCCGAGGAAACTTCCCTCCGGGAGGGGAAAATGGAAGCCATCGATATCACCAACGATCCTTTCATCATGGGAGAAAAAATCTTCATCAACATCTTCACCAGCACCATCTCATCTCAAACCCTAGTTCATCTCTTGTATTCAATCTTTATCCCAAAACCTCAGATTGGTACCTGTGGGTTGCTAGTAGTGTTGATTACACCTTGTAGTTGATGCTAGTTGGTTTATTTGGTGGAAGATTAAATGTTCAAATCCTCAAGCATGTTCAATACCCCTCTGATCTTGAACATGAATATGATTTGTGAGTAGTTACTTTTGTTATTGAGGACGGGAGAAGCTTGTTATAAGTAATCATGTGACGTTGGTATCCGTTTGATATTTTGATGATATGTATATTGTTGCTTCCTTTAGTGGTGTCATGTGAACGTCGACTACATGACACTTCACCATACTTGGGCCTAAGGGAAAGCATTGTGAAATAATAAGTAGATGATGGGTTGCTAGAGTGACAGAACCTTAAACCTAATTTATGCATTATTCCGTAAAAGGCTGAATTGGATCCATATGTTTCATGCTATGGTTAGATTTATCTTAATTCTGCTTTTGTAGTTGCGGATGCTTGCGAGAGGGGGTAATCATAAGTGGGTTGCTTGTTCAAGTAAGAATAACACCCAAGCATCGGTCCACCCACATATCAAATTATCAAAGTAACGAACGCGAATCAACTAAACATGATGGAAGTGACTAGACGATATTCCCATGTGTCCTCGGGAACGCTTTGCTTTATATAAGAGAACTTTTCGGCTTGTCCTTTGCTATAAAAAGGATTCGGCCACTTTGCTGCACCTTTGCTACTATAGTTACTTGTTACTTATTACGAATTATCTTACTACAAAACTATCTATCACTGTTACTTTCAGCACTTGTAGAGAATACCTTGCTGAAAACCGCTTAGCATTTCCTTCTGCTCCTCATTGGGTTCGACACTCTTACTTATCGAAAGGACTATGATTGATCCCCTATACTTATGGGTCATCACCATCGACAAGGAGCACAAAGCCACCCCTCACTCGCAGCCAAGGGCGCTCACCAAAGAGCCACCCTGCGCTGCCCGCCATCGTCCAGGGGCCGGAACAGGGGAGGCCCGGCTGGAGCATGCACCACCAGCGCGCGCTCCCGCCCTGAGCTCGTCCACTGCGCCACACGCCGCAGCAAACGCGCCCTCGCCCGCTGGCAAGGCGCCGTGCGCCGCCCGCGGCCGCCGGCCCGCCAGATCTAGCTGAGCCCAGATCAGGCCGTCGCCGCAGCCACGGGCTCAAGCCGCCCTATAAAGCCCACCTCGCCAGCACCAGGCCCTCGCTACCCCGCAGCCAGAGCCCGCCGCTGCGCCCCTCATCAGCACGAAGCATCGCCGAACGCCATTGATCTGCGCCAACCGCCTCCGAGCGGGATGAAGATGGAGCCCCGCCGCCACCGGTGTCGGCGGGCTTTGCCCGTCAGCGTGGTCCGGCGGCGGCGAGGGAGGGAAGGGAAGAAGGGAGGCACGAAGCCGGCGGCTAGGCCCCCCCCCCCCCCCCCCCCCCCCCCGTTCGCCACACGGGAGCGACACGGGGATGGGAGGAGGTATCGATCTTTCACAAGAAGGCACTTTGTAGGGCTGCCTCAAAAGAATTTTTGCAAACAATTTAGGATTGGTCAGCTCTCGGAGGCTCTTTTTTGGCCCTTCGTGCCCTAAAAACGACTCGTGCCCTATTATAGGGCTGTTGTTGGAAATGCTTTAATGTGACTGGAGAGTTAGGTCGTCGATCATGTTCTTGATGACCGATATGGTGTGCCAAGCATCAAATTGCCTTTCGTTTCTTGCATCTCAAAATTTCTAGAGTATAGTGAGGAAGACGAAGGATGTGTCGTGCGCTAGGCGGCCGGGAGAGCAGAGGACCAGACACCAGCGAATGTGGAGCGGCATGGTCGTGTACCAACTGTGCGCCAGATGCGCGTGTCCATAGGACAAAGAAAGTATTGGTGGAGGAGGTGTGAAAACAGAGCTGGCAATGCTGTGACTAAGGGTTCAAGGAGGATCCATTGGTCCAACCAGAAGAAAATAGCCCGGGCATCACCAAGCTTGCATTGTGAAATCAGTCTAAGACCGTGTATGTGTTTATGTATAATCCTAGCTAGGCATGAAGGGTTTAACTTATATCTATGCACTGCGTCAAATGTGTGCTGCAAGGTTGCTGCATTTACGAATTGGTGAAGAACATTCTACACGTTTGGCAGTCCACATCATTTGCATTATCACTAAATAGAGCCAAAAACTTATCTTGCATCACATCATTGGGGAAAAGAAACTAAGCAAGATGACTTGCCGCACTCAACGTTTCACCAAAAGAACTCTATCATGAGGAAACAAAAAAAATCAGGACCAGAGAAGTTGCAAGTCCAGTAACCCATTTTTAACCGGCAGAGACCAAACGATAATGAAATCTAGACGATTGCTTTTTTTCTGTTCCTTTCAATTCGAATGGATAGATGATACTAAATCTAGAAGCCATGAACTAGGGCGCAAGCATCACGATCAGCTCCTTCAGGACGGAGGGGTGGCTCATAATCAGATCGTCGAAACCGTCAGTGGCCGCAACAGCCCTCAGATTGCCGGGCACGCCCAGAAAATTGTAGCACGCCTTCCTCAGCCCATCACAGTGGTGGTTCTCAGCTAGTTCCAGGATGGTCGCCGTGGTGTTGACGCCAATGAACCCGCATATCTTAGCTTCACACATGAGCTTTAGCCGCTGCAAATCGTACCTATCCGCGGCGACGAGCAGCTGCGGCCACTGCCACATCGCGTCTTCACCATCTTCCCTCTCCATCTCCATCTCCGGCTCAGTCACTGTAAATGAACGCAAGGATTGCCCTGAAAACTCGAGGCTCCATGTCCTCGATGTGTATGGCGCTGGCGGTCGCCGTGCCCTCCTTCATCGGACCAAAAAGCTGGGCCTTGAAGACCCTAGACCGGGCCGCGAGGACGCACCGGTGAGCGGTGAATGTCTGGCCGCCAACCATGAACTTCACGTCGGTGCCTTTCTTGGCCATGAGGAGATCGATGAAGTGCCGGTGCATGTCGGACGGCGGCACCGTAACGAACGGTGAGGGGGCGCCGGTTCCCTTGGTGTCGACGACGGCCTCGATGACGACGACATCGCATCGGATGGTGAAACTATCGTTCTTGAGATGTTGTGAGTCTTCCAAGTCGTCTCTGCTTATGAAAGTGGTGCATGACCAACCACGAGATTTGAGAGGGAACTCACGTATACGGATGTGCGACTCCTGCTTGTCGGAGTCGAACTGGCCAAGGAAACTAAACAGATACCGCGCCTTCACAGGCTTGGCAACATCTTGAGCGAGCATGAGGGCACCGGATACATAGCGGGCGCTGTCTGACACCGAACCATTAGGATAGTACCTGAGAAGCCAGAGATACCCTCCGACTCTGAAAGTGCCGGACTCGATGTGATCGCCGTTGGGGACGTCGGCCTTTGTGCGAGAGTACCGTTCAACCACAAGCAGGTGGTACCCACTGGCGGCCCCGGCGTCGTTGATGGCCGACCGGGAAGGGCATAGTTTGCCGTCGCGGATCAAGGATACGCCTGCAAAAGACATGGCCCCGGCCGGGGAACGAACGAGCTAGTGGAAGGAGGAAGATTGGAGATATGGAAGGAGGAAGATCTCCATGGCTGGGTATTTTAGTCGGGAGGAAGGCATGGAGTTAATTACGGAGTTAATATCCTGCTTGATTTCCTCCAGTAAAATGCTGCGTGTAATCAGCCAATCAGGTGAAAGGAAGGAGAAAAGTTAGAAAACAGCTCCCGCCGTAACAGGGAGTTTTTTTTTTTTTGAGGATGTAACAGGGAGTTCTTATACGTGATTAAATGCTGCGCACGGAATCAGCCAATGAAGCCCACAGACGGAAGGAGAAAGGAGACAATTGCTTTGATTACCGTATCAATTAATGCCTGGCCGACTGAGAAAACGGGAATGGTCTGCAAGCTTTATTACAAAGGTAATCGTTTGGGTACGGCGCGCCGGCCGAACGCTGCCGGTCGCTTTCCCAGCTACGCTCACGGGCAGACACACGCAGCTCATCTCTCACCCATCGCTCTTTATTTCGAGAAAGCTTATCCTCTACGCACTCTCTTCCCCCATGCGTAGCATCTCTTCTCCCAAATCCCAATCCACCATGAAATCCCTCCCTCTTTTATCTCTGATCCACGCCGACGAGCAAGCCACTCCAGTTAGCCAGCGCCGCCCCTTGAACCTTCCCCTTAGTCTATCCCCCACGATCCATGGCCACAGACGGCGGCGCTCTGGACCTGTGTGGTGGCGCTCTGGACCTGGCGATGTGCCGTGCTGCAAGGGGGCAGATCCCCGTGCTGGAATCGTCGCTGTGCTAGAAACCATCCACGCGCCGTGCTGGAAGCCCTACGGCCGCCGTGCTGGAATCCGGCCACGCTCGTGCTGGAACCGGTGAAGTAAATTGCTGGAACCGGCTACTCGATTTGCTACAACGGAAGATTCAAGACGTTGCATCCATGGCGATGGAGGTATTTTTTGCTGGAACCGCGAACTGATTTGCTGGAACCGGCTACTGGATTTGCTGGATCCGGCGAAGTTTTTTGTTGCGACCGTTGGCGGCGACGCATGTTCTTTTTTTGTAACTGGTATATGTTTTTCCTGCCATTGGTGATTTGTTTTGCTACAACCGTTTCAGTTTTTTGCTACATTCATTCACGGCCGAGCTGCGTCCTGCGACGGCGACGACCTTTTTTGCTACAACCGTTGTAGTTTTTGCTACGTCCGTCGAGGATTTTTGATACATCCTTTTTTCATGGTTGAGCTGGAGGCTCGACGACGACGACGATGATGATGATTTTTTTGCTACAACCGTCGTTGCTTTTTGCTACTACCTATGATTTTTTTGCTACATAGTACATTCATTTTTTCTTTTTTTGCTGAGATCGTGTGCTACATCCGGCGACAGAAGACGGGGAGCGACCAGTGTGTAACGCGGTGGCACGGTGTTGCCCGACGATGATGAGAACTACAGCATTTGCACCCCCGGGGGGGCTGGTGCGGCCATGGTGAGTGGCGACCTTGGGGTCCGGCGGGGCGCTGCACTCCGAGCGGCCGGCCCTGCTGCTCGCCGGAGCCACGCATGGCGTGGCGGAGCCAAGCGACGACGGGAGGCGGGAGTTTTTTTCGCGAGGGCTGGGGAAGAGAAGGAGGCGCCATGGTGGAGGATGCGTTTGCGTCGAGCACAGCCCGTACGCGAGGAAGGAGGAGGCTTTGACCCGCACGCAAGGGAGAAGATGCAATCTGGACGGTTATTATTGAGTAAATCGAACGACTGGGGCTTGACCGGCCGAAACTTTCGGCCGGCGCGCCGGCGCCCAGTACTGGCCACCTTATTAAAAAAAACTTTAAAGGGAGCTGTTAAATTGTTTTAAATACTCTTTTTACGAAATCTGCAAGGAAACATACTCCAAAAGCATCCTATCATCACTCATCAGGGAAACCAAAACATCATGATCTGGATCAAAGAGCATAAACTTTAAAGGGAGATGTAGAAGTCATAAACCTAAGTCACAAACATGTTGATCAGCTCCTTCATAACAGAGGGGCAGCTCGTGATGAGATCGTCAAAGCCATCACTGGCCGCGACAGCCCTCAGATTCCCCGATGCACCAAGAAAATTGTAGCATGCCGTCTTCAGCCCGTCACAGCAGTGGCGCTCGGCTAGCGCCAGGATGGTGGGCGTGGTGTTCACGTCGATGAACCCGCACAGCTTATCTTCACACATGAGCTTCAGCCGCTGGAGATCGTACCTATCAGCCGCCATGAGCAGGTTCTGCCACTGCCATACTGGGTCTTCAGCATCTTCCTTCTCCATCTCCGGCTCCATGTCACTGTAAATGAATTTGAGCATTGCCCTGAAAGTTGGAGTCTCCATGTCCTCTACATGTATGGCGTCCGCAGTCGCCGTGCCCTCCTTCATTGGGCCCAAGAGCTCGGCCTTGAAGACTCTAGACCGGGCCGCAAGGATGCACCGGTGTGCGGTGAATGTCTCACCGCCAACCTCAAACTTCACGTCGGTGCCTTCCTTGGCGAACAGGAGATCGGCAAAGTGTTGCTGCATGTCTGGCGGCGGCACCGTAATGAATGGTGAAGCGGTACCACTGCCCCCTGCCCCAGCGTCGATGAAGTCCTCGACGATGATATCACACCGGATGGTGAAACCGTCATCCTCGACATGTTTTGAGTGTTCCAAGTCATCCCTCCTTAGAAGATTAGAGAAGCTCATATAACCATACTTGCCAGGGGAGTAAGGTTTGTATTTTGACTTGTGCTTGTCGGGCTGGTCAATGAAACTAAACTTGAATTGCGCCTTTACTGGCCCTGCTACGTCCTGATGAAGGCAAATGGCATCACATATACGGGGTCTCCCATCCGGCCGACAAAAGTTGGGCCAGTACTCGAGAAACCAGAGGTGCCCTCCAACTCTGAAACGGCGAGACTTGATGTCACCCATGTACTTGCTGCGCGAGTGGCCTTCTACCACGAACAGGTGGTACCCGCTGGCGGCGCCGGCGTCGTTGATGACCGACCTGGAAGGGCATAGTTTGCCGTCGCGGATCAAGGTTACGCCTGCGAAAGACATGGCGACGATTGGACGAGCCCTGCAGCAGGCCAGCAGCCCTGTTCGATTCCGTTCTATCAGCTGCAGGGCATGAATATTTGTAGCAGCGCGTGTCCGTACGTGTTATTTGCAGGAGTTTGTGTTGGAGTCAGCTTGCAAAACGTGGTCTAGTTGAGCGAGGAGTCAGGTTTTTACGGGCCAGTATCGTCACAGACTCTATACTAAGAATATTTTTTCCGTGAGAACCATATATAGCAAGGTTTTCCTCTTTTACATATTTTCCCAATAATGGACTATATATCTACGGAAACAATAACTACCGTAGTCCCGAACGCCCTCTGAACCGTGAGATGGCTGCACGAATCTTACCGCGCGCCATGTCAGCTTTTTTTTTTGTTCCCAAAATATCCACACCGCCCCGAACGCACTCCGCCGCCCACTCGGCCACTCCTCCCTCATTCTCTCCCCACACCATACGACGCCCACTCCTCCCCCCACTCCGCCGCCCCATTTCCTCCCCGCACTATATCCCTACTTCGTCGCGGACAACCGCGACGAAGAGAGCGTCGTCGGACGCCAGTCGAGATGTTGGGGCACGCCGTCGCGGGATTGACGGCTGGTGGGGTCGTCGGCTTCCCCCGCGCATCCAGATGAAGCGGCGGCTAGGGGATCCGCTGGAGGCCGGCACCAAGGGCTTGGGATCGTGGCGGGGGTCTTCTTCTCGTTGCCGGATCTAGCCGAGAGGGAGGCCGCAACCGCAGTAGGGGGGCTGGGCGTCGACGACCCTGGAGCCGCCGCCCCGATGGCCATGGAGTCGCCACGATTCTGGTCGGCGCCACCGGCTGGAGGTGCGCTCATGGAGGAGGCCGAGCGCCGCCTGCTCAACTGCTGCGCCGCGACAGGCCTCGAGGCTACCTTCCCTCGTTGAGGTCTTCGAGCGCCGCCTGCTCGCCTGCTCCACGGCGGCGGGCCTCGAGGCCACCTCCCCTCGTCGAGGATCTTCACGCGACGCTAACCAGCAGGGCACCGCCGCGCTCCTGGCCAGCCATCTTCTACAAGCTCCTCGTCGACCGGCTCGAGGTGCCGTCGCGGGAAGAGAGCCGCTCTCTCCTGAGTCCCGAAGATGTTCGTCGGAGGCAAGATTCGTACATCCAGTGGATTGGCTGACGCCCAAGGCGAGAAACTAAGAGCTAAAAATTACCAGAAAAGTGGATTGGCTGACGCCCCAGACGAGAAACTAAGAGCTAAAAATTACCCAGAAAAAACTCTAGTTTCAAGACATACAAAAGTCAATCTATGTTGCATAACTAATAAGAAACAAAACATAGTATCCAATGACAACATTTGTTCCTTGATGGGTCAACTAATAAAGCAAGACAACTCAAAAGACCATATGTAGCATAGATAGATGATACAAAATATTGATACCAAATCAAAGGATTGGTTGATCTGAGTCTCCCATGACTATATCTTCAATAGTAGAAGCTAAACCTTCAATCATTAATTTTGAAATGCAAATCAGTGCATAATATAGCACGTAAAACTAGTTAATGATAGATGTAAAATGTGAAAACTTGCTTCTAGGACGAGGCAAAACGCCTTTACGGGTGCGATAACCTTGAAATCGCTCGATGATCTTTGATTCTTCAATACTAACAAATACATCTCGCTCAATGTAACACAACATTCTATGATTCATCCAATCATCACCCATTTTGTTCCTCAATCCAGTCTTGATAATGCTCATTGCTGAGAATGCTCTTTCCACTGTTGCGGTTGCAACAGGTAAAATCAATGCTAACTCAACAAGACGGTAAACCAAGGGAAAAGTTGTGTGCATATCACTCTTAACCATATTCATGGCAAGATGACCAAGATCATTGCAATTCATCAAATGTGGATCAGCTCTTGCTTCCCGAATAAATGAGTCTAGTTGGTTTCTAAGGACAAAAGTAACTTCATATGTAGAGAAGTCAGCATCATACATATTGAAGGAAATATGCCCTAGAGGCAATAATAAAGTTGTTATTTATATTTCCTTATATCATGATAAATGTTTATTATTCATGCTAGAATTGTATTAACCGAAAACTTGATACATGTGTGAATACGTAGACAAAACACAGTGTCCCTAGTATGCCTCTACTAGACTAGCTCGTTAATCAAAGATGGTTAAGTTTCCTAACCTTAGACATGTGTTGTCATTTGATGAACGGGATCACATCATTAGGAGAATGATGTGATGGACAAGACCCATTCGTTAGCTTAGCATAATGACCGTTAAGTTTTATTGCTATTGCTTTCTTCATGACTTATACATATTCCTCTGACTATGAGATTATGCAACTCCCGAATGCCGGAGGAACACCTTGTGTGCTATCAAACGTCACAACGTAACTGGGTGATTATAAAGATACTCTACAGGTGTCTCCGAAGGTGTTTGTTGGGTTGGCATAGATCGAGATTAGGATTTGTCACTCCGAGTATCGGAGAGGTATCTCTGGGCCCTCTCGGTAATGCACATCACTATAAGCCTTGCAAGCAATGTGACTAATGAGTTAGTTACGGGATGATGCATTACGGAACGAGTAAAGAGACTTGCCGGTAACGAGATTGAACTAGGTATAATGATACCGACGATCGAATCTCAGGCAAGTAACATACCGATGACAAAGGGAATGACGTATGTTGTTGTGCGGTTTGACCGATAAAGATCTTCCTAGAATATGTAGGAGCCAATATGAGCATCCAGGTTCCGCTATTGGTTATTGATCGGAGATATGTCTTGGTCATGTCTACATAGTTCTCGAACCCGTAGGGTCCGCACGCTTAACGTTCAATGACGATTTGTATTATGAGTTATGTGTTTTGGTGACCGAAGATTGTTCAGAGTCCCGGATGAGATCACGGACATGACGAGGAGTCTCGAAATGGTCAAGAGGTAAAGATTGATATATTGGAAAGTAGTATTCGGACACCGGAAGGGTTCCGGAGTGTATCGGGTACATACCGGAGTACCGGAGGGGTTACCGGAACCCCCCGGTGGAAGATATGGGCCATATGGGCCATAGGAGGGAGGCTAACCAGCCCACAAGGGGCTGGTGCGCCCCCCACAAGGGAGGAGGCCAAATTAGACTAGGGAAGGGGGTGGCTCCCCCCTTTCCTTCTCCCTCTCCCTCTCCTTCCCTCTTTCCACCTCCGAAGAAAGGAAAAGTGGGGGGGGGGGCGAATCCTACTAGGAGTGGAGTCCTAGTAGGACTCCCCCCCATGGCGCGCCCCCTTTGGTGGCTGGCCTCCTCCTCCCCTCCTTTATATATGGGGGCAGGGGGGCATTCTAGAGGACAACAGATATTCTCTTAGCCGTGTGCGGTGCCCCCCTCCATAGTTTACTCCTCCGGTCATAGCGTCGTAGTGCTTAGGCGAAGCCCTGCGTGGATCACATCACCATCACCGTCACCACACCGTCGTGTTGACGAAACTCTTCCTCGACCTTCTGCTGGATCAAGAGTTCGAGGGACGTCATCGAGCTGAACGTGTGCAGAACTTGGAGGTGACGTACGTTCGGTGCTTGATCGCTTGGATCGTGAAGACGTTCGACTACATCAACCGCGTTAAGCTAACGCTTCCGCTTTCGGTCTACGAGGGTACATGGACACACTCTCCCCCTCTCGTTGCTATGCATCTCCTAGATAGATCTTGCATGAGCGTAGAATTTTTTTGAAATTGCATGCTACATTCCCCAACAGTGGCATCCGAGCCAGGTTTATGCGTAGATGATATGCACGAGTAGAACACAAAGAGTTGTGGGCGATAATAGTCATACTGCTTACCACCAACGTCTTACTTTGATTCGGCGGTATTGTTGGATGAAGCGGCCCGGACCGACATTACATGACCGCGTTCATGAGACTGGTTCTACCGACGTGCTTTGCACACAGGTGGCTGGCGGGTGTCTGTTTCTCCAACTTTAGTTGAATCGAGTTTGACTACGGCCGGTCCTTGTTGAAGGTTAAAACAGCACACTTGATGAAAAATTGTTGTGGTTTTGTTGCGTAGATAAGAACGGTTCTTGCTAGAAGCCCGTAGCAGCCACGTAAAACTTGCAACAACTAAGTAGAGGGCGTCTAACTTATTTTTGCAGGGGCATGCTGTGATGTGATATGGTCAAGACATGATGTGATATACGTTATTGTATGAGATGATCATGTTTTGTAAAAGTTATCGGCAACTGGCAGGAGCCTTATGGTTGTCGCTTTATTGTATGAAATGCAATCGCTATGTAATTGCTTTACTTTATCACTATGCGGTAGCGATAGTCGTAGAAGCAATAGTTGGCGAGACGACAACGACGCTACGATGGAGATCAAGGTGTCAAGCAGGTGACGATGGAGATCATGACGGTGCTTTGGAGATGGAGATCAAAGGCACAAGATGATGATGGCCATATCATGTCACATATTTTGATTGCATGTGATGTTTATCTTTTATGCATCTTATTTTGCTTAGTACGGCGGTAGCATTATAAGATGATCCCTCACTAAATTTCAAGGTATAAGTGTTCTCCCTGAGTATGCACCGTTGCGACAGTTCGTCGTGCCGAGACACCACGTGATGATCGGGTGTGATAAGCTCTACGTTCACATACAATGGGTGCAAGCCAGTTTTGCACGTGCAGAATACTCGGGTTAAACTTGACGAGCCTAGCATATGCAGATATGGCCTCGGAACACTGAGACCGAAAGGTCGAACGTGAATCATATAGTAGATATGATCAACATAGAGATGTTCACCATTGAAAACTACTCCATCTCACGTGATGATCGGACATGGTTTAGTTGATATGGATCACGTGATCATTTAGATGACTAGAGGGATGTCTATCTAAGTGGGAGTTCTTAAGTAATATGATTAATTGAACTTAATTTATCATGAACTTAGTCCTGGTAGTATTTGCAAATTATGTTGTAGATCAATAGCTCGCGTATAGCTCCCTTGTTTTATTTTTTATATGTTCCTAGAGAAAACTAAGTTGAAAGATGATAGTAGCAATGATGCGGACTGGGTCCGTGATCTGAGGAATATCCTCGTTGCTGCATAGAAGAATTATGTCCTTGATGCACCGCTAGGTGACAGACCTATTGCAGGAGTAGATGCAGACGTTATGAACATTTGGCAAGCTCGATATGATGACTACTTGATAGTTTAGTGCACCATGCTTTACGGCTTAGAACCGGGACTTCAAAAACGTTTTGAACGCCACGGAGCATATGAGATGTTCCAAAGAGATGAAATTGGTATTTCAGACTCATGCCCGTGTCGAGAGGTATGAGACCTCTGACAAGTACTTTGCCTACAAGATGGAGGAGAATAGCTCAGCTAGTGAGCATGTGCTCAGAATGTCTGGGTACTACAATTGCTTGAATCAAGTGGGAGTTAATCTTCCAGATAAGATAGTGATTGACAGATTTCTCTAGTCACTATCACCAAGTTACTAGAACTTCGTGATGAACTATAATATGCAAGGGATAACGAAAACGATTCCCAAGCTCTTCGCGATGCTGAAATCAGCGAAGGTAGAAATCAAGAAATTGCATCAAGTGTTGATGGTTGACAAGACCACTAGTTTCAAGAAAAAGGGCAAGGGCAAGAAAGGGAACTTCAAGAAGAATAGCAAGCAAGTTGCTACTCCCGGGAAGAAACCCAAGACTGGACCTAAGCCTGAAACTGAGTGCTTCTACTGCAAAGGAAATGGTCACTGGAAGCGGAACTGCCCCAAATACTTGGCGGATAAGAAGGATGGCAAAGTGAACAAAGGTATATTTGATATACATGTTATTGATGTGTATTTTACTAGTGTTCATAGTAGCCCCTGGGTATTTGATACCGGTTCAGTTACTAACATTAGTAACTCAAAACAGGAGTTCCAAAATGAACAGAGACTAGTTAATGACGAGGTGACGATGTGTGTTGGAAGTGATTCCAAGGTTGATAAGATCACCATCGCACACTCCCTCTACCTTCGGGATTAGTGTTGGACCTAAATAAATGTTATTTGGTGTTTGCGTTGAGCATGAATATGATTGGATCATGTTTATTGCGATACGGTTATTCATTTAAGTCAGAGAATAATTGTTGTTCTGTTTACATGAATAAAACCTTCTATGGTCATACACTCAATATAAATGGTTTATCGAATCTCGATCGTAGTGATACACATATTCATAATATTGATGCCAAAAGATGCAAAGTTGATAATGATAGTGCAACATATTTGTGGCACTGCCGTTTAGGTCATATTGGTGTAAAGCGCATGAAGAAACTCCATGCAGATGGGATTTTGGAATCACTTGATTATGAATCATTTGATACTTGTGAACCATGCCTCATGGGCAAGATGACTAAAACTCCGTTCTCCGGAACAATGGAGCGAGCCAATGACTTATTGGAAACAATACATACCGATGTATGCGGTCCGATGAGTGTTGAGGCTCGCGACGGGTATCGTTATTTTCTGACCTTCACAGATGATTTAAGCAGATATGGGTATATCTACTTAATGAAACACAAGTCTGAAACGTTTGAAAAGTTCAAAGAATTTCAGAGTGAAGTGGAAAATCATCGTAACAAGAAAATAAAGTTTCTACGATCTGATCGCGGAGGCGAATATTTGAGTTACGAGTTTGGTCTTCATTTAAAACAATGTGGAATAGTTTCGCAACTCACGCCACCTGGAACACCACAGCGTAATGGTGTGTCCGAACGTCGTAGCCGTACTTTATTAAATATGGTGCGATCTATGATGTCTCTTACCGATTTACCACTATCGTTTTGGGGTTATGCATTAGAGACAGCTGCATTCACGTTAAATAGGGCACCATCTAAATCCGTTGAGACGACACCGTATGAACTGTGGTTTGGCAAGAAACCTAAGTTGTCGTTTCTTAAAGTTTGGGGTTGCTATGCTTATGTGAAAAAGCTTCAGCCTGATAAGCTCGAACCCAAATCGGAGAAGTGCGTCTTCATAGGATACCCAAAAGAAACTGTTGGGTACACCTTCTATCACAGATCCGAAGGCAAGATCTTTGTTGCTAAGAATGGATCCTTTCTAGATAAGGAGTTTCTCTCGAAAGAAGTGAGTGGGAGAAAAGTAGAACTTGATGAGGTAATTGTACCTTCTCTCGAATTGGAGAATAACTCATCACAGAAAACAGTTCCCGTGATGCCTGCACCAATTAGTGAGGAAGCTAATGATAATGATCATGAAACTTCAGATCAAGTTACTACCGAACATCGTAGGTCAACCAGAGTACATTCCGCACCAGAGTGGTACGGTAATCCTGTTCTGAAAGTCATGTTACTAGACCATGACGAACCTATGAACTATGAAGAAGCTATGATGAGCCCAGATTCCGACAGATGGCTTGAGGCCATGAAATCTGAGATAGGATCCATGTATGAGAAAAAAGTGTGGACTTTGGTGGATTTGCCCGATGATCGGCAAGCCATTAAGAATAAATGGATCTTCAAGAGGAATACGGATGCTGATGGTAGTGTTACTATCTACAAAGCTCAACTTGTCACAAAAGGTTTTTGACAAGTTCAAAGTGTTGACTACGATGAGATTTTCTCACTCGTAGCGATGCTTAAGTCTGTCCGAATCATGTTAGCAATTGCCGCATTTTATGATTATGAAATCTGGCAAATGGATGTCAAAACTGCATTCCTTAATGGATTTCTCAAAGAAGAGTTGTATATGATGCAACCATAAGGTTTTGTCGATCCTAAAAGTGCAGACA
Source organism: Thinopyrum elongatum (assembly GCA_011799875.1). Classification (NCBI taxonomy): domain Eukaryota; kingdom Viridiplantae; phylum Streptophyta; class Magnoliopsida; order Poales; family Poaceae; genus Thinopyrum; species Thinopyrum elongatum. Next base: position 467,652,490 of record CM022297.1, read on the forward strand.
TCTCGGAGTTGGAATATACGCTTTGATAAGGTGATCAAAGCATATGGTTTTATACAGACTTATGGTGAAGCCTGTATTTACAAGAAAGTGAGTGGGAGCTCTGTAGCATTTCTGATATTATATGTGGATGACATATTGCTGATTGGAAATGATATAGAATTTCTAGATAGCATAAAAGGATACTTGAATAATAATTTTTCAATAAAAAGACCTCGGTGAAGCTGCTTAAGTATTGAGCATCAAGATCTATAGGGATAGATCGAGACGCTTAATAGGACTTTCACAAAGCATATACCTTGACAAAGTTTTGAAAGAGTTCAAAAATGATCAATCAAAGAAAGAGTTCTTGCCTGTATTCAAGGTATAAAGTTGAGTAAGACTCAAAGCATGACCACGGCAGAAGATAGAGAAAGAATGAAAGTCATTCCCTATGCCTCAGCCATAGGTTCTATAAAGTATGCCATGTTGTGTACCAAACCTGTTGTGTACCTTGCCATGAGTTTGTCAAGGGGGTACAATAGTGATCCAGGAGTAGATCACTAGACAGCGGTCAAAATTATCCTTAGAGGCCTAAGGAAATGTTTCTCGGTTATGGAGGTGATGAAGAGTTCGTCGTAAAGAGTTACGTCGATGCAAGCTTTGACACTGATCTAGATGACTCTAAGTCTCAATCTAGATATGTATTGAACATGGGAGCAATTAGCTAGAGTAGCTCCATGCAGAGCACTGTAGACATAGAAATTTGCAAAATACATACGGATCTGAATGTGGCAGACCCATTGACTAAACTTCTCTCACAAGCAAAACATGATCACACCTTAGTACTCTTTGGGTGTTAATCACATAGCGATGTGAACTAGATTATTGACTCTAGTAAACCCTTTGGGTGTTGGTCACATGGCGATGTGAACTATGGGTGTTAATCACATAAAGATGTCAACTATTGGTGTTAAATCACATGGCGATGTGAACTAGATTATTGACTCTAGTGCAAGTGGGATACTGAAGGAAATATGCCCTAGAGGCAATAATAAAGTTGTTATTTATATTTCCTTATATCATGATAAATGTTTATTATTCATGCTAGAATTGTGTTAACCGGAAACTTGATACATGTGTGAATACATAGACAAAACACAGTGTCCCTAGTATGCCTCTACTAGACTAGCTCGTTAATCAAAGATGGTTAAGTTTCCTAACCATAGACATGTGTTGTCATTTGATGAATGGGATCACATCATTAGGAGAATGATGTGATGGACAAGACCCATCCGTTAGCTTAGCATAATGATCGTTAAGTTTTATTCCTATTGCTTTCTTCATGACTTATACATATTCCTCTGACTATGAGATTTTGCAACTCCCGAATACCAGAGGAACACCTTGTGTGCTATCAAACGTCACAACGTAACTGGGTGATTATAAAGATACTCTACAGGTGTCTCCGAAGGTGTTTGTTGGGTTGGCATAGATCGAGATTAGGATTTGTCACTCCGAGTATCGGAGAGGTATCTCTGGGCCCTCTCGGTAATGCACATCACTATAAGCCTTGCAAGCAATGTGACTAATGAGTTAGTTACGGGATGATGCATTACGGAACGAGTAAAGAGACTTGCCGGTAACGAGATTGAACTAGGTATAATGATACCGACGATCGAATCTCGGGCAAGTAACATACCGATGACAAAGGGAATGACGTATGTTGTTGTGCGGTTTGACCGATAAAGATCTTCCTAGAATATGTAGGAGCCAATATGAGCATCCAGGTTCCGCTATTGGTTATTGATCGGAGATATGTCTTGGTCATGTCTACATAGTTCTCGAACCCGTAGGGTCCGCACGCTTAACGTTCGATGACGATTTGTATTATGAGTTATGAGTTTTGGTGACCGAAGATTGTTCAGAGTCCTGGATGAGATCACGGACATGATGAGGAGTCTCGAAATGGTCGAGAGGTAAAGATTGATATATTGGAAGGTAGTATTCGGACACCAGAAGGGTTCCGGAGTGTATCGGGTACATACCGGAGTACCGGAGGGGTTACCGGAACCCCCCGGTGGAAGATATGGGCCATATGGGCCATAGGAGGGAGGCTAACCAGCCCACAAGGGGCTGGTGCGCCCCCCACAAGGGAGGAGGCCAAATTGGACTAGGGAAGGGGGTGGCGCCCCCCTTTCCTTCTCCCTCTCCCTCTCCTTCCCTCTTTCCACCTCCGGAGAAAGGAAAAGTGGGGGGGGGGGAGGTGGCGAATCCTACTAGGAGTGGAGTCCTAGTAGGACTCCCCCCCATGGCGCGCCCCCTTTGGTGGCCGGCCTCCTCCTCCCCTCCTTTATATATGGGGGCAGGGGGGCACCCTAGAGGACAACAGATATTCTCTTAGCCGTGTGCGGTGCCCCCCTCCACAGTTTACTCCTCCGGTCATAGCGTCGTAGTGCTTAGGCGAAGCCCTGCGTGGATCACATCACCATCACCGTCACCACACCGTCGTGTTGACGAAACTCTTCCTCGACCTTCTGCTGGATCAAGAGTTCGAGGGATGTCATCGAGCTGAACGTGTGCAGAAGTTGGAGGTGACGTATGTTCGGTGCTTGATCGCTTGGATCGCGAAGACGTTCGACTACATCAACCGCGTTAAGCTAACACTTCCGCTTTCGGTCTACGAGGGTACATGGACACACTCTCCCCCTCTCGTTGCTATGCATCTCCTAGATAGATCTTGCGTGAGCGTAGAAAATTTTTGAAATTGCATGCTACGTTCCCCAACACATATTAGCAAGATCTACTAGCTTGTCTTCACTATAATTGGCAAATGAATTCTTGGGATCAAGACAAGCAATGCATCTCAACAACTGAGTAGATCTTTCAGCAAAGCGGTTATTTAACTCCACAATAAGTTGATCATGCAACACATTGAATATTTCAATTTTGAAATGATGGTTTTAAGTTACCAATTGCCCACCCCGACTCCTTGAACGCCCATGTCTATCTTATAATTCTTTTGCCATGTCTATCTTATTTTTTATTGATCTATATGTATTTCTTTGGCATAACAAAAATATGTATAAAATATTCGGCATGGTTTGTCTCTAATTCATTAGAACATTATCTCTCGCTCATTTTTTCTACCAAACTAACTTTCCATGAATATCCTCTATCACTACATCATAGCTTTCTCTCCCTTACTCCAAGGATAAATTTTGTTGTGAGACATGTATATTCTTACACGGTTGAGATGATTTAAAGGATACTTGATATGATCTACGTGTTGTTCATTTTCTATTGTTATAAACACAATATCATTTAGCTTCTGTATGATATGTTCCTCATAGATGTACACATGGACTGATCTATCTACTCATCGTATTGAATGTCTTGCATGCATTGATCCTGGATTCAATAAATACTAGAGGGGATGGCATGCTCCGCCGCGCATGTGTCATAAGCTTTTATTGTAATGGTTGTTTGCACTATGTATTTCCTTGGCATTCACTGGTTTATCATAAGTTTTAAATAGGTAATTCAAGTACTATCCAGCATCTATGGCTGCAACAGATGCTTAGATATGGTGAGCGGAATTTATTCGAGTTTTTTAGCCATTTGTAGTCCTTGTAAAATAATTACCCCCATATTAACACCATTACTCATCTCTTACTTAAATACTCCTAATTCATCCAAGGTACTCAAAACCCAAGAGTATGGATTCATCCAAAGAATTTAATACCTGCCCAAGAGTATGGAGGGACAACAGTTCAGGCTTTTTATAGACAGTAGTACATATGCAGGGACATCATTGCTTTTATTGTACACAAAGAGGTAATCAAAGTTCATATACTGACCACTACACTAACCAATCCTAGTCCTTATTCTAGAAACCTGACGTCATCCATAAGATGATTCAGACCTATTGCTACTTGGCAACATGGATCGAATTCCTCAAAAATAAATTGACGTGTCTATCAAACCTCTTCCAATGGATAGTTGCTTAGATGAGGTGCTAAGCGCATTAAATAGTTTAGCAACTATAGTCCCCAATGCATAGGTGCTTAACTTGTTGTTGCTAAGCTTCCTTCATTTAATGACTTGGCTACTAAAATCTTTCATGCATTGGTGAGCTTGCTTCATTTAAATGTTTGGCCTAGGTTCGCGTGCTTGGCATTGGTTCTTCCTAGGGTCACCAAACCCATCTCTCTCCTCTTAATTGTCTTGCCACATCAGATTTTTTGCCTACATGGCAAGCTTAGCATCTGTACAAGGTGGAACATTGGGAAGGGCCTCAGGAGCACCGGTAGGCCTCGGCGGTTGGTTGTAATATATACTAATATACCTCATTCCCCTCCTCTCTCTGAGATGAACAACCATAAATATTGGATCATTGTCAGCACAGACACAAAAAGAGATGGAACAAAAATCTATGAAAAATGGAAATACTGCAACCTCAATTGATCAAGAATCTCTTGGGATTTCTAGTCGAGTCCTAGAACGAAAAAATTCAGGAAGAATTGTCATTGGGTAGAAAAAACTGGAACAGAGAAACATCTCCTAAAACATTGTTCATATCCACACTACTGGAATTTTCATATACGCCGGGTGTCAGCGTCTACGCCGAGAGCCAAAACACGGACACTCGGCAAACTAAACATCGCCGAGAGCCACTCTCGGCAAACCTGGCTTCACGGGAACTTCCTACTTTGCCGTCACGGGGTCACGGCGAACCAGCACTGCACGGCAAACGGCGCAAACGTCGAGAGCGGCGCACGACAAAGAGGAGCCACGTGGCGTGCCCGTTCGCAACAGACGGCTCCGTCAGTTACTTTCCATATTACCGAGAGTCTTTTTTCGACGCTCGGCAAAGTATATGCCACGTCCTATTTTCCTTTTTTGTGTGTTTTCTTTTGCCCTCTATGTTTTTGTCTTATATTTCATATCTTTTAATGACTATAGTTTCAAAATGCCATGACTTGTGTTTTGTGTTAGATTTTTTTCAAATCTCAACTTCTAAGCACTACTCCCTCCATTCCTTTATAAAAGAAAAATTCTTACCGAGCACGGCTACAAACGGTGCAGACCCCTAGACCTAGGGTTACGACCTGTATCGAGAGGGCTCTCGGTACATGCAGCTATTATCAAAAACGGTTATCGACCCTCGGTACTGATCGTAAGACACATCATATTTACCTTTTATTTGTGTGTGTATCTTTGCCACTCTCATTTTGTGTCTGATATTTCATGTCTTTTAATGACTCAAGTTTCAAAATGACATGACTTTTGATGACTTTTGTTTTGGGCTATATTTTTTCAAATCTAAACTTCTAAGCACTATAAAGTAAAAGAAATGAAAACAGAGACCTGTCGTAACACGGAGAAGCAGGTATTCATCAACCCCTACCCCCTCTCGGTGCATGTCAACGTCGTAGACCGTCCGGGCCTTCGTAAGGGCGCACGGCCGGAAAACCCCATCTCACTAATGTCTTACTAAAATGATAAGGTGCTTTGCGAAGCATGTAAGAAAATAAAAGGAGATGTTAACAATAACAAAAGGAATACCACATATTTACCGAGCACGACTACGAATGGAGAGGATGTGCAGACCTAGGGTTAGGACCTTTACCGAGAGCCGTCAATCGGCTCTCGATAAAGGTTTATGATATTTCATGACTTTTAGTGACTAAAGATCCAAAATGCCATGAGTTTTGATGACTTCTGTTTTCGGTTAGATTTTTTCAAATCTCAACTTTTAATTAAGCACTACATATAAAGTAAAAGAATGAAAACAGTGACCTGCCGAAACACCGAGAAGCAGGTATTCACCAACCCCTATCCCCTCTCGGTGCTGGTCAACGCCGTAGACCGCCGGGGCCACTGGTTGGGTGCTCGATCAGGAAGCCGCCGGGGGGGGGGGGGGTCCGGCAACTGGCCCTGCATGCATGCGTGTGGCCAAGGCATATGTATGAAAGGGTGGTGTGGTGTACGAATACCCAATGCACATCCTTGACCGCCGGGGCCACCGGATGGGTGCTCGGTCCGTAGAACCAGGCGAGGGCCATCTGAAAAGCAGAAAACAAGACGGTAGCTATAATGTGGTCAGGTGGTTTGCCACCGGATGGGTCCTCAATCTGGAAACCGCCCGAGGGGGGAGGGGGGCCACACCTGCATGCGCAAGGCCCCATGCATATGCATGCAAATGGGTGGTGTGTTGTTGGAATAACCTACGCACGTCCTTGACGTGACACATGCCTCATGAACCACACAGACGGGCGGGAACATCGAGGACTGGCTGCGTTCGTCCGCGAGACCGAGTCTTCGGTGGGCAATCCTGTGACAGAATGGGCTTAGACTTGGTCTGTCATCTCGCGAAGACCTGCCGTAACACGAAGAAGCAGTTGTTCACCGTGGCCTACCCCCTCTCGGTGCCGGTCAACGCCGTAGACCATCGGGGCCACCGGTTGGGCGCTCGATCGGGAAGCCACCCGAGGGGGGGGGGTCCGGCAGCTGGCCCTGCAAGCATGCGTGTGGCCAAGGCATATGTATGAAAGGATGGTGTGGTGTACGAATACCCAATGCACATCCTTGACGTGGCAGATGCCTCACAAACCGCACACATGCACGGGGACGAACATCGAGGACTAGCTGCGTTCGTCACCCAGATCGAGCTGGCGGTGGGCAATCCTGTGAGGGAATGGACTAAAACTGGCTTCACGGTGAACGGGGCATTCACTGAGAGCCAAGCACGGCAAAGGGAGGACACATGGCATATCCTTTCGGGAGTGACGGCGTCGTCACTTGGTTCACCCTATACTGAGAGCTGCGACGTCACCCTCGGTAAGAACACGTCACACAAACATTTTTCTAACTGACATCTGGTTCCACTGGTCACATTTATCAGTAAAAGTTTCAAATTATTTGCTAAATATTTTTACAAAAAATATAACGATGTCTTTGCCGAGAGCTTCGCTCGGTAATGCCCGTGACCAGTGGGACCGGCTGTCCCACATGGCAGCTGACAGTTTGCCGAGTGTCGCCACCCTCGGAAAAGGAGTGGCACAACAGTATTGTCTTCTCAGACGCCCCCTTTACCGAGAGTTACTCTCGGTAATCTACAGTTTTCCGAGTGTCTCCCTCAAAAATGTTTCCCATTCCTTCTGTTGTTGAGCTGTTTCTTTCCTGATCCCTGCAGATGAAAACAACTACAGTGCTATTTGAAGTAGTCATACACAGGCATAACTACAGTGCAATTTGGAAATGTTTCCCATTCCTTCTACTATAGGCATAACTAGCACACACAAGTTCACAAATTCATACACAGCACACACAAGTTCACAAATTCATACATATATGTTGACTAGCAAAACACGTGCACGTCACATAGTTCTTCTAGCAAAACACGTCCACGTCACATAGAAGTTCACAAGTTCATTGATCATCTTGAGGAGTAGGAGGGGCCATCAGGTTAAGATTCCGGAAGAGGAGGAGGAGGAGGAGGAGGGGCATCACTTCCACTGCTTCGAGATTGCATTAGAACCTATAAGAGTAGAGTCGCGTGAGGGTGGTTCGTCGCTATATAATGAATGTTCTACTCTAGTTTATAGAATGTTCTACCTGTAGTTGATCCTCGAGTAGCTTCAACCTTCCGTTCATGTCAGCTCGTTCCTTATTTCTGCTCTCCTGCTCAGCCAGACGCCTTTGCTCCTCTTCAGCAGCCCGCTGCTCCATTAAATCATGTAACATGGCATTAGGCTCATATAGGTTGGAACGGTGCTATTTTGAGGCATGGACATAAATGAAAGGTTAGGATGCTAACCTTGAGACGCGCTATCTCACGTGACGCGGCGGTTGGGCGACTCCGTATGGACGGAGTTGAGCTGGTGCTCGATGCGTGTATCTCGTGCAGCTTGCGATGCGAGGAGGTGGCGATCGCCCCGTTGCAAAGGAGGTGGCGGCCATGGCCCTTCCCCTGGCCAGCAATGACGAGAAGCTCAGGATCAAGGGGCTTGGACGTAGGTTCGGCGTCCTGCCCGTGCACCTCCCGGAAGACCTCTTTGAAGGTCTCGTACTTCTCCTGCGCCGACAAGCTGCAGAACTCGGCGCCATCCTTCCCCTTGTGGCCTTCTTTCCAGGCATCCAGCATGTGGACCGGGTGACCAACCGCCGCCTCCTACAAAATTAACCATCAAGTTTAATGAACCAAGATGCACCGTGCGAAAAAGTTAACATCTTAATCCACATACCATGTGTTGCTTGAGAGCGGTTAGGTTCCGGCTCCCCTGGACATGAGCCGGGCCTGGCATTTTGGCACGATCGTTTCCCTTCTCCACATGCTACGCCTGCCATGCCGGGTCACACCACATGTCAACCAGGGCCTCCCAACAATCGTCCTTCATCCAGGGTTCCCTCACCTAGTCAAATAAAATCGAATCATTGAGGAACAAGAGGCGGATGAATCAAAGTACTAGCAACCGATGTAGTCACTTACCACTGAAAAGTATTCTTCTCGTGACAAGTTGGTCTGGCAAGCAGTCGTCCTTGTCATCTTCTATCCCTTGTCGTCGAGCGGCCGACACTGCATCATGGCTTTGTACCACAGCGTGTGCTTTAAGTCGGATAGTATCTTCTGGGCAGATTTAACGATGCCTTTGATCGCCTTCTGCTTCTCACCATCCACGCAAGCAAATGTTTGCTACAAGAAAGCATATGGCAATTAATACAAGGATTGGGATATGGAAAAATGAAGTGGTCGGGGTGAAGATACTTACAAAAAAACCGGTGATGACCCGGGTGGCCATGGTGACATTCTTCTCGTCCACGGTGTGTTGGTAATGCTCCCAGGTTAAACCTGGTGACGGCGGCTCGTCATCACCCGGCTTGGACAACCCGGGGAAGTGCTTCCTCAAGAGGGATCCGATGACATGGTTCGGCGGGCGCGCCCCCTTAGGCTGTGTCGGGATAAATTTCCAGTGACTGCATGATGAAAAAGACAAGCATATGTGAGTGTCAAAGCTGTGGCATCCAAAATATGTTGCAAATGAAATGCTTGCTTACCCCTCTCCTGTCGGGGAAATGACAAGACGGGCGCCGGCAGCCGTTGGTTCCGGGACCTTCCCCGGACCACGCCCCGATTTCTTCCTCTTGGAAGTGTTGCTCGAGGTAGACCCCGAGCCGTCCGAGGCCTCCATGTCGCCCGACTCGGTAGCGAGCGCATCCGGTCCATCTAAGTCCACTCCAACATCGCCATCCGATGACGACTCATCGTCGGTAGCGGCCTGATGGGAGGCGGACGACTCGGTCGTGCCGGAGTTGCTGACGTGGGTCGCCGGATGGCTCGAGACTCTCTGGTACTTACTACTGCCCCCATCAGAATCTGAAAAAAAATGTATTAGTAACTAAAACGGAGAGAAATCTGGAAATAAAATAAAATACAATTATAAATAAGAGACAATAGCCAAAATACCACTAGTGAAAACCGAACTTGCCAATATACCACTAGTGAAATTGACCTACTTTCGTTTATATCCTAGCTAGAAGCATCACATAGCCAATAGCCAAAATAGTCTAAATTATTCTAATGTCTAGATGAATAGCAGCAGCTCACACAAATAAAATTTTGAATTAGTATACCTAATCAGAAGTTACTTAATTACTTCAATTTGCAGTGCACATCATAGTGACAAGGCATTTGCTACTTGCCAATTTCATTGCCCACAGATTTAAAAATAATATTATGAGAAAAGTATGTGGAGCATAGCACTACTTTAGCTGTTGAGTGTTGACAGAGGATGAGAGGAACATAGAGGAACATAGCACTACTTTTTTTGTTCATCATTCTATATATATATATATATATATATATATATAATTAGAACAACACACTCAATATTAACTGTGGCAGTTGATTTGTTTTCCCCCCTTTGTAGGCAAATGTATATCATGCAACAAAGACAGATGGCAGTGAGTTAGCAATCAAAGTCTATAAAACTTCAGTGCTTGTTTTTAAGTAAGATATGGATTTTATACTTGCCTTTTCTTATAACAAATTGATAGTCAAATCTACGTCAGAATGCTGTTTATGGGCATTTTGTTGTATCCTTTCAGCACTTCTAAATTGTTTTGATTCAAAAAGGTTTCCGTGTGAACAAAGTACACACTTGCTTGTTGTAGGGATAGAGATCGATACGTTCAAGGAGATTATCATTTTAGACATGGTTACTGCAAGCATAATCCTCGGAAAATGGTAAAGACTTGGGCTGAAAAGGAAATGCGAAATCTTTTACGGTATGAAATATTCTCATTAGGCATGCATTTGGAGGCATAAGTTGTTGCTATCCTATATTTTGTTCTATCTCTCTCTAAATTAAATTCCCACCCTATATAATTTTTGAAATTTAACCTAAGCAAAATTGACCTAGTCTAAAATTAACCTAAGCAAAATTGACCTACTCTAAAATTAACCTAAGCAAAATCACCTAACTAGAGGGAGAGGGAGCAAGAGGGGAGAGGGAGAGGGAGCCAGAGGGGAGAGGCAGCCGAAGGCGAGAGGGAGCCGGAGGGGAGAGGGATGAGGTTGAGAGGTGGGGTGGTGGGGGGCAGTTGGGTGGGAGGTGAGAGGGGGTGGGAGGGGAGGGGAGAGGAGTACCTAAGCGCAAGACGAGCTGCCGCCCCACCGGTGGCCCTCCGCCGCGGCCGCCGTCGTAGTGCCCCAAAGAAGAACCACCGCTTTGACACCGATTCAGATGCAAGCTTTGACACTGATTCAGATGACTCTGAGTCTCAATCTGGATACGTATTGAAAGTGGGAGCAATTAGCTAGAGTAGCTCCATGCAGAGCATTGTAGACATAGAAATTTGCAAAATACATACGGATCTGAATGTGGCAGGCCCGTTGACTAAACTTCTCTCACAAGCAAAACATGATCACACCTTAGTACTCTTTGAGTGTAAATCACATGGCGATGTGAACTAGATTATTGACTCTAGTAAACTCTTTGGGTGTTGATCACATGGTGATGTGAACTATGGGTGTTGATCACATGGCGATGTGAACTAGATTATTGACTCTAGTGCAAGTGGGAGACTGATGGAAATATGCCCTAGAGGCAATAATAAAATGGTTATTATTATATTTCCTTATTCATGATAAAGGTTTATTATTCATGCTAGAATTGTATTGATCGGAAACTTAAATACATGTGTGAATACATAAACAAATACCGTGTCCCTAGTGAGCCTCTACTAGACTAGCTCGTTGATCAAAGATGGTTAAGGTTTCCTAACATGGACATGTGTTATCATTTGATAATGGGATCACATCATTAGGAGAATGATGTGATGGACAAGACCCATCCGTTAGCTTAGCATATTGATCGTTCAGTTTATTGCTATTTCTTTCTTCATGTCAAATACATATTCCTTCGACTATGAGATTATGCAGTTCCCGGATACCGGAGGAATACCTTGTGTGCTATCAAATGTCACAATGTAACTGGGTGATCATAAAGATGCTCTACAGGTATCTCCGAAGGTGTTTGTTGAGTTGGCATAGATCGAGATTAGGATTTGTCACTCCGAGTATTGGAGAGGTATCTCTGGGCCCTCTCAGTAATACACATCATAAGCTTGCAAGCAAATGACTAAGGAGTTAGTTATGAGGTGATGTATTACGGAACGAGTAAAGAGACTTGCCGGTAACGAGATTGAACTAGGTATGAAGATACCGATGATCGAATCTCGGGCAAGTAACATACCGATGGACAAAGGGAATTACGTATGTTGTCATAACGGTTCGACCGATAAAGATCTTCGTAGAATATGTAGGAGCCAATATGGGCATCCAGGTTTTGCTATTGGTTATTGACCGGAGAGGTGTCTCGGCCATGTCTACGTAGTTCTCGAACCCGTAGGGTCCGCACGCTTAACGTTCGTTGACGATATCATGTTATATGAGTTATATGATTTGGTGACCGAATGTAGTTCGGAGTCCCGGATGAGATCAAGGACATGACGAGGAGTCTCGAAATGGTCGAGAGGTAAAGATTGATATATAGGACGATGGTATTCGGACACCGGAAGCGTTTCGGAGGGTACCAGGTACTTATCGGGTCACCGGAAAGGAGTTTTGGGCACCCCCGGCAAAGATATGGGCCTTATGGGCCAAGTGAGGGAACACACCAGCCCACAAGGGGCTGGTGCACCCCTATAGAGCCAAGCCCTATGAGGAGGAGAAGGAAAGAGGGGAGGGAAAGGAAAGTGTGGAGTAGGACTCCCCCTTCCTTCCCTCTCCCCCCCCCTCTTTCCTTCCCCCTCGTTTATATATGGCAGGGGGGCGCGGCTTGGGAGGGACTCCAAGTAGGATTCCACCTACTTGGGTGCCTCCTTTGGCTGCTCCTCCATCCCTCCCACCTATATATATGTGGGAGGGGGGCGCCTAGCACACAACAGACAATTGCCTAGCCGTGTGTCGCGCCCCCCTCCACCGTTTACACCCCCTGTCATATTTTCGTAGTGCTTATGCGAAGCCCTGTGGAGATCACTTCACCATCACCGTCACCACACTGTCGTGATGCCGGAACTCATCCACTACCTCTCCGTCTTGCTGGATCAAGAAGGCGGAGGACGTCACCGAGCTGAACATGTGCAGAACGCGGAGGTGCCGTGCGTTCGGTACTAGATCGATTGGAGCATGAAGAAAGTTCGACTACATCAACCGTGTTGTGAAACACTTCCGCTTACGGTCTACGAGGGTACGTAGACACACTCTCCCCTCTCGTTGCTATACATCTCCTTGATAGATCTTGCGTGGGCGTAGGAAATTTTTTTGTTTTCATGCAACGTTCCCCAACAGTGGCATCATGAGCCAGGTCTATGCGTAGATGATATGCACGAGTAGAACACAAAGAAGTTGTGGGCGGTGATGTTCATACTGCTTACCACCAATGTCTTATTTTGATTCGGTGGCATTGTGGGATGAAGCGGCCCGGACCAACCTTACATGTCCACGTACATGAGACCAGGTCCACCAATTGACATGCAACTAGTTTTGCATAAAGGTGGCTGGCGGGTGTCTGTTTCTCCTACTTTCGTTGAATCAAATTTGACTGTGGCCGGTCCTTGAAGAAGGTTAAAACAGCAAACTTGATAATTCACCGTTGTGGTTTTTGCCGTAGGTAAGAATGGTTCTTGCTAGAAACCCGTAGCAGCCACATAAAACTTGCAACAACAAAGTAGAGGACGTCTAACTTGTTTTTGCAGGGTATGTTGTGATGTGATATGGTCAAGACATGATGTGATATACGTTATTGTATGAGATGATCATGTTTTGTAATTTATCGGCAACCGGCAGGAGCCTTATGGTTGTCTCTTTATTGTATGAAATGCAAACGTCATGTAATTGCTTTACTTTATTGCTATGCGTTAGCAATAGTTTTAGAAGCAGTAGTTGGCGAGACGACCACGATGCAATGATGGAGATCAAGGTGTCGAGCCGGTGACGATGGAGATCATGACGATGCTTTGGAGATGGAGATCAAAAGCACGAGATGATGATGGCCATATCATGTCACATATTTTGATTGCATGTGATGTTTATCTTTTATGCATCTTATTTTGCTTAGAACGACGGTAGCATTATAAGATGATCCCTTCACTAAATTTCAAGATATAATTGTTCTCCCCGAGTATGCACCATTGTGAAAGTTCATCATTTCGAGACACCACGTGATGATCGGGTGTGATAGACTCTACGTTCACATACAACGGGTGTAAGACAGTTTTGCACATGCAGAATACTTGGGTTAAACTTGACGAGCCTGGCATGTACAGACATGGTCTCAGAACACTGTAGACCGAAAGGTCGAACGTGAGTCATATATTAGATATGATCAACATAGAGATGTTCACCATTGATGACTACCCCATCTCACGTGATGATCGGACATGGGTTAGTTGATTTGGATCACGTATCACTTAGATAACTTGAGGGATGTTTATTTAAGTGGGAGTTCATTAGTAATTTGATTAATTGAACTTTAATTTATCTTGAACTTAGTCCTGATAGTATTTGCAAACTATGTTGTATATCAATAGCTCGTGTTGTAGCTCCCCTATGTTTTTGATATGTTCCTAGAGAAAACTAAGTTGAAAGATGATAGTAGCAATGATGCGGACTGGGTCCGTGATCTAAGGATTATCCTCATTGCTGCACAGAAGAATTATGTCCTTGATGCACCGCTAGTTGACAGACCTATTGCAGGAGCAGATGCAGACGTTATGAACGTTTGGCAAGCTCGATAGGATGACTACTTGATAGTTTAGTGTGCTATGCTTTACGGCTTAGAACAGGGACTTCAAAAACGTTTTGAACACCACGGAGCATATGAGATGTTCCAAGAGCTGAAATTTGTATTTCAGACTCATGCCCGTGTCGAGAGGTATGAGACCTCTAACAAGTACTTTACCTACAAGATGGAGGAGAATAGCTCAACCAGTGAGCGTGTGCTCAGAATGTCTGGGAACTACAATCGCTAGAATAAAGTGGGAGTTAATCTTCCAGATAAGATAGTGATTAACAAAGTTCTCTAGTCACTATCACCAAGCTACTAGAACTTCATGATGAACTATAATATGCAAGGGATAACGAAAATGATTCCTGAGCTCTTCGCAATGCTGAAATCGACGAAGGTAGAAATCAAGAAAGAGCATCAAGGGTTGATGGTTAACAAGACCACTAGTTTCAAGAAAAGGGCAAGGTAAAGAAAGGGAACTTCAAGAAGAATGGCAAGCAAGTTGCCGCTCCCATGAAGAAGCCCAAAGCTGGACCCAAGCCTGAAACTGAGTGCCTCTACTGCAAAGGAAATGGTCACTGGAAGCAGAATGGCCCCAAATAATTAGCGGATAAGAAGGATGGCAAAGTAAACAAAGGTATATTTGATATACATGTTATTGATGTGTACCTTACTAGTGTTCGTAGTAGCCCCTGGGTATTTGATACCGGTTCAGTTGCTAAGATTAGTAACTCGAAACAGGAGTTGCAAATTGAACAGAGACTAGTTAAGGCCGAAGTGACGATGTGTGTTGGAAGTGATTCCAAGGTTGATACGATCACCATCGCACACTCCCTTTACCTTCGGGATTAGTGTTGAACCTAAACAAATATTATTTGGTGTTTGCGTTAAGCATGAATATGATTGGATCATGTTTATTGCAATACGGTTATTCATTTAAGTCAGAGAATAATTGTTGTTCTGTTTACATGAATAAAACCTTCTATGGTCATACACCCAATGTGAATGGTTTATTGAATCTCAATCGTAGTAATACACATATTCATAATATTGATGCCAAAAGATGCAAAGTTGATAATGATAGTGCAACATACTTGTGGCACCGCCGTTTAGGTCATATTGGTGTAAAGCGCATGAAGAAACTCCATGTAGATGGACTTTTGGAATCACTTGATTATGAATCATTCGATACTTGCAAACCATGCCTCATGGGCAAGATGACTAAAACTCCGTTCTCCGGAACAATGGAGCGAGCTAATGACTTATTGGAAATAATACATACCGATGTATGTGGTCCGACGAGTGTTGAAGCACGCGGTGGGTATCGTTATTTTCTGACCTTCACAGATGATTTGAGTAGGTATGGATATATCTACTTAATGAAACACAAGTCTGAAACATTTGAAAAGTTCAAAGAATTTCAGAGTGAAGTGGAGAATCATCGTAACAAGAAAATAAAGTTTCTATGATCTGATCGCGGAGGCGAATATTTGAGCTACAAGTTTGGCCTTCATTTAAAACAATGTGGAATTGTTTCACAACTCACGCCACCTGGAACACCACAGCGTAATGGTGTGTCCGAACGCCGTAACCGTACTTTATTGGATATGGTGCGTTCTATGATGTCTCTTACCGATTTACCACTATCGTTTTGGGGTTATGCATTAGAGACAGCTGCATTCACATTAAATAGGGCACCATCTAAATCCATTGAGAAGACACCGTATGAACTATGGTTTGGCAAGAAACCTAAGTTGTTGTTTCTTAAAGTTTGGGGATGCGACGCTTATGTCAAAAGGCTTCAGCCTGATAAGCTCGAACCTAAATCGGAGAAGTGCGTCTTCATAGGATACCCTAAGGAAACTATTGGGTACACCTTCTACCACAGATCCGAAGGCAAGATCTTTTGTTGCTAAGAATGGGTCCTTTCTAGAGAAGGAGTTTCTCTCAAAAGAAGTGAGTGGGAGGAAAGTAGAACTTGATAAGGTAATTGTACCTTCTCTCAAATTGGAAAGTAGCACATCAGAGAAAACCGTTCCCGTGATGCCTACACCAACTAGAGAGGAAGCTAATGATGATGATCATGAAACTTCAGATCAAGTTACTACTGGACCTCGTAGGTCGAACAGAGCACGTTCCACACCAGAGTGATACGGTAATCCTGTCCTGGAAGTCATGTTACTAGACCATGGCGAACCTATGAACTATGAAGAAGCTATGATGAGCCCAGATTCCGACAGATGGCTTGAGGCCATGAAATCTGAGATAGGATCCATGTATGAGAACAAAGTGTGGACTTTGGTGGATTTGCCCAATGATCGGCAAGCCATAGAGAATAAATGGATCTTCAAGAAGAAGACTGACGCTGATGGTAATGTTACTGTCTACAAAGCTCGACTTGTCGCAAAAGGTTTTCGACAAGTTCAAGGGGTTGATTACGATGAGACTTTCTCACCCGTAGCGATGCTTAAGTCCGTCTGAATCATGTTAGCAATTGCCACATTTTATGATTATGAAATCTGGCAAATGGACGTCAAAACTGCATTCCTTAATAGTTTTCTCAAAGAAGAGTTGTATATGATGAAACCAGAAGGTTTTGTCGATCCTAAAGGTGCTAAAAAAGCGTGCAAGCTCCAGCGATCCATGTATGGACTGGTGCAAGCATCTCGGAGTTGGAATATACGCTTTGATGAGGTGATCAAAGCATATGGTTTTATACAGACTTTCGGTGAAGCCTGTATTTACAAGAAAGTGAGTGGGAGCTCTGTAGCATTTCTGATATTATATGTGGATGACATATTGTTGATTGGAAATGATATAGAATTTATGGATAGCATAAAAGGATACTTGAATAAGAATTTTTCAATGAAAGACCTCGGTGAAGCTGCTTATATATTGGGCATCAAGATCTATAGGGATAGACCGAGACGCTTAATAGGACTTTCACAAAGCACATACCTTGATAAAGTTTTGAAGAAATTCAAAATGGATCAGTCAAAGAAAGGGTTCTTGCCTGTGTTACAAGGTGTGAAGTTGAGTCAGAATCAATGCCTGACCACTGCAGAAGATAGAGAGAAAATAAAAGTCATTCCCTATGCCTCAGCCATAGGTTCTATCATGTATGCTATGCTGTGTACCAGACCTATTGTGTACCTTGCCATAAGTTTGGCAAAGAGGTACAATAGTGATCTAGGAGTAAATCACTGGCAGCGGTCAAAGTTATCCTTAGTAACCTAAGAGGACTAAGGAAATATTTATCGGTTATGGAGGTGATAAAGAGTTCGTCGTAAAGAGTTACGTTGATGCAAGCTTTGACACCGATTTAGATGACTCTGAGTCTCAATCTAGATACGTATTGAAAGTGGGAGCAATTAGCTAGAGTAGCTCCATGCAGAGCATTGTAGACATAGAAATTTGCAAAATACATACGGATCTGAATGTGGCAGGCCCGTTGACTAAACTTCTCTCACAAGCAAAACATGATCACACCTTAGTACTCTTTGAGTGTTAATCACATGGCGATGTGAACTAGATTATTGACTCTAGTAAACTCTTTGGGTGTTGATCACATGGTGATGTGAACTATGGGTGTTGATCACATGATGATGTGAACTAGATTATTGACTCTAGTGCAAGTGGGAGACTGATGGAAATATGCCCTAGAGGCAATAATAAAATGGTTATTATTATATTTCCTTATTCAAGATAAAGGTTTATTATTCATGCTAGAATTGTATTGATCGGAAACTTAAATACATGTGTGAATACATAAACAAATACCGTGTCCCTAGTGAGCCTCTACTAGACTAGCTCGTTGATCAAAGATGGTTAAGGTTTCCTAACCATGGACATGTGTTGTATTTTGATAAAAGATCACATCATTAGGAGAATGATGTGATGGACAAGACCCATCCGTTAGCTTAGCATATTGATCGTTCAGTTTATTGCTATTGCTTTCTTCATGTCAAATACATATTCCTTTGACTATGAGATTATGCAATTCCCGGATACCAGAGGAATACCTTGTGTGCTATCAAACATCTTAACATAACTGGGTGATCATAAAGATGCTCTACAGGTATCTCCGAAGGTGTTTGTTGAGTTGGCATAGATCAAGATTAGGATTTGTCACTCCGAGTATAGGAGAGGTATCTCTGGGCCCTCTTGGTAATACACATCATAAGCTTGCAAGCAAATGACTAAGGAGTTAGTTACAAGGTGATGTATTACGGAACGAGTAAAGAGACTTGCCGGTAACGAGATTGAACTAGGTATGAAGATACCGACGATCGAATCTCGGGCAAGGAACATACCGATGGACAAAGGGAATTACGTATGTTGTCATAACGGTTCGACCGATAAAGATCTTCGTAGAATATGTAGGAGCCAATATGGGCATCCAGGTTCCGCTATTGGTTATTGATCGGAGAGGTGTCTCGGTCATGTCTACATAGTTCTTGAACCCATAGGGTCCGCACGCTTAATGTTCGTTGACGATATCATGTTATATGAGTTATATGATTGGGTGACCGAATGTTGTTCAGAGTCTCGGATGAGATCACGGACATGACGAGGAGTCTCAAAATGGTCGAGAGGTAAATATTGATATATAGGACGATGGTAGTCAGACACTGGAAGCGTTTCGGAGGGTACCGGGTACTTATTGGGTCACCGAAAAGGAGTTTCAGGCACCCCAGCAAAGATATGGGCCTTATGGGCCAAGTGAGGGAACACACCAGCCCACAAGGGTCTGGTGCGCCCCTATAGAGGCCAGCCCTATGAGGAGGAGAAGGAAAGAGGGGAGGGAAAGGAAAGTGTGGAGTAGGACTCCCCCTTCCTTCCCTCTCCCCCCCTCTTTCCTTCCCCCTCGTTTATATATGGCAGGGGGGCGCGGCTTGGGAGGGACTCCAAGTAGGATTACTCCTACTTGGGCGCCTCCTTTGGCTGCTCCTCCCTCCCTCCCACCTATATATATGTGGGAGGGGGCGCCTAGCGCACAACAGACAATTGCCTAGCCGTGTGCGGCGCCCCCTCCACCGTTTACAACCCCGGTCATATTTTCGTAGTGCTTAGGTGAAGCTCTACGGAGATCACTTCACCATCACCGTCACCACGCCATCGTGCTGCTAGAACTCGTCCACTACCTCGCCGTCTTTCTGGATAAAGAAGGCAGAGGATGTCACCGAGCTGAACGTGTGCAGAACGCGGAGGTGCCGTTCGTTTGGTACTAGATCGGTTGGAGCACGAAGAAAGTTCGACTATATCAACCGTGTTGTGAAACGCTTCCGCTTACGGTCTATGAGGGTACGTAGACACACTCTCCCCTCTCGTTTCTATACATCTCCTTGATATATCTTGCGTGAGCGTAGGAATTTTTTTTGTTTTCATCCAACGTTCCCCAACAGGGACCACACCTGCATGCGCAAGGCCCCATGCATATGCATGCAATGGGTGGTGTGTTGTTGGAATAACCTACGCACGTCCTTGACATGACACATGCCTCATGAACCACACAGACGTGCAAGAACGTCGAGGACCGGCTGCGTTCGTCCGCGAGACCGAGTCTTCGGTGGGCGATCCTATGACAAAGCGGGCTTAGACTAGGTCTGTCGTCTCGCGACGACCTGTCGTAACACGAAGAAGCAGTTGTTCACTGTGGCCTACCCCCTCTCAGTGCCGGTCAACGCCCTAGACCGCCGGGGCCACCGGATGGGTCCTCGATCTGGAAACCGCCCGAGGGGGGAGGGGGACCACACCTGCATGTGCAAGGCCCCATGCATATGCATGGTAATGGGTGGTGTGTTGTTGGAATAACCTACGCACGTCCTTGACGTGACACATGCCTCACAAACCACACAGACGGGCGGGAACGTCAAGGACCGGCTGCGTTCGTCCGCGAGACCGAGTCTTCGGTGGGCGATTGTGTGACAGAACGGGCTTAGACTTGGTCTTTCATCTCGCGACGACCTGTCGTAACACGAAGAAGCACTTGTTCTCCATGGCCTACCCCCTCTCGGTGCTGGTCAACGCCCTAGACCGCCGGGGCCACCGGATGGGTGCTCGGTCTGTAGAACCGGGCGAGGGCCATCTGAAAAGCAGAAAACAAGACGGTAACTATAATGTGGTAAGGTGGTTTGCCAAGCAAGGAAGAAAATAACAAAAAAAGTATAAGACATATTATCAAGAATGCACACAAAGGGAGAAGAGAAACGTTCTAGGTTTAGGTGCTTTGCCGAGAGCAACTCTCGGTACAGGTGGGCATTGCCGAGAGCCGAGAATCGACCCTCGGTAACCACTGCTCTAATTCTTTATTTTCCTTCTATTTGTGTTTTTGTTTGGCACTCTCTTTTTGTATCTGATATTTCAAATGTTTTTATGACTAGACTTTGAAAATGCTATGACTTTTGATGAACTTTTTCTATGAAAAGGACTTTTTGATGACTTATACATATGTTTTGGGCTAGATTTGTTCAAAAGTCAACTTTAAAGACTGTAAAGTAAAAAACATGAGAACGGTGACCTGCCATAACACGAAGAAGCAGGTATTCGCTGTGGGCTACCCTCTCTCGGTGCCGGTCAATGCCCTAGACCGCCGGGGCCACCAGATAGGTCCTCGATCTGGAAACCGCCCGAGGGGGGAGGGGGACCACACCTGCATGCGCAAGGCCCCATGCATATGCATGCAAATGGCTGGTGTGTTGTTGCAATAACCTACGCATGTCCTTGACGTGACACATGCCTCATGAACCACACAGACGGGCGGGAACGTTGAGGACCGGCTGCGTTCGTCCGCTAGACCGAGTCTTCGGTGGGCGATCCTGTGACAAAACAGGCTTAGACTTGGTCTGTCATCTCGCGATGACCTGCCGTAACACGAAGAAGTAGTTGTTCACCGTGGCCTAACCCCTCTCGGTGCCGGTCAACGCCCTAGACCGCCGGGGCCACCGGATGGGTGCTCGGTCTGTAGAACCTGGCGAGGGCCATCTGAAAAGCAGAAAACAAGACGGTAACTATAATGTGGTAAGGTGGTTTGCCAAGCATGGAAGAAAACAACAAAAAAAAGTATAAGACATATTATCAAGAATGCACACAAAGGGAGAAGAGAAATGTTCTAGGTTTAGGTGCTTTGCCGAGAGCAACTCTCGGTACAGGTGGGCATTGCCGAGAGCCGAGAATCGACCCTCGGTAACCACTGCTCTAATTCTTTATTTTCCTTCTATTTGTGTTTTTGTTTGGCACTCTCTTTTTGTATCTGATATTTCAAATGTTTTTATGACTAGACTTTGAAAATGCCATGACTTTTGATGAACTTTTTCTATGAAAAGGACTTTTTGATGACTTATATATATGGTTTGGGCTAGATTTTTTCAAAAGTCAACTTTAAAGACTGTAAAGTAAAAAACATGAGAACGGTGACCTGCCGTAACAGGAAGAAGCAGGTATTCGCTGTGGGCTACCCTCTCTCGGTGCCGGTCAATGCCCTAGACCGCCGGGGCCACCGGATAGGTCCTCGATCTGGAAACCGCCCGAGGGGGGAGGCGGACCACACCT
Source organism: Thinopyrum elongatum (assembly GCA_011799875.1). Taxonomy (NCBI): domain Eukaryota; kingdom Viridiplantae; phylum Streptophyta; class Magnoliopsida; order Poales; family Poaceae; genus Thinopyrum; species Thinopyrum elongatum. The sequence goes on from CM022297.1 coordinate 467,674,311, forward strand.
GCATGCGCAAGGCCCCATGCATATGCATGCAAATGGGTGGTGTGTTGTTGGAATAACCTACGCACGTCCTTGTTGTGACACATGCCTCACGAACCACACAGATGGGCGGGAACGTCGAGGACCGGCTGCGTTCGTCCATGAGACCAAGTCTTTGGTGGGCGATCCTGTGACAGAACGGGCTTAGACTTGGTCTGTCATCTCGCGACGACCTGCCGTAACACGAAGAAGCAGGTATTCGCCGTAGGCTACCCTCTCTCGGTGCCGGTCAACGCCCTAGACCGCCGGGGCCACCGGATAGGTCCTCGATCTGGAAACCGCCCGAGGGGGGAGGGGGACCACACCTGCATGCGCAAGGCCCCATGCATATGCATGCAAATGGCTGGTGTGTTGTTGGAATAACCTACGCATGTCCTTGACGTGACACATGCCTCACGAACCACACAGACGGGCGGGAACGTCGAGGACCGGCTGCGTTCGTCCGCTAGACCGAGTCTTCGGTGGGCGATCCTATGACAGAACGGGCTTAGACTTGGTCTGTCATCTCGCGACGACCTACCGTAACACGAAGAAGCAGTTGTTCACCGTGGCCTAACCCCTCTCGGTGCCGGTGAACGCCCTAGACCGCCGGGGCCACCGGATGGGTGCTCGATCTGTTGAACCGGGCGAGGGCCATCTGAAAAGCAGAAAACAAGACAGTAACTATAATGTGGTAAGGTGGTTTGCCAAGCATGGAAGAAAACAACAAAAAAAAGTATAAGACATATTATCGAGAATGCACACAAAGGGAGAAGAGAACGTTCTAGGTTTAGGTGCTTTGCCGAGAGCAACTCTCGGTACAGGTGGGCATTGCCGAGAGCCGAGAATCGACCCTCGGTAACCACTGCTCTAATTCTTTATTTTGCCTCTATTTGTCTTTTTGTTTGGCACTCTCTTTTTGTATCCGATATTTCAAATGTTTTTATGACTAGACTTTGAAAATGCCATGACTTTTGAAGAACTTTTTCTATGAAAAGGACATTTTGATGACTTATATATATGTTTTGGGCTAGATTTGTTCAAAATTCAACTTTAAAGATTGTAAAATAAAAAACATGGGAACGGTGACCTGCCGTAACACGAAGAAGCAGGTATTCACCATGGGCTACCCTCTCTCGGTGCCAGTCAATGCCCTAGACCGCTGGGGCCACCGGATGGGTCCTCGATCTGGAAACCGCCCGAGGGGGGAGGGGGGACCACAGCTGCATGCGCAAGGCCCCATGCATATGCATGCAAATGGGTGGTGTGTTGTTGCAATAACCTACGCATGTCCTTGACGTGACACATGCCTCATGAAGCACACAGACGGGCGGGAACGTCGAGGACCAGCTGCGTTCGTCCGTGAGACCGAGTCTTCGGTGGGCGATCGTGTGACAGAACGGGCTTAGACTTGGTCTGTCATCTCGCGACGACCTGTCGTAACACGAAGAAGCAGTTGTTCTCCATGGCCTACCCCCTCTCGGTGCCTGTCAATGCCCTAGACCGCCGGGGCCACCGGATGGGTCCTCGATCTGGAAACCGCCCGAGGGGGGGAGGGGGGACCACACCTGCATGCGCAAGGCCCCATGCATATGCATGCAAATGGGTGGTGTGTTGTTGGAATAACCTACGCACGTCCTTGATGTGACACATGCCTCACGAACCACACAGATGGGCGGGAACGTCGAGGACCGGCTGCGTTCGTCCACGAGACCAAGTCTTCGGTGGGCGATCCTGTGACAGAACGGGCTTAGACTTGGTCTGTCATCTCGCGACGACCTGCCGTAACACGAAGAAGCAGTTGTTCACCGTGGGCTACCCCTCTCGGTGCCGATCAACGCCCAAGACCGCCGGGGCCACCGGATGGGTGCTCGGTCTGTAGAACCGAGCGAGGGCCATTTGAAAAGCAGAAAACAAGATGGTAACTATAATGTGGTAAGGTGGTTTGCCAAGCATGGAAGAAAACAACAAAAAAAGTATAAGACATATTATCGAGAATGCACACAAAGGGAGAGGAGAAACGTTCTAGGTTTAGGTGCTTTGCCAAGAGGCACTCTTGGTACAGGTGGGCATTGCCGAGAGCCGAGAATCGACCCTCGGTAACCACTGCTCTAATTCTTTATTTTGCTTCTATTTGTGTTTTTGTTTGGCACTCTCTTTTTGTATCTGATATTTAAAATGTTTTTATGACTAGACTTTGAAAATGCCATGACTTTTGATGAACTTTTTCTATGAAAAGGACTTTTTGATGACTTATATATATGGTTTGGGCTAGATTTTTTCAAAATTCAACTTTAAAGACTGTAAAGTAAAAAACATGAGAACGGTGACCTGTCGTAACACGAAGAAGCAGGTATTCACCGTGGGGTACCCTCTCTCGGTGCCGGTCAATGCCCTAGACAGCCGGGGCCACCGGATGGGTCCTTGATCTGGAAACCGCCCAAGGGGGAGGGAGGACCACACCTGCATGCGCAAGGCCCCATGCATATGCATGCAAATGGGTGGTGTGTTGTTGGAATAACCTACACACGTCCTTGACGTGACACATGCCTCACGAACCACACAGACAGGCGAGAACGTCGAGGACCGGCTGCGTTCGTCCGCGAGACCGAGTCTTCGGTGGGCGATCCTATGACAGAACGGGCTTAGACTTGGTCTGTCATCTCGCGATGACCTGTCGTAACACGAAGAAGCAGTTGTTCACCGAGGCCTACCCCCTCTCGGTGCCGGTCAACGCACTAGACCGCCGGGGCCACCGGATGGGTCCTCGATCTGGAAACTGCCCGAGAGGGGTGGGGGACCACACCTGCATGCGCAAGGCCCCATGCATATGCATGCAAATGGGTGGTGTGTTGTTGGAATAACCTACGCATGTCCTTGACGTGACACATGCCTCACGAACCACACAGACGGGCGGGAACGTCGAGGACCGGCTGCGTTCGTCTGTGAGACCAAGTCTTCGGTGGGCGATCCTGTGACAGAACAGGCTTAGACTTGGTCTGTCATCTCGTGATGACCTACCATAACACGAAGAAGCAGTTGTTCACCGTGGCCTACCCCCTCTCGGTGCCGGTCAACGCCCTAGACCGCCGGGGCCACCGGATGGGTCCTCGGGTTGTAGAACCACCCAAGGAGGGGAGGGGGGACCACACCTGCATGTGCAAGGCCCATGCATATGCATGCAAATGTGTCATGCGATGGCCTCCTTTGAGAGCACAAGAAGTTTCAAGGCCACCGGAGCAACAGGCCCCGCACTTCGTGCACAAACCGGACACATTCCCTCTCGATACCCAGAGACTAGCTGGGTGATGGTGCGGTTTACGAGCGGCCTGAGGGGAGGCTTATTCGAAACGCGCCAAAAAATTTACCACACCCTACAGGGGCCATGTGATGACACCGTGCTAGCTCTCGAGTAATTTTGGCATCGTATGATTTTTCGAGAATTTAAATGGTTGCATCAGGCATGCCACTGAGGTACTTTCGCCTCCCCGATGCCATTGCATGCCCCTCTCTCGTCTACGTAGGGCCTTGGCATGCTGCAATGACATCACACAGGATTTCCCATACCGCTTCCGGGCATGATTTCATGTGGTGCCTTGCAGATCTGGAATTTCGACGATGAAACCCTAGCAGAGCAATAAATATCTCAAATATTGCACGCGTGCCTAGAAAATGCGGGGGGCGTGGCACGTGTCATGCGATGGCCTCCTTTGAGAGCACAAGAAGTTTCGAGGCCACCGGAGCAACAGGCCCCGCACTTCCTGCACAAACCGAACACATTCCCTCTCGATACCCAGAGACTAGATGGGAGATGGTGCGGTTTACAAGCGGCCTGAGGGGAGGCTTATTCGAAACACGCCAAATTTTTACCACACCCTACAGGGGCCATGTGATGACACCGTGCCAGCTCTCGAGTAATTCCGGCATCGTACGATTTTCCAAGAATTTCCTGTGACGAAACCCTAATAGAGCAATAAATTTCTTGATATAAATGCAGTGCAACATTTGTGATAATTATATTGCTTTTATATATGTTTTTATGCAGGGATACATGCATGAAAGCTGCAACAAATAATATTGACTACACACTGTGCCGAGCGCTACCCTCGGTAATAGTAGGTTTACCGTGAGCCGCTCTCGATAAAAGGTAAAACCTAGATCTACTTTACCGAGAGGCCTCTCGAAAAAGCGCCGGCGAGATCTAGGGTAAGACTTTTACCGAGTGCCGCTTTAAGTCGACTCTCGGGAATGGTTCCCGCGGGGACTTATCCAAAATTTTCAACTCTCGTGCCCTCACTCTCTCGTTTCCACACTGTGTCCTCCCCCCTCCGCCGCCGCCCCCCTGCGTCGCCTCCCCGTCCGCCAAGTTTCGGCACCGCCGCCCCCCCGTCCGCCCCGCCCCGTTCGTCGAGCTCCGGCGCCGCCGCCCCGTGTTCGCCGTCTTCACCACCGCCCCGCCCCGTCCGCCATCTCCACCAGCCGCCGCCCCTCACCGCTGCCGCCCCTCGCCGCCGAGCTCCGCCATCGCCGCTGCCACCCCGTCTGCCGTCTCCACCACCGGCCCGCCCCTCAGCACCCCGTCCTGTCTGCCGAGGTCCACCATAGCTGCCGCCCCTCACCGCCACTGCCACGTCCACCAAGCTCCACCGTTGCTGCCGCCGCCACCGGTAGTGCCTCCACCTCCTTCGCCGTCCCCCCTGCCCCATTGGTGAGTCCCTCAAATATGGTTTTTTTTATATTTAGGTGTGTATGTGCATATATAGTGAATGATGTATGTGAGTGTGTGTGTGGGAGAGGGGTGCTGTTGATGTGTGTGTGTGTGCATGTGTGAGTGAGTTTGTGATGTGTGTGTATGGATCTGTGAGTGTGTGTGGGGGGTGATGTTGATGTGTGGGTGTGATGTGTTTGTGTGTGCGTGTGTGTGTGATGTGGTATGTGTGTGTGAGTGAGTGTTGTTCATGCGTGTGTGTTAGTGTGTTTTGTGTATGTGTGTGTGAGTGAGTGTTATTGATGTGTGTGTGTGTTTGACATATGATTGACACAACTTCATTCTTTCGTGCAGGACATGCATCTATTTTGACAATAGAGAGAGTGAATACCGTTGCACGCTTCAAGGGTAATCTCTTCCCGTTCATGTGTAGCTTTCCATTATTTGTAGATCACCTAAATAGTCACGTAACCTAGGTGTCTCCCGTTCGAAAGGGTTGTATCTACAAATATGCAAGTCTTTGCATATTTATAACCTCAACTCTTTCGAATTGTCCACGTTTTCCATGGACAACCCGAGGATGTGTAGGCTGGTTGTTTTCATGCTGTACTTCGATCCGAGACAGAATTTTGATGGTGTCTCCTTGTTGTTCTTTGGATGCACATCCTCTCGGCTTATTGCCGAGCATGTATTTGGAGAACAGCAGGGAGGTGCTGCCGAAATTTTGTCTCGGGTCGTTGTACGGCATGGAAGCGGACCCAGCCTCACATCCTCGGGTGGGATTAGGACCTATCTTTACCTATTAGATAGCTCAGTGCATGTCGTAAAACTTGATGGAACCACTTGTTACATAAAAAACATTATGTGTGTGTTTCACTCTATATCAGAGGACGGAAGATCGTGAGTGGATGTACACCGGACATCCCAGCATGGAGGGTATGACCCCTGAGTGGAGGTCGAAGACCAATGATTTCCTGGAATTAGTATTTGTTGGAGAAACGCCAGTTCATGGAATTTGGTGCCCATGCACGGAGTGTGATAACCAGACTGAAAGAGATAAGATTACTATGAGTAAACACTTAGGCAAATATGGGTTTATGCCAGGCTATTACCGGTGGATCTTTCACGGTGAGACAGAACAGTCCAGGGCGGAGGTGATGCGACAGCGCACCGGCGAATATGATACTTGGACTGAAAACCTGTTAGATGACATCCGCCGTGCAGATCCGCGGGAGGACCCGCACTCCGAGGAGCTGCCGGGAAGCCCAGAAGAGTATCATGCAGCTTTGTTTGCTGCACAAAAACCCCTCCACGCCCATACAGAGGTTACTCAACTAGATGGCATTGCATGCCTAATGGCCCTGAAGGCAAGCCATTGCATGAGCATAATTTGCTTCAATGAGTTATTGTCAGTTATTGCTAGCCTGCTGCCTAAAGAAAACATATTGCCAAAGAACATGTACGAGTCGAACAAAATCCTCGGTTCACTTAAGATGCTGTATGAGCAAATACATGCTTGTCCAAACGGATGCATGTTATTTAGAAATGAACATAAAGATACAAACTACTATGTCAAGTGCAAATCCTCTAGGTATATTGAGGTAATTGATGATGATGGTAGCAAGAGGCAGCTCACAATTGCCGTCAATATCCTTCAATATTTTTCATTCACAGAAAGGATCCAGAGGCTTTATATGACCGAGGAAACTGCCCAATATATGAGATGGGCCGCCGAAGGGAAGATGTACAATACAAAAAGATGCAACATCCACGGGATGGTGAAGCATGGAAGAAATTTGTTGAAATTCATAAGAAAATAGATGACTGGAAGAGTGTAGCTGTTGGGATAACAACCGATGGATTCAATCCATATGGTTTGATGGCTGCCATATACAGCTGTTGGCCAGTATATGTTATCCCCCTGAATCTGCCCCCTTGCGTTTGCATGCAACGACATCACATGTTCCTGACGCTGATAATTCCAGGGTCTAACTATCCGGGGAAGCATATGAGTGTGTACATGGAGCCATTGGTGGACGACTTACTCGTTGCTTGGAACAATGGGGTAAGGACATACGATGATGTTTCAAAGAAGCACTTCAATATGCATATCTGGTACCACACATCGCTACATGACCTACCAGCACGTGCGATATTTTGTGGTTGGTGTGTAAAGGGGAAGTGGCCTTGCCCAGTGTGCCGACGGCGTCTGACTTTCCTTTGGTTGGCTAAGGGTCGCAAGTATGTATGCTTTGACCAACATCGGCAGTTCCTTCGTCTTGATCACCCATACAGACAAGACACTGTGAACTTCCGGGAAGGTGTTATTGTTGATGACCTGCCACCACCTATTATGACCGGTGCCCAGCTTAAGGATGAGTTAGATGCTCTCGAGAAAAATCTCGATGGGCCAGGTTTTGTGGGATATGGAGAGACACACCAGTGGACTCACGTTCCAGGCTTATGGAGGCTCCCTTACTTTAAAGATCTTCTCCTTCCACACAACATTGATGTAATGCACACTGAAAAGAATATTGCGGAGGCCTTACTTGACACACTCCTCGACACCGAGAAGTCAAAGGATAACATTAAGGCTAGGATCGATCAAGCCCAGCTATGCAACAGGCCAAAATTAAAATTGGTGCCTCGTGCAAAAGGTAATTCTTGGAAGAAGCCACAAGCCCCTTTCACCCCTTCAATGCCACAAAGGAAGGAAATTCTCCAATGGATTGTGAACAAGTTGTACTTCCCTGATGGATATGCAGCTAATATCATGAGGGGAGTGAATATGGCTACAAAGCGAATAGGAGGCCTCAAGAGTCATGACTACCATATATGGCTTGAGCGGATAATGCCTGTGATGATTCGAGGGTATGTCAGAGAGGATATTTGGCGAGTGCTGGCGGAGTTGAGCTACTTCCTCCGCCAGCTTTGTGCCAAAGAATTAGATTATGAAGTGGTTGCAAAGTTGGAGGAACAAGCACCTGAGTTGCTATGTAAGTTAGAGAAGATATTTCCGCCAGCTTTCTTTAATCCGATGCAACATATGATTTTACATCTCACGTATGAGGCTAGAATGGGAGGACCCGTGCAGTTCCGATGGCAGTATGCACCTGAACGGGAGTTCAAGCATCTTCGTGGAAAATGTAAGAATAAAGCCCACATCGAAGCCTCCATAGCCGAGGCATACCTGAACGAGGAGGTGGCAACGACCACGACAAAGTACTATCATGACAGTATTCAGACTAGGTTAAATCCAGCTCCTCCTTACAATGAAGAACCCACCAGTAATGTTTCCGACCTTAGCCTCTTAGAAGGCCAAGGTGGCAAAGCAAGTGGATCGAAGCGCAAGACCTTTTCACCTACCGAGTGGTCGACTCTTATGATCTATGTCTTGACCAACATGGAAGAAGTGCAGCCGTATATAAAGTAAGTGCAGAACACCTTCATTGACAACTACTCACTAGTCTTGAGTCCTAACTCGAATTCTTCTCATTGCTAGGGAATTCCAGAATGAATTCTGGAAGCTACCATGGCCCCCTAGCAACGAAGAATCAGCAAACCTTCTTGAAGATACCAATGCTGATGGCGGCTTCATTTCTTGGTTCTCAAGAAAAGTAACTTTCCTAACTTTATGTAAACTTCAAGTTGTTCTTACTTGCCGGTAATGCTTCCAGTAATGAACCTAACAATCTCCTATTAATCTTGTAGGCATATCAGGAGGTTGATATGGACGCGAAAGTGAGAGAAGTAGCCAAAGGTTTTGAATACGAGGCCAAGTCATTTAAGGCTTACAACATGAATGGGTATCGCTTCCAGACTGATAAACACACGCGTGAGAGGCCCAATCTAAGGTCAATCAATAGTGGGGTCTATTGTCTAGGGACAGATGGACGTCACTACTATGGAACCATCGAAGAAATTTATGAGATGCAATACTGTGGTTTACAAGGTGTGAAGCCCATCGTATTCAGATGCAGTTGGCTCAATCCTGAGAAAGTGAGATGGACCCCTAGTATTGGTTGGGTCGAAGTTGAACGAGCATCAAAATATGCAGGAAATGATGTCTATATTATGGCTAAACAGGCTACACAAGTGTTTTATCTCCCATACGCATGCACATCTACGGAACATATCGATCTCTTGAAATGGGATGTCGTGTACAAGGTACCCCCGCGTATCAAGTTACCTACCCAAAACAAGGACGATTACCACATAAACCCTAACACATACGAGGGAGAGTTCTATCAAGAAGCAGACAATCACGAAGACAAAGATGATGCAAAGGAAGATGATGGCGTGCATCATGAAGATGATGCTATGGAACATGAGGCCATGCATGACATGGAAGTAGATAATGTGGAGGACGAATACGAGGATGTTTCTGACCCTCGAGATTTGGCATTACTTATGCGATGGCACATGGGGCTAGATGATGATGAGGGCCCCCCTGAAGACTTCGAGGATGAATGTATGAACGGGCATGATAGCGATGATGACAGCCCTGATCCAAATGTTGCACCTAATATTGACCCTTATTTCTAACAACTCCATGTAATCGTGTGAGAACTCTATGTATGCGTGTCACAACTCTATGTATTCGTGTGTGTAACAACTCTATGTATTCGTGTGTGCAACAACTCTATGCATTCGTGTGTGCAACAACTCTATGTATTCATGTGTGTAACAACTATATGTATTATTGTGACAACTCCATTTTTTCTTCATATGTGATATATTTATTGTATTTACATCAAGTTGTATCATCTGTACTAACTGGTTTGTTCTTCTTTGTATCAGGTGATTGATGACAGGTGGCAACAAGAATCCAAAGGAAAGTTTGAAAGATGTGGCAGCTCTGTACAAGAATCCAAAGGAAAGCTTGAAAGATGTGGCAGCTCAACCGGTGAAAGCGATGGCCGCTCCTGCGTCGGTTGCCACAGCTGCCAAGAAGGCCAAACGACCAGCGGGTCTAGACACCCGTCAGAAAAACCGGGCGAAACAAGCTCGAGTAGGACGCGGGGGAGGAGTAGGAGGCAGACGAGGAGGGGGAGTAGATGAAGGCGAGCGAGGGGGGCGAGGAGGACGAGTAGGGGGGCGAGGAGGAGTGATGAGGCAGAGGAGGAGGGGGCGAGAGGACGAGTAGGGGACGAGGAAGGGAGTAGATGAGGCAGGAGAGGGGGGACGAGGAGACGAGTAGAGGACGAGGAGGGGGGGGTAGATGAGGCAGGAGGGGGGGACGAGGAGGACGGGTAGGGGAACGAGGAGGGGGAGTAGATGAGGCAGGAGGAGGGGGGGGGCAGTGGAGGGGAGTAAGATGAGCAGGAGGAGGGACACGAGGAGGACAAGTAGGGGGACGAGGACGGGGAGTAGATGAGGTAGGAGGAGGAGGCGGACGAGGAGGGGGGCAAGGAGGACGAGTTGGGGGAGGAGGAGGACGTAGAGCAGCCCCGAGTAGAGCACCTCTTTCTTCTCCTGGACCCTCTGATGCAGTGCTTCGCCGTGCTCAGGAGGAGGATGCTCGACGGCTAGAGAAGGAAACAGAGGATGGGGAGGATGCGAGTGAGGAGGAGGAGGATGAGGAGGAGGTGGTGGTGGAGGATGAGGAGGAGGTGGTGGTGGTGGAGGACGACGCCGCTGAGAGGAGGCTGGTTGTTCGTCAGGTTTCTGAGGGTGGGGATGGACCCTCACGAGTGACGGAGTAGCACGAGGTGAGCGGCTCACAGCCGGGCGGTTCGACTATCAGCACTACTTCCACATGGAAAGTGTGGCTGCGTGGTCCTTCAAAGCTTCCAAAACGTCCATATGTGCATAGAGACGTGTTGATTAAACCAGTGGGAGAGAAGTAAGTGGTTATCTCGACTCATCCCATATAAATTGTACCTTTGTCATTTCATCATATATAATATGACTTCACTCTTCGTAATGCAGGAGCTTAGTAAAAGGTGGTGAGAGGCGTCTGCAACGGTCGCCGAGTGGCATCATTGGGGGTCTTTGTAGGTCAAATTATCCTGGACTGGTCACTTTGCCGAACGGTATCATTGAGCCAGCCTCGTCATGGCATCACTACAAAGTCACTCTGGATTTCCTGGATATGCGTCAAAGGGTTTATGATAACAGAGCCTTGCGAGTGGTCAACGATTTCTGGGTAAGTCCTTTCAAACACCTGAATGTCAATACCAAAAAGGTTTAAATTTGCCATAGTCATGATTTTACCCTTACATGTATGCATGTTTGTAGGATTTCTATACATGCATAGAGGGTCAGAAGGATCATGCAAATGTGGTGGTTGAGAATATTGCCAAGAAACTAGTCCACGACATGCACTATGAGGAGCGCGTCCGGTTAGTGGTCAAGTATCACGCGGACTATCTCAACCAGAAGATTTCCAAAAAGGAGGCTCGAGGGAAGCATCTTTCACGGGACAATTACTTCAAGGCAAGTGACTATGGATGCTTGCTATTCCCTACATTACCGCAAATTAGATTCCTCACTAAGATGTATTTGTTTACTTTACAGGTGATTCCTCGGTGGTGCGCTGACAAACGTCCGTGCTGGGAGAAGATCGTCGAACGGTGGACAGATCCAGGGTGGCAGGATGAACACAAAGCAATATCTGAACGGCGGAAGTTGATGGGTTGTCCAGGACACCGTCAAGGCAACCTCACCATCCCAGGTGTCGTCTCCAAACATGTAGGCAACAACATCCTTTTCTTTTCATCATGTTCTCATTCATTTGTGAGCATTCCCTTGATTGTTTGGATAGTTTTCTTTTGCAGAAAGAAGACACTGGCAAGGATATCTCCTACTTCGAGGCGTGGACCATCAAACGTACCAAAGACGACAAGGACAAGGACCCTCTCCACCCGGAGAGGGACTGGATCAGCTCTAAAGCCCGGTCAGATGGGGAGAACTACACCAAAAAATTGAAGGAGACGTACGGGCAAGAGGCTGATCCTCACGTGCTGCCGTTTGACCCTCTTGTGGCCATTGCCGCAGTAGGCGATAGACCGAATGGCCAGATGGCGGTTCACCTCGATTTTGTCATAACCTCCTCCCTTCCGAGAGTCAACACGCTCCGTGCTATGAGTACTGGCTCTACTCCTACCATAGAGCATCACGTACCACATACCACGACCATTATTGAGGATATTCAAATCAGCGCTTCTTCATTGATCCTTCATGGTCCTGCATGTTTGCATTTCAACACGAATGACTGATACGTCTCCAACATATCTATAATTTATGAAGTATTCATGCCATGTTTACAATAAGTTTATATGATTTTGGTATGATTTGCATGGAACTAACCCGGACTGACGTTGTTTTCTGCAGAACTACCATGGTGTTGTTTTTTGTGTAGAAATGAAAGTTCTCCAAATGAGCTGAAACTTTTTGACGATTTTTTTTGGAACAAAAGAGACCCCCGAAGCTTCGTGGAAGGACCAAAAGGTGAAGGAGTAGGGCACAAGACACTGGGGCGCGCCAGGAGGCCCAAGCGCGCCCCGGTGGGTTGTGCTCACCTCGAGGCCCATCTTAGCGTGAAACCAACGCCAAAAATTCCTATAAATAGAGAAACCATCGGGGGTAACCCTAGATCAGAAGTTCCGCCGCCGCAAGCCTCTGTAGCCACGAAAAACCAATCTAGACCCCGTTCCGGCACTCCGCCGGAGGGGGAAATCATCTCCGGTGGACATCTTCATCATCCCGGCGGCCACCATGATGAGGAGGGAGTAGTCCACCCTCGGGGCTGAGGGTTTGTACAAGTAGCTATGTGTTTAATCTCTCTCTCTCGTGTTCTTGATGGCACAATCTTGATGTATCGCGGGCTTTGTTTATATAGTTGGATCATATGGTGTTTCTCCCTCTCTATCTTGTTGTGAATTGAGTTTTCCCTTTGAGATTTCATTTTATCGGATTGAATACTTTTATGGATTTGAGAGCACTTGATCTATCTCTTGGCACTCAACTCGCAGATTCCCTAGGTGACATTGGGGTAATCTATGCATAGGGTTGATGCACATTTTCATCCTTGTTTCTCCGGTAGAAATCTTGGGGCACTCTTTGAAGTTCTTTGTGTTGGATTGAGTATTATGAATCTGAAATTGTTTGATGCATATCGCATAATCAACTCACAGATACTCGCGGTGACATTGGAATATCTAGGTGACAGTAGAGTTGGTTGATGTGTATCATATGGTGTTATTTTAGTACGAACTCTTGGATAGATCGAACGGAAAGAATAGCTTTGTGTTATTTTAGTACGAACTCTTGAATAGATCGAACGGAAAGAATAACTTTAAGGTGGTTTCGTACCCTACAAACAATTTCTTCTTATGTTCTCCGCTAGATAAGAACTTTGGAGTGATTCTTCATCGCACGTTGAGGGATGGTTATATTATCCAATTAGATTAGCATTGTTGAGAGATTGCACTAGCGAAAGTACGGACCCTAGGCCTTGTTTTCAAGCATTGCAATACTGTTTGTGCTCCGTTTTATCACTTGCTACCTTGCTGTTTTTATTTATTTAGATTATAAAAATATATTTCTACCATCCATATTACACTTTTATCACCATCTCTTCGCCGAACTAGTACACCTATACAAATTACCATTATATTTGGTGTGTTGGGGACACAAGAGACTTTTTATTATTTGGTTGCAGGGTTGTTTGAGAGAGACCATCTTCATCCTACGCCTCCCACGGATTGATAAACCTTAGGTCATCCACTTGAGGGAAATTTGCTACTGTCCTACAAAACTCTGCGCTTGGAGACCCAACACGAGTCTACAAGAACAAGTTGTGTAGTAGACATCAAGCTCTTTTCTGGCGCCGTTGCCGGGGAGGTGAGTGCATGAAGGTATATCTTTAGATCTTGCAATCAAATCTTTTAGTTTCTTGTTTTATCACTTGTTTGGTTTGTAAAAGAAAACTACAAAAAAATGGAATTGAGGTTGCATCATATTATTCATCTTTATAATGTCTTTCATGAAAATGATGGAAAGAAAATTGTGCTCAATTGATAGAAGAAGAATTCTATAAAATGTTTGGCATAAATGATGAGCATGATTGCAATGTTATTAGTGTGAATTCTTTGAATATCCATGATGCTAATGATATGCAAAGCTACAAGCTTGGGGATGCTATGTTTGATGAAGATGATATTTTTAGTCCCCCAAGTTTTGATGTGCAAATTTGTTATAATGGTAGCATGCCTCCTATTTATGATGATTATATTGATGAAAGTGGGTTTGGAAGAGTGTCAACTCTAGGTACTAATGATCCCACTATTTTGGAGGGTGTTGAATCTTATTGTGATAATTATGAAAGTGGATTTGGAGAGGTCATGACTTTATTTAGTGATGATTCCACTATTTTGGAAGAGGTTCCAATTGATTATGACAACAAAGTTGCTATGTATGATGATTATGGTGATGACATGTATGCTATATTGAATAATGATAACCATGAAACTTGTCATCATGATTTTAATTTCCAATCACATGATAGTTATTTCGTTGAGTTTGCTCCCACCACTATTCATGGGAATAAATTTGCTTATGTGGAGAGTAAGAAAATTTCTATGCTTGTGGATCATGAAAAGAATGTTTTATGTGATAGCTATATTGTTGAATTCATTCATGATGCTACTGAAAATTATTATGAGAGGGGAACTTATGCTTTTACATATTGCAATAATATCAAGTTTCCTCTCTATGTGTTGAAAATCTTGAAGTTTTGCTTGTTTTGCCTTCCTATGCTAGTTGATTCTTGTTCCCATAAGTTGTTTTCTCACAAAATCCCTATGCATAGGAAGTGGGTTAGACTTAAATGTGCTAGTCATATGCTTCATGATGCTCTCTTTGTGTTTCAATTCTCATCTTTTATGCGAGCATCATTGAAATCATCATGCCTAGCTAAAAGGCATTAAAGAAAAGCGCTTGTTGGGAGACAACCCAACACTTTTACCTACTGTTTTTGTATGCTAACATAATTAGGCTACCGTAGTAATCATGTTTTATAGCTTTTGTTTCAATAAAGTGCCAAGTAAAGCTTTTGGGATGGTGTGGATGATAGTTGACTTGATTCTGTGCAAAAACAGAAACTTTTGCGTCCAGTACAGAAATTCCTATATTTTACTGGACGTGCAAAAATTCTGAATGTTTTACAGTTGATGGGTATATAAATTTTCTACGTTGTCCTAATTTTTACGAAGTTTTGGAGTTACATAAGTATGACCTTAATTCAGATCTTTACGTACTGTTCTGTTTTTGACAGATTCTGTTTGCAATGCATAGTTTGCTTGTTTTATGGTTTCTATGGCTTATATTGCTTAATATAAATTATGAAAATTGTAGAGTACAGTAGGCATTGTGTGAGAACAATTATGAATCTTGTCTTGACAGTACCAAAGTGAATGATTTGTCTTTATCATACTAACCCATCTCACTAAGTTCCGTTAAGTTTTGTGTGATTGAAGTTTTCAAGTTTTGGGTGAGATATCGATATGAGGAGAATAAGGAGTGACAATACCCTAATCTTGGGGATGCCCAAGGCACCTCCAAGGTAATATTCAAGGAATATCCAAGAAACTAAGCTTGGGGATGCCCCGGAAGGCATCCCCTCTTTCGTCTCCGACATTATCGGTAACCTCACTTGGAGCTATAATTTTATTCGTCACATGATATGTGTTTTGCTTGGAGCGTCAATTTATTTTATTTGTATTTTCTTGCTGCTATTTATAATAATGTTTTGCATCTTTCATTTCAATAAAAATGTCAAGGATAGTCTTTACCATGCTTATTTTGCAAGTCTATGAGTTGTTGTTTCAAAACAAAAAGTTTATCGCTGTTGCAAAAATTCTCTAGAAAAGTAAGAATGTGATAAAAGGTAGAATTTTTTTGCATAGTAAGATATAATAAATTTTCTACAGCTTGGTAATTTTCAGAATTTTGGAGTTAGGGAAGTATGAGGAATATTGCACTCTTTACAGACTGTTCTGTTTAGACAGATTGCTGTTATATTTGCATTGTTTGCATATGCTTGCTTGTTTAATGATTCTATTTGAGGATAGGAGTATTTACGCAGAGGCATTTAGTATGCAATGTTAAATTATAATTTTAGTGATTTTCTACAGTATATAATGATAAGGTGTTGCATTGATTTATACTAACGTATCTCACGAGTTCTTGTTGAGTTTTGTGTGGATGAAGTTTTTAAGAATTAGGGAAACCGTGTTATGAGAAGAATGAAGAAGACACAAGAGCTCAAACTTGGGGATGCCCAAGGCATCCCAAGTTAATATTCCAAGAAGTCTCAAGCATCTAAGCTTGGGGATGCCCCGGTAGGCATCCCACCTTTCTTCATCAACAATTATCGATTAGCCTCGGTTGAGCCTAAGTTTTTGCTTCTTCACATGATGTGTGCCATTCTTAGAATTTCATTTTATTTTGTTTTGCTTGCTTTTTTAATAAAATACTTAGATCTGAAACTTTTAAATAATAGAGAGTCCTCAAATAGCTACCCATTTACTTAACTACTCGCTTGATCTTCACTTATATCTTTTTGGAGTAGTTTGTTATTCACTCTTGTGCTTCACTTATATCCTATGAGTAAATTGTTGAATGAATTGAATATCATGATGTTTAAATTATATGTTTATATCATTCCTAGTAGTAGCTTCACATTGGGTTTAGAAAGTGAAATCTTTTGAAGTTTGACAATCACAATATTGGTCATACAAGCAATTCATGAATGATTACTATAAGGAAGAGAACTTTCACATGCAAATATATTATCTTGGAAATCTTCTATGATTGTGAATACCCATTAATTATTTTCAAACTTGAGCAAATTAGTTGAAGTTGGACAAGGAAGACAACGTAATGAGTTATGGTTGTGTATATTTGCATAGAAGTTATATTGTCATGGATCCTCCAACATGTGGTGTTTGCCTAGGATCTTTTGCTAGCCAAAAATTTGTACTAAGTAGAGATACTATTTGTGCATCCAAAAACCCTTAAACCCAATTTCTTGCCATGAGTGTCCACCATACCTACCTATGGATTGAATAAGATCCGTCAAGTAAGTTTTCATTGGTGCATAAAGCAATAAAAATTGCTCCTAAATATGTTTGATCTTTTATTGTAAGGGAAAATTGAGCGTTGTACGAACTTGTGATGGCAAAGTAATAAAAGTGAAGGACTGCATAATAAAGGTTGCTATCATAAGGGGCAATATAACGTGACGTTCCTTTGCATTAAGAGCTTGGGCATCCAACAATAAAAAGTGCATGACAACCTCTGCTTCCCTCTGCGAAGGGCCTATCTTTTACTTTTCAGTATTTACTTTTATGCAAAGAGTCAATAGTTTACATCCTCATTCAACCTCAATTATTCTCTAGTTGGAAAGCATCATGTGGTGGGGAAAGATCTAGGCACATATATATGACCAGTCAAATATATTTGATCATGATTTATTATTGTTGACAATTATCTCTATGATAAATGAGTTGGGAGGTGAAACATTAAGCCCCTATATTTCTTTGTGTTCGATGGATGCCATTTGTTCTAAGAATATGCTTTGAGTAGTAGCAATCATGGAAGACTATATGATGATTGAGTATGTGGAGCTCTTACTTAGACTCTGTTGAATAAGTTGAATTGCAATTGTTTGGTGACTAAGAATATAGGTTGTTGAGTTTCAAGAGAATTCATTGTTTGAACCTTAACATATGAATTGATTGCTACTTTGTCATGATGAGTTTTATGAGAAAGAGTTGATGTTATGATGCTATAAAAAGTGATTGAAATTATCATTGATCAAACTTGTGCACTTTGCTAGCATTCACACTTCATAAATTATTTATTTTATCATTTACCTACTCGAGGATGAGTAGGAATTAAGCTTGGGGATGCTGATACGTCTCCAACGTATCTATAATTTATGAAGTATTCATGCCATGATTACAATAATTTTATATGGTTTTGGTATGATTTGCATGGAACTAACCCGGACTGACGTTGTTTTCAGCAGAACTACCGTGGTGTTGTTTTTTGTGCAGAAATGAAAGTTCTCCAAATGAACTGAAACTTTTTGATGATTTTTTTTGGAACAAAAGAGACCCCCAAAGCTTCGTGGAAGGACCAGAAGGTGAAGGAGTAGGGCACAAGACACCGGGGCGCGCCAGGAGGCCCAGGCGCGCCCCGGTGGGTTGTGCTCACCTCGAGGCCCATCTTAGCGTGAAACCAATGCCAAAAATTCCTATAAATAGACAAACCATCGGGGGTAACCCTAGATCAGAAGTTCCGCCGCCGCAAGCCTCTGTAGCCACAAAAAACCAATCTAGACCCCGTTTCGGCACTCCGTCGGAGGGGGAAATCATCACCGGTGGCCATCTTCATCATCCCGGCGGCCACCATGATGAGGAGGGAGTAGTCCACCCTCGGGGCTGAGGGTTTGTACCAGTAGCTATGTGTTTAATCTCTCTCTCTCGTGTTCTTGATGGCACGATCTTGATGTATCGCGGGCTTTGTTAATATAGTTGGATCATATGGTGTTTGTCCCTCTCTATCTTGTTGTGAATTGAGTTTTCCCTTTGAGATTTCATTTTATCGGATTGAATACTTTTATGGATTTGAGAGAACTTGATCTATGTCTTGGCACTCAACTCGCGGATTCCCGAGGTAACATTGGGGTAATCTATGCATAGGGGTTTATGCACGTTTTCGTCCTTGTTTCTCCGGTAGAAATCTTGGGGCACTCTTTGAAGTTCTTTATGTTGGATTGAGTATTATGAATCTGAAATTGTTTGATGCATATCGCATAATCAACTCACGGATACTCACGGTGACATTGGAGTATCTAGGTGACATTAGAGTTGGTTCATGTGTATCATATGGTGTTATTATAGTACGAACTCTTGGATAGATCGAACGGAAAGAATAGCTTTGTGTTATTTTAGTACGAACTCTTGAATAGATCGAACGGAAAGAATAACTTTAAGGTGGTTTTATACCCTACAAACAATTTCTTCTTATGTTCTCCGCTAGATAAGAACTTTGGAGTGATTCTTCATCGCACATTGAGGGATGGTTATATGATCCAATTAGATTAGCATTGTTGAGAGATTGCACTAGCGAAAGTACGGACCCTAGGCCTTGTTTTCAAGCATTGCAATACCGTTTGTGCTCCGTTTTATCACTTGCTACCTTGCTGTTTTTATTTATTCAGATTATAAAAATATATTTCTACCATCCATATTACACTTTTATCGCCATCTCTTCGCCGAACTAGTGCACCTATACAAATTACCATTGTATTTGGTGTGTTGGGGACACAAGAGACTTTTTATTATTTGGTTGCAGGGTTGTTTGAGAGAGACCATCTTCATCCTACGCCTCCCACAGATTGATAAACCCTAGGTCATCCACTTGAGGGAAATTTGCTACTGTCCTACAAAACTCTGCGCTTGGAGGCCCAACACGAGTCTACAAGAACAAGTTGTGTAGTAGACATCAATGACATTTGCATTGCCATATTGTAGACTCGACTGATTGACACCCAGAAAGAACGAGATGAAGACCGGGCTAAGCTGAAGGCACAAGATGATCTAGTGAAGTCTTTACAGCATATGGTGGCCAATCTTTATTCCATGCAAGGCAAACCAGTGCCAGAGATGCCACCGACGCCAGAGTGGAACATTGTGAGTTTCGTTCAAACTATTTCTATCACCATTTTCGGCATTACCATATGCATTCATCTCATTATTGGATCAATTCATCACAGCTCAATCCATCACAAGGGTCAAACAATGTTCCGTTAGTTCCACCTCAAGTTGGTGGAGTTGGGGAAGCAAACGCCACACAAGATGTTGATGTTACCATTCCGATCTCCAAAACCACGTGAACTTCATGTTATGTTGTGTTTGAAACTATTCCTTGTATGTGCTTGAGAACTATTACATCTTGAGTGATCTTGAGACTTGCAAACTTGTGGTAGTCGAGTGTGCTTGACAACTATTACACCTTTTATGCACTATTGCTTTTATGTGGGATGTTCTTGAGAATCAATGCTTTCTTTGTTCAATGATGCCTATATGTGACATGTTCTATGTGTGATGAACTATATGTTGCTGTTGTATATGTTTTGCTGCAGGAAAGAAACAAAAACGGATAAAAAAGGCTGTTGGGCACAACAATACCGAGAGGGTCTCTCGGCAAAGACTGTGAAATTGGAACTTTTACCGAGAGGGCTCTCGGTAAAGGGTGTCAACCTGTAGCGCCCCTGACAACTTTACCGAGAGGCATCTCGGTAAAAGTACAAGGTTTGCCGAGAGGTACTCTCGGCAAAGATGCCCCCTCGGCGTCTTATTGTGGACCCACATGGCAGGAGCTGACACGTGGCACACTCCTATTGGCTCTCTTTGCCGAGAGTGGCTCTCGGCAAAGATGGCCATCGGCATGTTAACATGGACCCACATGTCAGGAGCTGACACGTGGCGCACTCCTATTGGCTCTCTTTGTCGAGAGTGGCTCTCGGCAAAGATGGCCCTTGGCGTGTTAATGTGGACCCACGTGTCAGGAGCTGACACGTGGCGCACTCCTATTGGCTCTCTTTGCTGAGAGTGGCTCTCGGCAAAGATGGCCCTCGGCGTGTTAACGTGGACCCACATGTCATGAGCTGACACGTGGTGCACTCTATTGGCTCTCTTTGTCGAGAGTGGCTCTCGGCAAAGATGGCCCTCGGCGTGTTAACATGGACCCACATGTCAGGAGCTGACACGTGGCGCACTCCTATTGGCTCTCTTTGCCGAGAGTGGCTCTCGGCAAAGATGGCCCTCGGTGTGTTAACATGGACCCACATGTCAGGAGCTGACATGTGGTGCACTCTGCTACTTCTTGAGCTTGCGTTGGTTTTTCCCTTGAAGAGGAAAGGGTGATGCAGCAACGTAGAGATAAGTATTTCCCTCAGTTAGAGAACCAAGGTATCAATCCAGTAGGAGACAATGCACAAATCACCTAATACCTGCACAGACAATCAAACACTTGCACCCAACGCGATAAAGGGGTTGTCAATCCCTTCACGGTCACTTGCAAAAGTGAGATCTGATAGAGATAGATAAAACTGAACAAAAGATAAAGTAAATATTTTGGGGTTTTTTGGTTTATAGATCGGAAAGTAAAAGATTGCAAAATAGTAGATCGGAAACTAATATGATGAAACTAGTAGATCGGAAACTTATATGATGGAAAATAGACCCGGGGCCATAGGTTTCACTAGAGGCTTCTCTCAAGATAGCAAATAATACGATGGGTGAACAAATTACTGTCGAGCAATTGATAGAAAAGCGCAAAAGTTATGACGATATCTAAGGCAATGATTATGAAATATAGGCATCACGTCCGTGTCAAGTAGACCGAAACGATTTTGCATCTACTACTATTACTCCACACATCGACCGACCCCTGCCTGCATCTAGAGTATTAAGTTCATGAAGAACAGAGTAACGCATTAAGTAAGATGACATGATGTAGAGGAATAAACTCAAGCAATATGATGTAAACACCATCTTTTTATCCTCGATGGCAACAATACAATACGTGGCTTGCTGCCCCTACTGTCACTGGGAAAGGACACCGCAAGATTGAACCCAAAGCTAAGCACTTCTCCCATTGCAAGAAAAACCAATCTAGTTGGCCAAACCAAACCGATAATTCGAAGAGAATTACAAAGATATCAAATCATGCATATAAGAATTCAGAGAAGATTCAAATAATATTCATACATAAGCTGATCATAAATCCACAATTCATCGGATCTCGACAAACACACCGCAAAAGAAGATTACATCGGATAGATCTCCAAGAACAACGAGGAGAACGTGGTATTGAGAATCAAAGAGAGGGAAGAAGCCATCTAGCTACTAGCTATGGACCCGTAGGTCTGAGGTAAACTACTCACGCTTCATCGGAAGGGTAATAGAGTTGATGTAGAAGCCCTCCATGATCGAATCCCCCTCCGGCAGGGTACGGGTACAGAAGGTTGCGGCGGTGAAAAAGTGTTTTCGTGGATGCTTCTGAGGGTTTGGGAATATATGTGAATATATAGGACGAAGAAGTAGGTCGGTGGAGTCACGTGGGGCCCATAAGGCAGGGGGCGCCCCCTACCCCCCTGGGCGTGCCCTCCCCCCTTGTCTCCGCCTCGTGGCTCTTCTGACTTGAACTCCAAGTCTCCGGGGTGTCTTCTGGTCCAAGAAAAATCATCGCGAAAGTTTTATTCCATTTGGACTCCGTTTGGTATTCCTTTCCTGCGAAACTCAAAAACAAGGAAAAAACATAAACTGGCACTGGGCTCTTGGTTAATAGGTTAGTCCCAAAAATAATATAAAATAGCATAATAATGCATATAAAACATCCAAAACAGATAATATAATAGCATGGAACAATCAAAAATTATAGATACGTTGGAGACGTACCACACTCCTATTGGCTCTCTTTGCCGAGAGTGGCTCTCGGCAAAGATGGCCCTCGGCGTGTTAATGTGGACCCACATGTCAGAAGCTGACACGTGATCATGCAAAGCAATATGACAATGATGAAGCGTGTCATAATAAAATGGAACGGTGAAAAGTTGCATGGCAATATATCTCTGATGGCTATGGAAATGCCATAATAGGTAGGTATGGTGGCTGTTTTGAGGAAGGTATATGGTGGGTGTATGGTACCGGCGAAAGTTGCGCGGCACTAGAGAGGCTAGCAATGGTGGAAGGGTGAGAGTGCGTATAATCCATGGACTCAACATTAGTCATAAAGAACTCACATACTTATTGCAAAAATCTATTAGTCATCGAAACAAAGTACTACGCGCATGCTCCTAGGGGGATAGATTGGTAGGAAAAGACCATTGCTCATCCCCGACAGCCACTCATGAGGAAGACAATCAATAAATAAATCATGCTCTGACTTCATCACATAACGGTTCACCATACGTGCATGCTACGGGAATCACAAACTTTAACATAAGTATTTCTACAATCCACAATTACTCACTAGCATGACTCTAATATCACCATCTTTATATCTCAAAACAATCATAAGGAATCAAACTTTACATAGTATTCAATGCACTTTATATGAAAGTTTTTATTATATCCCTCTTGGATTTCTATCATATTAGGACTAGATTCATAACCAAAGCAAATTACCATGCTGTTTAGAAAGACTCTCAAAATAATATAAGTGAAGCATGAGAGTTCAATAATTTCTACAAAATAAAGCCACTGTCGTGCTCTAAAAAGATATAAGTGAAGCACTAGAGCAAAATTGCCTAGCTCAAAAGATATAAGTGAAGCACATAGAGTATTCTAATAAATCACGATTCATGCATGTCCCTCTCAAATGGTGTGTACAGAAAGGATGATTGTGGCAAACTAAAAAGTAAAGAATCATATAATACAAGATGCTCCAAGCAAAACACATATCATGTGGTGAATAAAAATATAGCCTCAAGTAAAGTTACCGATAGACGAAGACGAAAGAGGGGATGCCTTCCGGGGCATCCCCAAGCTTAGGCTCTTGGTTGTCCTTGAATATTACCTTGGGGTGCCTTGGTCATCCCCAAGGTTAGGCTCTTGCCACTCCTTATTCCATAGTCCATCAAATCCTTACCCAAAACTTGAAAACTTCACAACACAAAACTCAACAGAAAATCTCATAAGCTCCGTTAGTATAAGAAAATAAATCACCACTTTTGGTACTGTTGTGAACTCATTCTTTATTTATATTGGTATAATATCTACTGTATTCCAACTTTTCCATGGTTCATACCCCCCGATACTACCCATAGATTCATCAAAATAAGCAAACAACACAAAGAAAACAGAATCTGTCAAAAACAGAACAGTCTGCGAAGATCTGAATTGTTCTAATACTTTTGTAATTCCAAAATTTTTGAACAATTAGGAAAAGATAGGAAATTTGTATATAAATCTCGTGTAAAACATTCAGGGTTTTTCAATGCTCCAGTGAATTATTAAAATTCTGTGACAGGATGCAAAAGTTTCTGTTTTTCAGCAAGATCAAATAAACTATCACCGTAAGCCATCCTAAAGGTCTTACTTGGAACAAACACTAATTAAAACACCAAAACACATCTAACCAGAGGTTAGATGAAAAATTTATTCAAAAAGAAAAAAGAAAAATTTTGGGTTGTCTCCCAACAAACGCTTTTCTTTAAAGCCTTTTAGCTAGGCGTTGATAATTTTGATGATGCTCACATGAAAGATAGCAATTGAAACACAAAGAGAGCATCATAAAACATGTGACAAACAGATCTAAGTCTAACATGCTTCCTATGCATAGGAATTTTATAGGAAAACAAATTAGCAAGGCAAGCAAGATCTAGCATATGCAAGGAAGAAGAAAGAAACAATAGCAATCTCAACATACTGAGAGGTAATTTAGTAACATGAAAGTCTCTACCACAATATTTCCCTCTGTCATAATAATTACATGTGGGATCATATTCAAATTCAACAATATAACTATCACATAAAATATTCTCTTCATGATCCACATGCATGCAAAGTTGACACTCTTCCAAAATAGTGGGATTATCATTAAATAAAGTCATGACCTCTCCAAGCCCACTTTTATCATAGATTCATGAGATTGATCATTCTCCAAAGTAGTGGGATCATTATTACCTAGAGTTGACACTCTTCCAAACCCACTTTCAATATTATTGCAAACACTAGTATCATGAGGCTTAAATAAATTTTCAAGATCATAAGAAGAATCACCCCAATCATGATCATTGCAATAAGTAGTGGACATAGCAAAACTAGCATCCCCAAGCTTAGGGTTTTGCATATTATTAGCACAGTTGACATCAATAGAATTTATAGTAAAACCATTGCAATCATGCTTTTTATTCAAGGAGCTATCATGAATCACTTCATAAATTTCTTCATCACAATTTTCAGATTCACGAATTTCAAGCAAAACTTCATAAAGATAATCTAGTGCACAAAACTCACTAGCAATTGGTTCATCATAATTGGATCTCTTAAAAAGATTAGCAAGTGGATGAGGATCCATAAACTTTTGTTTCTGAATTTCAATAAACACACAATTATATCAAGCGGACAAGCAAACAAGCCAAGTAAGACATAGAGGCAAACGGAAAGACGAACGAAAGAAGGGCGAATAAAAAGGCAAAAAAATTCGAAAATCATTTTAGATGTGGGGGAGAGGAAAACGAGAGGCAAATGGTGAATAATGTAACGCAAGAGATGAGAGTTTATGATGGGTACTTGGTATGTCTTGACTTGGCGTAGATCTCCCCGGCAACGGCGCCAGAAATTCTTCCTACTACTTCTTGAGCTTGCGTTGGTTTTTCCCTTGAAGAGGAAAGGGTGATGCAGCAACGTAGAGATAAGTATTTCCCTCAGTTAGAGAACCAAGGTATCAATCCAGTAGGAGACAATGCACAAATCACCTAATACCTGCACAGACAATCAAACACTTGCACCCAACGCGATAAAGGGGTTGTCAATCCCTTCACGGTCACTTGCAAAAGTGAGATCTGATAGAGATAGATAAAACTGAACAAAAGATAAAGTAAATATTTTGGGGTTTTTTGGTTTATAGATCGGAAAGTAAAAGATTGCAAAATAGTAGATCGGAAACTAATATGATGAAACTAGTAGATCGGAAACTTATATGATGGAAAATAGACCCGGGGCCATAGGTTTCACTAGAGGCTTCTCTCAAGATAGCAAATAATACGATGGGTGAACAAATTACTGTCGAGCAATTGATAGAAAAGCGCAAAAGTTATGACGATATCTAAGGCAATGATTATGAAATATAGGCATCACGTCCGTGTCAAGTAGACCGAAACGATTTTGCATCTACTACTATTACTCCACACATCGACCGACCCCTGCCTGCATCTAGAGTATTAAGTTCATGAAGAACAGAGTAACGCATTAAGTAAGATGACATGATGTAGAGGAATAAACTCAAGCAATATGATGTAAACCCCATCTTTTTATCCTCGATGGCAACAATACAATACGTGCCTTGCTGCCCCTACTGTCACTGGGAAAGGACACCGCAAGATTGAACCCAAAGCTAAGCACTTCTCCCATTGCAAGAAAAACCAATCTAGTTGGCCAAACCAAACCGATAATTCGAAGAGAATTACAAAGATATCAAATCATGCATATAAGAATTCAGAGAAGATTCAAATAATATCCATAGATAAGCTGATCATAAATCCACAATTCATTGGATCTCGACAAACACACCGCAAAAGAAGATTACATCGGATAGATCTCCAAGAACAACAAGGAGAACATGGTATTGAGAATCAAAGAGAGGGAAGAAGCCATCTAGCTACTAGCTATGGACCCGTAGGTCTGAGGTAAACTACTCACGCTTCATCAGAAGGGCAATAGAGTTGATGTATAAGCCCTCCATGATCGAATCCCCCTCCGGCAGGGTGCCGGAAAAGGTCCCTAGATGGGATCTCACGGGTACAGAAGGTTGCGGCGGTGGAAAAGTGTTTTCGTGGATGCTTCTGAGGGTTTGGGAATATATGTGAATATATAGGACGAAGAAGTAGGTCGGTGGAGTCACATGGGTCCCACAGGGCAGGGGGCGCGCCCTCCCCCCTTGTCGCTGCCTCGTGGCTCTTCTGACTTGAACTCCAAGTCTCCGGGGTGTCTTCTGGTCCAAGAAAAATCATCGCGAAAGTTTTATTCCGTGTGGACTCCGTTTGGTATTCCTTTTCTGCGAAACTGAAAAACAAGGAAAAAAACAGAAACTGGAATTGGGCTCTAGGTTAATTGGTTAGTCCCAAAAATAATATAAAATAGCATAATAATGCATGTAAAACATCCAAAACAGATAATATAATAGCATGGAACAATCAAAAATTATAGATACGTTGGAGACGTATCACACTCCTATTGGCTCTCTTTGCCGAGAGTGGCTCTCGTCAAAGATGGCCCTCGGCGTGTTAATGTGGACCCACATGTCAGAAGCTGACACGTGGCGCACTCCTATTGGCTCTCTTTGCCGAGATTGGCTCTCGGCAAAGATGCGCCACGTGGCAACCGCCGTCCCCGTCTGTTGTCCGTTAGCCACTTTATTTTGCCGAGTGTTACTATTCGGCTCTCGGCAAACACTTTGCCGAGTGCCCGTGTCCTGGCTCCCGGCAAATTTCTATTTGCCTGAGAGGTGTAAGCCGGGTGGCTTTTGCCGAGTGCGGCACTCGGCAAAGGCTTTGCCAGTGGGTTTTGGCCCTTTGCCGAGTGTCCGTGGCACTCGACGTATTTGTCGATTCCAGTAGTGCCAGGAACTTTTCTTCAAGGACTGCGGATCAGAGATAGCTATGGTTGGTGTAGGCCACCACAAGTTGGATCCGAGATGGTATGTGAAGCTAGTGCGGGCGCATTCGCTACCTATCCTCTCATCACGTTTTTTTTTGAGAAGATTGCTGCATGATCCATATCAGACCAAACAAGCCAAACACAACACACACACGCAGAACCTACGAGAGAGAACGAGGGAGAACAGGTGTCCCAGTACACACACCAATCCATCAGCCGCAGCCGCAGCCGACCACCGCCGCTGCCTGCTGCCAAGAACGTCGGAGGAAGACGCACGCCTCCGCCATCACCTGGATCGAGGAAGAACCATCGCCTGGAAAGGCTTTAAGAGTCGAATAAGAACCCCGCCGTGGATGACTAGGCGATGCTGCTGTGGCGCGTCGACCGGGGTCCATCCCCGTGCACCTCGACCGCAGCTCCGGATCCTCCGTCCGACAGAGTCGAAGGAGCGTCGCCGGACCTGCAACCTCGAGCCACCATGCCTGCACTGAAGCACCCAAGCTCCCTCCCGCCGTCGCAGCCGCCACCAGAACGGCCGACGCCGGCGAAGCCGCTCCTGTACAAACTCCCAGCTCCACGAAGGCATTTGGAGCGCACACCATCACGATGGCGGAGCCGAAGAGCAAAAGCCCCAAAAGGAACGGCACCGCCACCACGCCGATCCCCCTCAGGCAAGCCCCCTCCCAGATCCACCGCCATCGACGACGAAGACCAACTCGACGGAACCGGATCTGGAGGGGATTATTCGCCAGAACCAACAGCCTCATCGGAGCCGAGACCATGGCCAGCAGAGCCCTAGCTACACAAGCCCTAAGCCTACAGCTATACAGACCGCACGCAGGGTCTGGCGACCCCCCCCCCTGACCAACGACCGTGAGGCCGCTGCACTAGTAGAAAACAGGGCTTTGGTCCAGGCCGGGTAAGCCCATTAATCCCGGTTCACTCATGAACCGGGACCCATGGGGGCATCGGTCCCGGTTCGTGAGGCCAAGGGGCCGGCCGGGCCTCGTGGGCCATTGGTCCCGGTTCGTCTGGCCCCATTGGTCCCGGTTCCAGACACAAACCGGGACCAATGGGCCTCGCTCCTGGCCCACAACCATTGGTCCCGGTTGGTGGCTGGAATCGGGACCAAATGGGGTCCTTTACTCCCGGTTCTAGCCACAAACCGGGACCAAAGAGATGCCTATAAATACCCCGCGAGCAGAGCAGTTGAGTGTTCTGTTTTTTTGGCCGGCCGTCGGAGAGGCTTGTGGTGCTCTAGCTCACCTCCTATGCACATGAGGTGTTCGATGAAATGCCCGAGCCACACTTAAGCTTTCTCCTCTCGAAGCTCCTTGTCCAAGCTCCATTTTCCTCAAGATTTGTCTAGGTTTGGCGGTCCGTCCTGTCCCGTCCCCGTCCTCACCGCTGTCGATCGCCCGCGCCGATCTCGTCACCGGCACCACCGTGGTGAGCCTCTTGTTCTTATCTTCTTTCTAAAAGAAAAAAGTTCTTACTTGTATGATTTAGATAGATACTTGTGTAATTTTCTTACTTTTATTATTGTTTGTTATTATATAGTGTGATGGTTTTGGTATCCGCCTCCGTCGGCCCTCATCCTGTCTATGATTCAGATGTGGTATATATATTATCTTTTATAACTATTAGTTTCATTTAGTGTTTATGACAATTATGCCGACCAACGTGACATAGATTTTTTTTATCTAGGAGGTATGTGAACCGGAAATTCCAACCAACCCTATTGTCGAGAGGTTAAATTTAGTTGAAGAAAACAATTACTTGAAGGAAAAATTGAAAAAAATTGAGGAGGAGAAGATGATATTGGAGTTGCATGTTGCGGATGTCGTCGATGATCACAAGATCAAGATGGATGCAATGCGCTTGAAGATTAGAAAGTATAGAAAATATGCCATTCATACTGAGGCTTGGTATCATTATGTCGTTGGATCAATTGTTACCTTAGTTGCGATTATGATCGCATTTGTTGTTGCATTGAAATGTTTTCGATAGTTTCAATGTATGGTTTAATTAGATGCTCTGGAGAGCTATATGTTGTTCAATGAGAACTATGTATGTAATTTGGTTTTAATATGATGATGAACTTCTATTAATTAATTTGGTCACTTCTGTATTCATGATGTTCTGTAATGGTTTTTGACACACTTAATTATATATAATGCACGCAGATGAACCGGCAATGGATGTATGGTGACAGACGCACCTCCGAGTACATTAAGGGCGTGCATAATTTTCTCGAAGTGGCTGAGGCAAACAAGCAGAATGGTTTTATGTGTTGTCCATGCCCTATATGTGGGAATACGAAGTCTCACTCTGACTCGAAAACCCTTCACACCCACCTGCTTTATAAGGGTTTGATGCCACACTATAATGTTTGGACCAAGCACGGAGAAAGAGGGGTTATGATGGAAGACAGCGAAGAAGAAGAGGATGATGACAACTATGTGCCCCCTGAATACGGTGATGCTGCAATGGGGGAAGCTGAAGATCAAGAGGAACCAGACGATGTGCCCGATGATGATCTTCGCCGGGTCATTGTTGATGCAAAGAGACAATGCGAAAGTGAAAAGGAGAAGTTGAAGTTCGATCGCATGTTAGAGGATCACAAAAAAGGGTTGTACCCCAATTGCGAAGATGGCAACACAAAGCTCGGTACCACAATGGAAGGCAGAGAATGGTGTACCTGACAAAGGATTTGAGAAGCTACTGAAAATATTGAAGAAGAAGCTTCCAAAGGATAACGAATTGCCCGACAGTACGTACGCAGCAAAGAAGGTTGTATGCCCTCTAGGATTGGAGGTGCAGAAGATACATGCATGCCCTAATGACTGCATCCTCTACCGCGGTGCGTACGAGGATTTGAACGCATGCCCGGTATGCGGTGCATTGCGGTATAAGATCAGACGAGATGACCCTGGTGATGTTGACGGCGAGCGCCCCAGGAAGAGGGTTCCTGCCAAGGTGATGTGGTATGCTCCTATAATGCCACGGTTGAAACGTCTGTTTAGAAACAAAGAGCATGCCAAGTTGATGCGATGGCATAGAGAGGATCGTAAGAAAGACGGGAAGTTGAGAGCACCCGCTGACAGGTCACAGTGGAGAAAAATCGAGAGAAAGTACTGGGAGGACTTTGCAGGTGACGCAAGGAACGTATGGTTTGGTTTAAGCGCGGATGGCATTAATCCTTTTGGGGAGCAGAGCAGCAATCACAGCACCTGGCCCGTGACTCTATGATCTATAACCTTCCTCCTTGGCTGTGCATGAAGCAGAAGTTCATTATGATGCCAGTTCTCATCCAAGGCCTTAAGCAACCCGGCAACGACATTGATGTGTACCTAAGGCCATTAGTTGAAGAACTTTTACAGCTGTGGAATGGAAACGGTGTATGTGTGTGGGATGAGCACAAACAGCAGGAATTTGACCTGCATGAGTTGCTGTTTGTAACCATCAATGATTGGCCTGCTCTCAGTAACCTTTCAGGACAGACAAACAAGGGATACCACGCATGCACATCGTGTTTAGATGACACCGAAAGTATATACCTGGACAAATGCAGGAAGAATCTGTACCTAGGGCATCGTCGATTTCTTCCGACCAACCATCAAAGTCGAAAGAAAGGCAAGCATTTCAAAGGCGAGGCAGATCACCGGAAGAAGCCCGCCATCCGTACCGGTGATCACATACTTGCTATGGTCAATGATTTACAAGTAATCTTTGGAAAGGGTCCCGGCGGACTATCTGTTCCGAATGACGCTGAGGGACGCGCACCCATGTGGAAGAAGAAATCTATATTTTGGGACCTACCCTACTGGAAAGACCTAGAGGTCCGCTCTTCAATCGACGTGATGCACGTGACGAAGAATCTTTGCGTGAACCTGCTAGGCTTCTTGGGCGTGCATGGGATGACAAAATATACACCAGAGGCATGGGAGGACCAGCAACGTGTGCACGAAAAAGACGGCATGCCTCCAAAGCAGTATGAAGGTCCTGCCAGCTACGCTATTACCAAAGAAGAGAAGGAAATCTTCTTTGAATGCCTGCTCAGTATGAAGGTCCCGTCTGGCTTCTCGTCGAATATAAAGGGAATAATAAATATGCCAGAGAAAAAGTTCCAGAACCTAAAGTCTCATGACTGCCATGAAATTATGATGCAACTGCTTCCGGTTGCATTGAGGGGGCTTCTACCGGAAAACGTTCGATTAGCCATTGTGAAGCTATGTGCATTCCTCAATGCAATCTCTCAGAAGATGATCGATCCAGAAATCCTACCAAGATTAAGGAGTGATGTGGCGCAATGTCTTGTCAGTTTCGAGCTGGTGTTCCCACCATCCTTCTTCAATATCATGACGCACGTCCTACTTCATCTAATCGACGAGATTGTCATTCTGGGCCCTGTATTTCTACACAATATGTTCCCCTTTGAGAGGTTCATGGGAGTCCTAAAGAAATATGTCCGTAACCGTGCTAGGCCAGAAGGAAGCATCTCCATGGGCCATCAAACAGAGAATGTCATTGGGTTTTGTGTTGACATCATTCCTGACCTTAAGAAGATTGGTCTCCCTCAATCGCGGTATGAGGGGAGACTGACTGGAAAAGGCACGCTAGGAGGGGACTCAATAATATGTAGGGACGGGCATTCTTGGTCTCAAGCACACTACACAGTTCTATAGAATTCTACCTTGGTGACCCCGTATGTCGATGAACACAAGAACATTCTGCGCTCCAAACACCCGCAACAGTGTGACGACTGGATTACATGTGAACACATCAGGACTTTCGGCAGTTGGTTGCAAACATGTCTCAGGGATGACAACACTGTTTCTGATGAGCTGTACTCGTTGGCCAGGGGACCATCTTCGACTGTATTGACTTACCAAGGGTACAAGATAAATGGGAATACATTTTACACGATCGCCCAAGATCAAAAGAGCACCAACCAAAACAGCGGTCTCCGCTTTGATGCAGCAACCAAGAGGGGAAAGGACACATATTATGGTTACATAGTGGACATATGGGAACTTGACTATGGACATGATTTTAAGGTCCCTTTGTTTCAGTGCAAATGGGTCAATCTGTCAGGAGGCGGGGTACAGGTAGACCCACAGTACGGAATGACAACAGTGGATTTGAACAATCTTGGGTACACAGACAAACCATTCGTCCTAGCCAATGATGTGGTGCAGGTTTTCTATGTGAAGGACATGTCTACCAAACCGAGAAAAAGAAAAGATAAGGAAGTGAATACATCATACGATGAGCCAAAGCGCCACATAGTTCTTTCAGGAAAAAGAGACATCGTGGGATTGGAGGGCAAGACAGACATGTCTGAAGATTATGAAAAGTTTCATGAAATTCCTCCCTTCAAAGTCAAGGCTGACCCAATCACCCTGTTAAACGATGAAGATTATCCATGGTTACGGCGCAATAAGCAAAGGACACAAGCGAAGAAAAAGTGAAGACTTTCTCTCCACAACTATTATGATGATGCCTTTGATCTAGAATATCACTGCAGTTACATGTGAAGAAATGAAATGCCTTTTGTAACAGATGAGTTTTCGTCCGAAACCCTGATACTTCGAAAGAGATTGTCCATTTTGTACACGAATTGCATCCAGTTTTTGCCGTAACCCTCTCAACTTTTTATAACATGCTATGTGGGTGAAATGATGATACCATGCCAACTTTCAACCTTTTCAGAGTTCATTTCTAGTGCTTTTCAATTTTAGGGTCATATAGCTCAAAAAAATCAGTAAATGCATGAAAAATAACAAATGAAGTCAGAAAGGGTTGAAAATTGATGATGTGTCTTTGAATGGTGCATTTTGAACACACAAAAAGTCTAGAGTTCAAATAAGTTCAACAAAATGAAATCCCTTTGTAACAAATGAGTTTTCGTTCGAAACCCTGATACTTCGAAAGAGATTGTCCATTTTGCACATGAAGTGCATCCAGCTTTTGCCGTAACCCTCTCAACTTTTTAGCACATGATATGTGGGTGAAATGATGATACCATGCCAACTTTCAACCTTTTCAGAGTTCATTTGTAGTGTTTTTCAATTTCAGGGTCATTTAACTCAAAAAAATCAGTAAATGCATGAAAAATACCAAATGAAGTCAGAAAGGGTTGAAAATTGATGATGTGGCTTTGAATGGTTCATTTTGAACACACAAAAAGTCTGGAGTTCAAATAAATTCAAAAAAATGAAGTCCCTTTGTAACAGATGAGTTTTCGTCCGAAACCCTGATACTTCGAAAGATATTGTCCATTTTGTACACGAAGTGCATCCAGCTTTTGCCGTAACCCTCTCAACTTTTTAGCACATGCTATGTGGGTGAAATGATGATACCATGCCAACTTTCAACCTTTTCACAGTTCATTTGAAGTGATTTTCAATTTCAGGGTCATTTTGCTCAAAGAATGAACTAATAGCAAAAAGAATGAACTAGAAAACTTTTATGAAACTCTAATAGCAAAAAGAATGAACTAAAAATAATCAATTAAAATATTCTGTTATGATCAACTAAAACAAAACTATAATACTCTTCAATAGCAAAAAGAATCAACTAAAAAGCTTTTATAAAACTCTAATAGCAAAAGGAATCAACTAAAAAGATTTCATAAACCTCTAGTATTTTTTAAACTAATTTTTTATAAAATTTATGCAACTTAAATTATCAAAGTATTTTTTGTTCAAAACATTAATAGCAAAAAGAATTTTCATAAAGAATTTTTTTGTTAGAAACTTTAATAGCAAACTAAAATAACAAAATATGTTTTTGATTAAAGCAGACATTTAAAATAACCTAAAAATTACCTAAAGCAAAATGAATCACTCAAAAACTCTAAAAAATTAAGTAAAGCATAAAACAAAAAAAAGTACAGATTTTTTTTTTAAATGCCGCCTACAGGGCCACCACGGCCTGCATACGACTAGAAACCCAACTAGCATGTTGGGCCAGGTTGCAGGCCCGCGGCGGGCCCAGTAGGCCCACAGGCATAGCAGTGTTATATTAGGCCCATAGGCCTGCAGTTCAGAGGAGTTCGAGATGGAAGAGGCAGCGGAGCTTATAAACAGGTGAGAGGCGCTCCCAACTAGCGAGGTGGGACTAAACTCCCACCACCACGCCGCTGTGCAAGGCTATTGGTCCCGGTTGGTGGCACGAATCGGGACCAATGCCGCCCTTTGGTCCCGGTTCGTGGCACCAACCGGGACCAATGCCCACCTTTAGTCCTGGTTGGTGCCACCAACCGGGACCAAAGGTCTCTGCTTCCCGCCCTTTGGGCTGCTGAAAACTAACCTTTGGTCCCGGTTGGTGGCACCAACCGGGACTAAAGGGGTGCATTGGTCCCGGTTGGTGCCACGAACCGGGACCAATGCTTCATCTATATAAGCAGCACTTGTGAAAAATTCCATTCAGTTCTTCGATCTCTCCGATGACGCCGCCAGGCTGCCCCTGCCCCGCCGTCGCCGTCGATGCCCCCGACGCCCTCGACGCCGTCGTCGCCCCTGCCCCATCATTGGCGTCGCCGTCGACGCCCCCGACGCCGTCGCCGCGCCCCTGCCCCGAGCCCTCGCCAATGCGCCCGCCGCCGTCGCTGCGCCCCTGCCCAGATCCCTCGCCGACGGTCTGCGCCGCCCCGCGCTACAGTCCGGCCGGCCCCCTTTTCCTCCCTGTCCTCCTCCCCTAGCTTGCTTGTTGATATACATTTTATTTTCATATGATTGTTAGATGATGTTGATGATAGATATGATGACGTTAATGATAGATGATGTATGCTTTTTTTGTTCATATAATTTTTTTTGTTCATATGATAATTTTTTTTACATTTTTAGAAAAATGTATGTATGTATGTTCTCTGTTTATGTTCATATATGCAAAGGTTACATTTTTAGAAAAGTTTTATCTATGTATGTTCTCTGTATATGTTCTCTGTATATGTTCATATGTGCATTTTTAGAAAAAAATCGTCGAAATGGGTTTGGGGTACTGTCAAATAGATGGAGTAATTTTTATGGGTGCAAAAGAATTGGGGAGAATATAGCTCCTTTGAAAATCAAAGGAAATATGAATAATTGAAATTCCAACTTTAGAATTTATTAAATATAAGAAAAATATTTACATAGTTAGAGATATTTGCACAGTTAGAGATATTCATGATCAAAGTCATTTTTTAGAGAAATTTGCATAGGTCATTAATCAAAGTTAGAGATATTTGCATATATAGGTTATTATCAAAGTTGAACAAAGACATTTTTTTAGAGAAATTTGCATAGAGAATTTTTTTAGAGAAATGGTGGAGTTCACAACAACAAAGTGAGGCCGAGAACCAAATAACATATGCATGCATACATATATAATAGAAAACTCCTACATGACTCGAGTAAGAAGAGAATCTTTTTTAGGGTTTTTAGATAGAGAAACAAATGTTAAAATTTGCATATGATGAGTGGTTACTTCATCATGATGATCTTGATAAAACAAATTGAAGAAAGTTTGAATGTATTAAAAGTTTGTCATATTAAAAGTTTGCAATAATTTTAATCATATATCAAAGTTTGAATTTTGACATATGCAACATTTGATCATATATCAAAGTTTGATCATATGTCAAAGTTTGATCATATGTCAAAGTTTGAATTTTGACATATGCAACATTTGATCATATATCAAAGTTTGATCATATGTCAAAGTTTGAATTTTGACATATGCAACATTTGATCATATGTCAAAGTTTGATCATATGTCAAAGTTTGAATTTTGACATATGCAACAATATTTGATCATATGTCAAAGTTTGATCATATGTCAAAGTTTGAATTTTGACATATGCAACAATATTTGATCATATGTCAAAGTTTACTTTTGACATAGATTTATCAAGAATGCCCCCATTTTGGATGTGCACAAGTTGATCCAATTTTTTTCTGATCTCATCTATATATATATTCTTCTATATGTCACGTTGTCTGTCAAAATATTGAAGAAATCCATGGCTTCATCATTAGCCGGAAGTAACAGGCGTATGATGCTACGAAGCTCTTCAAAGTTGTTTTGGAATGGAGTTCCGGATAGAATAATTCGCTTTTTGGTATGAATTTCAGCAAAGGCCTTCCAAATAGCGATATTCGGAAGGCTCTTGCTGAACTTCGTACCAAAAAACTAATTATCCTATCCGGGACTCTGTTCCGAAACAATTTTGGAGAGCTTCGTACCATTATGCGCCTGTTACTTCCGGCTAATGATGAAGCCATGGTTTTCTTGAATCCTTTGACACTGACAACGTGACATATAGAAGGGTAGATGAGATCAGGAAAAATATGGACCATTTTCTGCACATCCAGAATGGCGCCATTTTGTTAAATCCCTTGTTTGACATTCATGAGAGAGGCGGTCCGGACGTCGGACATTCATGAGAGAACTCCGGTAACTCTTGAACATGAGGGGGGACGTCGATCAACCCCCTCTCGCCCGACCAAACCCTAGAAGCGTTGAGGCCACCCCAAACCCTAGAAGCATTGCCGAGGCCACCCCAAACCCTAGAAGCGTCGAGGCCACCCAAATTTACCAAGTTAAAAGAGCGTTGTCGAGGCCACCCCAAACCCTAGAAGCGTTGTCGAGGCCACCCCAAACCGTAGAAGCGTCGAGGCCACTAATTAATATTCCTTGTTGTGATTAGCTAGCTAGGTCTATGTTTGCCACTAATATATCCATCTCTCATGTTTGTATATTAATTGCCATGTTGTAATATTTGCATAAACTATGGATCAAAGAGACTTAGAACAAGAAGAGTTGTTGGGGGACATAATCCGCGACGGACATGATGTCTTGTCGTTTCTCAACGACACCGATGGTCTGGAAGGAGAGGATGAAGGCTCCGGTGATCGAACAATGGAGGAGGAAAGACATGATCATGATGTCTCTGGTGACCGAATGCCGGTGGAAGAAGGAGACCGTGATGACGGCTCCGGTGACCGAACGGAGGAGGGAGCTGTTGCAAAGTCCGGTGAGGTATATATATTAATTAAGCCTGTGCTGACTAGCTAATTGATGCATTAATTGTTTTGGTATGTACATATATTAACTCTTCTTTCTTCTTTTATAGCCCTCCGGATCGAGCCAAACTTCGGTAACGAGACGAGGCCCGAAGAAAAGGTTGCGCCAGGATGAAAGGTTCACGATCACAGCAATCGCGGACGATGGCCAACTGATTAAACCCAGGCGAACCAAGGAAGAATTTTCTGCTCAGTGCGGAGCTATTGTTAGGGACAGCATCCCGATCAGCATCCAGCTATGGAATAAGCCTAAGAACGAAGACCCTCAAGTTTCTTATGTCACCGATAGACAAAAAGATGATCTTTGGACCTCGCTGAAGGCAAATTTCACCCTACCACCAGAGGAGGATCCGAATAAGCCAGTTATAGAGCCACTGGTCAAGGCGTGTGCTCTTAAGAAGATGGCAGATCTATTCAGGAGGTGGAAGAATGAGTTGAAATCAACGTTTGTCGACAAAGGGAAGACTCCAGAATTCACCGGCCGATTTGAGAAGATAAGAGATCACTGGCCCGCATTTGTGGCCTACAAGACATCGGACAAGAGTAAGAAAATGTCAGAGATAAACAAGATAAATGCTGCAAAGAAGCTATATCACCATCGCACGAGGTCAGGAGGCTACCTCAAAGCCCGGCCGTTGTGGGACAAAGCTGAGAATGACCTGATTGCAAAAGGGGTCGAACCAGAGACATTGAACTGGCCAGACCGTTCAAGGACTTGGTTCTTCGGGGTTGGGGGAACTTTGGACCCTGAAACAGAGAAGTGTCGTTGGACGGACGAGCAACTTGCAATACCCGTCAAGAAGCTTCAGAAGTATATCGCCGCAGCGCAGGCAGGGACGTTCATTCCCGACAGAGAGAAGGACGAGCTGACTGAGGCCCTCGGGAATCCTGAGCACCCTGGACGAACACGAGGAACACCAGGCTCCGTTGCGTGGAACATTGGGTTTCCCGGCGCAGGCGGTTACAAAACCCGGGAGAGGAAGAGGAAACAGGAGCTGAGCGAAATGCAGAAGCTCAATGCAAGAGTACTAAAGCTAGAGGAACACGTTGAGAGCCAGCGAGCTGCCAACCAACCATCTCAGCGGCAGGAAGCTACCCCGCCATCTCAGCGGCGAATCAGCGTGGCTTCCACGGAGCTCGTTCAGCAGCCTGACTTCACGGCTCCTAGCTACCCCATGGATGCTATCACGGAGGCTCAACATTGCCAGCTTATGACGAAATGTCAGAACCTCACCTTGAAGGCGGCTGTCGGCTCTGTTGCACCTCCTCAACCTGACGGAACTTTTCACTGTTGTCCGGTTCCACATGGCTATGATGTTGTGACGGTGGATGAAGTAATGGAGGGATTTGACAAGCTCGAGCTTGACCACCCTACAGGTGAAGGGAAGACTCAACTGGTTTATGCTCTGAGGACTACATGTCTATGGCGGAAGGAGTACATCAAGCTTCCAAACTGGACGCCTCCTCCTCCTCCTCCGGTGAGTCAGGGCACTCCTCCGACGACGACGACGACGAGTGATCAGGGCACTCCGCCTCCTTCTCCGCCTCCTCCGGCGCGTGAGGGCACTCCGCCTCCTCCTCCGCCTCCTCTGGCGCGTCGGAGCACTCTGCCTCCTCAACCCGATTTGAGGAGCTCGAGCTTGACCACCCTACAGGTGAAGGGGAGAATCAGCTGCTTTATGCTTTGAGGAGTACATGTCTATGGAGGAAGGAGTACATCAAGCTTCCAAACTGGACGCCTCCTCCTCCTCCGGCGAGTCAAGACACTCCGCCTCCTCCGGCGCGTGAGGGCACTCCGCCTCCTTCTCCGCCTCCTCCGGCGCGTCGGAGCACTCCGCCTCCTCCTCCGCCTCGTCAGCAACGGCGAAAGAGAGCCGCCGCCGCTCCGGCGGCTAGCAGTACAAGCAGAGGCGGGAAGCAATTCAGATACGATGCATCTCTCAAGCCTCTGGAAAAGTTACCATATGAGAGGACCGACGAGGAAACCACGAAAATCAGTGTTGCCGAAGTGCATGAACATTTTGCACGAAAACCTCCACCTTCGAAGGAGACGATAGATCCGGTGAAACTGAAGCGCACTATCGATGCCCCGAAGCGACCACCACCGTCTCCGCCGCAATCCAACTATGAGCGCATTATTGAAAGGACATATAAGGAAGCGGAGCGGTCGGGAAGTACTTGCAGTCATGCAAGGTTAGCAGAACAAAGAAGTGGGGAAAAAAATCCCCAGCTCGGCGAACAGGCGAACCAATCGTGCCCCCCGCTCAACGTGTCTAGCGATATCGTCGCTAATCAGCCGGGGATGGGGCCCGGTACCAATCCTGCTGATTACCTGATCGATGATGTAGAGTTTGAAATAATGGAGGTGGAAGAATTCAAATACGAGTACGGGCAGCCTCTCGTTAAACCTGATCATCCTCCTCTAACAACGATGATGCGAAGATTCCATGAATGGTACATGAAAACCTGCAGCGAGTCTGGGAAGGATACTTTGACGCTGAGAATTAAAGAGGAGCACGACCTCATTGGAATGGATCAGTTGTCTGTTGAATTTGACGAGTTATTCCAATTATACAATCAAAAGGCCCTCCACAAAACACTCGTGACTTGCTACTGTCTGTAAGTACAACTTCTGTAATTAAGTCTCTATATATAGCTCAGCTCTTTCATTACATGTATATATAATTATCCTCACTATATTATGTAGATTGAAGATCATCGAATGCAGAAATGCACAAATCTATGACATTGGGTTCATTAACCCAAATATCATACATGAATGGACGGTTCAAAAGAATGTCACAGAAACCGAGGACAACTTGCTACAATCGTTGCTTAAAAATCAAAATAAAGAGAAAATACTCTTTCCTTGCAACTTCAAGTGAGTGTTACTGTCTTGTGCATATTCGGTTTCCCTTGTTACTCGAGGTTATAGTAATGTAATTGATGAGTTATGCATGCGTGCGCAGGTTCCACTTTATTCTGCTAGAGATTAAGCTTGAGCGGGGATTAGTAACCGTCTTAGACTCGAGACGAAAAGATCCCCAGGAGTATGCGGACATGACTGAAATGCTCCAGAAGTAAGTTCAATCGATCATTATCGCACCATATCGGCAACTTTGTTCATTTCCTGATATCAAGTAATTATTTTCTTTGTCTGGCAGGGTTTGGAAAAAGTTCACCGGAATTGTTCCGGCACTGCCGAGGGAGCTGCGATTTACACACCCAAAAGTAAGTACTACTAGCTAGTTCCGTGCATCACAGCAGCTACCCGCCATACATTAACAAAGGTGATACACATGTTAGACCTACCCGCTATACACAGCCAATCGGTAGATGGCCTGAGCGTTGGCCTAGATAGCGGGGCATAATATTGAAGGAGATT
Organism: Thinopyrum elongatum; assembly: GCA_011799875.1. Lineage (NCBI taxonomy): Eukaryota > Viridiplantae > Streptophyta > Magnoliopsida > Poales > Poaceae > Thinopyrum > Thinopyrum elongatum. The sequence continues at coordinate 467,714,892 of CM022297.1, forward strand.
TTTTTTATTTATCTATACCTACTAATAAAGAAAATACGTATTTTTGGACCGTAGCAATATTATGCACAAACCCCTGACCTCTTTGAAACTCAACCCGTAGTCCTTTTTTTCATAGTGAAAAAACGGTTCGACTAAGGGAAATTGGTATTCTTGGTCCATAGCATAGCAATATTATGCACAACCCCCCCCCCCCCCTCCGATCTCTTTGGAACTCAACCTACAGTTCTATTTTTTATAGTAAAAAAACAGCTCGACCAAACGATAATGCTTCTGTGGAGGATCAAACCCCTAGCCTTCAATTTTGGGGACATTTACATTTATGCCCCTAATTTGTGCTCAACCTCAGATTTACCCCTATATTTTTATGTGCTTAAATTTGCCCCTAAAAAGCATTTTAGGTCATGATAATGCCCTTCCAGCTGGTCAAAGTTGTTTGACCGAAACTTTGAAAATTCATAAAAAAAAATCATAATAACTCATAAGAATGCAAATAAGATATCAAAATGTTCATAAAATATCACCTATACGCGCATGTAATTTACGTTCATACCTACACATGCATTTATTTGCATTCACCCTAAATAAATGTTTTATGTTATAAACCCTAAAAAGCATTAATTAGTACTTTTTCATGGACGTAAATGACATGTGCATATAGGTGATGTTTTTATGAACATTTTGATATCTTATTTTGCATTCTTCTGAGTTCATATGAATTTGTCATGAATTTTCAAAGTTTCGGTCAAATAATTTTGACCAGATAGAAGGGCATTCTTGCGACGTAAAATGCTTTTTAGGGACAAATTTGATCACATCAAAAAATTAGGGGCAAATTTAAGTAGTGGTTCAAGTTAAAGACACAAATGTGAATGTCCCCCAATTTTTTGGCCTAAGCGTGCAACCAGCTGAGCTAGCGCTCACTTTTGTTAGAACATGGGGTTCTCTACTTAATCAATCCTCCAACCTCACCGCTAGCGACCAGAATGAAGCAAGCAGGCCCATGTAAGGCAAGGCGAAAAAACAAAAACTGCTGGCCGCCGTGGCCTAATGGAGCCAGCCCACATAAGAGCATATACAACCGTGCACAGTAAATCCGACCCGCCCGCGGACACGTCCGGACGTGTCCGCGGATAGTGACCGACCAGATCTCAAATTTGCTCATCTGCATCCGGATATCTCATACTAGAAACCTTAAATCCATACAATAGCATGCAAACGATGAAATTCACGTACTAAGATTACGTAACCTATACTACCCTAACCCTCGTCAGAGATGTCCACTATCTCCATGCCCAGCTCCGGGTACATGGACGACAGCTGCAGCACCGGCTCCTGCGACTGCTCCGCGTCGCCCTCCGCCTCCATCTCCGCGTCGAATTCGTCAAAGAGCGCGTCGGTCGCCACCCGTTCCTGCCGGATGAACTGCCGGTTGGCCTCCACATAGGCCTCATCCTAGATGGACTCCAGGATGGCCTGCTGCTCCGCCATCTCGGCCGCTTGCGCGACCGCAAACTTCACCTCCGCGTCCTTCATGTTGAAGCCCGGAGCCGGCGCCAGCTCCTGCTTCGGCTGCTCCGCCACCTCCATCGGAGCCGGTTGCTACTCCCCTCCCAGATCCTCCTCCGCCTGCTCCTCCTCCTCCGGCTCCTGCGAGTCAGGAGGCAGCCCGACAGCGATGCGGGCGGCGCGCGCAACGCGCCTCTCCTGGATCTCCTGGTCGATCTGGTACCGGCGCTCCGGTGTGAGCATAGTGTACGTGGTTATATTTAGCTAGACCATGGAGAAGCCGAAGAGCGTAGGACGAGCGACAAAGCGGGAAAGAGTAGGTAGATGGGCTCGGGCTGGTGGCGCGGAGAAGGAGGAAGTGGATGGGCTAGGATTGGGGGAGGCCGACCGGCTTATCCAATGCCGCAACCAATTGAACTAGCTTAACGTTTTGTTTTTTAAAAGGTTGTTTCAGTTATTAAAAGTCCCACCTCGCCCGCTTACACCAAACCCTCCCAATTTATATACGCCTTTGATTTTCCTGTGTATCAATGAGACGTCCCAAAGAAATAAGAGGATTTCAATCAACATGCAAAGAAATAAGAAACAAAAAGATATTGAGTCTATGTGTTAGAAAAGGTAGGAATGAAATAAAGAAACACTCGCCTTCTAGTCCTTGTGACAGGAAAATATGGAGGAAAAGCAGACCAAACAAGGAAGGACCTCTAAGCACACAACGCCTTCTAATTAAAAGGGATTCCTGAGAGCATGCATTGTTGTGGTTAGCTAAAATTAAAATAGGATTACTTTTTTTGCGGGTAATTAAAATGGGATTACTACGGGCTGTGCACATTGGGAATTGGATTGTAGCTAGTTTATCCCTCATTCTAGTGTTGTTTAGTCAATAACGAAGCACGACTCGCAAGTTGAACAGCATTTCTGTGGAAAAAGAACAACGCATACATTTTAAAGATGGTCTACTTGAAAGAGATTCATGTTAGGGATATTTGGCAATACTTATTGTTTAGTAAAGAAACTATTGTGATTGGATTAGAAGTGTTGGAGTGTGATGAAATTTGATCCCGTTGCCACGCACATGCCATTTTCTTAGTTTTAAAATAAAGGGAGGTGATATTCTTTATCCGTCGTGTATATTTTGCAGAAAAGTCAGTCATCTTTTCAGGAATCAGCCCGTAATGCAGAAGAAAGGGTTCAAATTCACAATCCAGAAAAAACTGCTCAAAGCCCATACCGGGCATCCACTGCTCTTATGGGTCGCGAGTCAGGTAATTGGCCTTTCTCTTACGGGAATTTTGATGGACCATGTTCTTCTAAAGGAATTTGTATCCAACGAGTCAGGTCAGGTTTGAAAGCTTGAACTACGTTGCTGATATCCGCGGAGACTTGATCTTCGACGGATTCGAGCCCATGGCAGCCGCTCCCTGCCACCGCGATGAACATGACCTAAATCTATCATCGGATCATATCCGGGAGATAGCGCCAGTAACTGCTCTGGCCCTAGATCCGAAGCAGATTGCGCCATCCGAGGACGGGAAGCTCAACCCCGCCATGGAAGCCGCAGACTCAGCGGCGTTGGAGCCGCACACAGACCCAACTTCGAACGGGATCTGTGTCACCGGAACCTCGGATTCGTCTCCGGCCACAGGTTCCGAACCACGTGCATCCGCGCCCATCGAGCTCGATCGGGCGCCGATCGTCGAGTTCAGCTCCGCGGACATCTTCCGACACTCACCTTTGGGTGATGTGCTAAACTCATTAAAAATCCTCTCCTTAGCGGGGGACTCACAGCCGAATTATATCAAGATCTACTCAATGACAGATGGACTGATGTCCTGGCAGCCGAGGAATACGGACTCGAGCGCCCCATTAAAAGTTACCCGAAGCGTAAACTGCTACCCCAATTCGACGACGAGGCACTGGAGCCCATGCCATCAACACGTAATGCGGCTGACCGACCACCACGTGGCAGGGACAAAGCGGCAACCCAAGCCGAACTCCTGCCCATACTACCTCACCGTAAAGGCAAAGATACCACAGCTCGGGAATACACATATGACCTGCGGCAAGACTTGGAGAACAGAGTAGGCCAGTCCAGATCGATCTACGGATCGCGGGGGCATGCCCTGGCGCGCGACGACGGCTATCAAGCCAGACGTAACGAGCATAACCACGACCGGGCCGAAAACCGCAGACGGACTACATCCGCACTACGTCGCGACTTGGCCCGATATAGAGGCACCGCACATCCCCTCTGCTTCACTGATGAAGTAATGGAGCACGAATTCCTAGAAGGGTTTAAACCCGTAAATATCGAATCATATGATGGAACAACAGATCCCGCGGTATGGATTGAGGATTTTCTTCTCCATATTCATATGGCCCGCGGCGATGACCTTCACGCCATCAAATACCTCCCACTAAAACTCAAGGGGCCAGCTCGGCACTGGTTAAACAGTCTGCCTGAAAACTCTATAGGCAGCTGGGAGGACTTGGAAGACGCCTTCCGCGACAACTTCCAAGGCACATATGTACGACCTCCGGATGCCGATGACTCAAGTCACATAGTTCAACAGCCTGGAGAGTCGGCCAGGAAATTCTGGACTAGGTTCCTAACTAAAAAGAACCAGATCGTCGACTGCCCGAATGCCGAAGCCCTAGCGGCCTTTAAGCATAGCATCCGCGACGAATGGCTCGCTCGTCATCTCGGCCAAGAAAAGCCGAAGTCCATGGCAGCCCTCACGGCACTTATGACCCGCTTTTGTGCGGGCGAGGATAGTTGGCTAGCCCGTAGCAATAACACTGCAAGCGATGCCGGCACCTCTGAAGCCAAGAATAGAAATGACAAGCCCCAACGCAACAGGCACAAGCGCCGAAGCAATGGTGGCACTGCCGATGACACGGCGGTCAACGCCGGTTTTAGCCGCTCCAAGTCTGGCCAGCGGAAGAAGCCATACAAAAGGAACAATCCGGGCTCATCCAGCTTGGACCGCATACTCGATCGTCCATGTCAGATCTACGGCACCCCTGATAAACCAGCCAATCATACCAACAGAGACTGTTGGGTTTTTAAACAGGCCGGCAAGTTAAATGCCGAAAACAAGGAGAAGGGGTCGCAAAGCGAGGACGACGACGAGGAGTCCCGCCCGCCGAACACAGGAGGACAGAAGAAGTTCCCTCCCCAGGTTAAAACGGTGAACATGATATACGCCACTCATATCCCCAAAAGGGAGCGCAAACGAGCGCTTAGGGACATCTACGCGATAGAGCCAGTCGCACCAAAGTTCAACCCATGGTCGTCCTGCCCAATCACCTTCGATCACAGGGACCATCCGACCAGTATCCGTCATGCGGTTCAGCCGCACTGGTCCTCGATCCAATTGTTGACGGATTCCATCTCACACGCGTCCTCATGGACGGCGGCAGCAGCCTGAACCTGCTCTATCAGGATACAGTGCGCAAAATGGGCATCGATCCCTCAAGGATCAAACCCACAAAAACTACCTTTAAAGGAGTCATACCAGGTGTAGAGGCCCGCTGTACTGGCTCATTCACACTGGAGGTTGTCTTCGGATCCCCGGACAACTTCAGAAGCAAAGAGTTGATCTTCGATATCGTCCCCTTCCGCAGCGGCTATCACGCACTGCTCGGACGAACCGCATTTGCTTGATTCAATGCGGTGCCACACTATGCTTATCTCGACCTCAAGATGCCGGGACCACGCGGCATCATAACAGTTAACGGAAACACGGAGCGCTCCCTCCATACCGAGGAGCACACCGCGGCCTTGGCAGCAGAAGTACAGAGCGGCCTTGCCAAGCAGAATCTTAATTCAGCGGCCAAGCTCCCGGACACTGTCAAGCAGATCCGGACTACTCCGCAGCATAATAGTCCAGCTCGTCAGGAGTTAGACTAGCAATCCGGCCTCCGTCTCCATCCCGGCCTAATAGCGGCATACGTACCACGCGTACATAACTACGCACTTAAAATACCATGGGCATAGACGGAGGCATAACTAGATTGTGGTCCATAATACGGCTCGACCTCCCCTGGACACACATACTTTCACTTTTTTCTTTTTCGTCCTTTTCAGGTTTCTTTTCCACAGGCCCCTCAAGACGGCCTGATCATCGGTCCTTTCAAAGGATAGATACACCAAGACAGCAAGAAGCATTGAGGTATACGGGAATCGCTAGGAGGTCTTTTTGACGATCACTCTACATGTTCTCAGGACCCGCACGCAGCTCTCCCTTGGTCATGGCATGTTAAATAGCCCTGTTGCTTATCGCACTACTTATACGCTTTGACGTATCAATAAAATTATAATGGAAATAGTTCGCGGCCCAACTTCTGCGGCACTAGCTTACTACTTCATTTTTTCTTGATAATCTTATCAATTGCACTCGTACACTTTGGTACGGCTTAAATTCGCTAGGGGCTTTATTGTGCCCCATATTACGGCAACAAAGTCCGAACACTTTTTACAGTATAGTTCGGCACCCCGAATTTAGCATTATATGCATTGGCTCCGAATCATGTCTTTGGTCAATAGTTGGGTTGCCCGGCTCCTGTGCTTACTACCTTACGTTCCGCTATATCGGCTAGGGTAGTAAAGGGAGAACTACTGCGATTGTGCCCTAGTTTATCCGGATGAGCACCTTAGTAGAGAAAGCCGAAAACTGACTGTCATGATGCGGCGTGAGCCGGTCAGCTCTTCGGAGGTTACAAATCTTTTGCGATTTTTTCCGCATTATGCGACGAATCGGTCTCTACCCGATCAGGTGTTTACAGCACCCTAGTTCGGACTCACGAATACTAGGGGCTGCGCCTAAATTTCTATTATAAAACTCCTATGGCTAAGTGAGGGTGATAAAGCCACATAGTCCGATTGCCTGGTTCGTTGCGCTAAACACCTCCTTCAAGGACCAAACTTTGGATCAAGAGTGTTTAGATTTTATCCCGAACACCCCCGTACTACCTACGTGGGGGCTGAAGCCGACGACTGGCCAACTCTCAGATTTAATAAAACGGCCGCACAGGAGGAAAAATCTTGATATAAACAACTAATATTATATTACATATCAGTTTTGTTCCATTATACAGGACAGGATAACATGAATATATTCATCCAAAGATAATGTCTTTCGCACACTGCTCCGCTACAATGCGGGATCCCTCCAGGACATTGGCAAAATATCGCTCGGGCGTGCGGTGCTCCTTGCCCGCGGGCGGTCCCTCGGTCGCGAGTTTGACGGCGTTCATCTTTGCCCACTGTATCTTGACACGGGCGAAGGCCATCCGCGCACCTTCAATGCAGACCGACCGCTTGACGGCATCAAGCCGAGGGCAGGTAGCAACCAGTCGCTTCACGAGCCCGAAGTAACTGTTGGGTATGGCTTCGGCAGGCCATAGATGGATTATCAAATCCTTCATGGCCAATTCAGCCGCCTTATGCAGTTCGGTCAGCTGTTTCAGCTGATCGCTGAAGGGCACCGGATGTTCTGGCGCAAGGTATTGCGACCAGAACAGCTTCTCCGTTGAGCTCCCCTCTTCGGCTCGGAAGAAATCCGCAGCATCAGCAATGCTACGCGGCAGATCAGCAAACGCTCCTGGAGAACTCCAAATCCGGGTCAGTAAGAGGTACCTTTTCTTCACAAATTTGCTTTGCATTATAAAGGCCTTACACGCCGTGATTTTCCCGGCCTCTTGGATTTCCTGGAGGGCGCCCTGGGCTTCAACCCGTGCCTCTTGCGTGCTTTGGTGGGCCTTAGCAAGCTCGGACTCTTGATCCGTAATCTTGCGCTCCAAGGACTCGCATTTCTTTACAGCGTCCTGGAGCTCTTGTTGGACCTCACCGACCCTGGCCTCGTGCTTTTCGCGGACAGATTGTTCCTCCGCCGCTCTCTTCTGGGCCTCAGCCAGCGCCTTTTTAAGGGCCTCCACCTCGGTCGCCGCTCCTACAAATATCATGGCACTATGGTCAATACAAATCATTTATCCTTTCTGATATACAGAAGGTCATGGCATACCTTGCTTGTCCTCCAGCTGCTTTTTCACACGGCCGAGTTCTTCCTCGGCCCGCTCCAGACTCTGCTTCAGTCCGGAGACTTCGGCAGCATGGGAGGTCGCAGCCAGCACCGACGCCTACTTTTTCACATAGACATGTATGGTTAGTCTCCTGCGAAAATTGTTTGATCCTCTGTCCGGCTTTTCTTTTCGACCACCGGACAGTGTCTCAGGGGCTACTGACTATACTCTGACATTCTTTTTACATAATTGCGTTTCATACCTCAAAACCTGTTAGAAGGCTTGTGCAGGCTTCGGTCAGTCCGCTTTTCGCGGACTGAATCTTCTCAATCACCGTACCCATGAGGGCACGGTGTTCCTCTACAATGGAAGCACTTCGCAGCGCTTCCAGTAGGGTGTCCGGTGCCTCTGGTTGGACAGAGGTCACCGGTGAAATAGGCACACCCCCTTCTTTCGAAGGAGGTTGCTTGTTGGATTCCGGAGCCGTATAGGTCTCCGGGACCGTATTCGGCTGGGGGCCGAATTGGACCTGGCCCCCATTGCCAGTCTCCATGGGGATTTGCTCCCCCATGTGTCCGGCGGCCGAGGTTTCACCCTCTGGCGCCGCGCTGGCGGCCTCCTGCGTCTCTCCCTAGCCTGGGATCCTTCGGGACAACGCCTCGGTGTCATCCATGGCCTTGGGAGAGGAGGCCACCGGAAGGGACCCGCTGTCCATCACCTTCGGGTCCAGCGAATTCCCCGAAGATGAGGATCGCTCGAGGTCGGAACGAGCCGGACTGCAAGTACATGATTCAACATGTTAAAACTATGGAGAAAAGAGGCTGGATATATGAATGCGGCAGGGTCTTTGAGTACTCACGACTCGGCCAGGGGCTTATCTCGGGGGCGCCGCTCTGGGTTGCTGTCGACGTCCCACGCGGAGTTATCCGCGAGGGAGACCTTCCCCTTCTTGGACGCCTCTGCCTCCAGATTTATGGGGGCCGCCCTTTTCTTCCTTCCCCCCTCAGGGGGAAAGTTGCTTTCCTCCTCCTCCTCGTCGTCCTCTGCGGCGGTGGAGTGAGTCTCGGCGTCTTCGGACATCGCGTCCGAAGTTCCCTTGCGACGGAGGCCACTTCTGGCCTCCTTGGCCTTTTTCTTGGCCTTCTTCTCCGGTGCCTGGTAGGGTGCTGGGACCAGCATCTTCGTCAAAAGCGGGATGGCTGGTTCCTTGGGCAGCGGAGCCGAACACTTAATCCGCTCTGCCTTCTTCGTCCAGCCCTAAAAAAATAAATAGGGAGGCTTAGGTATTTTTCCTGAGTAAGCAAGTAAAGGATACACCTTGAAGCGCGAAAGACTTACCGGACTAGCGGGATGGGCCAGGTCATGCCCACGGTCCTCGGTCGTCTCCGGCCATTTCTCGTTGGCCTTAAAAAGTACCTTCCAGATGTCTTCGTGCGTAGTTCCGAAGAACTGTTGCAAGGTCTGGTGCTCGGCCGGATCGAACTCCCACAGATGGCAAGTCCGGCTTTGGCATGGAAGGATCCGGCGAACTAGCATCACCTGGATCACATTGACAAGCTTGATGTTCTTGTCCACCATGCTCTGGATACGCGCCTGCAGCGCTGTCAGCTCGTCCGACGACGCCCAATTCAGGCCCTTCTCTAGCCAGGAGGTGAGCCGCATTGGGGCTCCGGACTTGAATTCGGGAGCCGCGGCCCAGGTGGCGTCGCGGGGCTCTGTGATATAGAACCACAGTTGCTGCCACCCTTTGACGGTCTCCACAAAGGTACCTTTGGGCCATGTGACATTGGGCATCTTGCTCACCATGGCGCCTCCGCACTCTGCGTGTTGGCCATCCACCACCTTCGGCTTCACATTGAAAATCTTGAGCCACAGTCCGAAGTGGGGTGGGATGCGGAGGAAGGCCTCGCACACGACAATAAATGCCGAGATGTTGAGGAAAGAATTTGGGGCTAGATCATGGAAATCTAGCCCGTAGTAGAACATGAGTCCGCGGACGAAAGGGTGGAGAGGAAACCCTAACCCACGAACGAAGTGGGGGATGAACACCACCCTCTCATGAGGCTTGGGGGTGGGAATGATCTGTCCCTTGGCCGGAAGCCGGTGGGCGATTTCCTTGGCCAAATACCCCGCCTCCCGGAGCTTCGTGATGTCCTTCTCCTTGACGGAGGAGGCCATCCACTTGCCTTGCGCTCCGGATCCGGACATGGTCGGAGTGCTTCTTTGAGGCGGAAAAGATGAGAACTTGGGCGCTGGAGCTCAGGAATGGAGAGGCAGAGAAAGAGAAGGTGTGGGTGAAAGGGGGGAATCCTTATCTCCTTATAAAGGCAGTGAATATCAAGCGCCTCCCCACTCGCCTTAAAACTCGCCTATTCCCAAGGGCCGTGCAAACGGCACGGTTGGATTACCCACGCCCGTATTGATGAGAATCCCGTAATGAAGGGACACGATCTCTGCTGTGACAAGACGTGCCACTGGAAACCGCATCTTAAAGCATGGAGCGGGAGGCTAAAGAACGGTTTGAAATAATGACCGTGCAGGAACATGGTGTCGCGTTATGAAAAGTTGTCAGCGGATTAGACTCGTGAAATATTATACTCTCTGCGGTTGTGTGTGGTACTTGTTTTGCAGAGCCGGACACGTTTTCAGTGCTCGAAGTCTGTTTTGTAGTATTCGGAGGAGGAACCCGCCTTGCAATGCCGAAGACAATTTGCGCGCCGGACACATCGTCATTGAAGCCTGGTTCAGGGGCTACTGAGGGAGTCCTCGATTAAGGGGTCCTCGGGCGTCCAGGTTACGTAATGTGGGCCGGACTGATGGGCCATGAAGATACAAGACAGAGGACTCTCTCCCGTGTCCGGATGGGACTCTCCTTGGAGTGGACGACAAGCTTGGCTTTCGGATATGAAGATTCATTTCTCTGTAACTGACTTTGTACAACCCTAGCCCCCTCCGGTGTCTATATAAACCGAAGGGTTTAGTCCGTAGAGGCAATCATGATCAGACAGGCTAGACTTCTAGGGTTTGAGCCATTACGATCTCGTGGTAGATCAACTCTTGTAATACTCATATTCATCAAGATCAATCAAGCAGGACGTACGGTATTACCTCCATAGAGAGGGCCCGAACCTGGGTAAACATTGTGTCCCCCGTCTCCTGTTACCATCGACCTTAGGACCACAGTTCGGGACCCCCTACCCGAGATCCGCCGGTTTTGACACCGACAAGGAGTTCGGTGCCCATTGCCGTGGTTGGCGTTTATCTTTTGGGGACTCGGGTTTCCTTTGAGTGCTTTCACCCGTGGGATCCCGACTCATTACGGGCTTCAGCTTCACCACCTAACCCCGAGTGGGGTGCTCCACTTGTCATGCTCTGCGAGTGCTTCCTCGGGATCCCGCCCCACTTCATTGTCTTCAAATTATTTTTCGAGGTGGTTTCCTATTTGAGACTAGCCACAATGAGGAGTAACTTAGACTAGTCACATGCCTACGTTACTGGTCTATGTTACTACCTCTATAGTGGGAAGTAACATATGTGTGGTAACATGCAACACTTCATTTATTAAGCTATAGACTCATCTTGACTTGAGATGTGTGATGTTACTCATACTACTAGTAACTAGCTATGTTACCACATACCTCTCTTTCTTCATTTATTGCTTGCCACATCATCTATTTTATCTAGATATGTGTGATGTTACTATCTATGTAACTCCCACTGTGGGTAGTCTGAAGGAGGGCAAGATACCTCTTCGCGGCAGCGCGGAACTCCACCCTCGCCTGAACTCCGGCTACTTCGAGGTGCCCATCGTTGACGAGCCTATTTCTCCTGGGACTAGCGTGAGAACACCGTGTCCATCTTCGCCAACGTCCCGTGCCAGAATGGAGCTCCAAGACAGACTTTGATCTTGATGCGAACCTCCTTTAGCAGTGGTGGGGCAAGCTTCTTCACAATGTTTGCGCAAAAAGCTTTCAGCTTAGTGTAGGCAATTGCTTCTTGAGATGTCATTCCTTCCACAGCCACAGTGGTGACGATGACATGTACCTAGGGTAGGGTCTTGGGCCTGACCCATATGCCCTACCCAAGGTCACCACACGAGAGGCCAAGGCCTACGAAGACAGAAAGAAGATACCAACTGGAATCATCGCGGAGTGCAACCCACTCGACCGAAGATCCACTCGGAGACTTCAATTCCACTCGACCGCCGTCAGTCACTCGAAGAACCAGAAGATCCACTTGAAGGGCGGGAGGCCTAAGGTCGCCTATAGATAGCAACGGTCGTTCATTCACTCCGTCACCATAAAGGTCATTAAACACGGGCTTTACCAGTAACGTTCGTAGCATTACTCTCTCATTGAACCCTTACGTAACTCAGGACTACGAGGGGTCGGCGCACTCTATATAAGCCACCCCTCCCCTCTGGCACAAGGGTTCGCACCCCCTGTAACTCAACACTCCAATCAACAAGCCTCCGCGGCACCGAGACGTAGGGTTGTTACCTCCTCCGAGAGGGGCCTGAACTCGTAAAGTCCGAGTTTACAACCTCGCCGTAGCTAGGCACTGCCTCCTCCTACGTACCCCCCATCTCTACTGTCAGATCCGTTCCCATGACAGTTGACGCCCACCGTGGGGCAGGCATCTAAGCGACTTTGGACGAGGTTGCGATCTTCGATCTCCATCGACATGGTTCCCGGCGGTGGATTGTCTCTGGGCCACGAGATCCGTCTCGGCGCGCTCGCCTTCATCGCCGATGATTCGGCCTGGATCCAGGAGGCCCCCCTCGACGTCGAGGCGCTCCCCGTTCACGGGTCAGCCCACTTCCACGCGAGTGCCTGCGGCGTCCTCCTGCAGTAGCCGTCGACTCAGTATCGGTCGGCTCTCGCCGCGTCTTCGCTTCCCACTGCTCGTTGCCGCAAGCGATCTGGTCGCTCGCGGCTCCAGAGGTGGGTGAAGCACGCAGTGGCCCATCGGTCGGCCACGCCTCAAATCACGGCAATCGAGCCCGATGAGTCCCTTTATGGTTTGTTTGATCTGTCGACTGGCCACTCGGATACTCTTTCCGAGTGCGAAAGCAATGATCCTACGGCGGAAGTCCTCATGGTTGCTCCCCAGTGCAGCCCACCAGGATTCTCCCGAGACGAGGGCGATAGCGGTGGTCCGTCGCTCGGCAACGACGAATACTATCCTCAAGCCCTCACTGCGGAGCAGAGAGAAGAGCTGCAGCGCCGGAATGATCAAGCTCTCCAGACCCCCATCATTGGGGAGACCCCCGAGGCTCAGGCCTTGGAGGCTACATGCGTAGCCACTCTGGCTGAGCGTGCGCGCGTGGAGAATCTTCAGCGATCACTCGACGACCGCGCTCGTAGGTAAATCACAAGTTCTAGTCGACGGCAGTGGCAATTGTTCCCGACTGGACCTCGGGATGGGTGTCAGGTATACCGCACTCCGATCCAAAATGTTGCAGCGGTTGCACGTATTGCAGATTCGATCCAGCCGTCTCGTTCCAAGGCTGGTAGGGGCTTACAGCAGATTCGGGCACTGCTCAGGGCGGCCGGGGAGCAGAATTCAGCTGTTTCCCAGTCACGCAATAGGATTCACAGCAGGTCCATCATGGCGGACACGGTTCAGTCGGCACACAGCCCGAGATCGCCTCCGCGGCGTGAACATCATGGTTATCGCCAGGATCAGTACCTGGGTCGAGGCCATGGGCAGTTTGACCCTCGATACCACCGTGATGACTGCCGTCGAGTGCCTACGCCCCCTTCGAGGGGTGGTTCGTACGCGCCCCGGCGGTATGATGACAGGCACCCGTACGGTGACGAGCGGAGGATTCCAGTCGACCCCTGAGAGCCCGGGTTTGATGCAAGGTCAGTCCTCGTTCAGGGCCTGGTTGATAGAGGCAGAGCTAACAGAGAAGGTCTGGACAAAGATCGTCCGAGTGGGAGCGGAGCGTTCGTCTCTGGGACTGAGTGTTTCAGCGGAGCCATTCGAGCCGCTGAGATTCCTCCCAACTTCAGATTGGCTGCAGGAGTAAGCAAGTTTACTGGCGAGTCAAAGCCAGACACGTGGTTGGAGGATTACCGAGTGGCAGTGCAGATTGGTGGAGGCAATGACGAAGTGGCCATGAAGCACCTGCCCTTGATGCTTGAGGGCTTAGCCAGGGCCTGGTTGAATCAGTTGGCCCCTGCTAGCATATACTGTTGGGAAGACTTGGCCCGAGTGTTTATCAAGACATTTGAAGGCACTTGCAAGCGTCCCGCTGGGCTGTCTGAGTTGCAGCTCAACCTGGCAATCGGGTCGGGTTTGGTCGGGTAGACCATTACCAGACCCATGCCCGATTAATAATCAGGCCCTTTCTAAACCCACGACCCTACCCATGGGTGTGGAATTAGACCCACGCCCGTATCCATCGGGCAACCCAAACCCATCGGGCGTAATATGTTTATTATTATTTAATTTATCCTCCCTCCCTGCTGGGGCCATGCACTTCCGAACCAAGGATTTCTACTGGCATACTGCATCTTGTGTTCTCTTATATAGGCAGTGCTCCGCTTCCTGTGCGCTCGCTAGGCGAGGTGGTACTAATGCAGCCGGCAAGTTGCGTATTTTGCTTGCTACGTGCATGCAGCGCAGCACATGGGCTAGCTTTGGAGGCCCAACAAGCCGAACTTGTTGCTCCATTGATTCTACTGAGCTTAGCTTTTTGTTATTTCATGCTTCTGTCTATCTACAGCAACAACAAAGCAACGTGGGTGCATGCTGTTCTAAAAAAATCTCACCAAAATTGTTCACAAGTAAATGTAAAATAAATATATATATATAATATTTATTAATATTAATCGGGCGACCCATGGGTAACCCATGGGCACGAACACGCACCCATACCCTACCCATGACTAATCGGGTTACCCATCGGGCTTACCCATGGGTGAAGATGACGACCCATACCCTACCCATTCGGGTCGGGTGCCCATGGGCGCGGCCGCCCATGGGTCGGATTGCCAGGTTGAGTTGCAGCATTGTGTCCAAAAGCCGAATGAAACTTTGAGAGATTACATCCAGCGTTGGACTACACTTCACCATCTGGTGGAGAATGTTTCAGAGCACCAAGCGGTCTACGCTTTCAAAGAAGGCGTATGATACAGAGAGCTCACACTGAAATTTGGTCACTCCGGGGCCATGACTCTGAATCGGATGATGGAGATAGCCACTCGGTACGCAAATGGCGAAGAAGAAGACCGACTCTGCAATGGCAAAGGGAAGACAGTCGACCCCGACGCTGGGGACGGAAATCCCAGTCGGAAGCAAAAACGCAATCCTGAAGCCGCAGGGCAGGCTGAAGCTGCAGTGGTGAATACCCAGGGAAAGTTCAAGGGAAAGCCCAAGGGGCCATGGATTCCCAAGAAGATCAAGGACCAGTCGGGCCAGGATGTCCTGGATTTACCGTGTGCCATCCACGCGAAGAAAGATGAAGAGGGCAACTTGATTTTGCCCAAACACACCACTCGACAGTATAGATTCCTTATCCAGCAGTTCCGTGAAGGTCAGCAGAGTGAGAAGGGCTCTGATAAGGATGAAGATGAAGAAAAGGCGGATGATTACCCAAAGGTCAATGCAACCCTGGTGATTTTTGTTCACATTGAGAGCAAAAGTTGACTGAAAGTCATCAACAGAGAGGTGAACATGGTTGCTCCGGCAACTACAACATACCTCAAGTGGTCAAAGACTCCTATCACCTTCGATCAGTTGGATCACCCAGCTCATGTTGCTACCCCCGGGCGGCAAGCTTTGGTGGTCGACCCAGTCGTTGGAGGCACTCGACTGCGTAAAGTTCTCATGGATGGTGGCAGTGGTTTGAACATTCTGTATGCTGAGACCCTTCAGGGGATGGGCATTCCGATGTCCCGACTCAGTGAGAGCAACATGCAGTTCCATGGAGTCATCCCAGGAAAGAAAGCGAAATCACTCAGACAGATTGTTTTGGATGTGGTTTTTGGCGATTCAAAGAATTTTCACAAAGAAAAGCTGACGTTTGAAGTGGTAGATTTTCACAGTGCCTATCATGCTATTCTGGGCAGACTGGCGTATGCTCGCTTCATGGCCCGACCATGTTATGTATATCTCAAACTGAAGATGCCCAGGCCCAAAGGTGTGATCACGGTCACTGGGAATAGACAGAGAGCAGAGGAATGCCTCCAGTAGGGTTCCAAGATAGCTGACGAGCAAATGGCGGTGGTGGAACTGGAAGAGTACAAGAAGAATGCTGACCCGAGTGATTTGCTCCGTTCTAAGAAGCCTGCTTCTGAGTCCGCATTTCAGTCGGCTGGCGAGACGAAGCCAGTTCACATTCACCCGGAAGATCCCACAGCTGCTCTGACCCACATCTCAATGACACTCGACAGCAAATAGGAAGCCGTGCTCATCCAGTTCCTCCGTGAGAACTGAGACATCTTCGCATGGAAACTATCGGACATGCCAGGTGTACCCAGGGGACTGGCTGAGCACCGTTTGCGTGTCGACTCCAAAGCCAAACCTGTCAAAGAGCATCTCCGTCGGTCCGCCGCGGAGAAGAGGAAGGCGATTGGCGAGGAAGTGGCTCAGCTCTTGGCAGCTGAGTTCATACGCGAGATATACCACTCCGAGTGGCTCGCCAACGTCATCATGGTACCTAAGAAGGATAATTCACTCCGCATGTGCATTGACTTCAAGCATATCAATCGGGCCTGCCCGAAAGATCATTTTCCACTCCCTCGCATTGATCAGATAGTCGACTCGACTGCGGGGTGTGAGCGTTTGTCTTTTCTTGATGCGTATTCCGGATATCATCAGATCCGACTGCATGGGCCAAATGAAATAAAAACGGCCTTCATCACCCCATTCGGGTGTTTTTGCTATGTCACTATGCCATTCGGTCTCAAAAATGCTGGCGCCACGTTCATGCGCATGATCCAGAAGTGCCTGCTCACTCAGATCAGTCGGAATGTGGAGGCCTATATGGATGACATTGTGGTCAAGTCACATAAAAGTTCTGACCTGCTGACTGATCTCGCTGAAACCTTTGCAAATTTGAGAAGGTATGACATTAAGTTGAATCCGTCCAAGTGCACATTCGGGGTACCCGGAGGCAAGCTACTCGGTTTCCTCGTTTCCGAATGAGGGATAGATGCCAATCCCGAGAAGATCGGTGCAATTCTCCGAATGAAACGCCCTGTGCGTGTGCATGACGTTCAAAAGCTCACAACTTGTCTCGCTGCATTGAGTCGGTTTATTTCACGACTCGGTGAAAAGGCTCTGCCTCTTTACCGACTGATGAAAAAGTCTGACACATTCGAGTGGACTCCCGAAGCCGAAGCAGCGTTTGTGGAGCTCAAAGCCCTGCTTTCCACCCAGGCGGTGCTTGCTGCTCCGAACAGCAAAGAGCCTCTACTCTTGTACATTGCAGCTACTGGCCAGGTTGTTAGCACGGTGCTCACAGTGGAGCGAGAAGAAGAAGGCAAGACCTATAAAGTTCAACGGCCAGTGTATTATATCTCTGAAGTCTTGACTCCATCCAAGCAAAGGTATCCACATTACCAGAAGCTTGTTTATGGAATTTACTTGATTGCGAAGAAAGTTGCACACTATTTTCAAGACCACTCGGTCTCAGTCATCAGTGATGCTCCATTATCTGAGATCATGAATAATCGAGATGCAACTGGTCGAGTAGCTAAGTGGGCAATTGAACTTCTCCCTTTGGACATCAAGTTCGAAGCAAAGAAGGTGATCAAATCTCAGGCGCTCACAGATTTCTTGGCCGAGTGCATTGAACAGCAACAGCCGACTCAAATTCACTCGGAACACTGGACCATGTTCTTCGATGGGTCTAAAATGTTGAATGGTTCTGATGCCGGAGTGGTCCTGGTGTCCCCAAGAGGTGATAAACTCAGTTATGTCCTCCAGATTCACTTCGATTCCTCCAATAACAAAGCTGAGTATGAAGCACTCCTCTACGGGTTGCGTATGGCTATCTCACTCGGCGTCCGTCGCCTGATGGTCTACGGTGACTCGGATTTGGTGGTCAATCAAGTGATGAAGGAGTGGGACGTCAAAAACCCTGCTATGACTGGATATTGCAATGCAGTGAGGAAGTTAGAGAGAAAGTTCGAGGGTTGATAACCCACAAGTATAGGGGATCGTTTGTAGCATTCTTCGATAAATAAGAGTGTCGAACCCAATGAGGAGCTAAAGGTAGAACAAATATTCCCTCAAGTTTTATCGACCACCGATACAACTCTATGCACACTTGACGTTTGCTTTACCTAAAACAAGTATGAAACTATTTTGCAAGAATAAAACTATGAGTAAACTGCAAGGTAATAAAAGTGGATAGCTTTTTTCAACAAGAAAGTCATTTGTCCCTAGGCAATCGATAACAAGTACCGGTAATCATTCTTGTAATTTTATATGAGGGAGAGGCATGAGCTAACATACTTTCTCTACTTGGATCATATGCACTTATGATTGGAACTCTAGCAAGCATCCGCAACTACTAAAGATCATTAAGGTCGTGAAACCCAACCATAGCATTAAGTATCAAGTCCTCTTTATCCCATAAGCAACAACCCACTTACTCGGGTTTAAGCTTCTGTCACTCTCGCAACCCACCATAAGCGAATCATGAACATATTGCAACACCCTATAGCGGGGGTCCCTCACGTTTGTGCGAGACGGAGGGCACCGTAGGACAGCGCCATAAATAAAATATACAATCATACCAACCAAGATCACGATTAACCCACAGGACAAAACGGATCTACTCAAACATCATAGGATAACCATAGATCATTGGGAAATAATATATGGAGTTGAGCACCATGTTTAAGTAGAGATTACAGCAGGGAGAAGAGGTGTTACACCGCTGCATAGAGGGGGAGAAAGTTGGTGTTGACGGTAGCAAGATTGTTGATGTAGATCGCCATCACGATCCTTGCCCCGGCGGCGTTCCAGCGCCACCGGGAGAGAGGGGGAGAGAGCCCCCCTTCTTCTTCTTCTTCCTTGGCCTCCCCCCTAGATGGGAGGAGAGTTCCCCCTCTGGTCCATGGCCTCCATGGTGGCGGAGGGGCGGGAGCCCCTCCGAGATTGGATTTCCATCTATGTTCTCTTCTGTTTCGCGTTCCCCAGATCTGGCCCTTCACCGTTTCTTAAATTCCCGGAGATCCGTAACTCCGATTGCGCTGAAATTTTTACATGATTTTTTCCATAAATTATCTTTCTTGCGCCAGAAGAAGGGCCCCAACCGAAGTTCGAGGTGGGCACAAGATACCTGGGCGCGCCAGGGGGTGCCCGACGCGCCCTGGTTGGTTGTGGTCACTGTGGGCCCCCGTTTGCGTTGATTCCACCTCCCAAAAATCATAAATATTCCAAAATAATTCTCCATAAATTTTTATCGCTTTTAGACTTCATTTGATATGGATTTTCTATGAAACAAAAAACATGCAACAAGCAGGAACTGGCACTGGCACTGGGCACTGGATCAATTGGTTAGTCCAAATAAATCATATAAAATGTTGCCAAAAGTGTATAAAAGTTGTATAATATTGGCATGAAACAATCAAAAATTATAGATACAATGGAGACGTATCAAGGGTTTGGAGCTTCACCACATTCCCCGACTCAAAAATCAAGCAGCTGACGATTTAGCAAAGATAGGTTCCACTCGGAAGCCTATCCCCAGCAATGTGTTTCTAGAACACCTTCATGCCCCGTCGGTGCAAGAAGATCCTTTCACTGAAGAGCCTCCCCAGGCGAAAAGCCCCACCGATCCGACTGAAATCGAGATGCCTGCTGTTATTGACTTGGTGATGGAGGTCTTGGTGATTACTCCCGACTGGACTGTGTCGTACATTGCATACATACTCAGGAAGGAGCTCCCGGAGGATGAGGTTGAGGCACGTCAGATTGTCCGCAGATCCAAGGCTTTCACAGTGATAGGTGGAAAGCTTTACAGGGAAAGCGTTATTGGCGTAGCTCAGCGATGTATTTCCCCAGAAGAAGGTTAACTGATTTTGGAAGAGATCCACTCGGGGACCTGTGGTCATCATGCGTCCTCTCGGACAATTGTGGCTAACGCATACCGAGCCGGGTTTTCTGGCCACGGGCCAATGAAGCTGCAAAAGAAATGGTACAGTGGTGCGAAGGGTGTCAGTTCTACGCAAACATGTCTCACAAACCCGCATCTGCTCTGAAAACCATTCCACTCATCTGGCCATTCGCTGTATGGGGACTAGACATGATTGGGCCCCTCGGGACTGGTAGGAGTGGCTTCACTCATCTGCTTGTAGCAGTCGACAAATTCACCAAGTGGATTGAAGCCAAGCCTATTAAGAAGTTAGATTCAAGAACAGCCATCAAGTTCTTGAAAGAATTGATATTCAGATATGGAGTTCCTCATAGTATTATCATAGATAATGGCTCAAACTTCGACTCGGAAGAATTCAGAAACTTCTGCGCATCCCAAGGCACTCGGGTAGACTACGCATCCGTTGCGCACCCGCAGTCGAATGGACAAGTTGAGAGGGCAAACGGTCTTATTCTCCAAGGATTGAAACCCAGACTCATGCGTGATCTGGAACATGCAGCTGGAGCCTGGGTGACCGAACTGCCGTTTGTTCTATGGGGTTTAAGGACGACTCCAAATCGATCGACTGATCGGACCCCTTTCTTCATGGTGTATGGAGCCGAAGCCATGCTGCCAAGTGACCTGTTCCACAATTCACCCCGAGTGGAGCTCTATTCGGAAGCAGAGGCAGAACAGGCATGGCAGGACGTCGTTGATTTATTAGAAGAAGAGCGCGAGATGGCCCTAATTCGGTCAACTATCTATTAGCAAGATCTTCATCGATTCCACGCCAGGAACGTCCGAGGTCGAGCATTTCAAGAAGGAGATCTTGTGCTCCGAGTGGATCAACAGCAACCTCACAAGCTTGCCCCCGCATGGGAAGGCCCCTTCATTGTCACCAAGGTGCTACACAACGGGGCCTAACACCTCTACAACCTCGCGAAGAAGATCGACGAGCCACGCTCCTGGAATGCAGATCTTCTCCGACGATTTTACACCTAACACTCGGAATGTCGAGATGTAATAAGTGCACTTTTTTAGATTGTTTATCCAGACGTGACTCCCGCAGTCCTATGATGATTTCTCTCGCATAAGTGTGTGTTCAAAACCCCTAGTGGGTGGGTGACTTAGCTGCGAAACCTGCTTTCGCCTAAGTTAAAAAACTACTCCGAGTGAGAGCATCCCTCCCACTCGGGGGCTTAGCCGCGAGCCCGTCCTCGCCTAAGTTAAAAAATTACTCTGAGTGAGAGCATCCCTCCCACTCGGGGGCTTATCCGCGAGCCCGTCCTCGCCTAAGTTAAAAAACTACTCCGAGTGAGAGCATCCCTCCCACTCGGGGGCTTAGCCGCGAGCCCGTCCTCGCCTAAGTTAAAAAATTACTCTGAGTGAGAGCATCCCTCCCACTCGGGGGCTTAGCCGTGAGCCCGTCCTCGCCTAAGTTAAAAAACTACTCCGGGTGAGAGCATCCCTCCCACTCGGGGGCTTAGCCGCGAGCCGTCCTTGCCTAAGTTAAAAAACTACTCCGAGTGAGAGCATTCCCCCATCGGGGCTTAGCCGCGAGCCCGTCCTCGCCTAAGTTAAAAAACTACTCCGAGTGAGAGCATCCCTCCCACTCGGGGGCTTAGCCGCGAGCCCGTCCTCGCCTAAGTTAAAAAACTACTCTGGGTGAGAGCATCCCTCCCACTCGGGGGCTTAGCCGCGAGCCCGTCCTTGCCTAAGTTTAAAAACTACTCCGCGTGAGAGCATCCCTCCCACTCGGGGGCTTAGCCGCGAGCCCGTCCTTGCCTAAGTTAAAAAACTACTCCGAGTGAGAGCATCCCTCCCACTCGGGGGCTTAGCCGCGAACCCGTCCTTGCCTAAGTTAAAAAACTACGCCGAGTGAGAGCATCCCTCCCACTCGGGGGCTTAGTCGCGAGCCCGTCCTCGCCTAAGTTAAAAAACTACGCCAAGTGAGAGCATCCCTCCCACTCGGGGGCTTAGCCGCAAGCCCATCCTCGCCTAAGTTAAAAAACTACTCCGAGTGAGAGCATCCCTCCCACTCGGGAGCTTACCTGCGAGCCCGTCCTCGCCTAAGTTAAAAAACTACTCCGAGTGAGAGCATACCTCCCACTCGGGGGCTTAGCCGCGAGCCCGTCCTCGCCTAAGTTAGAAAACTACTCTGAGTGAGAGCATCACTCTCACTCGGGGGCTTAGCTGCGAGCCAGTCCTCGCCTAAGTTAAAAAATCCGTTCACACAAAGCATTCTGTAAATAGAAAAGCAATATTCGGATAAATTCAACAAGTTCAGAATCACAAGCAAAAGTACTCGGGCAACGAGCCCGAATGAGTTTTACGATTATAGGATCACTCGGCATTCCGAGGCAAATAAAATTTAGATCATGAAGTTTTTCTCACTCGGCAGGTGGACTCGCGGGCTCGACAAAGGTGTCCAGATCAATGCCATCTGCAATCCGAGTAGCTGCATCAATGAAGGTCTCCATGAAATCTTCGAATTGGAGCTTCTTCGTGTTCGCCACCTGGAGGGCCTTCAGCTTTTCTTCTTTGGCATCCTTGCAATGGACTCGGACGAGTGAGAGAGCCACGTCGGCTCCACAACGAGCAACTAACTTCTTCCACGCTTGCACTCAACCAGGGATTTCATTGAGTCGAGTCATCAGTGACTCGAGGTCATTCTGAAGTACATCCTCTGGCCACAGCTCTTTGTCTATCCGTGTTAGTGCAACCTTCAGTCAAGCAATGTACTCCAAGACGCTGTCGAGATGAGCCTCAAGTCGCAGTACATTCATTGCAGCTTCATCTTTGACGAGTGACTTTGTGGGGTCCAGGCCTGGTTCAATTCGTTCAGTTTCCTGCTCAAAGTTCTAACAGAACTCTGCACAAGGAGGTAAAGTATGAGTTAGCAGCAACATTATATAGAAGTTTTTTGGATTCACTCGGACAAAGAAGGATACCTTCAAGCATGATGTACATCTTCTTTGCAAGGCCCCCCAAGCAAACCTCCAGCTCGTCCCTCTTCCGAGTGAGTTGGTCCACCTTGTCAGCCAAGACAACTTTCTCCTCCCTCAGTTGCGCAGCTTCCTTTTTCACCTCATCAACAGCAGTCTTCAGAGTCGTGTTCTCCTCCTCGAGCTTACCGACTGAAGCTAGCTTCCTCTCAGCTGCTTCAGTTTTCTCTCGAGCCACCTTCTGCGCTCCCGCGAGTTCATTGTCCTTCCTCTCCAGCGCCTGCTTCATAGTGTCTAAAGAAATAACATTCTTCAGTCGTGCTTGGAGTTGGCGGTTTTCACTACGTACATCTGTTCGAGTGGAGTCACTCGGTTCAAAGGACGAGAAAGAAGAAATGACAAAGCACACAGTCAGCAAAGTGTTACCTCCCATGGTCTTCACTTCATCCTGAGCATCCTTCAGATTCTTCTTGGCAAGTTCTAGATCCAGTTGGAGTTGGATCTTCTCCTTCTCCAGGGCAACGTACTGAGCCCCAAATTCACAAGATTTCTGGGATCAACAAAAAGACAATTCAGTCGATGAAGAGAAAGGCAATTCCTCCACTTCCGAGTGGAGAAGAGCAAATCCAAATTGCTACTATCAAAAGTGTTCTAAGACCACCGCTGAATCGAACATTCGACGACGGTCTCGGGGACTACACCCAGTGGGTGCACTCAGCATGCCCCCACTGGATCAATTTCCCACTCGGCGCGGCCTGACCGTCCCGAGTGGAAGGAGAAAGAAAACAACTTGTTCTCAGACCCCCGCCGAATCAAACATTCGACAGCGGTCTCGGGGACTACACCCAGTGGGTGCACTCAGCGTGCCCCCACTGGATAAGTTTCCACTTGATACGGCCTGACCGATTCAAGTGAAGAGCTTCAAGCAAAACAATATTCTAAGACCCCCGCCGAATCCAACATTTGACGGCGGTCTCGGGGACTACACCCAGTGGGTGCACTCCGCGTTCCCCCACTGGATCGATTCCCCACTCAGTGCGACCTGACCGTTTCGAGTGGATGGAATGCGGAACAAAAGAAAACACCCAGTGGGTGTACAGATTCAACAGAATCAAGACGCAAAAAAAATTCAATCGGAAATCAACTTACTATCGCACTTACTCGGACATTCGCTTGAAGGGTTGTGCTGGCGTCATAAGCTAGCTTGCTGCTTTCATATACCTCCTTCAGGCGCTGCATCATCAAGCTGGCCTGGATCATAGCCTCCTTGCTGGCCCCAGTCTGGTCCTCTAGAACATGGTGCAGAGTGAACACAGTCGACGGTGGAGCTGATGATACAGTCAGAACGATCGGTGCTTGAGTCTGGTCAGCAGGTCTAGAGCTTGGAAGAGTTGACACCAACGGTAGAGCAGTCGACGGTGGAGCGGTAGAGACAGTGCCAATCTGAGTCGAACCACCAGGTTCTTGAAAAGCAAGTTCAGGTGGCGTACGAGGTGTCTGGCCTGAAGGTGTTCTCCTAGCATGGCTTCGTGAGGAAGTCGGCCTGCTTCTCCATCCTGCTCTTCTTGGAGGTTCCTCCTCATCATCGTCTGGGAGGGTGATGACGTTGGTTGGTGCTGCAGTCACTCAACAGTCAGATCTCAGTCGACCGCCGGAGCAAATAGCGAGACAGAACAAGATATGAGTTGGTCATACCTGCCCAGGAAGTTGCTGCATCCGCAGTCTCTGCGTCTGCGCGCTCGTCATCAATCTCCATTTGGGATGTCGTAGAGGTAGCCGCCTTGGGATTCAGAATTCCACTCGGTCAGTAGAAACATATGGGTCTACGAGAATAAGACAGAAAGTGAAATGATTCGCAACAAAGGCACTTATGTCGAAGCGATAGGCACAGCAACCTTGATCCTGGGCAAAGCTTTTTGAGGTTTAGGTGGAACAACCTTGGCTTGTTTAGCGGTTTTCTCAGTCGGGTCAGGAGTTGGCATCCGAGCGCGCTTCAGGGGACTGGCACTCGACACTCCAGCCTTGCCCTGGCTAGCCGCGGGATCTTGGGTCTGCTTGGTACGACGTTCAGTGCGCGGTGGTGACTCGACCTCCTCGTTGTCTTCAGAGTCATCGCTGTCACCTTCGCTGTCGTCAGCATATTCGATGTCGGCGCTCCCGCCCTCACTCTCCTCTCCTCTAGTGAGTTGTTCCCCATTCAGCACAGGCGAGTACATCTTCGTGAATACCTGCAAGGCACAGATTATAAAGATCAGTCGGAGTCCAATTCAGTTGCGTATCGAAAGCAAAAGACAAAAACACTCGACAAGTTATGTCTCACCTCTCCTGGGAGGTGATCAGCGTCGAATGGCAAGATCCGTTTTGCTCCACGTGGATTGTCCTTGTTCCCAGTAATGCTCCGAAGCCACTATGCAACTGTCTCGTCTTGTACCTCCTCCGGGTGGGTCCGGGCAGTGTCCTATGTACCTGAGTACAGCCACATAGGGTGGTCGCAAGCTTGCAAGAGCTGGATGCGTCGACTGAGAAACACTTCCAGCAAATCCATGCCTGTCACTCCACCCCGGACCAGCGCGACGACTGCGTCAACCAGGATGGCCACCTCACCCTTCTCCTCCTCCTCTACAATCAATGAATGAGGGGTGCAGAGTCTCTCCAAAGAGAATGGGGGAAGGCCAATCGACTGGCCTGGAGTTGGGATATCTTTGCAGTAAAACCAGGTCGATTGCCACCCCCTAACCGACTCAGGAAAGGTCATGGGAGAGAAAGCGCTCCTACCCCTCATTTGGATTCCCAAACCTCCACACATTTGGATCACGTGGGTCCTCTCATCAGTCGGATTGGCTTTCTTAACCGACTGAGATCGGCAAGTGAAGATGTGCTTGAATAGGCCCCAATGAGGATGGCACCCAAGGAAGTTTTCACACATTGAAATAAATGCAGCAAGGTACGAGATGGTGTTTGGAGGAAAGTGATGGATCTGAGCACCAAAGAAATTCAAGAACCCATGAAAGAATGGATGCGGAGGTAGGGAGAAAACTCTTTCCACATGAGTCGTGAGGAGAACCCGCTCGCCGTCGCGCAGCGCAGGCTCAATCTCTCCTTCCGGTAGCCTCCAGGATCCAGGCGCTATCAGGCCGTCGGCGGCGAGCCCCTCCAGATCCTCCTCCGAGACCGATGAGCGGATCCAATCCCCTTGGATCCAGCCCGGTGGCAGACCAGATAGCGAGGTCGACCCCTTAGCCGCCTTCTTGCCCTTAGCCGTCATCTTCTTCGCGCGCTCCAGGGCCTTCGTCTTGTCCTTCACCATTGCTACGGTGGTCGACGGGCACGAGCCGAGCGGCGCTGCATTGGAGAGAGCGAGGCAGAAAGGCGAGGAAGAAAGGGGGAAAATGGTGGGCACTATTGCGCGCATCGGTCGCGTCGCTATAAATACCTGCGTGTCCGAGTGACTGACTCGTGGGCCCACGCAATCTTAGCACATCCCGCAACCGGTGCTAGCTTGATACATGGCAAAAAAGGTGGTGCGAGGATCGAGGAGTCCCTCCCCACTTGCCCCGCTTACCGCGCTGCGTCCGGCCCACGCGCTTCTCCAAATTTCGAATCCCGCAAAATCCGGGCCAGTAAATCAGTCGATCGCGTCAAAGATGCCTAAATTCAATCTGCTCGATGCTATGCTACTTATTTCACTCGGATGTTCAAAAGGCCAGAATCAATCAAGGCGACTGACGAAGGATTAAACTACCAACATACTTTCAGACTCCCAAGAAAGTGTCTCTGAGACATTGAGTCGGGCTGAAATCGACTTCAATCCTCCTTCACTCGGTCCTTGATCTATTCGGGGGCTAATGACGATGACATGTACCTAGGGTAGGGTCTTGGGCCTGACCCATATGCCCTACCCAAGGTCACCAAACAAGAGGCCAAGGCCTACGAAGACAGAAAGAAGATACCAACTGGAATCATCGCGGAGTGCAACCCACTCGACCGAAGATCCACTCGGAGATTTCAATTCCACTCGACCGCCGTCAGTCACTCGAAGAACCAGAAGATCCACTAGAAGGGTGGGAGGCCTAAGGTCGCCTGTAGATAGCAACGGTCGGTCATTCACTCCGTCACCATAAAGGTCATTAAACACGGGCGTTACCAGTAACGTTCGTAGCATTACTCTCTCATTGAACCCTTGCGTAACTCAGGATTGCGAGGGGTTGGCGCACTCTATAAAAGCCACCCCTCCCCTCTGGCACAAGGGTTCGCACCCCCTGTAACTCAACACTCCAATCAACAAGCCTCCGCGGCACCGAGACGTAGGGTTGTTACCTCCTCCGAGAGGGGCCTGAACTTGTAAAGTCCGAGTGTACAACCTCGTCGTAGCTAGGCACTGCCTCCTCCTACGTACCCCCCATCTCTACTGTCAGATCCGTTCCACGACAAGCGGTGTCTGCATGCATGCATGTGAAGGAAATATGCCCTAGAGGCAATAATAAAGTTGTTATTTTATATTTCCTTATTCATGATAAAGGTTTATTATTCATGCTATAATTGTATTGATCGGAAACCATAATACATGTGTGAACACATAGACAAAACACCGTGTCCCTAGTAAGCCTCTACTAGACTAGCTCGTTGATCAAAGATGGTTAAGGTTTCCTGACCATGGACATTAGTTGTCATTTGATAATGGGATCACATCATTAGGAGAATGATGTGATGGACAAGACCCATCTGTTTGCTTAGCATAATGATCATTCAGTTTTATTGCTATTGCTTTCTTCATGTCAAATACATATTCCTTCGACTATGAGATTATGCAACTCCCGGATATCGGAGGAGTGCCTTGTGTGCTATCAAACGTCACAACGTAACTGGGTGATTATAAAGATGCTCTACGGGTATCTCCGAAGGTATTTGTTGAGTTGGCATAGATCGAGATTAGGATTTGTCACTCCGAGTTTCGGAGAGGTATCTCTGGGCCCTCTCGGTATTACACATCATAAGCTTGCAAGCAAACAACTAAGGAGTTGGTCACGAGGTGATGTATTATGAAACGAGTAAAGAGACTTGCCAGTAACGAGATTGAACTAGGTATGAAGATACCGACGATCGAATCTCGGGCAAGTAACATACCGATGGACAAAGGGAATTACGTATGTTGTCATAACGGTTCGACCGATAAAGATCTTCGTAGAATATGTAGGAGCCAATATGGGCATCCAGGTTCCTCTATTGGTTATTGACCGGATAGGTGTCTCGGTCATGTCTACATAGTTCTCGAACCCGTAGGTTCCGCACGCTTAACGTTCGATGACGATATTGTATTATATGAGTTATGTGATTTGGTGACCGAATGTTGTTCGGAGTCCTGGATGAGATCACGGACATGACAAGGAGTCTTGAAATGGTTGAGAGGTAAAGATTGATATATAGGACAATGGTATTCGGACACCGGAAGTGTTCCGGAGGGTACCGGGTACATATCGGGCCACCGGAAGGGGTTCCGGACACCCCCGGCAAAAGATATGGGCCTTATGGGCCAAGAGGGGAAACGCACCAGCCACAAGGGGCTGGTGCGCCCCCCATATGGGCGGAACCAGGAGGAGAAGGAAAGAGGGGAAGGGAAAGGAAAGGGGGGATTCGGCCTCCCCCTTCCTTCCCTCCTCCCTCCTCTTTCCTTCCCCCTCCGACAAATATGGCAGGGTGGCGCGGCCAAGGGGAGACACAAAGTAGGATTCGGCCTACTTGGGCGCCTCCTGGCAGCCTCCCCTCTCCCTCCCACCTATATATCTGTGGGGGGGGAGCCCTAGCACATACCAGATCAATTGTTAGCCGTGTGCGGTGCCCCCCTCCACCGTTTACATCCCCGGTCATATCTTCGTAGTGCTTAGGCGAAGCCCTGCGAGGATCACTTCACCATCACCGTCACCACACCGTCGTGCTGACGGAACTCATCTACTACCTCGACAACTCGCTGGATCAAGAAGGTGAGGGACATCACCGAGCTGAACGTGTGTAGAACACGGAGGTGCCGTGCGTTCGGTACTTGATCGGTTGACGTGAGAAGAAGTTCGGCTACATCAACCGCGTTGTGAAACGCTTCCACTTACGGTCTACGAGGGTACATAGACACACTCTCCCCCTTGTTGCTATGCATCTCCTTGGATAGATCATTGCGTGTGCGTAGAATTTTTTTTGTTTTCCATGCAACGTTTCCCAACAGTGGTATCAGAGCCAGGTCTATGCGTAGATGATATGCATGAGTAGAACACAAAGAGTTATAGGCGGTGATAGTCATACTGCTTACCACCAACGTCTTATTTTGATTCAGCGGTATTGTGGGATGAAGCGGCCCGGACCAACCTTACATGTCCACGTACATGAGACCAGTTCCACCGACAGACATGCAACTAGTTTTGCATAAAGGTGGTTGGCGGGTGTCTGTTTCTCCTATTTTAGTTGAATCGAATTTGACTGCGGCCGGTCCTTGAAGAAGGTTAAAACAGCAAACTTGACAAAACACCGTTGTGGTTTTATGCGTAGGTAAGAACGGTTCTTGCTAGAAGCTCGTAGCAGCCACGTAAAACTTGCAACAACAAAGTAGAGGACATCTAACTTGTTTTTGCAGGGCATGTTGTGATGTGATATGGTCAAGACATGATGTGATATACGTTGTTGTATGAGATGATCATGTTTTGTAAGTTATTAACAACTGGCAGGAGCCTTATGGTTGTCGCTTTATTGTATGAAATGCAAACGCCATGTAATTGCTTTACTTTATCACTATGCATTAGCGATAGTTGTAGAAGCAATAGTTGGCGAGACAACCACGACGCAACGATGGAGATCAAGGTGTCGAGCCGGTGACAATGGAGATCATGACAATGCTTTGGAGATGGAGATCAAAAGCACAAGATGATGGCCATATCATGTCACATATTTTGATTGCATGTGATGTTTATCCTTTATGCATCTTATTTTGCTTAGAACGGTGGTAGCATTATAAGATGATCCCTTCACTTAATTTCAAGATAATAGTGTTCTCCCTGAGTATGCACCGTTGCTACAGTTCGTCGTGTTGAGACACCACGTGATGATCGGGTGTGATAGACTCTACGTTCACATACAACGGGTGCAAGACAGTTTTGCACATGCGGAATACTTGGGTTAAACTTGACAAGCCTAGCATGTACAGACATGGCCTCGGAACACTGGAGACCGAAAGGTCGAACGTGAATCATATAGTAGATATGATCAACATAGAGATGTTCACCATTGATGACTACCCCATCTCACATGATGATCGGACATGGGTTAGTTGATTTGGATCATGTATCACTTAGATGACTTGAAGGATGTCTATTTAAGTGGGAGTTCTTAAGTAATTTGATTAATTGAACTTAATTTATCATGAACTTAGTCCTGATAGTATTTGCATATCTATGTTGTAGATCAATGGCCCGTGCTACCGTTCCCCTGAATTTTAATGCGTTCCTAGAGAAAGCTAAGTTGAAAGATGATGGTAGAAACTACACGGACTGGGTCCATAACTTGAGTATTATCCTCATTGCTGCCCAGAAGAATTATGTCCTTGATGCACCGCTAGGTGACAAGCCCCCTCCTGCTAATGTAGACGCTTTGAACGCCTGGCAGACGTGGTCTGATGACTACTCTATAGTTTAGTGTGCCATGCTCTACGGCTTAGAACCGGGACTTCAAAGACGTTTTGAACGTCATGGAGCATATGAGATGTTCCAAGAGTTGAAGTTAATATTTCAAGCAAATGCCCGGGTTGAGAGATATGAAGTCTCCAACAAGTTCTATAGCTGCAAGATGGAGGAGAACAGTTCTGTCAGTGAACACATACTCAAAATGTCTGGGTATTATAATCACTTGACTCAGCTGGGAGTTGATCTTCCAGTTGATTGTGTCATTGACAGAGTTCTTCAATCACTGCCACCAAGCTATAAAGGCTTCGTGATGAACTATAATATGCAAGGGATGAACAAAACAATTCCCGAGCTCTTCGCAATGCTTAAGGCTACGGAGGTAGAAATCAAGAAGGATCATCATGTGTTGATGGTTAACAAGACCACTAGTTTCAAGAAGAAGGGCAAGGGAAAGAGAGCGAACTTCAAGAAGAATGGCAAGCAAGTTGCCACTCCCGGGAAGAAACCCAAAGCTGGACCCAAGCCTGAAACTGAGTGCTTCTATTGCAAAGGGACTGGTCACTGGAAGCGGAATTGCCCCAAGTATGTGGCGGATAAGAAGCATGTCAAAGTGAACAAAGGTATATTTGATATACATGTTATTGATGTGTACCTTACTAATGCTCGTAGTAGCGCCTGGGTATTTGATACTGGTTCGGTTGCTCATATTTGTAACTCGAAATAGGAGCTACGGATTAAATGAAGATTGGCTAAGGACGAGGTGACGATGCGCGTCGGGAATGGTTCCAAGGTCGATGTGATCGCCGTCGGCACGCTACCTCTACATCTACCTTCGGGATTAGTTTTAGACCTGAATAATTGTTATTTGGTGCAAGCGTTGAGCATGAACATTATATCTAGATCTTGTTTAGTGCGAGACTGTTATTCATTTAAATCAGAGAATAATGGTTGTTCTATTTATATGAGTAATATCTTTTATGGTCATGCACCCTTGAAGAGTGGTCTATTTTTGTTGAATCTCGATTGTATTGATACACATATTCATAATATTGATGCCAAAAGATGCAAAGTTGATAATGATAGTGCAACATATTTGTGGCACTGCCGTTTAGGTCATATTGGTGTAAAGCGCATGAAGAAACTCCATGCAGATGGGCTTTTGGAATCACTTGATTATGAATCATTTGATACTTGCGAACCATGCCTCATGGGCAAGATGACTAAAACTCCGTTCTCCGGAACAATGGAGCGAGCCAATGACTTATTGGAAATAATACATACCGATGTATGCGGTTCGATGAGTGTTGAGGCACGCGGCGGGTATCATTATTTTCTGACCTTCACAGATGATTTGAGTAGATATGGGTATATCTACTTAATGAAACACAAGTCTGAAACATTTGAAAAGTTCAAAGAATTTCAGAGTGAAGTAGAGAATCATCGTAACAAGAAAATAAATTTTCTACGATCTAATCGCGGAGGCGAATATTTGAGTTACGAGTTTGGCCTTCATTTAAAACAATGTGGAATAGTTTCACAACTCACGCCACCTGGAACACCACAGCGTAATGGTGTGTCCGAACGTCGTAACCGTACTTTATTAGATATGGTGCGATCTATGATGTCTCTTACCGATTTACCACTATCGTTTTGGGGTTATGCATTAGAGACAGCTGCATTCACATTAAATAGGGCACCATCTAAATCCATTGAGACGACACCGTATGAACTATGGTTTGGCAAGAAACCTAAGCTATCGTTTCTTAAAGTTTGGGGTTGCGACACTTATTTCAAAAGGCTTCAGCCTGATAAGCTCGAACCCAAATCCGAGAAGTGCGTCTTCATAGGATACCCTAAGGAAACTATTGGGTACACCTTCTACCACAGATCCGAAGGCAAGATCTTTGTTGCCAAGAATGGAACCTTTCTAGAGAAGGAGTTTCTCTTGAAAGAAGTGAGTGGGAGGAAAGTAGAACTTGATGAGGTAATCATACCTTCTCTCGAATTGGAAAGTAGTTCATCAGAGAAATCCGTTCCCGCGATGCCTACACCAACTAGAGAGGAAGCTAATGATGATGATCATGAAACTTCGGATCAAGTTACTACAGAACCTCGTAGGTCAACCAGAACACGATCCGCACCAGAGTGGTACGGGAATCCTGTACTGGAAGTCATGTTACTAGACCAAGGCAAACCTACGAACTATGAAGAAGCTATGATGAGCCCAGATTCCGACAGATGGCTTGAGGCCATGAAATCTAAGATAGGATCCATGTATGAGAACAAAGTGTGGACTTTGGTGGATTTGCTCGATGATCGGCAAGCCATAGAAAATAAATGGATCTTCAAGAAGAAGACTGACGCTGATGGTAATGTTACTGTCTATAAAGCTCGACTTGTCGCAAAAGGTTTTCGACAAGTTCAAGGAGTTGACTACGATGAGACTTTCTCACCCGTAGCGATGCTTAAGTCCGTCCGAATCATGTTAGAAATTGCCGCATTTTATGATTATGAAATCTAGCAAATGGACATCAAAACTGCATTCCTTAATGGATTTCTTAAGGAAGAATTGTATATGATGCAACCAGAAGGTTTTGTTGATCCTAAAGGTGCTAACAAAGTGTGCAAGCTCCAGCGATCCATCTATGGACTTGTGCAAGCATATCGGAGTTGGAATATACGCTTTGATGAAGTGATCAAAGCATATGGATTTATACAGACTTTCGGTGAAGCCTGTATTTACAAGAAAGTGAGTGGGAGCTCTGTAGCATTTCTGATATTATATGTGGATGACATATTGTTGATTGGAAATGATATAGAATTTCTGGATAGCATAAAAGGATACTTGAATAAGAATTTTTCAATGAAAGACCTCGGTGAAGCTGCTTATATATTGGGCATCAAGATCTATAGGGTTAGATCGAGACGCTTAATAGGACTTTCACAAAGCACATACCTTGATAAAGTTTTGAAGAAGTTCAAAATGGATCAGTCAAAGAAATGGTTCTTGCCTGTGTTGCAAGGTGTGAAGTTGAGTAAGACTCAATGCACGACCACTGCAGAAGATATAGAGAAAATGAAAGTCATTCCCTATGCTTCAGCCATAGGTTCTATCATGTATGCTATGCTGTGTACTAGACCTGATGTGTGCCTTGCCATAAGTCTGGCAAGGAGGTACCAAAGTAATCCAGGAGTGGATCACTGGACAGCGGTCAAGAACATCCTGAAGTACCTGAAAAGGACCAATGATATGTTTCTTGTTTATGGAGGTGATAAAGAGCTCGTCATAAATGGTTACGTCGATGCTAGCTTTGACACTGATCCGGATGACTCCAAGTCACAAACCGGATACGTATTTATATTGAATGGTGGAGCTGTCAGTTGGTGCAGTTCTAAGCAGAGCGTCGTGGCGGGATCTACGTGTGAAGCGGAGTACATAGCTGCTTCGGAAGCAGCAAATGAAGGAGTCTGGATGAAGGAGTTCATATCCGATCTAGGTGTAATACCTAGTGCATCGGATCTAATGAAAAACTTTTGTGACAACACTGGAGCAATAGCCTTGGCGAAGGAATCCAGGTTTCACAAGAGAACCAAACACATCAAGAGACGCTTAAACTCCATTCGTGAACAAGTCAAGGATGGAGACATAGAAATTTGCAAGATACATACGGATCTGAATGTAGCAGACCCGTTGACTAAGCCTCTTCCATGAGCAAAACATGATCAGCACCAAGACTCCATGGGTGTTAGAATCATTACAATGTAATCTAGATTATTGACTCTAGTGCAAGTGGGAGACTGGAGGAAATATGCCCTAGAGGCAATAATGAAGTTGTTATTTTATATTTCCTTATTCATGATAAAGGTTTATTATTCATGCTAGAATTGTATTGATCGGAAACCATAATACATGTGTGAATACATAGACAAAACACCGTGTCCCTAGTAAGCCTCTACTAGACTAGCTCATTGATCAAAGATGGTTAAGGTTTCCTGACCATGGACATGAGTTGTCATTTGATAACGGGATCACATCATTAGGAGAATGATGTGATGGACAAGACCCATCCGTTAGCTTAGCATAATGATCGTTCAGTTTTATTGCTATTGCTTTCTTCATGTCAAATACATATCCCTTCGACTATGAGATTATGCAACTCCCGGATACCAAAGGAGTGCCTTGTGTGCTATCAAACGTCACAACATAATTGGGTGATTATAAAGATGCTCTACGGGTATCTCCGAAGGTATTTGTTGAGTTGGCATAGATCGATTAGGATTTGTCAGTCCAAGTTTCGGAGAGGTATCTCTGGGCCCTCTCCGTATTACACATCATAAGCTTGCAAGCAAACGACTAAGGAGTTGGTCATGAGGTGATGTATTACGGAATGAGTAAAGAGACTTGCCAGTAATGAGATTGAACTAGGTATGAAGATACCGACGATCGAATCTCGGGCAAGTAACATACCGATGGACAAAGGGAATTACGTATGTTGTCATAACGGTTCGACCGATTAAGATCTTCGTAGAATATGTAGGAGCTAATATGGGCATCCAGGTTCCGCTATTGGTTATTGACCGGAGAGGTGTCTCGGTCATGTCTACATAGTTCTCGAACCCGTAGGGTCCGCACGCTTAATGTTCGATGACGATATTGTATTATATGAGTTATGTGATTTGGTGATCGAATATTGTTTAGAGTCCCGGATGAGAACATGGACATGACGAGGAGTCTCGAAATGGTCGAGAGGTAAAGATTGATATATAGGATAATGGTATTCGGACACCGGAAGTGTTCCGGAGTGTACCGGGTACATATCGGGTCACCGGAAGGGGTTCCGGACAGCCCCGGCAAAAGATATGGGCCTTATGGGCCAAGAGGGGAAACGCACCAGCCACAAGGGGCTGGTGCGCCCCCCATATGGGCCGAACCAGGAGGAGAAGGAAAGAGGGGAAGGGAAAGGAAAGGGGGGATTCGGCCTCCCCCTTCCTTCCCTCTTCCCTCCTCTTTCCTTCCCCCTCCGGCAAATATGGCAGGGGGGCGCGGCCAAGGGGAGACACCAAGTAGGATTCGTCCTACTTGGGCGCCTCCTGGAAGCCTCCCCTCTCCCTCCCACCTATATATATATGTGGGGGGGGGCCCTAGCACATACCAGATCAATTGTTAGCCGTGTGCGGCGCCCTCCTCCACCGTTTACACCCCCGGTCATATCTTCGTAGTGCTTAGGCGAAGCCCTGCGAGGATCACTTCACCATCACCATCACCACACCGTCGTGCTGACGGAACTCATCTACTACCTCGGTGACTTGCTGGATCAAGAAGGCGAGGGACGTCACCGAGCTGAACGTGTGCAGAACGCGGAGGTGCCGTGCGTTCGGTACTTGATCGGTTGACATGAGAAGAAGTTCGACTACATCAACCGCGTTGTGAAACGCTTCCGCTTACGGTCTACGAGGGTACATAGACACACTCTCCCCCTTGTTGCTATGCATCTCCTTGGATAGATCATTGCGTGTGCGTAGAATTTTCTTTGTTTTCCATGCAATGTTTCCCAACAGCATGCACGGGGTCCGATGTAGGTGCTTTTTTGCTTGGGATGTTGGCGGCAAAGAGCAAACATGATCCGCGCCTTTGCTCCCATGACCATTTCGTTCCACCTCTGGCCAATAGCCCAATAACACATGTAGATCAGTGGGGCAAAAAACACATATTTGACCTGTTGGCGAAATCATTTCACGATCTGAACTGTCCTTGAATTTTTTTTCATAAAATGACCGTTTTGTGTGGCGCCTGACAGTCGGGCGCTGCACTACACTATGCAGGGCCTTGGCCTTAGGCGCCGCACGCCCGGCCAGCATGGCAGCCCGGGGCCAGGCGCGGCCCCACAGCCAGCCATGCAGCGCCGGAGAGCTAGGCGCCACATAGTATGATGTGCAGCGCCTAGCGCTTAGGCGCTGCACATTGACTTAAGCCGCATCGGGCCAGCCCTCCCCAGGTAGTTCTTCCCTCTCCCAGGCAGTTCCTCTCTATCAACAGAGAGCAGCGGCAGTGCCCCCTTTGATCCCCCCCCACACCCCTCTCAGATCTGGAGATTTCAGTCGTGGAATCGATCTCTAATCCCTCCTACTAGGTAAACTCCTCCGTTCCCTTTCTTTTCCTCCGTAAATTCGTTGCCATTTTAGAGATTTGTCCAAGATTGGGTGGAACCCTTGATTTGCTTGGTTTGGATCTTTATTTGTCCAAGATTAGGTGTTGTGATTTAGGATGTGTAGTCATAGTGGTACTACCCTAGTATTGTTCATTAGTTCACAATATATGATTCTTGTTAGTGAAACCCTAGATTGTTTATTTTTTTAGATATATATGAGATGCCTAGTTTTGTAGATAATTATGAGATGTTGAGTTTTGTAGCTATATATGAGATATTGAGTTTTTTTAGATATATATGAGATGTTGAGTTTATTTGAAATATGAGATGTTGAGATGAACACATATGACATAGGAGATATATATGAGAATTTTTCAAATGAGTATTGTAAATCATTTATTCATTGTGTGAGAAGGAGATGTTCAGATTCTTGTAGATGAATACATATGAGATGTTTAGATGAACACATATGAGATGTTTAGTGTATACCGGTATTTGAGATGAACTCATATATGTTTATTGTTTGAACTTTGTAAGGACGGTTTGCCTTCTCGACGATGCCTATGACACACGACACCGGGCCTACATGATGCGCGAGAAGGGGAAGGTAATAATGAGTAATCTAAACATTTTGCAAATTTGCCTTTAGTTGAAATTGACATGTCCTAAGATTTGTCATTACTTGTTTTTTGCAAAAGCTTGAACCTCTGAAGATTCGGTATCACGGGGTCTCTGGTGCTGCCATGCCCTACGATGAGCGGTACACACCCTACATCCAGTAGGCAGGACTCCTCTCGTGGATTCAGTTGGTCAGCCGGTCCACGCCGAACCTCAATGCTCCACTGGTGTCCTCTCTTGCTGATCGGTGGAGGACGGAGACGCACAGTTTCCATCTTCGGACTGGGGAGATGACCGTGACGCTCCAGGATGTCTCCTTGATCATCGGTCTTCCTATCGATGGGAGGCCTCTCTGTATGAGCCCCGATTCTGATGGGTGGCGCCAGCAGATTATTGCTCTTATCGATATGGCTCCTACCGAGGCTGAGGCTGAGGCTGATGTAGAGGAGGGACAAGAGAAGAAGAAGAAGGAAAGGAAAGCAGCCGGAGCTGCTTTCACGTGGATTCAAGCAAACTTTGCGCATTGCCCTGCGGATGCCAATGATGATGTGATCCAGACACATGCTCATGTCTATATGTGGTACGTTATCTCGAGGACTTTGTTTCCTGACGCCACAGGCAAGAACGCTCCATGGATGTGGCTGAAGGCGTTGACCGTCTTCGAGAGCAGATGGAGCTGGGGTTCAGCGACTCTTGCCTACTTGTACCGACAGGTAGTTGGTTTGTTTTGTTATCAATTCATTTCTTCATTAGCAATGCAACCTTGCTGTCAAGTTAACATTGTTTTCTTTGATATGCAGCTGGACGTTGCGTGTTGCAGGATCACAGATAGTGCATGCATTGGTGGTAATCTGCTTCTACTTTCTGTATGGAGCTGGGAGCGTCTGCCTGTTGGACGCCCGAAGAGCGTCAAGTTTAATTCTTGGGATGAAGAAGATGATTTACGGCGCCCCACTTGGGCTTACAAGTGGGATGTGGTATCCGAGATGACGAATGATGTCAATCTCATGTACCAAAAGTACATCGCCGAGTTGAACACGATTACGCCTGAGCAGGTAACGAAGCAATTACATCAGTCATTTCTCAAGCTTGCCTGAAAACTTGTCATCAATGTTGCATTATTGTCCTATTTCATAGGTGGAATGGCAGCCATATGGCGGCAATGACACATTAGGGTTCACCGACGAGTTTCTCCTCAACCTAATGTGCTTGCGGGATAGGGATCTTTGGCTTATGCGGTGCCCACTGATATGCAACTGGGCGGTTGAGCTTCATTTGCCACATTGCGTGTATCGTCAGTTTGGTCTGTTCCAGCCTCACCCGCCAGAATGGGTGGACACGGACAAAGCACTTCATAGGTAAGAGAGCGTGAACCATATTGACTTAGCATCGCCACTCCTTTTTGATTGTGCTAATGTTTGGTTTTCTACCATGCAGGTTGGACAGGAGAAGGCAGCGAAAGATAAAGGACTGGGACAAGCATCATTCATCGTATGTTACCCATTTCCATCTTCGTGTGGAGCAAGCTCGTAACAGCGCATGCGCCCAGCTTCGTGAGCATAGCTCACTTGCTTTAGATAACTACCTACGATGGCGGAGGAGGAAGAGGAGGCTCCTCCTGCCAGGAGGAAGAAGATAACTGTTGGGAATCGTTGCATGGAAAACAAAAAAATTTCTACGCACACACAACGATCTATCCATGGAGATGCATAGCAACGAGGGGGAGAGTGTGTCTACGTACCCTCGTAGACCGTAAGCGAAAGCGTTTAACAACGCAGTTGATGTAGTCGAACTTCTTCGCGCTCCAACCGATCAAGTACCGAACGTACAGCACCTCCGCGTTCTGCACACGTTCAGCTCGGTGACGTCCCTCGCCTTCTTGATCCAGCAAGACGTCGAGGTAGTAGATGAGTTCCGTCAGCACGACGGCGTGGTGACGGTGATGGTGAAGTGATCTCCGCAAGGCTTCGCCTAAGCACTACGAAAATATGACCGGGGGTGTAAACGGTGGAGGGGGGCGCCGCACACGGCTAAACAATTGTCTTGGTCTGCTAGGCGCCCCCCTCACACATATATATAGGTGGAGGGGAGGAGGGAGCAGCCAGGAGGGCGCCCCAAGTAGGCCGAATCCTACTTGGGGTCCTCCCAAGTGGCACGCCCTCCTGCCTTATTTGTCGGAGGGGAAAGGAAAGAGGGGGGAGGAGGAAGGAAGGGGGAATCCTATTCCCTTTCTTTCCTTTCCTCCTTCCCCTTTCCTTCTCCACCTTGGCCGGCCCATATGGGGGGGGGGGCGCACCAGCCCCTTGTGGCTGGTGTGTTTCCCCTCTTGGCCCATAAGGCCCATATCTTTTGCCGGGGGTGCCCGGAACCCCTTCCGGTGACCCGATAAGTACCCGGTGACCCCCGAAACACTTCCGGTGTCCGAATACCATCGTCCTATATATCAATCTTTACCTCTCGACCATTTCGAGACTCCTCGTCATGTCCATGATCTCATCCAGGACTCCAAACAACATTCGGTCACCAAATCACATAACTCATATAATACTATATTGTCAACGAACGTTAAGCGTGCGGACCCTACGGGTTCGAGAACTATGTAGACATGACCGAGACACCTATCCGGTCAATAACCAATAGCGGAACCTGGATGCTCATATTGGCTCCTACATATTCTACGAAGATCTTTATCGGTCGAACCGTTATGACAACATACGTAATTCCCTTTGTCCATCGGTATGTTACTTGCCCGAGATTCGATCGTCGGTATCTTCATACCTAGTTCAATCTCGTTGCCGGCAAGTCTTTTTACTCGTTCCATAATACATCACCTCGTGACCAACTCCTTAGTCGTTTGCTTGCAAGCTTATGATGTGTATTACCGAGAGGGCCCAGAGATACCTCTCCGAAACTCGGAGTGACAAATCCTAATCTCGATCTATGCCAACTCGACAAACACCTTCGAAGATACCCGTAGAGCATCTTTATAATCACCCAGTTACGTTGTGACATTTGATAGCACACAAGGCATTCCTCCGGTATCCGAGAGTTGCATAATCTCATAGTCGAAGGAATATGTATTTGACATGAAGAAAGCAATAGCAATAAAACTGAACGATCATTATGCTAAGCTAACGGATGGGTCTTGTCCATCACATCATTCTTCTAATGATGTGATCTCGTTATCAAATGACAACTCATGTCAATGGTCAGGAAACCATAACAATCTTTGATCAACGAGCTAGTCAAGTAGAGGCTCACTAGGGACACGGTGTTTGTTTATGTATTCACACATGTATTTAGGTTTCCGATCAATACAATTCTAGCATGAATAATAAACCTTTATCATGAATAAGGAAGTATAAAATAACAACTTTATTATTGCCTCTAGGGCATATTTCCTTCAATAACCACCAGGTGTGGCGGCAGGAACACGCGTGGAAGGCATTAGTCGTTGTCGTTTTTATTATGAAACTGAACTTGTCGCCGTTTCATTAGGTTGATGAACTTGTGAGGTTATGTGATATGTTGGTGAACTCTTAGTAGCGTGCTACATGTGTTTGCGAACTTGTAGTTATGTTTGAATTGTCTTAAATGATGAACTCATCGGCATATTACTTGTGTTTGTTTAAATTGATGTGAAGTTCAAGTTATTGTAAGTGCTGTGATGTTCAAGTGAATCCAAATTGTTGTCAAGTACTTCTGTTTTTGCAGTTTTGCAGTTAACAAACTGCAGCGCCTAGTTGTCAGGCGCTGCACTATACTATGCAGCGCCTGAGGCCTAGGCGCTGCACATCTGGATATGGATCCAGAGAACAACAGAAGCTTTGCAGCAGCTTTTCGTGCCAAAAAATCCTAAGTCAATGTGCAGCGCTTATGGGTAAGGCGCTGCACTATACTGTGCGACGCATGACTCTTAGGCGCTGCATAGTATAGTGCAGCGCCTGACCCCTGGGCGCTGCATTACTGTTAACTGCAAAAACAGGAGCACTTTTTGTACGATTCCAAAGATAGTCCACTACAACACATTCAAATGTCTAACCCTAGCTAAATTAGGTCTACAAGATAGTCCACGACACATTCATTAGAAATTACAAATTAAGTCTACAAGATAGTCCACGACACATTCATTAGAAATGACAAATTAGGCCTACTACAAGATAGTTGACGACAAATGGCTTCTTGCCCTAGAAGATAGTTCATGACAAATATGGTATGGGTACATCCGATTCCATGACGAGTGCACCGAAGCGAAGTCCCTACCGAGTCGAGCGAGGCCATTTCCCCTTCTTGTCACGTGCCTTATCCTCCTCTTGCGCCTCGCGAGCCTTTGCAAGCTTTCTTGCCCTCTCCTCCTCACGAGCAAGTTTCGCTTGGCGTGCCCTCTCCTCCTCTCGTTTCTTCCGCTCCATCATCTCCTTTTGACGACGCTCTTCCTCCAAGCCTCTTTGAAACGATTATTCAAACCGCCGCTGGCACCTAAGACAATCTTGATATTGGTCCTTTTGGACATCTTCTGGCACTTCATGATCTATCCACGTGAAGTACTTGCATAGAGGAGGCGGTGACTGCATACAAATTTTTTGTTAGTGTTGACACACATTTGAGAGTAACATGTTACTTCTCTAGCATACCGGTGGTTGGTCATAGGCGTTAGTTGGAAGCGCACGATCATAAGCATAGTTGGGGCATACAAAATATCTCCTCCCTTCCGTCCATGACTTCTTTCGGTCGGTGGACACATTCACCTTGCAAACATCTCCACACCAACATGGCGGGATGTTCACATCTTTCTCCTTCACCTTGTCCAAAAATGCGTTCTCCCACTTGTTCGGCATGTCATCTTGGTTAGCACACAGTGGCCTCGTCATGGAACCGGATGAAGCCATGCCTACAAAACTAGGGTTTCCCCACAAATTTCAACACATTGACATGTATAGAGGTAAATGCATCAACACATTCAAATGCCTAACCCTAGCCAAAACTAGGGTTTCCCCACAAATTTCCACACAAAATTCCAAATCCAAGCAACAACTAGGGTTTCCCCAAACTAGCGAGATTTGAGCTAATGTGACAATTCCTTTGGATGAAAACGAGGGGATCAGAGGAGATTACCTTAAGGGAGGGGTTGGCTTCGAGATCCACGGACAAAATCTCTGGATTTGCAAGATTTGAGAAGGATTTGAGAGGTGGGGAGAGGGGGGCAGAGGGGAGGCACTAAGCTTCGGGTTTGTGTGTGGGGTGGGGGTGGGTGGGAGGGGGGTGGGGGGGCAGCCTAAGTGACACACGAGATTCGGCAACCGTCTCCTTGTATGCAACCCAATGTTGCTCGGAGTTCACATGCATTGTCTTCCAACGGATGTGCATTCCAAAACAAACATTATGCCTTCCCTCCAACTCAACAACGTCACTTGGGTCCATCCAATTCAAATCTTTCCTCACTTGTTCCAAGACATCCGCATAGCTAGGACTACTCTCAAACACCATGTCAAGTTCATCCGGGTCCGGCTCAACATTGCCTTTCAAAAAGGCCTCTTTATCCACATGATGAAGATAAACACATGTTCTTCCCATCCCTAAAATAATCAAAAACACGCATATATCCAATACGTACTTAATCGAATATTTGCACAAAATACATAAGCCCTAACATAGATATGAAACAATATTAACCCTAACCCCCACTTAACAATAACCACAACCCTAACCATAGCATAACCCTAACCCTAACCCCAACATAACAACACACATAACCCTAACCCTAGCATAGTAGGAAGCCTAACCCTAGCAAATTGGCAAAGAAACATAACATGTTTCAACACAAAATTCCAAATCCAAGCCAAAACTAGGGTTTCCCCAAACTAGCAAGATTTGAGCAAATGCGACAATTCCTATGGATGAAAACGAGGGGATTGGAGGAGATTACCTTAAGGGAGGGGTTGGCTTCGAAATCCACGGACAAATACTTCAGATTTGCAAGATTTGAGAAGGATTTGAGAGGGAGGGGGAGAGGGGGAGAGAGAGGGGGGGGGGGGAGCGCTTAGCTTCGGGTGTGGGTGGGGTGGGGGTGGGGGGTGGGGGCAGCCTAAGTGACACACAGATAATGCAGCGCCTAAGGGCCGGACGCTGCACATTACATGTGTGGCACCTAGTTCTTAGGTGCTGCACATACACGTGTGGCGCCTATCCCTTAGGCGCTGCATGGCTGGATGTGGACCGCGCCTGGCCCCGGGCTGCCAGGCTGGCCCGGCGTGTGGCGCATAAGAGGCAGGCGCTGCACAGTATAGTGTGGCGCCTAGCTGTCAGGCGCCACACAAAATGATCAGTTTGTGAATTTTTTTCAAGGGTAGTTCAGATCGTGAATTGATTTCGCCAACAGGTCAAATATCAAATATGTGTTTTTTGCCGATCAGTGGCACCAGCAGGAACGCACGCCTCCACGATCCGGCTCACTCGTAGCGAACCAATCAGAGCACGCGAACTACCACCCCACGGATCACTACCTCGATACCAGATCTCGACCGTCCACGCACCGAAAATCCAACGCCCCACTCCCGCCTTCCCTCCCGAAAAAGCAAAGCTCACGAAAATCTCCCGCCCACTCGGCGCGCGCCGCCTATTTAGCACCGCTCCCTCCCCTTCGTCCTCCTCATCCCAACCCCCCCCCCCCCCCCAAGCACCAGAGCCTCCTCCTTCCCTCCTCCGCCTCCCGGCGCGTCGACGACATGGCCCGCACCAAGCAGACGGCGAGGAAGTCCACCGGCGGCAAGGCGCCGAGGAAGCAGCTGGCCACCAAGGCGGCCCGCAAGTCCGCCCCGGCCACCGGCGGCGTCAAGAAGCCCCACCGCTTCCGCCCCGGCACCGTCGCGCTCCGCGAGATCCGCAAGTACCAGAAGAGCACCGAGCTGCTCATCCGCAAGCTCCCCTTCCAGCGCCTCGTCCGCGAGATCGCCCAGGACTTCAAGACCGACCTCCGCTTCCAGTCCTCCGCCGTCTCCGCCCTGCAGGAGGCCGCCGAGGCCTACCTCGTCGGCCTCTTCGAGGACACCAACCTCTGCGCCATCCACGCCAAGCGCGTCACCATCATGCCCAAGGACATCCAGCTCGCCCGCCGCATCCGTGGCGAGAGGGCCTAGGCCGCGGTCTGTGCGCCGTGAGTGTTAGGTCCATCTTAGCCTTTGTCCAGCGTTGGAAATGTATGCGTGCTAGTGTCTATTCGTTCCATGGTGGATGTAGTGTGTCTGATCTGATGTCACCGTCTTGCTGTCATCAGTAACTGAAATGAAAATGCCTTTTGGTGTGAGCCTGTCATTGAATGTGATGCACGAAACGGTGGATTTGATTATCCCGATTTGTGAAAATTTCTGCCGGTTTTAGCTACTTTGTCCTAAATAAACTGCTTCAAGTATTTAGCTTGAATGATGCCCTGGCTGTATTAAATTTCGTAATCACTAGTAATCTTGTTGATTGCCTCTGAACCTGAATGAACAGCTTTGGCTCGTTCAGTTCTGTGTGTCCATCTGCTTTATGTTGTTTTAGCCTTTTGCTGTTTTATTCTGTAATTCCTTTTGATCCCTGTGACTGCTGCACTAAACTCTCACCTGTACCATGGTGCTAAACAACTGGTAAATTAGAATGTAGACAAGAGATGTTTCTATTTTGCACTGCTCATACTGTACATACTGTCTTTAATACAACTGTATCAAATTTGATGTCGCATGCCATGATCCATTTGATGGATTTCTTGCACCTGCAAATGACAGCGTCAACGGTGTGGCTGAGGCAGAAGGTGTAACTAAATATGATGCAGGTGAAGCTGCTGCAGATCAGAAAGGTGAACACATGTTCGCCTGTATTAAGATATTTTCAGTAATTTAATGCTGAAATGGTATCCT
The DNA here is from genome assembly GCA_011799875.1 of Thinopyrum elongatum. Lineage (NCBI taxonomy): Eukaryota > Viridiplantae > Streptophyta > Magnoliopsida > Poales > Poaceae > Thinopyrum > Thinopyrum elongatum. The sequence continues at coordinate 467,759,787 of CM022297.1, forward strand.
GTAGCGAAAAGGGATTATGGTCTGTCTCTTAACTGTCTTTGATCTTGTCCGTAATGCTTCCCTGCAGAGCAAAAAGGTTCAACAACCATGAAATCCTAGCTGAGGACGTGAGAGACTGCATGTTTTTGCAACAGAAGGTCCTTCTCTGAACTGTAGAACGTGTTTTTGCTCTAACATGTCTTATGATCCATCTGTACATAATTCTGTTGGCATCTAGTTCATGGTATACACGTATCCAGATCCGATAGGGATGAAGAAGCTCTAAAGTACTTTAGGGATATCAAATGGTACATAATTAGTGAGCCAAAGGGTTTCAAGCTTGAATTTCACTTCAATACTAGTCCAATCTTTTAAGAATGAATTGCTTACAAAAAGAAGATGAACCAGTCCTTGATAAAGCCATTAGGTAATTATTATTTCAACTCATATGCTCTATTTGTATTATTGTTTTTTCCACTATTTTTATGTTTAGGTAGTTTTCTAGTACTATATTTATCCTTGGAAGCGCTTGACACAGAAGGTGCTAAAAAAGAAGCCAAAGGGGTCAAAGAACGATATACCTATCACCACGCCACTGCCTACCATGAAAACTGAAAATTGTGAGAGCTTCTATAAATTCTTTGGGCTTGTTCGCACACGAACACGTCACCGTGTACCCTCGGCGTCGAGCGCGATATGCAAGACACGTCGCCGAAGGAGGCTCACCGGAAGCGCGATACGCAAGACAATCCAGCGAGCTCTTTTGAAGACCCGAAACCCCACGCGGCCGGGAGAGACCCCGTCTGGACGCACGGTGGTGATGGGCTGCCCTAGGTCGGTTCGCCCGCCCCTAGGACTTCGTAGATAGAAGCTCTACGAAGCGAAGAACACCGATGAACGAGAAACAGAAAACTAGGGTAGAAGATGAAAGTTTGTAGATGGGTTTTGCGATTGTGTGTTGTTGTTCAATCGGTCGTCACCCCTTAGGTATATAAGAGGCGGCTGGGCTTCCCGTGCAAGGAAAAGGCTTGGATTCACGTCCAAAACCCTAGTCAAATTCGAATTGGTTTTGTCCGAACTTTCCAAAACTGTTCTGTTTAAACTGACTGGACCTTGCGGATAATTGTTGAGGTGGTAAACGATCTCGGATGGAAACGATCCCAAAATCAATCTTGACCGTTTCGACGAGACGAACAACTTTCATGTTGAACGTTTTTTGATCAGAGATCATCTTGTGGGTCAAATCGCTCGCGCAAAACAGACTATTATTCGCGCTACCCATCAGACAGGGTGTCTGGTGGGGTGCGCCACTTTTGGCTCGTGATAGGGCTGTATTCGGATGGCTGTAACTTTTGCATATGAACTCGGATTGGGACGATTTTTATATCAAAATCGACCGTTTCGATGAGACGAAGAACTTTACAGTTGTAACTTTTCCCATCCGATGTCATCTTGATAGGGTTTTGTGCCATGCAAAAATCTGGTGTCAACACATGCCCCCTGTTTTTCGGCAAAACTTGCGCGCCGAAAAATAACTTGCAATACGTTGGTCTAAGGACGATGTCAACACTTCATCGGCCATTTATTTTTCTCAGGACGATAATTATGTATCGGCCATGTTTATGCTAAGGGCGATAATTATTTATCGGCCATGTCTTTGCTTAGGACGATAGTGATATATCGGCCATTGCCTATCTAGGCTTCTTGCCACACACTTGGGTGATATTTCTTTAAATATTTGCCATTGAGAGCTCGAGGTAATAATGTGCCTTGTACGGATTCCACCAAATATGAGTTTCCGGGAACCACTCTTGTAATCTTAAAAGGACCTTCCCAACTTGGAGACCACTTCCCGAATTTTTTATCTTTTGAACCAATTGGTAGAATCACCTTTCACACGAGATCGCCAACTTGAAAATTCTTCAACTTGACCTTCTTATTGTAAGCTCTTGCCACCCTCAACTTATCTCTCTCTATGGCATTCAAAGCAGCCAAACGTTTATCGGCGACTTCATCAATATTGTCCATCATCAAGTTATAAAAGTCCACCGCCGATAAATCATTTTGTTTGGCTATTCTCAAAGCATTCAAATTCACTTCCACTGGTAAAACGGCCTCTTGACCATATACGAGCTCATATGGAGTTACCTTTGTAGCACCATGCCTTGAGATTCTGTGTGCCCACAAAGCTTCGGACAATAGCTCATGCCATCTCCTTGGATTATCCTCAATCTTCTTCTTGATGAGCTTGATTAATATTTTATTGCTAGACTCAGCTTGTCCATTGGCTTGGGCATAATATGGAGAGGAATTGAGCAACTTTATCTTATATGATTCGGCAAATTCTCTAACTTGATGTGACATAAAGGATGAACCTTGGTCTGTAGTTAATGTTTGAGGAATGCCAAACCTATGAATAATATGCTCAGTTATGAATTGAATTACCTCTGTATGTGTCATATTTTTGAGCGGTATTGCTTCAGACCATTTAGTGAAATAATCAGTTGCCACCAACACGAACCGATGCCCCTTTGAAGAAGAAGGATGGATCTCTCCAATAAAGTCTAATCCCCAACCTCTAAAAGGCCACGGCTTGATAATAGGATGTAACATAGCAGCGGGAGCCAACTGAATATCACCAAACTTTTGACAAGCTTCACATCCTTTATAATACCGGAAGCAATCATTAACCATTGTCGGCCAATAAAACCCAGCACGTCATAATAACCATTTCATCTTGGGAGCCGACTGATGAGTGCCACAAATACCTTCATGGACCTCTCCCATAGCAACTCTCGCTTGGTCCTCGTCCAAGCACTTTAAAAGAACATCATCAACCGATCGGCGATAGAGACCATCATCTCTCATTGTGTATTTGAAAGCCATACGCCGAATAGTCCTGTCCACCCTTTTACTAGGATCACACAAATAATCAATAATGGGCTTCCTCCAGTCTTGATTTTCTCCTGCATTAAATATTTCATTAGTGGCCGAAACGGTGGGCTCCGGTTCGGCCTCCCCTATGTTGGCAAGACTAGACATCGGCCTTTGAGAAATATGAAACATGCCACGATCAACATGATAGCCAGATGCTTGTTGTGCCAACTCATTTGCTCTTCAATTGTCATGTCTAGATATATGAGCAATGCTAAAATAATCCAAAGTAGAAATTATATCTAGACATTTATCAAGATAAACATTAAGTGATTCATCAAAACATTGAAAGACTTTGGATATTTGTTGCACTACTAATAACGAATCACCAAAAGCCTCAATATGTGTAGCACCTATGGCAAGCAACATCTCCAAGCCGAATAATAATGCTTCATATTCGGCTTGATTATTTATGCAAAAGTATTCTAAGCGGCATGAGGCTTCAAAAACAGCACCATGAGGAGATATATAAACAATACCAACACCTTGGCCATTGCTACAAACTGAACCATCAAAATATAATCTCCATGGTACTAATGAGACAAGGTTTATATCAATATCATGCTTGTCATCAATCCGGTGCTCAACAATAAAATTAGCAACAATTTGGCCTTTCATGGATTTCAGAGATTCATAAGCCAAATCATATTCAATTAAAGCATAAGCCCACTTGCCAATTCTACCACTAAGAATTGGCCTATGCAACATATATTTGATGACATCGGTTTGACAAGCTATAATGCAAGTACTAGGCACTAGATAATGTCTCAATTTCGTGCAAGCATAATATAAACAAAGGCATAATTTTTCAATAAATGTGTACCTTGTCTTAGCATCCAATAAACGTCGGCTCAAATAAGTAATAACATGTTCCTTTCCTTCGGTCTCTTGAGTCAAAACAGCACCAATAACACCTTCTTCCGCTGCAATATAAAGCCTAAAGGGCTCTTTATGTTTGGGAGCTTTCAACACCGGAGGAGTGCACAAATAATGTTTGATCATATCAAAGGCTTCTTGCTGTTTTGCCGCCCAAGTAAAATTAGTTTCATTCTTTAACCAAAGGATGGGAGTGAATGCGTCAACCTTCCCGGACAAGTTGGCTATGAATCTTCTCAAATAATTGACTTTGCCAAGAAATTTTTGCATATCTCTCTTGCATGTTGGAGCCTCCACCTTTTGTATAGCTTCTATCTTTTTGGGATCAATTTCTATGCCATCTTGATGAATAATGAAACCCAAAAACTTTCCAGCCGATACACCGAAAGCACACTTCAAAGGATTCATCTTTAGTCCATATTTTTTCATTCTCTCAAAAGCTAAGCGCAAATCGGCTAGATGAGATTCAAAAGCGTCCGATTTGATAACAATATCATCAATATAAACCTCAAGTATAACACCAAGTAAATCATGAAAAATTAAATTCATAGCCCTTTGATACGTGGCACCGGCATTTTTTAATCCAAAGGTCATCACTGTCCGCTCAAATAAACCAAGGAAACCGGGACATCGAAAAGCTGTTTTGGACATGTCCTCTTCGGCCATAAAAATCTGGTTATACCCCGCATTAGCATCAAGAAAACTAATGATCTTATGTCCAGAAGCATCATTAATAAGCATATCGGCTATTGGCATGGGATACTCATCTTTAGGTGTAGCTCTATTCAAATATCTGAAATCAATGCACACCCTCAACTTGCCGGAGCCTTTCTTCTCTACTGGTACAATGTTAGAAATCCACTCGGCATACCTGTAAGGTCTAATAAAATTAGCTTTGAGCAAACGACCGATCTCTTCCTTGATCCGGTCATACGTTTTTGGATTAAACTTTCTGGCCGATCGCTTGTACGGTCTAAAACCGGCCTTTATAGGTAACCGATGCTCCACTAGCTCTCGGCTTAAACCTGGCATCTCATGATATTCCCATGCAAAGCAACAAACATATTCTTTCAATAACTCGATTAACTTAGCTTTATGATCGGCTCTTAAATTTTCGTTTACAAATGTCGGCCTAGGAATTGAACCATCTCCTATATCTATCTCTTCTAATGGATCGGCCGATGTAAAACCTTGTCCTAATTTATCCATATCATCTAACTCCTCTATAGATTCATTCATATCGTTCTCATTGGACCGATATTCAACAAGACGCTTTTGCAACCATTCTGAGTTAGAATCCATTTAAATACATCATACCTTGGAGCCGATTACCACCAACCGGCTTTAAAGAAACGGGCACGAAACCACTTTTTGTAGCGTTAAGGAAATCAAATTCTGATAAGTCGCGCCCTGTCAAGCAAGTAGCATTGGGATGTTGCCAATCCACCGATGCATCGGCCAAAGCAACACAAGCCGAATTATCCGCATGAATGACTTCTACTTCATCATCAACCCATTGAATTAAAAACTGGTGCATAGTAGATGGCACGCATTGGTTTGCATGAACCCAATCGCGGCCTAATATCAAATTGTAATTACCTTGCACCTCGGCGACAAAGAATGCGGTAGCCAAAGTTTTGCTTCCCACCGTAAGCTCCACATACATTACACCTTTGGCTTCAGTTTTCTCTTTGCCTTCAAATCCATTAAGCACCATGTTGGTCTTTATTAACTCTTCATCACACAGGCCCAATTTTTTGAAGACCGAACATGGCATAAGATTCACCACAGCACCACCATCGACAAGCATTCTAGCAACCGGCGATCCATTAATATGACCTTTAAGGAACAATGGCTTCAAGTGCGTCACCTGTTCTTTTGGCTTCTCGAATATAGCATTTTTAGGACCAAAATCTAGCTGAGCTACCTCCCCTTCTTCATCTATAGCACGAAATTCAGCGGGTAAGTAATACACCATATTAATATCCATACCTTCATGAACCGGTGTAGACTCATAATCAAGCATTTCATCTCCTTCCTCAAGCATGCCCACCGACTCTGAAATATCTCCAAGTAAAGAGGAAGTAATAGGTGAAGTGGACGATGTAATAGTAGCCACATCGTTCCCTGTTGGTGGTGTAGCTGTTGCTATGATCAATGCAGAAGCTGCTACATTTTCCTTTTGCTTAGGCTTCCACACTTGTTTTGGTGGCACCATGGGATGGGTTTCATTGAAAAATTCATCCCTTTGCTTCTCTGCTTCTTGTTCCTCCTTCTCGTGGCTCCTCATGCGCTGCAATCTCCTTTTTTGTGCCTTGGTCAGACCGGAGGGACACCACTTAGGCTGAGTATATTTTTGATCCCTCAGCTTGGCCTTGCTTGTGCTAGCTTCATAATCATTAGCCATGGGACCTTGCTGGACAGCAGCCACACTCTTATTAGAATTAGCCGGATTATCAACAATAATCAACTCTTTGATTGTTAACTCTTTAGTGCCTATCATAATAGTTTCAGCACTAGTACTCTTCTCCTTTTGCTTGCTAGGCTCTGAAATTTCAACATTTGGTGACTTAGCACGCCACACTTGCCTGCTGACCCTTTTTTGATTATCTTGCATTGGCTGATTGACACCATTGTTCAAACGGCCTCGTGTGGGATAAGAAAGCCTCTCATGAACATGCCTCCTTGGTTCTGCCCAACCCAGATGAAAAGCATAAGGGGCCATTGGGGGCTGCCCCCATCCTCCATTGTAGTCTCCCATGTAGTATGGCGCATAGGGGGGTGGCGCCATCCATGGTCCCAGTGCCCATGACCCATATGGCCTTGCATGATACTCAAATTCTTCCCGAGGAGGTGACCTCGAGCGCTTCAAATTTGATGACCGGTTAGAGCTAGAACCGGCCGCTTGATTGGCATATTTGGACAGCAACATATCAAAAGTTGGCTTGATTCTCTTGCGCTGCACTTTAGCTTCATTCATCTTCCACTTGCCAACCTCTGGACTCTTGGGCTTAACAAATTTGACATGAGTGTTCTCTTGCACTTGTGGTTGCCCCCCGAGTGTAGGATTCTTGATGGTGATCTTGATCATCTCCTTGCCATCGGGTTGCTTATCAAGCACAACTTGTCTCCCCAAGACCTTGTCGCTCTCCTTATTTTTCCTGGGCTCACCAATGACAATATTATTCTTATTAGCTGATTCGGCTATGCTGGGCTGAATTAACATCTTCCTCCCCTCCAAATCCATGGTGTTCATTGGGAAAGGCTGCTTATCAACTTGCATCTCAGAAAAATTCAATCGTCCGTCATTAATGGCCGATTGTATCTGTCGTCGAAAAACATTACAATCATTAGTAGCATGAGAAAAAGAATTATGATACTTGCAATAAGCACGCCGTTTCAGCTCTTCAAACGGTGGTAAAGTATGAGATATTCTAATAATCTTCGCTTGTAATAAAGCATCAAATATTCTATCACACTTAGCAATGTTGAAAGTAAATTTCATCTCTTCATCACGATTCTTATGAATCGGCTTCAAATCATTGCAAGTAAATGGTTTGGCCTTAGATGGCCAAACAAATTCAGCAGCATAAATATCACCCTCATCGTCCGAGTGGTCACTATCATACTCAACCATATTCATCTTAGGACGATCAGTTTTATATCTATGCACCTCTTTAAGATCTTTGCTTCGGCTTTCTTGAGCCAAAGCCCTTTGCAAGACTTGGTTGATATTTAAAAACTCATGTCCTTCTAGCCTTTCTCTAATGTGAGTTCTCAAACCACTAAGCACAAGATCAGCCAAATCTCTCTCGGTTATCACCAAACTATAGCACCGGTTTTTTGTATCTCTAAATCTCTTGACGTAATCGGAGGCCGATTCATCATGCTTTTGTCTAACCGATGTAAGATGTGACAACTTAAGCTCATTATCACCACTATAAAAATGATCATGAAACTTTTGTTCCAAGTGAAACCATGTAGTAATAGAACCGGGTGGTAACGCAGAAAACCACGAGAAAGCAGTACCGGTTAAAGATAAAGGAAAATAACGTACTCTCCACTCATCTCGTGAACTTGCCTCACGTAATTGTGCCAAGTACTGACTAACATGCTCCCGGGTGGTTTTTGTGCCCTCTCCATTAAACTTAACAAAATCTGGAATTTTATATCCCGAAGGGCATTGAATTGCGTCAAAGTATTCTAGATATGGCTTTTGGTAAATACGGTTCCTTGGTAACTCAACTCCAAAATTCTCTCGGAGCATCTTAGCCATCTCCTCTCTAAGATTAGCTAGACCATCATCCACGGTGGACGATGAAGCTTGTGGCAGTAGCATAGGAGGAGTAGGGTTAGTATTTGCAGGTGTGAATTGTGGCATGTATGTCGAATTGTAATTCGGCAGTGATCTAACAGTGTTTGCTCTTGTAGGTAGGGTTTGGTTCGGCGTCACCACCGAACTTAGCATACTCATGATAGGATTAATGGGTGCAGCAACAATTTGATTTGTGGGGCTAGGATAAAAATTCATCGGCACGGGGGGCGCCGATGAAATAGGTAAAGTTGGACTAGGGATTTCTGCGGTAACAGGCACACCAACATTACCACTAGATGATTGAGGAATACTATTTTTAGCATTACTATTTTCCAAGAAAATTTGGTATAAAAGATTATTGCTATCAGTGATGCGACTATCAATTTCAGCCCATATCTCGGGAGAGAAGGTATTACTTACAGAGGGTTTAACCTGTTCATCATGAAGAGGAGGAAACTTGATTTCTCCAACCGGAGTGATATTGCCTTGGCGATCCTTCTTGAACTTAGCAAGGAACTCCTGCATCTCCTTCTCTTCACGCGCCTTCTTGTACTCCTCATAAGCTTGGCGATGTTCTGCCGATAATTCCTCAAAATTGGGTTTGATGATGTTATCGGCATCCACCTCAGATGGCTTGGGAAGATCGACCATGATGGATGATGATGATTGCTCTTTGCCTCCCCAGCGGAGTCGCCAAAAAGTGTGTTCGCACACGAACACGTCACCGTGTACCCTCGGCGTCGAGCGCGATATGCAAGACACGTCGCCGAAGGAGGCTCACCGGAAGCGCGATACGCAAGACAATCCAGCGAGCTCTTTTGAAGACCCGAAACCCCACGCGGCCGGGAGAGACCCCGTCTGGACGCACGGCGGTGATGGGCTGCCCTAGGTCGGTTTGCCCGCCCCTAGGACTTCGTAGATCGAAGCTCTCCGAAGCGAAGAACACCGATGAACGAGAAACAGAAAACTAGGGTAGAAGATGAAAGTTTGTAGATGGGTTTTGCGATTGTGTGTTATTGTTCAATCGGCCGTCACCCCTTAGGTATATAAGAGGCGGATGGGCTTCCCGTGCAAGGAAAATGCTTGGATTCACGTCCAAAACCCTAGTCAAATTCGGATTGGTTTTGTCCGAACTTTCCAAAACTGTTCGGTTTAAACTGACTGGACCTTGCGGATAATTGTTGAGGTGGTAAACGACCTCGGATGGAAACGAGCCCAAAATCAATCTTGACCGTTTCGACGAGATGAACAACTTTCATGTTGAACGTTTCTTGATCAGAGGTCATCTTGTGGGTCAAATCGCTCGCGCAAAACAGACTATTATTCGCGCTACCCATCAGACAGGGTGTCTGGTGGGGCGCGCCACTTTTGGCTCGTGATAGGGCTGTATTCGGATGGCTGTAACTTTTGCATATGAACTCGGATTGGGACGATTTTTATATCAAAATCGACCGTTTCGATGAGACGAAGAACTTTGCAGTTGTAACTTTTCCCATCCGATGTCATCTTGATAGGGTTTTGTGCCATGCAAAAATCTGGTGTCAACAGGGCTCCATGCGTGTGCTAGTGCTTTGTAAAGCTCGTTGTATTTCTTGCCATGGTGTATGTGTTATGCCTCATCTGATATTAGTGTTACCACCTATGGTCATCAGCAATTGTTTTGGTCTCATCCAATGCAAGTGCTTTCTCATTGCTTTTTTTCCTTGTATGTATGCGAGCCTGTCCTCAGATCCCAACTTGTGAGATTTCCTGCAGGTTTTAGCATGTGCCTAAATTGCTCTGATTTTAAGTACTCTTAAATTATCCCTTAGCCGTGTCAGATTTCACGTTCAGTAGTGTGTTTTGCTGCGTCTGAACCTGAACGAACAGCATGTTAAAATGCTCTTCAGTTCCTTATGTTTGGCATTGTTTGATGTTCAGTGCACAGATTCTTGTTGAAAGCATCCCTCCTTGGCCTAATGGTACAACAATACTCAAATTCTCTGAACCCTGCTCTTGTCCTGTATCATCTCAAATCTACAAACCTAGTTAGGGGTACAGTAAAAGTTACGTGGATGTCTTGTCTTCAGTTCTTACAAGTTCAGGAAAGCTGCAGATTTCCACACCGTGATTGTAATAATGGGCGCATCACCCACACAATTCCTAACAAACTATGCTTCCACGTCCAGAGAAAATGTTACATCTGCAACTCCTGTGAACTTGCTACAGGTTGGTCGTTCCCGGGGCTGATCAGACACTAGAACTTCACGAAAGCGCTGGCCACAAATTGTCGGAATCTCATGCTGTCCCTGGAAAATTACAATGTTTAGGTAGAATATGTATGCTGAAGATCGGATACATTCAGGAGTATAAAGGTAAGATGTGTCCTATCATAACAAGTAAATAAGCAGCTCAACTGCATTGTATCAGTGAGAAGTGACTGTACGGGAAGTTAACAGTCTGATCTTAAACATCAATGCCTGTCTCCCTGATTTCAGCAAACGGTTTGGTTTATCCATCCCACTGGATAGATTTCTCTCTGAAAATGTTTTCAAAATTTCTTGGGTTTCAAAATATCCTGTGGATAGACATGTTCTTTTGAAGGGAAGGTTTAAAAATATCCATCCGTCAATGCATGTTTGGATTAGACTGGTCCAAAGAGATTTTTAAGACCTCAATTTGATGCTTTATTGGCCATCCAATTTTTCCTAAATTCAAATGCTTCTTACTATTATCTTACACGATAACATACAGACTTCACAACACCTATTCTTTATTTGCCCTCTGCTTGATGTTTTTATTTCAGTAGACTGCTTCTCAACTAAAGAATTCCGAAAAGATGATGGTTAAACAAAGCGTTGTGGTACCAGTAGGTTTACTGTTGTGGTGAACATTAATAAATTGTACCTTGGGATATATATTGCCTTCCGCAGCCGCAGTAGGACTATTCCAGTTGAGAAGGATTAGAGACCATATATATTGACTGCAAAAAAGGATTATTGATGCAGCAAGAAACTGTATACTGACTTGAAACAATTGGAAAGAGACATATTGCATACCACCATGAAAGTCTCAGCTAGTACCTTTTGCAGAATAAACATATTCGTATATGCGTCGGCTCAAACTTCGGTGGTTTAAATACATGTGTAGATAAAGAAATCAAAAGTAGTTTGAAAATCTTGCAGATTTCTGAAGACTTAAGTTTGGATTTTTAGATTTTCTTTGGCAAGAAAATTGATAAGGCAAATCACCCAAAATTGAGAAACCGTAATTTGCATTGCGATTATGCACCTTTCTATTTTGTTATCACTACTACAAGACATCTGAAAAAGAGGATAGAGTTCAGAGATGCAAATAATACCCAATGTTTTGTTAAACAGAGTCTCAGAGGTACTTATATAATCCTGTACCCTTATGATCATGAAAATGAAATTGAAGGAATGCCGTATGTTCACCATTTAACCACAATCAACAAAAATATGTGTAACATAAGTCAATGCCCAAGTTGCCAAGATAAACACCATTTTATAACTTGTAGTACTGTATTCTGCCCATCTCAAAAGTAAAAAAAAAAAAAAACTGCTTGGGATTGACAAACCTTCTTAACTCAGATGTCTGGGTACCAGGTAGCTGTTCCCTGGACCAACAAAAAATGCTTGTTAGTGAGGACTTTGCACAAGAAATGTAAATGTAGTTAAGTTATATAGGAGCCAGTGCATTCTGTTTTCATGTTTGTCCCTATGTCTTTCCCTTCCTCTTCCTTGTTTTCTTATTCTCCTCATTGGATTTATTTGCATCAGCTTCTCCATCATTTAATTCCCTAACACTATTTTTTTCAGAGCACACAATCAATGAAATGACACTTCTAACCCACCAGGATATACACCACAAGAAGAACATGGTAATAACATCAGGTGATGGAAACTAACTTATCACATTAGGCCATGGAAGCAGCAGGATAAATAATTGGACATCCAACTTGCAATGATAAATCACATAAAGAGGACATGATAGCACTTAGCAGCATGATATTTTGCAGTAAAAATGCTCCATGTGAACTGTAATCAACATCAGCAGTACTATACAATTGAAAGTTCAGACTTGAGTACTAGAGTATCAGGCATGCATAAGAAGTTAGATTTGTTAAAAGAGCCGATCCAACAGCAGCTAGGGCGATGTTTTTTCCTCTGCAGCTATCTAGCGCCACTTGAGACTAGTAGGAAATGAAAAATGACAAGAAAAAATAACCATAGGAAATTGAAGCTGATGAAAAATTCTGTCACAAAAGAACAGGGGGATGTTATAGAGCTACCAAAGGACAGTGCTACAGACTGACATAACAAAAAAACTTGCGTTGAAAAAATGAACTGACAAGAAGGTAGAGATATTGCTACTGGTCGAAAAATAGACTTTACTGTGGACTGGTGAACCATAAATTGCATAGGATAAAGCACATGGAAAATAGGCATTCCAAATACTAGTCGAGGCCGCCGAGGCCTACCTCATGGTGCTGTTTGAGGACACCAACCTCTGTGCCATCCATGCCAAGCACGTCACCATCATGCCCAAGGACATCCAGCTCGCCCGCCACATCCATGGTGAGAACATAGGCTGCAATCCATGCATCGCCTTTTAGGTTCTTACCAGTGGAAATGTGTGCGCTACTAGTGTCTTGGAGAGTTTTTTTTTTTGTAGTTCTTTTTACCATATCGTTTTCATCAGCAATTGAAAAATATGTTGCCTATCTGGTCTCTGACATGTGCTTTCTCATTGCCTGTTTTTTCTCCCTTTTACGTGACACTGTCCTCCAATCCCAACTTGTGAAAATCTAGCCTGTCCAACATCGCTCTGATTTTTAGCACTCTTACACATTATCTCTTTCCTGCGTCCGAACCTGAACGAACAACATGTTAGTATGCTCGTCTTCAGTTCCGTGTATCGACCAATTGCATAATAGTGGCAGTATGTTCGATGTTTTAGTCCACAGATTCAGTCTCGGGCAATATTCCCACAGTCTGTTTTTCTCACCAAATGGTTCCCGGCTCGTTATTTTCCTACCGGTTTGAGCTAAATCGCCTTGATTCTAGCTTAAAGTATCCCTTGGCCGTGTCAAATTTCGTATTCAGTAATCTAGTTTGCTACCTCTGAACCTGAGTTAACATATGTTAATATGCTCATTCAGTTCCGTGCTATATAACCGTACCAGTATGTTTGATGTCCACTGCACAGATTCTTGGAAGGGCCTCCTGATGATGACATGCTTGTCCTCCTGATGATGTACCAATATGTTCATGCTTGTCCTCCTGATCGTCCCAGCTGGCACTGTGCCTCCAGTTTTTGTTTGGATGGCTGATGCAGTTTTGCTGACTGCTGTATGCTCGATCATGGGTCACGGACTATTTTGTTTCATGATTATAGTATCCTGATGGGCGCTGAACTAAGATGGTTTCAGTTATGTTTTTGTGCTGCAACAATTAGCATGATCTAGTCCACAGGGATCTTCTAGGATTAATTATGTTACTGTATTTTATTATTTTGTGAATCCACTCTCTTGAATGTAGAAGTGAAGTGACTGTTGAGCAATTGTAACCTTTCGCAATGGTGTAATAAGTTAGGCCCATTTTTCTTTCTGTCTGCAAACACAATATTTCTTTGTCAATCTTTCCAAGGGAATCTTTGTAGTGATCTTTCTAATGTTGTGATAACTTGTGTTCGTTTTTATCTTCTAGTTGAAAATTGCTGAAGATAAATGAAGCCACATCTTGAGGGAGCTCCAGAGCTAGCTGAAGGACATGAATATGACGGTGGATGTGAAAGCAATTTCAGACTCGAATTGAAGTTATTTTCTTCTCCCTTTGTACTTGTAATAATAACGTGCCTGTCAGCCATTACCTTGTCTCCCACATACTTTTTACATGTCCTGAACCTGGAGTCCAAGTTTTTGTGTCCATGCATGATACCCATGGGAAGGCATTATCATTCAAACCATGCAGGAGAGCTGCATGTATATTCATTAAGAGAGAAAGATGGTACGATGTCAAAGAAGGCACAACCAATAACAACGCCCGGCCTGGAGACACGACTCAACGGAACAAACCTAAACGACATGAGGATCACCAACATAAAAGACGACATCCCGTGAGCAAAATACAACCAAACCCAACCTAGACTAGTGCAACAGATACAACACAACTACATACACAAGGCAAAAAGCAAGAACAAACCACTGTAAGATCTGAACCCAGCCCCAAAGAGAAACGGCCTAAGAGCATCTCCACTCGCCCCCCAACATGCCCCACAGGGCTCTTTTTTTAGCGCCGGCGCCGAAAAATCGGCCCAGTCACGCCCCCAGGACCTTGTTTATCGCCGGTTTGGGCCAAAATAACAGCCGGCGAACCCGAGCCGAACCCAAGCCCTCGGAGGCCGCCTGGGGGCGCCGGCCGAAGCAAAAAGGCGCGTGGGTCCGCTCTGTCGGCGAGAGACAACCCCTTTCCCGCCGATCCCCCGCTTTTCCCCACCGTTTCCCTCCATTTCCCCCCTTCTGCCCCTCTTCTCCCGCCATTCTCCTCCCTCTCCCCGCCATCCGGCCGCCATGCCGCCGAAGAAGTATACGGCCCCTCACGCCGCTGCCGTTGCCGATGCCACCCAGCCGAAGCAGAGGAAACCGAGGGCGCAGCCGGCAAAACCACCGGGCATGTCGAACACCGACTAGAAGGCGGAGGTTCGACGCCGGGAGGCTGTCACCACCGACCGGCGGAACAGGCTCAACGCCAAGAGGGCGCGGGACGCGGCCGCGTCGGCGTTGGCGTTGGCGGCGGCGGAGCAGGCAGAGGCGTCTCGCGCGGGGATGATGGATCCGCCCGGCGGCCACGGCCCGCAAGCTGCCTGGAGCCAGTAGAGCGTCGGGTCGCCGACTAGCTTCTCGCCGTCGCCACAACCCTGGGGGTACGCACCATCGCCTGGCTACGCCGACGGCGATGTGCATGGCGGATTCAACCCCAACATCACCTTTCCGCATGGCCAGCGCGCCTCACCCTCCGGTCTGAACCCCGACCAGCGCACGCCCTCGGCCGCGTTCGCCGGCGTCCAGTACCCCCCGTACACCTACTCGCCGCCGGCGTACGCCGCCTCTGCGCCGTGGCGCCCTACACTTCTCGCAAGCCTCGTCGTCGCATTTCGGCAACCCCGACGCGACGGAAGCCGACATGGACGAGATCATCACGAGCGGCTGGGCCGTCGCCGCCGCCGGGTTCCAGGCGCAAGACGATACAATGGACCCCGCCGGCGACATGGACGACCAGCTCGACTACGAGGAGGAGGAGGAGGAGGAGGAAGAGGAGGAGCCGGCGCCTGTGCCGGTGAGGAAAGGCAAAAAGAAGAAGCGGGGGGCTAGGACGGGCGAGCCGCGCGTCAAGTGAACGTCCAAAGAAGACGAGTGCCTCACCGAAGCATGGAAGACCGTCTGCCTCGACCCGATCACCGGCACGAACCAGAACGCCGACACGTACTGGCAGCGCATCAAGTCGGAGTTCGATGAGCGCAAGCTGGTCGACCCCTACTTCGCCACCATCCACATGCAGCGCGGCTCGAAGGCCATGGCGAACCATTGGGCGATCATCCAAACGGCCTGCAACAAATGGCATGGGATCGTCGAGGAGATCGCGGCTCGCCCGATAAGCGGCGCCAACGTCGAGAGTCAGGTATGCATAGATGCCGGCTCTCGCTTCTTTTCGCGGTGTACGTCGCCGACACTTGTTCTTCGGCGCAGATGGTTCGGATGTTCTCCATGTACCGCCAGGACAGCAGCACCGACCAAGAGTTCAAGTACCTCCACGTGTTCTCCCGAATCGAGAAGGGCGAGAAGTGGGCGGATGTCCGGCGCACCCTCGCCAAGGCCAAGGAGACGTACAAGCCGGACGCGCCCACGGCAACAAACGAGGCAAGACGGCGAAGGACGCCGCACCGGCTACCGAGCGGCTGCACGCGTCCATCGAGCAGTGCATCGCCGACGCCAAGAACCACGCCACCCAGAGGGAAGATAAATCCGAGGCGCGGTGGTCGGCGTTGATGACGAACAGCGCCGTCAAGCTTGACCTACTCCGGACCAACGTCGCCGCGAAGAAGAGGAACACCGACCTGGCATTCCTGATGGGGAAGGACATGTCGACGATGGACGAGCAGGTCAAGGCGTGGTACCTGGCAGAGCGCGGCCTCATCTTGAACCAGATGCCGTCGACGACCGCGCCAACTCCCACGCCGACCCCAACGCCGCCACCAAGCCCGAGTGATGATGCCTCCACGACGCCCAGCACAGAAGCCGCGCCGACGCCTACCAGCCCGGGCACGCTGACTCCCGCCAGTCCGACGCCGGAGGAGCACGCCGCCGTTTGATGCATTGCCTACGCCTCCTTCCTTTTGAACGCTGAACTTTCGAGTATGATTGATCGCCGAACTGTGGCATGGTGATCGCCGAACTTTGTGGCAGCCGTTGATCGCCGAACTTGTGGCCTTTTTTTGGGTAGCGGGAAATGTTGAGTTTGAATTTATTATACGCGTCTTGGGGCCGGAACCTGGGGGTGTGGCTGGGAACTGGATCGCCCCCAGGGCCAAAAAAGCGCCGGCCAAAGGGCCAAACCACAATCGCCGGGTGCGCTGGGAGGCCGAACGAGTGGAGATGCTCTAAGCTCGACTATCATAATGACAGCGCCGGCTGAAGCACAGGCATCACAGGGACATATCCACCACAAGCCTTGAGCCGAAACCCTTGCATGCACCAGCGGAATGAATGTACGTACAGTATCAGCATGGATCGGTTCATCAGCTGAAACTTGCGCACACCGTTGCACCTCTAGAACCAAGTCAACTTCTAAATCTATTAATATGAGCCAATTAACATCTGCACGTTTTTACACAGGAGGGATTGTGATGAACAGCCTAAATTAACTAGGGATTTTTATTTCTGTGCCCCTCGTTCGTTAGTTGTACTCATTCATCTCCGCGCTCTTAACTTTTGCTCACTTTTCCCCACTCCCACTCCCTTGCTCGAAACCCTCAGAACTGGTTACAACGGACGTTGCCGTCGGGTCAATGCCTTTGACCGTTAACTCTGACGAGTGGGGCCGCGTAGGGCCGAGTCCACCTTTGACCGTTAACTCTGATGAGTGGGGCCGCTCCCGCGCCGCCCTGGACGAACCCGTATAGTGGTTTCGTATGCTGACCGTACAGTGGTATTCGTATACGTGGGCGCATGCAACTGACAGCGGTCGTGGGGTAGCACGTGTCCATGGGACATGCCCGAAACGTCCCATCGTATAAAGAGGGGGAAACACCTCCCGGCGCATCGCCCCTACCATTTCCCCCAAATCCCCTCCCTGCCGCATCGTCTTCCTCTCCCCCACCGTGTCATCTCGCTCTCCTCCACTGCCTCCACCGCACCGTCTCGCTCTCCCCCACCGCATCCTCTTCCTCACCTTCATCGCCTCCATCTGTCCGATGGCGGACGCTCGTGGCGACGCCGGCGTAGCGGCCGGAGATGTAGTGGAGCTGCAGGGCGCGGTGACCGCGGATGAAGTGAAGGACATTGGCGGCGTCCACAGCGGTGCGGGGAAACTCGCAACCGCTGCGGATGTGGAGAAGGAGGTGGCGGGCTCCACCTCAGCGCTGCCAGAGCAGAAGGTGACGGCGTCGAGCGGCGCAGTCCATCCAGATGCGCAGCCTGGCGAGGAGAAGGTGGTACAGGAGGTACGTCCATTTGCTTGTACCCTAGTTGCAATCCCTATTTAGATTGTAGAGTTAGTCCCTAGTTTCATTGGTTGGATTATGATTCGTAGGGTAGTACAGATGGTTAGAGTAGTTGGTTTGAGGGATGGGGGTTTTTTGTATGGGTTTTTTTTGGATTACATTCGTTGCAAAAATACTAGACAGATCTTAATGAGAGATAGGGATCTCTGTGCTTAAATGCTACACGGGATTATTAGATTTGTTTTTTAATGCTACACAGATTGGGGTTTTGAATGCTACAGACATGTATGCTTAGATTTGTTTTTGAATGCTACACAGATTGGTGTTTTGAATGTTATATGCCCAAATGGAATGCATTAATTTTGATGTACCTATCAATTGATTAAGAACTTACTTGATTCATCAGTATATAATTAAATTTGTCCACAATATGTAGTTATATTAGCTTTGTTGTTCAATGTGTGTGCATGACAATGAAAAATGCAAATAGAATCATATTATGAATAATATGATCAAGGGTTCCCTATGATTAATGTGTCATGTGTGCATATCTAAATTATCAGTTGGCTTCTGTATTTACTAGTAATGGATGTAATTGTATATTCAGGAGGATGATTCTGTGGGGAATAAGAGGAAGATGGCCCTTGCTGGGTTCGACCCGTACGATCCAGAGTATAGTGACGACGAAGAATATGAGGTAAGCCTACTTGAAATTTAGATTGTTCATTTAGTTCCTTTGACATGGTGTATATGAATCTATAATGTATTAATGTAATTCATTCATGTGTGCAGTATGATTCTGGAGAAGATGTGTACAAGGGCAATTTCGCGTCCTTCACTGCGAAGGAGGTGGAGAAGATCAAGGTCAAGGGAGTTGCTTCCTTCTACAACCACAAGATCAAGAAGTGGCACTGCCCCTACTGCATCACCAAGCCAAAGCCAAAGGATGGCCGCTTCGATCACCTTCTGTCTCATGCAGAGGATGTAGCGATTCGCGGGGAGGACTACAAGATCAGGGGCCAGCATGCTGCCCTCGCGAAGGCCCTGACTCCGGTGTGATGTGATGATATTTTATCTTTGGGATACTTTTGGTAAACTGAATATGGCTGTTTGGTAAACTTTGTGTGGTGGTATCTAAACTTTGTGTGTGATCCATGGTAGTAATGTATTATGCTATCTATATTTGTCTGTCCTTAAATTTGCCTGTGGTTTATGGTATGTTCTGTTTAGATGTTGCGAGCTATGAGTTTAGGTGCTGCAATGATCACACATGCTGTTTCAGTGTTGCTTCACTGATCAGACATGTTGCAAAGAATAAGAAAAAAGAGCAAATAGTCCATCATTTTATCAAATATTCCAATAACAGAGCAAAAAACAACATTTGAATGAAGATGTAATGATTTTTGTAATAAAGGAGTATTATCCTAATTATTTGTCTCATGTTTATTAATCAAATGCATGCTTTTTCCCACCAGCATGTCTCATTATCCGATGTTTTGAACTGGCATTCGACAGGACAGTATAAATTCAAAAAAATGCAAAAAATAAATAAAACCTTGGCAACCTATCTATGTTTGTGTAGAAGATCATGTATGCAAAATTTGAGGTGATTTAGAGGAGGTCAAAGAAATTTGAATTTGAGAAATGAGCTCCAAATGAGCTCCCAGGCTAGGGTAAACAGCCCCATTTGTAATCAACTTTTTTTGGACCTACTCTAAATGAGCCAAATGTTTTTATTAACACCTATTCAATCTATATAGTGTAGATTCGAAGTCTCACTATTTTTTGAATTAATCTTCATATTTTTATATTTTCTTTTGAAAAAATATGCTTTAATATAAAAACTATTAAAAACATGTTTAAAATATGAAAATGGAAAACTAAGTTCAGATCCTTCTTATTCACTTTGAAATAAAGCTTTGATGATTTTTTTGATTGTTTTAAATTTTTCAAAAACAGAAGGTAACCCTACTTCCTCTCCTTGAACTCTATGAAATGTTGTACGTGATAGCTCATATATGTGAAGGTTTTTTCATGAAAATGACCATAGACCAAATTTATGATTTTTTGTTGGTAACATGTCACATAAGACAACATTGTGCGCAGGTTTTATATATTATTTGATTTTTTTAAATTAATGGTGCTCATTTGACCTCGATCGTGCCAGCTAGCTTTTTTTTGAAAATATCCGTATACCAAGTTTAGTATTTTTCCTCATTAGTGTGTCTTATAAAATGACGAACGGCGAAGGTTTCATATTTTTTCGTTTTTTTTAAATTAGTTATGCTCAGTCAAAGCCTTGGAAACCCCGTTGACCAGCTCAAAACCCCTCTAAACCCCGCGGGGTTTCGCCTAACCCTATCTCCGAACGTCAGCCGTCCGATCATACCCTAGCGCCAAGCGACAGTCCTCAGATGTGGTCTTCTAGAAGGAATTCGGTGGGCAGGCTGCGTGCAAGCTCCGCGCCGTTGGATCACATGGACGGCTCCGCATCGTTGGATCGTGGGGCGATCCGTGAGAGGCGATCCTGTTGGTTGTGCTCGGCTGCTCGCCCACCACTGACTCCGCGAAAAAACAACGTAGTTATTGGGCCCAAAAGGAAACCAAGCTCTGGTTGGGCCGTCGAATTGCGTCGTTTTTTTGCATCGTTTGCTCTGTTTTTTGTGAACATGCTGGCTCTGTTTTTTTGCATCGTTTGAAATTACACAACAATTGACATTGCCTAGAAAATTTAGTTCTTTTTTTCAATACAAATGCAAAATGACCAAATTTATAAGGGCTAAATTTATTTTTATCATGCAAAATGGTCACAAACTATTTAAAAATTGTCTCTTTTTGTTCATATAATATATATGACCACGGATTCCCATGCGTGTAATTAGCTTATTTTTCTTCTTCTTTTCAAAACACGGTTTCCCACGCGTGTACACTCCCGATGCCGCGGTGGGTGTGAAAACGGGCTACTTCACATTTGACCCCGTTATTGCCACGGCAAAATAACACGTAGCACTACAGCTATTTAAGCCACCCTATGCCTCTGCCATCCCCCATCCATCTCCCATCCTCTGCCATTTGCCCTTCTTGCTCTTCGACCCCTTCTCCTTCTTCTGCACATCCCTCAGCCATGCAGTACACCGGACCAACCTACCGCTTCCCACCCACCATGTCGGAGAGGCTCTACCATGCATACCGGCGTGTACGTTGAGCGCACACTACGTGTGTGGGCGATATCAAGGTGGAGGACTGCAAGGAACTTCACCGAGTTCTTCCTCGCGGCCGGCTACCGCCACCTCCCGCGGGGATCTCCAACGATGTTCCGCGTCGAGGAGGTCATCCAAAACGGGGTGGTAGTTGCTCTCCTTGCCCACTTCACCAACACATTCGACGCCTTCTACCTCCTCGGCCGGGTATTTTGGTGTGGCTGCGAGTTCATCACTTTCATCACCCATAACATGTTCACGGAGTACATCAACATCTTCCCCACCGCGTCGCGCATGCACACTCTTCCATACCCCATCGACAACGCCCCGGAGGAGCAGTGAAGGGCGCCCGGAGGAGAAGCGAGGTGGAGAAGGCGGCGGCTAGGGTTCTAAACCCTCTATCTATTTTTCTTTTTTTTAGTCTATGTTATATTAAGTTGTAATTGAACTATGTTGGAGATGCTATGGGCTTGTTGGCCCTTTTATTAAGTTCTATTATTAATCTATTCTATTATTAAGTTCTTCCTAGTTTGAACTATGTGATCATGCTATGGGCTTGTTGGCCCTATCTACATATTTGTTGATTGTTTTCTTAGAGAGCCCGCTTTGTTAGTAACCACCTAGTGCATGCAGGCACAACGAACCTTTCTCTTTTTTTTACACAAGACACAAATATGTAGCCACCTAGCTAGTGCATGCAGCCACAAAAATATAAAACATATTGTTCAATTTATTTGTCGTAGCAAAACGGGTGCAGATGCGAGTGGACCGAAAAGGCTAAAACTGATCGTAAAAAAATGATGCTCTAAATCGAGGAGACAAGCGTGCGAGAAGAGAGGAACCAGCGGCAGCGACCGTCGCTGCATCCGTGGCGGCTGGCGTGCACGAAAGCGGCTCGGTCAGTGCATCGTGGCGGCACGCATCGGCGCATGCAGGCTCGGTCGGCGCATCGTGGCGGCGCGCATCGACGCATGCAGGCAGGCTTGCTGAGTGCATGCATAGCAGGCTTCTGTCGTGGCGGCGCGCGCAGGCGTTTAATACAAGGGACGGCCCAACGAAACCACGACCCAACGGTCGAACAGCGACACCGCCCAACGCGGCCCCATTTGTCAGGTCCAACGGACGACACAGTCCAGCGCGGCCCCACTCGTCAGAGTTAACGGTCAAGCCATTGACCCGATGGCATCGTCCGTTGTGACCTGTTCTGAGGGTTTCGGGCATGGGAATGGGGAAAACTGAGCAAAAGTTAAGAGCGCGGGGATGAATGAGTGGAGTTAAGGAACCAGGGGCACAGATGTAAAAAACCCAATTAACTATGCAGGCACTGTTATTCCACAGCAAGCGACAGTCACAACCACAGCAAGTCATAATTAAAATAACTTGATATGATGATCGATGCGTCTGGAGATGACGCCGACGTGCGTCGTTTCGCCCTAGGTTAACGAGGCGCCGCGTGGTGTGATGATTCAGGTGGATGTTCATCGTAGCTAGGCGGCAAGGCGAGAAAGAGCTGCAACGACGGCGCCAATGGGGGATCTCATGGCCGGCTGTTGGTGGATGCACATGGAAGCAACTTTCAGTGCCTCGTGCAAATCCATGGACGGATACCGGTCCTGCAGCGCCGGGTCTGCCATCGAGCGGAACTGGCTCCTGTCCTTCATCAACCGTGTGACCTGATCCAATAGCAAACAGCAATCTTTCACGGCCAAATCAACAAAAACCAGCAAATACACGAACCACGGGCTTGGCTATAGTTAACTTACCCATATGACAAGGTTCCGATCCTCGGCGACGGCCTGGGCGGGGTCGAAGGGGGTCCGTCCCGTGATCAACTCCAGCAGCACGCCGCCGAAGCTGTACACGTTCGACTTGGTGGTCACCCTCCCGGTAGCTAACATCCCGGGGGCAATATTAATACTTCGCGTGAAGCTCTTGTCTTCCTCTGCAGCTAGCTGGTGAAGCTCTGCCAGTCCATACTGGGACAGCTTTGGGTGGTAGCCATCTCCGAGCAAGATGTCCGAGCTACTCATGGGTTTGCGGTACACCACACCTTGGTGGTGCAGATACTCCAAACCCTTGGCCACGCCGGCAGCTATGTTTATCCTTGTGTTCCAGTCTAGCAGTGCTTTGCCAGGAGACCGATCTGTTGAGCACAAGATCGATCCGGTGGTTAGTTAATCAACACAGACTCAAGCGATTGAATCGTGGGCAAAATTAATTTACTGGGTTTTGGTATACCAATAAATACCATGGAGGTGATTTTGGAGAGAACCCAATGGCATGTAGTACTCGTGAACCAAGATCCTGCGATTGCCGTCCGCGCAGAAGCCAACGAGGTTGACGACATTCGGGTGGCGCAGCGAGCTCAGCGTCAGGACACGAGCAAGAAACTCCTTGTTGAGTTGCTCTGATGATGATGATGATCCACTAGGATCAACGGCATGCTGCAGCTTTATAGCAACAACCTAAAACGAATATTGTATGATGATCCACTCACACATCAATTTCCCCCTCATGCACGTCGATCATGACACATCATGCATGGTACATACTGTATATGAAACTAAGTGAAGAATGGATTAGCTAGCTGGCCAGGATGATCACCTGATTGACGCTCCTGAGGTAGCCTTTGTAGAGACTCACCTCCCGAACGATGCGGAAGCCGTCTCTGAAGTTCCTGGTCGCCTCGGCGAGCTCGTCGAAGGTGAAGGTTCGTGCCGCGGTGGCGGTGGCGGTGGCGGCCACGCTGCTGCGGCTGTGGGGATCGGCCCATGGAGGCGGTGGGACTTCCTTCCTTGCCCCCAGGCAGAGGAGGCAGCTGGAACCACCCATCGCCGGCGGAGAGGAAGAGCCACCGCAGTGTCTGAAGGAGAAAGTTTGCAAGGAAAGAGCTGCTCCCTCCGTTTCAAATTAGTTGGCTTGAATTTGTCTAAATATGAATGTATCTATACTTGTTTAGTGTCTAGATACATCCATGTCTAGATAAATATGGGTCAAGTAATTTGGAACGGAGGAAGTAGCAGCTACTCTCAGCCACCGCAGCACTACTGGTGGCTTGTGGCCTTAAGTAGCCAGCACCGCTTGCCGAAGACGGAAACCACCAAGAACTTTAAAGCGCGTCTACTCGATCACACTGCCGAAAACGGAAACCACCTACGACCAGCAAGCAGTACAGTGGTATTTCTCTGACCGTGGTATTTCTCGAATAAAGCATGCAAGTTATTTTACAGACTATATAGTGCTCGAGTTTAGCAAAAAAAGAGTACATCGTCCGGCAAAAAAAGAGAGATGTGCGTGCTAAACAGGAGGCGACCAGAAAAGCGACTCTTGCGCTCCGTCTTCCGCCGGTCAGATCTGCGCCTCTCTCCACTCCGGACTGCCTCGCGGTCGTCGGGAGAGAAGAGGGCGCCGGTCTGGCCGGGCGGATCCATGTACAGTAAGGTAACTAGCTAGCTTAGCTGTTGGTATTTCGAGCCGGTGCTGCGGCTTCTCGGAGGCGATGGTGGCGGCCGCGAATAGGAGTGTGGGTGGCGCCGTCCAGCTGGTGGCGCTACATCCAATAAGTTTGCTGCGGCTCCTTGTTGGAGCGGCGAGCTTGCTGTATCCGGGTGTGGTCGGCGTGGCGGCGTCGTCGACTTCGCTATGGATGTTTTGTTCCTTCGGCTGGGTCGTCCTCACGGCGGTTCTGGCTCCTGGGCTGCTGTGTGGCCGGGTGGATGTGTACAGGAGGTCGCCGGCTGGCGTTGCTTCTGTTGGCGACGGCGACGGCGGCTTGTGGGGGTGGCTTCTGTTTCGACACAGGGTTGGTTGGTCGTCGGCAGGCGGGTCCAGTGTTTCTCCTCGACATGGTCGACCGGGGACGGCGGATCTGAGACTCGTCGGGCTCGGGGTGGTCCCCGACCGATGTGCCACAGTGAGATGTGCCCCGTCGCCCGCGGCGGGTGCTTTCTTCGGCTCTTTAAAGCTTCGATGCGATGGTGTCCGGCGGGTCTTCGGTTCAAGGTTCTCGTCGCTACTTCCTTCGATGGCGGATTCTCCGGCGTGTGGAGGACGGCGGCAGATGCAGGATGGTTCAGCAATCAACCCCCTCAAGGACCTGTTTGTTATTTTTCTTGTTTTGGGGTGTTTGTTGCTGTTGTGTCTGGACAGGTGTCCCCTCTGGTTTGTTCGGGTGAGTGCGGCGTGTGTTGTACCTGGGTTTGTTATATGATGAACACGTGGCTACTCTTCTAAAAAAAAGGCCGTGTATATATGAGTGTGTTTAAAGTTGAACTGATGAATTTTGTACATAACTGTCCAACTACAACCACTTGTCTTCATTATATAATATATACACTTTTGATCAATATTTTTTTAAGGGAAAAACTTCCGAAATCATCAACTACAAAGAACAGCAGAAGTAAAAATTACATCCAAGTCCGTAGACCACCCACCGACGACTACGAGCACTGGAGTGAACCGAAGACGAGCCGCCGTCATTGCCCCTCCCTTACCGGTGCCGACAAACCTTGTTCTAGTAGACAACCGAGAAGTCGTCGTGCCAAAGCCCTATAGGACTAACACACCAGAACAGCAACCTCCGCCGATGAAAAGAAGAGTAGATCGGAAGGATCCAATCTGTAGACACACAAACGCTGGCGAACGAAGACTGGATCCACCGAAGATTTGATCATCACATTTGACAAGATCTTTGGGTGCATAGAATTGACCCTAAGTAATGTACATCATTTTGTGTCCAAACAATTTTCAGAATGCAATATGAACTAAAATTAAATACCCATTAAGTAAAGATAGTATATTTCTTAGCTAAAATATAATTTAACTTAAGAGTGAGGATTTGGTCCCCGAGTGTTTTCTTACCCACTCCATCCATCCGACCAACAATCTGTTCGATGTACTCCCTCTATTAAGGCCTCTTTGATCCGAGTTGTCGTTGGGTCCCACATCGCATCAACGTTGCCGCACCTGGACTACAAAGTGGCCCTTCCCACCAGTGGCTCTCGTGTCGCCCCTCCGTGACAACTCGGGGGCGAAACCCTAGCGCCGCCACACTACCTCTCCCTCCCTTCTCATCACCTCGCCGCTGCCCTGGGGGGGGGGGGGGGGTGGGGGGGGGGGTCGTCGGGTGGGCCGCACGACCGTCGAGGAAGGTGGCGGCGACGCTCTTCTCCGCCCCATGTTCCGCGTGGGAGGCTCCTTGATCTGAGGTGGCGGCTTCAACGGCGAGGGTGACGCCTCCCTGTAGAAATTGGCGGGCGCTGATGCTAAGGGACGTCCCCTTGGTCGCGCAGGCGGCGAGGCCGCGATGGATGTGGGTCATGGCGCGAGGGCCGTCTCCGCCGACTCCTGGTGCAAGATCTGAAGATGATGGCTTCTCGGCGTGCAGCTCGGCCAGCCCCGCCTACCAGGGATTCCAGCGGCCTCTTGTTCGCCATCTCTGGTGGTTGGATGGCGTGCTTGGGGCTAGAGACTTTGACCGAGAGAAACCCTTAGTCAGCGGTGATGGCCATAATGTCGACGATGTTGAGGGTGCCATCCTCCTACTTGTAGGCGTCATCGAGGTCCGCCCCTTGCCTTCCCTCCCATGTGTGTCCGTCATGAAAACAAAAAATCCCTTAGATTTGGGCGGCGGCTCGCACCGTCACCTTCTTGAAGGAGTCACCTTTGGCCAGTGGGGGGTGGAGGTGGGGGGGCAAGGCTCTCACGCGTGTGTTTTTTCGCTGATGGCAAATAGTGTGCTCTTCAATAGTGTGACATCCCAGTGGCAAGTCAGGTTCCTGCCGGAGCTCTCTGGCTGTGTCCCGTGGCGTGGTGCACTTCTTTTCACTGCGTCTTCTCTGGTGATTTTGTCCGACATCTTGGGTCATGCGTCGTGGTTTGTCTCAAATGCGAGTGACACGATGTCTAAGGTTGCTTCACGAGGTGAGGCGCTCATGCATGTCATCCTTCCTTGTGCCACCGGTTGGTCCATGTCCATGAGTGCTTTGGGGGAGCATCCACTAGTAGAAAAAGGGCCTAATGTGAAGCACATTAGTCCCGGTTTGTAACTGAACCGACACTAATGGTACCGGTCCAACGGCTAGGCGGGCGGCGCTCATTAGTACCGGTTCATGGCGAACCTTTAGTACCGGTTCGTGCCACGAACTGGTACTAAAGAGGTGGTGGCAGGCTGTTGTCAGGCTGGGGCCCCACCAGCACCTTTAGTACCGGTTCATGCCATGAACCGGGACTAGAGATGCACCTTTAGTACCGGTTGGTTAGACGAACCGGTACTAAAGGTCATCCTATATAAACCCCTTCGTCGAGCCCGAGTGCTCTGTTCTTCCCCTTTCCTCTCCTCTGTTTTCTTCCTCTTCCTCTCGAGCTCACACTCCATTTTTGCCAAAATTTATGAAGATTTGAAGGCACCCCATCCATCCAAGTGATCACAAAGGTTGGCAACTTTGTCCTTTCATCTCTCATTGCTAGATTAGCTCTTGCAATGCTCTATAAGTATAGTGATTTGTGGGTTTTATTTTGGAGGAATTATATGTGGTAGTATTTGATTTATATGCAATTTGAGGTCAAAATAACTCTTAGTTTGCATATGTAGGTGTTTTTTACTTAGTGCCTTCCCGTCTCCGTCCTAACCACCGTCGATCGCCCGCACCGTCCCGTCGCCGGCACCACCTTGTGGTGAACCTCTTGTTCTTATCTTTTTTATATAAAAAAAATCATGTTTGTGTGATTTAGATATATAGTTACTTGTATAATTATCTTACCCGTACGTTGTTTGTTATACATAGTGCCATGGTTTTGATATCCGTCCTCGTCGGCCCTCGTCCGGGTTATGATTCGGATGTGGTATATTCTCTTTTATAACTATTTGTTGCATTTCGTGTTTATGACAAATTATGCCCATCAAGTTGACATAGATATTTTTATCTAGGAGGTATGTGAACTGGAAATTCCAACCGACCCTATTGTCGAGAGGTTAAATTTAGTTGAAAGAGAAAATGAGTATTTGAAAGAAAAATTGAAAAGAATTGAGGGGGAGAAGATGGAGTTGGAGTTGCATGTTGCTGATGTCGTCGATGATCACAAGATCAAGATGGAGAAAATGCGCTTGAAGATTAGAAATATTAGAAAATATGCCATTGATAGTGAGGCTTGATATCATTATGCTGTTGGATCAATTGTTACCTTAGTTGCGATCTTGATCGCATTTGTTGTTGCATTTAAATGCTTTAACTAGAGAGTTATTTGTATGTTTGTTTTATGAGAATAAGTGTTGTATGAACTTTATGTATGAACTTGTATTAATTTGGTCTATTCGGTGCTGTGTAATGAAGATGAGCCGGCAATGGATGTACGATGACCGATGCTCTCTCCAGTTTGTTAATGGCGTGCAAACTTTTCTGCTTGTGGCTGAGGCAAACAAGCGGGCGGATGGTTTTATGTATTGTCCATGTGCTGGCTGTAAGAATGATTGGAGTTACTCTAAGTCAAAAACCATTCACGTCCACCTGTTTGAGGCCGGTTTCATGCCCCACTATAATGTTTGGACCAAGCACGGAGAAAGAGGGGTTATGATGGAAGACAATGAAGAAGAAGAGGACGACGACAGCTATCCTGGCCATGGGTTCCACTACTAGAAAAAGGCCTGCTAGTGGCGCACCAGTTTTGCCTACTAGTGGCGCACTACACCACGCCATTAGAATTAAATACTAATGGCGCACCAGGACGCCATTAGAATTAAATACTAATGGCGCACCCCTGGTGCGCCATTAGTATAGCCCACCGTGCGCCATTAGTATGCCTCGCGGGGGCCATATGTACCTTGTGCTCTGGGTTACTAATGGCGCACTTGTATGTGGTGCGCCATTACTAAGTCAGATAGTAATGGCGCACCACATAGAAGTGCGCCATTACTAACAAATATTTTTCAATTTTTTTTTTCAAATTTTTTTTTTCAAATTTTTTTTCATTTTTTTCTTAATCTCGGGTCACTATGGCTTAATCTCGGGTCAATATGCTTAATCTCAAGTCAAATCGCACTAAGTGGTCAAACTTCCCGGAAGGTCACCCATCCTCACACTACTCAAGCCCGAGCACGCTTAACTTCGCAGTTCTATCCAACCCCAGCACCACCTCACTTAACAAGCACTTGTTGATATATCTATGATATCAATCCTATTAAACCTTGTTGATGTCTAGGACTTTGTTCATGTTCATTAGTGTGATGAAATTTTGGAAAAATATTTCAAACTTCCCGGTCATATTACGTATCATATTTTGAAAAAAAATTCCAAAAAAAAAATTCGAAACCAATTTTTTTCTTCTGTTACTAGTGGCGCACCTAGCAAATGGTGCGCCATTAGTAAGTTTGAATTTTTTTCCATTTTTTCCCCTCTAGATCTTAAAAGCTCCGTATCTTTCGTTTTGTTAGGTTTTTTGGGATTCTGAAAATGTTTAACGGGGTTGCCCCAGTTAAATTCGGATGTAACTTTTCGAGTAGATGATTTTTCATATAAAAAACTTTTTCATCGGAGTTCGTATGCAAAAGTTATGCCCATTTTACAAATTCTCGAGAGATTTTGCAAAAAAGTCGAAAATTCATGTTTGTAAATTTTGCTAACAACTAGACCACATATCACATGGGAATCTTATTTTCTTTTATTTTTTTTGACATTTCTATCATTTTCTTTTATTTTTTTTGAAACTGAAAAGGCGGTCCACGGGGGGGGGGGGTCCATTTGGTGAATAAATTGTAAGACTCAGAAAGTTAGTAATGGCGCACAACGTAACAGGTGCGCCATTAGTAACCGCACCTGTTACATGGTGCACCATTACTAGTTTTGCAAAAAAAATAAAAATAAAATGTTTAGTAGTGGCGCACCAGTGGATAGTGCGCCATTACTAGTTTGAACTAGTAATGGCGCCATTACTAGTTTGTAACTTTTCGAGTAGATGATTTTTCATATAAAAAACTTTTTCATTGGAGTTCGTATGCAAAAGTTATGCCCATTTCTCTGGTGATTTTGTCCGACATCTTGGGTCATCGGTCGTGGTTTGTCTCAAATGCGAGTGACACGATGTCTAAGGTTGCTTCACGAGGTGGAGCGCTCTTGCATGTCATCCTTTCCTGTGGCCACCGGTTGTCCATGTCCATAGTGCTTTGGGGGAGCATCCCAGTAAAAAAGGGCCTAATGTGAAGCACATTAGTCCCTTTGTAACTGAACCGACACTAATGGTACCGGTCCAACGGCTAGCGGGCGGCGCTCATTAGTACCTTCATGCGAACCTTTAGTACCGTTCGTGCCACGAACTGGTACTAAAGAGGTGGTGGCGGGCTGTTGTCAGGCTGGGGCCCCACCAGCACCTTTAGTACCGTGTTCATGCCATGAACCGGACTAGAGATGCACCTTTAGTACCGGTTGGTTAGACGAACCGGTACTAAAGGTCATCCTATATAACCCCCTTCGTCGAGCCCGAGTGCTCTGTTCTTCCCCTTTCCCTCTCCTCTGTTTTCTTCCTCTTCCTCTCGAGCTCACCACTCCATTTTGGCCAAAATTTATGAAGATTTGAAGGCACCCCATCCATCCAAGTGATCACAAAGGTTGGCAACTTTGTCCTTTCATCTCTCATTGCTAGATTAGCTCTTGCAATCTCTTAGTATAGTGATTTGTGGGTTTTATTTTGGAGGAATTATTGTGGTATTATTTGATTTATATGCAATTTGAGGTCAAAATACCTCTTAGTTTGCATATGTAGGTGTTTTTTACTTAGGTGCCTTCCCGTCTCTCCGTCCTAAACCCCCGATCCGCCCGCCATCCCTCGCGCACCCACCTTGTTCCTCTTGTTTCTATCTTTTTTAATAAAAAAAATCATGTTTGTGTGATTTAGATATATAGTTACTTGTATAATTATCTTACCCGTACGTTGTTTGTTATACATAGTGCCATGGTTTTGATATCCGTCCTCGTCGGCCCTCGCCCGGGTTATGATTCGGATGTGGTATATTCTCTTTTATAACTATTTGTTGCATTTCGTGTTTATGACAAATTATGCCCATCAGTTGACATAGATATTTTTATCTAGGAGGTATGTGAACTGGAAATTCCAACCGACCCTATTGTCGAGAGGTTAAATTTAGTTGAAAGAGAAAATGAGTATTTGAAAGAAAATTGAAAAGAATTGAGGGGAGAAGATGTGTTGGAGTTGCATTTGCTGATGTCGTCGATGATCACAAGATCAAGATGGAGAAAATGCGCTTGAAGATTAGAAATATTAGAAAATATGCCATTGATAGTGAGGCTTGATATCATTATGCTGTTGGATCAATTGTTACCTTAGTTGCGATCTTGATCGCATTTGTTGTTGCATTAAATGCTTTAACTAGAGAGTTATTTGTATGTTTGTTTTATGAGAATAAGTGTTGTATGAACTTTATGTATGAACTTGTATTAATTTGGTCTATTCGGTGCTGTGTAATGAAGATGACGGCAATGGATGTACGATGACCGATGCTCTCTCCAGTTTGTTAATGGCGTGCAAACTTTTCTGCTTGTGGCTGAGGCAAACAAGCGGGCGGGATGGTTTTATGTATTGTCCATGTGCTGGCTGTAAGAATGATTGGAGTTACTCTAAGTCAAAAACCATTCACGTCCACCTGTTTGAGGCCGGTTTCATGCCCCACTATAATGTTTGGACCAAGCACGGAAAGAGGGGTTATGATGGAAGACAATGAAAAAAGAGCGACACACTATCCTGGCCATGGGTTCCACTACTAGAAAAAGCCTGCTAGTGGCGCACCAGTTTTGCCTACTAGTGGCGCACTACACCACGCCATTAGAATTAATACTAATGGCGCACCAGGACGCCATTAGAATTAAATACTAATGGCGCACCCTGGTGCGCCATTAGTATCCCCACCGTGCGCCATTAGTAGGCCTCGCGGGGCCATATGTACCTTGTGCTCTGGGTTACTAATGCCGCACTTGTATGTGGTGCGCCATTACTAAGTCGATAGTAATGGCGCACCACATAGAAGTGCGCCATTAACAAATATTTTTCATTTTTTTTTTCAATTTTTTTTTCAAATTTTTTTTTCATTTTTTTCTTAATCTCGGTCACTATGGCTTAATCTCGGGTCAATATGCTTAATCTCATCAAGTCAATCGCACTAAGTGTCAAACTTCCCGGAAGGTCCACCCATCCTCACACTACTCAAGCCCGAGCACGCTTAACTTCGCAGTTCTATCCAACCACCAGCACCACCTCACTAACAAGCACTTGTTGATATCTATGATATCAATCCTATTAACCTTGTTGATGTCTGGACTTTGTTCATGTTCATTATGTGATGAAATTTTGGAAAAATATTTCAAACTTCCCGGTCATATTACGTATCATATTTTGAAAAAAAATTCCAAAAAAAAAATTCGAAACCAATTTTTTTCTTCTGTTACTAGTGCGCACCTAGCAAATGGTGCGCCATTAGTAAGTTTGATTTTTTTCCATTTTTTCCCCTCTAGATCTTAAAGCTCCTTATCTTTCGTTTTGTTAGGTTTTTTGGGATTCTGAATGTTTAACGGGTTTGCCCCAGTTAAATTCGGATGTACTTTTCGGTAGATGATTTTTCATATAAAAACTTTTTCATCGGAGTTCGATGCAAAAGTTATGCCCATTTTACAAATTCTCGAGAGATTTTGCAAAAAAGTCGAAAATTCATGTTTGTAAATTTTGCTAACAACTAGACCACATATCACATGGGAATCTTATTTTCTTTTTATTTTTTTGACATTTCTATCATTTTCTTTTATTTTTTTTGAAACTGAAAAGGCGGTCCACGGGGGGGGGGGGGGGGGGGGGTGCATTTGGTGAATAAATTGTAAGACTCAGAAAGTTAGTAATGTCGCACCACATAACAGGTGCGCCATTAGTAACCAGGGTTACTAATGGCGCACCACGTAACAGGTGCGCCATTAGTAACCACCTGTTACGTGGTGCGCCATTACTAGTTTTGCAAAAAAAATAAAAATAAAATGTTTAGTAGTGGCGCACCAGTGGATAGTGCGCCATTACTAGTTTGAACTAGTAATGGCGCACTGTACCCAGATGCGCCATTACTAGTTTGAAAAAAAAAGTTAAAAAAAAATTTGTTAGTAGTGGCGCACGGAGTGTGTGGTGCGCCATTACTAGTTAAAACTAGTAATGGCGCACTGTGCCCTGGTGCGCCATTAATAGTTTTGGAAAAATAATAATAAAAAAAATTTGCTAGTAATGGCGCACCGTGTGTCTGGTGCGCCATTAGTAATGAGGACACTAATGGCGCACCTGTATCTGGTGCGCCACTACTATATAGCAGTGGCGCACCACATACATGGTGCGCCATTAATGTCCATATCAGCTATAGCCCTTTTCCTAGTAGTGTTCCCTGAATACGATGGTATAACAATGGGGGAAGAAGCTGAGCCGGCAATGCGGGAAGAAGCTAAAGAAGAGGCATCAGATGAGCCCACTGATGATCTAGGTCGGGCCATTGCCGATGCAAAGAGAAACCGCGCAAGTGAAAAGGAGAAGAAGAAGTTGCAGCGCATGTTAGAGGATCACAAGAAATTGTTGTACCCGAATTGCGAAGCTGACAAGAAAAAGCTGGGCACCACACTGGAATTGCTGCAATGGAAGGCAGAGAATGGTGTATCTGACAAGGGATTTGGAAAGTTGCTGATAATGTT
Organism: Thinopyrum elongatum; assembly: GCA_011799875.1. Lineage (NCBI taxonomy): Eukaryota > Viridiplantae > Streptophyta > Magnoliopsida > Poales > Poaceae > Thinopyrum > Thinopyrum elongatum. The sequence goes on from CM022297.1 coordinate 467,793,530, forward strand.
AAAGAAGATGCTTCCAAAGGACAACGAATTGCCCGAGAGTACGTACGAAGCAAAGAAGGCTGTCTGCCCTCTAGGATTAGAAGTATCAGGGTTTCGGATGAAAACTCATCTGTTACAAAGGCATTTCATTTTTTTAAACTTATTACAACTCCAGACTTTTTGGGCGTTCAGTATGCACCATTGAAAGCCACGTCATCAACTTTCAACCCTTTCTGACTTCATTTGCTATTTTTCATGCATTTACTGATTTTTTTGAGCTAAATGACCACTAGTAGAAAACAGGGCTTTGGTCCAGGCTGGGCCAGCCCATTAGTCCCGGTTCAGTCATGAACCGGGACCCACGGGGGCATAGGTCCCGGTTCGTGAGGCCAGTGGGCCGGCCGGGCCTCGCGGGGCATTGGTCCCGGTTCCAGCCACGAACCGGGACCAATGGGCCTCGCTCCTGGCCCACAACCATTGGTCCCGGTTCGTGGATGGAACCGGGACCAAAGGACCCCCTTTGGTCCCGGTTCCATCCACGAACCGGGACCAATGAGATGCCTATATATACCCCCTCGCCCGCGAGCAGAGTAGTGGAGTGCTCTGTTTTTTGGGCCGGCCGTGGGAGGGCTTTGTGGTGCTCTAGCTCACCTCCTATGCACATGAGGTGTTCGATGAAATGCCCGAGCCACACTTAAGCTTTCTTCTCTCGAAGCTCCTTGTCGAAGCTCCATTTTCCTCGAGATTTGTCAAGATTTGGCGGTCCATCCTCACCGCCGTCGATCGCCCGCGCCGATCTCGTCGCCGGCACCACCGTGGTGAGCCTCTTGGTCTTAACTTCTTTGTAAAAGAAAAAAGTTCTTACTTGTATGATTAAGATAGATACTTGTGTAATTTTCTTACTTTTATTATTGTTTGTTATTATATAGTGCGATGGTTTTGGTATCCGCCTCCATCGGCCCTCGTCCTGTCTATGATTCGGATGTGGTATATATTATCTTTTATAACTATTTGGTTCATTTAGTGTTTATGACAATTATGCCGACCAACGTGACATAGATTTTTTTATCTAGGAGGTATGTGAACCGGAAATTCCAACCGACCCTATTGTCGAGAGGTTAAATTTAGTTGAAGAAGAAAACAATTACTTGAAGGAAAAATTGAAAAAATTGAGGAGGAGAAGATGATATTGGAGTTGCATGTTGCGGGTGTCGTCGATGATCACAAGATCAAGATGGATAAAATGCGCTTGAAGATTAGAAAGATGAAAAAATATGCCATTCATACCGAGGCTTGGTATCATTATGCCGTTGGATCAATTGTTACCTTAGTTGCGATTATGATCGCATTTGTTGTTGCATTGAAATGTTTTACATAGTTTCAATGTATGATTTAATTAGATGCTCTGGAGAGCTATATGTTATTCAATGAGAACCATGTATGTACTTTGATTTTAATGTGATGATGAACTTCTATTAATTAATTTGGTCACTTCTGTATTCATGATGTTCTGTAATGGTTTTTGACACACTTAATTATATATAATGCACGCAGATGAACCGACAATGGATGTATGGTGACAGACGCACCTCCGAGTACATTAAGGGCGTGCATAATTTTCTCGAAGTGGCTGAGGCAAACAAGCAGAATGGTTTTATGTGTTGTCCATGCCCTATATGTGGGAATACGAAGTCTTACTCTGACTCGAAAACCCTTCACACCCACCTGCTTTATAAGGGTTTCATGCCACACTATAATGTTTGGACCAAGCACGGAGAAAGAGGGGTTATGATGGAAGACAGCGAAGAAGAAGAAGATGATGACAGCTATGTGCCCCCTGAATACGGTGATGCTACAACGGGGGAAGCTGAAGATCAAGAGGAACCATACGATGTGCCCGATGATGATCTTCGCCGGGTCATTGTTGATGCAAAGAGACAATGCGAAAGTGAAAAGGAGAAGCTGAAGTTCGATCGCATGTTAGAGGATCACAAAAAAGGGTTGTACCCCAATTGCGAAGATGGCAACACAAAGCTCGGTACCACACTGGAGTTACTGCAGTGGAAGGCAGAGAATGGTGTACCTGACAAAGGATTTGAGAAGCTACTGAAAATATTGAAGAAGAAGCTTCCAAAGGATAACAAATTGCCCGACAGTACGTACGCAACAAAGAAGGTTGTATGCCCTCTAGGATTGGAGGTGCAGAAGATACATGCATGCCCTAATGACTGCATCCTCTACCGCGGTGTGTACGAGGATTTGAACGCATGCCCGGTATGTGGTGCATTGCGGTATAAGATCAGACGAGATGACCCTGGTGATGTTGACGGCGAGCGCCCCAGGAAGAGGGTTCCTGCCAAGGTGATGTGGTATGCTCCTATAATACCATGGTTGAAACGTCTATTCAGAAACAAAGAGCATGCCAAGTTGATGCGATGGCACAGAGAGGACCGTAAGAAAGACGGGAAGTTGAGAGCACCCGCTGACGGGTCGCAGTGGAGAAAAATCGAGAGAAAGTACTCGGAGGACTTTGCAGGTGACGCAAGGAACATATGGTTTGGTTTAAGCGTGGATGGCATTAATCCTTTTGGGGAGCAGAGTAGCAATCACAACACCTGGCCCGTGACTCTATGTATCTATAACCTTCCTCCTTGGCTGTGCATGAAGCGGAAGTTCATTATGATGCCAGTTCTCATCCAAGGCCCTAAGCAACCCGGCAACGACATTGATGTGTACCTAAGGCCATTAGTTGAAGAACTTTTACAGTTGTGGAATGGAAACGGTGTACGTGTGTGGGATGAGCACAAACAACAGGAATTTGACCTGCATGCATTGCTGTTTGTAACCATCAATGATTGGCCTGCTCTCAGTAACCTTTCAGGACAGACAAACAAGGGATACCACGCATGTACGCACTATTTAGATGACACCGAAAGTATATACCTGGACAAATGCAGGAAGAATGTGTACCTGGGGCATCGTCGATTTCTTTCGACCAACCATCAATGCCGAAAGAAAGGCAATCATTTCAAAGGCGAGGCAGATCACCGGAAGAAGCCCGCCATCCGTACCGGTGATCACATACTTGCTATGGTCAATGATTTACAAGTAATCTTTGGAAAGGGTCCCGGCAGACTATCTGTTCCGAATGACGCTGAGGGACGCGCACCCATGTGGAAGAAGAAATCTATATTTTGGGACCTACCCTACTGGAAAGACCTAGAGGTCCGCTCTTCAATCGACGTGATGCACATGATGAAGAATCTTTGCGTGAACCTGCTAGGCTTCTTGGGCGTGTATGGGAAGACAAAAGATACACCGGAGGCACGGGAGGACCAACAATGTGTGCACGAAAAAGACGGCATGCCTCCAAAGCAGTATGAAGGTCCTGCCAGCTACGCTCTTACCAAAGAAGAGAAGGAAATCTTCTTTGAATGCCTGCTCAGTATGAAGGTCCCATCTGGCTTCTCGTCGAATATAAAGGGAATAATAAATATGCCAGAGAAAAAGTTCCAGAACCTAAAGTCTCATGACTGCCACGTGATTATGACGCAACTGCTTCCGGTTGCATTGAGGGGGCTTGTACCGGAAAATGTTCGATTAGCCATTGTGAAGCTATGTTCATTCCTCAATGCAATCTCTCAGAAGGTGATCGATCCAGAAATCCTACCAAGGTTAAGGAGTGATGTGGTGCAATGTCTTGTCAGTTTCGAGCTGGTGTTCCCACCATCCTTCTTCAATATCATGATGCACGTCCTAGTTCATCTAGTTGACGAGATTGTCGTTCTGGGCCCTGTATTTCTACATAATATGTTCCCCTTTGAGAGGTTCATGGGAGTCCTAAAGAAATATGTCCGTAACCGCGTTAGACCAGAAGGAAGCATCTCCATGGGCCATCAAACAGAGGATGTCATTGGGTTTTGTGTTGACTTTATTCCTGACCTTAAGAAGATTGGTCTCCCTCAATCGCGGTATGAGGGGAGACTGACTGGAAAAGGCACGCTAGGAGGGGACTCAATAATATGTAGGGACGGGCATTCTTGGTCTCAAGCACACTACACAGTTCTACAGAACTCTACCTTGGTGACCCCGTATGTCGATGAACACAAGAACATTCTGCGCTCCAAACACCCGGAGCAGTGTGACGACTGAATTACATGTGAACACATCAGGACTTTCGGCAGTTGGTTGCAAACACGTCTCAGGGGTGACAACACTGTTTCTGATGAGCTGTACTCGTTGGCCAGGGGACCATCTTCGACTGTATTGACTTACAAAGGGTACGCGATAAATGGGAATACATTTTACACAATCGCCCAAGATCAAAAGAGCACCAACCAAAACAGCGGTGTCTGCTTTGATGCAGCAACCAAGAGGGGAAATGACACATATTATGGTTACATAGTGGACATATGGGAACTTGACTACATACATGATTTTAAGGTCCCTTTGTTTCAGTGCAAATGGGTCAATCTGTCAGGAGGCGGGGTACAGGTAGACCCACAGTACGGAATGACAACATTGGATCTGAACAATCTTGGGTACACAGACGAACCATTCGTCCTAGCCAATGATGTGGCGCAGGTTTTCTATGTGAAGGACATGTCTACCAAACCGAGAAAAAGAAAAGATAAGGAAGCGAATACATCATACGACGAGCCAAAGCGCCACATAGTTCTTTCAGGAAAAAGAGACATCGTGGGATTGGAGGGCAAGACAGACATGTCTGAAGATTATGAAAAGTTTCATGAAATTCTTCCCTTCAAAGTCAAGGCTGACCCAAGCACCCTGTTAAACGATGAAGATTATCCATGGTTACGGCGCAATAAGCAAAGGACACAAGCAAAGAAAAAGTGAAGACTTTCTTTCCACAACTATTATGATGATGCCTTTGATCTAGAATATCACTGCAGTTACATGTGAAGAAATGAAATGCCTTTTGTAACAGATGTGTTTCCGTATGAAACCGTGATACTTCGAAAGAGATTGTCCATTTTGTACACGAAGTGCATCCAGTTTTTGCCGTAACCCTCTCAACTTTTTAGCACATGCTATGTGGGTGAAATGATGATACCATGCCAACTTTCAACTTCTTCAGAATTTTTTTGTTTGAAACTTTAATAGCAAACTAAAATAACAAAATTTGTTTTTGATTAAAACGGACATTTCAAATAACCTAGAAATTACCAAATTGAATTTAATGATAAAACACAGTAATAATAAATAGCAGGAAAAACAATCACTCAAAAATCTATTTTTATAGTAAAGTTATTCACAAACTAGTGATTCACACAAATTTCAAAAAATTCAAATTTAAACTATTCAAATTGGAAAACTAATGGCACTAACAGAAAGTTTATAATTTTTATTACCTAAAAGCAAAAAGAATCACTGAAAAACAGTAAATATTTTGCTGTAAGTAGAAACAAAGTAAAATAAATAAAGCAAAAAAGAAAACAAAAAACTGAAAAAAAATAAAAAAAATGCCACCTACTGGGCCACCACGGCCTGAATACGACTAGAAACCCAACCATGGGCCAGGATTCAGGCCCGCAGCAGGCCCATTAGGCCCACAGGCAAGAGCGACAGATTAGGCCCGATAGCCTGCAGTTGAGAGGAGCTCGAGAGGGTGGGCGCAGCAGCGCTTATAAACCACTCTCGAGCTCTCTCAACTAGCGAGGTGGGACTAAACATCCCACCGCACCGCGCCAGCGCAAGGCCTTTGGTCCCGGTTGGTAGCACCAACCGGGACGAAAGGGGTGCATTGGTACCGGTTCGTGGCACCAACCGGGATCAATGCCCCCCTTTAGTCCCGGTTGGTGCCACCAACCGGGACCAAAGGTCTCTGTTTCCCGCCCTTTGGGCTGCTGAAAACTAACCGGGACCAATGCTTCGTCTATAAGGAGCACTTGTCAAAATTTTCATTCAATTCGTCTTCGATCCCTTCGACGACGCCGCCAGGCGGCCCCTCTGCCCAGCCGTCGCCGTCGTCGCCCTGCCTCCGACGCCATCGCCACGCCGCCCCTGCCTCCAACGCCGTCGCCGCGCCCCTGCCCTGAGCCCTCGTTGCCGCGCGCGCCCCTGCCCCTGCCCCTGATGCCGTCGCCGTGTCGCCCCTGCCCCGAGCCCTCGTCGCCGCGCCGCCCCTGCCCCGCGCCGTCACCGCCCCCGCGCCGTCACCGCCCCCGTGGCGTCACCGCCCCGGTCCACGCCGCCCCGCGCTACGTTTCGATGTTCATATACATTTTTTTTCATATACATTTTTTTCATATGATTTTGTTAGATGATGTTGATGATAGATGATGTATGCTTTTTTTGTTCATATATTTTTTTTTGTTCATATGATGATTTTTTTTCATATATGTATTAATTTTTTTAATTAGGTTGTTAGTAGATATCGATTTTAGGTTAGTGCATTTTAGGTTAGTTGATTTAGTGCATTTTAGGTTAGTTGTACTGTTAGTGCATTTTAGGTTAGTAGATTTTAGGTTAGTGGAGAGGGAAAAGGAAAATAAGGAAAAGGAAGAAAAGAGGAAGAAGGAAGAAGGAAGAAGAAGAAAAAGAAGGAGAGGAAAAAGGAAAAGAAGAATAAGAAGAGGAAGAAGGAGAGGAAGAGGAGAGGACGAAGAGGAGAAAAAAATAAGAAGAGGAAGAAGAAGAAAAAAAAAGAGGAGAAGAAGAAGGAATAGAGGAGAAGAAGAAATTCTCCTCTATTCCTTCTTCTTCTCCTCTTTTTTTTCTTCTTTTATTTTTTCTTCTTCTCCTCTATTCTTTCTTCTTCTCCTCTTTTTTTTCTTCTTCTTCCTCTTCTTATTTTTTATCGGGAACGAGGGTGTCGAGGATCGCCGAGCGGTCGAGGGTCGGGAACTAGGGTAGAGGGTCGAGGGTCGCCGAGGGGTCGAGGGTTGAGGGTCGAGGGTCGGGAACTAGGGTAGAGGGTCGAGGGTCGCCGAGGGGTCGAGGGTCGGGAACTAGGGTAGAGGGTCGAGGGTCGCCGAGTGGTCACCCCAAACCCTAGAAGCGTTGTCGAGGCCACGCCAAACCCTAGAAGCGTTGTCGAGGCCACCCCAAACCCTAGAAGCGTTGTCGAGACCACCCCAAACCGTAGAAGCGTCGAGGCCACTAATTAATATTCCTTGTTGTGATTAGCTAGCTAGGTCTATGTTTGCCACTAATATATCCATCTCTCATGTTTGTATATTAATTGCCATGTTGTAATATTTGCAGAAACTATGGAGCAAAGAGACTTGGAAACAGAACAGTTGTTGGGGGACATAATCCTCGGCGGAGGTGATGTCTTGTCGTATCTCAACGACACCGATGGTCTGGAAGGAGAGGGTGAAGGCTCCGGTGATCGAACAATGAAGGAGGAAGGACATGATCATGATGGCTCCGGTGACCGAATGCCGGTGGAAGAAGGAGACCGTGATGACGGCTCCGGTGACCGAACGGAGGAGGGAGCTGTTGCAAAGTCCGGCGAGGTATATATATTAATTAAGCCTGTGCTGACTAGCTAATTCATGCATTAATTGTTTTGATATGTACATATATTAACTCTTCTTTCTTCTTTTATAGCCCTCTAGATCGAGCCAAACTTCGGTAACGAGACGAGGCCCGAAGAAAAGGTTGCGCCAGGATGAAAGGTTCACGATCACAGCAATCTCGGACGATGGCCAACCGATTGAACCCAGGCAGACCAAGGATGCATTTTCTGCTTAGTGCGGGGCTATTGTTAGGGACATGATCCCGATCAGCATCCAGCTATGGAATAAGCCTAAGAACGAAGACCCTCAAGTTTCTTATGTCACCGATAGACAGAAAGATGATCTTTGGACCTCGCTGAAGGCAAATTTCACCCTACCGCCAGAGGAGGATCCGGATACGCCAGTTATAGAGCCATTGGTCAAGGCGTGTGCTCTTAAGAAGATGGCAGATCTATTCAGGAGGTGGAGGAATGAGTTGAAATCAGCGTTTGTCGACAAAGGGAAGACTCTAGAATTCACCGGCCGATTTGAGAAGATAAGGGATCACTGGCCCGCATTTGTGGCCTACAAGACATCGGACAAGAGTAAGAAGATGTCTGAGACAAATAAGATAAATGCTGCAAAGAAGAAGTTTCACCATCGCACGGGGTCAGGTGGTTACCTCAAAGCCTGGCCGCTATGGGACAAAGCTGAGAATGACCTGCTTGCTAAAGGGGTCGAACCAGAGACATTGAACTGGCCAGACCGTTCAAGGACTTGGTTCTTCGGGGTTGGGGGAACCTTGGACCCTGAAACAGGAAAGTGCGTTTGGACGGACGAGCAACTTGCAATACCCATCAAGAAGCTTCAGAAGTGTATCGCCGCAGTGCAGCAAGGGACGTTCATTCCCAACAGGGAGAATGATGAGCTGACCGAGGCCCTCGGGAATCCTGAGCACCCTGGACGAACACGAGGCACGCCAGGCTCCGTTGCGTGGAAGGTTGGGTTTCCCGGCGCAGGCGGTTACAAAACTCGGGAGAGGAAGAGGAAACTAGAGCTCACCGAAATGCAGAAGCTGAATGCAAGAGTACAAAAGCTAGAGGAACAAGTTGAGAGCCAGCGAGCTGCCGGAGCTACCCAAGAAGCTACCCCGCCATCTCAGTGGAGAAGCAGCGTGGCTTCCACCGAGCCCGTTCAGCAGCCTGACTTCACGGCTCCTAGCTACCCCGTGGATGCTATCAAGGAGGCTCAACATTGCCAGCTTATGACGCAATGGCAGAACCTCAAAGTCAAGGCGGCTGTCGGCTCTGTTGCACCTCCTCAACCCGACGGAACTTTTCACTGCCGTCCGATTCCACATGGTTATGCTGTTGTGATGGTGGATGAAGTAACAGAGGGATTTGAGGAGCTCGAGCTTGACCACCCTACAGGTGAAGGGGAGACTCAGCTGGGTCTTGCTCTGAAGACTCCATGTCTATGGCAGAAGGAGCACATCAATCTTCCGAACTGGACGCCTCCGCCTCCTCCTCCTCCTCCGACGAGTCAGGGCACTCCACCTCCTCCTCCTCCGGTGAGTGATCAGGGCACTCCGCCTCCTTCTACGGCTCCTACGGCATGTGAGGCTGGCACTCCGCCTCCTTCTTCGCCTCTTCCGGCGCGTCGGAGCAGTCCGCCTCCTCCTCCGCCTCGTCAGCAACATAGGAAGACAGACGCCGCCGCTCCGGCTCCTCCGGCGTGTCGGAGCACTCCGCCTCCTTCTCCGCCGCGTCAGCCATGGCGGAAGAGAGACGCCGCCGCTCCGGCGGCTAGCAGTACAAGCAGAGGCGGGAGGCAATTCAGATACGGTCCATCTCTCAAGCCTCTAGAAAAATTACCATATGAGAGGACCGACAAGGAAAGCGAGGAAATCTGTGCTGCCGAACTGAGGGACTTTTTTGCAAAGAAACCTCCACCTCCGAAGGAGACGATAGATCCGGTGAAAGCGAAACACACTATCGATGCCCTAAAGCGACCACCACCGCCTCCGCCAGATGACAACTATCTCCACTCTCTTAAGAAGACATATGCACATACGCGCTGGTCGGGAACTACTTCCAGTGATAAAAGGTTAGAAGAATGAATAAGTGTGAAAAAAATTCCCCAGCTCGGCGAACAGGCGAACCAATCATGCCCCCCGCTCAAGGTGTCTAGCGATATCATCGCTAATCTGCCTAGGATGGTGCCTGGTACCAATCCTGATGATTACCTGGGTGATGATGTGGTGTTTGATATGTTAGAGGTGGACGAATTCAGATACCAGTATGGGAAGCCTCTCGTCAAAGATGGAAGTCGTGCTCTAACAACGATGATGCGAAAATTCCATAAATGGTACATGGAAACCTACAGCAACTCTAGGATGGATGCTTTGACGATGAGAATTAAAGAGGAGCACGACTTCGTTGGATTGGATTATATTACTGTTGATTTTGATGAGTTTTTCCAGTTATACAATCAAAAGGCCCTCGACAAATCAATTGTGACTTGCTACTGTCTGTAAGTACTACTTCTGTAATTAAGTCGCTATATATAGCTCAGCTCAGCTCTTTCATTGCATTATATATAATTATCCTCACTATATTATGCAGATTGAAGATCGTCGAATGCAGAAATGCACAAATCTATGACATTGGGTTCGTTAACCCAAATGTCATACATGAATGGACGGTTCAAAAGAATGTCGAAGAAACCGAGGCCAACTTGCTACAATCATTGCTCAAAAATCAAAACAAAGATAAAATACTCTTTCCTTACAACTTCAAGTGAGTGTTACTGTCTTCTGCATATTCGGTTTCCCTTATTACTCGAGGTTATAGTAATGTAACTGATGAGTTATGCATGCGTGCGCAGCTTTCACTTTATTCTGCTAGAGATTAAGCTTGAGCGGGGAGTAGTAACCGTCTTAGACTCGAGACGAAAAGATCCCCAGGAGTATGCGGACATGACTGAAATGCTCTAGAAGTAAGTTCAATCGATCATTATGGCACCAGATCGGCAACTTTGTTCATTTCCTGATATCAAGTAATTATTTTCTTTGTCTGGCAGGGTTTGGAAAGAGTTCACCGCAAGAGCTCCGGGACTACCGACCGAGCTGCGATTTACACACCCGAAAGTAAGTACTACTACCTAGTTCCGCGCATCTCCCATTGATTCTAGCTAGTTTCATCAATACCATTTAGCATGCTTGCTTATCAGTTTGATTGACCTTTATTTCTCGTAAAGTGCTTGTGGCAGGAAGCCGGGAATGATTTCTGTGGATAATACGTTTGCGAGTTCATCTACAACGCGACAGCCTTTAATAAGCGGGGGTACTCTCAAAAACAATATGATGTGCGTAAGCAAAAATATTCACAATTTTATTTTATTACCATCATTTGTGTTGAGTTTCATTCATACACATATATTGACCCTCTTCTTCAATTTAGATCTGGCAGCTGCGGGATGAACTCCTACCACAAGATCGCATACGAGCAATTCAAGAGGAATTGGCGGGATTCTTTCTTGACCACGTCATCAATCCAGCCGGAGAATACCATGTGGAAACTGACTTTAGATGTTAGGGATTGTAAGAGATCTTATATTGTATATATGTAGCTAGTAGCGTCGGATAGATATACGAAAACTTGTTGTTCGACCAATCTCTCGGAGAAGGAGAGGTCGATCACTTCTATCTGTATATGTTCATGACGATCTTGTGTACTTAATGGTTCCTTCATTTGCTTACTAGCTAGCGTGTCGAGTTCTCTCTATACGTATAGTACCTAGCGTCGACCAAGCACGGAGATAAGAGAGGTCACTTCTCTCTATTAGCTAGCTAACACAATATATGAAACCCCTAAATTAACCCTCCAAAACCCCCAAACCCCCCCCTTTAAAAAAAACAAAAACCCCAGCTCCTGAGCTGCTGACGCGTGGATGCTTTTTGGTCTCGGTTGGTGTTACCAACCGGGACTAAAGGCCCTCCTGCCCGGGCTCCCCGCGGCGGCCACGTGGTGCACCTTCTGTCCCGGTTCGTAAGCGAACCGGGACTAAAGGTTTTGGGCTTTAGTCCCGGTTCCAGAACCGGGACGAATGGGCCTCTGGAATCGGGACAAATGGGCCTTTTTCTACTAGTGGACCCTGAAATTGAAAAGCACTACAAATGAACTCTGAAAAGGTTGAAAGTTGGCATGGTATCATCATTTCACCCACATAGCATGTGCAAAAAAGTTGAGAGGGTTACGGCAAAAACTGGATGCACTTCGTGTACAAAATGGACAATCTCTTTCGAAGTATCAGGGTTTCGGATGAAAACTCATCTGTTACAAAGGCATTTCATTTTTTTAAACTTATTACAACTCCAAACTTTTTGTGCGTTCAGTATGCACCATTGAAAGCCACGTCATCAACTTTCAACCCTTTCTGACTTCATTTGCTATTTTTCATGCATTTACTGATTTTTTTGAGCTAAATGACCCTGAAATTGAAAAGCACTACAAATGAACTCTGAAAAGGTTGAAAGTTGGCATGGTATCATCATTTCACCCATATAGCATGTGCAAAAAAGTTGAGAGGGTTACGGCAAAAACTGGATGCACTTCGTGTACAAAATGGACAATCTCTTTCGAAGTATCAGGGTTTCGGATGAAAACTCATCTGTTACAAAGGCATTTTATTTTTTAAAAGAACCTAAGTATTACCAAATTGAATATAATGATAAAACACACTAATATTAAACAGCGGGAAAAAGAATTACTGAAAAATCTATTTTTAAAGTAAAGTTATTCACAAACTAGTGATTCACACAAAATTCAAATAATTCAAATTTAAACTATCCAAATTTAAAAAATACTGGCACTAACAGAAAGTTTTATATTTTTTTTACCTAAAGCAAAAAGATTCATAAAGAAACTCTAAATAAAGCAAAAAACAACTCAGAAATAAAAGAAAATAAATAAAGCAGAAAAGAATAAAAAAGAAAAATAAATAAATTAAAAAAACCCGGCTACTGGGCCGCCACGGCCTGCATACGACTAGAAACCCAACCTCTAGTTGGGCCAGGATGCAGGCCCGTACGGCCCAATAGGCCCCACAGGGCAGAAGAGTTGCAATAGGCCCACAAAGGCCTGCTTAGAGAGGAGCTCGACACGGTAGCCGCGGCGGGGCTTATAAACCGGTGCGAGCTCCTCTCAACTAGCGAGGTGGGACTAAACTTTGTGCACCACGGGTGGCAGCGCACCACCTTTAGTATCGGTTGGTGGCTCCAACCGGTACTAAAGGGGGGGGGTCTTTAGTACCGGTTGGAGCCACGACCCGGTACTAAAGGGGTGCGCTTCCCGCCGCTTGGCCTGGCCAAAACAGACCTTTAGTACCGGTTGGTGGCCCCAACCGGTACTAAAGGTCCATCCTATATATACAACAATTCAAAATTTTGCAGTTTCATCTCCCACTTCCTCTCTGCTTTCGACATCGCCACCGTCCCCCGTCGCCACCCCCGTCCCGCGCCGTCGCCGTCCCTGTCGCCGCCCCCGTCATGCGCCGTGGCCGTGGCCGTGGCCGTCCCCGTCGCCGCCCCGGCCCGTCCCCATGGCCGCCCCCCGTCGCCGCCCTGGTCGCCCCGCTGTGAGCCCCCTGCGCCATGGCCGCGCCCTCGATCATCCGATCGAGCCCGCCCGCACACACACACACATTTGTCTTAATTATTTTCTGCTTTCTGTTTTTTAGTTTTTTATACTTTTAGTTATATAAATGTTAGATTAATGTCAAAGTTTTAGCTACATGAATTAGATTAATGTCAAAGTTTTAGCTAGATGAATTAGATTAATGTCAAATTGTTAGATGATCGAATTAGATATATTAATGTCAAATGTTAGATGAATTAGATAGAAATGTTAGATTAATGTCAAATGTTAGATGAATTAGATGAATTAGCTAGATAGAAATGTTAGATGAATTAGTTTTTTATACTTTTAGTTATAGATGAATTAGATATATTAATGTTAGATGAATTAGTTTTTTATACTTTTGTCAAATGTTAGATGAATTAGCTAGATATATTAATGTTAGATGAATTAGCTAGCTAGCTAGATATCATATGTGTAACACCCCCTGTATTAAGCTACAGTGATCACCCTTTTGATGAGGCCATGTCATCATGATTAATAGTGCATAATCATCATTAGCATCATATTGCATTTCAACTCCTAAGTCAAATTCAAATTTAAATGAAAGTGGGATATAAAGGTTGTCCAACATAGAAACTAAAATGTCAGATAAGTAACAAATATTCCAGAGGCTATTCTAAAATTGAAACCAACATCATTGGAATTGGATAAGTGACTCGAACAACCTCAAACAGTGGATGAAGATAATATTTAATAACCATTTATTAAATCTGAAATAAATATGGAATTATGTTTTGTCCAAACTAATTTTAGTTGTTAAGGAATAATGCACTGGTATTTATGAAATAGGTCACACTTTTTACAAAAACCATTTGGGGCCTAAACATTTAACAGTAGAGAAAAGAGAATAAAGAAAAGGGAAAAGAAACAGAAAAACAAAAGAAAAGAAAAGGCCCCCCTGGCCAACTGGGCCAGGCGGCCCAGCTGGCCGACCCACCTGGCCCAACTGGCCGGCCCAGCCCCATCCCCTGCCTTATCCCCATGGGGGGGGAAACCCTAACCAGCCACCACCCCACTTCCCCCCTCTCCCGATATATCCCCCCCCTCTCCCCCGATTGGATCGGGATCGAGAGGTGGAGGTCGCCGCGACGCCCCGACCCTGCCGCCCGACGCCGCCCCGTTGCCATTGCCGTTGGACGCCGTCGCCGGAGCGCTCCCCCGCCGGCCTGCTTCTCCTCTCCGCCGTCGTCCCCGTCATCCACCTCGCGCGCTACTGCCACGATCCCTACGCCCTCCGTGAGCCGCGCCCCTCCCTCTCCTCCTCTCTCCCTCCCCGCGCCGCTGCTTGCGTCGCCCGCCTGCGGTGGCCTCGTGCGTCGCGTGCCCCGCGCCACCGCGCCCCCCCCCGCGTGCCCCTGCCGGCGAGCCCTGCCGTCACTCGCCCTCCCCACTGGTGCCCTTCGTCGCGTGCGCACTCGCCGCATCGCCGCTGCCCCGCTGCGTGGCCGCTCCCTTCTTCCCCCTTGGCACACTCACCGCGTCCCGCGGCTGTGCTCGCGCCCCCGCCACTGCCTGGGTCGCCCGCCATGGCCGGCTCCTGCTGCTGCCGCGCGCTGGTCTCGCCCCGCTCCGGTCCACCACTCGACCGCGCCCGTCGCCCCCTGCTGCGCGCGCCGCCAGTCTCGCCGTGGCCTCACCGCGGCCATCTCCGGCGCTCGGCGCCCGCGCCGCGTCGGCGCCCCTCCGCTCCCGCGGGTCATCGCCCGGGTCGGGCGCCCGCAACGCCCGAACCCGCTATGGCCCCCCTGACCCAATGACATGTGGGGCCTAGCCCCTGGAACATTTTAAAAAAAAGAAAAAAAAGGATTAAAAGAAAATTATAAAAATATTAATTAATTATTTATTTAATTAGTTAACTAAATTAATTAACTTAACTAATCCTGATTAGATTAACCTAATTACTGATTAAAGTAATTAATCTGTTTTAGTTAATCTCAGTCAATGACAAACGGGACCCACACGTCAGTTGACCAGTCAACGCCTCTGTTGACTGCTGATGTCATGCTGACGTCATCAATTACTGTTTCGGATAATGTTGAATTAAATAATTAATTAAAATTTCAGAAATTAATAAAAACTTTAGAAAATCATATCTTTTAAACCGTAACTCCGATGAAAATATTTTATACATGAAACTTGCTCAGAACGACGATACGAACCCGGATACGCCCTCGGTATCTCCGTCAGACGCCCGCAGCTATGAGAACGTTGAACAATTAGACCGATTTCGATAAATGAATAGTGTCCAACCCTAATTAAATAAATCCGAATAAATTCCTAAATTAACTAAATCGCTTAGTTAGGCTGTATATCACCCTGGCCCTGCGTTTAGACATGTCATGCATCCCTATTGCATTATTGCCGTGTGTTTACTGTTTCTTCCCCCTCTTCTCTTCGGTAGACTACGAGACCGACGCAGCTGCTGGTGCCCCGACCGACTACGTTGTTGACGACCCCTACTTGCCAGAGCAACCAGGCAAGCCCCCCCCTTGATCACCAGATATCGCCTATTCTCCTCTATACTGCTTGCATTAGAGTAGTGTAGCATGATACTGCTTTCGGTTAATCCTATTCTGCTGCATAGCCTGTCATTGTTGCTACTGTTGTTGATACCTTACCTGCAATCCTAAATGCCTAGTGTAGGATGCTAGTTTATCATCATTGGCCCTGCATTCTTGTCAGTCTGCCTTGCTATACTATCGGGCCGTGATCACTCGGGAGGTGATCACGGGTGTATTCTATACATATATACATACTATACAAATGGTGACTAAAGTCGGGTCGGCTCGAAGAGTACCCACGAGTGATTCACGGATTGGGGGCTGAAAGGACCTTTGTCCCCACGGCCCTTTGTGTGGATCTTTGTGGCGGAGCGACAGGGCAGGTTGAGACCACCTAGGAGACAGGTGGGCCAAGCCCTGGTCGGCGTTCGCGTTTACTTCATAATAACACGTTTAACGAGATTGGATATTTGATCTGAGTCTGGCCACTGGCCTATACGCACTAACCAACTACGCGGGAGTAGTTATGGGTATCCCGGCGTCGTGGTATCAGCTGAAGCCTTCTTGACGTCAGCGACTGAGCGGCGCGCGCCGTGTTGGACCGCGCTAACGTAACCGCCGTGATCGTGTGGGTTGCTAGGTCTGCTCGCGGCCGCGTACGCAACGTGCAGGAGCGCACTGGGCGATGGGCCCAGACCCCAGAGTGCCTAGGATTAGTCCGGCGTGCTGACCTCTCTGTTGAGCCTAGGTGGGGCTGCGACGTGTGGATCTTCCGAGGCCGGGCATGACCCAGGAAAGTGTGTTCGGCCAAAGGGGATCGAGCGTGTTGGGGAATATGTGGTGCACCCCTGCAGGGAAGTTTATCTATTCGAATAGCCGTGTCCCTCGGTAAAAGGACGACCCGGAGTTGTATTCCGACCTCATGACAACTAGAAATGGATACTTAATAAAACACACCCTTACAAGTGACAGATATAACCCGGTGGTCGCTCTCTCGCATGGTGGCGACGAGAGGATCGACGGGTAGGATTATGCTATACGTTGTTGTTTGGTTAACTTCCAACTAATCTCTTCTATTGCTTCAAGATGGAGGCTGCCAGAAGCGTAGTCTTCGACAGGACTAGCTATCCCCCTCTTATTCTGGCATTCTGCAGTTCAGTCCACCGATATTGCCTCTTTACACATATACCATGCATATGTAGTATAGATCCTTGCTTGCGAGTACTTTGGATGAGTACTCACGGTTGCTTTCCCCCCTCCTTTCCCCCTTTCCCTTCTTGCTGGTTGTCGCAACCAGATGTTGGAGCCCAGGAGCCAGACGCCACCTTCGACGACTACTACCACCAGGACGGAGCCTACTACTACGTCCAGGACGCCGACGACCAGGAGTAGTTAGGAGGATCCCAGGCAGGAGGCCCTGCGCCTGTTCGATCTGTTGTATCCCTGTTTGTGCTAGCCATCTTATGGCACCTTGTTTAACTTATGTCTGTACTCAGATATTGTTGCTTCCGCTGACTCGTCTATGATCAAGCATTTGTATTCGAGCCCTCGTGGCCCCTGGCTTGTATTATGATGCTTGTATGACTTATTTATGTTTTAGAGTTGTGTTGTGATATCTTCCCGTGAGTCCCTGATCTTGATCGTACACGTTTGCGTGCATGATTAGTGTACGATCGAGCCGGGGGCGCCACAATATGTCAAAGTTTGAATTTTGACATATGCAACATTTGATCATATATCAAAGTTTGATCATATGTCAAAGTTTGAATTTTGACATATGCAACATTTGATCATATAGAATTTTTTGCACATCCAGAATGGCGCCATTTTGTTAAATCCCTTAAAGGTTAAGAGAATCCGTTATGTTACATTTGCATATAGAATTTGTATATAAGAAATCACAATCCAATCATTTAAAAAATGTTACATTTGCATATAGAATTTGTTCTCGATGTCAACGATACCCGGCCCGCATCCTCGCCGTCGACCCGTTCGCGACGACGTCCTGCTTCAGAGGAGTCTTGTCCGGGACTGGGCTCCGCCGGGCTGGCACTGGGAGGTGCTACCTTCAGGGGCGCGCCGCTTGGTGAGGAACCCGGCCCCGGGTCCCGTCGTCGACCCGAAGCTCCTTTGGTGGCGTTCGCGTGGGCCACTTTCGGTGCGGAGGGAGCCGGCCGCGCCGGAGGTGGTACGTCGCCGTGTCAGGGAGGAGGACGAGCATGTTCGTCGCTACATGGCTGTGTTGGACGTCAGATTCTCCAATACCTGGCAGGTTCTTCGGGGATCTCACCCGAGCTATAATCCTGTGATGGTTCCTTCTCTTTGGGTGTCCACCGCCCGCGCCTCAGGAACCTTGAGTGAACTAGATTATTCGATAGTATTCGATCTATATTAGCTAGCTAGTGATGTATTCGATAATATTCGAGACGATGTATTCGAGATTATATATATTATTCGATAATATTCGAGACGATGTATTCGAGATTATATATATTATTCGATAATATTCGATACGATGTATTCGAGATTATATATATTATTCGATAATATTCGAGACAATGTATTTGAGATTATATATATTATTCGATAATATTCGAGACGATGTATTCGAGATTATATTCGATGATGCATATTATGTACTATGATTCAGTTTTTCCTTATTGATTGCATGCATGCATTGTAATTTGAATACTAAATTGTTTTATATTTATTCTAGATTAGTTAAATAAAAGCTATGGACAATACCGGCAGAGAAGGAGAGGATGCCCTATTCAACATCATACGCTCATCCCCTCGCCCAGATGAGTTTGAAGAAGATGACGGCTCGCAATATCTGAACCCTACCGGTGAGGGTATGATATTTGATGAAGACGAACGAATAGATGAAGTCCAGAACTATGATTATGATGACGAAGAAAATGTTGATCTTGAAATAACAAAGACCGGCGAGGTATATTTATATAAGCAGGCATCTGGTGATCATCACATGTTTTAAATGATTTGTATATATATTAACGAATCGATCTTTCTTCTTTCAACCCTCTGGATCGAGCAAATCTTCTACAGGCAGCAGGACAGTGCGAGGCCCGGCCAAAAAGTTGAAGGATGGCGTAAAGTACAACATCGATGCCATCAAACCTAATGGCGAACCAAGCGAGCCTAAGAAGAATGCGGGCAAGTTCGTTCGTCAGTGCGGAGTTCTTGTGAAGGACCAAATCTCGATCTCCATTCAAGAATGGAAAAAGCCAGCAAAGGAACATCCAGATCTTACTTTTGTTGACCAAAGAGCAAAATATCAGCTTTGGGAATCTCTCATGTCACATTTCACCCTACCAGATCATTTCACAGATGCAGATGTGCAGAAAGTCAAGGACGCTGCTCTTAGGAAGATGGCGGTTGCATTCAACAACCACAAGAAAAGTATATGGGCCAAGTACGTCGAAGGAGGAAAGAAGACTCCAGAATTCACGGGAACACTGGAGAAGCAAAGAGATCGCTGGCCCGCTTTCGTGAAATTCAAGGAATCGGAATTAGCCAAGGAACGATCAAGAATAAACAAGGTCAATGCCGCGAAAAAGGAGCATTACCATAGGCTGGGGCCAGGTGGCTACGCGGTGGCCCGGCCTAAGTGGGATAAGGCTGAGTAACAGATGGTGGATGCAGGGGTCATTCCATTTACATTGAGCTGGCCCTCCAGGTGCAGGACTTGGTTCTATGCGCATGGGGGGACGTTGGACCCAAAGACAGGCAAGGTTTTGGAGAAGGCAAGTCTTAAAGGAGCGGACCTCAAACTACTTGTTGCAATAGAAGAGGCTCGAACGGGGGTGTTCACGCCCAACAGAGAGAACAACGAGCTTACGCGCGCCCTGGGAAATCCTGAACACCTGGGAAGAACACGAGGCAAAGGCGTTGTTCCGTGATATGAGGGGTTTGAGGACTGGAACGCCGACTACAGAAGCCGTGCGAGAAAGAAGATGGAGGAGGAGAAGAAGAGGAAGCTGGAGGAGGAGCAGAGGAAGCAGGAAGCAGAACGCCTTCAAGGCCTAGAATCAGCGCACGCAGAGTTGGCACTCCTATTCCAGCGGCAGCAGCAGCAGATCGACTCACTTAGCCAGGAAAGGGGGTCTCAGCAACGGCAGCAGCTAGCGGATCCAGCATTGGATAGCACCGTCCCATCCATGCCGAGAAGCAGTGTGGGTTCCGCCCCGGGCGAGGCACTGCTGGATAGATACCCTGTGGATGACATCATGAAAAACACTAATTGTGAGCTACACTTCAAAATGAAGAACATATCCATGAAGGTGGCGGACCCCATTGCTTATACAAATCCCCCTGAAGCAACCTTCCATTGCAACCCGATTCCAGCTGGCTATGCTCGTGTCGTGGCTGATGAAGTGGTGGCACAATATTCGGGGCTAGAGCTTGACATTCCTGGAGGTGACGACGAGCACACACTGGGAGAGTCCATACATCATATCATTCTATGGAGAAAGGATTGCATCATCTTTCCAAGGCCACCGACACCGCATCAGCCAACTCCTCCTCCAAGTCCGCCACCGCGTCAGCAGACTCCCGCTCCTCCAAGTCATCAGCCACCGCCTCAGCAGAGTCCTGCTCCTTCAAGTCCGCCAACGTGTCAGGCCACTCCTCCTCCTCCAAGTCCGGCACCGCGTCAGCCCAGTCCTCCTCCTCCTCCAAGTCAGGCACCGCGTCAGCCGTCTCCGCCGCCTCAGCGGGCTACGCCGCCTAAGCAACAGCGGAAGAGAACCGCCGCAGCTATGGTGGCTAGCGGTACAAGTACAGGTACAGGAGGTAAGAGATTCCAATTTGGTCCAAGCCTCACGCCTCTTCCGAAGAGGCCTTACGACCTGACTGAGGAGGAAAACGAAGCAGAAGTGCAAGCCCAAGTGAGGGCCCATTTTGGACCGAAACCGCCACCGCCGCCAAAAGAGAAAGTACCTGAGCATGTCATTGACCACTTTATTCGTATGGCTGAACCACCAGCTCCCAAGCCTATTGACTCAAACTATGAGCGCCAAATCAGGAAGGCATATCAAGCACAAAAAAAGAAGCAGTCGAGCTCGAGCTCCAGCCAAGCAGCTGCCAAAAAAAGCGGGAAAATTGTTCCCCAGCTAGGAGAACAGGCGGTGCAATCGATCCCCCCATTCATTATACCAACATATGCGAGTACCGGCACCGATCAGCTGGTAATAACCGACTGTAACACCCTGGATTTTGCCCATTTTCTTTTTCTTTCGATTTTGGCTTGGTTTTGCTTTTCTGTGGCTTAGTGGTCTTGAAACCTGGAGAGATCACCTTTGATTCCTCTCCCCAGTGGCTTGTCAATCTCAAAATCATCTCAAGACCTCGCCATTTCCATCCTGGACTAATCCCAATATTCTTTTCCTTGGGGATATTCCTTTTTCTATTAAAGGAATAACCCTATTTGCCCTGGGTTGTGAAGCAACCCACATTTCCATCATTCAAAAGATTCCCAAATAATTCTCATAAATTGTTTGGGTCATATCTTCCTCAGATATGTTAAAACCTTCCTTGCCATGTTCAAAAATATTCCACCAATATTCCTTTTCTGATTCTGCCCCAGCTGGCAGTTTGTGAAGCAAGCACCCTTTATATTTTCTTGCTTGCTCTCAAACTTTTTGTGCACTCTTTCCTATCCACATCATTTCCTCATGCCAAAATTCAACTTCATTTGGTTAGTAAATCTCCCTTGGCTAATTTCCTAAGTGTCTGGCCAACTGAAGGCCTAATGAAGGAAGTACCAGCTAGGAGTATCCAAATGAGTTGAAATTTTGCAAGCACATTCATATGCTCAAATAATGACTCTCCACCAAGTTTAAACCCTATCCAATCATCTATGTGAGCAGACCATCAAATCTTGGTTTCTGGTTATATTTTCCTGTTGTGAAGCAACTATATTTTATATTGCTTCATAATTGCTGAAAATTTACCAGAGCCTTCTACTACCATATTATTCCTCTCCACCAAATTTGGGATCAATCTAGTTAGCCAGTTTTCCTCAGCAATTTTTCTTAGATTCTGTACAAAGAGGATGTGTGTGAAGGAAGTACTATTTTGGCATGTCGAAATGGTATGAAAATTTTACAGAATCTTCATATGACCAAATCATCAACCTATGCCCATTTTCAGCCTAAGGCAACACTTGAGGTGAGTGCCACTTCAAGATTTGCAATTCTGGCCAGTAAGAGCATTTGAACTGCAAGTGCTCTTTATCTCCATCCAATTAGGCTGAAACATTGCAGAGATGATCACCTTAGCATGTGATCACTCCATGCCAAATATCAGTCTCTATCTCCTCTTGGATTTTCCTCACCACAGCGCAAACACCTTGCTGGTGCATTGTAACCAGGCTCCCTCTAGTCAATTCTTGGCTTCTTCTGATGATATTTATCTTCTAGGCAACCTTGGGGAGTAAGGTCTTCACCCCAGACATAGTGAGCCAGCCTCTCTGGTCCTCCCCAATCAAGTCCACACGGTGACCACGTGTTTGACTTGCCAAACCGCGCCCTCTGTACATGGGACCCTTGGCCTCGTCCGTTTCCTCGCTCGTTCGACACCACATCATGTCCAGTGGCTTTGTTTCATCCTCGCCCTCGCTCTGGACCCCTCTCCCCCCCTCTCTCGTCTCTTCCTGCGCAGTGCACAGCCGCGCCCGTAACATGGCCGCCCCTGTCGCCGACGTGACCGGTCGATGGAGCCCTCCCGAACCTCCCCGGCCGCGCCTGAACCCTCTCCGCCCTCCGTGAAGCTCGCGGATGCTTCTCCTCCCCTCCAGGCGAGCTCCCGAAGCATCGGGACGCCGGTGCACGTGGCACCGTGGCCGTGCCCGGACCTCCTCGTCGCTCGCCTATATAAGGGCCTTCCGAGCCTCTCCCTAGCTCACCACCACACTACCCATCCTCGACTACTCCTCCCCGACCCCTCCTCTCATCCCCGGAACCTCTCCTCGCCGCAAATCGCCGCCGTGGCCGCCGCCGGTGCCCGGCTCAATTCCGGCGAGCCGGGGTTCTGCTCTTCCTTCCTCCCCCTCCTGAGGCTTCCACCTCCACTGCAGAGCCACCCCAGCGCCCATCCCCCTCCTCCGGAGGCCTCTGGCCGCGAACCCACCTGCACCCGGCGCTGCGGTCCGCCGTGTTCGACGCCTCGCCCTCCTCGTTGCTTCCCGGCGGCCCTGGTAGGCTCAGGCGGGAGCGGCACTCCTCCCTGAGGCCATCGGTGTCCGCACCCTCGCTGGGGATGGCCGGAGCCGCCGAGCCCCTCGCCGGCCAGGCCCAGCCGCGCCTCTGCCTCGCCCCTCTTTCTGTTCTGGTCGGGCGCGAGGGAGGAGGGAGATGCCCCTGCAGGCGGGCCCGGACGTCAGTGGCTCCACCCCCCACCGTTTTTTAAAAAGGCAGGGCAGCTGTGGGCCGGCCCAAATGGAGCAATCGGCCGCACGACTCGACCTGTGCCTCAGGCGCTGTTTGCTTTTGGCCCAAAACGACCCAAGTGAACAGTGCGATTTCTTCTTATCAGTGGAATAACTATCAGGGACCCCGTTGTGAATAAAATATTTATAGAAAAGTCCTTGGCAGAAAAACCACTATATCTCTTTATCCGTAACTCCGATTGAGGTGATTCTAGCGCCCACGTCTTCGTCTCTTCGAGCCCGTCATGTTGGTGTCATTCTCATACTGTCTTGACACAGTGGAAATGACCCATTTGCCCTTGCCGTAAACAGCCCCCTCCGAGAGAGAACTGTTTCCGGCAACTTCTTCCGCGACCTTTCCGCACTCCTTCCCGGTGGTTCCTTCATCTCCAGGCAAGCCACAACCCTCATCTGCATAATTGCATTGCAATATCATAGTTCAACTAATTATTCTAATAGCAAGTATGATTATTTGTGAGAGGGATTGGATTATGCAATGCCTGAGTAAATTCTTGCATAGGTAACTATCATGCTGGATTGTTAGTGACTAGTAGTTTACCCACTTGATGATGCCATGACATGGTTAGATTAAGAGATTACTGTCTATGATTACTTTGAGTTTCATCCGGCAGTTTGTGGTTATGAATTATTAGCAGTTGCTTAAGCATATCAGTGATTGGATTATTAGTTGGTTGATCTCGAGTCACCTGTCCGGGCTTATTCGTGCAACCACATTTGCCGGTATGGGACGGCCTTGACTTGGTCTGATCGCGTGCTCTTTCACCGGTACCTCCAAAGAGGGAGGGTTATGCGTGCGTGCTGCCCTGATCAGGTAGACGACGATAACCCTGTGAGCCCAGTTGAGTTGTTTGGGATCCCGTCCCCGTTTGGGACAGTTTAGTTTGGCCACGACGGTGGCAGGGTGTCACGAGGTGACATGGGGCCACCCAAGGATTGACTCCGAGGGAGTGTGATTGCCGGTGGTACGATGGAAGAGTCACGGGTCAGGCGGGTTTCGTTGGAGCAATGTTGGTCCACCCGAATGGGATCACGAGGTCAGTGCTCCATAGTGTGGGTAAAGTGCGCAACCTCTGCAGAGTGTCAAATCTATTCGAATAGCCGCGTCCACGGTATTGGATAGCCCATCCAGACCTCACTAGGTGGTCAACCATAGTAGTGTTGATAATGATGGAAGAACTTGTCTAAGAATGAAATAGTTGGTCATCATGCCAGTGGCAAGTCTTGGTAACAATATCGAGGATTATGGTTGGGTGTTCTTGGAGTGATCACAAGTTGGTCACCAGAATGCAGGGAGAGTAGCCTGTCATTGCTAATTTCAACCATTCCTTCGGCAACAGTAAATCTTGACCTAATCTTGATTTCTATGATGTTGTCTTGCCTTAATGCTGGTGTTTGTTGTGAGCTTGCGAGTACATTCAAAGTACTCACCTGGCGTGTCATGCCAGTTTGCAGGTCATGCCATGTTTGCTTGTTTGCTTGAAGATGTTGAGATTGCGAGCTAGGATACGCGTTCCAGCCAGAGTCCCTGCGGAGTGGAGTCCATCACCGCCGACGTTGTTCCGTTGCCGAGAGATACTCCGCTTCCTCAGGTTGATCCGCTATTAGCATAGAGCTATCCTGAGCAGGCGTATTATCGCCGTGCCGATGTAATCATTGTATCCTTGTAACCTTATCCATAGTAATAAAAAGCTGATTTGTTCTATGCCAACAATGCCGTATTCCAGGAGACTTGTCCCTGGGCTGGAATACGGGGCGTTCCGGTTTTCTCTGAGCCGGGGTGCCACACCGACGCTCATAGAAGGATGGCTGAAGAGTCCGGTATCACTGTTTATCAACTCCTAGAGATCGAGCCCATGGATATGATTAGAGAGGAGGACATAAAACGGAAATATGCCCGCGGCGAACCCATGGTCAAGCCTGAGGAGGTCAAGAAGCTCTCAACGAGAATGTATGAATTGCATGAATGGTACATGAAAATTGCCAAGACTACCAATCGAGAGTCCCTCATGGTGAAAGTCAAGCCAGAGTATTACTACCATGGGAAAGATCTGTATGTTGAGTTTACAGAACTGTTTCAGTTATTCAATCAAGACGCACTCGACAAATCTATCGTCAGTTGCTATTGTCTGTAAGTGATTTCTTTCTGTAATTTAAGTCTCAAGCTGCTAGCTGTAGTGCTCGTTGATCATTACCTGTAATTATCCTCACTATATTCTTTTCTGTGGTATTATGCAGGATGAAGATCTATGAAATGAAAAAAGCTGGACGCTATGGCATTGGGTTCATTGACCCAAATACCATTAATCAAGAGACATGGACGCATCCATGGGAACAAAAAGACACAGAGAAAAGCTTGCTAGAGTTCTTGAAGCTCCTAAATACCAATCGAGATATACTGCTTCCTTACAACTTCGAGTGAGTCTCACACTGTTTTGTACTACAAATTCTGTTTTTGCTTACTAGCTAGATGTTAATAAGTGTATAGGGTTTAGGGTAGTTGATGAGTGTTAGTCACATGCCCGCTTAATTTATACATGCAAACGTGTGCGCATGCAGTTTTCACTGGATCTTGTTAATCATTCAAGTTGAAGATGGAAAAATTGAAGTACTGGACTCACTACTTAAACCAGTTACTGAGTACGAAATCGTGAAGGGGATAGTCAACAGGTAATTTCAATCATTATCGAACTATATATGTCGGCCTCTTTAGTTCGTCATTTCCTGATATCAACTAATTAATAACTCCTTTATTCATTTTCTTTGCCGGCGAGCAGGGCTTGGGAAAAGTTCATCAAACAGGTTCCAGGCACTTGGAAAGAAAAGCTGAAATGGTATCGACCAAAGGTAATTAATTAAGTAGTACTAGCTAGCTACCATCTCTTTAATTCTAGTTTTAATACCATTAATTATCATGCTTGATTGATTATTATCTGATTGAATTCTATTCTCGTAAAGGCCATGAAGCAGGCGCGGGGGACTGATTTATGTGCATACTATATTTGCGAGAACATTCGCATGATGGCGTCCGAAAGGAGCAGATCTGATAGACAGATATGGGTACGTTTGCCAGAACACTATTCATAATTTTTACATCATTATTGATATCTAATATATATACACACAACTAATACATGCATATTTGATCTCCTTCTTTAAAGTTCAACAAGATGCGGGATAAGCTCCTACCAACGGATCACGTACGAGCAATTCAAGAGGAAATAGCGGGATTTTTGCTCGACCAGGTCATAGATTCCAAAGGAGAATTCCATTACCCGCTACCGCAGTAATGCCTCCATGTAGGAGAAGTTGTATATACCAAATTGCATATATATATATATATGTATGTGTGAATGGTCGTGGGAGACATTCGATGATATATATATATATATATATATATATATATGATTGGTTCTACGAGAAATTCTATTTATATATATGCATAACGTGTACAATATGTAGTATCGTAAAATACCAGCAAATAAAAAAGAATTAAATGGAAAACACAAAATTAAAGGAAAAATAAATCATAAACCCAAAACCCCCCAAACTTTTAGTACCGGTTGGTGTTACCAACCGGTACTAAAGGTCTCCTAGCCCTCGGCGCTGGCTCGTGCCACGTGGTGGCCCTTTAGTGGCGGTTCGTGTTGAACCGGTACTAAAGGGGGCGGGGCCTTTAGTCCCCATCCTTTAGTGCCGGTTACAGAACCGGCACTAAAGGGCCTAATGAACCGGTGCTAAAGCCCGGTTCTGCACTAGTGATCTGCCATGCCGACAGTGCAGCGCCCTATGAACGAGGGCGAGAGGGCATGCCGACCTTCTTCGGAGGCGAAGACGGATGGTGTAACAACGATATGTGGCCTCGGGGATTTGATGACACATGGGCTTCCTCCAGCAGCAAGCCAACTCCCTGGCTTCGTCTCCTCTCTGGCAGGATCTCGACGTCGGCCGGAGGCATCATTGTTCAAGCTTCCGAGTTTGTGATGTACGATGTCTGTTAGCTGGCTCTTAGTTTCTTGTATCTTCCACTATTTGTGTTGTTGTGTTTGTTGTGTGGGCTTCTAGGGCTGTAAGGGCATCGTTGAGTTAACGCCACTCGACCTTGTTTCTAGAAAAAGGCCTCTTTGATTCACAAGAATTAAAAAATGCAGGAATAGGAAATACGTAGGAATAGAGTAGCATGCCACCTTGAATACAACATGATTGTAAGGGTGTTTGATCGTGCACATGAAAAAAATATAGGATTCTTTCAAAGAGGTTTAAGTGGATGAAAAAATTCTATGAAATCTAGCGCAAATGAATCCTAAAGGAAAAAAATATATGGTTTGCAATCATATGAATCAAACAACCTGCATAAGAAAAGTTCCTAAGGATTGGAATCCTTCAAACTTTCTTTGAGAATCCTTTAAATCAAAGAAGCCCAAAAGTGTAACTTTAGCGACAAGTTGTATATAAGAAGTAAAGAGAGGTTGCTTAGACTTCATGCATTGGCCGACAGGGCCACTCGTCATTAATGTCCTGGTCGTACAATATTCTGCTACCAAAAAGAAGTCAAGAGAGTTGCTTAGTCTTCATGCATTGACTGACCTAGCGGATTGATTGGTTGACGGGAAAAATCTATGGAGCATATGTACGCAAGATGATACTATCTTTCAAATGAGATTTTTTTTTCTTTATGGAGGGAGCACATGCATGCATTTACTGACCAAACGGACTTGTTTGTTGATTGATGAATTTTTTTTATGAGAATGCACGCCTACACAGTGAGAAAGGCATCGCGCACTTGTGCTTGAACTGAAAAAGCTTGAAAGGACGGAGCGACTCTTAGTCTCAGCTGACACGGAGAAACGCTTGTGGCCATTACAGCTTGCCGAAAACGGAAACCACTAACTTGCAAACGAACGACATAAGTAGCCAGTCCAGTACTATTGGCAGTGTGCACGCGTCTTCTCTGCCCCATGGTCTCTGGTCACTTCACTAAAGCCCCAAGCAAAGAACGAGAAGCAACGTTGATCGCCTCACTCGGCTTCTCTCTTTCAAACATGCATGCGTGCACGCATGTCCACCCAAATTCTCGCGGGCCATGGCATCTGTACTATGTTTATATTGGTTGCTCCGTTCTATATAATGTAGTGCGCATGGACTTTGACCAAGTTTATAATGACTACGACTAAATTTATAAAGACTACGTTATGAAAAAGAAAGAGTACTACTACTTCATTCTGCATATAAGAATTGTCTGAAGTCAAAGTTTGACTATATTTATATGAAAAAAATATCATCAGGTACAATACTTGCTCCGACCCATATTAACTGTCGCTGTTTTAGTACAACTTTGTACTCAAAATGGATTGGAGGGAGTACTAAAGTTATATAGTATGAAAATTAAATTCAGGATGCATCTAATGATAATGATTTTGTATTGTGAATGTTGATATTATTTCTATAAAGTTGGTCAAACTTTACGAAGTTTAATTTCAGACAAATCTTATATGCGGGGTAAAAAGAACCGGTGGGAGTACTTATTATTTGAGGGAAAAGTTCCAATTTATTCATCAAATATCATGACAACAAAAAGAACATCAGAAGTAATATAAAAAAAATTACATCCATGCCCATAGACCACCTAGCGACGACTATAAGCATTTGAGGGAGCCGAAGGCGCGTCGCCATCATGGCCCCTCATGCATCGTAGTCGGGCAAACCTTGTTGTAGTAGATAGTCGAGAAATCGTCGTGCTAAGACTTAAAATGACCAACACACCAGAACAACAACCGTCACCGATGAATCGAAGCGTAGATTGAAAGTATCCACCTGCAAACACTCGAACGCAGACACACGAAGATCGGATCCAAGCAGATCCGTCAAAGACAAACACCGACCGAATCCCGTGAGATCCGCTAGAAACATACCTCCACATAGATCTCACGATGCTAGACGCACCACCGGGACAAGAGCTAGATGGAAAGAACATTATTCCGTCTTTAGGGAGCCGTCGCCTCCTCATCTTCTTGAGCAAGACACAAATCCTAAACAAACTAAGGAGACACATAAAAATGAAGCAGGAGCCCTCCCACCAGCAAGGGCCGAGATCGACTGCACCACCATGGCCCTAAGGCCATAGTAAACAAGACGGATCAGCATCAGCACCAGCGAGAGGCGGAGAAACCCTGGCCGCTTGGGAGTCGCTGTGGAAAGGAGGAAAACGGTTAAAGTACTCGTACTGAGTTCTGCCTCGAACAGTAGATCCACCACTTTATCTTTGTTGCATTTGTACTAGCTGCTTTTTTCATCCTCCCTTTTCCATTTCTTCCTGCAGCACATGACTAGAAGAAGAATCGACCAAATCACTAAAGACTAAGCTAGATTACCGGTTAATGTCGGATATTAGTATCACTAATAATCTTTTCATTTTTATTTACTCCGTATATTAGTTTTGGTCAAAGTCAAGATTTGTAAACTTTGACAAAGTTTATAGACAAAAATATTGACATGTACAATAACAAATCAATACCACTAGATTCGTTATTGAATGTACTTTTGCATCATATATATTTGTTATGGTAAATATTTATATATTTTTCTATAAACTTGGTCAAACTTTACGAAGTTTAACTTCAGTCAACTCTAATATGCGGAGTAAATAAAAACGAAGGGAGTATATAACTAGCACACGGGCCCTTACAATGCAAGGGCACCATTTACATTATGCAGTGCCTTGTGTCTCATGCCTGCAATGGGTCCTGCCGCGACGAAGTCATGTGGTGCATGACCCCCCTATGTTATTATGTACATGTCAACTAACGAATATGACTCACATAAATCATCTCCTCCTTGTTATACACTGTATAGCACACGTGGGTGCTCGAATCATGAAGCCGACAGAGCCAGGAGCAGCTGTCATAGGGCTCAACATAATTGTTTTGACCCTTAATCACGATTACGAGTTTAACACGAAATGATCCATTTTCAAAAGTAGTCTATCGCTGGTGTACAACTTATATACCAAGGATAAGTAAATAGTATAGCTTTAGCAACAACTTCTCTTGAAAAAGAATAAGTAGAGAGAGGTTGTTTAAACTTTATCCATTGACTGATGAGGTCACTCGTTATTAATGCCTTTATAGTACTCCCTCCGTTCCATTTTATAGTGCGCCCTAGATTTCCGTGCCTCAACTTTGACCACAAATTTAACCAACGAGACCGACTGGGGCGGGAGCAAAAATTGTAAAAATGGATTCGTATTCAAAAGAAGTTTTCAATTATATAATTTTTACTCCCGCCGCAGTCGGTCTCGTTGGTTAAATTTGTGGTCAAAGTTGGATCTTGGGAACCGTGGGCGCACTATAAAATGAATGGAGGGAGTATAAGAATTGGCAAACCGACAAAAAGTCAAGATAGATTCCTTAGTCTTCGTGCGTTGACGTGATGAGAAATATCTATGAAGCATAGTACATCTTCGAGCGAGATTTTTTCCTTACAAAGAGAGCACATGCATGCATTGACTGACCGAGAAGTCTTGTCGATCATTGATTGATGGACAGAAAAAGTCTATGAAGATGTTCTTGGACAGTACCAATTTTAATGCCATCTACCCATTGTGAAGAGTGCACATGCAAGCGTGAAGAAATCTCCCACAACATGCTGACATCATATCATTAATTAGTAAATTCAATTTCTAAAACATTTTATTTTTAAAAAATCATTAATTTGATCAGTGATCCATTTTCATCGCAGGCTAAGGCGGCGCGCAAGTCCGCCCCGGCCACCGACAACGTCAAGAAGCCCCACCGGCCACCGCTTCCGCCCCGGCACCGTCGCACTTTGGGAGATCCACAAGTACCATAAGATCACCGAGCTGCTCATACCCAAGCCCCCCTTCCAGCGTCTCGTCCGGGAGATCGCCCAGGACTCCTCCGCTTCCAGAGCTCCGCCGTCTCCGCGCCGCAGGAGGCCGCCGAGGCGTACCTGGTGGGGTTGTTCGAGGACACCAACCTCTGCGCCATCCACGCCAACCTCTGCCCAAGGACATCTTAGCCTTTGTCCAGCGTTGGAAATGTATGCGTGCTAGTGTTTGTTCTTGCCATGTCGGATGTGTGTTGCCTCGTCTGATGCTACCATCTTGTTCCCATCAGCAATGGAAATGAAACTGTTGGCTATCTTTGCCTCGAACATGAGCTTTCCCTTTTATGTTCGTGAGCCTGTCCTTCCTAAAATTCTCTGATTTTAAGCTAAACTAACCATGCCACGCCAAATTTCGCAATTAAGTAAGCTGGTTTGCAGTCTCTGAACCTGAACGAACATCATGGTAATTGTCGTCTTCAGTTTCGAGTATGAACCAGTTGCATAACAGTACGTCAGTACCAGTATGTTTGATGTTCGGTGCACAGATTCTGCAAGTGTCTGGCCTAATGATACAGCAATCCTGCATGTGTCTGCCCTAGTGTTCCAGTCCCGTATCATCTCATAACTACATAGTTACTGTATATGTTACATGGATGTCTTTGTCTTCAGATCTTATTAGATGATTGGTTCAGAAACAGGCATCAGGCTTCCCCATTTTGATTGCAATGTTGGGTGCATCACCACGATTCAACTAACTGAACCTCCAAGTTCGTTCAGATTCTTTTTACACCTGTGGCCGTTCCAGGAGCTGAGCAAGGAAGTGCTGGCCACGATTGGTCAGAGTCTCATGCTGATCTTGGGTCTGCCGCTGTCGAAACAGGTAGCTGTTGCTCGATGTTTTGTTCTCAGTATAATTAGTACTCCCTCTTTAAAGAAATATAAGAGCGTTTAGATCACTATTCTTTACGGAGGGAGTATCATGGAAAAATGCAATAGTTGGATATACTGTTAGAGTACATATGCTGAAGATTGGGTACATGTAGGAGTATAAAGCGAAGATGTGTCCTATCGGAACATGTAAAAGGGCAGTTCACTTGTGAAATTTCATGCCGGTTTTAGCTAAGTTTCTCTGATTCTTAGCTTAATTATTCTTTGGCTCTGTCAAAAATATGTATCTAGTAATCTGGTTTGCTGCCTCTGAACCTGAATGAACAGATGTTAATATGCCAGTCCAGTTCGGTGTTACATAACCGTACCAGTATGCTTGTCTTGTCCGATAACTACAGGCGATCCTAAGCTGACATCATGCCTGCCGTTTTTGTCAGGATGGCTAATGCAGTTTTGATGCATGTCCAGTTAAGTTTACTTAATTTTGAACTTTGTATGGAGCAGATTTGGTAGGAGTAATTATTTTTTTGCTGTTTGTAATTTTATCCCATCATTGCCTGGCTTTACTCGATGTCAGTTCCTTTTCTTGCTTTGGACCCTGTGTGTTTGCTCATGAACTAGTATTATTGTGATACGATTGTTGCAGTACAAGTCACTACTATTTAGGAAGTCCAATTTTAAAAGTACATGTTAGTCCAGTTCCCGTAGAGAACCCATAAATCGCCGATAGGCTCTATATATCAGCCAAAGTTTGCCATAGTGTGTAAAATTCTCTTCTGACATGCCGCCGGTTCCTGAATTTCTTGATCTATCAGTGTCCTTCTCCGAACAATAATATATTGTGGATTTGTTTCAGCGGGCTCTATGTTTTTGTCAGCGACTTGATTAATTCAGCAATGACTTGGTCTCAATTTCAGGACATGTACCATTTTGGAGTGAAGTGCATCAAAGGTCCTCAAACTATTTCAAAGGTGTTACATAGGTCCTCGAACTATGAAAAGGGTCATTCAGGTCCTCAAAGTGCAATATGCGTGTCATCTAAGTCCTCAAACTATTTTAGGGGTGTCATGTAGGTCCTTGAACTATTTTAGATGTGTCATATATGTACACACTTATTGCACTTCAAGGATTTTTGAGGACCTGGATGACATTTTTCATAGTTCGAGGACCTATGTGACACCTTCAAAATAGTTCGAGGACCTAGGGTGCACTTCACTCAACATTTTGCAATGGTGTGATAAGTTATGACCATTTTCTTTGCTGGCTAATTAGGCTGTAAACAGAATATTTCTTCGTCAATCTTTGTGAAGGATCTATTGTAGTGTTGTGAGTGAAAATCTTTATAATGTGGTAATAAATTGTGTTCTTGTTTATCTTCTAGACAATTACTGCTGCAATCTCAAAGAAAAGTGAAGCTATCTTGAGTGAGATCCAGAGCCCAACTGAAGAATAAGTATGTGACGGTGGATGCGAAAGCAACTTCAGGCTCGAATGTGAGTTCTTTTCTTCTCCCTTTGTACCTGTAGCTTGCCTATTACGGTAATAACTATTACCATGTCTTCCACTTATGTTTACAAGCCCCGAAATTAGAGTCCCCTGTTACTGTATCAGTGATACAAGTTTCTTTTCCCTTCCGTCAGGTTATAACTACAGTCATTGTTCATGATCTGTACACACCAGGCTCTTGAAGCTTGAAGGGAATTATCTGTCGGTTTCCCCTATCAGAAGTCTACCCTTGGGAAGGTATTATCACGTTTACTTTTGTCAACTTAATCTGTTTGGTCTCCTCCCTTAGTTTGCCTCTCGGAATAAATGTAAGATACCGGGATGGATCGGTTTAGCTGAAACTTCCCATCATGCTTAGAACATCTATAACCGGGCATCCCAAACCCGTCTCAAACGCCCGAGTGGACGACCCGGTACCGGTAAAAAAACCCTATCCTGACGGGCACCTCAAATGGGCCGCAAATGAGGCGGATATGAGAATGCCTAGGCGCGACCGGGCGTGTCTGCCACGTCGGACTGACGATGGGGTCCCACACAGAATCGCCCAGAAACCCAATAGTCCGACGACCGTCTCCTCCGGTGGATGTGTGAACCCCGCATGGCGCCGCTTCGGCTCTCCGCCCGAGGCAAAGTCCGGCTATTTAAGCCGGCCAGCGTCCCCCAACCCTAGCCACATCCACCTCCTACCTCTCCGTGCCGCCAGCCCGAGCCCATCCACCTCTTTCCCACTCCGCCGCTCCTCCCACGCCGTCCGGCATCGCCATGGCTCGGCAAAAGAAAACGACGTATGATATGCTAACGCCGGAGCGCCGGTTCCAGATTGAGGAGGAGATCCGGGCGAGGCGTGCCGCCTGCATCGCAGCCGGCCTGCCTCCGGACTCGCCGGAGCCGGAGGAGCAGCCGGTTCCGTTGGAGGTGGCGGATCCGGAGGAGGACGAGGCGGAGCACCCAGAGGACGAGCTGGCGCCGACTGCGGGCTTCGGCATGGAGGACGCCATGCGGAGTTCGCAGTCGCCCAAGCAACGGAGATGGCGGAGCAGCATGCCATCCAGGAGTCCGTCCAAGATAAGGCCTATGTCGAGACTAACCGGTAGTTCATCCGGCAGGAACGAGCGGCGACCAACGCACTTTTCGCCGAACTTGACGCAGAGGCGGAGGACGAGGCAGATAAGCCGAAGAAGCCAGAGTTGCGGCGGCCGCCCATGTACCCGGAGCAAAGCACGGAGATAGTGGGCATCTCCAAGGAGGATTAGGGTACTATAGGTTAATCTACCTAGGATTT
Organism: Thinopyrum elongatum; assembly: GCA_011799875.1. Lineage (NCBI taxonomy): Eukaryota > Viridiplantae > Streptophyta > Magnoliopsida > Poales > Poaceae > Thinopyrum > Thinopyrum elongatum. Next base: position 467,828,158 of record CM022297.1, read on the forward strand.
CCTTGTTTGCATGCTTTGTATTGGTTTAAGGTTTCAAATATAAGGTATGTGGAGAGAAGTAAATTTGAGGTGTAACCTGTCACTGCCCGCGGACGCGCCGTGGGCGCAGTCATTTAAGGGCCCGAATTTGATGTCCGCGGCTGTAGATCCTCTTATGAAGTACACACATTTCCACCTCTAGAAGCAAGACAACATCTAAATCCATCAATACCGGCCAATCAACCTCTGCACGTTTTTGCACAGGATTGTGATGAACGGTCTAATACTATGCAGGTCAGGCACTTGTTATTCCACAACAAGCAACAATCACAGGGCGCTCCTAGTTGGCGCTCTAAGCGCCACTTTCCTAAACCAGCCCTCGCAGCGCATCGTGCGCCAGCCCAGGGAAGGAGGAGATCGCTGGTTCGGGGCGGTTGTTCGTTTCCCGTCTCGTGGTCGATAGTTGACCGGGCCATCTGACTATTTGAGAAATTATTTTTTTTAAAAAGAAATCACCGAATTTGAAGAAAGGTCCTGAATTTGAAAAAAGTTCATCGCTTTTGAAAAAATGTTCCTCAATTTTTTTAAAAAATCATCAATTTTGAAAAAAATTATTGATTTTGAAAAATAGTTCATTGAATTTGAAAAAAGTTCAGTGATTTTTGAAAAAAAATCATCAAAATTAAAAAACAGTTCATCAATTTTGAAAAAAGTTCATCGATTTGAATAAAAAGTTCATCGAAATTCAAAAAAAGTTCATTGATTTTGAAAAAAAGTTCATCAATTTGAAGAAAAAATTCACGTATTTGCAAACAATTCATCGAACAGGAAGATGAAAAAAAACAGAAAATGGAAAAGAAAAAAAGAAAAAGATAAAGAAAAAGTTGGTTGTTATCAGATGCAACAGGGTGGCAGGGTGGTTACAGGAGCCTAAATCTATGAGGCAGGTCGCGGGTTAGATACTTAAAAGTCAAAACGTGCGCTGTTTTTTGTGGATTTAAAACACGTTAGATGGGTCGCCCAGAACGGGGCGTCCGTTTGCAATATACACATTAACAGGCGCCTGAAGTGCCAAATAGGAAGCGCCACAGTCACAATCACAACAGGCAAGTAATATAACTTGATGTTGATCGATGCATCTGGAGATGATGCAGACGTCATTTCTTCCCTTGTTAGCGTGGCGCCGCGTGGTGCGATGATTCAGGTGGATCAACATTGTAGGCGAGGCAAGACAGAGCTGTGACGACGGTGCCGATGGGAGGTCTCGTGGTCGGCTGTTGGTGGATGCACATGGAAGCAACTACAAGTGCCTCCTGCAAATCCATGGACGGATACCGGCCCTGCAGCGTTGGGTCTGCCATCCGGCGGAACTAGCTCCTGTCCTTCATCAATCGTGTGACCTGATCCAACAAAGAAAAACATCACATCATTCACGGCCAAATCAACAAGAAGCAGCAAAGATATATATGTGAACCACGAGTTTGGCTAAATCAACTCACCCATGCGACAAGGTTCCGATCCTCGGTGGCCTGTGCACGGTCGAAGGCCCTCCGTCCCGTGATCATCTCCAGAAGTAGGCCGCTGAAGCTGTACACATTCAAATCAATGGTCACCTTCCAGGTATCTACTGTCTCAGGGGCAACAAAACCAAGGAAAACAGTACACCGGCCCTTTTCAACCTCTGCCAGTCGATACTGGGACAGCTTTGGGTAGTAGCCATTTCCGAGCAGGATGTCCGAGCAACTCATGGATTTGAGGTACACCACACCTTTGCCGTGCAGATACTCCAAACCTTTGGCCACACCGGCAGCTATGTTCATCCTTGTGTTCCAGTCTAGCGGTGCTTTGCCTGGAGACCGATCTGGTGAGGTGAGCACAGATCAATTCGATGAGATAGTTAATTAATGAGATCTCTTAATTAATTATTAACACAAACTCAAACGATCGATCGAATCATAGGCGGGATTTGCACCAATTAATACCATGGAGGTGACCTTCGAGAGAACCCAGTGGCATGTACTCGTGAACCAAGATCCTGTTACTGTGATGGCTTTCCGCGCAGAAGCCGACGAGGTTGATGACATTCGGGTGGTGCAGCTCGCTCAGCGTCATGACACGGGCAAGAAACTCCCTGTTGAGTTGCTATGATGATCCACTGTGTTCAACAGTATGCTTTATAGCAAGGGATAAGTATACTTTTCGTCCTCGAACTCTGCCGATAGTATAGAAATCGTCCCTCAACTACGAAACCAGCAAAACCGGATACTTTTCGTCTCTCGGGCGGTTTTTTTGAATTTACTGTTCACCGACGTATATATTTATAGTTTTTTCTTTGCCACGAGCTGCTCGAATGTCGAAACACCACGAAATTTTGCACGTGCCTTGCGCACCAGAGTATATTCGATGCTGTAAAATTTGAGATTTTTTTGATATGTTTTGCTATTTTTTTTTTCAATTTTACTGTTCACCGAGTTACTGTTCACCGCGTACTAAAACCGCCTGAGGGACGAAAAGTATCCGGTTTTGATAGTTCGAGGACTGAGTTTTGCTGGTTTCGTAGTTGAGGGACGATTTCTTTACTATCGGCAGAGTTCGAGGACGAAAAGTATACTTATCCCTTATAGCAACGACCTACAGTTTTCCCCTCAGCTCGATCATGGCATGATGGTGCATATACACATAAAACTAAGTAAGGAGAGAGCTAGTCAGGATTGTCACCTGCTTGCCGCTCTTGAGGTAGGCTTTGTAGAGGCTCGCCTCCCGACCAACCATGCGGAAGTGTTGTTTTAGTGTCAGCTTGATTTACGATTTGGTACAAAGCTGGATTTAATTGTTTAGCAAAAGCTTGTTTGAGACCGTAGCTTAAAAGGCACCATCCTTCCGTGGGTTCGATAACTCAGGGTCACTTCTGAGGGAAAAGGCGAGAATCCTTTCTGCTCCATTTTTGGATCACCCAAGGAAGTAATCAGTTGCCTCTTAGAGATCTGCATGTCTGTGGCCCTATAAAGAAGGACATGGGAAACGATCATCGTTATCTATCATTGGTGAATATACAAGGCAGACACAAACTCATTACAAACATAATCACTTGTAGACCATTCACAAGAAACATTCTTGAAATAGTTCACTTAACTTCCTTTATATGTTTCAAATAGTTCCCTTAGCTTTTGGGTTGCAGTTGGTCTTTGCGCCAATTGGCGCAATGAGTCATCTAGTGTTTATAAGAAAGGAAGACAATTGTGAGATTTCTTGGTGTTGCCCATGTTGAAGACACTTCCTCATTGACACTTAAATCTGCAATTGAGGACATGCTTATGACGTAAAATTTGTGTTTTGCAATGGTCCATGGGCAAGAATACAATGGGGCTAGTAACATGAAAGGTAATGCTAATGGCTTGAAGAAAATAATTACGGATGAATCTCCTTATGCCTATTATGTCCATTGCTTTGCCTATCAACTACAATTAACTCTTGTTGTTGTTGCTAGAGAGAGTGGTGACTACTTGGTTATTTCAGCAGATTGCATGTTCGTTAAATGTTCTAGGCTATTCTTGTAAAAAGTGGAGAGTGCTTCAAATAGCTCAAGTTGAGAAACTTATTGCTGCATTAGACTTGGATGAAGTAGAAACCGCGGCGGGTTTGAATCAATAAATGTGTCTTGGAAGGAAATGTGATACTCGTTGGGTCTCTCACTACAAGAGCGACAACCATGTTATCTATCTGTATCCCACAATAAGGCGCATTCTCATCAAGATTGGAACAAAAGTATAACGTCGCAGAGGCACTAGCAACAATGACTATATTGTCATCATTTAGGACATTTGAGTTGTTTTCATGGAACACTTGATGCAAGAAATTTGAATACACTGATGACTTGAGTAGAGCTTTGCAAAAGAAACAAGGATATATCATTAATGCCATGGAGATTGTTGATATCATAAAGTTTCACTTGCAATGCTCACGGGAAGATGAAGGATGGAATTATTTTATTCAGAAGGTCACTCTTTTTTGTATAAATCACATGATGAAAGTTGTTGACATGGAGGGTCCTTACTAACCTACTGGGAGACCTAAACGAAGGCCATTTAATGGCGCAATGAATTACCATGGCTTCAAGGTTGAAATGTTTGTGGGCGTTATAGGCATCTTCTAGAGCTAAATGTCATATGTGACGAGATAAACACTGAACTACATACTTGCATGGTAGCATTCAATCCACTTGATTTATTCGTTGCTTATGATCAAGAGAAGTTGGTTAGGCCTGCTAGAAAGTTTTATGGTAAAGATTTCACAAATGATGAATTGTCAAGACTTCAATGGCAATTAAGCATGTACATTTCTCATGTGTGTATGGATAAAAGGTTTAAATTTTGAATAATATATGCCAGCTTTCAGATGTGATTATTAGGTCAAGAAAGCATGAACAATTATATTGTTTACAAAATTCTTAAATTGGTGTTCATTCTTCTGGTAGCCAGTGCTAGTGTTGAAAGGGTATTATCCTCAATGAATTGTGTGGAGAATCAACTAAGGAATGAAATGACACTACTAGCGAAAACCTTATACACAGAAGCTTACCGGTAGCGTGGGTTAAAAAAGGCGCTACTGATATCCACCAGCAGCGCGGGGAGAACAAGCCCGCTACTGCTATCTAATTAGCAGTAGCGCGGCCCAAATAAAAGCGCTACTACTATAACTGCCACACCATTGCCGACAGGCTAGGTATAGTAGTAGCGCCCGTCTACAGACCGCGCTACTGCTAAGCAAATAGTAGTAGCGCGTTTTAAGGCGACAGCGCTGCAACTAAGAAAAGGAAAAGAAAAGGAAAAGAAAAGAAAAAAGGAAAGAAAAAAAGAAAAAGAAAAAAATGAAAGCAATAGCAGCAGCGTCTGTTTTCAGAAGCGCTATAGCTACTTTAGCTATAGCGCGTTTTCCCTACACGCGCTGTAGCTAACTTAGCTATAGCAGTAGTGCGTTCCGCCAAACAATGCTATAGCTAAGTAGCTATAGCGCTGTTGTAGAAACCGCGCTACCGCTAAGTTTGACTTACCCCTGCGCGGGTGTCCCTCCTTTCCCCAATTCCCCATTCTTTTCGCGTCTCCTACCTCTCCCTCGTAGCCCCTGCTCCCTCGCCGCCCTGCCTCTGTCGCCGTCACCGGAGCCGCCACCAGAGCCACGCGCCGTCGCCGCCACCGGAGCCATCCTCGTCCGCTCCTCACCGCCCCTGCCTCCCTCGACGCCCCTGCATCCCTTGCCGTCACCGGAGCCTCCGTAGACGCCACCGGAGCCACCCTCGACGCCCTCCCCGCTACCGTCTCCCCCGAGCACCTCCCCACCACCGTCTCCCCCGAGCACCCTCTCTGTAAGCCCCCACCCCTCCTCTCTAGGTTAATTTACTTAGGTGAATTTAGTTATGAACCCTAGGTTTAAGCAGAGTAGTAGTGGTACAGTAGGTGAATACTTTGCAAGAGGGCAGTAGGTTAATTTACTTAGGTGAATTTAGGTATGAACCCTAGGTTTAAGTATGAATCCTAGGTTTTGGTATGAACCCTAGGTAGCTAGGTTTTGGTATAAACCCTAGGTAGCTATTTTGATATATATGAATTTAGCTAGGTATCAAATTAGGACAAAAATATTATTCTAGGAATTAGCTAGGTTAACTAGGTTAACTAGCTAGGTTAACTAACTAAGTTAACTAGCTAGGTTAATTAGGTTCATTAGGTTAACTAGCTAGGTTAACTAGGTTGGCTAGGTTAGAGCAAAAATTTAGTTAGGGCAGTAGGGTTTAGAGCAAAAATTTAGTTTGGGCAGTAGGGTTTAATTAGGGTTTTTCTTTTCATAGATGTTTTTTAAAAGATCAAAATGAAGAAAATGTTGTAGCAGTGCTGCTAGTAGTATATAGTGGTACTAGTAGATGTTAATTAGGTTAGGGCAGTAGTGGTACTAGTAGATGTTAATTAGATATTTTTTAGTTAGGGCAGTAGGGTTTTACTAGGTTAATTAGGTTAGTAGTGCTGCTAGCAGTAGTGGTACAGTAGGTTAATTAGGTGAAGTTAAATGAATGACCTAAATGAATGAAATTAGTAGTTAACTGAATTTTTTTCATTTCATCATTATAGAGATCTAAAGTTAACTGAGTTTTGTTCTATTAGTAGTTAACTGATTTTTCTTCTACACTTTGGTTACTAGTGCTGCTAGTAGTAGTGGTACAGTAGGTTAATTAGGTGAAGTTAAATGAATGACCTAATTGAATGAAATTAGTAGATAACTGAATTTTTTCATTTCATCATTATAGAGCACTAAAGTTAACTGAATTTTGTTGTATTAGTAGTTAACTGAATTTTCTTCTACACTTAGTTTTTGAATTAGCTTGTGAAATTTTGACATGTATATTTGGACTTGTGGTTGCTCGTGTATATTTGGACATGTGTTGCGGTGTCGAAGATGGATATTTGAACATTGTTTGCAGGGAATGATTCCGAGTGGCCTATGTTTTGCCGGAATGTTGATTCATTTCCATTCTGGCAAATTTCAGGCGCTCGATTTGTCCACTTTTTAGCAAAGGCCATGCCAAAAAATTTCGTGAATTTCGGCATGACTTGTGCTAGAAACTAGGACATATCGAGTGCCCGGGATTTGCCGCAATGGTAATGAATCAACATTTCGGCAAAACATATGCCTTTTTATGTCATTATTCATTTTATTAGGTTAATTAACTAGACTTAATTGTAGGAAACATGGCTAGCAACAATGAAGGGGAGGGTTCTGGTAATTGCAACATCTACAAGACGGCAGACGAATATTTGAACTATCTGGATGAGCAACGGTTGTTGTAGTACCCCCGTGCCACATCCGAGACTGAGACCGAGACCGGCACCGATATCAAGACCGGCGCCGAGACCAAGACCGGCACCGAGACCGAGCCCGATGCTGGTGAATTAGTCGGTATAGAACCGAAACCGAAGAGGATACGACGCCCAAACCAGCTCGGCACTACTAGACTGGTGGTCACGGAGGTGGACCCCGGCAATTTCGAGCCCAAAGAGCCTGCGGAAGCGCGCATGTGCTACGACAATCAAGTAGGCTGCATCCTACGGGAAACCGCCACCATCAACGATGAAAAATTAAAGAAGATACCAAATATGGAGCACTCCCTCCTAAAGAAGCTGCACCAGAGATTCTTGTTCCCGGGCCGGGATGAAATCAAATATACTCGACCGTGGGAAGACCCGGCATTCAAGAAGATAAACAGACGTGCCATGGGCAAGTTTAGCGGCGCGTTGTCCGCCTGGAAAGTAAGGGTGAAACATCGGATCATCGTCAAAAAGGAACCCTACTCCGAGATTGTAAAGGATAATCCGACAATTATGGAAGAGCAATTCGAAATATTCAAAAAGGCTTGCGTTGCCGAAGCTGCCAAAGAAAAGTTGAAGTACATGAAGGGGCTTCAAGAGAGGAACATGGGGTGCCACCGCCTCGAAAGCCGTGGTTACGTGGGGAAGAGGCCCATATGGGCCAAGGAGGATGCGGAACGCGAAAGTCTGGGGATCCCAGACCCCTTGGCGGAGTTCACCGTCCCACAGGAGCGTGAGGTCATCAGGGCCCGGTACCATTGGGACCCAGTCAACAAGGTTTTCGAAATGGACGTGGTCACGAAGGAGTTCATGAGACTGCTGGTAATTTTTAATTTACCACCTAATTTTAGCTTCTGATCAATTCGACTGCATGTTTAGTCACATTTGTAAACGATCCATGTTCCTTTGGCAGAAAGAGCAGCACAGGATTGCGGCTAAAAGCACTACAAAAAAAAATACACTTCCGTGATGATACGTGTTTGTCACAGTAGGTCACGTTTTCTGTCATGCATGTACATTCATGATGATTTTATGACAGAATCAAGATAGTCATACCTGTGCTGTCGTAGAAGTGTTCCATGACAATACCAAAATTATCATCACGGAAGTGTCCACTTCCATGACGATAAATAACGCGTCATGGAAGTGCTTTCGTCAAGGGTAACCGACACGTGGCATCCATCGTAACGGGTCGCCGTTAAGCTATCGGGTTCCGGTTTGAATCCGATAACCCGTTAACAGCCCGGACCAATGGGGATTTTCCACGTATAAAATTCTCAATGGCCAGAGGAACCATGTGTCGGCTCACCGTTGGGACAGATGTCATCCACTCATTGGACCAGAGGCGCCTATGATACGTCGACACGTGGCACGGCCCAACAGAGGCCCATTCCGGTGAAAAGGCCGGCCCGTTTGACTTGGTTAAAAGGTAGCGGGCCGGCCCACGGAAAGCCTGTTAACGGCCTGTTTGCATATAGCCCATTTATAGCCCGCTAACTCACGGCCCGTTACGGCCTATCCGAATTAGGCCCAGTAGCGTCATCTGGGCCGTCCAATATGATTTCAGCCCGTTGTAATTTCCGGCCCATGTATGGCCCATGACGTCTTTCGGCCCATGCGAGGCCCTTTGTAACTCTAGGCCCATTAAAGGCCCGAGGTGAAACTGGCCCATAATGAACAATGTATCGCTTTATACCCATTAACGGCCCATTATTCCGTAGGCCATTTCTAGCCCGTGTTAACTTTCGGCCTTCTAAGGGCCCATTTATTCTTGGGCTCATTTCCAGAATTCGGCTACTTACGGTCCGTTACTGGCCTGTTCCGCTTGTGGGCCAAATTCAGCCCGTGGTTACAGTCGGCCCGATTGTGGCCCGTTAACACGTTGGGCTGTTTTCATAGCGTCATCAAATACGGCCTATTAACGGCCCATTATGGTCGGGCCATAAACAGGCGATTTCCACTCTAGCCCGTTTACGGCCCATTTTGCGAACCATTATTGGTCCACGAATAGTACGACCCATGTTTGGCGAAACGATTATACAGCCCGTAGAAGGCCCATTGATGAGACGGCCCGTAGAAGGCCCATGGATCCTACGGCCCGTAGAAGGCCCATGGATCCTACGGCCCGTAGGAGGCCCATGGTCACTACAGCAGGTAGCAGGACCATGGTTACAACAGTCCGTGTTTTGCCATGGTTATTGTGGCCTAGTTATAAAAATAGGTTATTGTGGCCACTAGAAAAACACGAAAAAAGAACTGCATTGACTACAAGCAAGCAACTAAACAAGACAATAAGGAAATAAATAAGCAAGCAACTAACGCTAGGCTATTACACATATTACATCCACTGGGATCAAAGTTCGCCACCAGTGCAAATATAGGGAACAAAGCAGAATATTACATACACTGGCCATCTAAATTGGCCACCAGTGCAAATAAACGCGGCAGCAAAACAAGTCCATAACTGAAACAACTTCAGAAGAGCTCAAGAAACGTTATCCTGGGTATCCACCATGCTGGCAATAAGCTTAGCAAGCTTATTCGCTTTCTCCCGTTTGGCGCTAAAATCCTCCAACGCTTGCTGTTGCACCAGAAAGTATGCATATGAATGCTCCAGGGACTTCTGCAGTCCTTCGGCTTCTTGTCGCAGCACAGCTGATCGATGTCTTTCAGCTTGTAGTTGAGACTCAAGAAACTGAACTGATTCAGACAGTGAGTTTGAATAGCTTGTGCCAGCGGTAGTGGCCAGTAACTCAAACAGTACACCAAGGCAGGACTTTGGGGTTGTCTCACTGTCTTCAAGATAGTTTTCCTTAGCTGTTTTATCAGCTTTGTTGGAGACCAACAAGGATGTCTCACTATCCTGAACCTTATCTGCATTACTTCCTTTACCATTGCTTAATAAGGCACTCTTCCCCAATATTCTGTCAGCATTCTAAAAGAAGAAACAAGCAGACACATAACAGGTTTAGCATGTACTAATATATGAAACTCATTTCGGTGAACTAGTTCATTAGTAAGGTGGACAGGATTAAACTACCAAGTCTTCTATTGCCAAGTAGTATATAATAAAAGCATCAAACAAATATATATCTATGTCCTATGGTCACTTCATTGTCTTGCCAAATCAAAATAGAGACACGGTTCAAATCATATCAGTTCAAGACAAAGCATCACTGAAAGAATACAAAGCGTGGGAAACTACACGGCACAACAGGATTTCAGATGAGTACCACGGGTCTACATGTACAACAACACTATTGGCTCTGTTGTGATGCTAGTAATGTGCATGATATGAGAAGTCAACTGTATACACAATTGAAATTGAAATCAACAGAGCTATTTATAAGAGCAAACCTGTTAAAGAAACATGCGTAAACATACCTGTTGTGCCATTGGAGTTTCGATTGGATCCTTTAATTTAAAAATAAGTTTGTATGAGTAAATACAGTGATACAAGAGCAAAGCAGTATGCATGATAGCAATGGAATCTTAAATGAGAACAGTTGTTCTTCAGGTTTAAGCACTTGTTCTACACGAACAGAGTACAGTAAGACGCAGGCATATAGTACTTAAAAATAAAAAATGAGCTCATAGACCTTACCACATTCTTGGTTCGGGACCAGTACAGAACAAGGCGTTCCCAGTCATTGTCCAGTAAATGTGTCTCAGGAGAACGTAAGGGAATTTGATGAGTTTCTTTGCAAGTGAAGTACGTTTTCTTCAGGTAATTCCAATACTGCCACCAAGCATTCTTGAAGATAGCAGAGGTATTAGCACAGGTTACCTCATCCCGAGTTTCAAAATCGATCCTTCTCTATAGAGAAAAATGGGAAAATTTGCTGTATTATAAGCATCATGGAGGTAGAATGTATGGGACAAAGCAAAGTAATTGCCATGAATAACATTACTTACACATAACTCCTGGACGAACACCTGGAACTGGCATTTTCCTCATCTTCAGTATAATATTTCCATGATGGGAAGATACGCACATAGGATTTAACAACATCAAATGCGATAGATGCTAAACTATGAATGGCTGGTTGTGCTTCCTCCTCAGGAATAGGTGTACTAACTGGTGGAGTTGGGTTTCGCCATGGTAGTACTGGCGCTTTGGGCACTGGAGCTGCCTTACTAACTGCTCTTGTTTGGGAGCTCTGTGGTGGAGATGGTGCTGTGTCAACAGGAACTAGGTTACTATCTGCTGGGGTTGGGGTTAGATTGGGTGAAGTTGGCTCTCTGTCCATCGCAGTAGGGGTATAATCTGCGAGAGCCTGGGTTATGTGTGGTAGGGCTAGTTCTCGTGCATGTACAACCGGAGTGCTATCTCCATCAAGAGGTAGCGCTATTTTATTTGAAGAATGTGTTTTTACTCTGCTAGATACTGCCATCACCCGCCCCAATTCAAATGGCTGATAAACAGGAAACATAGTTGAATGTACAGACCTTGTATGAGAGACAGATGCAATAGATAGTGTGGAAAAAAGAGGGCATGAAATAGTTGACATGTATATTGTTTAACTAAAAAGGATAGCATGACATAATTGCACATATATGATGTCTATCTAAATTGGATAGCATAGCATGACATAATTCAAAGATATGATGACTAGCTAAACAGGATGGCATGAGATAATTATATGATGTCTTTAGTAAACAGGTTCGCATGACATAATTCACATACATGTTATCTAAGTAATCAGGATCGCACGATTTAATTCACATATGTGATTTATATGCTAAGCAGAGGGCATTCACATATATGATGTCTGAACTAAGAACATGGTGTTGAATATTGTGTATATGATGTCTAAACTATGCAATGCAAGAAACCATATGCATGATATGAGCAGTATAACCGTGCCAAGTTAGAGCATACACCTTGGTGGGGGAATAGGACTGGTCATCTGTCTCTGAATCCATCTCTGAGGAGCTATTGGGACCCAGCAAGAGATCTGTTTTGACAGGTAGCACTGTCTGCTCTGAAGACCTTGTTTTCACTCCAGATTTTTCCATCACCCACTCAAATGGCTGATTCACAGGAAGAGTAGTTTAATGTACAAACATTGTCGACAAATGGAAATATAATGAAGAAAAGGATGGGCAAGATATCGTTCAAATATAAGATGCCTGGTTAAACAGGATGGCATTGCATATTTCACATATATTATGGCTAGCTAAAAGAGATGAGACTGCATAATTCCCATATATGATATAGAAACTAAACAGGTGGCATTACAGAACATGTCTAAACTAAGCAGATGACATATATGATGTCGAAAGTAGGCACTGCAAGGCAACATATGCATGATATGACCAACATCATCATGCCAAGTTAGAGCAAACACCTTGGGGGGTAAATAGGAGTGGTCACTGCGTTCGAATCCACCTCAGAACAGATATCTTCCTCTGGATTACAATCTAGAGAAGGGGGGGGGGGGAGGTTTGCCATTGAAACCCACCATGGAGCGATGTCTGCATGACATTGTATTGCCGCGCAAAACTCTTCTCTTTTTCTCTACATGTTCAGCATGACTGTGTACAATATCTGACATGCATACGAAAAAAAATATAGTGAGATTATGTAAGGAGAGCATGCAGAAATCTAGAGTGATGGTAACAACCAGTGGATGGATCCAAAAATAATGATAGCAGGCTGATGATAGCTTTAATTTAATAAAAAGACAGATGATGATTGCTTTACTATTTGTTTCCCACCCAAGATGAACAACATAGGCATACCCTAGGTGAACCAGATAATAGACAGAGATACTATTCATGCCTCGATATGTGCCCCACAAGTAATTTTAAAACTCAAGTTTGAACATTAATTTGGACCTGACTTGGAGTCTAAGAGGTGAACAGGACGATAAAGTAGCAGGTAATATTAAGCAATGCATAACATAAGCAGAAACAAAAGAGTGCGACCTCTCTTGTGGACCCGTGTACTCCTTAGGTTCATCTGCTGAGTCAATGATGGTGATGCAGTTGCGGTGGGTGCCGACGACAGGGAAGGAGATCTGAGGCGGTAAAAGACGGTCAGGATTCATGATGTCTGGTTTGGTGGATGCTTCTGTCGATGAAGCAGCTCAGGTGAGGTGGACGACGTCGCGGCAGGAGCAGGACGAACCACACAAAGTTTTCTTCGACACCTACCTATAACTGAAGTACTTCTGTAAGGGCTCCTTTGGCTTGCAGGATTCTAAAAACGTAGGGATAGGAAAAACACCGGAATAGGATAGAAATGCACGTGGGAAACAGAGCATTTGTAAACACAGGATTTTTGTCAACTTGGGTGTTTGGTTCACAGGAATTGGAAGAGCAGAGGAATGCAAAGAAACATGGCCAAATTAAAGTGAAACCATATGAAAGCGTGTACAGTTAGAATGTTATTCTACCACTAATGCACTTGGTCTTGTTTTCATGCATAGGATTTTGAAAAGTAGGTCCAGGTGGATGTTTTGCTCCATTCCTTTCAACAAAATGCATGAATAATTGAATAGTAGAGTGCCATAGGAAAATTTCCTATTTCTATGTTTTTCCTTCACTTTTTCCTTTGAACCAAAATAGCCCTAATGGATCGACATGAATGTAGAGTAATAAGTGATGCGACAAGTGTATAACCTCTTTGCCGTAGCTGTGTCGACCTCAGCATCATTGGGTTGGTCGCTGAAGAAGTTGCGCAGAGGTGGCTAACGGAGGTGTGGAGGAAGATCTGAGGAATCTGTAGACGGCGTCCAGGGCACTGCTCTATTGTGATGGATGGTTCCGTCATTGGAGCAGCTCCGGCGAGCCGTAAGACGTCGAGGTTGAAGCAGTACAAGCCAGACATCGTTAATCTCAAGTGGGATTCTAATAGCATCTCCAATAGATGATGTAAAATACATTACCAAAAAGTGATAGATGTAAAATTTACATCACCAAAAAACACCTGACTACAACAGATGAGGTAAAAACTGTTGACTCTAAACTTAACTGTCGAAACTGAAATTTACTGTGGAATCTGAATGTTACTCTCAAAACTGAATGCACTAGTAGCAGAGAGGCACTTCACATGTAGTTTAGGCGGCTCGAGCACTAGTAGTAGAGAAACAGTGATCTAAATCAGCAGGCGATCGATGGGGAACACAGTAGCAGATAGCAGCCGGAGTAGTAGCGCCTGGAGGAGCAGCGCGAACTAGAGCCAGAGCAGCAACTCGTGTAGCTGCAGCAGCCCATGTACCAGCATAAACAACGCGAGCGAGAGCAAGAGTAGAGCAGCAGCACGAGCGAGGGGAGAGCAGAGCAGCAGCACGACCGAGCGAGAGCCGAAGCAGCAGCAGCAGATCTGGCTGGTATGGCCGCCGCCGCCGAAGGGGCCTCGCACTGGGGGAGAGCCGCCGTGGAGATGTCGCCCGCGGCGCCGGCTTCGAGGTAGCCGCGCCATGGGGGTGCGGAATGGAGCACCGTCGGCGCCGGGAGGTCGAGTTAAGGAGAAGGTGCGATGCGATGAGTGTACAACCTCTTTGGTGGCGCCGAGTAGGCCTCAGCTTCGTCCGAGGAGTCGGTGAGGATGCTGCGGTTCCGGTGGAGCAGGTTAAGGTGGCGCTGTGGGGATGGATCAGCCGCGATAGACGAGGCAATCGTCGGAGCAGCTCCTTGGAGGTGGAGGACGGGGCGGCTGAACCGGCGGGACGATGAGATCGGCGATGGATCCTCATCTTGGGAGGTGGACGAGGGACGTCGGGCTGTTGCGGTGGACGACGTCGTCGGGGAAGAGGCTCCGGTTGGGCAGCGGTGGGGCGGCGGACGGAGGAGGGTGGGGTTTCGCGGCTGGAGCAGAGAGGTTATGGCAGCCTGGGATTTCGAATGGGGATTTCAAATGGCGAAAAGGAGGTGATGGGAGGGGGGAACCATGACTTAGGGACGCGCTTGTCCAAAATGTAGGGTGTGTTACAAAAGTACCCCCACCGATTTGAACTAGCGGCCCTTTCGGCTCAGGGTTAGAAGGGGGATTTCATGTGTCGGAATTTGGCAGCTGGAGGGAGTTTTCGCGTGCATTGTAATTTCGGGATAGCAAGGCGCGGGTTGTGAAGGCGTGAGTTTTGGGAGCACGCTATCTGAATTTTCGGGATATAACAAGGCGCGGGTTGAATTTTAGGGACACGCCTAAGTGTAATATTGTACATGCCAAATCAATTTGCACTTCCCTCAACGAAAAAAACGAAAAAAAATAAAACTATTCGCACCACACAAAGAGAGTCTTGTCTCGTTTTACTGTACAAATGCTATTCAAAGCTATGAATCCATGTTATGTCCAATTAAATTTTTTCGCTGGCTGTATGATGCATGTAACCTACTCATACCAACATTTTAGTGCATTCCAAATGTCTATACTACCGCTGCAATTTGAACTAAATTTGAATTCGTTTCTCTATTTGAATAAGAATCTATAATCATGATTGTTGCCAACTTAAACCATCATTCGTGTATTATCTTAACAACACACAACATGATTACTATAGAGATAGATATGAACTATGTGTACTATATGAACTCGAATTCAAAATTTTGAATACACTTGATGTTGATTCCAAATAATAGTACATTTGATGTACTAACTAGATCTTCATAATCTAAACCATGTTTCATATGTACACTTTGTTTATCACACAAAGTATAGTGCCCCGCCCCCTACATTATGACATGTATTTAGCCCTGAGCTGCAAAAGCCACAGATTATCACAAATTCAAATAAATGTTCTATATATTATATGTAGTATAACATGTTCATAACCACACCATGCGTATCACCATTATATATATTCATGCATGCGTCGGTTTAAAACACTATGATATATTCTTCAAATATCCGAATCCACTTTTATAATGAATTATGATCTCTATTTGTCTTTTACACCCACACAATCCTCTTATCTTTGTAGCTAGCGCTAACTTTCTCTCGTGCATGCACACGCCTGCTTCCCTCTCACCCTCCCTCAGCATTCTCTAGCTCCATCGCGCACATTCGTCTTTTCACTTTAGGTCGTTCACCCACGGTGTGTGTAGGCCCCCCATCTCCTTCTTTCCGGCACACACCGATTGGTATGCCTCTCTAGTCAGGTGTGCCTACCACAAACACAAGCTTTCCCTCTTCTCTTCTCACTGTCCATGCCTCACTCCCGCCCCTCTTTTCATCGATCTCGTACTCGCACACTCCTTCCCCCTCGATATAGTATGCCTCTCGCACCACCTCCTAGCTGCATCCCTCTCTCTCTATCCTTCTCTCCGGGACTTATTTGCTTCTAACACATACATGCATGTATACCGATCGATCTCCCTACATATACCTAGGTCGACTATAACTCTTTTTCCCCACACATCGATCGACGTACCTCACAAGTTATGTCTCTCCCTTTCTCCGACAAAGGACGATTGATCTTCCTATGTAGTTACGTCTGCTTACCACAGTCATATCGTCCCCCCTCATCATTCGTGCATGCCTCCTGACCCGTCTCTCACACGCACGTGCATAGATAGGCAGGCATCCCCTCTCTTATTGATATTGCAGGCGTGCCCTCCGTTTGTCTAGCAGGCCTCTCCCACCATTTGTGAGAAGCAACTCCACCACCAACCCCCCCGACACTCTAGCTCTGTCTCTCTCCCAACCTTATTCCTCTCCTACACATATGCATGGATGCCGATCGATCTCCCTCAATACATAAGGTAGGTCTCTCTCCTCCTCCACACATATACCAGCCATTGTACCTCTATAGTTAGGTCTCTGCCACCTCACCCCTCCACACACACCAATAGTCGAGCGTTGTAGGTAGGTATCCATGCCACAGAGACAAACTGCACCTGTCCCCTCTCACATTCCAGTAGCCCATCCACCCTATATCTTTGACATGGGCACACACAAATTCTATGGCACTCTTTATCGATCGCGTGCACACACACACACATCATCCCTCTCTTTGATTCTATGGATATATACCTCACGTCGATGATACCTCCACTCTCTTCTCGTGGATCGCCCCTCTATATATATGATATATCCAGGCCTCTGTTTCACACACATTGCATATGTTACATTTTTTTGATTGAAATATCATCGACACATATTCCCTGTCTATCTCTCATGCCCCCCCCCCCCCAAAAAAACACTCACGAACCCACACACTATATCTCTCTACGTTTGTATCTCTCTCACACAAACCCACGTAGGTGGTATACGTACACGAAGAGAATAGGTGCACGTACTCACGCTTCGTGCCTAGCCACACCCGCGCGGGTACACAGTGGAGCTCATTTCTGTACGAAATGGCAGCCCACGTGCTAATTTGAGCGCGTGTAGCGGTTGTTTACCTACGGAGGTCGTGTACCACACGTGCATGAAACAAAGTTTGACTTGATGCGTTGGCGCGTTATTTTTAAATAAAGTTATATTGCTCAATGGCACGTACACAGAATATAAAACGATTTTTATGGAGAAAAAGGTAGTCCGCTCCACTATATACAATGGAGCGTGCCTACCGGGGTTTGTCTCTCTTCAGAGTATCTCACACAAGGCGGCGGCAGCCTCTCCCTCTCTCACCGTTGGTCACTGATCCGGCCGCATCCCATCCGCCGGCGGAAAGGGAGGATGTGCAACATTTCTCCGTTTGACGGCGCCAAGGCAGCATGTCCTGATCTGCGGTACCCGCCGTTCTCTCTGACCAAGCTCCAGCGCGGTAGGGCCTACACCACTTGCTCGCTGCCTAGTATGGCAGATCCCACCCGCCGCCGCCCTCCTAGTTACATCCTGACGACCCCCAGGTATCCCCTCCGGCCTTGCTCCGCTGCCCATCTTCCCATGTCGCTGCATGTGGAAAATCTTGCATGTGGATCTTCCCTAGTTCTTTACCCAAAACGTAGCTCGTCTGACGTACTTTTCATATTGCAATCTCGTCCTCACACCGTTTTAGATAAACACAACCGTGCTGTTATCTTCCCTTAGGACAAGGAATATGCTTCTTTTTTTTCATCGTATGTGTCATCAACTGTTATTGGCCAGTAATTGTTTCCTTTCTACCTCTTTTTTGCAAACAGGGCTATCCATTTCACCTTGTTGCTATTGCGACCTTTTGGTGAACTGCACAAATCACTTTTTTCTTAAGAGTGTTTTGTGCAGTTCTACTAAAATGTCACACGGGCAACGTCTCTACATTTCAGTGCACAAAGGGAGATTGGTTTTGCTCTATCCTCCTCATCCAACTCCGAGCCTAATCTTCTCCAACTATTTGCTTAATCTTCTCCTACTAGTTAGTCTTAAGAGAGACTGCAAAGGTGACCGGCTTCTATTTGTGTGTTTATTGTTTCATCAACAGTCCTCTATTATTGTAATCATACTTAATATCTTTGGAACAGGGACGCTCAGCTCTATTTTAGTGGAACTGCACAAAATGATCGGAATGTTGCATGCTCCTGACAGCTACTTTTTTTCCCAACATGCCTTGTTGATTTAGACAGAGCTGGGGCGAAGTTGCTGCCAATGAAAGCATGGATCAATTTTAATTTAACACCTTCTCATAACTTTGTCTTCAGTTGTGATGTAAATATTAGCTCTGATTTGCTAATCATTGAGATGCATTAGCAAGGAAGTTAGTTTTTTATTTTTTCCGAAAGAGCATGGATGGCAAGACACACGAAACAAAAGCTGAAAGCTCAGAGCATTTGTAACACCCCCTGTCATTAGCTACAGTAATCACTTTTGCTAATGACATGTCAGCAAGCTTAATAGTGCATAATCATCATTAGCATCATATTGCATTTCAACTCCTAGGTCAAATTCAAATTTAAATGAAAGTGGAATATAAAAGTTGTCCAACATAAAAACTAAAATGTTCAGTAAATAACAAATATTGCAGAGACTAGTCTAAAATTGTAACCAACAAATAATAAAATAATTAGGTGGCTCTAACATAATCAAAATAGCAAAGATTAATGCATATTAATTATTATGAAAATTGTGTGAACTCCTATTGTCTCCAAACCAGTTTTTGGTAGTGTTAGGTAATGCCTAGTATTTATTGGAACGTTTGCTATGTTTCACGAAAACCATTTTGAGGCCTAACTATTTACTAAACAGGAGATATAATAAAAGAAAAAGATAAAAGAAAACGAAACAGAAAAAGGAAAAAAAGAAAAAGAGAAATCCCCCCCGGCCCAACTGGACCGGCCCAGCCGGCCGGCCCAGCCCCCCCTCCTATATGGCCTGTGGCCATCAAACCCTAAACCCACCCCACCCACCGACACCCCCAGTTCCCCCCCCTCCCTCGATCTGGATCGGCGCCCCGCGCGCTCGCCCCGACGCCGCCGACGCCGCACGACGCCGCGCCTCGTCCCCCTCGCCGACACGCCGCCCCGCCGTCGCCGACCATCGTCGCCGCTCGCCTCCTCGCGCCCGCTGCCCTAGACCCTGCTGCTCTCGGTGAGCATCGCGCCGCTCGCGCCCTCCCCTTCCCCCTCGGTCACCGCGGCCTCGCCCCGCTCGGCGTGCCGCCGCCCGCGCGCCCGACTGCGTCGGCCTCGCCTCGCCCTCTGCCCGCTCGCCGCGGCCGACCGCCTCGCCGGTGCTGCAGCTGCTCGCCGCCCGTGGCCTCCTCCCGCTCGCCTCGCCTGCCCGCGCTCCACCGTCGTGCCCCGCACTGCTGCGGCTCCGCTGCAGCTGCTGCCGCCCGCCTCCGCCGCGCTGCCGCTGCTCGCGCTCGCCCCTGCCCGTCGCCGCGCGCACGCGCCCATGTCGCCGCGCCCCGCCGCGCGCCCGCGCGCACATCGCGCGCCCGTCGCCAGCGCCCGCCCGTGGCCCTGGGCCACCGACAGGTGGGGCCCAGTGCCCCTGTGCCACTGACAGCCCGGGCCCACACCCGAAAAAAACGTTTAGAGAAAAATAAATAAAAATAAAGATAAAAATAATTAAAATAAATAATAAATTAATTAGTGATTAATTAATTTAATTAATCCTGATTAGGTCAATTTAATTAAGTAGTTAGTGTTAATTAAATAGTAATTTAATTAAGTTAATCCTAATTAGCCTAACAGTCTATGACAGGTGGGACCCACCCTGTCAGGACGCCTGCTGACGTCAGCATGATGTCATGCTGATGTCATCGCAGCACTGTTTCGGATAATGTTAATTTAAATATTTAAATAAATTCCAGAAATTAATAAAAACTTTAGAAAATCATATTGAATAAACCGTAACTCCGATGAAAATACTTTATACATGAAACTTGCTCAGAATTCCGATACGAACCCGGATACGCCCTCCGTATTCCCGTCAGACGCCCGTAGCTATAAGAACATTGAACTTTTAGACCGATTTCAGTAAATGAATAGTGCCCAACTTTAATTAAATAAATCCAAATAAATTCCTAAATTAACTAAATCATTTAGTTAGGCAGTAGAACACCCCGGCATATCATTTAGGCATGTCATACATATTGTTTGTATTATTGCCGTGAATTTATTGTTTCTCTCCCCCCTCCTTCCCTCTCTCGATAGACGCTGAGACCGACGACGCTGCACTAGGATACGACTACACTACCGACGAGCAGCCCGTTGACGACCCCTCTCTCTTGCCAGAGCAACCAGGCAAGCCCCCCCTTTGAGCATCCAGATATCGCCCATTCCATTTCTCCTGCTTGCATTAGATTTTGCTACTGTTAATGTATGCTCCTATTCTGATGCATAGCCTGCTGTTGTAACCTGTTCATTGCTACCTTACCTGCCTATGATAAACTGTTTAGTTTAGGTTGGAATGAACCATCAGTGACCCCACCACCTTACCCTTGTTGCCCCTGCTTGATCATCGACGACTCGATCAACATGATCGTCGACCAGAGATCGACACCTCACTTCACCCCCCTTAGTTGTACGACTCTGCGTAGTAACTATCGAGTGCCGAGGATGATACCTCGTAACACACTCCCGATGAATACTCTGCAATGTAGCTGTTCGGTCGTGGTCATCGAGGGTGATTCCTCCTTCTCCACTTCCGATACGACTCTGTCGTGCAACCCTCAGTGTGAACCTCGAGGGTGATACCTCATACATTCACCCTGATGATTTCGTCGAGTGGAATCCACCGAGGGTGATTCCTCGGGTTTCCCCCTTGATGTTATGACTACACGATTACTTGACCTCTGTTACAGGCGGGTCCACCCTGGTGGGTACCCGCTGGGGATCTATGATTTTCGGGTGTGCCGGAAGGGCACTCGAGTGTGACATTGTGGCGGAGCATCAGAGACTCTGATTGTCTCCGCGTGATACTAATTGAGCCTATTGGATTTGGGTGTGTGATCTGAGTGGGTCGACGTGCCCTATACGCACTACCACCACGCGGGATAATGGTTATGGGACCCTCTGCGAAGTACGTTTCTCCCGAAAGCTCGTCTGACGTCACGATTCACCGTGCGGGCTGATTGTCGGGATTGGGCTGGATACTTCACTGACGAGTTCAGTGTCGCGCCTGCACCCCGGCCAGTATCGCAACGCGCAGGGTGCCCAGGGCGATGGCCCGAGACCTCTGGGTGCATAGGTTAGTCCGGCGTGCTGACCTCTCTGCCGAGCCTAGGTAGAGCGCTGCTTCGTGTTGATCTTCCGAGGATGGGCATTACCCAGCAAGTGTGTCCGGCTAGAGTTGATCGAGCGTGTTGGGTAACAGTAGTGCACCCCTGCAGGGATGAATCTTCTATCGATAGCCGGTCCTACGGTAAAGGACGCTCAGTTTGTGTATCCCGATCTACTACTTAAACTGGATACTTGTTACTTAATTGAAGCTTCGGGATCGCTTTCTCGCTTGGGAGTCGAGGAAGGATCTTTAAGCTGTACTTCAACATGTTTGCTAAATAAAATGCTATTCTACTCTCTTCTACTGCTGCAAGATGATGGCTTGTGAAGATGTTTGAAGATGCTAGTCTTTGATAGGACTAGGCCTTCTCTCTATTCTGGCATTTCTGCAGCCCAGTCCACTTATACAGCCTTTCTCCATTGATAATGTTGCATATGTAGTATAGATCCTTGCTTGCTGAGTACTTCGGATGAGTACTCACGGTTGCTTTACTTTCTCTTTTCCCCATATACCCCACCTTGATGATACATCAGACGATGGAGTCCAGGAGCCAGATGCCACCACCGGTGCTTACTACCAGGAGGGTCCAGAGGGTACTTACTACTGGATCGAGCCAGCTGACCAGGAGTAGGATCGGAGGCTCCCAGGCAGGAGGCCAACACCTTTCGATCTAGTGTCGCTGTTTGTGCTAGCCTTCTTAAGGCAAAACTTGTCTAACTATGTATGTACTCAGATAATATTTGTA
Source organism: Thinopyrum elongatum (assembly GCA_011799875.1). Lineage (NCBI taxonomy): Eukaryota > Viridiplantae > Streptophyta > Magnoliopsida > Poales > Poaceae > Thinopyrum > Thinopyrum elongatum. Next base: position 467,850,332 of record CM022297.1, read on the forward strand.
TGACTGACTTATGTATTCGGATCTTCGGATCCCTGGTCTGTAATATTGTGGACCTCCGTTTAAATTGTGTTAGAGTTGTGTTGTGATATCTTCCCGTGAGTCCCTGTGCTTGATCGTACATGTTTGCGTGTATGATTAGTGTACGATTGAGTCGGGGGTGCCACAGCATTGTACAATTTCGTGTCGCTGGAAAATTATTTGTATAGTACGTCAATTATGTAAACAAATGCTGGAAGCTTGATAGCATTGCCAGAAGCCTCTTCAGCATCCGGGTCCATGTGCCATGCACCAAATTATACTCCCTCCGTTCCTAAATATTTGTCTTTTTAGAAATTTCAAATGGACTACCACATACAGATGTATATAAACATATTTTAGAGTGTAGATTCACTCATTTTGCTTCGTATGTAGTCACTCGTTGAAATCTCTAGAAAGACAAATATTTAAGAATGGAGGGAGTAGTGCACAACCGCATGGGAGACTCAGCCCGGTCGTTGCGCCGCACTAATAGTGAGTAATGAGCAGTTAAATCATAAGCCCCACCTTTCCCACTGTAAGTTGCTCCGAAGAAGCAACCATCAATATGCTCTTCTTTGAATCCCTCATACTACTCCCTCCGTCACTATTTATAGAGCGCGCTTCAACAATCTCTGGGACCAAGGCGACTAGCGATCGGCCTGAAAAATAGCATTGGTAGTTATAGCACGGCGTCTATTACTAGAGGAAATAATGCGTACACACATGCATGCAGTGCTTCCACCCCGGGTACACACATGCATGCACTTACTCCACTCCGCGTACACACCTACATCAAGAGAAAATTGTGGACTTGATTGCGGTTACCATGCCCTAATTAATTGTGCATTAAACCAAATGCGTCTAAAATCTCTCTGGTGGTGGAAATGCATGGAGAGAAATGCATGAGAATGAAGCGCGCCCTATAAACTGTGACGGAGGGAGTAGTATGAAGGTGCAAAACCAAGTACGCGTATGGCCTGTCGGTCAACGCACTTCCTCTTGGCATATCACTGACATGTGGGACCGGAGTGTGAGCAAACCGATCTCAATTTACGGCAAAATGGCCAACCCGCCGTTCCTTGAGAGAGACGAGGAGCGAGAACACACAGACGGGCTCGCACGGAGGCCAATATATATTCGAGCATGGTTGATCGATATCATCATTACATGTTCGATGTTTTTTAATAGTACTATTGGGCTGCCGTTTTCCGCATTTCTCCCGAATAAATGTGTACTTTATCAGAGATTAAAATAAAATAAGAGTACATACGCTCCACCATGCGGTTCCTAGTACCTGTATACTAGTAGTACTACTCGTACTACTAAACCTTGCGCTTGGCTCTTCGCCTCTTCGGGAAGTCTAACAATGATGGTACTACAGGGTATGCCTCTGGCAATCTGACACCAAATGAACTGCTGCACGTCCACCGCCTGGGCGAGGGTAGGTTGCATTAGTCAAAAGCTTCTCCTTGTCCTGCGAGCCACCAGGCTTGAGGTAGACGGAGAGGGCGTAAGCGAGCTTGACCTTGTCCTGCAAGCTTCTCCTCGTTCTACGAGTTGATGGGACACACCAAAAAGTAGTGCTAGCCCATACTCCCTCCTTTCCGGTTAATATGGCTTAATATTTTTTGCGGGTAAATGAGAGAGCTTTATTCATATATAAGCATTCTTAGAACGACCAGCCAAGAGACTGGTCACTAGGAAGCGAGGTACCCCGCAAAAAAGAAGAAGGAAGCGAGGTGTTTCATCAAGCCAGCTCTCGGTCACATTCAAAGTGCAGCAAGCACGGTTCGCACAAAGATGCACCGCAAGGTTTGCTGACCTGTTTACATGCTGAATAACAAAAAAAGAGAAAATATTACTGAGCGCTCCTATTTCTAACAGGATAGGAGCCAGAATTAAGCGAGAATTGTGGCGAGTGTTCCATGCAATCAACTTCCATTATCACATGCGAGAACCCTCGAAGAGAACCAAATGTGTTGAAGATTGCTTTATCACAGATTAAAATAAAATAAGAGTGCAGACGCTCCACCATGCGGTTCCTAGTAGTACATACCTGTATAGTACTAGTACTAGTAGTACTACGTAATACTAGTACTCGGAGTAGTAAACTTTGCGCTCGGCTGTTCGCCTCTTCGGGAAGTCGAACAATAATGGTACTAGTACAGTGTATGCTTCTGGCAATCTGACACCGAATTAACTGTTGCACGTCCACCGCCTGAGCGAGGGAGAGCTTGCATTAGTCAAAAGTTTTCCCTTGTCTTGGGAGCCACCGCGCACAAGCTTCTCCCGTCCTGCAAGCTTCTCTTCGTTCGGCAAGTTGACGGGACACAACAAAGTAATGCTAGTCCATACTGTCTCCTTTCTGGTTAATATGGCTTAATTTGAAACGAGATAAATACACTGTCTATCACTGTATATTTATAAAAATACAGTCAGTGGACTTCATAATACGCTCATTGCGGTCAATATATACATTTTCTGGTGTTTATACGGTCACTAGCTCACCCTGGCTGAGTATGTGTGTGCATGCACGTGTAGGTTGAGCACTTGAGCTGTGTTCCGTCGTGTGCTCGGACATGCATGCATTAGGGCGTCACGCGTGTTTTTCTGTCCATGTGTACGTGTGACTGTTGCATGCATGCACGAGGTTGTAGTCCCTCACATTCACATGTTCATAAGTCAATGCTTTGTCAAAACATTGCATGCAAGGTTTAATCATTCATTGTTCACGCATGCATTCCCGATATTAATACGTTGGTAAAGACAATTTCTTGAGGAAAACGAACCCATGAATTGAGTACAAAGGGGACTAATAAGCCAGGATGGAGGGAGTACTAGTAGTGAACCGGAAGGAGGGAGTAGGTACTAGTAGTACGTAACAACGTGCAGTAACAAAATTCCTCTATGCGCATCCTGTCTACGTGTCATGCAAGAAAATAGAGATAAGTACGAGTGAGACTCAGGAACGGTCATACGCGTAGGGGGAGTACATGTAGGGGCCACTCAGGAGCAGTCAAATCACACAGTAAGTTAGTCGGACGAAGCAACCATCATTTCACTCTTCAATGACACGTTCGCAATATAAAATGGTTGATAGGGAGAGAAAAAGAAAACCGCTCCACTATATATACACTAGCAAGAGCCTAAGCTACAAGCCTGCTTGCTTGGGTTGCTCTCTTCACAAGCATAGAACGACGGCGGCCACACCGCTGGTCACAGATCCGGCCTGATCCCGCCGCTTGGGGAAGGGGATGATGTTCTGCGTAGACGCGGTCGACAGTGGCGAGGGAGAAAACCCACTATCGGTGCGTCCCGATCGGGGGTCCCCGCGGTATGGGCTGATGCCGCCTCCCAACCGCCCTTCTAGCTACACCCCAACGTCCTAGGTACAACTTCCTTTTGGAGCCGGCTTGCTCCACTGCCGCAGCTCCCCACGTAGCTCCATCTCCATGTGGATCTTTCTCTACTTCTATCGGCTTCTATTTGTGATGAGTTTATGTCTCATGAACTAGTGCTAGTACTATTATTCTAATCACACTTCTTCAGTATCTTTGCCAACAGGGATGCTCAGCTCGATTTTAGTGGAACTGCACAAAAGCATCGTATGATCCGAGGGTGCCAGGCGTCTTTCCTTCGACAGGTTCTACCTAGCCAGGAAATTAAATCCTGTTTAGGGTTTAGGGTTTACGGCGTAGTGACCCCATCAGTAGTTTTTTTTTGTACACACTCTCACAACTTTTGTCTTTAGTTGTGAAGTAAATATTGGCTATGGTCTGTGAATTATTGAGATGCATCAGCATGCGTGTTAGTTTTCCTTTGTATTTGATGGAATGTTGTAACGGGGCAACCTTGGAGTCAGGATACATACATGAAACAAAATCATAAAGCTTCATACTCCCTCCGGTCCTTTTTTGTATGTGTATAAGTCTACTCATAGTGGGGAGTATCATATACTAGTATCATGCATAAATTACATGGAACGGTGTAGTTTGTGAGAGTGTATGGTGGCCTGGTGTGTCATGTGGTAAAATGTACTTCCTCCTTTCTGGTTTATTGGGCTCATCTCAATTTCTTAGTTTTATACCATAGTATAAGTATTAACTATTTTCACTACTGGAAGAGATAGACGAGGAGGGGGAGGACAGCTAGCTGTAGCACGGACTCCCAAGAACTTTTTTACATGCATGTTGTGGTCGGCCGTGGTGATATTTGAACGCGGAGCAGTCGCATGCACCGGGAAGCGGCGCGGGCGGCGCTCCCTCGACCGGCGCGCCGCTTCAATGCCGGCGCCAGTGAGAGGTCGCGTCCGCTCTGGCCGGGCATGAATGCGGCACTGACCATTTCGGGCGGGAACTGTGCATGGGTGATGAAGAGGGTTCGGGTTGGCCAGGGCGGTCAGGCTGGACGTACGTAAATATTGCTGCGTAATTAATAACGTAAATAATGTGCCAGTTGGACAAATATGATTGGAGATGGAGATGAAGATGAAAGTAAGAATTTTACATAAACATGGATATGCATGTCTATGCGTGTGTGCGCGCTCACACACATAGTGACGACTCTCGCGACTACTCGTGCACAACATCGATGTCTCGTTCTCCCTACACACACACAAACTTAGTACCGCCTCATTTTGTTCCTAGGATAGGAATATCATAGGAGTGGGAAACAATATGAAGTGAGATAAATGGATTACTACGTACAAGAAGAAATGTACACGCACTCACTCTACCTCCGACATACCCGCGAGTACACGATGGAGCGCATTTGTACACGAAGAGGCAGCTTACGTACGTAATAATTCGACCCTTTAATTTGTTCACTTAATAATGGAGGGTTGGGGACAACACGTGAGCGATACAAACTGCGACCTGGAAGCGGGGGCGTGTTATTGATCGAGTTTTCTTTCTTGGTACGTTAAAAAAAGATTTGTTCGGCAGTTTTCATTTCTTTGTTCCGGGAACACGCGTATTCTATTTAAAATCACTGCTATGGAGATTTTTTTTACTCCATTATATATGCAGCCTCTTGTTTGATAGGGTTTCTCGCGTCTCACTCTCACCCTCTCCATATCTAAACAAGATGACAGTGTCCACTCTATCTCTCTCCTCACCGGTGGTCACAGATCCGGCCGAATTCCGTTCGCTGTGAGAGGTGAGGAGGTGCAGCATTGACGTTGTCGCCGTCGGCGAAGGAGGAAGCCGATGCGCACCGTCCTCTCTGAGCCGGCGCTGGCGCGGATGAAGGTCCTCCGCGCCCTTGTTCGCTGCCGTCGTGTGGGCAGATCCCGCCCGCCCGCCTAAGCGACACCTCGCCCACCTGAGGTATAACTTCTTTTGGATTTCATGCTTCATTGTACTGGTCCAGCTCCCCAGGTCACTGCATGCGGGTTTTCTTCTATACCACTACTCCCCAGCTCCCCATGTACAGTAGCTAGGGTTCGTCGGCTGGTCCAACATCACCTATTTTTTACTATTATAGAGGAAAGGACACTCGAAAAGTTGTCCTGGTTTATGCCTCGGTGGAGGTATACATGTTTTTTCGACAAAAAGTACATGGTGGTTGTGCGGTCATTGTCCATATGCTCCTATTGCTGCTGCTAATCTAATACTATCACTGGTTAAATGAAGCAATGCCCATGTTAAAGTGACGTCCCTTTTAAGTAATGCTGATGTCAATCCAGAGGCGTCGATAAATGCTTCTGTCCTACTTTTTTTTCTCGGGTATCTTGGTTTAGTTCCCATCAAGATAATCATGATGCTTCTGTTTGTTGGTGTACTTTTCATTAATTCTTATTGACAATTGAGATGTCGCTGTTAATCTTGTACCACTGCCAAAACAAAGTAACAACACTATATCCCTTTTTTATATTTTTGCAAACAGCGATGCGTATCTCCATACCCGGGCATGTCTTCCTCAATTTTAGTGGAACTGCACAAAATTGGATGGCCATTGTTGTTCCGCTTCACTGTCCTCTGCCACGTGGTTCTTCCTTCCTCGTGCTTGATTACCGAGAAGAAATAGACCACAGTGAGGATTTTTCAAACTTCATTGGTGCCTCACCCAAACTTGATGCCAAATGGATGATGCATCACCACGATGACCTATCGATGCTCATGGTTGCATCTCATGGTTGCATCGGCTGGTGAAGCTAATCGATTTTCAATGAAAAACAAGCTGTCTTCCATCAGTGCTCTTTGCTTGTTACCCACAAAGATGATATCCTTCATCAGTTCACCTTGGTTGCATTGGAGACGCAGTCGTCTTTCACGTTGTTGCAATTTTATCACACAATTGGCTATGAACCAAATGTTTCCTCGAAGAAGCATCGACGTTGGTACTAAGAGCATAAGTTTTGTATTGATTTCTAAGCCTTCTCACAACTTTGTCTTCAGCTCCCCTGTAATTTTATTTGTCCAGCTATTAACTAAATATGTGGTCAGACTTTGATTAAAAATATGGTGTGGACTAAAAACCCGGATGGACGTAGTACCCCTCCATTTTTATTTACTCTGCATATTAGATTTGACTGAAGTCAAACTTTGTAAAGTTTGACCAAGTTTAGGCCGAACACAACAAACCATAATTATTGAGAGAGGGAAAACTATACATACTCTCAAACCTTTCCGATAATTGACATTAAAATTCTTTATTTGTACACACTCTCACACCTTTCCGATAATTTGGCGCATGTGTGGTTGTTCACTTAACGGAGGGTAGTGCATGTTTGGTTGGAGACTTAATTTGCCACGCCTAAGCTAGCCACACGCCCACACCTGTGGCTCGCCACAGAAACTGTGGCGCTCAAAACAAACGCCGCACCTTAGGCAAAAATTTCTACTGCGGATGCTCCTATGGGCTGTGGCGAGCCAAACATTAGTACAAAACCAAACACATGCCAAGGGAGTTGTGGCATGCCACACGTTTGGCGTGGCAAGCTAAGGCTGGCAACAAAACAGCCCCGTAGTGTACCGCACGTGAAGGACAGGAAGTGCGACTAGGATGCGTGGATCGTTAGTTGATCGTAAGTAGTTTTCTTCACTGGTACGTTAAATATAGAGTTTTGTTTCGTACTTACACAATTTAAAACGATTGTTATGGAGAGAAAAAGAAAACCACTCCACTATATTAGTAGTATACATGAGTACTATATAAGCTGGAGCCTCAGCGCTTGTTCGCTAGGGTTTGCACTCTCCACACTCTCGCTGCACTACATATATATATATATATATATATATATATATATATATATATATATATATATATATATATATATATATACACGCTGGAGGCTCAGCGTTCCTTTGCTAGGGTTTGCTATATTCACAGTCTCTCACCCTCTTCACCAGACCTAAACAAGACTGAGTTGGCCTCTGTCTCTCTCTCCCCCCTCACAGCTGGTGAAGGAGCCGTCCGGATCCCATCGCACCGGGAAGGGGAGGAGGGGCAGCGTTCACTCTGTCGCCTTCTGTGAGGGAGGCAATCCACTGCCAGCTGCGCTGTTCTCTTTCACCCAGCGCCTGTGCGGGAGGGCCTCCGACCCCTTCTTCCTCGCTGCCGTATGTAGTGTGGGCAGATCTGGCCTCCCGCCGCACGCCTAGCCACATCCTGATGACCCTAAGGTATAACTTTCTTTGAAACCGTCATTGCTCTAGCTGCATGCGGATCTTTTTCGATTCTGTAGTTGAATCTAGGTCTTGGTTCAAAGAGGAAAGAAGGGTGGGGTGGGGTGGAGCATGAATCTAGGACGTGGTTCAATGAGGAAAGGAGGGAGGGAAGTAGTATAGACTGGCTATCCAGCCGCCTTGTTGGTCGAAAAGGGAAAAAGGGGGTAACCCAGTACACACATCTGTAAGGAACCGATCTCTTTATTGAAAAAGGAAAGAAACTGGGGGGTCGGGTAGTTTGTGCATGACTAGATTTGCTGCCCTCACATAGGAAAAAGGTTCAAAGAGAATAAATATGGGACCAACGCAGATATGCTTCTTGGAAACATACTCTGCATCACCCATTTATACGTGTGGACGCACATGGTGCTGGCATGTCCCATGTCCCATGTCCCATACAACTATTTTGCTGTTGTTAATCTAAGAATGCTGCTGGAAAATTGAAGCAATGCCACTATTAAAAGTAAATTGCATTTTTAACAAATGTTGTTTTAAGAGAATGTCTCTGTTAATATGAATCAATGCAACCATTTTAGAAATGCTACTGTCCTACTTTGTTTTCCATCAAGATAAGGTAGATTGCTTCTTTTTGTCGCCGTTTGTTTCATCCTCCTTTATTGGCCAGTAATTGTTTCCTTTTTTGCCTCTATTAAAACAGGGATATCTATTCAATTTGTTGCTATAGCGAACTTAAATGTCACACCGGCGACTTTGCTTGATTTAGTTGAACTACACAAAACGAGATTGGATTTCCTATTCATGTTGGCAGATTCATAGGTGATCTTGACTGCATGATGAAAGGTCAGTACCGGCCTTTGTCCACATGATCATGCAATGTGGTTTGAGATGCTATGCTACTTGTATTGGTACTGTTTTAAATAAATGTTGATTTTAAGCTATTGAATTGCTGTCTTTTCCCATTAAGTGAACAAAAATGGGACCAACCCAGGCATGATGCTTGTTGCTTTGTTATAACAAACTCTGCATCACCCCCTTTATAAGTAGATGGAAGCACATGGTGTTGTTGCGCCCACTCTCCCCTGGAACTATTTATGCTTTTTGTTAATCTAATGCCACTGGTAAAATTAAGCAATGCCACTCTCAGAATTAACTACTGAATCTTAGTTCAAAACTGCAACACTTGTTAGGGATCAGCGGGAGTACCATTTCTATTAGGGATCGGCCGGAGTACATGTTTAAGAAATGTATTGTTGAGATAATGTCTCTTATTGTATATCAGTTACAGTGTTTTACAAATGGTACTATCCTGCTTTTTAGTTCTTTCTACATGTTTAACCAAGGTATTGTTAAGATAATGTCTCTGTTAATATGAATCAGTTGCATTGTTTTAGGAATGGTACTTTTCTACTTTGTCGTTCTTTATACATGTTGAAACAAGGTATTGTTAAGATAATGTCTCAGTTAATATGAATGAATCACACTGTTTGAGAATTGCTACTCTCCTACTTTGTTTCCCATTAAGATAAGGTAGATGTTTTTTCTTCTGGGAGTATAAGTCATCAACCGTTATTTCTCAGTAATTGTTTCCTTTATACCTATTGTTGCATACAGGGATATCAAAACTTCTGCTCGGTTCTATTTTGACTTTGATTTTAGTTAAACTGCACAAAAGGAGCCAATGTGTTTAAGGCAAACTGTTGCATTATTGGGCCCAGTTGGTCTTTCCACTTTGCAGAAACAAGTAGTCACTTTTGCGCTACATTACACAAGGAATGATCGAGAAGCTTTACAGAGTATTAGTAGACGCTGGTGACATGACTAGTCTGCAGAGAGCATGGGAAACTCAACAACATGTGGAGTGCAAAATTCACTCCACAAGGAAAGGTATGACCAAGTCAGTTGCCGACGCAGCTGTAACAAACGAGGTCAGTATCGGCCTTCATCCACATGATTGTGCTTTGTTATGTTGTGCTACTTATATTGTTGTATTGTTTTGAATAAATGTTTAATTGAAGCTATTGTATTGCTATCTTTTCCTGTTAAGATAATGAAGATGATTATAGTTGTAAGCGTATGTTTAATCAACTAGTACCACTATTATATTCATCACGCTTTTTCTGTATTTATGCAGACAAGGATGCTCAGCTTGATTTCAGTGGAACTGCACAAAATGTTCAGATGGTTCATGTCCTCCATAATACTTCATCATGCACAATACATCGAATGGTTCTCTAATCATTCGTCGTCACCTTGAGCCACCGGACTATCTACTTGAATGGAGCTGCCAACGTGTTCAACGCCTTGAAACATATAAATACGAAATCCACCATGCTACGCAAGACATTGTTTGATTTCAGTGGAACTGCACAAAAAGATACGCTGGTTAATCCGGCTCCATGTGCCATTTCAATGTGCAAACTGATGACAAACCCTGCCCGTCTGAATGGAGCTACCAACATCTTCAAGGCAGAAGAATTCCCACAAGTTCAAGGGAAAGAACTCTGTCCAGTAGAATACTACCTTTAAGAAGAAGGGTAAGAAGAAAGACAAAGAGAGATGGCTGCTTTACCTGTGGTTCAGAGGAACACTGGGCAAACAAGTGCCCAAACAAGTACAAGAAGCCAGGACGGGACTCCAAGTCTATCAATGTCACTCTAAGCAACAATGATGGGGCATCTGGGTATGGTAATCTGTTTACCGTACTTTCAGTTTGTCAGTCCACCGATTGGTGGGTTGACACTAGGGCCAATATTCATGTGTGTGCTAATGTGTCTTTGTTTTCTTGTAGCATATAAATACGAAATCCACCGTGCTACACAAGACATTGTTTGATTTCAGGGGAACTGCACAAAAAGATACGCTGGTTAATCTGGCTCCATGTGCCATTTGAATGTGCAAATTGATGACAAACCCTGCCCGTTCCACAATCATAGGCATTACATATTTTGAATGGGAAAAGCTTGTCAAAGTTTAATCATTGATGTTAGCAAGAAGACATTAGTTTAATATATTGGAATTGGAAAACCATGTCAAATTTTGCTCATTGATGTTAGCCAGAAGACATGCATTTGATATTTTGGAGTCGGACGCTCTTTGCTGTGAGCAGCGTTGATCGTTTTTTCCTATTCCTGTGTTCAGTTCAGAAGTAAATATTTACTCTGCTGAGATGCATAGTCACATCAATGTTGACTTATGTAAGGTATTTTAAGAGTTTGTTCTGAATGTTGTCTATGTAATGCCAGGCCTTGTGAGTTTGATTGCAAAGAGCTTGGAATGCTGTGGCATGCGGCATCACGAGCTATTCACCGTGCCTCCTAAGAATAATGCTTCATATTGTTTTGCATGTTGATCTAATGCCAGTGATTTGCATGTTAAGAAGATCATCCTCTTCTGTTGTTTCTGTGCTTAAGAAGTTCATCGTCTTATGTTTCATTCATAGCCTATACGACAACTCGGGTAGGTTAGAGGTGAAACCATATGATCTTTCGACCAACTCATCATCTTAGGCCGTGATTGGATCGTCGTTTTCCAACCAAAACCGCTTGTAAAACTGACGCTTGTAAATAAAAGCAGATGGTCTTGGGCGAGGCGCTTGGTTGGTCGATTTTGACTGGTAAAATATACACTAGTCTCTCAAATTACACGCGTAACTCGCCGGTTTTCGTTACAGACCTCGGGGCGTCGGTTTCATTACGCTTGTATTTTACGCATTGTTTCTGGTGACGAGTAAATTACACATGTATCTTAATACAGGTGTGAAACAATCCAGAGCTCCCAAGCGTGGCCTTACCGTTTCATGCCGGCTCAGTCTCTTGAAGGTGCTCATAGGTGTCCGATGATCCTGGCTTCCTGAATGAGCAGCGGGCGTTGTATCAGACCATCCGTAGGGCCCGCGAGGCCCTCTCCGTCATCCTTCAAGTTGTTGCACTCGCCGTGGCGCCGAGCGTTGTCAACATGGTCAACGAACATGAGGAATCAGGAGATGACTTTACTTAGAGAGGATGACAGTAGGGACCCACCAGGGCCATAGCCATACACGTACACAAGTTCCTCCTTATTATAACTATACTTTTTTTTGCTTCCTCCTCATTTCCTGACATCACGGTCCCACACCATTGTCAACCTATATAGTCAATAAATTAGAGAATTGCACAAGGAGGGGCCGACAGCTGGGACCCAGCAGCTCGAGCAGTATTTGTTTTTTTAGGTGTAAGTGGATTTTTTTAGCGATGTTTTTGTTGTTGTTCAGAGGAGCAGGGTATCAACTGGGCAGGCTGTGGCCCGTCTAGCCCAGGCTATTATTTTATGTCGACCAAATATCCAGCCCAGATATTAATTTTTCAAGGTGAAAATGGCTAGCCCAGCTATACTTTTTTTGCGGAATACCCAACCCAGGTCAACTTGTTATTCTCTGCCCCGCTGGGCTGTAAATCTTTCCTAGGAGGGATGCATTAGGCCTAACAAGAAAATGGGCTTTAAGAAATAATAAATGAGATGTAATTATAAAAACTGGGCTGTAAATATACAAAAACGCACCAAACAGGTAATTAGTTTCAAAAATATTATTTTTTGAATTTGAATATTTTAGTTTCATTACTTATTGCGCGCGCAATATTTCGTTAGATTTTTACCTAATACAAATTCATTTTGAAATTATATTTAATCTGACTCAAAATTTCGGGATAAAAATAATCCGGATCCCATCAAAATGTGGGATTTTTTGTTGAATTCTGTTTTGAGCGGTTGGTTGAAATTGTTAATCGTTGTCCTGGCTAGAAAATGGGCTGTAATTTTTACAGACTGTAAATGGGTTGTAGTAAATTCCATTAGAATTCAAAAATGGGCTTTACATTATTACAAATCGCAAATGGGTTATATGTTCTCTGCCACAGATGTGATGCTCACTTGTGGGCCCACTATTTTTTTGAGAATTATAGTCAATGACGCATACAGAAGGCCTGTGGGCCTACTAAGGCGTACGGAAGGCTTTGTCAACTTATAGTCAAGACACGATTCTAGTAGCAGTGGCCGTTGGATGTCCATCCAAAGGCTCTAGTGCTTCTTCAATCTCGGATATTCTTGCTTCAGCCGCCCAAACCACCGCCAGCGGTACCGCCTGCTACCGCCTCCCGTGGCAGGCTGTGCTGCCGCGCAGGCTTCACCGGCCCACCCTACTCCCAAACGCCATCCAGGCCATTCCTCTACTCACCAACACCTCCTGTTCTTCTCCGGTGATGGCAGCCTCACACCGCAGACGAACCAGTGAACCCTCGTACTCCCCTCCACGTGGGCATCCACTGCTGTGTCTTCGTCGGCTCCGGGTCGTTCCCTTCCTAGGACTCGCCATCGTTCACTGCGTTGGTTCTCTCGGCGCGGCGTGGTCAACTTTGTCAACAAACGACAGCCATCAGAAGAGGCATGTACGTGGAGTGGCTGACAGTAGGGACCCACATGGCCCAAGGCCACACGCAGCAAGTGCCCCCGTATTATGAGAAAACAAATAATTTCTCCACCTGACAGGTTTGACCCACCAGCTACATCTTCACACACAAGGAAGTGCTTCCTTTATTACGCGGAAATAAAAAGTTTCCTCTCCATGACAGCTGGGACCCACCAGCTTTATTATGATCCTTTTCGTGAAAATATAGATTGTACCAAAGATGCTAAATTGTTTTATTTTTATTCTAACTCAAAAAAGAAGAAATTAAAAAACCCAGAAAACATCTTCGCACGCAAGGAAGTGCCACCTTATTATGCGATTTTTTTGATTCCCCTGCTAGCTGGGACCCACCAGATTTGGAGGCTGACTTGTGAGCCTACTAAGTTAACGCGTACGCAGGGCTTTGTCAACTTAGTCAATAAACGATTCTAACTGCACTAACCATTGGATGTTAATCCAATGGCCAAGCTGCATCTTCAACCTCTGGTCTTCTTGCTCCAGCCGCCCAAACCTACGCCCGCTGTATCGCCTGCTCCAGCCTCCCGTGGCCGGCTGTGCTGCCGCGCAGGCCTCACCGCCCGACCATACTACTACTGGCCAGGCCTTCCCTCTACTCACCCACACCCCCTGTTATTCTCCGCCGACGGCAGCCTTACACCGCAGCCGAACCAGTGTACCCTCGTACTCCCCTCCGCGTGGGCATCCACCTGCCTCGTCTTCCCTGGCTCAGCGTCGTTCCTTCCTAGACCTCGCCGTCGTCCACCGCCTAGGTGCTGTCCGCACGGCGTGGTCAACGTGGTCAACGAACGACAGCCATCAGAAGAGTAGTGTACGCAGTGAGGCTGATAGATGGACCCACCAACTACATCTTTGCATGCAAGGAAGTGCCTCCATATTAGGCGCGAAAAAAATGAATCCTCCCCCTGACAGCTCAGACCCACCATCAATAACTTCGCACGCTAGGAAGTGCCTCCTTATCCTCCCTGACAGCCGGGACCCACCTGGTCGAAGCATACGTAGCGTTGTTGCGAACGTGTACGTACATACTGGTTGATCGGTCTCTCTGCAACGATGAACCGTGGCCAAGCAAGCAGCGGCACGTGTAGTAGTAGAGCCCCCGACGTAGCAGTTCAGGCAGTCCCTTCTAAACCGCGTACACGTATGTACAACCACATGCCAAAAAATACGGCCACGTACGTACATACGGGCGGGGTCTCGAACGCCTACTCGCGCATACGTATGGCCAGGGCTCGTGTACATGGAGAGGCAACGGACGGCAACAACGGCGTCCTGTTCATCGGTCAGCCAACCGGCTGGGTCAGAACGGAGAAACAGCGTCCTGTTCATCGGGAGGCAACAGACTGGGTCAGAATGCGTCCTGTTCAATGGGAGCCAACCGGCTTGGACGGAACAACCGAAACGGGGTCTGGCGTACCGCAGTACGGAGGAAACGACCTTCTGTTCGACCGGCTACGGTCGAAACGGGGGTCCTGTTCATCGGGAGGGGTGTGGCGTACCGCAAAACAGAGGAAACGGACTTGTGTTGGAGCGCTACGGTCGAAACGGGGGTCCTGTTCATCGGGAGGGGTGTGGCGTACCGCAAAACGGAGGAAACAGACTTGTGTTGGAGCGCTATGGTCGAAACGGGGGTCCTGTTCATCGGAGGGGTGTGGTGTACCACAAAACGGGACTCCACGGGCTACTATTCACCCACCGCCGACTTCCTTCAGCCTCCACCTGCACTGTTCATCCACCGCGTCTTCCTCCTGCCTCCACGAGCTACTGTTCATCCAGCCCTCCACCGGCTACTGTTCAACCAGCCCTCCACGGGGTCCTGTTCATCCACCCCCAACCAGCTCGGCTGTGGTGGCCTCCTCTCGGGGTCCTTTTCATCTAGTGGCAACAGCCTACTACTACTACCATAGGGTCCTGTTCATCCAACCCCCACCGGAAACTGTTCATCCAACCCCAACCATGTACGTCTCGACTCGTTCAACCAACCCCCACATTCACTATTCATCAAGAGGTAGCAGGTTCGATCGGCTTCAGTTAGTAGCAGTAGCGTAGGAATCCCTTGATCGGGTTCAGTTAATAGCCAGGGATCGACCGATCGCTCGGGTTCAGTAACGTAGCTAGTGCAATCGCTCGGGTTCTGTCAGGGATATACCCCACGATATGACCCGGCCGAAAGTATGACCCGGCCGGACTTGGCGACTCACTGGTGACCCGCCCTGACTTGGCGTCTCACTAAGTGACCCGTCCGGATCTCTCCACTCACTGATGACCCGGCTGGGCCTGGTGACTCATTGGTGACCCGGCAGGCGGGTCAGAGGGATAACAAGGCCCAAGGCCTAGAAGGCGGCTTATGAGAAGACCGGCTCAAGGTGCGTGTCCGGTGGGCCGGCTTAAGAGGAAGGCATAAGGAATATTCCCTTATAAAGGAAGCAAGACTAGGACTCCACTTGTAATAGACTAGTCCTAGTCCTACTAGGACTCCACATGTAACCCGCCCCTCCAACTTATATAAGGAGGGACAGGGCACCCCAAGAGGGACAAGTTACACAAGTTTAGACAGACAAGTCAATAGCTCTCGAGATAGAGGTAGCGAAAGAGCACCCTTGTAATCATGAGCATCATGATCAATATCAATGAAGCAGGATGTAGGCTTTTACCTCCACCATGAGGGGCCGAACCTGGGTAAAAAACCTTGCGTCCCTCGTCCCACTCAACCTCTCTCAAGCTACTACCTAGTTGCGTTGGCCTCACGACTAAGTCCTCACACTAGGACATCTGCCGTGACAAATCCATGACAGTTGGCGCCCACTGTGGGGCCTGCACACGGTGGTGTTGAGTTCTTGGAGGGATCTCTCCCGGGGATCGAGGAGTTTGTGATTTTCCGGATGAAGAAGAGCCTGTTTGGAATAATCTGCATCAACTTCAAGTTCATCGGTTCAGATTTATAATCTGTGAGATTTGAGTTTAAGAAAAATTAGGGTTGAATCTCTGCGCCGCCGCATGCGATCTGGTGGTCCGTCGGTCCGGAGCCAAATCAATTACGAGAGTACCGCTGCAAAAGGCCAAGTGCAAAAAGGAATTCCATCCGTACGGATGAAAATCATTAAGTTGCGATTGTTTTTTGGTCTGATTCGCCAAGTTGCCGCCGCCGCGTACAAGATTCGCCGAGACGGTCAAATTGTTTCCATCACATCAAGCATCACAGGTTAATGGTTTCAAAGACTGGTGTACTTCTCGATTAGTATATCACCTGAAGCCAAATCAGTTTTCTTTGGTCAACTCTGATTACTACAAGGAATCTACCAAGAGGAAAAGTCAAACCAACGACAACTCGGAGGAGGATTTGATCATGGGCGCATGACAACTCCGAGCCGTTTTCAACCTCGCGCTGGCCGTACCCGCACCGCTGTCGTCGTCAGCCTCGCTCCATCAGCCGCCGCGAGCCATCATCGCCGCCGGTCACACCCTTCCAAGTCATCCGAGCTGCTGGTCCTGTCAAGTCGCCGCCGTTCAAGACGACCCGTCTTGCCGTTTTAAACTGTTGATGCGGGTTTCGCCCTACAGGAGCTACGGGTCCCCGCACCACTACCGTCGTCAAGCCGCCTCTGGTGCTGCAGCATGCCTCGGCTTCCATGAGCCGCTGTCACCTTGCCTGAGCCATCCGCACGCCTCTGCCATCTTCGCCGCTGGCCCCCGGCCGGCTCTGCCCTCTCTGTGTGACCCGCTCAGGCCGGTTCTGCCGTGCCTCGTTCCACTGCCGAGCCACCGTGAAAGCTGTTTCTATTGCGTTGAGTCACCTTATCACCTCTACGCTGAGCCGCCGTTGTGGCCGCTTCATTCTGCTTCCCCGGGGCCTCCTCAAGCTGTTCCCCAGGAGAGGCTTGCTACCTTCACCACGCCGCACGGTCAATCCCCTCGCCGGGCCAGCCTCACCTTTTGCTCCGAGCCGCTGCCGGGTCAATCCCCTGCCGCGTTGAGCCGTCGGGGCTGTATTGAGTCGCCGGTCAGTTTTGTTGAGCTGCCCCTATTCACTAGTCCTTGCAGTAGCTTCCGGACAAATTAGGTGAATTCTGTCCAGTCAATACTTATTGATACATTTTTTATTCTTTAAAGAACAATTCCTCTGGCTTGCGATGTTTTTTGATGCAGGACAGTTGTTCACTGCAAGAGCGATGGTCGTGTCATGGATATATAGCTCGCGCGCACTGTTATCATGCGTTAGCATTGGACCGTGCCATAATGCTCAACAAATGTATGTGCAAGCTGCGGCCTCTGCGACCCAGTCTACATCAACATGACACGACTAACTCGCCCATCCGCGCAGCTTACCGCGCATGTGATTGACTTGCCCGTCCACACCGGCTTACAACGCCACGGCCGACTCATCTGTCCGTGCCCGCGGCCGACTCGCCCGCGTCCGTGCTGCCTCTGATGCCACGGTCGTCTTTACCGTCCGCCCCTGTGGCCGGTCTATATCAACACGCTGGAGCTGCTTAATGAGCACACGCACACAAGTCGCCACCACTGCATTTTGGTTAACTTCAAACAACCAACTGGGATGAACCGCTAGCTGAATTATGGACACAAATCATACAGGATTATATATAACCCGCCCCGAGCTTCCGTGGATTAATATTGTGGTTGTTACCGCCAAGGATATACAATGAGTGTTGCGAAGATCATCGACTCGCCACCTTGCCTCCAGCTTCAATTATTACAGCGTTCTGCTATTCAGCTACATGCCGGTTTATATCACGGTCAAGTATGGGGAATCTCAAGCCAACTCCTCAAGTCGTCTTGAGACTCGAGGGCTACATAGACATGACTTACCAAATTTTGCCAGCTTAGCAAATTCAAGAACCCCGGGTCAATTGGAGGTAAAGTAACCCGGTCTCGGGGGCTACTGCCATATTGATGAAAATTTAAGGGCCGTCAGAAAATGTCCGGCTTAAAAAGAGGGATTCCGGTTTAAAATCCGGCTCAAGGGAAATTTATCTCTCACAAAGTTGTGAGCTCTCAATATCCGGTTTAACTTCCGGTTCAAGAAGAATTCATCTCTCGCAAGTTCGAGTTCTCAAAAAATTAAAGGTTGCCAAAGAGAACTTGCTGCAGTGCGTAGTTCAAACATGGGTATCTTGCCTTATTGGCTTATCATATTATGGGTCACTTGGGGGCTTCCTGCTCATTGAACATAGCTGTGACTACCCTCTTGATCCGTCTTGCACGCCTTGTTTAAAAAATTACTTGGGGGTTTCCTGCTCATTGAGCATAGCTATGACTACCCTCTTGATCCGACTTGCACGCCTTGTTTAAAAAATTACTTGGGGGCTTCCTGCTCATTGAGCATAGCTATGACTACCCTATTGATCTGGCTTATACGCCTTGTTGCAAATGACTTGGGGGTTTCCTGCTCAAGTTAAAAGGTTACCAAAGAGAACTTGCTACAATGTGCAGTTCAAACATAGGTAACCTGCCTTGATGGCTTATTATAGGTCACTTGGGGTCTTCCTGTTCAATGAACATAGCTATATTTACCCTTTTGATCGGCTTGGACGCCAGCTGTATTCACCAAAATTCCGATTTATCCTGCCTTGTATGTCTGCCACTCCGCCCAGGTAATCCTGGAATGACCTGTCGTACTCTTGACAGTCAATCTTATAAAGACCCTGAACTTGTCAAAGTTAAAACGGCGGTTGGTCATGTGAGGCCCGGCTTACAGGTTTGAGTAAAGGATTAACTCAGTGGCCGTGCAGCCCATGAACAACACTTGATATTGAGGCTTCGCAGCCTATGAAAGCCTTGCTTTTCTGATTTGTTATTTTCTTTGAACATTGTTTGGGTTCATATTCTTGTACCATATTGACATATGGTTTAAAACTATTCAGGCGATGTAGCCTTAATCCTTATGGCTCATATTTGAGCATATCTGGGGTTTTGATAACCCGGTCTGGCTTTGGACGATAAGTCGCCAGTATATTTTGATTGCGCATTTGGAGTTATGCACTTCCAGTTTTGGGCTGTTACCCTTACTGCATACGGCACTGCAAGCCGGCGGTATGAACCAATCTCACAGGTATGTGTTTACTTGTTATATGAATACGTGAGGTTTGATAACCCACCCTGATGAGCAGACTTTAAGTCGCCAGGATGATTTGCCTTGAATAAATTCAAGTCATGATTTTTTATGGGTTAATACCCATGCTGGATTACAACCTTGTTATGACGTCAGTCTACAGGTATGACTTTTCATATTTGAATAAATACTTCGGGTTTTTTGTAACCCGCCCTGGTTATGGACTTTAAGTCGCCAGTATACTTTGGATTGCACAAATTGGAATCATGCACTTATAAATCTTTGGATTGTCACCCTCACTGGATATGGCGATGTAAGCCGGTAGTACGAGCCAATTTTCCAGGTATGTTTTTGATTGTTATAAGAATATGTGAGGTTTGATAACCCGCCCTGGCTTTTGACTTTAAGTCGCCAGTATATTTTGCCTTTGATGGCCTTAATTCTAGTCTTTTCTATAATTGCATAAGACTATATTATGTTTGGGTTGTTACCCACCCTGGTTTTTGACGTTAAGTCGCCAGGGCATATGTTGTTTAAACTTTGTGCAGGACATGCAGAGCTATGGCTTACACAAATGAGTAAGTTTAAGCCCATCATCAAAGATTAAAATTGGTGTTTCAAAAGGGTTATCAGTTCTTGTTTTTTACAAAGGCTGCAAGCCGCCAGGTTGCACAAATCCCGGATAACAATGAATGCGCATTAAGTCGCCATCGGCCAAGAGCCACTGAGTATTTAACTCTGGATTTACTTGTCAACAGACAAGATCTTGTGATTGAGGTTTTCATACCGGATTATATTGTTCAAATCTTGAATAGCCAAATATGGCTGGATTTTCGTTATGGTTGTCATAACCAGTATTGAATGATTGAGGTTTTTTCAACCGTGTTATATTATTCAAATCTTTAATAGCCAACATGGCTGGATTTTTTATTATGGTTATGAATAACCAGTATTATGATTGAGGTTTTCAAAAGCCGTTTCATAGCAATGGCTATTATTTATTTATCCAAGAATACGGGCTCACAACAGAGAGCATGGTTCAATATTGAATATGCAAAGGCTTTCAGCAACATCATCTGGACAATGGATATGGTTTTATTTTACAATGGAAGGAATAGTCCCGAGTCGCTGCAGGCACACTACCCGGCACTTGGGGGTTACATTATTCAAATCATGATTATATCAAGTATGCAAGTCCCATGTCACTGCAAGCATGCACCATGGCACTTGGGGGCTAATGCAAGGTCATTTTTAACTCGCCTCATTGAAGACCCGACCCATCACATGGTGATGAGCCGACCCTTGGGGGCTACTAATTGCTCTTGTCAAAGGTAACCCGAAACTTGGGAGCTACATCATATGGTGTTATTTTTTGAAGTACATATAAAGTCCCAGCTCAGTATTATCTTACTGAGCCGGCCCTTGGGGGCTACACGTTGCTGCTCAAATCTGCATGATCATATCTACAAAGTCCCTGCTCATTATTGCATAATGACCCGGCACTTGGGGGCTACATATGTGAGGTGCAAAATATTCAGTTTATGATTGGCGACTTACATGAACAATCCGGATTTCTCCAAAGTTGCAGCATTTGTATTGAAGCAAGTCTTAAGCTATCACTATGTTTTCCTCTTAAGACTTGGGGGCTACAGATGATATGCATATCAAGGAGGAATATCTTCAAGTTCTCAGTTTTTTGAACAAACCAGCTGGCTGAACATTGGATGAATATTTCAAGACCAATATTTTTGTCAAGTCAGAGAATTGGAGGCCGACTCAAATGGATTTTCTTTGACAATATTTTTTCTACAAGCAAATTGACAATGAAGTTGGCCTATTGACCCGGACTTTCCAGGAGAAGGAAATGACAAGGACTTAAGGATGATCAGGTGCCGGTTCAGAAAAACTTTTAACCCAGAGCACAACCTGTCAAATTTGTTCTTGTGTTTATTTTGCAGGATCAGTTTAACATGGATAAATCGAAATTAAACTGGGGGCTAATGTCGGGGATATACCCCGCGATATGACCCCGGCCGGAAGTATGACCCGGCCGGACTTGGCGACACACTGGTGACCCGCCCTGACTTGGCGACTCACTAAGTGACCCGTCCGGATCTCTCCACTCACTGATGACCCGGCCGGGCCTGGTGACTCATGGGTGACCCAGCAGGCGGGTCAGAGGGAAAACAAGGCCCAAGGCCTAGAAGGCGGCTTATGAGAAGACCGGCTCAAGGTGCGTGTCCAGTGGGCTGGCTTAAGAGGAAGGCATAAGGAATATTCCCTTATAAAGGAAGCAAGACTAGGACTCCACTTGTAATAGACCATTCCTAGTCCTACTAGGACTCCACATGTAACCCACCCCTCCAACTTATATAAGGAGGGACAGGGCACCCCAAGAGGGACAAGTTACACAAGTTTAGACAGACAAGTCAATAGCTCTCGAGATAGAGGTAGCGAAAGAGCACCCTTGTAATCATGAGCACCATGATCAATATCAATGAAGCAGGATGTAGGCTTTTACCTCCACCATGAGGGGCCGAACCTGGGTAAAAAACCTTGCGTCCCTCGTCCCACTCAACCCCTCTCAAGCTACTACCTAGTTGCGTTGGCCTCACGACTAAGTCCTCACACTAGGACATCTGCCGTGACAAATCCACGATAGGTTCAGTAAGCGAACGCCTCGCCCGGGCTCAGTTAGAGCCCAACGCCTCGCACACACGCGCGTACGTATACGAGAGAAAATGCGCAAACCTCCGTGCATCACTCGGCCCCGACCACCCACCATAACCAGGAACTCCCTGATATTTTCCTCGCTCTCGCTTCTACCACAATTTTTCCGTCACGGACGGCCCAAAGAATGTCATGCAGCTGCTCTCCGGCCCGCCCAGGACGAAAAGCCCATTTTCTGTCATGATTTTTTGTCATAGAAGTAGGAGCCCACCACATCTATGATGATACTGGGTTTTGTCACAATTATCGTCATAGAAGTGTCATAAGCATGACATAAAAAAATTCATTCGGCCCAAAATGTCATAGATGTGTCTTTTTTTTGTAGTGAAGCGACTCGCCGTCTGAGGCGTTGGCGAGGCCCAAGTGGGACACCCCATTCAACCGGGCCGTGAACATATTGAAAAGACTCCCAGTGGACACTCGGCTGTCGTATGGACGCGTGCATGGCGTCGGAGACGGCGCCACGTGGAAGCACTACTACCATGAGGACGCCGAGGAGAGAAAGAAAAGACGAAGGTTAAATGAAATAAACATCGACAAGAAGGTTGAGATTGCGGTCGGTAAGAAATCAGCTGAGACCAAAGAAGAGATACGACCTGAGTTGCTGAACGAGGCAGTCAAAGCAGCGGTAGCTGCCGCAAGAGAGGAAATGGTATCTTCGATTGCTACCTGGATTCCGGCTGTCATCAATTGGACCAAGCAAAATCCATATAAAGAGGCAGCGGACTTTCCCCTTCCAAACTTCGTCGGGAGCAGCTCGTTTAGCGTTGCACCAGCACCTACTCACGCAACCGCACCTGCTCCCGCACCTGAGGGTAGCAGCCCGTCCTCCGTCTCTGGCGTGCTCGGCGGGGCTTCGTCTTTGCTGAGCTAGACGCCCTCACGATAACTACCTGTCACACCGGCCATATTCAATATATGTATAAACTCCCGTTTCCGTTGCCTTTCGGATGTCTCACGTCATAGACATGTCTTTGCAGGCTAACGTAATCCCGTGCACCATACTATACACCATCAACGGCCAGAAGGTGGACGTGGGAAAGGCGACGATAGTGAAGCTGAAGGAACAATTGTTCCACAACCGGCCGATCCCCCCTGGCTTCTTCAAGGTTTCCGTGGCCAGTGTCAAACCGGGCCACAAGAATTTGGCTCCTCCGGTAGCACTAGGGGGAGATGACAATGAGACCCCGCGGTGGCTTGGCGATTGCAAGAGTTGGGTCCTGTTGTGGCCGAAGAGTCTGCTTCGTCTGGAGGCGGCCAGGAGCACACCCACGACCAAGCAGCCTCAGCAAGGTATGAAGACCAACACCCCACCTACCCAATTAGTGTCGCCTGTCGTGCCGGGTGATAGCGGACGGCGTGAGGAAGAGGCTCCATTAGTGGCTGATGATGTCACCACCGTCGAAGAAGCAATGCATGATGCCATGGATGGAGAATTGATGGCTCAGTAGTATGACTCAGGTTTTGAGCGTGATGAGTTGATGCCTGAATTGCCGGAGGATGAACGTATGATAGGCTCACTTCCAGTAGCAAAGAAGCATAGGAAGAGACCGAAGAAAGGCCGAAATGGCGGCAAAGCTACTTCTATGAGCCAGCCGCCTCCACAGCCTCGGGTTCAAGACCGTATACCAATCAAAGATGCGGCAAAATACCATATCCCCGGTGATCCGATCCTACCTAAGGCAGTGGTAGAGGCCATAGACGGCGATCTAAGGAGACTTCATGACGATGTGATGCGGAGAGAGAAAAGCCTTATCACCTCGAAAAATCTAGGATACCCGCTCTACGTGGTTAACGTGCCACAGAAAAGGTTGTACGTCCAGACATTCCCCGCGGAAAAGTTCTTCCTTCGATTCGATTACATCTTCAACATGTTTCACTTGACAAGGCTGGATTTTACGTTCGTCCGCCTTTTTGCCTTGTACATGAACTACATCATCAGGATTAAGCACATACCTTATATCTGCATTGCTAACCCATACTTTATGCACGAAGGCTTCTTGGCAGTCTATCGAGAGCACCATGAATACGCGAGTAACTACATGGCCGATTTCATGGTCGGCAATAAGGACAAGGAGACGATTCTCCTGCCTTATCATCCCATGTAAGTCATCCGCGGATATCCTTCCTTCAATTTCAATCATTCATTTGCACGCGTGGAGGCTAATTTGAGGTGTACTTATTTTGCACAGCGACGGACGCGCCGTCCTCATCATCCTTTACACCCGATTCTCCCACGCTCTTTACTTGGACTCATCGAAGAACATGAAGAAAAAGGATTACACCCACATCAAGTCTGTGCTCGACAGTGCTATCTTAAGCTACGGCCTACGGGGTGGAGAGATCATGCTCAAGAAGACAAGGAACCGCACGCCCTACTTCGGCCATAAGACCGACTTCTGCTGCATCCAGGAACCGAGAGGTACTCTTAGTGATGGATTCTATGACCTCCACCACATGCTGGAGTACAGACGGAATCACAAGAACCTTCGCATGTCATCTAGATCCGGCGATGCCGATATTCTGCAAGGGCAAAGAAACTAGGAAATGTCCCGGATCATCGACTCCGAGCTGCGTTCTATCACATCCAGCATGAACTTGCCCAAATCATCATGAAGGAGGTCCTCGAAAAAATAGGGATGTTCTACGAAGAAGGGCAAATGTCACGGGAAGACGTCCGAACACGCGTAGCCGCTCAGCGTCTCGACCTGAAGCCTTTCACTTCCCTCGGGGACTTCCTCCCTGATTTGGATGGATGGCACGACATGTTGGAGTGATTAATGATATATGACAATGTGTCCGTTTAGTCACTACTTTCTCTATGATGAAACTTTGAGTTATGCGCGATGAAACTTTGTGATGTAATTAAACCATACTCCTCAACTAGCGAAGATCACTCTGGTTAGGGCATTTTGGGTATGATGAACTTTGTTATTTATGCTTATGATATGTTGCTTCTATTTTTGCTAACTCTGTCTCTGTCTGTTGCTCAACTATATATGTTGCATATTATCGACTCATGTGACGATGCAGGTACATAGATCATTGATGGCGAAGAAGTGCTATGCCATGTACGTAGTGTACGACGAGTGTCCTGAGTGTCAAGCCCAGGTGCACCGGCTTTCGGGTGGCAACCACAAAGGGTTAGATAGCAGAGCCGAAGCGGAAGATAGTTACTTGAGGTTGACGCTAGCGCGAGAGAGGGATCGGAACCGGTGCCTAAAAAACTACTACATTATCGCACTATTGCTCATAGTGATCGCTCTTCTCTTCTATATCTTTATTTAGATATATATGATGAAACATGTGTATGTGATGACCATGTAGTTGCTTGTATTCGAGACATGTCACTTAACTTGTATCGCTATATCATGATTATGATGAGACGACATGATTTGTGTTGGACGATATGATGAGACTATTATGTGTATGATATGATGAGCATATTGCATGTTTATGATATGATTAGAATACTGTATAAAACTTGTACAAAAACACCGCAAATACGTAGCGAAAAAAATATGTGAAAAATATAGCAGTAGTGCTGTTTAGCAGGAAGCAGTAGCACCGTACACAAGTGCTACAGCTATTTAGCAGTAGCGCTGGACAGACAAACACTACTGCTAAGCTACTTAGCAGTAGCGCTTTGTTGGACAACACTACTGCTAAGTAGGTATAGCAGTAGTTGCTACAAGTTAGCTGTAGCGCCGTATCAGTAGCGCGGCTGCCCGCGCTACTGCTAGGCATTTGACCCGCGCTACTGCTAGGCTTTTCCCTAGTAGTGTGGGTGATGAATATTTGAACAATTTCTTGGTTACATTTGTTGAGAAAGAATTCTTCAAGCAAGTGAAAGATGAGGATGCCATCAATCTCTTCCAACAAGGGGATCACAGAGTTATATTGTAATTTTGTTTGTTAGTTTCTAACATTTCTTAACTGTGAGAGATATTTCTGTCGGCGTTCTGGGAACCAGGGTACCCAGACTTGCCTGCCTGCGGCCCATGACGTGGCTCCGTCAGCGGTCTGGTACGGCCCATCTACAACACCAACAAGACAAGACCCTCGCGAGGCAGACAACGCCAAGACCTCCTGAGGGAGCGGCCGCCCCTGGGCTGCTCCTGAGGAGCGGAGTTTCCTATGCAAGTGCCCAACCTCATGAGGTTGCGGTGACGCAAGCCATGACGACCAAGGCCAGGCGGGCGGCAGCAGGCGCAGGGAAGACAGTTTCCTCTTTGGTGCTAAGGAGGCAAGCGCAGGCGCGGGGTCCCGAGGAATCAGCCAAATGTTTCCATTCCCGTGCAACGAGACCAAGACCGCCAGGACGGCAGGACGGATGTCATCGCCGAGCCCACCGCAGCATCACGACCAGAGCTTTGCAGGAGAAGACCACCTTTCGTCAGGATAAGCTGTACTACTTGTCCCCTTTCAAATTGGCCGTTGTGGAATCCCTCCCCGCCTTCATTTTTGGGGAAGAGGACCGAGGCCGCTATAAATATAGGTTAGCCACCACCATAGAAGGGGATGACTCATTCTCACCATAACGAGCCTCGCGAGCTTGTTCATCCTCTGTACTATTTCATCCTCAGCCCCTCGTGAGGCTAATCCACCACAAAGCAGGAGTAGGGTCTTACACCGCAAGGTGGCCCGAACCTGGGTAAACCGCCGTGTCCATCTCCTTTCCTATTCATCGA
Source organism: Thinopyrum elongatum (assembly GCA_011799875.1). Lineage (NCBI taxonomy): Eukaryota > Viridiplantae > Streptophyta > Magnoliopsida > Poales > Poaceae > Thinopyrum > Thinopyrum elongatum. Next base: position 467,876,930 of record CM022297.1, read on the forward strand.
GCTAGGCTATAGGGCGACGGGTTGGTTGGCTGGAGAGGTTGAGTTCTTCGCACACGCCCGAGAGTTCGAACCTTCTTCGGGTCTGCGGAGCCCTGATTCCGACATTTGGCGCGCCAGGTAGGGGCGTGTCGAAGCTCTACCCCTCTCATCAACCGTGCACCGCCTGCACCGCGTTCCTCCCATGGCGGGCGCCTCTCCACTCGCTGAGCCGCTGGCGCACTCGGGGTTGCCGCTGGCCATCGGGCCTTCTCCCCCGCCCTACGGCAGGTGCGGTGGCCGCCGAAGTTCAGGCCGACGCTGCCCCCTCGGTACGACGGCATGGGGGACCCCATGGAGTTCCTTCGCCTGTACGAGTTGAGCATCAAGGCGGCAGGTGGCGACGAGAAGGTCATGGAGAACTGGTTCCCCGTGGCTCTCATGGGCGTGCCGCGTTCCTGGATGTTTAGCCTGCCGGAGTTGTCGGTGGCCTCCTGGGAGGAGCTCTGCAATTAGTTCATCGCGCGTTTCACTGCATCGGCACCCCATGCCGTTGCGGCCATCCTCGATGGGTCGCAGGCGCCGGCCTCAGGCCGCCACATCAAGCAGTTCTTCCGGCAGACGGGGGCCGCCCAACCACGGCAGGGGGCTCCTTCAGGCCGGCTGGCGCCTGAGACCGACATCACCTTCGACTCTAGGGATCACCCCAAGACTACGGTCGGCGTGGGCGTGCTTCCCTTGCTGTGCACGCCCACCATCAGCAGTGTCGCGGTCACCAGAACCCTCATCGACGGCAGAGCTGGCCTCAACATCCTCTCCGTAGAGGCCTTCAACCTGCTCCAGGTGCCTTACGACCGGCTCGCCCCCACCAGGCCCTTCTCAGGGGTGCTCGACGGCTCCATCGTTCCCGTGGGGCAGATCCGCCTCCCCGTCACCTTTGGCATGCGCTGCAACTACCGCACCGAGCTCGTCGACTTCGATGTCGCCCGCATCGGCCTCCCGTACAACGCCATCCTTGGGTACCCAGCCCTGGCCAAGTTCATGGCGGCGACGCACCCCGGCTACAACGTCATCAAGATGCCTGGGAGCAGTGGCATCCTCACGGTGGTGGGAGACACCAAGGATGCCCTCCTGGCCCTCAAGCTCGCTTTGAAGGCCACGGTGGCAGCACGGCCGGACATGAAAGGCGCTCTGGAAATCCTGGAGGCCGCGCCCGTGAAGAAGAAGCAGCTGTTTTCTCAGGACCGGGCTGAAACGAAGTAGGTGCGGGTCGACGATGAAGGCTCAAGCCTCACCTTCACCATAGGCGCCGGCCTCCCACCAGACCAGGAAGAAGCATTGGTCGGCTTCCTCTGTGCGAACAAGGATGTGTTTGCATGGGAGGCGACGGACCTGGTTGGCGTCCCGCGGGACGTGATTGAACACCACTTGATGGTGTGCCCCAGTGCGCGCCCGGTGAAACAAAAGGCGCGGCGACAAGCCCCGAAGAAGCAATCATTCATTGTCCAGGAAGTCCACAAGCTACAAGAAGCCGACGTCATCCGAGAAGTGCGGCACCCGGATTGGCTGGCCAACCAGGTCATCGTCCCCAAGAAGGGGGGAAAGGAGCGCATGTGCGTCGACTTCAAGAGCCTCAACAAAGCTTGCCCTCAAGACCCTTTCCCTCTTCCGCGCATCGACCAGATCGTTGACTCCACCGCTGAGTGCGACCTGCTGTGTTTTTTGGACGCCTTCTCGGGCTACCACCAGATCAAGATGGCGGTGCAAGACGTCGAGAAGACAACCTTCCTTTCCCCGTGCAGGGTGTACTATTATACCTGCATGCCGCTCAGGTTACGCAACGTCGGCGCGACCTTCCAGCAATTGATGCACATTGCCTTGGGCAAGCAGCTCGGGAGGAATGCCGAAGCGTACGTCGATGACATAGTGGTCAAGTCACGGGAAGCAAGAACCCTCGTCGAAGATCTGGAGGAAACATTTGCCAACTTACGCAAAGTAAAACTGCGCCTCAACCCGGAGAAGTCCGTGTTCGGCATTCTGTCTGGCAAGCTACTCGGTTTTGTCATGGTATTCTCACGTCAGATGCCAGGGGGTGGCTTTTCATGGGTGGAGCCAAGAGGACGTCGTCGGGCCCTGGAAGCGGGAGTGAGCACGAGCTCGATCGCACATGAGACGTACCCAGGTTCGGGGCTCTCCGGGGAGATAACACCCCTAGTCCTGCTCTGCGGGGTCTCTGCATGATGACTATGATCAAATAGTGTACAAGATTGCTCCTTGAGCAGTGTTGCTAGAGGAGGAAGAAGGGCAGGGCTAGCTCTCTTCTCCTAGCTATGGTGTATGGTGGAATGAGGGCTGAACCCTTTGCATGGGTGAGCCCTGGGGGGTTTTATAGGTCAACCCCCAGGGGTACAATGGTAATACGTCTGGGTGTAGGACCCGGGCGTCAGTGTCTAAGACCGCCGGGTTCTCCGCCGGCTGCTGGGGCCCGCCGCTTGGTGGGCCCTGTCGGCTGCCGAGAATCCGGCCAACAAGTAGGGCCCGCCGCCTGCGGGCCATACTGATTGCCTTTTGCTGTAGCTTCATACTTGATGACGGAGGACTCATCAGGAGTCGTATGGCTACAGTCCCGCCGTCAGACGGGTTGGTGGCCGCTTGGTCAGCGCACACTGTAGCCATGCTCTGTCTCATCGGAGCAGGTGAGTGCGGACTTCGAGGGAAGGGGAGGGCCGCCTATTGGAGGCCGGCCCGCCCCCGAGGCCGCCTTCCAGGAATGCGCCGTCTTCTAGGAGCTCACGGACAGGTAGGGCCCACCGCCTGCGGGCCGTACTGATTGCCTTTTGCTGTAGCATGGCCCTTGCTGACGAGGGCCATGCTGAGGGTTTCATGGCTACAGTCCTGCGGCTGGCAGGTAGGTGACCGCTTGGTCAGCTCGCACTGTAGCCATGCCCCTTCGAAATTTTGGGGAGAGGGTGGCCCTGTAGCCATGCTCCATCTCGTTAGAGCAGGTGAGTGCAGACTCTGAGGGGAGGAGGGTCCATCTGCTGGGAGCCGGCCTCCCCCGAAGCCGCCTCCTAAGAGTGCTCCATCTTCTGGGAGCCGGCCGCTTGGGCCCAGTCGGCCCAAGGAGCCGGCCGCGTGTCCGGAAGGCGTGAGGGGCTTTGCTAGCCCCGATGTCTTGAAATGCTAAGGGGTATGAATGAGGCTACCCGTGGTCTATCCCCACGACAGTTGTCCCCGAAGCTGGTGAGGCACCACGGCTCAACGCCGGAGTGCCTCAGTAGTTTCCTCCTCTGAGAGATCTTGTGCCTCTGCTTTGTCTGGCTTGAAAGAGCCGCCTGACAGGAAACGACCGAGGCAAAGCCGGCCGCCTGTCGGATTTGAATCACCGTGGCGGGCGCCGGGTGGTATACCACCGGGAGGCGTTCTTGCTGCCCGTTGTTCGCTTGCCACGCGCCGCCAGCAGACCAGGCCGGCCTGCCAGCCCATGCGCGTGACGGGATGTCGCCGCAGGCTCGGGCCCACCACTACACGGCCTCGGCGCGCGCGCGGATCCGCTGCGGCCGAGGTGGACGGTTGCCCTTCTGGGGCGAATTAAACGGGCACCATGATGGCGCGGGATTTGCGGGGTCGTGCAGGGCGTGGGCGCAGTTAATCCCCACGCCCCCACTAGGCGTCGCCTCGGCTCCACCGTTGCCGCCATATAAATGGGGGTGGAGGGGGCGGCTAGACGCACGCGCCCCCCCTCCATCCTCTCCTTCTTCTTCCCTGCTCATCTGCTTCTTGCCTCCTCGCCGCCGCCGCACGGCTATGCCATGCTCTGTCGAAGCGCCTCAGCGAGTCCACCGCCGCCCAGCCTCGCCACGCCGCTGCCAAACCACCGCGGGACATGGCGCGCGGCGAGTGTGACGGCTCCAATGTCCACGAGGGGCACATTGAGTTCCTCCGCGCTATGCGGCAGATGCCCAACGAGGCGTGCGTGGGGGCGCGCCTTCCCGACGCGAGGGAGATCATGCCGGCGCCGAGGGATGGCGAGTTCGTCATCTTCCGGACCCGCTTCCTCAGAGGATTCGGCCTGCCGGCGAGCGGCTTCCTCCGTGCCTTCCGCACTTTCTACCATCTTCAACCTCACCACCTCACGCCCAACACGGTGGTCCTTCTCTCCGCCTTCGTGACTTTTTGTGAAGGTTACCTCGGCGTCCTGCCCACACTCGAGCTGTGGGGCAGGTTCTTCTACCTCAAGCTCGGCACCCAAGCCAAGGGCGAGCCGGCCCAGTGCGGCACATGCGTCGCCGTGCGGCGCACCGGGTCCGGGACCCGCTTCCCGGCTATCACCCTGCTGGAGTCGGGGAAGCTGTGGCAGAAGTCATACTTGTATGTGCGCAATGTCCACCCGACACGCGACTACATCAACTTGCCGGCTTACGCAGCCCGCCCACCGCCCGAGCCATGGAACAACTGGGGCCAGCAGCCCGCCAGGCCATTGCCGGCTGCTATCAATAACATCCTCAGCCGGCTGCAGGAGATGATGGACTCGGAGGGCCTCAAGGCATCGGACTTGTTGGCCGCCTTCGTCCAATGCTGGGTGTCGCCCCTCCAAGGCCGGCCTCATGTGATCAGCGACATGAGCGGCCGCCGAGATCCATGCCAGAGGTCAACCAAGGAGCTGCCGACTGTGGAGGTGGTCCGCCATGTCAACTATTTCTCCGACAGCAAGCTCAGCGAGACTGAGTGGAGATTCGGCAAGGAGCCATACAGCCTCGCCAATCTGCCACCACCGGTTAGTATCTGGTCCTCCTTCTTTGGTCATGCCGTGCTCTTCATCCAACCTGACCACCCGGACATGATGCAGCGCTTTCCTGGCCAGGCAGCAGCGGCGCGCAGGCTCCGGGCCACCAATGGATGGCGGACCGCGAGGTGAGCGATGTGGGCGACCCCGAGCTGGGGGTGACCGCATTAGAGGATGAAGGCGACGACGACGCCACTAGGGAAGGCGGCGCTGGAGCAGGCTTAGCCGCGGGTGGCGGCGATGTCCGGGATTGGCCGAACGATGATGAAGACGGCGAGGGACAACACCACTGCGAAGGCGCTGACAGGGCAGGCGCCGGCTCCTCGACGGCGCGACCGACAGGCGGAGCGCCGACTGTTGCAGCCGGCGTGCCCAAGTTCCTTGCCGAGGGGATGTTTGGCAGCAAGCAGCCCAAGAAGGCCAAGCCGATGGCTGCGACAAAACGGCAAGAGGCCACGAAGGCGGCCGCCACCCGGCGGGGCCCGAAGGAGCGCCCAATGGTGTCCGGGTAAGTGTGTACTGTCTTGACTATTCCTTTCTTGCAAACTTCTTATCTTTGCTTGATTTGCCACACAGGGCTCCCCTTTCCATATCACGGGCTCCGTCCGGCTCGTTGATCGAATCAGCAGGCGGCTCTAAGGAGGCCCAGTGCGTGGACCCGGCCGCCGCCCTTCGGGAGGCGATGGAGAGGAACGTGCGGGAGGCGCGGGAGGAGCGGGAGGCCGCAGCGCAGGCGAAGGCCCAGGCCGCAGCGCAGGCGGAGGCGGCGACCAAGGCGCAGGCGGAGGCGACGCCAAGGCCGCGGAGGATCCGGCTGGTGGCAGGATCCCGGAGGCCGCCAACCTCGAGCAGTCGGAGCCGCCGGTGGTGGAGATTTAGGTGCCATCTGGGACAGCCGGAGCCGACCAGACGGCCACAGAGCAGGGGGCGACCGGCCTCGTTGACCCGGAGGTGGAGCTAGTCCGGCGGGCGCCAGGTGCTGGCGAGCGGGGAGCCGGCCATCCTGAAGGGCCGGAGGGGCCTTTGGCCTGCGTCGGGTTGGCGACGAGCCAGGCCCTGACGACGCGCGCCTCTGCGCGCCTGCGCCCGTCGCGGGCGGCCTCCGCGCCGAGGCCAGTAGAGGTCGGGGCCGCGAGCTCGCCGGGAGCCGACACCGAAGCCACAAGCTCTGCTCCGCCTGGTTTGGCACCAGGAGCCGGCCCGGCCGCCCTGAACCTCGCGGTGTAGGACATCCTGGACAAGTTCAACACCCATGGTGCCACCCTCCTAAAGGCGAGGAGCGAGATGATGGCGATGCAGACCTCTGTCCGGGTATGTTCTTGGTCTTTTTTTTTATTTTTTTCGATCCTCAATGGGGGCGCGGCAGCGCACCCACTGGGTGTAGCCCCCGAGTTCCAAGCCGGCTGCTGAGCAGGCGGGTTGGAACTTCTAGGCGTGTTTCTGGATGCTGAGATGTCGCTCTTGCCGCAGGATTACCATAACCTGCGCGCGACCGCCTTCAACTCCCAGTGCCAGGCGCTTGCCACTCGGACCGGCGAGTTGCGGCAGAGCCGAGGTACGTAGACCGGCTATCAGTGGGGGCGCGCAAGCGCACCCGCTGGGTGTAGCCCCCGAGATTCGGGCCGACTGCTAAGCAGCCGGGCCGGATCTTCCCTGTGACTTCTTGTCTTTGTTGACGCCGATGATTCTTCTTCGAATTTGCAGAGGCCGCCGCCAATCTGCGGAGCCGTGTGCACGAGCTCGAGAGCCAGCTTTGGGCCAAGGAACTGGAGCGTAGCCAGGTGGCCGCGGAGCGCGATCAGCTCGAGAAGGAGCTGGTTGACCAGGCGGCCAGGCACGCGGACCAGGTCCGACAGCTGAAGGACGGGGAGGAGCTCCTCAAGGCCGAGTTCGAGTCTCAGCACTCGGACTAGGCCGAGAGGGAGAAGTGCCTGTCGGAAGGTTATGAGGTGATTGAGGGAATGCTTAAAGGTAACTTTTCTTTCTTGCTTGGAGGCGCCGACTGTTACTGGGAGTCGGTCTCTCATTCCTTTGTTTTCTTTTTACAAAGAATACTTCCCGGACCACGCCGACGTCATCGCCCAGGCGATCGAGGCACGACGCGAGCAGCGGAGGCAAGTGGGCGAGGAGATTGCGTCGGACCGGCCTCGGACTTTGGGCGAACAGTTCCGGGCCGTCCAGCTACGCCTTGCCCCGGTCCGTGGCTGCTCCGCCAATTTCAGCGCGCCGGGTCCCAAGTCTTGGAAGGGCTCTAGCCGGGTGCGCAGGTGCCCCGAACTCCCAGTCGGACTGCCGACTGGTTAGAGGTAGCTGGTGAGCGGCTCGACACCTGGAAGAGTGCCGCCACGCGGGCCAGTGCCAAGGTGACGCTGGAGTTTGTGAAGGTGTGGTACCTGGGCGTGAGCCTGGCGCAGCTGGCCATCTTCCGCTAGGAGGCGGCGCTGGAATTGGAGGCGGAGCGCCAAGCGATCGCCATTCACACCGCGGCCCTTGCCGACTATGCTGACGTTGGCGTCTTCGTCCCGGCGCGGCCGGAAAATGGCACCGAGGTGCCGCCATCTTGGTTCGGGCTGAACCCGGACGAGGGGGAGGACCCGGCGGAGGAGATCGCCTCCAGTAACGAGGCCACGGAGGAGGACGAGGGCGAGGAAGACGATGGCGTCGCGCCAGATGATGGAGCAACCAGCCGGAATCAGCCCGATCCGGCCTCAGCTGCCGACCAGACCGAGACCGACCAACCGGAAGCCCCGCCAACCGGTGCCCCCGCCACCGCCGACTCATCCGAGCAGCCCGTAGTGCCTCCGGCTTAGGCGGCCCTTATCTCCTTAAGTTTTTCTGTCTTATGCTCAAGAACAAGTTGGTTATGCGCAGTTCCACCCACTGGGGGTGTATTTTAAACCTTGATGAATGCCGGCCTTTGGCCTTTTGCAATGTAAATGAATTTACTCCCACATGCTTGCGTGCTCTGCCGAGTTCTGACTCGATTTTGCCTTTGCTTCCTTTGTCTTTTTCTTTTGCTGTCTTCCTTTGGCTGCCGCCCTGCCAGCCGGACAGTCGCTCTGCGGTCTGTGGCCGGGTCAGGGACTTGGCCGTTTAGAATAGGAAAGTTACTTCAGCCACTTAAAGTGTAGCTAGTCGGGTGAGAAGCCGGCCGGCCGGCTGCTGAGCAGCCGGACGGGTGGGGCGAGAGGCCGGCTTGGCCTGAATCGGCATTCTTCCTTAGTCGTTTTTCATGTGGACATTGTTTCCGGCCTTTAGCACTTGCCAGCGGGACAGTCGCGCTGCGAGCTGTGGCTGGGACAAAGAGAGGGCTTTGGCGTCGGCACACTACTTAGCCGACTTCGGGTGGCGCCAACTTAGGTCAAGGCGGCGAGCCCCCGGGCCGGCTGGCCGGACCCGGACAGGGTGGAAGAGAAAACTCATTCATAGGTGAAGCTTATCATATAGATAAAAAGGTAGCCCCCGAGTGCGCCTCGGGGGACCTGTTGCCTTCGCTTAATACAAAAGATAGTGTGGTACATACACTGCATCAACTGTAAAACGGGTGGAGAAGGTTCGCGTTCCAGGGGCGCTCCGACTCTTGGCCGGCTGTGTCCGTCTTGCATGCCCTGGGCTTCTGTGCGTCGATGAGGTAGTAGGAGTCATTGCCCAGGGCCTTGCTAATGATGAAAGGCCCCTCCCAAGGAGCCGAGAGCTTGTGCTGGTCGGCTGTTCGCTAGATCAGCCGGAGCACAAGGTCGCCCTCGCAGAAAGCACGCGGCTTGATCTTTTTGTTGTGGTAGTGGCGTAGGCTCTGCTGGTAGATGCGGACTGGCTGAGTGCTAGTAGCCGGGCCTCTTCGAGCAGGTCGATGCCGTCTTCTCGCGCCTCCTTGGATTCCGCCTCCGTGTACATGGTGACGCGAGGCGAGTCGAACTCAATGTATGTTGGGATGACGGCCTCGGCCCCGTATACGAGGAAGAAGGGCATGAATCCGGTTGATCGATTCGGCGTGGTCCGGCAACTCCAAAGGACGGACGGCTACTCCTCGATCTAGCAGTCGGCCGAGCGCTCCAATGGCTCGACCAGCCGGGGCTTGATGCCAGACAGGATGAGGCCGTTTGCTCGCTCCACTTGGCCGTTTGACTACGGATGGGCGACGGACACGAGGTCCAGTCGGATGCCCTGCGTCGCACAGAAATGGGCCAAGGCGCCTTTGGCAAAGTTCGTGCCGTTGTCGGTGATGATGCTGTGCGGGATGCCGTACCGGACGATGATGTCAGCGATGAACATGATGGCAGTCGGACTATTCAGCTTCTTGATTGGCCTCGTCTCAATCCACTTTGTGAACTTGTCCACGACAACCAGCAGATGGGCCATACCGCCGCGTGCTGTTTTGAATGGGCCCAAGATATCCAACCCCCATATGGTAAACGACCAAGTGATGGGGATGGTCTTGAGTGCTGAGGCCGGTAGGTGCTGCTTACTGCTGAAACGCTGAGACCCCTTGCACTTGCGGACCAACTCCTTGGCATTGTCCAAAGCAGTCAGCCAGAAGAAACCATGGCGGAAAGCTTTGGCAACGAGGGCTCTGGAGGCGGCATGGTGGCCACATTCGCCTTGATGAATGTCTGTGAGGATAGCAATGCCCTTCTCCGGCTCTACGCAGCGCTGGAAGACGCCAGTCACGCTGTGCCTGACGAGTTCTTTGTTGACGATTGTGTATGCAGCTGCCCAGTGTTGCACCTGCCGGGCCAAGATTTCATCGGCTGGCAGCTCACGGCTCACCAGAAAGTTGAGGATGGGCTGCACCCAAGATGGAGCTTCTACCACCGTCATGACCGCAACCGGCACCAGGGTGGCCGGGTTGGGAGGCGGCGGGTAGGAGTCGGCCGCTGCTTGCTGCATCGTTGGAGTCCCCGGGCAGACTACAACAGTCCCCGGGCCGGGGTCTGGAGTCCCCGAGCCGGGTTTGGGTGCTGCAGCCCCCGGGCCGCCTGCCGAAGTCCCCAGGCCGGCTGCCACAGTCCCCGAGCCCGATCTGGCTGCTCCGGGGTCAGCCGGCACAAAGATGGACTCTGATTCGGGCGAAGGCCTGATGGACGGCTTGCACAGGCATTCGAGGGAGACGCTGACTGGTATGGCTTGCCGGGTGGAGCCAATCCGCGCCAGGGCGTCGGCTGCTTCGTTGTCGGCCCGTGGCACATGGAGGAACTCGCACCCATCAAAGTGGCCACTGATCTGCTGGACGAGGAAGCGGTAGCTGGCCATGTTGGCGTCCTTGGCGTCCCAGTCGCCAGAGGACTGCTGAACCACAAGGTCCGAGTCGCCGTAGCACAGAATGCGGTGGATGCCGATCTCCTTGGCTAGCCGGAGCCTGTGGACGAGTGCCTCGTACTCGGCCATGTTGTTGGATGCGGCAAAGTGGATCTGCAGCATGTACTTGAGCTTGTCGCCATTGCGAGAGGTGAGGACGATGCCGGCTCCCAAACCGGTGCGCATCTTCGAGCCGTCGAGGTGCATCCGCCAATGCGTGGAATCCAGCGCTGGCGGCAGGTACTGGGTCTCGGCCCAGTCGACGAGGAAGTCGGCCAGTCTTGAGACTTGATGGCGGTGTGGGGCTGGTAGAGGATGGTGTGGGGAGCGAGCTCGATGGCGCACTTGGCCACCCGGCCTGAGGCATCTCTGTTGCCCATGATCTCGACGAGGGGGGCGGTGCAGACGATCGTGATGGTATGCTCATGGAAGTACTGCTTTAGCTTCTTGGCGGCAAAGTACATGCCGTAGCACATCTTCTGGTAGTGGGGGTAGTTCTGCTTGGAGGCGGACAACACCTCGCTCAGGTAATAGACCGGCCTCTGGACCGGCTGGGCTTTGCCGGCTTCTGGGCACTCGACAATGATCACAGTGCTGACGACCCGGTTGGTAGCGGCGATGTAGAGGAACAATGGGCTCTTTAGCAGCTGGAGCAACGAGAACAGGCGGCGTGGACATCATCCGCTTGAGCTAGAGGAAGGCCTCGTCCGTCTGGTCAGTCCACTCGAAGCATCTGGTCTTCTTCATCAGCTGGTACAGTGGGAGGGCCTTCTCGCCCAGCCGGCTGATGAACCGACTAAGAGAGGCTAGGCACCCGGTGAACTTCTGGATGTCCCGTAGCCGGGTCGGCTTCTTCATCCGCTCGATGGCCTTGATCTTTACGGGGTTGCACACGATCCCGCGCTCAGAAACAAGTAAGCCAAGGAGCTGGCCGGCTGGTACTCCGAAGACACACTTCTCCGGGTTGAGCTTGATCTGAAAGCGACCCAGGTTGGCGAAGGTCTCCTTGAGATCCTCCAGAAGCGTACCGCGCTTCTCTGTCTTCACCACTATGTCGTCCACATAGACGTGGGCGTTTCTGCCGAGTTGCTTCAAGAGGCACTTCTGCATGCAGCGCTGAAAGGTGGCGCCGGCATTCCTCAAGCCGAACGTCATGGTGATGTAGCAGAAGGCACCGAAAGGGGCGATGAAGGCGGTCTTCAGTCGATCGGCTGGGTCCAGCTTGATCTGGTGGTAGCCGGAGTAGGCATCCAAAAAGGACAAAAGCTCACAGCCGGCCATGGAGTTGATCACTTGATCAATCCGGGGCAAGGCAAACGGATCCTTGGTGCAGGCTTTGTTGAGGCTTGTGTAGTCGATACACATGCGCCACTTGTTGTTTTTCTTCAAAATGAGGATTGGGTTGGCAAGCCAGTCCGGGTTGAATACTTCCATGATGAAGCTGGCTGCCAGAAGCCGGGCGATTTCTTCACCAACGATCCTTCTCTTCTCTTCTGATAGGCGGCGGAGGGGTTGCTTGACCGGCTTAGCATCCGGCCGTACATGCAGCTTGTGCTCGGCGAAATCCTTCGGAACACCCGGCATGTCCTTGGGGGACCATGCAAAGATGTCCCAATTCCCATGGAGGAAATCGACGAGCTCGCTTTCCTATTTGCTGTCGAGGTTAGCCCCCGCGACAACGTACTTCTTCGGGTGCGCCAGGTCCAAGATTATCTTCTTGATTTCCTTGGCCGGCTGGAAGGAGCCCTCAGCCTCAACCTCCTTGGGGTCGGAAGGCATGGCCGGCTGCTCACTGGCCATGGCCACAGCCCGGTCAAGGAGACGCTTCTCTTGGGCGATGATGAGGGACTCGGCCAGCTGGGAGCTGGCCGTGGCACATGTGAGCAACTTCTTGTAGTCGCCGGCAATGGTGATGATGCCCTTGGGACCCGGCATCTTCTTCTTCAGGCAGGCGTAATGCGGGACCACCATGAATTTGGCCAAAGCTGGCCGGCCCAAGAGCGCGTGGTAGGGGCTGTCCAAGTCAACCACCTCGAACCAGATCGGCTCGCGGCGGAAGTGGGTCTTGTCGCCAAACAGGACGTCAATCTTGATCTTGCCGATTGGAGAGCAGGAAAGCCCAGGGACAATGCCATGGAACACGGTCCGACTGGGCTGGAGTTGCTTCTCCTTGATGCCCAGCTTTTCCATGGTGTCGCGGTAGAGGATGTTGATGCTGCTGCCGCCATCTATCAGGACTCGGGAGAAGCGTCAAGCCCACCTCTCGATTGAGAAGGTGGAGTCCAGCACCATGGCGTAGGCACCCGACGAAGGCATCACTGCTGGATGGTCATCGCGGCTCCAGGTGATGGGCCTTTTGGACCAGTGCATGAATTGGGGGACCTCTGGAATGACAGCGTTCACCTCATGGTATTGCTGACGCCGACTATGCTTGTCGCTAGCTTCACTGGTGAAGACGATGTAAGTGGCGTTCTCGTTGGGGAACTCATCTTGGAGCATGCCAACAGGGCATGCCGGCTGCTGAGCAGCCGGAGCCGCCGGGCCGGCAGGAGGAGGCGGCAAGCCTTCACCCTTAGCGATTCGGGCGAGCCAGTTGCACTGCTGGGTTGTATGGTTGGACGGCTTCGCGCCACTGTGGAACTTGCATGGAGCGTCGAGAGTTTGCTCAAAGGAGAAGGCCGGCACCCAGGCCCCCTTGCCGCCCCGCTGACGCTTGGGGCTGGGTTGGCGTGCCGGCTGCTCATCCTCGACGGTCGTGTCGCCGTCCTGGGACCGGGGCTGCCCAGACTTGCCTGCCTGTGGCCCGTGGCATGGCTCCATCGACGGCCTGGTACGGCCCAGCTTCAGCAACGACAACTCAAGACCCTCGCGAGGGGCTAGGCCTCGCGAGGCGGACGACACCAAGACCTCCATGAGGGGCGGCCTCCCCAGGCTGGCTCCCGAGGAGCAGGGATATCAATGTAAGCTGCATCTCGCGAGGTTCACCTGACGTGAGCCATGACGACCAGGACCAGGCGGGCGCCAGCGGGCGTAGTGTACCAGTTTCCTCTTTGGTGCAAAGGAGGCGAGCGCAGGCGCGGAGTCCCGAGGAATCAAGCAAAGGTTTCCATATTGGTGCAACAAGACCAGGACTGCCAGGACGGCAGGACGGAGGTCATCGCGGAGCCCACTACAGCGTCACCACCAGAGGCTTTTGCAGGTGAATACTACTTTTGTCAGGATAACTCGTACTAGTTGTCTCCCTTCGAATTTGGCCGTTGTGGGATCCCTTCCCACCTACATTTGGGAAGAGGACCAAGGCCACTATAAATAGGACTTAGCCACCACCATAGAAGGGGACGACCGGGGCTGGACCAGATCCATTCCACCCTCACCACCTCACCAGCTCATCGAGCTCAAGAACACCTCACCTCCTGAGGTCATTCCACCTCTGTATTAGTTCATCCCCAGCCCCCCGAGGCAATCCACCACAAAGCTGGAGTAGGGTATTACACCACAAGGTGGCCCGAACCAGGATAAACTGCTGTGTCTCTTGTTCCTTGGGTTCGTCGAGCTAGGCTGTGGAATCGTTGAGCAGGCAGACTGGGGAGAGAGAGTTCTTCGCACGCACCCCAGAGTTCAAACCTCTCAAGGATCTGCGGAACCCCGAATCCGACATTTAGCGCGCCAGGTAGGGGTGTGTCGGAGCCCCTCTTCTTCCAGTCGGCCCGCTGTCGCTCTGCAATTCCGATGGCTGACGATCCGAGGGCTTACGCTGAGCACTGGGCTGCATGGCCCGTCCGGGCAGCGCCATCCGCCCAAGAGGACCTCAACTCCGCGCTACACGCGGCCCGCACACCTCCCAACACCGCCGGGCTCGGGCGGCGCGGCGCGGCGCCGTCCGCCTTAGCACCCCGGCGCGCGCGCGCCACTACGCGGTCTTCAGGCTACGCCGCGGCGATGGCACCACGCACTCGTCGGGAGCGGGCGAACATACGAGCTGCGCTCATCGTGGCACGGGAGCTGCTACATTGCAGGTTGGCGGAGAGCGGCCGCGACGCGCTGCTGGAGCGGGTCGCCGAGCTGCTTGACGCCGCCTGCAGAGGTGCTCCGCCCTTTTGCCCCTTGCCCACGCCTCAGGCTGTGACGGGGGTGCGCGCCGGGCCCAGGCGTGCACGCGCGCCCCCTGGAGCGCCTGCAGGATTCGACAACACCAACGTGGCCCGCGGCGCCGCTCTTCCTACCATGACAGCACCGCTTCCAGGAGGCGTGAGCTCTGGCGGCCCACAGCGGGGCCGCGCTGGGGTTTCACCCCACGGCCATCGGGACCAGACGCCGGGCCTGGAGGCCCAAGACGCGGGGCACCCAGGCGATGGCCCCGACGCGGCGACTGTAGACGCTTACGTACCCTGCATGGTGGATCTGGAGTACACGCCGGAGGAAGGCCCTAGCTCGTTCCCCGAGCCAAGCTGGGCAGAAGGGACGCTAGAGGCCGGAGTCTTCCATGAGCTGCCCGGAGACTTTGCCGGCCCCTTCAGCGACAACGACCGCAGGGTACAGCAGATATCTCGGGAGCATGCTTACGCTAACCATGGACCGCAGGTGAACCAGGCCACAGTAGTGGTCAGAAACCCCAGGGTGGAGGCACCGCTCTAGGTGGGAGCGGCGCACTGGGGGTTGCGCGGGAGGGGCCTGGAGCCAGGGCCTCCCCCGCGCCGCACGGAGCAAGGCACTGCACGGAGGTAGGTCCTCTGCCGGCGGAGGCGCCGGCAAGCCCTTCCCCCTCGGTAGAGGGCCCGTGGTCGCCGAGGGTGCCGCCAGCGTCCCCCTTGCCCCTTGGTCTCGTCCTGGTTTCCAGACGCCCCAACGGTGGTCGGGGATGGCGCAGGGCGGGACCCTCGTCTGGCAATATGAAGCAAGGCTCACGCCTATGAAGGTCTCTGCTCGTGACACTCTCACGGGCCCGGAGCCAGGCCCTCCCCTGCGCCGCACGGAGCAAGGCGCTGCACGGAGGTAGGTCCTCTGCTGGGGGAGGCGCCGGCGAGCCCTTCCCCCCCGGTAGAGGGCCCGTGGTCGCCGAGGGTGCCGCCAGCGTCCCCCTTGCCCCTTGGTCTCTTCCTGGTTTCCGGACGCCCCAACGGTGGTCGGGGGTGGCGCAGGGTGGGACCCTCGTCTGGCGATATGAAGCAAGGCTCACGCCTATGAAGGTCTCCGCTCGTGACACTCTCACGTAATAATGAGTGGGGCTGTACATGCCCCGGAGTCTCCGGAGTGCTGCCCTCGGGCCTCGGGGGCTCCCGCCCACGTCCAAGTGGAAGCACCATGCTCCGCGCTGGCCGTCGACACTGTCCCCCAATGACTATGCTCACGTCCAGTGAAAGCACTTAGCTCCGCGTTGGTGGGAAGACAAGAAGACTAGCTAGGTGCGGGACGCGGCTATTTGCTTTTGCCCTGTTTTCTGTCATTCGATTCGCCGCCTTCTGGACTGAGATTTGAAGTTCTTTTATGTTGTCAAAAATGGGGGGAGTTTGCTTTTCTCTTGTCTCGCGGCAGTTTCTTGCTTTCTGGTTTCGTATTCAACAAGTACGGTTCGCACCTGCTACCCATCCCTGCGAGCACCCCGCTAGCGGGCGCTGGGCGTGGCATGCACGCATCAAGCGCCCTCGGGTCAGCCCCGGAGACACCAAGATCCCCCGGGGATCAGGGGCGCAGTCACCAGCATACCCTGCCGTGGTCCGGCAATCAGCTTCTCGCGAGGCCGTCTGGGGCAGGCTAGCAGGCTCCTCGGGAGGCTCAGGACCTCACGAACCCCTCAGGCTTACCTCAGGGAGAGGATGCAATCGCGACATCAGGACCCACTCAGGATCTACGGAACCAAAGATAAGTCACAACAGCTACCCCACTCGGGAGACCGCAGGCTCGTGACGGTGCAGTTCAGATCCTACCTCAAAAGCATATCGTCATTTCATACAAAGGGCTCCCCCTTCAAAATGCTTTCACGCCCCCAAGTTTTTTGCATACAAGTCAAGGCAAAGGAAAGGTAGGCCTAGCCAGAGGCGCCTCCTCCAGCGCCGTCCTCGCCACCCTCATCTGCGCCATCGACACTGTCACCGGATTCGTCTTCGTCAGCGCCGTTATCTCCATGTTCACCAGCGCCACTCGCACTGTCGCTGGTTTCATCTTCGACGTCGTCATACACATCACCTTCCTCAGCCGCGATCACGACCGCGTCGTCCTCAGGAGCAAACTCCGCGATCAGATCATCGACATGGCCGTCCACCCATTCCGCCAGGTTGTTCTGGATAACCCAGGGCACGGGGGCTATCGCGGCGTCAAAATCAAAATGGGGGTCAAGATTCTGAAGATGGCTAAAGACGCGTGAGAACGCGCGCCCGAGGAGGCCGCGGCTTCTCTCTTCAACGAGCTCGTGGACCCTCGCGGCCTGATCTTCCAGGCGGGTCACGATCTCGGTAAAGAAGCGGAGGTGGCTGGCATAGTCACCCTCGTGCGGGTGAGGGGCGCTTTCCTCGCAGATGGTGCCCAAAGCTCGATTGGCCCTCACCCTGAGAACCTGGAGCATGGAGGCATGCTCGCGCTATAGTGACAGGCGGCGGCACACTTCGTCCGCGTTCTTCTTTGCAAGGGTTGCGGCATTATCGATCTGCTGCTGGAGCAAATGCAGGTTGGCGCGAGTGGACGCCAAGTCACCTTGGGCTGAGGCTTGAGCCTCCTTGGCGGCCCTCTCGCGCTGCTCCGCCTCGATTAGCCTTGTCCTGAGGGCAGCGGCCCTGCCCTCAGCCTCGGCTCTCAGGAGTTCCTGCTCCAGGCGATGCCTGTCGGCGAGAGCTGCACAAGCCTTCACCACCCTCTGATCGACCTCCTCCTAGATCTTGGCTTCCCGCGCGGTGACGGCGTCCTCAGCCATGGTCACCTGGCGCTCCCTCACCTCCATCCGCTCAAGCTCCAGGCTGCGCTCCGAGGCCTCCAGCACCAGCGCCTCCTCGTGTTTCCGGATCTCCTCCTCTTTGGAAGGCGCTCCCTTCATCGACGCCAAGACGGCCCTGCGTGCCTCGATCCACTGTTCAAGGGCAGCGTTCGGGGCCTAGAGTTCCCGCTCGCGTTCCTCGGCGGCCTCGCAGCGATGGTCGGCTGCCCTGGCCTCTTCCAAGGCCCGGGCGCAAGCCTCGCGTGAGGTTGCGAGGGCTTCCGCGGCCTTCACATTGGCGCGCTCGTGCTGAAGATGCCAGAGGTTGATAGCCACCTTCAACTGATGCCACTCGTCCGCCAGCTGAAGGTTCTCTGTTTCAAGGCGAGCGTCGACGTTCGCAAGTTCTTCTTCGAGCCGGCTCAGCGCACCCATTGCCTCCCAAAAAAGCTCGTGGCGTACAACATCGCGCCCACACGCGAGCGCCAGCGCATGGCCAAGGCAGTCCTTCGCGCTGGGGGTTATCGGGGAAACGTGAGGCGGCCTGCTTGCCCCTGGCAGGGGGCTGGGGGCCGACGCCTTCCCCGCCACCCCTCGGGCTTTGGTGGAGGCGCCGCATGGCGTGGCCTCACTGCTCGAGGATGAAGCCGGGGCTGGGGTTACCCAGCCGCCGGTGATGACCAACGGAAGAGCCCTCGGCACGCCCTCTGCGCCCCAGGCCAGACCACGGAGGAAGGACGACAAGAACGCAGGATCAAGGCCCCCCGTCGGTGCATTCGCTCCTTGAACAGGCCCCATGCCTGGCCCAGCGGCCCAGCGTGGGGAGCTCGAGACCGGGGATGAGCCAAGGACTGGTGAAGGCCGCTCTCCAGGAGACCTCGCCGCTGCAGCCGAAGGGATCCTGGAGAGCCATCGTCTGGAGGGAGCGCAACATGCAGGAAATCGCAAGGGGAAGGTACTTACACATCTATGGCCATATACTTCCTCTGCTTCAGCGGCCGGTAGATGTGACGACTGCAGTTTGGAGCCCCTTTTCTCTTGCGGAGTGCGTCGAGGTTCAGACGAACCAGCCGAAGCTCAAGGCACAACCATCAGCTTCAGGGACACTCGGTGGGGCCTCTGGGGTGGAGGCCTCGGGAGTCCCGGACTGCGCCAGCTCACCAGTCTCCACCTCAGGACTGCTCGCTTGAGCTCCGGAGGCGGCGGCCTCGGGAGCCTCAGACCGCACCAACTCCCCGGCTGCCTCTTCAGGACGGATCACCCAAGCCACAGGGGCAGCCATCTCAGGAGCACCGGCTGGCACCGGCCCTTCAGCAGTCGCCTCGGCGGCGTCCGGCGATGCACGGCCCCTACGTTGGCCTCTGGGGTGCGCGCCGCGGTGATGGCGGGCAGAGGAACCACGAGGATGGGTATCTCAGTGGCCACCATATCTATCATGGCGCGGGAAGCGGGCCAAGCCACCGTCGCCTTCCATTCATTGGAATCGGCGGCGAGCGCTGGGCGAACCTTGTCCAGCCCTTCCTGATTGAGCACCTCCGACCGCTCAAGGGCGGGCTCGTAGACCGGAGGCGATTCCATCAGGGCGCAGGTTCTCCCCTTTCCCTTTTCTTCGGGCACGGCGCCATAGCGACAGGGAGAACCAGCGTCGGGGTCAGGCCTGGGAAGGAAGCCGCTATCTTTCTGGAAGGCGAAGGGGCTGGAGGAGCGCGCAGCAAGCAATGGGGACGGAGCTGCGTCGGCAACGGCGGCCGTCAAGCCAAGCGAATATCAAGGCTGCGTGGGAAAGTGGAGGTGCCCACGTCCCATCAATCGCCATGCGGTAACCAAGGCCGCAGGCGGTTAGGGCCCGCGGCGCTCCGCACTTGCCCTTTGGCTTCGCCTCGAAGCCATGTTCGAGCGCGCCTTGGGTCCGGGGGCTACTGTCGGCATCCTGGGACCGGGGGTGCCCAGACTTGCCTGCCTGCGGCCCGTGGCGTGGCTCCATCGATGGCCTGGTACGGCCCAACTTCAGCAACGACAACTCAAGACCATCGCGAGGGGCCAGGCCTTGCGAGGCGGACGACACCAAGACCTCCACGAGGGGCGGCCTCCCCAGGCTGGCTCCTGAGGAGCGGAGATATCAATGTAAGCTACACCTCGCGAGGTTCACCTGACGTGAGCCATGATGACCAGGACCAGGCGGGCGCCAGCGGGCGCAGTGTACCAGTTTCCTCTTTGGTGCAAAGGAGGCGAGCGCAGGCGCGGAGTCCTGAGGAATCAAGCAAAGGTTTCCATATCGGTGCAACAAGACCAGGACTGCCAGGACAGAGGTCATCGCGGAGCCCACTACAGTGTCACCACCAGAGGCTTTTGCAGGCGAAGACTACTTTTGTCAGGATAACTCGTACTAGTTGTCTCCCTTCGAATTTGGCCGTTGTGGGATCCCTTCCCGCCTACATTTGGGAAGAGGACCAAGGCCACTATAAATAGGACTTAGCCACCACCATAGAAGGGGACGACCGGGGCTGGACCAGATCCATTCCACCCTCACCACCTCACCAGCTCATCGAGCTCAAGAACACCTCACCTCCTGAGGTCGTTCCACCTCTGTATTAGTTCATCCCCAGCCCCCTGAGGCAATCCACCACAAAGCTGGAGTAGGGTATTACACCGCAAGGTGGCCTGAACCAGGATAAACTGCTGTGTCTCTTGTTCCTTGGGTTCATCGAGCTAGGCTGTGGAATCGTTGAGCAGGCAGACTGGGGAGAGAGAGTTCTTCGCATGCACCCCAGAGTTCGAACCACTCAAGGGTCTGCGGAACCCTGAATCTGACAGGTCACCACCTGCCAGCTGTTTGAAGCCGGCTGCCAGGCCTTGCACTTATTGTCGTTCGGCTGCTGGTGCCGGTTGGAGTCACCGGCCGGCGCTTGAGAAGCCGGCGGGATCACCTTCCCGAACGTGTCGATCCGGATCTCCGACTTCATGGAGGAGTCGGCCATGGCGTAGTTGTCCACCACAACCAGGAGCTTGTCCAAGGTAGCCGGCTTGTCGCACAGAAGCTTGTGCTTGAGCAGGGTGCCTTCTCGGCACCCGACGGTGAAGCACTCGATGGCCTGCACCTCGTGCACCCCTTCGCAGGAGTTGCGCAACTCGGCCCAACGCGTCAGGTAGTCGCGAGCGGACTCGTCCGGCCCCTGAACACACATGGAGAGCTGGCGAGGCTTGGGAGGCTGCTTGTAGGTGCTGGTGAAGTTGCGGACGAAGACGTCGCTGAAGTCCAACCAGCTGTTGATGCTGTTGGGTTTAAGGCTGTTCAGCCATGTCCGGGCCGTGCCCTGGAGCATGAGCGGAACATACTTCATGGTGACGCGCTTGTTGCCGTTTGCTATGCTGACAGTTGTGGTGTAGTCGGTCAGCAAATCTTCCGACTTCATGGCGCCATTGTATTTGGGAGTGTCGCGAGGAAGCGAGAACCCTTTGGGGAAGGGCTTGTCGCGGATGCGGGGGCCGAAGCAGGCCGGGCCGACTGTGTCCTCGTCCTCCATTGCTAGGAACCGAGCTAGCTGCTCGATCCGGCGGCAAGCATCATTCTCGCCGACTGCTTCGCGGGGGCCTAGCCTGCCCCCCAAAGTCGGGTGCTCAACCGACGCCGGAGAAGCCAACCTCTCCCTGCGCGGGGGAGGGGGGTGGTCGTTCTTCCTGCTGGCGCCGGCCCTCCCGGTTCGGAGGAACGTCTTCGCTGCCCATGACTGTCTGGCGAGAGCACCGGCTGCGGCTGGCTGCCGGCTCCGGGTTCGGCTGGCCGCGGTCGCCGCCACTAGGGGACCAGGAGGTCGCTCCATTCTCACGGCCTGGTGGAGGGTTCCGTTCCGGGAGCTCGGCCTGCCGGCCGGCTCCCACCACGCGGTTGCACGCGTCTTGTTGCGTGTTCGCAGCGTCGAGGAGTTCCTAGAGGCAGTCTAGCTGACTACGCCGTTCGTCGCCCATCAGGTTCTCGAGTTCTTCTGCCGCCGCCAGTGCGGCGCGCAGGTTCTGCACGGGGGTGTCGTAGATTGGACGTCCGATCCCCAGCATGTTGGCGATGGCTGCGCCATGTTGCCGGATGGCGCCGGCTTGGCTAGGCTCGGCCGCAGCCGGCGTGCCGCCAGCTATGCGGTCGATCTCGCGTTGGTTGGCCTCAGCGCGGCGCTTCATGGCCGCCATCTTGGTGGGGCTGTCTAGGAGCTTGACGCGGATTTCTTCTAGCGTCGCCGCGTCGGCATTGGCTCCGACGGGAGCCGCCAGGTCCTGCATCGCTGTTCGCAATGGGTCCTGGACGGCCCCGCCAGAGGCCTGGCTGTGGCCAGTGACCATCACCTCCATGAAGACGCCGGCGTCGAGCACGCCAGTAGAGGTGACGCTAAAGACGGGAGGGAGCGGGTCGTTGATTACCACCACGCCGCCGGGGAACCCGTCGGAGGCATCTACGTCGGAGAGGCTGAGCTTCCCAAAGAGGTCGATGAGGCAGCCCGCGGGGCAAACGGCTCCCGCGTTGGGCGACGCGCCAGAGCAAGCGCAAGCGAACACATCGGGCTGGCTGATCAAGCCGGCCGCGACGTGCTCGCCGGAGAGGAAAGCGGTTCCCGTCCAGAACGTGTCTCCGGCCGACACCGCGAATGGCCCCACGGTGGGTGCCAACTGTCGTGGTATTCTCACGTCAGATACCAGGGGGTGGCTTATCATGGGTGGAGCCAAGAGGATGTCGTCGGGCCCTGGAAGTGGGAGTGAGCACGAGCTCGATCGCACATGAGACGTACCCAGGTTCGGGGCTCTCCGGGGAGATAACACCCCTAGTCCTGCTCTGCGGGGTCTCCGCATGATGACTATGATCAAATGGTGTACACGATTGCTCCTTGAGCTGTGTTGCTAGAGGAGGAAGAAGGGCAAGGCTAGCTCTCTTCTCCTAGCTATGGTGTATGGTGGAATGAGGGCTGAACCCTTTGCATGGGTGAGCCCTGGGGGGTTTTATAGGCCAACCCCCCAGGGGTACAATGGTAATACATCCGGGTGTAAGACCCGGGCGTCAGTGTCTAAGATCGCCGGGTTCTCCGTCGGCTGTTAGGGCCCGCCGCTTTGTGGGCCCCGCCGGCTGCCGAGAATCCGGCCGACAAGTAGAGCCCACCGCCTGCGGGCCACACTGATTGCCTTTTGCTATAGCTTCGTACTTGATGACGAAGGCCTCGTCAGGAGTCGTATGGCTACAGTCCCGTTGTCAGACGGGTTGGTGGCCGCTTGGTCAGCGCACACTGTAGCCATGCTTCGTCTCGTCGGAGCAGGTGAGTGCGGACTTTGAGGGAAGGGGAGGGCCGCCTCCTGGAGGCCAGCCCGCCTCCGAAGCCACCTTCCAAGAATGCGCCATCTTCTAGGAGCTCACAGATAGGTAGGGCCCACCGCCTATGGTCCGTACTAATTGCCTTTTGCTGTAGCATGGCCCTTGCTGACGAGGGCCATGCTGAGGGTCGCATGGCTACAGTCCTGTGCCTGGCAGGTAGGTGACCGCTTGGTCAGCTCGCACTATAGCCATGCCCCTTCGAAATTTGGGGGAGATGGTGGCCCTGTAGCCATGCTCCGTCTCGTCAGAGCAGGTGAGTGCAGACTCCAAGGGGAGGAGGGTCCGTATGCCGGGAGCCAGCCTCCCAGAAAGCCGCTTCCTAAGAGTGCTCCGTCTTCTGGGAGCCGGCCGCTTGGGCCCAGCCTCCCAAGGAGCCGGCCGCGTGTCCGGAAGGCGTGAGGGGCTTTGCTAGCCTCGATGTCTTGAATTGCTAAGGGGTATGGATGAGGCTACCCGTGGTCTATCGCCACGACAGGTTTCCTAGTGTCGCACAGAGGGATCGAGGCTAACCCAGAGAAGATCTAGGCGATAGAGAGAATGATCCCACCGCAGACCCTCAAGGAAATGCAGAAGCTTGCGGGCTGCGTGACCTCGCTGGGGTGCTTCATCTCCAAGCTCGGTGAGCACGCTCTCCCGTTCTTCAAGTTGATGAAGAAGAAGGGCCTGTTCGAATGGACTCCGGAGGCTGAGGAAGCCTTCCAAGACCTCAAGAGGTACCTCACCAGCCCTCCGGTGATGGTGGCGCCTCGACCTCTTGAGCCCCTGGTGCTTTACCTGGCCGCCACAGCCCACTCGGCGAGCGCGTCACTTGTGGCGGTCCAGGAAGAGCGCGCGGGCGCAGGTGCACGGCACGGCACCTCGTCTTCGGCCGCGCCATCGCCACCTCAGGACGGCACTCCTGAGGCCCCGATTACCCCAACAGAAGGTGAGACTTCTGAGGCCTCCACGCCTCAGGCAGGGCCGGACACCATCGACACCTCTTCCCTTGTCGAGCACCCCGTGTACTTCATCAGCACGGTGTTGCGCGACGCACGCGCGGGCTACCCCATGGCACAGAAGCTGCTACTCGCGCTCCTCGCCGCCTCTAGGAAGCTGCGCCACTACTTCCAAGGCCACCTCATCAAGGTCATCTTCGCGTACCCCCTGGAGAAGGTGCTCTGGAGCCCTAACGCTGCAGGCAGGGTTGCTGAATGGAACATCGAGCTGCAGGCTTTCCAGCTGGAGTTCAGCAGCACTAGGGTCATCAAGGGCGCGGACCTCGCCGACTTTGTGGTGGAATGGACTAACGCCCCTAACCGAGGGGAGGGCGAGGACCGTTCCCTCACGCCCGGGGATGAGGCGCCGGATGGCTGGGTCATGTACTTTGATGGCGCGTTCACACGCCGGGGCGCAGTGGCTGGAGCCGTGCTCATCTCGCCTACCCAGGACAAGCTCTACTATGCCGTGCAGCTCTGCTTCTAGCGTGGCGAGAATGTCTCCAACAACATCGCGGAATATGAAGGCCTGATCGCGGGCCTTCGGGCCGCGGTGGGCCTGGGGATCAAGCGCCTCACCGTCAAGGGCGACTCTCAGCTCCTCGTCAACTTCTCCAACAAGGAATACACGCCCAAGGATGAGCACATGGAGGCATACCTGGAGGAGGTACGCAAAATTGAAAAACGGTTTTTGGGTTTGGAGTTGCAGCACGTCCCGTGTGGCACGAACAAGGATGCGGACGACATCGCCAAGAGAGCATCGCGGCGCGACTCCCAGAAGCCTGGCGTCTTCGAGGAGAGGCTCTTCAAGCCATCGGCGGCCCCCTCCGTTGCGGGCCCGGCGTCGCTCCGGGAGGAACTTCCCCCGGCCCCCTCCTCGGGCGCCCCGACCTGCGGTCCAACCTCCGGAGCCCACCTGCTCCTGGCCCTCGAACCTCAGGAGGGGTGCTGGATCGAGGAGTT
This sequence comes from Thinopyrum elongatum, assembly GCA_011799875.1. Taxonomy (NCBI): domain Eukaryota; kingdom Viridiplantae; phylum Streptophyta; class Magnoliopsida; order Poales; family Poaceae; genus Thinopyrum; species Thinopyrum elongatum. Next base: position 467,901,178 of record CM022297.1, read on the forward strand.
CAAGGCGTACCTACTCCAAGATGCCTTGCCGGAGAAGGAGGAAGACGCAGAACGCGTGTCCCGCCAGGCCACCGCCTACTGCTTGCAGGACGGCGAGCTCTACCAAAGGCGCCCAAACGACACATCGCTGCGGTGCATCTCCAAGTAGCAGGGATGCAAGCTGCTGGCTGATATCCACGGTGGGGATTGTGGGCATCACTCTTTGTCGCGCACCCTCGTGGGCAAGGCGTTTCGCAGCGGGTTCTGCTGGCCCACAGCGCTCAACGACGCCATCGAGCTGCTGAGGTCCTACGAGGCATGCCAATTCCATGCCAAACAGATCCACCAGCCCGCTCAGGGCCTCAAGACCATCCCACTCTCATGGCCGTTCGCGGTATGGGGGCTGGATATCCTGGGACCGCTCCCTCAAGCAGCTGGGGGCTACCGCTACCTCTACGTCGCCATCGACAAATTCACCAAGTGGGCGGAGGTGGAGCCCGTGCGCACCATACCAGCTGGCTCGGCCGTCAATTTCATCAAGGGCCTCATGAGCCAATTCGGGGTCCCCAACCGTATCATCACTGACAATGGCTCTCAGTTCATGAGTAACCTTTTCAAAACATATTGTGCTAACCATGGAACGTAGGTATGCTACGCTTCGGTGGCGCACCCACGGAGTAACGGCCAAGCCGAGCGCGCCAACGCGGAGGTCTTGAGAGGCATCAAGGCGAGGAGCTTCAAGAAGAAACTCGAGGCCTGCAGCAGGGGTTGGCTCGATGAGCTCCAATCCGTGCGGTGGTCCATCCGCACCATCGCAACCAAGCCTACCGGCGAGACCCCATTCTTCCTCGTCTACGGGGCTGAGGCGGTCCTCTCGCATGAGGTCAGACATCGCTCCTCGCGGGTCTTGGCGTTTGACGAGGCATGCCAGGACGCCTCGTGGGGGATGGACCTCGTGCTCGGGGAGGAGGGCCGCCGCCAAGCCACGCTCCATGCCGCAAGGTACCTGCAGGCGCTGTGGCGGTATCACTGCCGTAGCATCCGCTCCAGGACCCTCGAGGTGGGTGACCTCGTCCTGAGACGGGTGCTCTCCAGGGAGGGGCTTCACAAGCTCTCGCCCATGTGGGATGGCCCGTTCAGGATCGCCTGTGTCTCCAGGCCTGGCGCCGCGCGCCTGGAGACGCAGGACGGGGTCCCCATCCAGAATGCCTAGAACATCCAGCACCTCCGGAAGTTCTATCCGTGAACAAGGCCATGCGCCTTTCAAGTCTCCGCCCGCGACACTCTCACATAATAATTAGTGGAGCTGTACACGCCCCGGAGTCTCCTGAGTGCCGCCCTTGGGCCTCATGGGGGCTCCCACCCACGTCCTAGTGGAGGTCCCATGCTCCGCGTTGGCGGGAAGACCAGAAGACTAGTCTAGGTGCCGGACGCGGCTGTTCTTTTGCTTGCTTTCTGTAGTTGACTTGCCACTTCTTGGAATGAAATTTGAAGTTCTCGCGTCTTTATTTGAAAGGGTTGGGAATTTTTTCTCCTCGCAGCACTCGCTCTTTTCGTGCTCGTTTTAGGGAGAGTGACAGTTGCCCGTCGCTCTTCCTCACGCGTCTCGCGCGTGGGGGCTGGGTACGGTGTGCATGCTTGGGCCTGCCCGCGAACACACCTCGCCAAAGTCTTGGTGTCTTGGCCTTTGGCATCTTAATCCTCGCATGACACCCTCAAACGAGCCAACGGGCACGTACGCCCTCCTGAGTCCATGCCTCTGGGCATCGCGGCGCGACGTACATCAACCCACGCTCGGGGGCTCGCGCGGGGCACGGCACCTCCAGAGGTCCCCTAACCCCGCGGCCACCGGCTGCCTCCTAAGGCCCGGGAAGGCTCCAGAGAAGCGCGCTCCCGCGGCATGGGAATCTACCACAAGCACACTAAGCTAAGTCATCCCAATCACGATCAGCAAGAACCCGTCAATTAGCGGCAATACGGATATCAGGACGCAATATAAAAACAATAATATAGAGGTGCAAGCGCCATGGTTCATTACACACCCTGGCAGGGCTTTTTTACTTTTTGATGCAGGCAAAAGAAAGAAGCAAAAGAGGCCGCGCGACCACCGTGGCTCCAAAGTCCCGCCTCCAGCTGCGCTCGAACTCAGTCAGAGTCCTCCTCCTGCTTCACCGGGGCGCAGCGGCGGGACGGCTCATCTCCGTCCCTGGTCCGAGCTCGGCGGCGTGGCGGCTCGTCGTAGTCGCCGTCGCTCGTGCTCTCCCCAGAGGAGGAGCCGCCACCGCCGCTGGAGGCATCGCGGCTGTCGCCAAGGGCAAGCTCACCGCCGGAGTTGGTGCCGCCCCTCCAACCGTCGCCGTCGGAGGGGTGGACATCATCATCATCGCTGTCGCTCTCCGGGCAACACCCCAGGCACCTGCCGTCCTCCCCGAAGACCGTGACGTAGAGGGTCGCGGTGCCGTCATGCCTAAAGTGGAGGGTGCACCTCCCCTGCAGACCGCGTGCGCGAGCGAGCGACTGCCACCCGCGGTTTAGGAACACGTTGCCCGCAGGGGTGACCTTGACCCCCACCTAGGAGGCCTTGCTGCAGCAACCATCGGCCTGCAGCCAGAGGCCGCCAGGTTTCCCGGCCGGCAGCTTGCCTGCAAAGAAGCGCGGGAGATGGAACCAAGCGCCGGTGGGCCTCTCTGCCCACACCATGAACTCTGAGGACGCGTCGGCCGAGTGGAGTCGCGGGCGCGGTGGCCGGATGTCTGTCGCGTGCCTTCCCCCTTCGCTGCCGCCACCCCGGCCGCGGTAGCTTCTGCCGCGGGAAGGAGCACCCCTACGACTGCCGGAGGCAGCGCCAGCCTTCGAGGGCATGTGCCCCCGCCCTCGGGGGGCCACCACTGCCGTCGTGGCATACTTACGGGGGCGGCCGCGACCTCTCTTGGGCGGCGGCAAGTCTGGTCCCTCCTTGGGAGCCTTTCCCTTCTCCGCGGTGGAAAACCTCCTCACTGGCACCATGAATGCTCTGGCAAGCTGGCGGAAAGAAGAAGAAGGAGAAGCAAGGGGCAAGAAGATGAGGACGGCTGGGGGCTCCGCCCCCTTCCCCATTTATAGGTGGGGGGAGGCTAACCGCCGGCCCCTCACGTTCCGAGCAATGATGACTGATTTGCATGCACCAGGCAGTTGCCAAGTCATGCGGTTGCCGAAGCAGCATGGGGAAGTGGAGACGCCCACGTCCCATCAAGCGCCACGCGTTGGCTCGGTCCGCAGGCAATTGGGGCCCACGGTGCTTCGCCCTTGCCCTTTGGCTTTGCCTCGAAGCCAAGTCCGAGCACGCCTTGGGCCCGGGGGCTACTGTCGGCGTTCTGGGAACCAGGGTACCCAGACTTGCCTGCCTGCGGCCCATGGCGTGGCTCCGTCAGCGGCCTGGTACGGCCCATCTACAACACCAACAAGACAAGTCCCTTGCGAGGAGCCAAGCCTTGCGAGGCTGACAATGCCAAGACCTCCTGAGGGAGCGGCCGCCCTTGGGCTGCTCTTAAGGAGCGGAGTTTCCTATGCAAGTGCCCAACCTCGTGAGGTTGCGGTGACGCAAGCCATGACGACCAAGGCCAGGCGGGCGCTAGCAGGCGCAGGGAAGACAATTTCCTCTTTGGTGCTAAGGAGGCAAGCGCAGGCGCGGGGTCCCGAGGAATCAGCCAAAGGTTTCCATTCCCGTGCAACGAGACCAAGACTACCAGGACGGCAGGACGGATGTCATCGCTGAGACCACCGCAGCGTCACGACCAGAGCTTTGCAGGAGAAGACCACCTTTTGTTAGGATAAGCTGTACTACTTGTCTCCTTTCAAATTGGCCGTTGTGGAATCCCTCCCCGCCTTCATTTTCGGGGAAGAGGACCGAGGCCGCTATAAATATAGGTTAGCCACCACCATAGAAGGGGATGACTCTTTCTCACCATAGTGAGCCTCGCGAGCTTGTTCATCCTCTGTACTAGTTCATCCTCAGCCCCTCGTCAGGCTAATCCACCACAAAGCAGGAGTAGGGTCTTACACCGCAAGGTGGCCCAAACCTGGGTAAACCGCCGTGTCCATCTCCTTTCCTGTTCATCGAGCTAGGCTATAGGGCGACGGGTTGGTTGGCTGGAGAGGTTGAGTTCTTCGCACACGCCCCAGAGTTCGAACCTTCTTCGGGTCTGCGGAGCCCTGAATTCGACAATTTCCACAATGATATTTTGCTACTATTATTGATATATGCTCATTGACTCATTCATGATGCTAGCTTACTGCATATTTGTTGTCCTACTATTTGCATTGTAAAAAAAAATCAATGAATATCAAAAGGCAAATATTCCTGGCTCCACCACTGCAATTACTTCAGCCTGATTGGAAGCAAAGTTACCATCAAAGTCAATAGGTGGATTAATACATATAATGTTGCTTACAAGTTGTATGTGTGATGGGTAAGAATTACTGGAGTCACCTAGTCACTTGAGTACTATCATGGATTCTGTGAGCCTAATTATCTAGTTGCAATTGTCTTCGAACTAGATATGAAGCTTTGTTCTCAGGGACAAGATTGGTGTGATGGACCCAAAGAAGATGCCCCTAGTGTCTATCTGAATGAAAGTGGACTAATTTTCAATATTTTCTTTGGTTGGAGGATATAGTGGAGGAAGGTGGCCCTATGGAGGGTGGGATACTGGTTGCTACTTGTGAGCTGCGTTGGGATTTTCCCCAAAGAGAAGGGGAGATGCAGTATAGTAGAGATAAGTATTTCTCTCAGTGAGAACCAAGGTTTATCGAACCAATAGGAGAATCACGCAAAACCTCGTGAACAACACCTGCACACACAAAAGCAAATACTTGCACCCAACACGATGAAGAGGGTTGTCTACCCCCTTGGCGGTTATTTGCAATGATCAAATCTTGTAATGGTAGATAGATATAAATTGCAAAATAAAATAAAAGAAAGAAAATTGCAGCAAGGTATTTTTGGTTTCTATAATATGATAAAAGTAGACCCAGGGGCCGTAGTTATCACTAGAGGCTTTTCTCTCGAACACATAGCATACGACGGGTAAACAAAATACAATCGGGCAATTGGTAGAAAAGTGCATAGTTATGACGATATTCAAGGCAATGATCATGTATATGGGCATCACATCCGAGATGAGTAGATCGACTCCTGCCTGCATCTACTACTATTACTCCACCTATCGACCGCTATCCAACATGCATCTAGGGTATTAAGTTAATAAAAATAGAGTAATGCCTTAAGCAAGATGACATGATGTAGACAAAGTAAATCCAATCAATATGAATAAATCCCATTGCTTTACCCTTAATGGCAACAATAAACATACATGTCTTGTCCCTTTCTGTCACTGGGATAGAGCACCGCAAGATTGAACCCATCACAAAGCACGTCTCCCACTGAAGATAAATCAATCTAGTTGGCCAAACCAAACGGATAGACCGGAGAGAAATACAAAGCTATAACAACCATGCATAATAAAGTTCAGAAAAGACTCAATTACTTCTCATGAATATTGAGATCATAAACCCACAATTCATCGGATCCCAACAAACACACCGCAAAATAAGATTACATCGAATAGAACTCCAAGAACACCAAAGGGAACATTGTATTGAAGATCAAAGAGAGAGAAGAAGTCATCTAGCTACTAGCTATGGACCTGTAGGTCTATGGTAAACTACTCATGCATCATCGGAGGGCAGCAAGGATGATGTAGAAGCCCTCCATGATGGATTCCCCCTTTGGCAGAGTACCGGAAAAGGCCTCCAGATGGGATCGTGAAAGAAACAGAAGCTTGCGGCGGTGGAAAAATTGTTTTGTGTGGCTCTCTATTTGTTTGGGAATATTTGTGAATTCATAGAGGGAAAATTAGGTCAAGAGGTGCCACAAGGGGCCCACAAGCCTAGGGGCATGCCCTGTGAGCTTGTCACTCTCTCGTGGCTCTTCTGGTCTTCTCTCGAACATTCGAGGGTCCCTTCTGGTCCAGAAAAAATTAATACAAAGATCTTTTTCTATTTGGACTTCGTTTGATATTGATTTTCTGAAAAGCCAAAAACATGCAGAAAACAGGAACTTGCACTGGGCACTACGTTAATAGGTTAGTCCCAAAAAAAAAGATATAAAATTGCATATAAAACATCCAAGATTGATACTATAATAGCACGGAACAATAAAAAAAATATAGATACGTTGGAGACGTATTAGCATCCCCAAGCTTAATTCCTGCTCATCCTGGAGTAGGTAAATGATAAAATAGAATTTTTGATGTGGAATGCTACCTAACATGTTTATCATGTAATCTCTTTTATCGTATGAATATTAGGATACAAATGATTCAAAGCAATAGTCTATAATTTGATATAAAGACATAAATACTCAGGCATACCAACAAACAATCATGCCTTTCAAAATAAAAATACTAAAGAATGCTATCCCTACAAAATCATATAGCCTTGTCATGCCCGATCTCCCTAACACAAAGCATTAATCATGTACAACCCCGATGACAAGTCGAGCAATTGGTTCATACTTTTTAATGCGCTTCAGCTTTTTCAACCCCATGTAATACATGAGCGTGAGCCCTGAATATAGCACTATGGGTCTAATAGCATGCCGTGATAAAGATAAACAAAGGGGAAGTAAAAAAGGAAGATAGTCTCGCATCGACATGAATAATCAACATGCTATGGAGATGTTGGGGAACGTTGCATGGAAAACAAAAAAAAATCTATGCGCACGCAAGATCTATCCATGGAGATGCATAGCTACAAGAGGGGGAGAGCATCTACATACCCTTGTAGATCACTAAGTGGAAGCATTTATCAAAGTGGTTGATGTAGTTGTACACCTTCACGATCCGTCCCGATCAAGTACCGAACGTATGACACCTCCGCGTTCAGCACACGTTCAGCTCGATGACGTCCTCGCCTTCTCCATCAAGCAAGAGAGGCAAAGTAGTAGATGAATTTTGGCAGCACGACGGTGTGGTGACGGTGGTGGTGAAACTATTCCGCAGGGCTTCGCCAAGCACAACGGACGTGGACGGAGGCGGAACTAGAACTAGAGGGAGATGAGGGGGCGCCGCACATGGCTTGGAATCGTGGTCTATGTTGCCCCCTCCTCTCCTCGCATATATATAGGTGGAGGGGGAGGGGAGGCTGCCTAGGGTGCCCCCAAAGGGGGCCGACGGCTGCCCTAGGTGCCTGCCCTGGCCGCGCCCCCCTTCCTTCTTAGGTGCGTGGGGGGAGGCAGGAGGGGAGGCGCCCCCCTTTCCTTTCCTTGCATGTGGAAGAGAAGGAAAGAGGGGGCTGGCCCTCTCCCTTCCTTCCCTAGGGCCGGCGCCATGAGGTGGGGGCGCACCAGCCCCATGTGGGCTGGTGTGCTCTCCCTCGTTGGCCCGTTTGGCCCAATATGCTCCCGTGGCCTTCCGAAACCCCTTCCGGTGATCCGATAAATATTCGGTATATTCCGAAACCTTTTCGAAGACCAAATACTATCATCCTATATTTCAATCTTTACCTCCGGACCATTCCGGAGCTCCTCGTCATGTCCGTGATCTCATCAGGGACTCCAAACAAACGTTATAATACTATATCGTCAACGAACGTTAAGCGTGCGGATCCTATGGGTTCGAGAATGATGACCGAGACGCTTGTCCGGTCAATAACCAATAGAGGGACTTGGATGCCCATATTAGTTCCTACATATTCTATGAAGATCTTTATCGGTTGAACCTTTATGACAACATACGTAGTTCCCTTTGTCTGTCGGTATGTTACTTGCCCGAGATTCGATGGTTGGTATATCCATACCTAGTTCAATCTCGTTACCGGCAAGTCTCTTTACTCGTTCCATAATACATCATCTTGTAACTCACTCCTTAGTCACTTTGCTTACAAGCTTCTTGTGATGCTGTATTACCGAGAGGGCCCAGAGATACCTCTCCGTCATACAGAGTGACAAATCCCAATCTCGATTCACGCCAACTCAACAGACACCTTCGGAGGTACCTGTAGAGCACCTTTATGATCACCCAGTTACGTTGTCTCGTTTGATAGCACACAAGGTATTCCTCCGGTATCCGGGAGTTGCATGATCTCATGGTCGAAGGAATATGTATTTGACATTAAGAAAGCAGTAGCAATAAACTGAATGATCATATGCTATGCTAACGGATGGGTCTTGTCCATCACATCATTCTCTTAATGATGTGATCCCGTTATCAAATGACAACTCATGTCTATGGTCAGGAAACCTTAACCATCTTTTGATCAACGAGCTAGTCTAGTAGAGGCTTACTAGGGAGTTGGTATTTGTTTATGTATCCACACATGTATTTTAGTTTTCGGTCAATACAATTCTAGCATGAATAATAAACCTTTATCATGATTAAGGAAATATAATAATAACCACTTTATTATTGCCTCTAGGGCATTCTTCCAACAGTCTCCCACTTGCACTAGAGTCAATAATCTAGATTACGTAGTAATGAATGTAACACCCATGGAGTCTTGGTGTTGATCATGTTTTGCCCATGGAAGAGGTTTAGTCAACGGGTCTGCCACATTTAGATCTGTATGTACTTTGCAAATTTCTATGTCTTCATCCTTGACCTTTTCACGAATGGAGTTGAAGTGTTCCTTGATGTTGTCGTGGGTGGACACGAAAACCTATGGGGCCATTGGCCCCTTGTGGTTCGGCAAGGGGGAAGATCACGTTGCACAAAGAGCAGAGGCCATGACACAACATGATGGCGGTGCTGACACTGGTGGTTTTTACCCAGGTTCGGGCCACTGGGAAGCGTAAAACCCTACTCCTGCTTTGGTGGATTGGATGGAGGAACATGATGAACACGCAACGCTCAAGCCCGGCAAGGTAGCCTAAATGAGATCAGCTACGCGCATACAAGTGCGCAAGGGTACGGATCCTTTGCTAGTTCGCCTTGGACCTCCTTTTATAGCTTAAGGGGTAAGCACAGTGGCAAAACAGTCTTTATCTAGTGATTAGATAGTAAACAGTGCTATCATACCTAACTCTGGCAGTTAGGACAAAGTGCATTAAATGCACTGCTAGGTGTCGTGCTGAGGGTGAAGCCCAGCAAGCCTGTCGTGACGCATAATCATCTTCTGCTTATCTGTTAAACACGCCTCTGGACGGGTGTCACATGAGTGTAATCTGTCTTCCAATGGGCTGCCACGTGCCTGGTGGTAGCCACTTAATCACCTGGAGGCTTGACACGGTATTGATAAGTGATTTGCGTTGTGGTGCGGTGGAGCGGTGGTGCCTTGGCGGGAGCTCTTGCCCTTGGCGTACCCGGCAAGCCTACCGGGGAAATCTTGGACTTGTCCTTGGGACGGCCTCGACCCAGCCAGGCTCTTCTGCCCGGCAAGGGAGGCCTTCCCAAGGTGATGCTCTGCTGTCTTGTTTTGACTTGGTCTTCTTGATCCGCTTCTTGATCTCACGAAGAGTGGTTCCTCTGGCTTGGTCCTGCTTTGTATGTTGGTGCCGGACATGTGATGCCAGCACGCCTGTGTACAAGTCTGGGCAACAAATGTGAATGTTTGTTGCACCGATAGGAGCCCCCGGGCCTGGCCCATACGTGCCGCCGGGCATCATTGGGGTAGGCCCCAACAAATACATAGGCGCACGCATTTGCCAAACCACAACGGGATTCATGTCTTTCTTGATATCTTCCTTGCTTCTTCATTAATCTATGTTTGAATCAGTTTCCGATTTTCCCGTGAGTCGTGCTGAACGACGTGGGGCAATCCACGTAGTGGCCCGTGGGATGCCCACTTTCACGGGGACGTAACTGCCATTTTACTCATCCCACTACTCCTGACATTTTCGCCAAGTACGCTGCATGCATTGCGCAGGGTTGGTGGCGGATGCGTAGGCCATGGAAATGAGTGCCATGGCAGAAAGCTCAGCGCCGTGGATAGGCGCAGGATGGCAGTTGTCAATTATGGATGTCATCAGCAACGCAGAGGGACTGGATTGGCGGAGTGGGACGGTTGCCTTCTAGGTGGTGAGGAGCCAGCCCCCGGCCACGCTCCCCTATAAAAGGAGGCACGAGCGGAGGGCTCACCCACACACATCTCCTCCTCCTTCTTATCACATCCTTCTCCCACTATGGTGAGGGGAAGAAGACGTGGTCGTGTTCCAGCGATGGCGACGAGGGTTCTCTTCTCGGCAGCGCCTCCCTCACCCTGCTGGGGATGCAGGGGCAGAATCCAACGCATAAGGTGGTGCTGCAGGACGTGGGCGTGGCCGTCACGATGCTCGGGGCCGTGGAGGATGTGGTGGTGCCCTGGTCGCTCCTCCCCCAACCGCCTTGGCCCCAATGGAAGGCCACGTCGGGGACCAACCGTTGGAGTTCATCGTCAAACTGCACAGGTCACCGCGCAGCCGTCTTCGGCTTCCTACCCCTTTCGCAAGGGTGATGGAGGTAGAACAGCCGCCAGGATTGAATTTGCACATGAGGGGCTGCTGTAACGACAGCATGCGGGCGGACGTAGAGTTCCTCGTACCTCATGTCATGCTTCTCCGGCATGGCTGGAAAACTTTTGCTCGTGCCCATAGCTTGGCGGCGGGGCACGTTCTCCATTTTAAATTAATGGAGGCCAACCTGCTCTCCATCAAGGTCTTCGGGCGTTCGGGTGCTCGCTTAGGGTGCTGCACAGAGAGCTCGACCGACAACGAAAGCTCCTCCTTGAGCGACAGCAACAAAGAGGACAGTGACAACGATGACGACTACGCTGAGTTGGAGGATGATGGCTCGGATTCCAGCTGAGTGTCGGACGCACCGTTACCGTCAGATGGGCGCCGGCATCACCATCATCTGCACCTGGGTCTTCTCCCCTCCCTGGCAGAGCGATTTGCCGAGGTGTTGGGTGTTGATGTCTCCGCCTCCTCCAGCTGGACCCCGGCAGGCTTCCTCGTGGACTCCGGCTTCGTCTTCCCTGCCGGTGTCCCTCCTGCCGCGTTCCGCTGGTCCTGGCGGTGGTGACCAGGGCATCGCCTAGCCGATCCTTCCGTCCATCACCTTCGTTCACGCTCTATCGATCTTGTCAGGTTGTGTCCCACGGGCCCTGACGGGGTCAGGCTGGGCTTCTGCCCAGGAACTCCTTTTGCCCTCTTCACCTCTCGCTGTAGTTCCTAGGGGGTGAGGGACAAGAAAGGGATTACAGGGCACTTATCCTTTTTCAATTCAAAAGATCTAGGCATCTACCAAGTTTTAGTTCAAATTATGTACTGTTTCGTCCATATATGTACCCTTGTAAGGTTTGTACTTGTTTATCCGCGTATTAATGAAAAAAGAAATGTTTGTCGGGCACTTGTGCATGTATCATGTTCATGCAGAGGAATGATTCCTCTATACTTTCAAGTAAACAAGGTTTTTCGGCAATACATCTTGCCGGTCCCTTCCATTGCTGCCGCGAGGCTTAGCCTGGCGGGTTAGGAGCGTGGAAGAGAACTGGCCCCTCATCTACCCCTATTTCCAAATGCCACTGCGACCATCCTGACTTTTAATCAAAGACGGGAGCACAAATGTTGAAGGGTGACAAGGTTTTTCTACGCACAAGCTTTTCGTACAGGGATACACTATGGATGATAAAAAGGTAACTTAACTATTTTGCGCTGTCGAGGGTCGATATGCAAGCTTGTTTTCACTTCTCCTCCTTGGGATTCTATCCGTGGTAAGGGCCCTGTAGTTAGCACAGGGAAAAAATAGGAGCATATGACCCTTTCTAAATGATCATGGCAGAACTATTGCTAAAATAAACATGCATGCAAGTTTTTAGGCGCCAGCGCTTCATTTTATTATCTTTGCACAAGGTCTGCGCCTGGCTTTGTACAAAGGGTTACATGCACATCGGCAAGGCTTATACAAAAGGTGGTTGCCGGGGGTGAGCCCGGCAGCCGCGCCTTACGGGTAGAACTTGTGAAGATGCTCAATATTCCATGAGTTTTGCACCTTAATGCCATCTTCGGTCTCCAGACGGACTGCGCCAGGTCTGGTGATTCTTACTACCCGGTAAGGGCCTTCCCACTTTGGCGTCAACTTGTTGGAACCCTTGGCGGGTTGAACATGCCTAAGGACAAGGTCGCCTTCCTCAAGGCCCCGGGCATGAATCTTGCGGCTATGATAGTGGCCAAGGCTTGATGGTAATGTGCAGCACACACAATGGCCCGGAGACGATCTTCCTCGAGGAGCACGGCATCTTCATGCCGAAGCTTCTCTTGCTCTACTTCATCGTAGGCAAGTACTCGAGGTGACCCGTATATGAGTTTCGTGGGGAACACTGCTTCTGCCCCATACACTAGGGAGAAGGAGTCTGGCCGGTGGCTCGATTTGGTGTCGTACGGAGGGACCAAAGAACCACCGGTAGCTCATCGATCCAGCGTCTGCCGCACTTCTACAACTTATCAAAAGTTCTTGTCTTGAGTCCATGCAGCACTTCAACATTCATCCTCTCAGCTTGTCCATTGCTCCGAGGATGAGCAACAGAGGCAAAAGAGACCTTGCTCCCAAGGTTTTGGATGTATTGCATGAAGGCGCGGCTTGTGAATTGGGTGCCATTATCGGTGATTACTCTGGCGGGTAGTCCAAAATGGCACACCAATCCTTTCAAGAACTTGATAGCTGACTGTGTGGTTACCTTCCTCACTGGCTCCACTTCTGGCCACTTTGTGAACTTGTCGATTGCAACGTACAAGAATTCGAAGCCCTCGATAGCACGGGGGAAGGGCCCCAGGAAGTCGAGCCCCCAGACTGAAAATGGCCAGGATAAAGGGATCATCTGAAGAGCTTGATCTGGTTGATGAATGTTCTTAGAGTGGAACTGGTAGGCTTCACATCTGGTGACTAGCTTAGTTGCATCCTGGAGGGCTGTGGGCCAGTAGAAACCCTGTCGGAAAGCTTTTCCAACCAGGGCTCTTGATCCGATGTGGGAGCCGCACACGCCCTTGTGTATCTCTGCCAGCAGCTTCTGCCCATCTTCCCGGCAAATGCACTTTAATTTCACACCATTTGGCTTCCTTCTATACATAGTGTCATCGACAAACTGATATATACTAGACCGTCGGGCTACTCTTTCAGCTTCTTCTTGCTCCTCGGGAAGTTCTCCTGTTTGAAGGTAGTGGACGATGTGTTGTGCCCAAGTTGGAGCCTGAGGCTCAACAACAAGGACTAATGGCATCTCCTCGTTCGTGGGAGCTCTCGCCTCGACCGTAAGAACTTGTGGTTCCGCGGGAGAGTGCTGCTCACCAACCGAAGTAGAGTTGTTCCCGGCAGCCTCTCTACCAGCGGCTTCGGGAAGCCCTGCTGGGAGATACTTGCCGGAGTCTAGCTTCCTCCTTTTTTTGGCCATCATTGAAGGGGACACTGATGATTGAGTTAGGTGGAGGACAAAAGTTCTTGGTTCCATAGGGAGCTTTTGTGCAGCGCACTTTGATAAATGACCAGCAATGTTGTTCTCCGTACGTGGCACGTGCTCTGTTTGTAATCCATCAAAGTGCTCTTCCAACTTCCTCACTTCCTCTACGTATGCCTACATCAACGGACTCTGATAATCCTTATTGACTTGTCTCACCACGAGCTGCAAGTCTCCACGGATTATTAATTTCTTGATTCCCAACTCCACCGCAATTCTGAGCCCGGCAAGGAGCCCCTCGTACTCGACAGTGTTGTTGGTGGCCTTCTCCCAGGGAAAGTGCATTTGAACCACATACTTGAGATGCTCTCTGGTGGGCGCAACAAGAAGCACGCCAGCTCGAGCACCCTACAATGAGAAAGCACCATCAAAATACATGACCCACTCCTGAGGCGCCTCCTTGCCGGGGATAGCAGTCTCTGGTTTTTCTTCATCTGGGGTGGGCGTCCATTCTGCAATGAACTCCACCAACGCTCTTCTCTGAATGGTTGAGGTACTTTCGTACTTCAGGCCAAAGCTTGACAGCTCTAGTGCCTATTCAACTATCCTGCCAGTAGCTTCAGGGTTCCTCAGTATGCGCTGCAGTGGGAAACGGGTGACAACTGTGATCTCATGGGCTTGGAAGTAGTGGCGTAGTTTCCTCGAGGCCATGATGAGGCCGAAGATCAGCTTTTGCACTCTAGAGTACCTTGACCTAGCCCCCTGTAATAAGGAGCTGACAAAGTACACTGGCCATTGCACCACTTTCTTCTTTGCCACGGTTTCAGAACTGCTTTCGCTAACTTACTTTGCTTTTCCTTGATCTGTGTCCAGTCCTGCCGTGACTAGTTCAGTTTCATCTCCGGAGGGGACAGTTATTGCAGCTGCTTCCTCATCCATTTCTCGCTGTGCCACCAGCGCTGCACTAACCACTTGGTTCATCGCCGCTAAATATAGCAGCAACGGCTCTTGTGGTTTAGGAGCGACTAAGGTGGGAGCAGAGGAAAGGTATGCTTTCAAATATTGCAGCGCTGCTTCTGCCTCCGAGGTCCACTTCATCGGTCCTGCCTTCTTCAGGATTTTGAAGAAAGGCAAGGCACGCTCGGTAGACTTGGAAATGAACCTACTTAGCGTGGCAACGCATCCAGTCAAACGCCTCACATCCTTGATAGTATTGGGTGCTTGTATCTGCTCAATTAATCTGATCTTGTCGGGGTTTGCTTATATCCCTCGGTGAGATATAAAGAAACCAAGTAACTTGCCGAAGGGAACACCAAACACACACTTCTCAGGGTTTAACTTCAAATTGATCTTGCGCAAGTTTGTAAAGGTCTCTTCCAAATCTTGAATGAGTGTTGATCTGTCCTTGTTTTGACCACTATATCATCCATATATGCTTCTATGTTTCTGTGCAGCTGTGGTTTGAAGCCAATATGTACTGCTCTTGCAAAAGTGGATCCGGCGCTCTTTAACCCGAAAGGCATGCGTACAAAGTGGTACGTGCCACATGGAGTTATGAACGCGGTTTTCTCTTCATCTTCCTTGGACATGAATATCTGATGGTACCCGGAATACGCATCCAAAAAGGAAAGCAGATCACACCCGGAAGTGGAGTCTACAATCTGATCAATGTGTGGCAGGGGGAAAGGGTCCTTTGGGCATGCTTTGTTCAAGTCTGTGAAGTCAATGCAGAGCCTCCATTTCCCATTTTCTTTGCGTACAACCATCGGGTTCGCTAACCATGTTGGATGCAGCACTCCTCTGGCCAAACCAGATGTCTCAAGTTTCTTGATTTCCTCGACAATGAACTGCTGCCACTCTAAAGCTTGCTTTCTGACCTTCTGCTTGACGGCCCGGGCATGAGGGCAGATAGCAAGGTGGTGCTCGATTACCTCCCTGGGAACACCAGGAATGTCAGATGGTTGCCAAGCAAACACATCGACATTCGCCCGCAGGAAGGCAACAAGCGCGCTTTCCTATTTGTCCTCAAGGGTTGCGTTGATGGTGAACGTACTGTCAGTGCCATCCTGCCTTGCCGGGACCTTCTTCACAGCAGGTGAAGCAGCCTTGGATCTTTTACTAGTGGAACTCTCCGGCAGGTCATCAACAGGCGCAACACTCTCCGGAGAGGCGCGCTTCCCCGATTCCTTGCCGGCATCTCTGCTAGCCTTCTTTCCCTTCTTTGTTTCCTTGGCGGGACTGCGGCTTCTGCAGCCTTAGCTGCTACCGCGTCTTGGTACATCTTGTCTACACATATGATTGCATCTTTTTTGTCTGATGGGATGGAAATGACGCCCATCGGTACTGGCATATTCAAAGTGTTGTAAGCATAATGGGATGTGCCATGAATTTTGCCAAAGCTGGACGACCAAGAATCCCATTGTACGGCAAGGGGAGTTCAACAACGTCAAACACAACCCTTTCGGTCCTGTAGTTTAGTTCTCCACTAAATGTTACCGGCAACGTAATCTTTCCCTTAGGACGGCTCCTACCGGGGTTGATTCCTTGGAACGTGCCAGTAATATTGAGCTCTTCATCGGGGATCTGCAGCTTGCTGACCACCTTGGGGGAAATCAAATTCAGCCCAGCCCCGCCGTCAACTAGCATCTTTGTGACTTTGAGGTTGCGGATCGTTGGTGAAACCAACAACGGCAAACACCCTACCGTGGTAGTGCGGTCAGGGTGATCCTCTTCATCAAAGATGATAGGTGTGCGGGACCACTTGAGCGGCTTCCAGGAGTCTGCAGCTGGCTCCACAGCATTGACCTCACGTGCCCACTGCTTGAGCTGGCGGTGAGAGGAGTGCAGGGATGCACCTCCGTCAATGCACATGGCTTCAGTTGCTTTCTCGAACTCTTGCTCGCTAGTTTCTTCTTCATCCCCTTCATCACTCTCATCATCCCCTTCTTTCTTCTCACGGCCTCTAGCAGGCTTCTCTTTTTGCTGAGGGGCCTTGCCGCGATGGCCCCCTCTACTGCCACGGCCTTTTCCGCCAACACCTTCCTGGTCTCTCTCCCTGTCGCGTTTCTCATATGCTTTTTGCTTCTTAACAAGCTGCTCATCTTGGTGACATTCTTGGAGATCATGACCTTTAGTGCGGTGGATTTTGCAGTATGGTCCATCAGACTTCCCAGCTCTCTCTACTGCCACAGCCTCCTGGCAATCAGTGCACGCGGCAGCTTCCTTGCCGGGGGCTTTGGTTTTGGCCTTCTTGCCGGTGCCGAGATGGCCAGAGCCCTCAACGGCCAATACTGACTTCTCCTTACGTTTCTTGTTGCACTTCCGGCTCCTCCTCTTTGGGTTAGCAGTCTCATCGTCGTCCTCCGAATCAACCTCGACGCCATCCTCCTTCCCAGGGAGTCGCCTTCCTTCCTCAACCCGAGCACATTTGTCCGCCAAGGTGTACAACTCATTGACGGTCTTGGGCAGCCGGACGTTCATCTTGGACCGTATCCTTCTGTTGCGCACGTTCGAGTGGAATGCAGCAATCACAGCTGCTGGATGTATCTCTGGAATGTTCCTGTGCACTCGGCTGAACCTCTGCATATACTTCTGCAAGCTCTCCCCTTCCTTCTGTGGAAGGACTTGCAAGTCACTGGGCCGCCCAGGCTCTTGATGGCCACCCGTGAAGGAGCCAACAAATTCATTGCACAAGTCAGTCCATGATGAAATGGAGTTGTCTGGCAGGTGCATCAGCCACGACCTCACATTTGGCTTGAGCGCCAAAGGGAAGTAGTTGGCAAACACCTTCTCATCCCTGCCCCCGGTGGCTTGACCTGCAATTGTATAAATGCTCAAGAACTCTACCGGGTTTAACTTCCCATCGTATTTTTCTGGTAGTTCAGGCTTGAAGATGCGTGCAGATGGCCAGCGGACTTGCCGCAGCTCACGAGTGAAAGCAGGGCACCCAACCTTGAAAGGTAGGTACCTGCCATCACTGGGTGCAGGTTCATTGACGTCTGGGCCATTGCGCCTGTTAGATTGACGGCGGGCCTCCCGGCGCCGTTCTATAGTGACGCGCACATCTTCCCTCCGCCGATCCTCCAGGACCTGCCGCTGATCCCGGCGGGCTCGTGGATCAGATGAGGCCATCGATGCTTCGTCGGGTTCATGGACATGTTGCTCTTGCTGCCACGGAGTGGACTGCACCGTCAGTGTGGCCCCCTCAACACGGCCAGCAGTCCGGGCTGTCATTGTTGTTCGCGGGTACTGTGATGGTTCTGTCTGCTGAGATTTTTCAGCTTCAGCGAAGCCGATCAAACTCTGGATGGCGGCCCTCCACTCATCCATTTGATCAGCTGTCGGCGGGAATCTTAGCAGGAGTTGGGCTCATGCCATGGCTTCCGTAGCTGTGCTCGGCATAGCCGACGAGGCAGACCGTGACGTCGCTCGACTCCTGGTAGCACCAGCAGGGGCGTCGCCACGTTCTTGCCATCTTGAGCCGGTCGCCAAGGAAGTTTGGTGATGAGTAGGGCACGCTCGGGGATTGGCAACCCTGTTCGGCGCACCATCTTGCTCGCCTTGCTCCGGGCGGGGCGCGTGCCCAGTAGCCGCACCTGTGGTAGGTACGGCTAGAGGGTCACGACTCGTGCTAGAGCGAGCGTCGTTGCTGCGGCTGCGCCCGCTGGTGCGGCAGGGAGGTGGAGACTGAATGTTCCCTCCACCCGAGGCTTGCGGGTTATGAACCGTTGGGATGTTGCTGATGCCACCCTTTCCCGGCGTCTCCTGCTCCAGCTACGACCATAGGGGACACAACGACGGCGCCACCCGCACTGGTCGTGTCACCTGCGGCACCCGCCTCTCCAAGCGCCGCCGTGGCACCTACGGCATCCGCGGCTGCGTGCGAGGGGGAATTTAAACTAGAAGGATGAGCTGCTGCGCTGGGTTTCTTCTTGAGCGCCATGGATGAGTATGAAGACGATGATGTTCGACGCGCTGTTCACAACTTCAGGTTCACGCAAGCGATCCCCCCTACCTGGCACGCCAAAGATGTCGTGGGTGGACATGATCACCAAGGGGGAAGATCACGTGTTGTGGTTCGGCAAGGGGGAAGATCATGTTGCACAAAGAGCGGAGGCCATGAAACAACACGACGGCGGTGCTGACACTGGTGGTTTTTACCCAGGTTCGGGCCACTGGGAAGCGTAAAACCCTACTCCTGCTTTGGTGGATTGGATGGAGGAACACGATGAACACGCAACGCTCAAGCCCGGCAAGGTGGCCTTAGGGAGAGCAGCTACGCGCGTACAAGTACGCAAGGGTCCAAATCCTTTGCTAGTTCGCATTGGACCTCCTTTTATAGCTTAAGGGGTAACCACAGTGGCAAAACATTCTTTATCTAGTGATTAGATAGCAAACAGTGCTATCATACCTAACTCTGGCAGTTAGGACAAAGTGCATTAAATGCACTGCTAGGTTTCGTGCTGAGGTTGAAGCCCAGCAAGCCTGCCGTGCCGCTTAATCATCTTCTGCTTATCTATTAGACACGCCTCTAGACGGGTGTCACATGGATGTAATTTCTCTTCCAATGGGCTGCCACATGCCTGGTGGTAGCCAATTAATGTTCTGGAGGCTTGATACCACATTGATAAGTGATTTGCGTTGTGGTGCGGTGGAGCGGTGGTGCCTTGGCGGGAGCTCTTGCCCTTGGCGGACCCAGCAAGCCTGCCGGGGAAATCTTGGACTTGTCCCTGGGACGGCCTCGGCTCGGCTAGGCTCTTCTGCCCAGCAAGGGAGGCCTTCCCAAGGTGATGCTCTGCTGTCTTGTTTTGACTTGGTCTTCTTGATCCATTTCTTGATCTCACAAAGAGCGGTTCCTCTGGCTTGGTCCTGCTTTGTATGTTGGTGCCGGTCATGTGATGCCAGCATGCTTGTGTATAAGTCTGGGCTACAAATGTGAATGTTTGTTGCACCGAAAGATGTGTTTGGTTCTCTTGTGAAACCTGGATTCCTTGGCTAAGGCAATTGCTCCAGTGTTGTCACAAAAGATTGTCATTGGACCCGATGCACTGGGTATTACACCCAGATTGGATACGAAATTCTTCATCCAGACACCTTCATGCGCTGCTTCTGAAGCAGCTATGTGATGCGGCTTGAAGCTACGTTGGTATTTCCCCAAAGAGGAAGGGATGATGCAGCACATTGGCGGTAGGTATTTCCCTCAGTGATGAAACCAAGGTTATCGAAGTAGTAGGAGAACCAAGCAACACTACGTAAACAGCACCTGCACACAAATAACAAATACTCGCAACCCGACGTGTAAAAGGGGTTGTCAATCCCTTTCGGGCAGCAGCGCCAGAAATTGGCAAACGGACGTGAGAGAGTAGTAAATATTGATAGATCGAACGCCAAATAAAATAAAGTGCAGCAAGGTATTTTTGTATTTTTGGTTTAATAGATCTGAAAATAAAAGTTGCAAATACAGAAAAGAGCGAATAGCAAAATAGATCTTGAAAGCAAATATATTGGAAAAGAGACCCGGGGGCCGTAGGTTTCACTAGTGGCTTCTCTCGAGAAAAAATAGCAAACGGTGGGTGAACAAATTACTGTTGGGCAATTGATAAAACTTCAAATAATCATGACGATATCCAGGCAATGATCATTATATAGGCATCATGTGCAAGATTAGTAGACCGACTCCTGCCTGCATCTACTACTATTACTCCACACATCGACCGCTATCCAGCATGCATCTAGTGTATTAAGTTCATGGAGAAACGGAGTAATGCAATAAGAACGATGACATGATGTAGACAAGATCTATTTATGTAGAAATAAACCCCATCGTTTTATCCTTAGTAGCAACGATACATACGTGTCGGTTCCCCTTCTGTCACTGGGATCAAGCACCATAAGATCGAACCCACTACAAAGCACCTCTTCCCATTGCAAGATAAATAGTTCAAGTTGGCCAAACAAAACCTAAATATCGGAGAAGAAATACGAGGCTATAAGCAATCATGCATATAAGAGATCAAAGAAGACTCAAATAACTTTCATGGATAAAAAGATAGATCTGATCATAAACTCAAAGTTCATCGGATCCCAACAAACACACAGCAAAAAGAGTTACATCATATGGATGTCCAAGAGACCATTGTATTGAAGATCAAGAGAAAGAGAGGAAGCCATCTAGCTATTAACTATGGACCCGTAGGTCTACAAAGAACTACTCACGCATCATCGGAGAGGCACCAATGGAAGTGGTGAACCCCTCCATGATGGTGTCTAGATTGGATCTGGTGGTTCTGGACTCTGCGGCGGCTGGAATTGATTTTCGTCTCCTCCCCTAGGGTTTCTGTAATATTGGGGTATTTATAGAGCAAAGAGGCAGTTCAAGGGGCACCCGAGGTGGGCACAGCCCACCAGGGCGCGCCTGGGCCTCCAGGCGTGCCCTGGTGGGTTGTGCTCCCCTCGAAGCACCCCCAGGCGCTTCTCCGGCCCACTGGATGTCTTCTGGTCCAAAAAAAATCCACAAAAAGTTTCGCTGCATTTGGACTCCATTTGGTATTGATTTCCTACGATGTAAAAAACATGCAAAAAAACAGCAACTGGCACTTGGCACTATGTCAATAGGTTACTACCAAAAAATGATATAAAATGACTATGAAATGATTGTAAAACATCCAAGAATGATAATATAACAGCATGAAACAATCAAAAATTATAGATACGTTGGAGACGTATCAGCATCCCCAAGCTTAATTCCTGCTCATCCTCAAGTAGGTAAATGATAAAAACAGAATTTTTGATGTGGAATGCTGCCTAACATGTCATCTCATATTCTTTCCTTTATAGCATGGACATTTGGACTTTTATATGATTCAAAGCAATAGTCTAGTTTTGACATGATGACTTAAATACTCAAGCATATCAACAAGCAACTATGTCTTTCAAAATATCAATGCTAAAATAAGTTATCCCTAGCCCATCATGCTCAACCATTGATCCATTCATGAAACACACTCGCATATTAACTACACCCAATGCTCAAGTACGATCATAGTGCCTCCTAGTTGGTGCTTTATAAGAGAAGATGGAGACTCAAAATAAAAATTGCATAAAGTAAAGAAAGGCCCTTCGCAGAGGGAAGTAGGGATTTGTAGAGGTGCCAGAGCTCAAAGCAAAAAACTTAGAGATAAAAACATTTTGGGAGGTGTGCTTTTCCCACCAACGAAAATGACTTAGAGTTCCCAACACTTTCCATGCTAGATATATCATAGGCGGTTCCCAAACAGAAAATAAAGTTTATTCCTTTTTCCACCATTTCTTTCACTTTCCATGGCTAGCCGTATCCACGGGTGCCCTCCATACCAACACTTTCCAAGGAATTTATTATTTGACAACATAAAGTAAATTCATTTTTCATTTCGGGACTGGGCATCCCTAATACCTTTGCCTTACTCTCGTGCAATGACAAGTGAATAAACACTCATCGTGAGAATAACACATCTAGCATGGAAAATATTAGCCACCCCTCACCGCCTCGTGAGCGGTATGAACACACAAAAGAGAAGTTTATTTTGAAAACTAGAGATGGCACATAGAAATTTGCTTAGAACGGCAAAAGAATACCACATATAGGTAGATATAGTGGACTCATGTGGCAAAACTGGTTTAAAGGGTTTTGGATGCACAAGTAGTGATCATACTTAGTGCAAAATGAAGGCTAGCAAAAGATTGAGAAGAGACCAACCAAAAAACGAATAATCTCATAAGCGAGCATTAAGCATAATTAACACCGAATAATGCACCACAAGTAGGATATAATTTCATTGCATAGGGAATCACAAACCTTGACACCAATATTCTTACTAAAGCACAATTACTCATCAACATAACTCACATATCACATCATCATATCTCAAAACTATTACAAGGAATCAAGTTTATTTTGTCCAATGATCTTCATGAAAGTTTTTATTATATCCTTCTTGGATATCTATCACTTTGGAACTAATTTTCATGTGTTGCTTTTGATAAGCTCAAACAAATACAAGTGAAGAACATGAGCATAATACTTCTTTCTCTGAAATTAATTTAAGTGAAGCAAGAGAGAATTTATTAAAAAAATTACTAACTCCCAAATAAATCTAAGTGAAGCAAGAGAGCATTTCTTCAAAAATACTAAATCACACCGTGCTCAAAAAGATATAAGTGAAGCACTAGAGCAAATCCATAGCTCATAAAAATTTAAGTGAAGCATAGAGAGCAATTCTAACATGTCATGGCATAATTTTGGCTCTCTCAAATAGGTGTGTCCAGAAAGGATTCATAAATTAGAACAAAAAGCAAAACAAGCAAGGACTCATATCATACAAGACGCTCCAAGCAAAACTCATAGTATGTGACGAATAAAAATATAGCTTCGAGTAAAATACCGATGGTCGTTAGAAGAAAGAGGGGATGCCACTCGGGGAATCCCCAAGCTTAGTTGCTTACTTCTCTTTGGATAATAGCTTGGGATGCCATGGGCATCCCCAAGTTTAGGCTCTTCTTACTCCTTATTCCTTCATCCATCGTAAGATAACCCAAAACTTGAAAACTTCAATCACACAAAACTCAACAAAACCTTCGTGAGATCCATTAGTATAAGAAAGCAAATCACTACTATAAGTACTGTAGCAAACCAATTCATATTTTATTCTTGCATTATATCTACTGTATTCCAACTTTTCTATGGCAAAAACTCATCAAAGAAAACCATAGAATCGTCAAAACAAGCACGCAACGCAAAGAAAACAGAATCTGTCTAAAACAGAACAGTCTGTAGCAATCTGGATATTTCGAATACTTATGTAACTCCAAAAATTCTGAAAAATTAGGACAACGTAAGAAATTTGTTTATTAATCTTCTACAAAAAGAATCAACTCAAAATCACTCTTATGTAAAAAATAAAAAAATATTTTCTTGAGCACAAAAGTTTCAGTTTTTCAGCAAGATCAAATCAACTATCACTCAAATCAACCCAAAGGCTTTGCTTGGCACAAACACTAATTTAAACCACAAAAACACATCTAACCAGAGGCATAATTGGGTATTTTATTGAAAACAGCAAGAAAACCAAAAAGCAAAAAAGATACAAGTTGGGTTGCCTCCCAACGAGCGCTATCGTTTTACGCCCCTAGCTAGGCATAAGATTTCAACGATGCTCACATGAAAGGCAAGAATTGAAGCATAAAGAGAGCATCATAAAACTTGTGACTAATTTTTTTAAGTCTAACATACTTCCTATGCATAGGAATTTTATAAGCAAACAAATTATCAAGACTAGAAACATCTAACATATGCAAAGAAGAGGAATAAAACATTGACGATCTCAACATAACGAGAGGTAATTTAGTAACATGAAAATTTCTACAACCATATTTTCCTGTCTCATAATAATTACATGTAGGATCATAATCAAATTCAACAATATAACTATCAAATAAAATATTCTCTTCATGATCCACATGCATGCAAACTTGACACTCTTCCAAAATAGTGCGATTATCATCAAATAAAGTCATGACCTCTCCAAGCCCACTTTTATGAAAAATTTCATAGGTTGAACACTCTCCAAATATGTGGGATTATTTTTACTTAAAGTTGATGCTCTTCCAAACCCACTTTCAATATTATTGCAAAAATTATTATCAATAGCATATTCATCATGAGGCATAAATAAATTTTCAAGATCATAAGAAGAATCACCCCAATCATGATCATTGCAAAAAGTAGTGGACATATCAAAACTAGCATCCCCAAGCTTGGGGTTTTGCATATTATTAGCACAATTGACATTAATAGAGTTTATGGTAACATCATTGCAATCATGCTTTTCATTCAAGGAGCTATCGTGAATCACTTCATAAATTTCTTCTTTTAGCACTTCATCACAATTTTCAGATTCATAAATCTCAAGCAAAACTTCATAAAGATAATCTAGTGAACTCAATTCACTAGCAATTGGTTCATCATAATTGGATCTTTTGGAAAGATTAGCAAGTGGATAAGGATCCATATCAATAGATTTTTAGCAAGCGAAGATGCAAGCAAATAGAAGGCACAAGGCAACACAAGCAAACATGAGATCTGACAAGAAAAAGGCGAACGAAAAAGAGGGCAAATAAAACGGCAAAGTTTTGTGAAGTGGGGGAGAGCAAAATGAGAGGCAAATGGCAAATAATGTAAATTGCAAGGAGATGAGATTTGTGATTAGGAACCTGGTTGATGTTGATGATGTTTCCTCGGCAACGGCGCCAGAAATTCTTTTTGATGCGGCTTGAAGCTACGTCGGTATTTACCCAAAGAGGAAGGGATGATGCAGCATAGCGGCGGTAGGTATTTCCCTCAGTGATGAAGCCAAGGTTATCGAACCAGTAGGAGAACCAAGCAACACTACGTAAACAACATCTGCACACAAATAACAAATACTCGCAACCCGACATGTCAAAGGGGTTGTCAATCCCTTTCGGGCAACGATCCAGGAATTGGCAAACGGACGTGAGAGAGTAGTAAATATTGATAGATCAAACGCCAAAGAAAATAAAGTGCAGCAAGGTATTTTTGTATTTTTAGTTTAATATATCTAAAAATAAAAGTTGCAAATAAAGAAAAGAGCGAATAGCAAAATAGATCTTGAAAGCAAATATATTGGAAAAGAGACCCGGGGGCCGTAGGTTTCACTAGTGGCTTCTCTCGAGAAAAAATAGCAAACGGTGGGTGAACAAATTACTGTTGGGCAATTGATAAAACTTCAAATAATCCTGACGCTATCCAGGCAATGATCATTATATAGGCATCACGTCCAAGATTAGTAGACCGACTCCTGCCTGCATCTACTACTATTACTCCACACATCGACCGCTATCCAGCATGCATCTAGTGTATTAAGTTCATGGAGAAATAGAGTAATGCAATAAGAATGATGACATGATGTAGACAAGATCTATTTATGTAGAAATAGACCCCTTCGTTTTATCCTTAGTAGCAACGATACATACATGTCGGTTCCCCTTCTGTCACTGGGATCAAGCACCATAGGATCGAACCCACTACAAAGCACCTCTTCCCATTGCAAGATAAATAGATCAAATTGGCCAAACAAAACCCAAATATCGGAGAAGAAATACGAGGCTATAAGCAATCATGCATATAAGAGATCAAAGAAAACTCAAATAACTTTCATGGATAAAAAGATAGATCTGATCATAAACTCAAAGTTCATCGGATCCCAACAAACACACCGCAAAATGAGTTACATCATATGGATCTCCAAGAGACCATTGTATTGAAGATCAAGAGAAAGAGAGGAAGCCATCTAGCTACTAACTACGGACCCGTAGGTCTACAAAGAACTACTCACGCATCATCAGAGAGGCACCAATGGAAGTGGTGAACCCCTCCATGATGGTGTCTAGATTGGATCTGGTGGTTCTGGACTCTATGGCGGCTGGAATTGATTTTCGTCTCCTCCCCTAGGGTTTCTGGAATATTGGGGTATTTATAGAGCAAAGAGGCGGTTCGGGGGGCATGCGAGGTGGGCACAATTCACCAGGGCGCGCCTGGGCCTCCAGGCACGCCCTGGTGGGTTGTGCTCCCCTCGGAGCACCCCCCCAGGCGCTTCTTCGGCCCACTGGATGTCTTCTGGTCCAAAAAAAATCCACAAAAAGTTTCGCTGCGTTTGGACTCCGGTTGGTATTGATTTCCTGCGATGTAAAAAACATGCAAAAAACAGCAACTGGCACTTGGCACTATGTCAATAGGTTAGTACCAAAAAATGATATAAAATGACTATAAAATGATTGTAAAACATCCAAGAATGATAATATAACAGCATGGAACAATCAAAAATTATAGATACGTTGGAGACGACTATGTACTCTGCTTCACACGTAGATCCCGCCACGACGCTCTGCTTGGAACTGCACCAACTGACAGCTCCACCATTCAATATAAATACGTATCCGGTTTGCGACTTAGAGTCATGTGGATCTGTATCGAAGCTAGCATCGACGTAACCCTTTACGACGAGCTCTTCGTTGCCTCCATAAACGAGAAACATATCCTTGGTCCTTTTCTGGTACTTCAGGATATTCTTGACCGCTGTCCAATGATCCACTCCTGGATTACTTTGGTACCTCCCTGCCAAACTTATGGCAAGGCACACATCAGGTCTGGTACACAGCATGGCATACATAATAGAACCTATGGCTGAGGCATAGGGAATGACTTTCATTCTCTCTCTATCTTCTGCCGTGGTCGGGCTTTGAGTCTTACTCAACTTCACACCTTGCAATACAGGCAAGAACCCTTTCTTTGACTGATCCATTTTGAACTTCTTCAAAACTTTCTCAAGGTATGTTCTTTGTGAAAGTCCTATTAAGCGTCTCGATCTATCCCTATAGATCTTGATGCCCAATATATAAGCAGCTTCACCGAGGTCTTTCATTGAAAAATTATTATTCAATTATCCTTTTATGCTATCCAGAAATTCTATATCATTTCCAATAAGCAATATGTCATCCACATATAATATCAGAAATGCTACAAAGCTCCCACTCACTTTCTTGTAAATACATGCTTCACCGTAAGTCTGTGTAAAACCATATGCTTTGATCACCTCATCAAAGCGTATATTCCAACTCCGAGATACTTGCACCAGTCCATAGATGGATCATTGGAGCTTGCATACTTTGTTAGCACCTTTAGGATCGACAAAACCTTCTGGTTGCATCATATACAACTCTTCTTTAAGAAATCCGTTATGGAATGTAGTTTTGACGTCCATTTGCCAGATTTCATAATTGTAAAATGCGGCAATTGCTAACATTATTCGGACAGACTTAAGCATCGCTACGGGTGAGAAAGTCTCATCGTAATCAACCCCTTGAACTTGTCGAAAACCTTTTGTGACAAGTTGAGCTTTGTAGATAGTGATATTCCCATCAGCGTCCGTCTTCCTCATGAAGATCCATTTATTCTCAATGGCTTGCCAATCATCGGGCAAGTCCACCAAAGTCCACACTTTGTTCTCTTACATGGATCCTATCTTAGATTTCATGGCCTCAAGCCATTTATTGGAATCTGGGCTCATCATAGCATCTTCATAGCCCGCGGGTTCGCCGTTGTCTAATACCATGACTTCCAGGACAGGATTACCGTACCACTCTGGTGCGGTACGTGTTCTGGTCGACCTATGAGGTTCAGTAGTAACTTGATCTGAAGTTTCATGATCATCATCATTAGCTTCCTCTCTAGTTGGTGTAGGCATCAAGGGAACGGTTTTCTCTGATGTGCTACTTTCCAATTCGAGAGAAGGTACAACTACCTCATCAAGTTCTACTTTCCTCCCACTCAATTCTTTCGAGAGAAACTCCTTCTCTAGAAATGACCCATTCTTAGCAACAAAGATCTTGCCTTCGGATCTGTGGTAGAAGGTATACCCAATAGTTTCTTTAGGGTATCCTATGAAGACGCACTTCTCCACTTTGGGTTCGAGCTTATCAGCCTGAAGCCTTTTGACATAAACGTCGCATCCCCAAACTTTAAGAAACGACAGCTTAGGTTTCTTGCCAAACCATAGTTCATACGGTGTCGTCTCAACGGATTTAGACGGTGCCCTATTTAACGTGAATGCGGCTGTCTCTAATGCATAACCCCAAAATAATAAAGGCAAATTGATAAGAGACATCATAGCATGCACCATATCTAATAAAGTACAGTTACGATGTTCAGACACACCATTACGCTGTGGTGTTCCAGGTGGCGTGAGTTGTGAAACAATTCCACATTGTTTTAAATGAAGGCCAAACTCAGAACACAAATATTCGCCTCCGTGATCAGATCGTAGAAACTTTAATTTCTTGTTACGATGATTCTCCACTTCACTCTGAAATTCTTTGAACTTTTCAAATGTTTCAGACTTGTGTTTTGTCAAGTAGATATACCCATACCTACTCAAATCATCTGTGAAGGTTAGAAAATAACGATACCCGCCCATGCCTCAACAGTCATTGGACCTCATGCACCAGTATGTATTATTTCCAATAAGTCATTAGCTCGCTCCATTGTTCCGGAGAACAGAGTTTTAGTCATCTTACCCATGAGGCATGGTTCGCAAGTATCAAATGATTCATAATCAAGGATTCCAAAAGTCCATCTGCATGGAGTTTCTTCATGCGCCTTACACCAATATGACCTAAACGGCAGTGCCACAAGTATGTTGCACTATCATTATCAACTTTGCATCTTTTGGCATCAATATTATGAATATGTGTATTACTACAATCGAGATTCAACAAGAATAGACCATTCATCAAAGGTGCATGACCATAAAAGATAGTACTCATATAAATAGAACAACCATTATTCTCTGACTTAAATGAATAACCGGCTCGCAATAAACAAGCTCCGGATATAATGTTCATGCTCAACGCTAGCACCAAATAACAATTATTGAGGTCTAAAACTAATCTCAAAGGTAGATGTACATGTAGCGTGCCGACGGCGATCACATCAACCTTGGAACCATTCCCGACGCGCATCGTCACCTCGTCCTTAGACAATCTTCATTTATTCTGCAGCTCCTATTTCGAGTTACAAATACGAGCAACCGAACCAGTATCAAATACCCAGGCGCTACTATGAGCATTAGTAAGGAACACATCAATAACATGTATATCAAATATACTTTTGTTCACTTTGCCATCCTTCTTATCTGCCAAGTGTTTGGGGCAGTTCCGCTTCCAGTAACCATTTCCTTTCCAGTAGAAGCACTCAGTTTCAGGCTTGGGTCCAGCTTTGGGCTTCTTCACGGGAGCGGAAACTTGCTTGCCATTCTTCTTGAAGTTCCCTTTCTTTCCCTTTCCCTTTTTCTTGAAACTAGTGGTCTTGTTAACCATCAACACTTGATGCTCCTTCTTGATATCTACCTCCGCCGATTTCAGTATCACGAAGAGCTCGCGAATCATTTTCGTCATCCCTTGCATATTATAGTTCATCAGGAAGCCTTTGTAGCTCGGTGGCAGTGACTGAAGAACTCTATCAATAACACTCTCAACTAGAAGATCAATTTCCAGCTGAGTCAAGTGGTTATGATACCCAGACATTTTGAGTATGTGTTCACTGACAGAACTGTTCTCCTCCATCTTACAGATAAAGAACTTTTTGGAGACTTCATATCTCTCAACCCGGGCATTTGCTTGAAATATTAACTTCAGCTCTTGGAACATCTCATATGCTTCATGGCGTTCAAAACGCTTTTGAAGTCCCGGTTCTAAGCAGTAAAGCATGGCACACTAAACTATTGAGTAGTCATCAGATCGAGCCTGCCAGACGTTCATAACATCTGCATCAGCTCCTGCAGTAGGTCTATCACCTAGCGGTGCATCAAAGACATAATTCTTCTGTGCAGCAATGAGGATAATCCTCAAGTTACGGACCTAGTCCGTGTAATTGCTACCATCATCTTTCAACTTAGCTTTCTATAGGAACGCATTAAAATTCAAGGGAACGGTAGCACGGGCCATTGATCTACAACATAGATATGCAAACACTATTAAGACTAAGTTCATGATAAATTTTAGTTCAATTAATCAAATTACTAATGAACTCCCACTTAAATTAACATCCCTCAAGTTATTTAAGTGATACATGATCTAAATCAACTAACCCATGTCCGATCATCACGTGAGATGGGGTAGTCTTCAATGGTGAACATCTCTATGTTGATCATATCTACAATATGACTAACGTTCGACCTTTCGGTCTCTAGTTTTCTGAGACCATGTCTGTACATGCTAGGCTCGTCAAGTTTAACCCAAGTATTCTTTATGTGCAAAACTAGCTTACACCCGTTGGATGTGAACGTAGAGTCTATGGCACCCAATCATCACGAGGTGCATCGAAACGATGAACTTTAGCAACGCTGCATACTCGGGGAGAACACTTTTATCTTGAAATTAAGTGAAGTGATCATCTTATAATGCTACCGTCATTCTAAGCAAAATAAGATGCATAAAGGATAAACATCACATGCAACCAAAATATATGTGACATGATATGGCCATCATCATCTTGTGCTTTTGATCTCCATCTCCAAAGCATCGGCATGATCTCCATTGTCACCAACACGACACCTTGATCTCCATCATTGCGTCGGGGTCGTCTCGCCAACTATTGCTTCTACAACTATTGCTAACGCATAGTGATAAAGTAAAGCAATTACATGGCGCTGAAGTGATTGACACGCAGGTTATACAATAATTAAAGACAACCCTAAGGCTCCTGCCGGTTGTCGAACTCATCGACATGCAAGTCGTGAACTTATTACAAAACATGATCATCTCATACATCAACATATATCACATCACATCTTGACCATATCACATCACAACATGCCCTGCAAAAACAAGTTAGACGTCCTCTACTTTGTTGTTGCAAGTTTTACGTGGCTGCTACGGGCAACAAGCAAGAACCGTTCTTACCTATGCAAAACCACAATGGCGTTCATCACAGTGCTATTTAACCTTCTGCAAGGAACGCCGTAGTCAAATCCGATTCAACTAAAGTAGGAGAAACAGACACTCGCTAGCCACCTTTATGCAAAACAAGTTGCATGTCATTCGGTGGAACCGGTCTCATGTGCGTGGACATGTAAGGTTGGTCCGGGCTGCTTCATCCCACAATACCGCCGAATCAAAATAAGGCATTGGTGGTAAGCAATATGAACCTCACCGCCCACAACTCCTTTGTGTTCTACTCATGCATATCATCTACGCATAGACCTGGCTCATGATGCCACTGTTGGGGAACGTTGCATGGAAAACAAAAAAAAATCTACGCTCACACAAGATCTATCCATGGAGATGCATAGCTATGAGAGGGGGAGAGCATCTACATACCCTTGTAGATCACTAAGCGGAAGCGTTTATCAATGCAGTTGATGTAGTCGTACACCTTCACGATCCGTCCCAATCAAATACCGAACGTACGACACCTCCACATTCAGCACACGTTCAGCTCGATGACGTCCTCGCTTTCTCGACCCAGCAGGAGAGGCAAAGTAGTAGATGAGTTCCGGCAGCACGACGGTGTGGTGATGGTGGTGGTGAAACTATTCCGTAGGGCTTCGCCAAGCACAACGGACATGGACGGAGGAGGAACTAGAACTAGAGGGAGAGGGGGCGCCGCACACGGCTTGGAATCATGGTTTGTATTACCCCCTCCTCTCCTCACATATATATAGGTGGAGGGGGGAAGGGAGGCTGCCTAGGGCGCCGCCAAAGGGGGCCGGCGGCTGCCCTGGCCGCGCTCCCCCCTTCCTTCTTAGTCGCGTGGGGGGAAGGCAAGAGGGGAGTGATACGTCCATTTTACATCATGCATTTATGTTAATATTTATTGCATTATGGGCTATTATTATACATTATGATACAATACTTATGCCTTTTCTCTCTTATTTTACAAGATTTACATGAAGAGGGATAATGCCGGTAGCTGGAATTCTGGACCGGAAAGGAGCAAATCTGAGAGACCTATTCTGTACAACTCCAAAAGTCCTGAGAATTTACGAAGAATTATTTTGGAATATATAAAAAATATTGGGCGAAGAAACTACCAGAGGGGACCCAATAGGTGGCCACAAGCCTGGGGGCGTGCCCTACCCCCCAGGGCTTGTGGGCCCCCTGGCAGGTCTCTGGTGCCCATCTTCTGTTATATGAAAGGTTTTGACCTGGAAAAAATCAGAGAGAAGCTTTCGGGACGAAGCGCTGCTGTCTCGAGGTGGAACCTGTGCAAAAGCAATCTAGGGCTCCGGCGAAGCTATTCTACCAGGGAAACTTCCCTCCGGGAGGGGGAAATCAAAGCCATCGTCATCACCAACGATCCTCTCATCCAGGAAGGGTCAATCTCCATCAACATCTTCACCAACACCATCTCCTATCAGACCCTAGTTCGTCTCTTGTATTCAATCTTTGTCCCAAAACCTCAGATTGGTACTTGTGGGTTGCTAGTAGTGTTGATTACTCCTTGTAGTTGATGCTTGTTGGTTTATTTGGTGGAAGATCATATGTTCAGATCCTTAATGATAATTAATACCCCTCTTGTCGTGGACTTAACACGGCAGATGCCCTAACAAAAGGACTTAGGTGTGGAGCCATCGCGACTAGGTTAGCTTGAAGGGGTTAAACGGGACAAAGGACACAGAGAATTTACCCAAGTTCGGCCCCTCTCAACGAGGTAAAAGCCTACTCCTGCTTTAGGTTGTATTGCTTGGGTTTCGATTACCAGGGAGCGAATACGCTTGACCTAGTTCTCGATTGATTGTTCCCTTGAGTTAACCCGCTGCCGGGTCACCCCTTTATATACACAGGTTGATGCCCGGCGGCTTACAGAGTCCCGGCCGGCCCATACACTACGTGTCCAGCTCGGTAACCAACTAAACTTGCCTTACAATATAAGTTAAACATATGGCGGTTCATACCCATGGGCCTTAAGTCGCCCCCGGGTCTTGGGCCTTCAATAAGCTTGCTCTATGGACCGCCATCTTCACATCTTCCTGGGCTTCCTCATCATGAGCCGCCAGTGGCATGACCCGGCCCCTCCTGGGCGGGTCATACCCAATAGTTATATCCCCAACATTAGGCCCCAGGTTGATTTGAACTTGTTCACATCAATCTTCAGTGCTTGACTTAACAAATTTTGCATCGTCAACTTTTATGAACCTGCTATAACCCGCCATGATGTCATCTCGCATTAATTTCGCACGAAGCCCAGAAACATCTCAACAGATCTTTTACCTTTAATGGACCTCCCAAAAATCGAGGCGTCCGCATAGCCACATAATAATTTTTTCGGCATCCTCGATTCCCGCGCATGCCTTTTATCCATCTCCTTATAAATAGGGATAGGGGTCCTTTTCATTTTCCCCCCTTGCCTCCTTGTCTTCGTCTTCCTCCTCGCAACGCCCATGCACGCCCGATCTCTGCCGCCGTCGACCTCGTCAACTACCTCAACTCCGGCTCCTGCATCAACCTGAACGAATCAGAGCACCGCGAGGCACCGCCGCTGTCCAGCAGCATCAGTAAGTACTCTCCTTTCCTGTAGCAGATCTGCATTAGGGTTTTCACCGTTCGTCGGTGTTCTTCTCCGTTCCTCATTCTCCTCCCTAGACTGATTAGTTTGACCTGCAAATGGTACTGAAATCGCGCGGTAGTAGCTTTAGCATTCATTTTCAATAGCAGAAGACATTCCCTCTGTAGAAGATCTCATCTAAGCACACGAGCTCTGCTGCTGCCGCCATCTTAGGTTTAGAATTTATTTTAATTTCTGAACTGTTGTAGATCCAAAATTATAGCGCCAATCTGTGAAACTTGTTTTCTCCAGCACTTAGTAAAATTTAGCTCTGCTCCAGATCCATAGCCATTAGCCCGTCATGGCGGTTTAAATAATAACTTGTAATCCGCCAAGTGCCTGCCGGCTTAACTTCGAATCCCTTTTTAAACTGTCAATTCAATGTTGATATAATCCGGCTATACCTTACCGGTTTAATCCTGTTCTACATCATCTCTTTTAGGCCGTGCACCGCAATCATGACTAAGACCGTTACTTCATGCGACTAGGTCCCTTCTATCGTCACAGAAGAAATGCTTGACGACTATGTCAAAACAGGCATCTTGTCAGCAAAAAATGTCATCCACTGGCGTGTTCCAAATCCAGATGAAGTCAGACCTCAGTCACGGGATAATGAGGTTATTGTTTTTACTGATCACATAAACCGGGGCTTCTCACCGCCCGGGTCAAAATTCTTCCGCGATGTTCTACATTTCTTTCAACTCCATCCTCAAGACATCAGACCCAATTCCGTTTCAAATATCTGCAATTTCCATGTCTTCTGCGAAGTGTATCTTCAAGAAGAACCCAGTGTCGAACTCTTCAGAGAGTATTTTTATTTAGACCGCCAGAATGAGTTCACTGACGGGCCCAGCTTAGAGCTTGGGGGAGTCTCGATTCAATGACGAAGAGACGCCGTTTTTCCTTCTGCTATGCTTCCAAGTCATCCTAAGGACTGGAATCAAACTTGGTTCTATTGCCAAGACACATCTCCAGCCGAGGAAAATCCCCTACCGCGTTATCGTGACCATCGGCTCAGCCCAAAGCACCCTCTTCCGGACGAGCTTACCATCGCTGAACGAGCCAAATATATGCCTACCTTTTCAAAAGTTAGAGCGTTGATGGCCAATGGGTTGACTGGTATCGATCTGGTCCGTGGTTGGGTAGCTTGGAGGATTATACCTTTAAGCCGTCGGCCCGGTTTAATGTGCACATGTACAGGTGATGTCAAAGATCCACTGCGCCACTGCCAAGTACATTTGTCTGATAAAGCAATCAATGACATGACCAAGACCCTTCTAGGGGAAAGCTTGGAGAGCTGCAGCAAAGTGGGGTTGAACCCCTTTTGCAAACTTAACCCGCCACCAGATGTAAGATCTCCAATCCATTTATTTTGCTTCACTGTTTATATGATCTACATATCTCTTACCTTTCTGTGGCTTATACAGGCTGCATCTGCCTTTTGGAACAAGAAGTATGACGAGAAAGCGGCCAAGAAAGCCAGGGCTAAGACTAAAGCCCTTAAGAAGAATAAGAAGAAATCAAACGCCTCAGAACTGTTTAATTTGGAGGAGGATGATGAGTCAGAGGTAGACCTTGATTCCCTTGGCTCTTTTTTTCAATTATCTTACTGACACTGATTGCTATCAGGACGACGCGGAAACTAGCCAGGCGGGTGATGAAGAGGTAACTATTATCTCCTCCGACTTAGAGCCTTTGCCAAGACAGAAAATTTGACAAGTAACCCGGAAAGTAAGGTTTTCTCACCCCTTAGCTTACTTGGATCCCAACTTTATTTTGAAGCAACAACAGCATGAGAACCGGCGCAGAACTCGGACTAGTGGAGGCGGAGAGCTATCCTCCGGGTTACCCAATACACCAGCCCCATGCAAGCGCCGCAAAGAGGTGCTTCAAAATTCAAACTCTTTCTATCCAAAGGCGGGTCTTATTCGCCAACCACTTAATCTTTCCGACTCGAATTATCAGGGGACTTCTCATTCTTCCTCTGGCGACTCATCTCAGACCCAGCTGCTGGCTTTCAAAACTGCCCCTGGGTAATGACTTTTTGTCTGCTATCTCGCATTTTTATATATATACTGACCTCTTGAACCCTTTCTTAGTGGGATGGCAAAGCCTAGCAAGAAGGCGAGAACAAATAAACTGGTTGAAGATCCAAAAGCCGATGAACCGGAAAAACAAGCACCAGTATCTGAAGCCTCCGTGCAACACCCGGAGGAACTTGCTGATGACCCACCACCAGAGAACCATAGCGCCTCCACCGATCATATGAATATTGACCCTTTGGGTGCTAAACCGCCAAGCCCAATCAAGCTTTCAGAACAAAATACTGAAGATGTTCTGATCACCGGCACTAGCTTCCAAGAGTCGGGGAATCCCACTATCCTGGCGAAACACTCTGCCAAGGAAGAATTGGTTGAGAAGCGCTAGGTCAAGTTTGACATGGCCAATTATTCTCATGTGAGCATCAGCGAAGTATTCTCCGGCTACCTCAGTCAAGTGCACACTAGCCGTGATCTTGAGATTGATATGGTCAAACAAATGCATTAGAAATATGAGGTACAAACTTCTACTTCGTCTGTGTAAGATATATTTCTCCAGCCCCCAAGTCTTAATCATAGGACAAATTGTATTGACTCTGGCAAAGACTTCAACCATTATATCATAGAAATAACTTCAAGCCATAGCCCCCATGAACCGGCTTGTCTTGAAAAAAGATGAGCCGGATCAATTAAATTATTTTCCGAATAAAAATCTCACCTCATAGCCCTCACAGGCCGGGTTATCTTTGAAAAAGATGAACCGGGTTTGTCTGTCATTGCCTTATAAAAGAAACTTTCTGCACCATTAGCCCCCAAGTGCCAAGTGCTATTGCTTGCAAAGGGCTTGGGACTTTTTTCTGTATTTATACTATGACATAACTGTTGATAATTGTTCAACCTCTTGCTTATAGGAGGCCTCAACTCAATTTCAATCTCAATTGGCCGATTTAAAAACCCGACTTGAACTGCAAGAAGCTGAGACCCGGAAAGCTGACTCCAAGTTCAAATTTAGCTTGGATGAAACAGAAAAGCTTAAAATGGGGTTTAATGCAGAGAGAGCCACCTGGGCTGAAGAAAAGACTGCCTTGGTGCAGAGAGCAGAAAACGCTGAAGCCTCTTTGCAAGAGGTCACTGCAGAACTTTCCAGCTTAAAACGTCAGATTACGCAGATGACTGCCGCTATTTTTGGTAAGTAATACTTAGATACTGTAATCAATTCCAAGGCTCCATTTTGTAAGCCGCCTGGTGACTTGACTGCGTATTATGTTGTACATGCCCCAGGAGTACCAATCTTGGCTAGGATATGCTGATAAAACTCAAGGTGGTTTACACACTAGTGGAGCACTTATATACAGGCGCTCAGCGCACCATAGCTACCATCTTGCAAACCAAACAAGCACCGTCTCTTATCAATGATGTTTTAACCAAGCTCTCTGTCCTGCCCGCAAGAATTGAAGAAATCAAGCGGTCGGCTGCTAGAGCCGGTGCTATTACGGCCTTGAGCCGAGCGAAGGCATGGCAATCAGAATTAGACCCGGCCGAGCTAGCTACTGGCTGCCCCAGTTTCAAAGAGGACGGGTCTCCCTTTGATAAGAAAGACTTTGCTGCTTGTGTGAAAGAGATGCGTCCGCTGGCGAGTAAACTCGCCGAAGAAACAGACCTGTCGAGATATCAGGCGGCTTATGCAGCGGATAATTCAAAAATGCCAACGCCGGCTTATAAAGTTGTGGATCTTATCCCTCCAATCCGTAAGCATACTTTTGCTCCTGAAATTGATCCGTCTGAACTTATCGATGATGAAGCTGAGTTTCAAGCCTTGACTGGCATCGATTGGTCATTGCCTAACTTCCAGACGACAGAAGAAGAAGAACCGGCGCAGGATGACCCGGACGCCTCAACACGCCAAGACCAAGACAACTAATCCAAGGGCCGGCTTATCCTCCACAGCATGGGATGCTGTGTGCATCAAAAAACACTTATTCTTTTGGGCCGTCCGATGCCTTGTAATAGGCTAGTTGAAAACAATGATCTGTCATGCCATCATGGATGTTTATTTGCATAACACTTTTGAACCGCCGATCTGATGTTGAAGATCTGGTACTTATGCTTATAATATCATGAGTCATGCAGACCATATTCATCATACTCCCTGCACACAGGCAGATAACATGCGCCCTGGCGGTTTACACCAGGGCGGGTCATAATGCCCCATATAAAGCTCACTGGTGACTGTATAGTCCATAACCAGGGCGGGCTATCAAAACCTCGCATATTCATATAACAAGTAAATAACATACCTGTGCAATTTATTCATACTACCGGCTTTACAATGCCATATGCAGCAAGGATAACAGCCCAAGCACAACGCCCAAAGTGCATAATGAAAACATACTGGCGACTTATCGTCCAAAGCTAGGCCGGGTTATTGAAACTCCGGATATACTCAAATATGAGTCATAAGGATCAAGGCTACATGGCCTGAATCAATTTTAAACCATATGTCAATATGATACAAAAGATGACCCAAAAAGGTGTTCAAAGCAAATATAAATCAGATAAAACAAGACCTTCATAGGCTGCCAAGCCTCAATATCAAGTGCTATTCAAGGGCCGCACAGCCACAGAGTTAATCCTTTATTCAAACCTATAAACCGGGCCTCACATGACCAATCACCATTTTAACTTTGACAAGTTCAGGGTCTCTATAAGATTGACTGTCAAGAGTACAGCGAGTCATTCCAGGATTACCTGGTCGGAGTGGCAGGTATACAAAGGCAGGATAACACGGATTTTTGGTGAATACACCTGGCGTCCAAGCAGATCAAAAGGGTAATTAAAGCTTTGTTCATTAAACAGGAAGCCCCCAAGTGATTGTTGTGATCATGGCGTATAAGCCGGACCAGTAGGGCAATCATAGCTATACTCAAATGAGCAGGAAGCCCCAAAGTAATTTTTATCAAGGCGTACAAGCCGGATCAAGAGGGTAGTCACAACTATGCTCAATGGGCAGGAAGCCCCCAGGTGATCTTATGAACCGACAATAAAAACTCAGATACTCAGAAATTAAACGACAGAGACCCTGAATTATCAGGGATGCCGGCTTTATTTTACTTGATCGTAATATATACATGAATGAAAATATGTACAAGACAAGAACCAGTAATTCAAGTGTAATAAGGCCGAAGATGAGCAATATTCCACGGCCGGCAGGTCTCCTCCTCAGACTTGCGTGAGTCTTTGTGCTCTCGAATATCAATGAGGTAGAATGATCCGTTGTTCAGATTTTTGCTGACCACAAAGGGCCCTTCCCAAGGTGGGGACAACTTGTGCATGTCTGTTTGATCCTGGATGAGCCGGAGCACCAAGTCACCTTCTTGAAAGGTCCGGGTTTTAACCCGGCGGCTGTGATAATGGCGCAGATATTGCTGGTAAATCGCCGAACGAGCCACCACAAGGTCGCGCTCTTCATCCAGAAGGTCAATAGCATCTTGTCATGCTTTTTCATTATTAGCTTCAACATAAGCCGCCACACGGGGCGAGTCGTGACGGATGTCACTAGGGAGAACCACCTCTGCTCCGTAAACCATGAAGAAAGACGTGTAACCCATGGATCTGTTGGGGGTAGTATTGATACTCCAAAGCACTAAGGGTAACACCTCAACCCAACAACCAGATGTCCTCTGCAAAGGGACCATAAGCCAGGGTTTGATACCTCTCAAGATTTGTTGATTGGCTCGTTCAGCTTGACCATTGGACTGGGGGTGAGCTACAGATGAAATGTCAAGACGAATATGCTCTTGTTGACAGAATTCTTTCATAGCACCCTTAGACAGATTAGTACCATTATCAGTGATGATACTATGAGGGTATCCAAAACAAAAGATCACCTTTTTGATGAATTGAACCGCCGTTGCTGCATCACATTTGCTGACCGGCTCAGCCTCAACCCACTTTGTAAACTTGTCAACTGCCACCAGGAGGTGAGTCTTTTTGTCTTTGGATCTTTTAAAAGGTCCAACCATGTCCAGCCCCCAGACTGCAAACTGCCAAGTAATTGTTATCATCCTCAATTCTTGAGCCGGCACGTGAGCTCGTCTTGAAATTTTTTGACAACCATCACACTTGCTAACCAAATCCTCTGCATCAGCATGAGCCGTCAACCAATAAAATCCATGACGAAAAGCCTTAGCCACAAGAGACTTAGAGCCGGCATGATGGCCACAATCTCCTACATGAATCTCTCGCAGAATCTCACCGCCCTCCTCAGGAGAAACACAACACTGAAACACCCCTGTAACACTGCATCGGTGCAACTCGCCATTGACAATAGTCATTGACTTAGACCGCCGGGTTATCTGCCTGGCCAAAGTTTCATCTTCAGGTAACTCACCGCGGGTCATATAAGCCAAATATGGAACTGTCCAATCAGGAATAACAAGAAGAGCCGCCACCAACTGCGCCTTCGGGTCAGGAACAACAAGATCTTCCTCCGTAGGCAATTTAACTGAAGGGTTAGGCAAAATATCAAGAAAAACATTAGGTGGTACCGGCTTACGCTGGGACCCCAGCCGGCTTAAAGCATCAGCCGCCTTATTTTTCCTGCGATCAACACGTTCCACTTGATAGCCCTTGAAATGTGCAGCAATAGCATCAACCTCTCGGCGATAAGTCACCATGAGTGGATCCTTGGAATCCCAAGTTCCTGAAACTTGCTGAGCCACCAAGTCTGAGTCGCCAAAACACCTCACCCGGCTTAGATTCATCTCTTTAGCCATCCGAAGACAATGGAGCAAGGCCTCATACTTAGCTGCATTGTTAGTACAAGGGAACATCAACCTTAAGACATAACAAAATTTATCACCTCGTGGGGAAGTTAAAATAACTCCAGCCCCCGAGCGTTCCAACTGCCTAAACCCATCAAAATGAATAGTCCAATATGTGTTATCAGGCTTTTCCTCAGGCATCTGCAACTCTGTCCAATCATTGATAAAATCCACAAGCGCTTGAGACTTGATGGCTGTCCGAGGCATATATTTCAAACCATGGGGTCCAAGCTCAATGGCCCATTTGGCCACCCGACCTATGGCTTCTCTATTTTGAATGATATCCCCTAAAGGAGAAAAACTAACCACAGTGATGGGATGACCAAGGAAATATTGTTTCAACTTACGGCTAGCCATGAACACACCATAAACCAGTTTTTGCCAATGTGGGTATCTCTGCTTGGATTCAATGAGTACCTCACTGACATAGTAAATCGGCCGCTGAACCAGATATTACTTGCCTGATTCCTTCCTTTCCACAACAACTGCCACACTAACGGCTCTACTGTTAGCAGCCACATATAACAGCAAGGGCTCCTTATCAATGGGAGCTGCAAGGATTGGCGGCTCAGCCAACTGCTTTTTCAACGCCTCAAAAGCCTGATTAGCATCATCACTCCATACAAAGTGGTCTGTTTTCTTCATCATCTGATAAAAAGGGATAGCCTTCTCTCCCAGACGGCTTATAAACCGGCTCAAAGCCGCAATACAACCCGCCAGACGCTGGACGTCATTGATACACGCCGGTTTAGCCAAAGAAGTGATAGCCTTGATTTTCTCTGGGTTAGCTTCAATGCCTCTTTCAGAAACCAAAAAACCCAATAGCTTGCCTGCTGGCACACCAAAGACACACTTGGCCGGCTTAAGCATCATCTTGTAGATCCAGAGATTATCAAAAGTCTCTTTCAAATCATCTATCAAGGTCTCCTTCCTGGATTTTACAACGACATCATCCACATAAGCATGAACATTGCATCCAATCTGGTTGTGGAGGCAATTTTGAACACACCGCTGATAAGTCGCCTGGGCACTCTTGAGCCCCAAAGGCATAGACACATAACAGAAGGCTCCAAAGGGAGTGATAAAAGCTGTCTTCTCCTGGTCCTTAACTGCCATCTTGGTCTGATGATAACCAGAATAAGCATCTAGGAAACTCAAATGCTCACAACCCGCTGTAGCATCGATGATTTGATCAATATGAGGGAGAGCAAAAGGGTCAGCCGGACAAGCCTTATTAAGGTCTGTGTAATCCACACACATACGCCAAGTGCCATTCTTCTTAAGTACCAGCACTGGGTTAGCCAACAACTCAGGGTGAAAAACTTCAATAATAAACCCAGCCGCCAAGAGCCGGGCCACTTCTTCACCAATGGCCTTGCGCCTCTCTTCATTAAAACGATGAAGGAATTGCTTGATCAGCTTAAACTTTGGATCAACATTGAGAGTGTGCTCAGCGAGTTCCCTCGGTACACCTGGCATGTCTGAAGGCTTCCATGCAAAGATGTCCCGGTTCTCACGGATGAACTCGATGAGCGCGCTTTCCTATTTTAGATCCATATTAGCACTGATACTGAACTGCTTGGATGAGTCACCAGGAACAAAGTCAACCAGTTTAGTGTCATCGGCCGACTTAAATTTCAACAAGGGGTCATGCTCTGTGGTTGGCTTCTTCAAGGGGGTCATATCCGTCGGGTCAACATTATCTTTGTAGAACTTCAATTCCTCTGTTGCACAAACAGACTCAGCATAAGCAGCATCACCCTCTTCACACTCCAAAGCTATCTTCCTGTTTCCATGCACTGTTTTGGTACCCTTGCGACCCGGCATTTTAAGCTGCAGATAAACATAACAAGGCCGTGCCATAAATTTAGCATAAGCTGGCCGTCCAAACAAGGCGTGATAAGGACTCTTGATCTTGACCACTTCAAAGGTCAATGTTTCAGCTCTGTAATCATTGTCATCACCAAAGGCCACTTCCAAAGCTATCTTACCCACAGGATACGCCAACTTACCAGGCACCACCCCATGAAAAACAGTAGAAGACGGCTTAATATCTTTGTCAGTCAAATTCATACGGCGGAAAGTATCATAATAAAGGATATTGATGCTGCTGCCTCCATCCATGAGCACCTTGGTGAGCTTATACCCTCCAACCTGAGGAGCAACCACTAAAGCCAATTGACCCAGGTTATCAATCCGGGGCGGGTGATCCTCACGGCTCCATACAATAGGATGTTCAGACCATCGTAAGTATCGAGGGACTGCCGGCTCAACCGCATTCATCGCCCGCTTACGAATCTTCTGGTCTTGTTTGCATAGACTCATGGAAAACACATGATACTGACCACTATTTAGCTGCTTCGGATTACTCTGATAACCGGTCTGCTGCTGCTGATTCCCTTGACTAGGTTGCTGATTAAAACCACCTTGATTGCCTTGGCCCTGAAAACCTGAGCTTGAGCTGCCACCTCCAAAGCCAGGTCCGTGAGAGCCGGATCCTAACCCGCCATGCGGGCCATGATTGTTCTGGAAAAAACTGGAATTTCTATACTCCCTCATGATGAAGCAATCTTTCCACAGATGACTGGCCGGCTTCTCTTGCGTACCGTGCTTTGGGCAAGGCTAATTCATCATCGCCTCAAGGTTGAACTTTGGCCCGCCAAACCGGGGCACTGATGACTTCCCCTTGCGACGCTGATTATTATTCTGCGTATTGGTATTAGCCACAAAATCTGAACCGTCGTCCATCTGTTTGTGCTTGCCATTACCTTGACCCGCCGGATTATGCTGCTGTCCCTTTACATTGCCATTCTTCTTTCCCTTGCCAGCCTTCTCCTCATCAGACTCAGGGTCCTTAGTACTATCAGAGTCGGTGTATTTGATGAGAGCCGCCATGAGCTCCCCCATATCGTTGCTATGGCGCTTAAGCCGCCCCAGCTTCTGCTTAAGGGGAAGGAAACGACATTTCTTTTCCAACATCAGGACGGCTGAACCGGCGTTGATACTATCCGATGAGTGGATAACGGCCGAGATCCGGCGCACCCAATTGGTTGTTGACTCACCCTCACCCTAGATGCTAGAATCTAAATCAAGAATCGACATAGGCTGCTTGCACGTGTCTTTAAAATTTTGGATAAAACACGTCTTTAATTCAGCCCATGAGCCTGATGGAGTTAGGGGGCAATCCTTTCAGCCAAGTGCGTGCCGGCCCATCCAACATCATGGTGAAGTATTTAGCACATACAGCATCATTAACATCCAACATCTCCATGGCCATCTCATAACTCTCAATCCAGGCCTCAGGGGGCTGATCCGCCGTGTAATTAGGCACCTTGCGGGGGCCCTTAAAATCCTTAGGTAAGCGCTCGTTACGTAGAGCCGGCACTAAACATGGCACACCAAGGGTTCTGGAGGTCATTCCTGCCTCTACAGACACTATTGGGTAAGCCGGAGATTGTTGATGACCCGCCAACTGAGCCGCCAGCTCAGCCTCCCGATGTGCCCTGCCCTGATCCACCAAAACCTGAGCATTGTTATCTGTACGAGGCGGGTCATTCCTACGGGGCGGGTTACGGTGCCGCTCACTGC
Organism: Thinopyrum elongatum; assembly: GCA_011799875.1. Classification (NCBI taxonomy): domain Eukaryota; kingdom Viridiplantae; phylum Streptophyta; class Magnoliopsida; order Poales; family Poaceae; genus Thinopyrum; species Thinopyrum elongatum. Next base: position 467,945,163 of record CM022297.1, read on the forward strand.
TTGAAACCGCTGGTGAATCAATATGCCTGCTATAACTCTGGCTTTGGCGAGGGGTTGAATGAATCCGATCATGACTGTACGAGTAAGCCGCCTGTTGAGCCACCGCTATCTAAAGAAGCTCTCCAGCCCTCCGTATCTCCATCGCGGCTGGAGACTCACCTTCAATGGGGAGAGCCGCCAATCGCGTAGCTGCCGCAATCATATTATCCAAAGGGTTAGAATAATGACCCGGCGGTGTTGGAACGTGCTGAGGCGGGGTCAAATTCAAATGAGGCGGGTCTGCAGCACGTGCTTGAACCATCGCTCCGGTCACGGGCGCCTCAACAACCCGGTTCACCACGGGCGGGTCACTGGCTCCAGCCCCAGGTGTGTTGAAAAGATTCCTTGCATCGTACTCCGGAGGTAGACGACTCTGGTGCCTCCTTCGCAGAACAGCGTTAGATGCATTCTGATCCAGGCTTAACCGGAAATTTTCTGCTTGAATCTGTTGCGACGCAGCGTCCAGGGCGGCTCGTTCTATCACCATCCTAGCATTCTCAGCATTAAACTCCTCCTTGGCTTGAGCTATCTCATCTCGTAGTTTCGCGACATCCACCTTATGCTGTGCTTGATTCTCCAGTGTTACCTCTGCAGCTAATAAGGTCGCCAAGGCCTCCAAGAGCTCAGATAAAACTTGAGCCGATGGGCGCGCAGAGTTACTCGCCCCGGCCGTTGCCACGGCCATTGAACCGGAAGTCATGGCTGCAACAGTTGATGAATTGAGCACCGGTTGAGTGCGGCCATGAAGATCACGACTCTGTTTGGCGGCGCATAGAGGTCTGGAATACTGTCACCATCGGAACAACCCCCAAGCCTGCCATCTTGCAATTGATACATCGAATCGGTCTCACCAGTTGAGGATTCACCATCAGAGTAAATTACCGTCTCTCCCCTGGACTCAGATCCTTCCTCAAGATCCATGCCATGGATGACACCAACAAAGGCGCTCTTCGCGGTGGTTTGAACCTTGGTAGGTCATGCGCGCTGAGCTGTCTCGACGATGTCGGTGCAGGTGTCTGGCTCAGGCTCCAACTCACCGATCTTGCCAATGAAGACATGGATTCCGCCGAAGGGGACCCGGTACCCGTACTCGATTGAACTGGCCTCGGGGCCCCAGCCTGCATCATCGATGTAGAGCTTGCCGCGACGACTCTTGGTCATCCGGCCCACAGCGTATCCCTTGATCCCTGCGAAGTTGCCCTTCAAGAACTCGAAACCACCATGCGCTGGCCCCACGGTGGGCGCCAACTGTCGTGGACTTAACACGGCAGATGCCCTAGCGAAAGGACTTAGGTGTGGAGCCATCGCAACTAGGTTAGCTTGAAGGGGTTAAACGGGACAAAGGACACAGAGAATTTAGCCAGGTTCGGCCCCTCTCAATGAGGTAAAAGCCTACTCCTACTTTAGGTTGTATTGCTTGGGTTTCGATTACCAGGGAGCGAATACGCTTGACCTAGTTCTCGATTGATTGTTCCCTTGAGTTAACCCGCCGCCGGGTCACCCCTTTATATACACAGGTTGATGCCCGGCGGCTTACAGAGTCCCGACCGGACCATACACTATGTGTCCGGCTTGGTAACCAACTAAACTTGCCTTACAATATAAGTTAAACATATGGCGGTTCACACCCATGGGCCTTAAGTCACCCCCGGGTCTTGGGCCTTCAATAAGCTTGCTCTATGGACCGCCATCTTCACATCTTCCTGGGCTTCCTCATCATGAGCCGCCAGTGGCATGACCCGGCCCCTCCTGGGCGGGTCATACCCAATAGTTATATCCCCAACAACAGGCAAATTGTGATAAAGAAAAAACTACATTTGCATGCCCTTTTGGTACCTTTGCTTATAGATGTATGCCTTTTGGTTTATGCAATGCACCTGCTACTTTTCAAAGATGTATGACTGCTATATTCTTTGACTTTTGTGAAAAGATTGTTGAGCTTTTCATGGATGATTTCTCCGTATACAGAACTTCTTTTGATGATTGCTTAAGCAACCTTGACCGAGTTTTGCAGAGATGTGAAGAAACTAATCTTGTCTTGAATTGGGAGAAGTGCCACTTTATGGTTAATGAAGGTATTGTCTTGGGGCATGAAATCTCCGAAAGAGGTATTGAAGTTGATAAAGCTAAAGTTGATGCTATTGAAAAAATGTCGTGTCCTAAAGATATCAAAGGTATAAGAAGTTTCCTTGGTCATGCTGGTTTCTATAGGAGATTTATTAAAGACTTCTCTAAAATTTCTAGGCCTCTTACTAATCTCTTGCAAAAAGATGTTACATTTGTTTTTGATGATGATTGTGTAGAAGCATTTAAAATCCTTAAGAAAGCCTTAATTTCTGCACCTATTATTCAACCACCTGATTGGAACCTACCCTTTGAAATTATGTGTGATGCTAACGATTATGTTGTTGGTGCTGTTCTAGGATAAAGAGTTGATAAGAAATTAAATGTTATCCATTATGCTAGTAAAACTCTAGACAGCGCTCAAAGAAATTATGCTACTACTGAAAAAGAATTTTTAGCAGTTGTATTTGCTTGTGACAAGTTCAGATCTTATATTGTTGATTCTAAGGTAACTGTTCACACAGATCATGCTGCTATTCAATATCTTATGGAAAAGAAAGATGCTAAACCTAGAGTTATTAGGTGGGTTCTCCTACTACAAGAATTTGATTTACCTATTATTGATAGAAAGGAGCTGAGAACCCCGTAGCAGACAACTTGTCTAGGTTAGAAAATATTCTTGATGACCCACTACCTATTGATGACAACTTTCTTGATGAATAGTTAACCATTATAAATGCTTCTCATAGTACTCCATGGTATGCAGACTATGCTAATTATATTGTTGCTAAATTTATACCACCTAGTTTCACATACCAACAAAAGAAAAAGTTTTTCTATGATTTAAGACATTACTTTTGGGATGACCCACACCTTTATAAAGGAGTAGATGGTGTTATTAGACATTGTGTGCCTGAGCATGAACAGGAACAGATCCTACGCAAGTATCACTCTGAGGCCTATGCAGGACACCATGCTGGAGATAAAACTGCACATAAGGTATTACAATCTGGTTTTTATTGGCCTACTCTTTTCAAGGATGCTCCTAAGTTGCTCTTGTCTTGTGATGAATGTCAAAGAATTGGTAATATTAGTAGACATCAGGAAATGCCTATGAATTATTAACTTGTTATTGAACCATTTGATGTTTGGGGATTTGATTATATGGGACCTTTTCCTTCCTCCAATGGGTATACACATATTTTGGTTGCTGTTGATTATGTTACTAAGTGGGTAGAAGCTATTCCAACTAGTAGTGCTGATCATAACACCTCCATTAAAATGCTTAAAGAAGGTTTTTTCCTGAGGTTTTGAGTCCCTAGTGTCATGGTATCACACGGCCACCTATGGGGCCATCGGCCCCTTGTGGTTCGGCAAGGGGGAAGAGCGCATTGCACAAAGAGCAGAAAGCACAGAGCAGCATGACAACGATGACACGGGCAGTTTTACCCAGGTTCGGGCCGCCACGAGGCGTAAAACCCTACTCCTGCATTAGTGGATTGATGGAAGGACCGTGGTGGAGATGTAGCGCTCCAGCCTGGCAAGGTTGCCTCGGGGCGAGAGCAGCTACGCGCGTACGAGCGTACAAGGGTCTGAATCCTTTCTAAGGTAGCCACGACCCTCCTTTTATAGGTCAAGGGGTCACCACAATGGCAAAACAGTCATTATGCACTGATTAGATAGCCACAGTGCTATCATACCTAACTCTGCAGACAGGATAGGGTGCATTAAATGCGCCGCTTAGTGTCACATCATGGCGTAGCCTGGCAAGCCTTGCAATGCCATTCAGCCACCTTTTCACCTGCCCGCACGACACGTCGCCTGGACGGGTGTCATTTAGGGATGATCTTCCTCAGAAATGGCCTGCCACGTACCAAGTAACAGCCACTTAGTCACTTGGGGGCTCGACACCGCAACGATGGGTGACTTGCGTTGCTGTGAGGTGGAGCGGTGGAGCTTTGGCAGGGTAATCCGCCCTTGGTGTCCCTGGCAAGCCTGTCGGGGGAGTCTTGAGGCTTGTGTTGGGGTAACCTCGACCCCGCCAGGCTCGCCTGCCCGGCAATGGAGGTTTTTCCTTGGTGATATCTTGCTTATTTGGTTGGTCCTGGTCTTCTTGATCCGCCCTTTGATTTCTCAAGGAGCCATCTCTTCTGCTTGGCCTTGTCTTGAATGTCGTAACCTTGCTCTTGAGCCTATGTACAGTCCAGGCAACACACCTGGGGGTTTGTTGCACCGACAGGAGCCCCCGGGCCTGGCCTGAATGCGCTAACGAGCGTTGTCGGGGTAGGCCCTATCTACTACATAGGCGAGCGGGTTGTGGTAGCTCGTCCTTTGAGATCTTCTTTGCTTCTCCATTAACCTTTTGTAATGGCCCGTGAATGACTTTAACGCACGGGGGAGTAACTGCCAATTCACTCTTCCCACCACGTCCTTATCCTCTGCTACGTATGCTCTCTTTCTTTATTTCTTGCCTTCTTCTTTTTTGTGTTGAGGGGGAGAGACCGGGGCCAGGCCCCAGGCTCTAGCTTGGGGTTGAAGATGCCAAATGCTTATATTAACGCTGGGGGAGTGAGTCTGGTCTGAGGGCGCAGGAGCTGCAGCGGTCAGGGGTGTGGGCGCTGAACTGTCCACAGTGTGGGAGGCGTTACGCTCCTCCGAGACGGTGAGGCGCCCGCCTCTCCCACACGAGCCGGCGACTTGGTGGAGAGTGCTTACCCTGGCCACAAGATGCAGAGGTTCGCCAACTTGACGACGAGGCTCATGGGGCTTCCGGTGCCTGCCTGGGGTGCAGTGCTCGGGATCTTTGCTAATCCCAGCACTGCTCCTTCCGGCGGAGTCGGGGCGATCGTTGAAGATGGCGGCACCTTCCTACCGTCCAAGGTGGGGAGCGATGCTCCTCGCACACCTCGGACGCCGCTGTCGCCTGCTGTTTCTCCGGGGGAGGTGTCAGCCCGAAGGGCCGACATCCTCCTGGAGTGGTGGTGATGAAGAAGGAACGAGGGAAGACGGAGAAGGCGGGTGGCAGGCCGTCAGGTCGGAGTACGATGGCACCGATGCCTTCGTCTCGTATTGCCGGCCCGCTGCCTCATCTTTCCGCTCTTCCCCTCCCTCCCCGGCACCATCATCACCGGCCTCATTAGGACGGTCGCCGGGGAGGGGGCGCTCTCTTGGCGCCTTCACCTCCTCCAACAGTATTCCAGCTGAGCTTCGGCGGTTGTCCTCGCCGGTGCTTGTGCTGGGCTTCTTGCTGGGCCTGGAGGTGGTGACCAGGGCACCACCGAGCTTCTCCCTCCACCCCTCTCCTTCGCAGCCTCGCCACTCCCGATCTTGTCAGGCTGCACCCGGCAAGCCCTAACGGGATCGGGCTGGGCTTCCGCTCAGGCACTCCTTCTGCCCTCTCCACCTCCCACTGTAGTCCCTAGGAGGAGAGGGACAAGAAAGGGATTACGGGGCACTTATCTTTTTTCAGTCTAAAACATGTAGGAACTTGCCAAAATTTAGTCTAAATTATGTAAACTTCTTTATCCATGTTTGTGCTCTGTAAGATCTGTACTTGCTTATCAGCATATTAATGAGAAAGACAAGCCTTGCCGGGTACATGTGCATGTATCATGTCCATGCAGAGGTGAGGTGCCTCTATACGTTCAAGTAAACAAGTTTCCCCCGGCAAACTATCCTGCCGGTACCCTTAGTTTGCTGCTATGGGGCAAGGCTTGGCAGGCATAAAACTATAAAAAGGGACCGGCCCCTCATCGAACCCTCTCCATCAAAGGCAACTGCGACCACCTTGTCCGAAGCAACGTTCGGGACAAAGGATGGGAGCACCTATGTTTCGAAGGTAAGGAGGCTTTCATATGCACAAGTTTTTACCTTACAGAACAGGTATGGATAAGAAGAAACTTATCTATTTGGCTTGCCGGGGATCGCTGTGTAGGCTTGTCTTCATTTCTTCTCTTCGGGATCAAGTCCACGGCAAGAACCCTGCAACTTAGTGCAGATGAAAACAGTGCTACATGCGACCTCATTTACATGATCATGCTATGCTCATGATATGCTTATGCATGCATGCAATCTTATCGGGGGGCCCCCAGCGCTTCGTTTATTCATCTGTTGCTCAGGGCTACGCCTGGCTTTGTACAAAGGGTTACATGCAACATCGGCAAGGCTTGTACAAAAGGGTGGCTACCGGGCAGGGCCCGACAGCCGCGCCTTACGGGTAGAACTTACGAAGATGCTCAATGTTCCATGAGTTTTGCAACTGAATGCCATCTCCGGTCTCCAGACGGACTGCACCAGATATGGTGACTCGTACTACCCGGTAAGGGCCTTCCCACTTCTGCGTCAACTTGTTTACACCCTTGGCGGACTTAACACGCCCAAGGACAAGGTCACCTTCCTCAAAGCTCCGGGCATGAACCCTGCGGCTGTGATAGCGACACAGGGCTTGCTGGTAGCGTGCAGCACGCGTAGCATCTCGGAGATGGTTCTCCTCAAGTAGCATAGCGTCGTCATGTCGGTGCTGTTCCTGCGCTACTTCATCGTAGGCAAGCACTCGAGGTGATCCGTATATGAGTTCCGTGGGGATAACTACTTCTGCCCCATAGACTAGGGAGAAGGGAGTCTGCCCGGTAGCTCGATTTGGTGTCGTACGGAGGGACCAAAGAACCACCGGCAACTCGTCGATCCATCACCTGCCGCACTTCTGCAGCCTATCAAATGTTCTTGTCTTGAGTCCTCGCAGCACTTCAGCGTTTGCCCTCTCAGCTTGTCCGTTGCTTCTGGGATGGGCAACAGAGGCAAATGAGACTTTGCTTCCGAGGGCATGAACGTATTGCATGAAGGCGCGGCTTGTGAATTGGGTGCCATTGTCAGTGATGATCCTGGCGGGCACTCCGAAACGGCACACCAATCCTTTCAAGAACTTGATAGCTGACTGTGCGGTCACCTTCCTCATGGGCTCCACCTCTGGCCACTTTGTGAACTTGTCGATAGTGACGAACAAGAACTCAAAGCCCCTGGTAGCACGGGGGAAGGGGCCCAAGATGTCGAGCCCCCAGACCGAGAAGGGCCATGACAATGGGATCGTCTGGAGAGCTTGGGCAGGCTGATGGATATTCTTGGAGTGGAACTGGCAGGCTTCACATTTGGTGACAAGCTCAATTGCATCTTGGAGAGCTGTGGGCCAGTAAAAACCTTGCCGGAAGGATTTTCCAACCAGGGCCCTCGATCCAATGTGGGAGCCGCATATGCCCTTGTGTATCTCTGCCAACAGTTCCTTTCCTTCTTCCCGGCAAATGCACTTCAATTTCACTCCATTGGGCCTTCTTCTGTATAGCGTGTCGTCAACGAACTGATACATACTGGCCCTCTGGGCTACTCTTTCAGCTTCTTCTTGCTCTTCGGGAAGTTCTCCTGTTTGGAGGAAATGGACTATGTGCCGCGCCCACATTGGAGCTTGAGGCTCGGCAACAAGGACTAGCGGCACCTCCTCATTCGCGGGAGCGCATGCCTCGACCGCAGGAACAGGTGGTTCAGCGGGAGGGTGCTGCTCACCAGGCGAAACAGAGTTGTTCCCGCCAACCTCTCTGCCGGAGACCCCAGAGGGCTCTGCCGGGAGAGGCCTGCCGGAGTCCAGTTTCCTCCTCTTCCTGGCCATTGTTGCCAGGGATACGGAGGGTTGAGTCAGATGGAGAACAAAAGTCCCTGGTTCCATAGGGAGTTTTTGCGCAGCGCACTTTGACAGATGATCAGCAATGTTGTTTTCCACACGCGGTATGTGCTCTGTTTGCAATCCATCAAAGTGCTCCTCCAACTTTCTCACTTCCTCGACCTATGCCTCCATCAATGGGCTTTGATAATCCTTGTTCACTTGCCTCACCACAAGTTGCGAATCTCCACGAATGATCAACTTCTTGATTCCCAGTTCTATTGCAATCCTGAGCCCGACAAGGAGTCCTTCATATTCTTCTATATTGTTGGTAGCCTTCTCCCGGGGGAAATGCATTTAAACCACATACTTGAGGTGCTCCCCAGAGGGAGCAACAAGAAGCACGCCAACTCTTGCACCTTGTAGGGAGAAGGCACCATCAAAGTACATGATCCATTCTTGGGGCACTTCCTTGCCGGGGATAACTGTCTCCAACATGTCTTCGTCAGGGGTAGGCGTCTATTCCGCAATAAACTCCGCTAGTGCTCTACTCTGAATGGTTTACGTGCTCTCGAACTTCAAACCAAAGCTGGATAACTCCAAAGCCCATTCCACTATCTTGCCAGTGGCCTCAGGGTTCCTTAGTATGCGTTTCAAGGGGAAGCGAGTGAAAACCGTGATCTCGTGGGCTTGGAAGTAGTGGCGCAGTTTCCTTGAGGCCATGATGAGGCCAAAAATTAACTTTTGCACGCCAGAGTACCTCGACCTAGCCCCCTGCAATAGGGAGCTGACGAAGTACACTGGCCGCTGCACCACTTTCTTCCTCGCCACGACCTTGGAGCTGTCTCCATTAACCCGCTCCGCCTTTTTCTGATCTGCCTCTGACCTTGCTAGGGCAGGTTCACTTCCTCCTCTAGAGGGGACGGCAGTTGCAGCTACTTCTTCATCTACTTCCCGTTGCACCACCAGCACTGCGCTAACCACTTGATTGGTTGCTGCTAAGTATAGCAGCAACGGTTCTTGTGGTTTTGGAGCGACTAAGGTGGGGACAGAGGAAAGATAGGTCTTCAGATCCTGCAGCGCAGCGTCTGCCTCCGGGGTCCACTCCATGGGCCCAGCCTTCTTCAAGATTTTGAAGAACGGTAGGGCGCGTTCGGTGGACTTGGAAATGAACCTACTTAGCGCGACAACACATACAGTCAAACGCCTCATATCTTTAACTGTCTTGGGTGCTTGAATCTGCTCAATTGCCTTGATCTTGTCGGGGTTAGCCTCTATCCCCTGATGGGACACAAAGAAGCCAAGCAGTTTGCCGGAAGGAACGCCAAACACACACTTCTCTGGGTTCAGCTTCAAGTTGATCTTGCGTAGATTTGCAAAGGTCTCTTCCAAGTCCTGAATGAGAGTTGATTTGTCCTTGGTTTTGACCACTATATCATCCATGTAGGCTTCAATATTCCTGTGCAACTGGGACTCAAAGCTGATCTGTACTGCTCTCACGAAAGTGGATCTAGCGCTTTTTAACCCAAAGGTCATACATACAAAGCAGTACGTGTCGCATGGGGTTATAAACGCGGTCTTCTCTTCGTCTTCTTTGGACATGAAAATCTGGTAGTACCCGGATTAGGCATCCAAGAAGGAAAGTAGGTCACATCCAGAGGTGGAATCCACAATCTGATCGATGCGCGACAAGGGGAATGAGTCCTTCGGGCATGCTTTATTTAGATCTGTGAAATCTATGCAAAGCCTCCATTTCCCATTTGCCTTGCACACCACCACTGGATTCGCCAACCAAGTTGGATGCAACACTCCTCTGACCAAACCAGCAGCTTCGAGTTTCTTGATCTCCTCGGCAATAAACTGCTGCCGCTCCAAAGCTTGCTTTCGGACCTTCTATTTGATGGGTCGGGCATGTGGGAAGACAGCAAGGTGGTGCTCGATTACCTCCCTGGGAACACCGGGTGTCGGTTCTATATCCGGTGTATCTCATAGTAGGGGTCCTAAGCTAGGCATCTTGGAGCGATGGTAACACGGACACAAGATTTTACCCAGGTTCGGGCTCTCTCGAAGAGATAATACCCTACGTCCTGCTTTTGATTGTATTCATATGGGTGTTGTACAGGGTACATGTGTCTACCACGAGATTGATCTAATGAATATGAGTTGATCTATAGACTAGCCTGGCCTCGGTTTATATAATGTACCGGAGGACTAGGGTTTAGAGGAGTCCTTGTCTTGTGCGCCAAGTCTTGTGGAAACCTCCTTGTATGCAGTATGGGCTGTCCGAAGTGGCCCATGAGTGAACCGCCATGGGGGTCCTCGGCCCGATCCAGCTGGTCGGGAGACGACATGGTGAGTACCCCCTAGTCGAGGACACCCTCAGTAGCCCCCTAAACCGGTCTTCAAGTTGGGGATGCTCCTCGGTTCTTCTGAACTGATCTTCATCTTCGGTCGCCGGTCTTGAAAACTGGTTCAACAAATCTTCCCATCTTCAATCTTGAGAATTGCCAAGCTAAATCCGAAGAGTTCACACGTCCGGCATCCCAGGAGCCATTTAAGTCTTCGGCCTTTATCAATGCCTTGTTATTTTTTACGCCACACCTCGGGTTTGAAGTTGTTCCCGTGCAGCGGTGTCCTTTTGCATCCGATCCCCAACGCCAGATTGCATCCGAGCTCCAGCGCCGGACTGTGTCCGAGCTCCAACACCGGACTGTATCCGAGCTCCAACGCCGGACTTTATCTGAGCTCCAACGCCGGACTATGTCCGAGCTCCAACGCCGGACTGTATCCGAGCTCCAACGCCGGACTTTATCTGAGCTCTAATGCCAGACTGTGTCCGAGCTCCAGCGCCGGACTGTATCCGAGGTGTCATGGATCACCTTGGTTCAAAAAGTTGAAGGAGTTCAGCCGAGCTTAATGCCGGAAATGCCCTCTATGGAGCTAGCCACTTGTATCCAAGCTTTATGCCGGACTACTTGCATCCGAGGTTTATGCCGATATATTTTTCTCGATCGGTGCAATTTATTCTCTGATGAGATATATAGCCAGTAACCCCCAAGGTGTGTGTCGGCCAAAAATCCGAGATGCACCTGAGGATCGTAATTTCCTCGGAAACTGTTTTACACTTTGTAAATTATCTGCATTGAATCGTCAATGCAGTAGCCCCCCGAGCCACTGGTCGGGTGGCAACACCAGATCAGGGGATCGATGTAACCCGTTAATGGCATTTAAGTGCAAAGCATGAAGCCCAGTAGCCCCCGAGCCTTAATTTGGGCAAGGGTGGCCAAATTAAGGATCAATATCCGGAGTAAATTGACTTTAATCACAATTTATGTGTAATGATTCTATGTATCCAAGTACTTTACATCATTAACGCTCGGATCCGCATTGTACAAAACTTTGTTGACCGACCATCGGCTTCAACCTCCTCGGCCAGTAGCCGAGGAGTGTTTGTCCTACTTTATAAAGCCTTTGTAAGGGCAAAGATTTACAGCAAACAAGCCAATCCGGCCATATGATTTTATAAACAAAGGTACACGGAGAGATATGTTATTTTACTTTTTAATGTAAGAAACATCTTCTGGAAAAAATAGTTCTTTTATAAGTTCCTTTTCCCAGGCTATCATGTTGGCCATGATCGTGAAACCTCAACTCCGATCAATGTGGGAAGAAAATATTGAGGATTTAGTTCGGGGAAAGTTCCTGAACTCTATGGTCTTAATGAACCAAAATTTTCACTTTCGTCGTTGCCGACCAATTATATTCTTTAAGATAGCTAGCTTTCGGCTTCACCCAGTCTGAGGTACTAACCCAGATGACCCGGAAGTAACAATCACAGAGGTGCTCCCTTTACCCCCTAGCCGAACAATCGGGAACGTAGGGTGTAAACACAGGAGCCAGGCTACCCAGCTTGGCTAAAATCGTAAGTCAAATTGATGCATATTTATGGCTTTATAACGATAATTACGGAAGGCAGCACTCGTATATTGAATACAAACACTGATGATATATGTTTATTTCGACTCCACTGCAACTGTTTATAATCTGAAAGTGGCCCATCGTCGGCTTCTACCCCTTTGTAGATGCTACCAGGGTGTTTCCGTAACAAGACAACTCTTAGCTGACATCTCGGTGCCCGGAGGCGATTGTGTTAGCGGAAACGAGGCAATCAGATATGCAGGCTTTATAACTTTCACTTAGTCATAGGAGTTTGAAGTTGGGGGACCAGTTACTAGCCCCCGATTAGTGTTCGACGTCAGCCGAGGACAAGCCAGTAACACTTCGGCCAATTTTATGAAAGGCCTATCGTTTAACACGAGGTAACCTCTACCGATCTATAGTTTGACACAGTCATCGGATCGCCGACCAGTTTACGCTCATTGTGACAGTCAGTTTTCAGCTTTCTCCACTGAGGTACTTGACCAGCTTAACCGGAAGTACAATCGCAGTGGTTCTCCCTTTGCACACCTAGCCGAACAAAGCGGAACGTAGGAGGCAATCACAAGAGCCGGGCAACCCAACTATTGACCGAAGACACAATTCGAAACCAATGCATATAAAGCAATGTCCGAGAACGCTGTGCCGAGGACTCTATGGGGTACCTTGGTTTTTGGTAGGTTTGGCACTAATAGCATCCCCCCGTTGATATTGTCGATGTTTTAAAGGAGTCTGGCATAGTACTGCGAGACTTATGCTAGAGACACACAAATAGGTTAAAAGTGTCATAAGCTCAGAGAAGAAAAAAAAACTTATGCAAAAGCCTGACGTCTGAACTAAATCAAGTTTTTTTTGTGCCAATCCAAACATTGGTCTTAAAATTAGCTTGTGCTTCCATCGTGCTTTAACATGACACATCCGATCTCAAGACTTCGAGCGGGTCAGCTGATGTTTGCTTGAACTACGTCGGTATTTCCCCAAAGAGGAAGGGATGATGCAGCACAGCAACGGTAGGTATTTCCCTCAGTGATGAGACCAAGGTTATCGAACCATTAGGAGAACCAAGCAATACTACATAAATAGCACCTGCACACAAAGAACAAATACTTTCAACCAGACGTGTTAAAGGGGTTGTCAATCCCTTTCGGGTAACGGTGCCAGAAATTGGCAAACGGACGTGAGATAAATTGTAGTAGATTGGATAAATAGATCGCGAATAAAATAAAGTGAAGCAAAATATTTTTGGGTTTTTAGAAATATAGATATGAAAATAAAAGTGGAAAATAAATAAAAAAGGCAAATAGCAAAATAGATCTGAAAATATATGATGAGAAAATAGACCTGGGGGCCGTAGATTTCACTAGTGGCTTCTCTCGAGAAAAATAGCATACGGTGGGTAAACAAATTACTGTTGGGCAATTGATAGAACTTCAAATAATTATGACGATATCCAGGCAATGATCATTATATAGGCATCACGTCCAAGATTAGTAGACCGACTCCTGCCTGCATCTACTACTATTACTCCACACATCGACCGCTATCCAGCATGCATCTAGTGTATTAAGTTCATGGAGAAACGGAGTAATGCAATAAGAACGATGACATGATGTAGACAAGATCTATTTATGTAGAAATAGACCCCATCTTGTTATCCTTAATAGCAACGATACATACGTGTCGGTTCCCCTTCTGTCACTGGGATCAAGCACCGTAAGATCGAACCCATCACAAAGCACCTCTTCCCATGGCAAGAAAAATCGATCTAGTTGGCCTAACTAAACCAAAGATTCGAAGAAGAAATACGAGGCTATAAGTAATCATTCATATAAGAGATCAAAAGACTCAAATAACTTTCATGGATAAAAACATAGATCTGGTCATAAACTCAAAGTTCATCGGATCCCAACAAACACACCGCAAAAAAAGTTACATCAAATAGATCTCCAAGAGACCATTGTATTGAGAATCAAAAGAGAGAGAGGAAGCCATCTAGCTACTAACTACGGACCCGTAGGTCTACAATGAACTACTCACGCATCATCGGAGAGGCATCAATGAGGATGATGAACCCCTCCGTGATGGTGTCTAGATTGGATCTGTGGTTTCTGGAACTTGCGGCGGCTGGAATTGATTTTCATCGACTCCCCTAGGTTTTCTGGAATATTGGGGTATTTATAAAGCAAAGAGGCGGTGCGGGAGGTGGCCGAGGTGGGCACAACCCACCTGGGCACGCCTGGGCCCCCAGGCGCGCCCTGGTGGGTTGTGCTCCCCTCGGAGCCCCCCTCAGGTACTTTCTTGGCCCAACTTGTGTCTTCTGGTCCAGAAAAAATCACCAAAAAGTTTCGCTGCGTTTGGACTCCGTTTGGTATTGATTTCCTGCGAAGTAAAAAACAAGCAAAAAACACCAACTGGCACTGGGCACTTTGTCAATAGGTTAGTCCCAAAAAAATGATATAAAGTTGCTATAAAATGATTGTAAAACATCTAAGAATGATAATATAACAGCATGGAACAATAAAAAATTATAGATACGTTGGAGGCGTATCATCAGCCTGCGGCTTCAACCTCCTATCCTCAAGGCGAAGTGCTTCTCGTTATGTCAGTTTAGCGAACTAAACTCGAGCGGCTCGAGAGAGAAATCAAGCTACCCGGCTATTGACCACACACTCGCGTCGAAAAAAGGAGTGATAGTAAAAGACTTTGCAACGACTAAGAAGAAAACAATTATTGTAAAATGGCTTACATAAATTTAAGAGCCCCCAGTTAACTTGGATAAAGGAATTTGTTTTTAACAAACTAAGTTTTAAACAAAAAAACTTTTTTGTTTAACACAAATATAATGCTTGGTCGAACCGAACAAAAATTAAAAATTGAAAAAGTTGATCATGAGAGCAACTTAGCTGGTTAATGTGCTCGGTGTTGATGATGCGGCCCAAGCTTGCGGCGGGTCGAGGTCCCAGCCCCCAAGCCAGTCCCGTGGTGCCCGAGCAAAGAGTTCGGCACTCCAAAATGGCGAGGCGAAGCACCAATCTAGCCAAGGTGACGGGGCAGGTCGGCGGGTTACACCGGAGCCCCCCATATTACGCTGAGGCGACCGCGTGACGCAGTCGAAGCCGATTACCTGCACACATAAAATAGTGCAAGCCAAAAGTAATAATAATAATAATAATATTTAAAAGAAATCTTTGCATAACTGATTTGTGCAAATATATTGTTTAAAGGAATAATAGCCTGGGGCGGTGACACAGCATGGTTGACATTGGCTCAGTGAAGTGACGTGGCGAAAACATCACGCTGGTCGAAAACTACAGGTCGTCCATGGAATGACGACGTCGATGCAACATAGTGGCGAAACAAGAACTCGCAGGCGACATCATTGTTGCCACACATTAACTGCCTGTATACAGAAAACGATACTGGTCGAAGTAATAATTCCCAGGAGAAAAGGTACTGCGCACTAAAAATAATTTGGAGAGGTAGCACCTAGCAGTAATATAAGTGGCTGGCCAAATTGAAGACAAACAAAGCGAAGCCTGATGAAAAGTTGTTCGGCCGAGCTTAATTGCAAGACACTTTACTGGGTGACAGATGTGACGTTTGTCTCTGAAAATTTTCTTGAAAGCCGTGCGAGTGCTACATAGCACTGAGCTTCACGTGAGGCAAACCCAATGGAAGTAGTACTGCAACACTAGCGTTTGTCTTATGCATGCTTAATAGGTAGCAGACCACGAGCGGCAGCGTAGATACTGGTAGATTAAAAAAAAGGAAAGAGGAAGAGAGCCTCCCTGTTGCTGCCGATCTGAGCTTCGGTCAGCAGGCCCACCTGCGCTGCACTGCGTGGGTAGTACGGGCTGCACGATCGCCTCGGCTGGGTCGCCGCCGCCCTGTAGCGAGTCCGCTAACTATGCCGTCCCTTACAAACGCGTTTCATCAGGGTCTTTACTGTACGCAAGGTAGTTCGGGTCTGATGTTCTGCCAGGCGGCGGATACGGTCGCTGCCGCTATAAAATTTCTCGATCCGATCTGACTGCAGACAAATAGCACAACACGGAAGCGACGATTTTGCAGGAGAGAAAATTTACATGGAAAAGATCCTGGAAAAATATCACCTGATCGTCCCACCATTTCGCGCCGATGACCTAGCAGGCTTTCAATGAAAGCCTGGGCGCCGAGGTCGAATTGCCGAACAGGCGGCATAGCGCGGACACTGTTAACTTTCCGTGTCACGCACGAGGTGTCCATCAGTAGCGGTACAAGAAATTGGTTGATGAACAGCCGGTCGAGCCGGGGTAGCGCGGAGCTTCCTTAATGATAAGTGGCACTTCAAAGCAAATTTGCCCCGTGATCAAACCTTGAAAATTGCAAAAGAATTAGTACCATGCATGCTTACGTACATGTAATAGAACTAGTTATTAAAATAGTCTATTTCCTCAAGGCTTAATTAGATAAGGAAGAGAGAGAGTGGAATTGAATCTCCCTGATGATCTCCTAGTGCACATAGCTATTTTGGGGGAGAAAAGAAAGCTTTGAATAATCTTCCCACGTGAGGCTGCAGCTATGCGCCAGATTTTGATTTCCTTTGTCATCCGCCAAACAGAACCTCGGCTCGATGTGCAGCACACGGATTGCGAAGTGCAGATCGGGGTGTGCGGTGTTTGCGCCACTATCTTTTGATCCTGACTTCAGGCGAGGGCAAAAACCGATCTGTAAAAGAATTGCCCATGTCGAGGTAGATAATTTGCAAACAAACTGATCTATGTAGAACAAAATAAACTGAAAGTATAACACCTGATTTGGCGTCGGTAGAAGACCCGTCGAACCGCCACGATCGCCTAGCCGGCTCTCAATGAAAGCACCAATGTCGATTCTATATCCGGCGTATCTCGTAGTAGGGGTCCTAAGCTAGGTGTCTTGGAGCGATGGTAACATGGACATATGATTTTACACAGGTTCGGGCTCTCTCGAAGAGATAATACCCTATGTCCTGCTTTTGATTGTATTCATATGGGTGTTGTACAGGGTATATGTGTCTACCACGAGATTGACCTATAGACTAGCCTGGCCTCGGTTTATATAATGTACCGGAGGCCTAGGGTTTAGAGGAGTCCTTGTCTTGTGCGCCAAGTCTTGTGGAAACCTCCTTGTATGCGGTATGGGCTGTCCGAAGTGGCCCACGAGTGAACCGCCATGAGGGTCCTCGGCCCGATCCAGCTGGTCGGGAGACGACGTGGTGAGTACCCCCTAGTCCAAGACACCGTCACCGGGGTTGTCAGATAGTTGCCAAGCAAACACATCGACATTCGCCCGCAGGAAGGCAACGAGCGTGCTTTCCTATTTGTCAACAAGGGTGGAGCTGTTAGTAAATGTACCATCAGCACCAACCAACCCTGCCGGGACCTTCTTCACAGCAGGCGCAGCAACCTTTGATCTCTTGCTATTGGAACTCTCCGGTAAATCATCAACAGGCGCAGCACAATCCGAAGAGGCGCGCTTCCCGGATTCTTTGCTGGCGTCCTTGCTAGCTTTCTTCCCTTTCTTGCTTTCCTTGGCAGGAGTGGTAGCTTCCGCGGCCTCTGCAGCGACTGCTTCCCGGTACATCTTATCCATGCATATGACTGCGTCCTTCTTGTCTAATGGAATGGAAATGACGCCCATCGGTCCTGGCATCTTCAGAGTGTTGTAGGCATAGTGGGATGCGGCCATGAATTTTGCCAGGGCAGGGCGGCTAAGGATTCCATTGTATGGCAGGGGGAGGTCGACCACATCAAACACGATCTTCACGGTCTGGTAGTTCAGCTCCCCCCCCCCCCCCGAATGTTACCGGTAGTGTGATCTTCCCCTTAGGACGACTCCTGCCGGGGTTGATGCCTTGGAAAGTACCGGTAACCTTGAGCTCTTCATCTACTATCTGGAGCTTGCTGATGACCTTGGGAGATATCAGATTCAACCCGGCCCCGCCGTCAACCAACATCTTTGTGACTTTGAGGTTGCGAATCGTTGGTGAAACCAACAATGGCAAACATCCTACTGCAGTGGTGCGGTCAGGGTGATCCTCTTCATCAAAGATGATGGGTGTGCGGGACCACTTGAGCGGCTTCCGAGAATCTGCCGCCGGCTCCACGGCATTGACCTCACGTGCCCACTGTTTGAGCTGGCGGTGAGAGGAGTGCAAGGACGCACCTCTGTCAATGCACAGGGTGTCAGTGGCCTTCTGGAATTCCTGCTCGCTGGTTTCCTCTTCATCTCCTTCATCACTCCCATCATCACATCCCTTCTTCTCACGGCCTCTGGTCGGTTTCCCTTGATACTGAGGGGCCTTGCCGGGGCGACCTCCTCTGCTACCTCGGCCCTTCCCGCCAGCACCATCTTGGTTTCTCTCTTTGTCATGCTTCTCGTACTCAGCTTTTTGCTTCTTGACGAGCTGCTCAACTTGATGACACTCTTGAAGATCGTGTCCCTTAGTCCGATGGATCTTGCAGTACGGCCCGTCAGCCTTCCCGGCATTCTCGGTAGCCACGGCTTCCCGGCAGTCAGCGCACGCGGCAACTTCCTTGCCGGGAGCCTCGGTCTTGGCCTTCTTGTCGGTACTAGGAGTGCTCGCTCCTTCAACAGCCATCATTGCTTTATCCTTGCGCATCTTGTTGCGTTTCTTGTTCTTCTTCTTCTAATTGGTGGATTCCTCGTCGTCATCCTCTGAGTCAATGTTGATGCCATCTTTTTCATCGGGGAGTCCCCTCCCCTCCTTTGTTCAGGCACACTTGTCCGCCAGAGTGTGTAGCTCATTCACAGTCTTGGGCAACCGAACGTTCATTTTGGAACGTATCCTGCGGTTGCGCACGTTGGACTGGAACGCAGCTATCACAGCTGCTGGATGGATGTCTGGAATGTTCCTGTGCACTCAGTTGAACCTCTGCATATACTTCCACAAACTCTCTCCTTCCTTCTGTGGGAGGAGCTGCAAGTCGCTGGGCCGCCCTAGTTCTTGATGGCCGCCCTAGTTCTTGATGGCCGCCCATGAAGGCGCCAATAAACTCATGGCACAAATCAGCCTAGGTCGAGATGGAGTTCTCTGGCAAGTGCATCAGCCACGACCTCACGATTGGCTTGAGTGCCAAAGGGAAGTAGTTGGCGAACACCCTCTCGTCCCTTCCTCCAGCAGCTTGAACAGCGATGGTGTAGATGCTCAAGAACTCTGCCGGGGTTCAATATTCCATCGTACTTTTCTGGTATCTCTGGTTTGAACATACGGGCAGATGGCCAACGGACTTGCCGCAGCTCACGAGTGAAGGCGGGGCACCCAACCTCGAAAGGCAGGTACCCGCCCCCATCGGTCATGGGTTCGTCGACGTTGGGGCCATTGCACCTATTAGACTAGCGACGGGTGTCGCGGCGTCGCTCGATGGTGACGCGCACGTCTTCCCTCCGCCTGTCATCCAGGACCCGTCACTGGTCTCGACGTGTCTGAGGATCAGACGAAGCCATTGATACATTGTCGGGTTCTTGGTCGCGTGGCCCTGGTTGCGGCCCCTGCGCTGGCTGTCATGGAGGGGACTGCACCATCGGAACGGCTCCCTCGATGCGGCCAGCAGCTTGGGCTGTTGCCGCCGTTGGTGGAGGTCGTGGCGGGCCTGCCTGTTGTGATCCTCCCGCCTCAGCAAAACCAATCAAGCTCTGGATAGTGGCCCTCCACTCATCCATTTGATTGGCCGCTAGCGGAAATCTCAACAAGAGCTGGGCCCGCGCCATGGCCTCTGAAGCGGTGCTTGGCATGGACGACGACGCGGATCACGACGTCGCCCGACTTCTGATGGTGCCTGTAGTGGCAGCGCCATGTTCTCGCCACCGCAAGCCAGTCGCTAGGGCGGTGTGACGATGAGGCGGATGCGCTTGGGGGTTGACGACCCCATTTGGCGCATCGTCTTAGCTAGCTTGCCTTGTGGGTGGCACGGGCCCTATAGCCGCACCCGCGGTGGGGGCAGCTAAGTGATTACGATCTGCATCAGGGCGAGTGCCACCGCTGCGGCTGTGCCCCTCAACGAGGTGGGGAGGCGGAGACAGAGCATTCTCCCCACCCGCACCTTGCAGAGCATGGCCGCCGGGTTGTTGTTGGTGTCGCCCTCCTCCGGTGCCTCCTGCTCCTGCTTCAGCCGCAGGGGGAACGGTGATGGTGCCGCTTGCGCCAGCCACGTTCCCCGCGGCGTCGGCGTTCCCATGTTCCCCTGCAGCCCCCACGGCATTAGTGGCCGCATGCGAGGGAGCCTTCAAGGTAGATGGGTGAGCTGAAGCACCAGATTTCTTTTTGGGTGCCATGGATGATGAAGCCGTTGATGAAGAAAATGATGATGAAGACGGCGCGCTGCTTACACTCTCGGGTTCGCGCAAGCGCTTCCCCCTACCTGGCGCGCCAAAGATGTCGTGGTATCACACGGCCACCTATGGGGCCATCGGCCCCTTGTGGTTCGGCAAGGGGGAAGAGCGCATTGCACAAAGAGCGGAAAGCACAGAGCAGTACGACAACGATGACACGGGCTTACCCAGGTTCGGGCCGCCGTGAGGCGTAAAACCCTATGCCTGCTTTGGTGGATTGATGGAAGGACCGTGGTGGAGACGTGGCGCTCTAGCCTGACAAGGTCGCCTCGGGGCGAGAGCAGCTACGCGTGTATAAGCGTACAAGGGTCCAAATCCTTTCTAAGGTAGCCACGACCCTCCTTTTATAGGTCAAGGGGTCACCACAATGGCAAAACAGTCATTATGCACTGATTAGATAGCCACAGTGCTATCATACCTAACTCTGCAAATAGGACAGGGTGCATTAAATGCGCCGCTTAGTGTCACATCATGGCGTCACCACAATGGCAAAACAGTCATTATGCACTGATTAGATAGCCACAGTGCTATCATACCTAACTCTGCAAATAGGACAGGGTGCATTAAATGCGCCGCTTAGTGTCACATCATGGCGTAGCCCGGCAAGCCTTGCCGTGCCATTCAGCCACCTTTTCGCCTGCCCGCGTGACACGTCGCCTGGACGGGTACCATTTAGGGATGATCTTCCTCAGAAATGGCCTGCCACATACCAAGTAACAACCACTTAGTCAGTTGGGGGCTCGACACCGCACCGATGGGTGACTTGCATTGCTGTGAGGTGGAGCGGTGGAGCTTTGGGGGGGTAATCCACCCTTGGTGTCCCCGGCAAGCCTACCGGGGGAGTCTTGAGGCTTGTCTTGGGGTAACCTCGACCCCGCCAGGCTCGCCTGCCCGGCAAGGGAGGTTTTTCCTTAGTGATATCTTGCTTATTTGGTTGGTCTTGGTCTTCTTGATCTGCCCATTGATTTCTCAAAGAGCCATCTCTTCTGCTTGGCCTTGTCTTGAATGTCGTAACCTTGCTCTTGAGCATGTGTATAGTCTGGGCAACACACCTGGGGGTTTGTTGCACCGACACCTAGATATTTAATAACTGATGGTGGTTCACACTTTATTCATGGTGCCTTTCGTAAATTGCTTGCTAAGTATGATGTTAACCATAGAATTTCATCTCCTTATCATCCTCAGTCTAGTGGTCAAGTAGAATTAAGTAATAGAGAAATAAAATTGATCTTGCAAAAGACTGTTAATAGATCTAGAAAGAATTGGTCTAAGAAACTTGATGATGCATTATGGGCTTATAGAACTGCTTATAAGAATCATATGGGTATGTCTCCATATAAAATGGTTTATGTAAAAGCATGTCACTTACCTCTTGAACTAGAACATAAAGCTTATTGGGCAATTAAAGAGCTCAACTATGATTTCAAACTTGCCGGTGAGAAGAGGTTATTTGACATTAGCTCACTTGATGAATTGAGAACCCAAGCCTATGAGAATGCCAAATTGTTTAAATAAAAAGGTTAAAAGATGGCATGACAAAAGAATGCAAAAGCGCGAATTTAATGTAGGTGACCAGGTCTTGTTATACAATTCTTGTTTAAGATTTTTTGCCGGAAAACTTCTCTCTAAATTGGAAGGACCTTACATTATCAAAGAAGTTTATCGTTCTGGTGCCATCGAGATCAACAACGCCGAGGGCAATAACCCGAAGGTGGTAAACGGGCAAAGAATCAAACATTATATCTCAGGTACTCCCATAAATGTTGAAACCAATATTATTAATACCATAACGCCGAAGGAGTACATAAGGGAGACCTACCAGAACACCCTACCCCCTGGGCGCGCCTCCCAGGCTTGTGGCCACCTCGTGTGCCTCTGGACTCCGCTTTCTCCCAGAATACTTCTTTTGCACGGTAAAAATTCATTATATAATCTCCTGAAGGTTTTGACCACCGTACCATGGCAATATCCTCTGTTCTTGTTTCGAGCTATTTCTATAGCAGATTATAGCAAGATGCCTTCGCAAGAGTCGGTCGGGGAGAGTCGTGTCTCTCACCCGACACCGGACCCCAAGAGCATATAGCAAAGCTGAACCCTTTGGGTGGTTAACAGAGGAAGAGATGGAAGCCGACCTGAAAAGAGTGGATGCTAGGGAGGAGGATCAAGAAGTTACTTCTCTTCCCCAACATGATGGTGGGCATGAGCAATTCACGAGCTCAGTCATGCCTGATTGAGTCAAACCACCCGGTGCTAAGTTTATCTCTTATAATAACATGAAAAAGAGTGTTGCTTTTTCCCACGCAGCCAAGATGCATCCATGGATGGACGGCACTCTAACTGCCACAGGCAAACTCCGGAAGGAAAATATGGACCTCAAGCAGCAAAATCAAAAGCTTGAAGTGGAGAATCGCATTCTGAAGGGCATTATTGCCAAGAACATTGCACCACCATCGCCGAAGAAAGAAACTTGAGTACATGGGTATGGGCACTCCCCTTGGCTTGTGCCAAGCTTGGGGAAGGTGCTCCGGTATCGTATCACCATCACATCTTTACCTTTATCATTTTCTTTAGTTTGATCCTTTTGGTTATATCTTGGTTCAGTAGAATAAAGTTTTTTGTTTTTAGTATGATATAGTCTTTGAGTTTTGCTTTGTGATCCATCTATGTGATCGAGTCTGAGATTTATATAATAAAGAGTAGTTTTGAGTGAGGGCTTTGCTTTCTTGCCTTGATCTTGGAAAAAGAAGAGAGTAAAAGAAATAAAAAGATTATATAATAATCTTATGGGAAGTGATGACTTCACATATAAGAAGTATGTCGCATAAAATTTGTTGGGAGTTGACAAACAGAGTTTTGGTCATTGTTGCAATTAACAGGAAGTAATAAAGAAAGAGAGGTCTCACATATAAATACACTATCTTGGACATCTTTTGTGATTGTGAGCACTCATTAAAATATTATATGCTAAAAGGTTGATGTTGGACAAGGAAGACAACATAATGGGTTATGTTTCCTTATATCCGAATAGAATTTATATTGTCATGGATCCTCCAACATGTTGAGCTTGCTTCTCATCCTATGCTAGCCAAATCTTCTGCACCAAGTAGAGATACTACTTGTGCATCCAAAATCCCTTAACCCAGTTTTGCCATGAGAGTCAACCATACCTACCATTGATTGAGTAAGATCCTTCAAGTAAGTTGTCATCAGTGCAAGCAATAAAAATTGCTCTCTAAATATGTATGATCTTTTAGTGTGAGGAAAATAAGCTTTATACGAACTTGTGATAAGGAAGAAATAAAAGCGACGGACTGCATAATAAAGTTCTTTATCACAAGCGACAATATAAAGTGACGTTTCCTTTGCATTAAGATTTTGTGCATCCAACCATAAAAGCGCATGACAACCTCTGCTTCCCTCTGCGAAGGGCCTATCTTTTACTTTTACCTTCTACCTTTATACAAGAGTCATGGTGATCTTCACCTCTCCTTTTTATACTTTTTCTTTTTGGCAAGCACTATATGTTGCGGAAGATCCAGATATATATCCACTCGAATGTAGGTGTTCATAAACTATTATTGTTGATGCTACCCTTGAGGTAAATGGTTGGGAGGCGAAACTATAAGCCCCTATCTTCCTGTGTGTTTGATTGAAACTTTGATCTCATAAGTATCGCGTGAGTGTTAGCAATTATGAAAGATTAAATGATGGTTGAGTATGTGAACTTGCTAAGTAAAAGCTCTTACATTGACTCTTTCCGATGTTATGATAAATTGCAATTGTTTCAATGACCAAGATCATAGTTTGTTAGTTTTCAATAAAGTTTTTGATTCATACTTTACCTTGTGAACGAATTGTTACTTTAGCATAAGAAATTATATGACAATATATGTTGCTTTTCTAAAGATGATCATGATGCCCTCATGTCCGTATTTTATTTTATCGACACCTCTATCTCTAAACATGTGGTCATGATTATCGATTTCGGCTTTCGCTTGAGGACAAGCGAGGTCTAAGCTTGGGGGAGTTGATACGTCCATTTTGCATCATGCTTTTATCTTAATATTTATTGCATTATGGGCTATTATTAGACATTATGGTACAATACTTATGCCGTTTCTCTCTTATTTTACAAGATTTAGATAAAGAGGGAGAATGCCGGGAGCTGTAATTCTGGACCGGAAAGGAGCAAATCTGAGAGACCTATTCTGCACAACTCCAAAAGTCCTGAAAATTTATGGAGAATTATTTTGGAATATATAAAAATTATTAGGCGAAGAAACTACCAGAGGGGACCCACCAGGTGGTCACAAGCCTGGGGGCACGCCCTACCCCCCAGGGCACGCCCCCAGGGCTTGTGGGCCCCCTGGCAGGTCTCCGGTGCCCATCTTCTGCTATATGAAAGGTTTTGACCTGGAAAAAATTCAGAGAGAAGCTTTCGGGACGAAGCGCCGCCGTCTCGAGGCAGAACCTGGGCAGAAGCAATCTAGGGCTCCGGCGGAGCTATTCTGCAGGGGAAACTTCCCTCCGGGAGGGGGAAATCGAAGCCATCATCATCACCAACGATCCTCTCATCAAGGGAGGGTCAATCTCCATCAACATCTTCACCAGCACCAACTCCTATCAAACCCTAGCTCATCTCCTGTATTCAATCTTTGTCCCAAAACCTCAGATTGGTACCTGTGGGTTGCCAGTAGTGTTGATTACTCCTTGTAGTTGATGCTAGTTGGTTTATTTGGTGGAAGATCATATGTTCATATCCTTAATGATAATTAATACCCCTCTGATCTTGAACATGAGCATGCTTTGTGAGTAGTTACGTTTGTTCCTGAGGACATGGGAGAAGTCTTGTTATAAGTAATCATGTGAATTTGGTATTCGTTCAATATTTTGATGAGATGTATGTTGTCTTTCTTCTAGTGGTGTTATGTGAACGTCGACTACATGACACTTCACCATGATTTGGGCCTAGCGGAAGGCATTGGGAAGTAATAAGTAGATGATGGGTTGCTAGAGTGACAGAAGCTTAAACCCTAGTTTATGCATTGCTTCGTAAGAGGCTGATTTGGATCCACATGTTTCATGCTATGGTTAGATTTATCTTAATTCTTCTTTAGTAGTTGCGGATGCTTGCGAGAGGGGTTAATCACAAGTGGGAGGCTTGTCCAAGTAAGGACAGCACCCAAGCACCGGTCCACCCATGTATCAAATTATCAAAGTAACGAACATGAATCATATGAGCATGATGGAAACTAATTTGACAATAATTCCCATGTGTCCTCGGGAGCGCTTTGCTTTATATAAGAGTTTGTCCAGGCTTATCCTTTGCTACAAAAAGGATTGGGCCACCTTGCTGCACCTTTGTTACACTTGTTACTTGTTACCCGTTACGAATTATCTTATCACAAAACTATCTGTTACCGATAATTTCAGTGCTTGTAGAAAATACCTTGCTGAAAACCGCTTGTCATTTCCTTCTACTCCTCGTTGGGTTAGACACTCTTACTTATCGAAAGGACTATGATAGATCCCCTATACTTGTGGGTCATCAGGGGGGCGCCCTCCTTTCCTATCCCTGCATGTGGAAGCGAAGGAACGAGGGGCTGGCCCTCTCCCTTCCTTCCCTAGGGCTGGCGCCATGAAGTGAGGGTGCACCAGCCCCATGTGGGCTGGTGTGCTCTCCGTTGTTGGCCCGTTTGGCCCAATATGCTCCCGTGGCCTTCCGGAACCCCTTCCGGTGATCCGATAAATATCCGGTACACTCCAAAACATTTTCGAAGACCAAATACTATCATCCTATATATCAATATTTACCTCCAGACCATTCCGGAGCTCCTCGTCATGTCCATGATCTCATCCGGGACTCTGAACAACATTTGGTCACCAACATAAACAACTCATATAATACTATATCGTCAATGAACGTTAAGTGTGCGGACCTTACGGGTTCGAGAATGATGTAGACATGACCGAGATGCTTCTACGGTCAATAACCAATAGCGGGACCTGGATGCCCATATTGGTTCCTACATATTCTATGAAGATCTTTATCGGTCGAACCTTTATGACAACACACGTAGTTCCCTTTGTCTGTCGGTATGTTACTTGCCCGAGATTCAATCGTCGGTATCTCCATACCTAGTTCAATCTCGTTACCAGCAAGTCTCTTTACTCGTTCCGTAATACATCATCTTGTAACTAACTCCTTAGTTACTTTGCTTGCAAGCTTCTTGTGACGCTGTATTACCGAGAGGGCCCAGAGATACCTCTCCATCATAAGGAGTGACAAATCCCAATCTCGATTCACGCCAACTCAACAGACACCTTCGAAGATACCTGTTGATCACCTTTATGATCACCCAGTTACGTTGTGATCTTTGATAGCACACATGGTATTCCTCCGGTATCCGGGAGTTGCATGATCTCATGGTCGAAGGAATATGTATTTGACATTAAGAAAGCAGTAGCAATAAATTGAACGACCGTATGCTATGCTAACGAATGGGTCTTGTCCATCACATCATTCTCCTAATGATGTGATCCCGTTATCAAATGACAACTCATGTCTATGGTCAGGAAACCTTAACCATCTTTTGATCAACGAGCTAGTCTAGTATAGGCTTACTAGGGAGTTGGTATTTGTTTATGTATCCACACATGTATTTAAGTTTCTGGTCAATACAATTCTAGCATGAATAATAAACCTTTATCATGATTAAGGAAATATAATAATAACCACTTTATTATTGCCTCTAGGGCATATTTCCAACAGGAGATGCCCATCAATTGATATCAATGCGAGGTGTAGGGATTGCTGATACGTATCCGTCGTTTCTACTTTTCCAAATGCTTTTGCTCTTGTTTTGGACTCTAATTTGCATGATTTGAATGAAACTAACCCGGACTGACACTGTTTTCAGCAGAACTACCATGGTGTTGTTTTTGTGCAGAAATAGAAGTTCTCGGAATTGGATGAAACTTTTTGTAGATTTTTTATGGAATATATTAAAAATACAGGAGCAAAGACCCACTAAAGGGGGTCCACCGTGTGCCCACGAGGCACCAGGGCGCCCACCCCGCTAGGGCACGCCCTGGTGGCTTGTGGGCCCTCGAGGCTCCGCATACCCTAATCTCAGCTATATAAATTCCTATTTCTCGAGAGAAAAATAAGAGAGGAAGTTTCTTCGCGTTTCACGATACGGAGCCGCTGCCACCTCCTGTTCTTCATCGGGAGGCCAGATCTGGAGTCCGTTCGGGGCTTCGGAGAGGGGGTTCTTCCGTCTTCGTCATCATCAACCATCCTCCATCACCAATTTCATGATGCTCGCCGCCGGGAGTGAGTAATTCCTTTGTAGGCTTGCTGGACGGTGATGGGTTGGATTATATTTATCATGTAATCGACTTAGTTTTGTTAGGGCTTGATCCCTAGTATCCACTATGTTCTGAGATTGATGTTGCTATGACTTTGCTATGCTTAATGCTTGTCACTAGAGCCCGAGTGCCATGATTTCAGATCTAAACCCTTTATGTTTTCATGAATATATTTGTGTTCTTGATCCTACCATACAAGTTATATGAACCTGCTACGTGTTATGATCCGCATACCCCAAGGTGGCAATAGTTGGGATTCTTTCCGATGATTACCGTAGTTTGAGGAGTTCATGAATTCACTATGTATTAATGCTTTGTTCTAGTTCTCTATTAAAAGGAGGCCTTAATATCCCTTAGTTTCCTTATGGACCCCGCTGCCATGGGAGGGTAGGACAAAAGATTTCATGCAAGTTCTTCTCCATAAGCACGTATGACTATATACGGAATACATGCCTACATTACATTGATGAATTGGAGCTAGTTCTATGTGACTGTGTCGCCCTAGGTTATAACTATTACATGATGAATGCCATCCAACGAAATAACCGATCCAATGCGTACGAGATTTTTACATATTGTTCCTTGCTAAGTTACTACTGTTGCTACTACTGTCACAATTGCTACAAAACTACTGTTACTACTAGTACCATTACTATTACTGTTACTATCGCTGCTATCACTATCAAATTACCATACTACTGTGCTACTGATCACTTTGCTGCAGATATTTAGTCTCCAGGTGTGGTTGAATTGACAACTCAACTGCTAATACTTGCAAATATTCTGTGGCTCCCCTTGTGTCGAACCAATAAATTTGGGTTGAATACTCTACCCTCAAAAACTGTTGCGATCCCCTATACTTGTGGGTTATCAAGACCTTTTTTTGGCGCCGTTGCTGGGGAGCATTGCTTTATGTGTTGAGTCACTTTGGATTTATATCTTTTGATCACTATGAAGAATCTTAAGGATGATAGAACCAAGATCGTTCCCTCTAAGACGAGGGGAGGTAAGGAACTGTTATCTAGCTTTGCACTTGATTCACCTTCTATTTTGAGTAAGCTTGCGACACCACCACCTGCTATTAATTCTGATATGTCAAAAGTAATTGATGATGGTACTTCTTCTAT
This sequence comes from Thinopyrum elongatum, assembly GCA_011799875.1. NCBI lineage: Eukaryota > Viridiplantae > Streptophyta > Magnoliopsida > Poales > Poaceae > Thinopyrum > Thinopyrum elongatum. Next base: position 467,973,717 of record CM022297.1, read on the forward strand.
GAATGATGCTTATGATGATGCTAGTACCTTTCTTGATAAGACTGTTCCACTAGATGAATTTCTTGATGAACAACTTGCTAGAGCTAAGGAAATTGAGAATGCTGAAACCAATGAAATTACTGAAACTGATGAAATTATTGAGGCTGAAAATTATGAAACACATATTAGACCTAGCTCTCCTAGATATGAATTGCCTAAGATACCTGAGGGTTATGTTATGGATGGAGAGGTAGCGAGGGACTTTCTTAATTGTAAGGATAGAGATGATCTAAAGAAATTTTTAGTCAAGTTGAAAGAAAAATCTCTGAATGCTAGAATGAAATATGATGCTAAGTTTGCTACTTCACCTATTTTTATTACTGATAAGGATTATGAATTCTCTGTCGATCCTGAGTTGATCACTTTGGTTGAATCTGATCCTTTCCATGGCTATGAAACTGAAACTGTTGTGGCACATCTTACTAAATTAAATGATATAGCCGCCCTATTTGCTCATGAAGAAAAATTTCACTACTACTATATTCTTAAGTTATTCCCTTTCTCGTTAAAGGGTGATGCGAAGATATGGTATAATACTCTTGCTCCTGGTTGTGTGCATAGTCCCCAGGATATGATTTATTACTTCTCTGAAAAATATTTTCCTGCTCATCAGAAAGAAGCTGCCTTACAGGAAATATTTAACTTTGTGCAAATTAAAGAAGAGAGTCTCCCACAAGCTTGGGGGAGGCTTCTCCAATTACTTAATGCTTTGCCTGATCATCCTCTTAAGAAAAATGAAATACTTGATATCTTCTATAATGGACTAACCGATGCTTCTAGGGACTACCTAGATAGTTGTGCTGGTTGTGTTTTCAGGGAACGCACTATTGAACAAGCTAAGGAACTATTGAGTAATATATTGAAGAATGATAATGATTGGACACTTCCTGAACCACCGCCTAAACCCACTCCAAAGAAGAGGGGTATTTTATTTCTCAGTCCTGAAGATATGCAAGAAGCAAAGAAATGTATGAAGGAAAAATGTATTAAAACTGAAGATGTTAAGAAGTTACCACCTATTGAAGAAATACATGGTCTTGACACACCACCACTGGTGGTAGAGGTAAATTCTCATATAAAGTTTGATGAAGGTGATATTCCTTATAACAAAACTCCTAGTCAATGCTTGTATGAATTTGACAACTATATTATTAAGCAAGATCATTTCAATGCAAATGTTATGAAATAATTGAAATGAAATGCATACACGATTGATCGTATGAGTGACTTTCTACTTAGAATTGTTAATGATGTCAAGTGTGTAAGTAAACATGCCTCTATGGTTCAAACTCAGTTAGAACAAGTTGCTAAATCTCAAAGTGAATTGCTCAATGAAATGAATAACAATATAAATGATCATGCTGTTAGAGTAATGACTAGAGGAGGTAGAATGACTCAGGAGCCACTTTATCCTGAAGGTCACCCTAAAAGAATTGAACAAGACTCTCGAAGAATTAATGTTGATGCACCTAGTCCATCCTAAAAGAAAAAGAAAAAGAAAAATGATAGGACTTTGCATACTTCTAGTGAACCTGAGGTAGAAAAACCTTCTGAGAATGATAATGATGTTTCTATTTCTGATGCTGAAACACAATCGGGTAATGAACATTCACCTAGTGATAATGATAATGACAATGATGATGTTCAAGTAGATGCTCAACCAAATAATGATAAGGAACCAGATAATGATGTTGAAATAGAACCCGCTGTTGATCTTGATAACCCACCTCTTAAAAACAAATGTTATGATAAGAGAGACTTTGTTGCTAGAAAACATGGTAAAGAAAGAGAACCATGGGTTCAAAAACCATGCCCTTTCCTCCTAAACAATCTAAGAATAAGGATGAGGAAGAATTTGAATGCTTTGCTAAAATTCTTTGGCCAGTCTTTTTGCGTACTCGTTTAACTGATATTCTGAAGATGGCCCCTTATGCTAAATACATGAAAGATATTGTCACTAATAAAAGAAAAATATCTGAAGCTGAAATCTCCACCATGCTTGCTAATTATTCTTTTGAGGATGTATTACCTAAAAAACTAGGAGATCCAGGAATACCAACTATACCATGCTCCATTAAAAGAAGTTATGTTAAAACTGCTATATGTGATTTGGGAGCCGGTGTTAGTGTTATGCCTTTCTCTTTATATGAAAGACTTGATGTGAATAAACTCACTCCCACTAAAATATCATTTCAAATGGCTGACAAATCAACTGCCATACCTATCGGTGTTTGTGAGAAGTGCCCATTGTAGTTGCAGATGTTACTATTTTAACAGACTTTGTTATTCTTGATATGCCCTAGGACGACAATATGTCGATTATCCTTGGTAGACCCTTTCTGAATACTGCAGGGTTGTTATTGATTGTAACAAAAGCAAGGTCACTTTTCATATCAATGGTAATGAATATACGGTGCACTTTCCGAAGAAACAATTTCAAATCAATGGTATTTATGTTATTGAGAAGACTCCGTCAATTACTATTGGAAGTTTTCAATTCCCTCTTCCTACTGTCAGAAAGAGATATGAAACACTTATAATTGGGGATATGCATATTCCCGTTGAGGTAACCTAGTGTTATACGAAGATTCTTCGGTTTCATGTTAATCGAAAGTATTTGTTAATAAGACTTGATCAACCTTATTAATGGATTATTTTTGAGAGGCATGTGGTCGATGAATTTAGTAGGCACAACCTTCTGTACTCACTTTTATTTTTCTGTTATTTTTAGTTAAATGCAATAAATGACATGATTATCCTATTTTCTGAATTATCCGTGCAATAAAAAAGTGCCCAAAATGAAAGTGCTCAAAATAACCTGAAATGTTTACATGATTTTTTATAGAATATTTAAGAATTTTTGGCACTGAAAACATCCCAGGGGGATGCCCCAGGTGCCCACGAGGCACCAGGGTGCGCCGAACCCCTGGGGCACGCCCTGGTAGCTTTTGGGCCCCACAGGGACCCCCTCACTTATTCCTTCAGCCAACATCGTCACTCACCTCCAGGAAAAAATCACTCTGGTTCTCTCTCTCTCTCTCTCGTATTCTTGCTCCCAAACCTATGATTTTTGATCTCTTTGCTCGAAACTCCATTTCTGAAACTGTTTTTAGGGGATTGCTACTTGGTATGTGACTCCTCCATTGCTCCAATTAGTTTTTGCTTTAGTGGTTTATATTTTGCATAATTACCTACTCTTGGTGCTACTGAAAATAAGTTTCCATGTTGAATTCTTTGAGTTTCAAGAAGTTTGAATGCTTGATATAGCCTCTAGACATTTATATGAGTAGTTGCTATCAATCTTGTGAAGTTTTGTTGACATCATTTTGTAGTCCAAAAATTTCAAAAATTTGTTCATAGGAGTAATGAATATCTTTCGGAGGATTTCCTTGAAGCGGAATGCCAAGGGAGTCCTTGGGGAATCCTCGGACGGTGACCTCAAGATTCTGCGTAGGACGGAGGTCCGACCGTGCGAATGGCTGCACGTTGCTTTCATGAATGAGGCGGGATTCTACCAAGAGTTTGCGCAATTTGTTGCAAATGCTAGACTTACCGACTTCCTCGCAGATGAGTGTGACCAACACCAAATCCTTACAAATTCTTTTGTGCAAAACTTTCATTTCTTGCATAGGCTCGAACCCCTTGAGGTGCGCTTTGATTTATATGTTGAACATCATCAGATATCGCTTGCTAAATTTTGTGAGATATGTTTGATTCCCTTTGATGGGGAAATAAGAGAGCCTACACCGAAGGAGTTTGAGAGTTTCCTCCACACTTTAACTGTGGGTGAGGAAAGGGCCGTGTCGCATGCCCGAGCCACTAGCTTGCATTTTCCTGTTGTGCACTATTTTTCTTTATTCATAGGGAAATGCTTGACTGCTAGAGAGCAAGGTGGTGCACTATGTGCCCCTGAATTTACCATTTTATGCCGCGCACTTCAAAATGACAACACTTATATCCTTGGCGCCATTATTGTACGTCGCCTGCACACTAAAAGGACTAGGGGTAAAATCTATGGTGGTGTTTATGCTACTCGTTTAGCGAGACATTTTAATGTTCAGATACGCCCACATTATTACTTGTTGCCTAGAGTTTACCTAGATCACCAGTCTATGGAGGACCACCACTTTATTGATGCTCCTGTGCCCCCTCACCACATTCGTTATAACCTGGTTTTTAGTGAGGATACTCGTGATATTATTCCATTGCATGCACCCTCTTTGTTTGACTCTCATGCCAGGAACGGATACACCATCCTACCAAAGGACATCGTTGCTTACCAGAACGCATTAGCAGCGGCAGAGGAGGGAGCCTAGGATTGGGATGCTCAGGTGCCGCCGCCTCAGCACTTTCATATGGGACCGGATGGCTACTATGGGTGGTGATTACCAAGCTAGGCAAAAGCCTAAGCTTGGGGGAGTACTTTTTCTCACCGATATTACATTCATGTTCACACATTTCATTCCAGTTGTCGGTGTTCATCCTTTTTCATTGTATGATTCATGTTAGTTTTATTTTCTCGCTTTCTTCTTGTGTGTTTGAAAAACTTTTAGAAAATCCAAAAATATTTCTGGCTTCTTTTCGGTTTTTCTTTCTAGTTTAATTTATTGTAGCATCAAAAGAAAACCCAAAAAGATTTCTCATTTCTTCTTTTGCTTGTTGGGAGCTTTCCCATGTAAATAGTTTTTCTTGTTTTTTGTTTTCTTTTCGTTAATTTACTTTCTTCTGGAAAAAAACCAAAAACTCCAAAAATATTTTAGTGTGTTTCTCTGAAATTCTTTTCTTGGGTTGAGTTATTGTGAGGGGAAGACCACGATGAAAATGTTGAGTGGCTCTGATATGCATTATGGTTGATCTAACAAAGAGCCATATTATTTTGTCTTCTCCACTAAATTTTTTTTTGTAGATTCTAGCTTAGTCCACGACACTATTGCACTATTATTATTTTCATATCATTCATTCATGCAAGTGAAAGGCAATAATGACGATATTTGATGAAGTGACTGAGGCAAGGAAAAGCGGGTATGAACTCAACTTGTTTTTGTTTTTGTAAATATGTTTAACTCGGTATCCATGATTTAGCATATTACGATTAAACATGTTTATGATGACAATTAGAGATGATAGTTGCTCATGCCATGCTTAAGTAGATGGAAGTGGATAATGATTTATCTTGGGTGTCAACATGCATTAAAATGGTTGTGATGTAGTATGATGATATGGTATCCTCCTCTGAATGTTTTGAGTGGCTTGACTTGGCACATGTTCACGCATGTAGTTGATTCAAAACAAACATAGCCTCCACAATATTTATGTTCATGGTGTTTATATCCTACTCATGCTAGTATTCAATGTTAATTATTCACAACACATGTTTATGACCGTTTTCGCTCTCTAGTTGGTCGCTTCTCAACCTATTTTCTAGCCTTCACCTGTACTAAGCGGGAATACTACTTGTGCATCAAAATCCTTAAACCAAAGTTATTCTAGATGAGTCCACTATATATCTACCTATATGGGGTGTTACTCTGCCATTCCATGTAATTTTGCATGTGCCACCTCAAAAAATTTCAAATGAACATCTATTTTGTGTGCCCGTATCGCTCATGGAGCGATAGGGGGTGGTCAGTATCTTCCATCCTAAGCGGGTTATTCTCATGATGAGTGTTTATTCACTCGTCCTTGCACAAGAGGGGCCGATAATCGGGATACCCAGTCCCATGTTTAAAGTTGCAAATAATAAAACAAAACTCCCCCAGAAAGTTGTTGGTATGGAGGGCACCCGAGGATTCGGCTAGCCATGGCTTGTGTTTGTTGGTGGAGGGGGAGTAAACTTTACTTTTACCGCTTGGGAACCACTGCTAATTTGTTTATTTCTAATTTAAGCCTTGAGCTCTGGAACATCTGCAAATCCCTGCTTCCCTCTGCGAAGGGCCTATCCATTTACTTTTATGTTATTTTAGTTTTATTGTTGAGTAATCACCTTCTCAAACAATCACCTGTCCTGAGAGCACTATTGTCATCCTCCTGCATTGTGTATAGTTAATGTTGTGTGCATCATGAGTGGATCTCTTCTACCATGAATTACAATGTTTAGTCGCTGCTTGAACTTAGGAGGTGCTCTGCATTTATGTTTTGCGGTCTCAGAAAGGGCTAGCGAGATACCATGTTGTCATATTATATCATGATTGTTTTGACAAAGTGTTGGCATTTGAGATATTTTATTATTGCTCCCTAGTTGATTATGCCATTGATATGAGTGAATATAATTTATAAGAGTTATCACTTGCATGGTTAGTTATAATCTTTGCTGAAAACCTGGGTATTATTTAAGCATGTATATAAATACAAGAACAAAAGAGTTCGTAAAAGTTTTCCTTTATCACTTTCAGTTTGTCAACTGAATTGCTTGAGGACAAGCAATGAGTTAAGCTTGGGGGAGTTTGATACATCTCCAACGTATCTACTTTTCCAAATGCTTTTGTTCTTGTTTTGGACTCTAATTTGCATGATTTGAATGAAACTAACCCAAAATGACGTTGTTTTCAGCAGAACTACCATGGTGTTGTTTTTGTGCAGAAATAAAAGTTCTCGGAATTGGACAAAACTTTTTTGGAGATTTTTTATGGAATATATAAAAAATACAGGAGCAAATACCCACTGGAGGGGGGCCACCGTGTGCCCACGAGGCACCAGGGCGCGCCCTGGTGGCTTGTGGGGCCCATGAGGCTCTGCAGACCCTAATCTCAGCACTATAAATTCCTATTCCCTAGAAAAAATAAGAGAGGAAGTTTCATCGTGTTTCACGATACGAAGCCACTGCCACCTCCTGTTCTTCGTCGGGAGGCAAGATCTGGAGTCCGTTCGAGCCTCCGGAGAGGGGGGTCTTCCGTCTTCGTCATCATTGACCATCCTCCATCACGAATTTCATGATGCTCATCGCCGGGTGTGAGTAATTCCTTTGTAGTCTTGCTGGACAATGATGGGTTGGATGAGATTTATCATATAATCGAGTTAGTTTTGTCAGGGCTTGATCCCTAGTATCCACTATGTTCTGAGATTGATGTTGCTATGAATTTTCTATGCTTAATGCTTGTCACTAGGGCCCGAGTGCTATGATTTCAGATCTGAACCCTTTATGTTTTCATGAATAAATTTGTGTTCTTAATCCTACCCTGCAAGTTACATGCACCTGCTACGTGTTATGATCCGCATACCCCAAGGTGACAATAATTGGGATTCTTTCCAGTGATTACCGTAGTTTGAGGAGTTCATGTATTCACTATGTGTTAATGCTTTGTTCCGGTTCTCTATTAAAAGGAGGCCTTAATATCCCTTAGTTTCTTTATGGACCCCGCTGCCACAGGAGGGTAGGACAAAAGATGTCTTGCAAGTTCTTTTCCATAAACATGTATAACTATATACGGAATATATGCCTACATTACATTGATGAATTGGAGCTAGTTTTGTGTCGCCCTAGGTTATAACTGTTACATGACGAGTGTCATCCAACGAAATCACCGATCCAATGCCTACGAGCTTTTCACATATTGTTCCTAGTTACTACTGTTGCTACTATTGTCACAATTGCTACAAAACTACTGTTACTACTGTTATCGTTACTATTACTGTTACTATCGCTGCTATCACTATCAAATTACCATACTACTATGCTACTGATCACTCTGCTGCAGATATTTAGTCTCCAGGTGTGGTTGAATTGACAACTCAACTGCTAATACTTGCAAATATTCTTTGGTCCCCCTTGTGTCGAATCAATAAATTTGGGATTAATACTCTACCTTCGAAAACTATTGCGATCCCCTATACTTGTGGGTTATGAATTGCCATGCAACGGATGCACTAGCTATAAGTGTATGAAAGCTCAACATAAAAACTAAGTGGGTGTGCATCCAACTTGCTTGCTCATGAAGACCTCGGGCATTTGAGGAAGCCCATCACCGGAATATACAAGCCGCTTACTATAATGAAAAATTCCCACTAGTGTATGAAAATGACAACTCAGGAGACTCTCTATATGAAAAACATGGTGCTACTTTGAAGCACAAGTGTGGAAAAGGATAGTAACATTGCCCCTTCTCTCTTTTTCTCTCATTTTTTTTGGTGCTCTTTGGCCTCTTTTTTTTATTTTCCGTCCGGTTTCTCATCCCGACTTGTGGGGGAATCATAGTTTCCATCATCCTTTCCTCACTGGGACAATGCTCTAATAATGATGATGATCACACTTCTATTTACTTACAACTCAACATTACAACTCGATAATTAGAACAATAGGATCAAGTGTAAATATAAAGATAGCCTGTTAGATTGGATAGCCTCACTCCCTTAGGTATATTGTAAGTATTCCCCTCCTTTTTGTTTCTTTTGTACTTTGGACACTTTTATTTTTTGAATAAAGAGTTGTGAGGCTGTTGCCTTGCAGTACATAGTCAAAAAAACAATATGACTCTATATGAATGCCTCTGGAAGTGTACCAGGATGTGCAATGATCTAGCATAACATGTATAAAAAATGATGAATGGTGGCTGAGCCACAAATACTATGTCAGCTATATGATCATGCAAAACAATATGATAATGAAGTTGTATGTCATAAAAACAGAACGGTGGGAGTTGCATGGCAATATATCTTGGAATGGCTATGGAAATGCCATAATAGGTAGGTATGGTGGCTGTTTTGAGGAAGACATAAGGAGGCTTATGTGTGATAGAGCGTATCATATCACGGGGTTTGGATGCACCGGCGAAGTTTGCACCAACTCTCGAGGTGAGAAGGGGCAATGCACGGTACCGAAGAGGCTATCAAATTGCAGAAAGGTAAGAGTGCGTATAATACATGGACTCACATTAGTCATAAAGAACTCACATACTTATTGTGAAAGTTTATTAGCCCTCGAAGCAAAGTACTACTACGCATGCCCCTAGGGGGATAGATTGGTAGGAAAATACCATTGCTCATTCCCGACCGCCACTCATAAGAAAGACAATCAATAATAAATCATGCTCCAACTTCATAGCATAATGAGAGATTGTACGTGCATGCTTTGGGAATCACAAACCTTAACACCAATATTATTACTAAACCACAATCATTCACTAGTACATCTCACATATTACCATCTTAATATCTCAAAACGATTGCAAGGAATCAAACATATCATATTAAGTGATCTACATGAAAGATTTTGTTATATCCCTCTTGAATACCTGTCATATCGGGACCAATTTCATAACATGTGCATATTGCCATTACAATTTATTAACTCTCAAAAAGATTTAAGTGAAGCATGAGAGTGCAACTATTTCTTTAAAATATAACCACCGTCGTGCTCTAAAAAGATATAAGTGAAGCACTAGAGCAACTGCCTAGCTCAAAAGATATAAGTGAAGCACATAGAGTATTCTAACAAATCACGAATAAATGTGTGTCCATCTCAAAAGGTGTGTCCAGCAAAATGTGATTGTGGCAAACTAAAAATAAAAAATAAAAAAACCAGTATGGCACAAGACACTCCAAGCAAAACTCATATTCATGTGATGAATAAAAATGTAGCTCCAAGTAATATACCCATGGATTGTAGACGAAAGAGGGGATGCCATCCGGGGCATCCCCAAGCTTAGACGCTTGGGTTTTCCTTGAATATTACCTTGTGGTGCCTTGGTCATCCCCAAGCTTAGGGTCTTTCCGCTCCTTATTCCTTCATCCATCCCGATCTTACTCAAAAGTTGAAAACTTCAGCACACAAAACTCAACAGAAACCTCGTGAGATCTGTTAGTATAACAAGTAAATCATAAACTTTATGTACTATTATGAACACATTCATATTTTATTTTTGCATAATTGCTACTATATTCCAACTTCTCCATGAATTATACCCCCCCCCCCCGATATAATCCATAGCATCATCAAAACAAGAGAACTATGCAATAGAAAACAGAATCTGTCTAAAATAAAACAGTCTGTAATGATCTGAACAAATGTTATACTTTTGTAACTCCGAAAATTTGAACTTAGGAAAACGTGGACAATTTGTATACCAATCATTTGTAAAAATTTCAGAATTTTATCATGTTCCAGTGAATTTTAAAAATTCCAGTACCGGGTGCAAAAGTTTCTGTTTTTTCATATAATCAAGTCAACTATCAACCAAATCATCCCAAAGGCTTTACTTGGCACAAACATTAACTAAAACATAAAAACACAATCATAACAGTAGCATAATTGTGTCAACACACAAAAAATAGAGAATTCAAAACAGAGAAGTAAAAAAACACAAAAAACAGAAGAAAAAAAAGATAACTCTTGGGTTGCCTCCCAATAAGCACTATTGTTTTACGCCCCTAGCTAGGCGTAAGGCAAAGTTTCAAGTATTGTCATCCTTCACTTTCACATATTGTGATACGTGTTCATTAGGAGTCTTTTCATGCATAATGGTGAACTCATCATCTACTAAAATTTTAGCATTGTCAAGGCAACTTTCTTCAAAACCTTGTTGATTCCCTTTTACGATCCAAGAATATTGATGATTAATACCATTGAACACTTGTTGGATAATATGTAAAGGAGGAAGTTTCTTTTTAGCATTTTCCTCGAAAGCGTGATGATCATGAGACATGCATCTCCTCATGAAATCTCCATCATATAAAATTTTATCAATCATGGGATCCTCATAACTCACATTATAAAAATCAAAGGTTTCTCTAGCTTCTCGCACTATGTAGTCAAATCCATTCATGAGAATAAGAGTGGCTATGTTTCTAGCCTTAGGATTGTTTATGACAGGTAGCTCATAGAACAACCTATCCAAAGTAGGGTGAGTATGCATAAAGCTCCTTTCAAGTTTAAGAATGAGTGCGGAAATAGCTTGGGCATAACTATTGGTACTTTTAAGAATAGGAATATCATTGCAAACCAAGGTTCCCATACAAGTGAAAAATTCATGAATAATACTTTTTCCTATGATGTTCCCACTTCCCGTCACAAAAGTTTTAGTATCTAAGTTTACGGGAATTTCTACCTTAGGAGTTTTTCCATCCTCACTCATAGCAATAACAAATTCAGACATGGTAGCAACTTCAAGCAAGCAAACAATTTTTTTGTAAAAAAAATTTAGAATTGGGGGGGATGAAAATGAGTGGCAAAGGCAAATAAAAAGGCAAATAAAATAAGAGCAAGTAGATGATAGTTTGTGTAAAGGTACTTGATAGGCTTTGATGATGTCTCCCTGGGAACGGCGCCAGAAATTCTTCCTGCTACATGTGAGCTTGATAACCCACAAGTATAGGTGATGCGGAGCATCCTTCCATCATCCCCATGGACTCTACACCAACACATCAAGCACCACGTGGACCCATGACAAGAGCTAGAGCACGTGCAATGGAGACCGAGGTGAACTCCTTCCTACTTGATATGCATGTGGACACAAACGGAACTTGGTTGCTACCTCACCAAAATACCATATGTCTCATTAGGTACGAAGAGGAACACCCCCAAGCAGCTCAGGAGCATCACCAAGGAGTAGGAGGACCACCCCAAGGCCATACGGAGCAAGAAGGAGCGCTACAGCAGTAGCACTGGAAGTCCCAGGCGACCCCGTGCGCACGGGCCCCCGGGACCCCGTGCACACGGGCTGTCCAGGAAGTTAGCGCTGTAGCACCCCGTGCGCACGGGCATGTACCGTGCCCAAGGGGCCCCCATGCGCACGGGCCCTACAAGATGGGTGACTGAGACTGCGTTTTGGACCTCCTCTTCTTCCACTTCGACCCCAAACCTATATATATCGTACCTAGGGTTATGTTGAGGGGCAGCAAAGACATCTATGAGATATTTGTGAGCTTTGCTCCTTCTACCACTCCATTGGAGATCAAGGCCTCTTAGGAGAGGATCCACTTGTGGATTTCAAGACCTCCATCTTGGAGAAGACTACCATCATCAAGACCTCATCTCCTAGGAGTGGGAAGAACTCTACCTAGTGCTTATTTACTTGGATTGTGCTTGTAATCTTGTGGATCTCATGTATGCTATTCTAGTTGATGTGTGATTTGGGTTTTGTTTGAGTGATTTCCTCTTGTGTTCTTGTGTGATCATCTCTTTCCCCACCTCCAAGTGTGAAAAGATCCCTTCTAGGGTTCTACCCTACTACATCTTGGTATGATGAGCAAGGTTGATTCACATCTTGGAGTCCCTATTCCCCATTTGCTAGCTTGATTTTGTTGTTTTTCGTCATAATCCGAGAATCCCCACCAAAAATAGCCCCAAAATTTTTCTTGCAATTTGTTGGTTCTTGTGAGATTTGGTTGATTTGATCCACGAATTTGGTGTTTGGCAAGTGGATCTACACCCCTTCCATCTTTCCCACCCTTCCATCCATCAATTTTGGCCACAAAGTTGAAAATTACCACGGATCCGGGGTTGTTCGTCCGCTCCCAGAGGACCCCGTGCACACGGGCCTCATTTACCCCGTGCGCATGGACCATCCAGAGAACTTCGGCCATTTCCTGTTTTGCACCATTTTGTCCCCCCACCACCACTTGTGTTCTTCCGCACCATTTCTTGTGGTTGTTTGAGTGTTGGGTTGCGGTTTCTCTCATGTCCTAAGGTATTTCGGCTACTTAGGCATGATTTGATGTCATCATCACCGCCACTCGATCCTCGACTTGGACTTCACATCGGCTTCGACCACTCCATCTTCATACCAACCGTAAGCAAGGACGTTAACATCGACGACACCATAACTTTACCCTTGCCATTACCTTGATAGCCTCGAGCCTTCTTTTACGTAGCTTACCCATCGAGACTAGCTTGTTGAGTATTGTCAGGCCACGCCTTTAGTGCACCATTAGTGTTACGTCTCTCCCGTGCATATACTACTTGTTACCTCGTATAGTGGCTCGCATATCAAGCATTGCGGCATAGTAAAAAAAAGATAAAAAGCTTTTAAGCAAAAGAAAAAGAAGGAAGAGAAGCAAAGAGCTTGTAAGCAATAGCATCGGACCTTATAGCATACTTCATCATCTTGGTTCATACATACATAAGCATACTTGGGATAGTGAGACAACCCGTTTGTCTATTAGGTTGGTGCACTAGCGTATCTAGCCCTTTAGAGCAATCGAGCTAGTGTCTCTCTAGTATCCATACAACAAGAGCATTTCCGTGGTTACATCTCTTAAGAGCTCACCCCTTGGTTGTGCGGATCCCATCTATCTCCCGCGTGTGTGTTCCTAGTGATATACTTGGGTTTGATCTATTTGTCTTACTTACAATTTGTGCACCTTTTCAACTTTTTCAACATCTTGACTAACATTTGCTTGAATTATTTGTGCTACTTCCGAACCGAGATCCTCTATAAGCCTTTACTTGTACGTGTGAGAAACAAAACTCGGTACCAATTCTCCTATTATAGCATCACGTAGGATCATACTTGATACATTCACAATCTTCGGAAAAGGTAACTTTGGTTTTGTTCTCTCATTTCCTACTCACCACCACTTCTACATGATGGATAGGCCCTCTTCTTCGGCGAACCCTCTCTTCGAGGAACAAGATGATGAACGCGACTACGTCACCAAGAATCACTTCTTCATCACGCAACGAGCTCTACATCAAGAGAGTGAAGCTTTGGGTGATCGCATCGAGCAACTCGCCACCGACCTAAGGCAATCGGAAGCACGACATCGGGACTATTTGGATGCCAAGCTCTCCAAACAAATGGATGAATTCTGCAACATGATAGTGAGCCGCGCATCTTCCTCAACTTCTTCAAGACGGCGCCACTCAAGTCGCCACTCGTCATCCTATTCTTCTTCCGATGCAAGTCCTCCTCCTCTAGCTCGTCCTACTCAAGATCGCCAAGCTCAAGTAAATCCCTTCCATGGAAATGGGCTACAAGACCAAGTTTGAGCACGAGAGCAAGCGCGACGCCAAGAGCGAGAAGCCATGGATCACGAACAACTACCACCACATCGTCCACGTCAAGCATCTCAAGATGGCGATGCAATCCGGCAAGAGCAACAAAGCCGTGAAGCTCAAGCTCAAGCGGCTCAAGACACACTCTGAGAGTCCACTTGAGCCGTTACTCAATGCAGCCGCCTAGTACGTGAGCAAGAGGAAGCCCTTCGTCAAGCACGACAAGAAGAAGCTGCTTGGCGTGAAGAACAACAAGAACGGCGAAACCAGGCACACATGCCTCGACATCCTCGACGCCAAGAGGACAACCACGACGAAGAACCTCTTCCACGCCAAGGGCGACATCAACATCATCACTATGATGAAGAACTCCACTACGGCAAGCTCAAGTTCACCATGCCCAATTTCTCCGGAAGCAACGATCCCGAGGAGTACCTATCATGGGCATTGAAAGTCGACAAGATATTCCGTCTGCACAACTACGACGAGGAAAATAAGATCGCCATGGCATCCCTCGAGTTTCAAGACTATGTCCTCATTTGGTGGGAGAAAGTGATCGAGCAATGATGCAAGAAGAACGAGCCACCCATCACGACTTGGACACAAATGAAGGATGTCATGCGAGCCCGCTTCGTGCCCACATACTACACATGCGACCTCTTCAAGAAGTTACAACTACTCAAGCAAGGCACAAAGACGGTGGAAGAATACTATCAAGAAATGGATATTGCCATGATACGAGCCAATGTGAAAGAAGATGATGAGCAAACAATGGCACGATTCTTGAACGGCCTCAACCACCCAATATGGAAGATTGCCGATTTCCAACCTTCTAGAGCTCGTTCACCAAGCAACCAAGGCGAAACGGCAAGTACAAGAAGACTTCAAGTACGTCAAGTATTCACCCAAGACCTACGGCTCCTACACTCAAGCTCCTTCTACTATGACTTCGTCACCTCCTACCTCGACTAGAGCATCACCAAGTACCTATGAGAAGTCCAGTTTCAAGCAAGAGACGCCTTCTTCAACTCGACCTCCGGCAAGCACCTACAAGAACAAGACTTCCTCATCGGCACCACCGGACGATACCGTCAAGACAAGTTCTCTCAAGTGCTTCACATGTGGTGGCCGTGGGCACAAGTCTTTCCAATGCATCAACAAGCAAACCATGATCGCCAATGATGATGGCACGTACGACTCCATGAGTGAAGACGAGATGGAAGCTCTTGAACATGTCGCCATGCACCGTCAAGTGAACGAAGAAGAAGATGCTCAAGTCTATTGCGACAATGATTCAAGTCCCACTCTCGTGGTCTCCAAGGTCTTGACACTAAAACACCAACAAGACGAAGACCAAAGGTGTCACATCTTCCACACCAAGGCCGGCATCAACGGACACTCCGTGAAAGTCATCATCGATGGAGGAAGTTGCCACAACTTGGCAAGTGAAGAGCTATGTTCCAAGCTACAATTGCTCAAGAAAAAGCATCCTCGCCCCTACAAGGTTCAATGGCTAAGCGACTCTGGCACCATTCAAGTGGAGCACACGGTGCAAGTTTCCTTCAAGATAGGCGCTTACGAGGACACCTTGGAGTGTGACGTGGTTCCTATGTCCGTGTGCCATCTTCTCTTGGGAAGACCCTGGCAATTCGACCGCGGCGTCATCCACAACGGAAGAACAAACCACTACAGCTTCAGGATGAAGGGAACGGAGTACGTGCTATGACCTATATCTCCAAGCCAAGTGATCGCCGACAAGCAAGCATCCACCCATCATGGAGAGCCTAGTGAGAGAGTGAACCACCACAAAGAGAGTGAGCGACACAAGCCCAAATTGAGTGACTCTTCGCCAAGAGAGAAAAACTTAGTCCTCCTAGCCACAAAAAGAGAGATGAGAGAAGTGTGTGAGAACCCATCAAGTGTCATGCACTACGTCCTATTGTGCAAAGATGAGGTGGCAAAGACTAACAATCCTAATCCTCTTCCTCTAGTGTTGTCTGAGTTGTTGCAGGAATTCGTGGATGTCTTTCCGGATGAGCTACCTCCCGGTCTTCCTCCTCTACACGGAATCGAACATAGGATCGACCTCATCCCCGGCGCACCTCTTCCTAACAAGGCTCCATACCATGTCAACCCCGAAGAAACCAAAGAAATACAAAGGCAAGTCCAACATCTCATAGATCACGGACATGTGCGTGAAAGTTTGAGTCCTTGTGCCATATCGGTCATTCTTGTGCCCAAACGAGATGGTAGCTTTCGCATGTGTTCCGGTTGTAAAGCTACCAATGCTATCACCGTTCGATATAGGCACCCCATTCCACGCCTCCATTTTCTCTAAAATTGATCTTAAGAGTGGCTATTATCAAATCCACATACAAGAAGGTGATGAATGGAAAACCTCTTTCAAAACAAAATTCGGTCTATACGAGTGGTTAGTTATGCCTATGGGTTTATCGGAAGCACCCGGAACTTTCATACGAGTTATGCATTATGTGCTTTGCCCTTACATTGGAGTGTTTGTTGTGGTTTACTTTGACGACATTCTTGTGTTTAGCAAATCCCTGAAGGAACATATAGATCATCTTAGGGCCGTTTTGCAAACACTTAGGAAAGAGCGACTTTATGCCAATATGGAAAAATGCACTTTTGGTGTTGACAAGGTTGTTTTCCTGGGTTTTGTTGTGTCTTCAAAGGGTGTTCATGTTGATGATTCTAAAATTGAAGCAATTAAAACTTGGCCACAACCCACTAATTTGCAACAAGTGCGTAATTTCCTTGGTCTAGCGGGTTTTTATCGTCGCTTTGTGAAAGACTTTAGCACTATTGCCGCACCGTTGCATGCTTTGAGTAAGAAAAATGCACCCTTTGTGTGGGGACCTTCGCAATCTACCACATTTGATGAGCTCAAATCTTTGCTTACTCATGCCCCAATTCTTGCATTACCTAATTTCAACAAAACTTTCGAGGTTCATTGTGATGCTAGTGGTAATGGAATTGGTGGAGTTTTGATGCAAGAAAAGCGACCCATTGCTTTCTTTAGCGAAAAACTTTCCGGTGCTCAACTTAACTATCCAAGATATGACAAGGAATTATATGCTTTAGTGCGAGTTTTGCATGTTTGGGAGCATTATCTTCGCCTACATGAATTTGTCATACATACCGATCATGAGACACTAAAGTACCTTAAAGGTCAAACCAAGTTGAATAAACGGCATGCTAAATGGAGTGAATTTATTGAGTCTTTTCCTTATGTGATCAAGTACATTAAGGGCAAAGAAAATGTTGTGGTGGATGCTCTTTCCCGCATATGTATGCTTGTTACTCAACTTGAGTTGAATGTTATCGGCTTTGAGAATGTTAAAAATCTTTATGCCAATGATCCTACATTTGCGCTTCCTTATGCAAAATGCCATGCTCACACTTGTTGGGAGAAATATTATCTCAAGAATGACTACCTTATGCGCGCTAACAAACTTTGTATACCCGAGTCTTCTCTTCGTTTGTTACTTTTGCAACAGGCTCACGGAGGTGGACTTATGGGACATTTTGGATGCGACAAGACCTTTGCCACACTCTCCAACAAGTACTTTTGGCCAAAGATGTTCCGCGACGTCGCGCGCTTCACCAACCGATGCTCTACATGCCGCAAAGCTAAGTCAAAAGCTCAATCTCATGGTTTACATATGCCACTTCCTATTCCATATCAACCATGGGAAGATATTAGTATGGATTTCGTGCTTGGTTTGCCTAGGACTCGCAATGGAAAGGATTCCGTATTTGTTGTTGTGGATCGATTCTCAAAAATGCGCATTTCATCCCATGCAATAAGATAGACGATGCTTCACATGTTGCAAATCTCTTTTGTAGGGAAATCTTGAGGTTGCATGGAGTGCCAAGGACCATTGTGTCGGACCGTGACATCAAGTTCCTAATCTACTTTTGGAAGACCTTATGCGCCAAGCTCGGCATCAAGCTTCTAGTCTCCACGGCCTACCATCCCCAAACCGATGGCCAAACGGAAGTCACCAACCAGACGCTATCTACTCTCCTATGCGTGTTGATAAACAAGAACATCAAGGAGTGGGAGGAATGCTTACCCATCACGGAGTACGCCTACAATCGAGCTCGACACACTACTACCGGCAAGTCCCCCTTCGAGGTTGTCTATGGCTTCAACCCATTGTCCCCATTGGACATTCTACCTCTTCCGCTCCAAGAACGCGCACACATGGATGCAAGTGCAAGGGCAAGTTTTCTCAAGAAGATGCATGAGGATACAAGGGCAACGATCGAGCATCAAGTACATCGCATCTCCAACAAGCTCAACATCAACAAGATACCAATGGTGTTCCAACCGGGAGATCTCGTATGGCTTCATCTTCGCAAGGACCGCTTCCCCAATGAGCGCAAGTCAAAGCTACTTCCATGAGCCGACGGACCATTCAAGGTGCTAGCACGCTACAATGACAACGCTTACAAGATTGACATCCCACGCGACAAATACAACATAAGCGACATCTTCAACATCAAAGACTTGGCCAAGTACCATGGTGATGAGGATCACGATTCGTGGACGGATCTCTCCCAAGGGGGGGGGGGGGAGATGATGCGGAGCATCCTTCCATCATCCCCATGGACTCTACACCAACACATCAAGCACCACGTGGACCCATGACAAGAGCTAGAGCACGTGCAATGGAGACTGAGGTGAACTCCTTCCTACTTGATATGCATATGAACACAAACGGAACTTGGTTGCTACCTCACCAAAATACCCTATGCCTCATTAGGTATGAAGAGGAACACCCCCAAGCAGCTCAGGAGCATCACCAACTAGGAGGACCACCCCAAGGCCATACGGAGCAAGAAGGAGCGCTACAGCAGCAGCACTGGAAGTCCCAGGCGACCCCGTGCCCACGGGCCCCCGAGACCCCGTGCGCACGGGCCCCCGAGACCCCGTGCACACGGGCTGTCCAGGAAGTTAGCGCTGTAGCACCCCATGCGCACGGGCGTGTACCGTGCGCACGGGGCCCCCATGCGCACGGGCCCAACTGACCCTGTGCGCACGGGCCCTACAGGATGGGCGACTGAGACTGCGTTTTGGACCTCCTCTTCTTCCACTCCGACCCCAAACCTGTATATATCGTACCTAGGGTTATGTTGAGGGGCAGCAAAGACATCTATGAGATATTTGTGAGCTTTGCTCCTTCTACCACTCCATTGGAGATCAAGGCCTCTTAGGAGAGGATCCACTTGTGGATTTCAAGACCTCCATCTTGGAGAAGACTACCATCATCAAGACCTCATCTCCTAGGAGTGGGAAGAACTCTACCTAGTGCTTATTTCCTTGGATTGTGCTTGTAATCTTGTGGATCTCATGTATGCTATTCTAGTAGATGTGTGATTTTGGTTTTGTTTGAGTGATTTCCTCTTGTGTTCTTGTGTGATCATATCTTTCCCCACCTCCAAGTATGAAAAGATCCCTTCTAGGGTTCTACCCTACAACAATAGGGGATCGCAATAGTTTTCGATGGTAGAGTATTCAACCCAAATTTATAGATTCGATACAAGGGGAGCCAAAGAATATTTGTAAGTATTAGCAGCTGAGTTGTCAATTCAACCACACCTGGAGATTAAATATCTGCAGCAATGTAATTAGTAGCATAGTAATATGATAGTTTTGGTAGCAGTGATAATAGTAGCAGTAACGGTAACAGTGATAGCAATGATTTTGCAGCAATTGTAACAGTAGCAGCAACAGTAGTAACTTAGCAAGAACAATATATGGAAATTTCGTAGGCATTGGATCGATGAATTCGTTGGATGATATTCATCATATAACAGTCATAACCTAGGGCGATACGGCACTAGCTCCAATTCATAAATATAATGTAGGCATGCATTCCGTAAATAGTCATGCGTGCTTATGGAAAGAACTTGCATGACATCTTTTGTCCTACCCTCCCGTGGCAGCGGGGTCCATAAGGAAACTAAGGGATATTAAGGCCTCCTTTTAATAGAGAACCGGAACAAAGCATTAACACATAGTGAATACTTGAACTCCACAAACTAGGGTCATCACCGGAAAGTATCCCAATTACTGTCACACTGGGGTTTACGGATCACAACACGTAATAGGTGAATATGACTTGCAAGATTGGGTCTAGAACATAGATATAATGGTGATAACATAAATGGTTCAGATCTGAAATCATGCCACCCGGGCCCAAAGTGACAAGCACAAAGCATGGCAAAGTCATAACAACATCAATCTCAGAACATAATGGATACTAGGGATCAAGCCCTAAGAAAACTAACTCGATTACATGATGAATCTCATCCAACTCCTCCCCGACCATCGACCCTACGAAGGAATTACTCACTCCCGGTGGGGAGCATCATGGAATTGGCGATGAAGAAGGGTTGGTGATGATGAAGATCGAAGATCCCCCTCTTCGGAGCCCCAAACGGACTCCACATCTCGCCTCCCGATGAAAAACAAGAGGTGGTGGTGGCTCCGTATCGTGAAACACAATAATTCTTTCTCCCTGATTTTTCTCTCCAAAAATAGGATTTTATAGCATCGGAGTCAGGGTCTGCGGGGCCACCAGGTGGGCACAACCCACCTGCGTGCGCCTGGAGGGGGCGCGACCTGGTGGGTTGTGCTCACCCAGGGGCCCCCCTCCAGTGGTTCTTGGCTCCAGTATTTTTCTTTTATTCCATAAAAATTCTCCAAAAAAGTTACGTCCATTGCGAGAACTTTTATTTCTGCACAAAAACAACACCATGGTAGTTCTGCTAAAAATAGCATCAGTCCTGGTTAGTTTCATTCAAATCATGCAAATTAGAGTCCAAAACAAGAGCAAAAGCGTTAGGAAAAGTAGATACGACGGAGACGTATCAACTCCCCCAAGCTTAAACCCTTGCTTGTCCTCAAGCAATTCAGTTAACAAACTAAAAGTGAAAAAGAATAACTTTGCAAACTCTTTTGTTCTTGTTTACATAATGTAGGATCGAAAGTAGGTCTAGAGGGGGGTGATTAGACTACTTGACCAAATAAAAATCTAGCCTTTTCCCAATTTTAGTTGTTAGCAGATTTTAGCAACTAGTACAAGTCAAGCAATCAACCTACACGTGCAATTCTAAGAGTGTAGCAGCGGAAAGTAAAACATTGCATGTGAACGTAAAGGGAAGGGTTTGGAGAAGGCAAACGCAATGTAGACACGGAGATTTTTGGCGTGGTTCCGATAGGTGGTGCTATCGCACATCCACGTTGATGGAGACTTCAACCCACGAAGGGTAACGGTTGCGCGAGTCCACGGAGGGCTCCACCCACGATGGGTCCATGAAGAAGCAACCTTGTCTATCCCACCATGGCCATCGACCACGAAGGACTTGCCTCACTCGGGTAGATCTTCATGAAGTAGGCGATCTCCTTGCCCTTACAAACTTCTTGGTTCAACTCCACAATCTTGTCGGAGGCTCCCAAGCGACACCCAACCAATCTAGGAGACACCACTCTCCAAAAGGTAATAAATGGTGTGTTGATGACGAACTACTTGCTCTTGTGCTTCAAATGATAGTCTCCCCAACACTCAACTCTCTCTCATAGATTTGGCTATGGTGGAAAGGTGATTTGAGTGGAAAGCAACTTGGGGAAGGCTAGAGATCAAGATTCTTGTGGTAGGATTGGAATATCTTGGTCTCAACACATGAGTAGGTGGTTCTCTCTCTGAAAATGAGTAGTGGAAGTGTAGGCACATTCTAATGGCTCTCTCATAAATGGAGATGGGGGTGGAGGGGTATATATAGCCTCCACACAAAATCCAACCGTTACACATATTTGACCCAACTCGGTCAAACCAAATAGAAGAACTCGGTGAGACCGATTCAGTTCAAAATGTGAACGTTAGGAATCTCGGTGAGACCGACTGGAACAACTCGGTGGGACCGATGTGCTAGGGCTAGGGCAAAACCTCATCTCGGTGTAGCCGATTGCGTGAACTCGGTGAGACCGATTTTAGCAAAGAGCAAACAGAGAGTTGGTCAAGCAAACTCGGTGGGACCGATTGCTCATTTCGGTGAGACTGAAATGTTACAAAGGGAAACAGAGAGTTTGCAGGGCCATCTTGGTGAGACCGAGATCCATATCGGTGTGACTGAACTATTAGGGTTTCTGGCAGTGGCTATGTCAACTGAACTCGGTGGCGCCGGATGGGATATTTCGGTGGGGCTGAGTTTGACTTTGAGTTTTGGACATATGTGGAAATGAGAAAGTGGCTGCGGGATTTGGAGCAATATCACTAAGCACTTTGAGCAAGTAGACCATTAAGCAACACCTCATCCCCTTTTAATAGTATTGGCTTTTCCTATGGACTCAATGTGATCTTGGATCACTAAAATATAAATGAAGAGTCTTGAGCTTTTGCCAATCTTTGTCCTTAGCATTTTGAGGGGTCCACATCTCTAGTCCATGCCATGCCAATCATTGAACTTTCTGAAATACTTAACTTGAATGGATATTAGTTCAATGAGCTATATGTTGTTATGAATTACCAAAACCACCCGGGGATTAGTTGCACTTTCAATCTCCCCCTTTTTGGTAATTGATGACAACATATAGATCAAAGCTTCGACAAATGATAATATGAATGAAGTACATCATCGCTTTGAGAAGTATGTGATAAGCAAGAGCTCCCCCTAAATTTATGCATTATTTAAAATTTGCGTTTGAATGCAAATGCACAATCTATTAGGATCATGGGTCACTCTTCCATGTCACATACATCTTGGTGGAGCGCTCAAAATGATAAGAGTTGAATAACATGCACTCATCACCAAAGATACAAGTGATTGATCATACACAAATAATCATAGAGATAGAGATGCAAGCACACATTAAGCATAGTATGATCAAACACATGATCACATAAGTATCTCATGAGCATAACACAAATAGTAGCATAGGAATCAAACAACCAAATAATCAAAGTAGCAAGAGTGGCAAATGAAACCAACAAAAGAGCAAGACACACTCTCTCTCGAAGCCTATGATCTATACATTTTCTCCCCCTTTGGCAACAAGTTACCTAAAAGTTTGAAAACATATAGTGCTATATGGTACTCTAGGCACGATCTCCGGGAGCTCCTGAAGAGGTCTTTTGGCTTGTCACTCCGGTGTGCGTAGACTGCGTGGAGAGGAGGGCATCTGCAAATGCTTCGGCAGAAGTCTGTGGAGCTGGAGGGGTTGACACTGGAGGTACAACCGTGGCAGTTGCTGTAGGTGTTGAAGTGGTAGTCCTGGAGTCTCTGACAACTGGAACAGCTGATGACCTTTGTGCCCTTGGCACTCTTTGAAAAGTATCTGTAGTTGGTCTATCTTACCTGTCCTCAGCATCCTCTTGGAGCTTCTCCACAATTGTTTGTATCTCAGTGACCTTCACATCTAGGTCATGGAATTTTGTCTCAATGATCCTCTCGAGACTTTCCTGGTCTTGAGTCAGGGTGGCCAAGCCCTTCTCAATTCTCACGGTGGCCTCAAGCAGATAACTGAGTTGATCTTGCTTGGTCTTGAGATTTGCAACTGAAGCATCTGGGGCACTTGCTGCTTTTGCAGCCTTTGCCTTCTCTATCTTCTCCTGGGCTTCTGCACAAGTAGGATGGGATGCATCCATGACAACCTCATTGTCCTCAAAATCTGGCCTTAGGGGTAGATGCTCACTGTCTAGTAGATATGTCCCGGTTCCCATCTTGGAATTGATCAAAGTCTGAATGTGAGGGGCATATCCACAAGATCTCTTCTGATTTGCAGTTGTTCTCTTCACAGTTTCTACAATCAAACTCATAACCTTGAACTTCTGAGGAACATCAAATAAGTGAAGCAGGTTGATGGAGTGACCACGAATCATCCTATGATCTCCTGACTTGGGCAATAGAGTGTGCCTCAATATAGTGTTCATTATGGTCAAGCCGAAGAGCAGATAGTAGATAGATCCAAGCTTGTGAGTCTCCAAGGCTTTGTCAGGAATTGGCTTGTACATGTTAGCCATGGAATTGTGATCCTTTCTACGCTTAGCATACACATCAATGTCATTCTCTTCTTCCTCTGGGGCATTGATCAGCTTGGCCCATTCTGAGATAGTAGATTGATATCCTATTCCTTCAGTCATCCAGACTATCTTTCCATCAGGGTAGAAGTGAGCAGTGGAGTAGAATTGCATTATCATCTCATCATTCCACTTTGTCAACTTCCGACCAACAAAAGTGTCAACACCATTCAATCTGAAGCTCTTGTGCACACCTGGAAAATAATCTTCATTGTCATCAATGTATTTCCAGTCAACCCATTTCATATCACAAACAATGGGCTTCTTGTCCAATAGGACAGTCTCATAGAAATCCTGCTGTTCCTTGGTGTGAAAGTGATAGTCCACAGCAGTTCTTCTCCTAGTGGCATAGGAATCTGTGTGTCTCCATAGTCTCAGACTAGCATCCTTTCTCACTTTCATGTTCTCTGCCACAGGATGATCATCACTATGATCTGGAATCTTGGGCATTGGCTTTCTGAGCACTTGTGGCTCTTCTTCTTGAGCTTCAGGCATTGGGGCCTTGTTCTTTTCAGCAGCAGAAATATTTCTTGTTGATCTCTTTGTTGTTGTTGTCTTGGGAGCTTGAGCTTGATCCGAAGGCTTGGGGGCAGACTTGGGCTTAGATGGAGCAGCCCCAGTCCTTATGGCATCCCCCATAAGCTTCTGAGTCTTGGCAGGAGGTGCAATAGGCTCTTCCTCCTCGTCTTCTTCTTCATCAGAATCTCTCATCATAGAAGGTTTACCAATGACTCTGGCAATAGTCTTTCTGACCCTTTCCTTCCTCTTCTTTCCACCTGCAGCCTCTTCCTCTCTTGGTTCAAGAGTAAATTCCATGGTTTCTTGAGTTGAGGCTTTGGCTTTTGACATTGGAGCTCTTTTGGCAGGAGCTTTCTTTTGCATTCCAGGCTTTGTGGCAGCAGCAGCAGTAGCATACTCTTTCTTGAGCACCTTCTTCTTGGAGGTCACTTCCTCCTCAACAACAAAATCTTCATCCTCAAAATTAGATGTTCTTTTCTTCCTTTGAATAGTAGCTGCCTTAGGCAAATTGCTGGGAGTGCTTCTGCTTCCATCATCATAGCTGCTAGAGGGACTAGTGCCCTCATTGAGGTTGAGCTGCTCTTCAGACTTGTTTTGACTATCACTGCCCTCTGACATTGCTGAAACTGACCCTGTGAATAGTTGGGTGTAGATAGAGTAGATGAGCATCACAAAGTACAGCTTATTTTTGCAAAAATTGAGTCAAAAACCTAACTTTAGTTTTCTGCAGAAAGCATTTCGGAGCTACCGATTTGACAAACTCGGTGACACCAAAGCACTAACAGAGTCTAAACACATAGTTCCGGTCAGACCGAAATGTAGTTCGGTGAATCCGAGATGCTAGGGTTTCACAGAGAAAGTGATTTCGGTCGCACCGATCAGTACACTTCAGTCAGACCGAGTTGTACTTGTGTAATGGCCAGGGCCAATCGGTGTGACCGAGATCCTCAGATCGGTCGGTCCGAGATGGGTTTGACGGAAAGCTAACCCTAAGTTTTTGCATCAAATCTATTCTAAGGAATTGTTTGGTGGATAGATAGATCTCATACATGGGAAGAACATAGGCATTATTCTTTGTGCAAGAATCGGAGTAATGGAAAGCACAAAGGGTCAAATCTGTACCCTAACTTGGCGACGGACTTGCTACGGCGACAATGGCAGTGAGGATTCCGTTGACGGCGGCGGAGACAAGCGGCAGAAGTTCACTGGCGACAACGGCGATGATCCGGAGACCAAAGGGGTGGCAGTGCTGGGAGGCGTGGTCGAGTGGTTTGAAGGAGTTTCTAAAATTTGAACCCGCGGTATATATACCCAGATGTTGTCGGTGTGACCGAGTGGAATGACTCGGTGGCACCGAGATGCAAAACTGCTAGTAGTTGCTGCAACTTGGTGTGACCGTATTGTTCTAATCAGTTGCACCGAGATAAAAACCTAGATCAACTTAATGATTTCAGTGAGACCGAGTAGGAGTGAGTTGGTCTGACCAAAAGGCATTAAGAGGTTTTGGAAGTTAAGCCCTTGACGGATCGGTAGCTCTGAGTGCTCCTCACTCGGAGGGTCCAAATTTGACTTGTTCAAACTTTATGATGTAGCATGAATAGAGTTTGAGACGAGAAAAAGCATAGATAGCTAGAGGAAGTACTTAGGCATTCTTGTCCATCCATTTGGCAAAAGGAAAAACCAAACAATCAAAGCAACAAATGGATGTTCTCGAATGGAGAAAATTATGCAATCAACACGCTCACACAATAAGATAGCAAATAAAACATGTGGCAAAGCATGCACATACACTCTAGCATCTATCAAGCAATTGGTGATGACTAGGTCATCTATATATGAGTATATTGACATAGGAGTCAAATGAGAACATTTGATCATAGGTCCTACTCATCGTTTAAGCACAAGTGGGGTTACCAATTTTTCATAAAGCATTGTTGTGTTCACATCATTAGAGTTGCTTTAGCTCAATTTTCTTAGAGCAAAGCTCCCCCTAGATGTGATATCACCCCTTAGAGGGATGAACTAACCTTGGGTTTTGTCGATGATGACTTCATGTAGGTGTTGAAGATGTGGATGCTCAATGTTGATGTAGATCATTTGGAGCAATCCATTGGAGTGAGTTGCACTTTCAATACGTACATGGGTTAGTCCCACAAGGAACATACAAGAGTATCCATAGACATAGAGTGAAACACACATATGATGATGTCCATGAAAGCATTAGGTTACCTTGTCCCTTGTCTTACCGACAAGAGGGTTTGTGACTCCTTGAACTAGTGCAAGATATGGAAATTGCTTGCACTTGCCCTTGCCAAAATGAATATGAGTGAAGTATGTTGGTGGAGTCACCCTCAAGAACTCTCTAGTTCTTCTTCTTTGGGATCCACATCAACTTGATGGGAATCCTTGGAGTTGTAGTCATACTTGATGAAGTAGAACTTGATGTAGTCTTGGGAACCCACTTGACCATGGCCTTAGGAGTTTCTTCAAATGAATCAATCTCCTCTTGAAGCTTGTCCTTGCCTTTTAGCTTGTGGTCTTGTGGAGGAAGATCATCTTGAGCTTGTGTTCCCTCAAAAGAAGTGGGATCATACTTCTCTTGTTGAGGAACAAACTTCATCTTGGGGTATTGATCTTCTTCCCACTCAACTCCATTGGCATTGAACTTTTGTTCAAAACCAACACCTTGATTCTTTCGGTGCCTTCCTTGCTTGCGCATAATCTCCTCAAATTGCTTACTTCCGGTAAGGCTCTTGTAAACACCTTTCCCTATAATTCCCATCAATAAGCTATTTTCTTGCCTAGGTGTAACTTGGCTAAGAGAATCATTAGTGGAATCAAGAGAACTACTAGAAGCAACAATATTGGATTTAACATGATTATTGTTATACTAGAAGAAGAATCTTTCTTGCTCTTGTTGCTACATTTTACTTGTGGCTTATAAGTATACAGAAGTAAATGCTTGGCAATGTAAGAAGAACACCATTGATAGCTTTTAGGAACCCATGCTCTTGCTCTAAATTTAGCTTCTCGAAGCGTAGCTTCTCTGAGTCCTTAGGAGCTCTCTATGATCCTCTAGAGTTGTTTCATGAGCTAACTTAAGAGTGTTTAGTTCTTTAGTTAGACGCTCAATCTCCTTCTTATCATTGTCATTCGTTTCATCTTGATTAGCATGACTAATAGTAATTTCATCATAGTTTTCATCACTAGTGTTGTCAACAAGTAAATCATCATCACCTAGCAAATCATCTTCATCACTATTGAAATCAACATACTCGTGGTGTGATACCTTAGGGCCTTTAGCCATGAAGCATCTCCAATTACTTCATTTGGTGAGTCAAATATGTCGTAGGAGTTGGATGACACAAGTGTAAGACCGGCAACACCTTCATCTTGAGTATAGTCGGAGTCAGAGTGATAACTTCTCACGGAGTAGTTGTCGGAGTCGGAACCGGATACCCATTCACCAACGTGAGCTTGATGTCTTCGTCTTGTGTAGCTCTTTGATGACTTGTCCTTCCTTTCCGAATCCTTGCTTCTACGAGAGGGTCTTTGTTCATAACGATCATCTCTGCTCCTTCTTTCTCTTGGTGGTGATTCATCTCTTTTAGTTCTCCTCGTAGGTGAATCTTCTCTTTTCTTGCAGGGAGCCATACACTCATTGGAGTAGTGTCCGGGTCTTCCACAATTATAGCAATTACGATCACGACTAGAAGATCTTTTGTCATTGTAGGATCTTGACTTGGAACTTCTCTCTTTGCTTCTATTCTTGTAGAATTTGTTGAAGTTCTTCACCATTAAGCTAAATTCTTCATTGAAGACTTGTTTCTCACTTGATGTTGTAGAAGCATCACATGAAGCTTTGTAAGCACCACTTGAATTGTTGTGGAGCTCTTCCTTATCCTTGAAGTACATCTCATGAGCAACAATTCTACCAATGACTTCTGTTGGCTTGAGATCTTTGTAATTGGGCATCATTTGGATCAATGTGCACATGGTATCATATTTTCCATCCAAGGCTCTTAGGATCTTCTTGATGATGAATTTTCTGGTCATCTCTTCGCTTCCTAAGCCGGCAGTCTCATTTGTGATGAGAGCAAGCCTAGAGTACATCTCAGCGACTCCTTCACCATCCTTCATTTTGAACTTGTCAAGTTGACTTTGAAGCACATCCAATTTGGATTCCTTGACGGACTCGGTACCTTCGTGCATATCAATCAAAGTATCCCAAATTTCCTTTGCATTCTCAAGGCGGCTGATTTTCTTGAATTCTTCGGAGCACAATCCGTTGAAGAGAATATCGAAAGCTTGAGCATTGTATTGCAACATCTTCATTTCTTCCGCGGACGCTTCACGATCCGGTTCTCTTCCATCCTCGAAGAAATCACCTTGCAAGCCAATGCGCACAATAGCCCAAATGGCGGGGTTATGACCAAGAATATGCATTTTCATCTTATGCTTCCAACTAGCAAAATTAGTACCATCAAAGTAAGGACCTCTACGGTGATAATTTCCCTCGCTAGACGCCATACTCTCCTAGGTTGTGAAACCAAGGCTATGATCACCAAAGCTATGGAAATCAAGGCAAATGGAGACCAAAGCTCTGATACCACTTGTAGGATCGAAAGTAGGTCTAGAGGGGGGTGATTAGACTACTTGACCAAATAAAAATCTAGCATTTTCCCAATTTTAGTTGTTGGCAGATTTTAGCAACTAGTACAAGTCAAGCAATCAACCTACACATGCAACTCTAAGAGTGTAGCAGCAGAAAGTAAAACATTGCATATGAAGGTAAAGGGAAGGGTTTGGAGAAGGCAAACGCAATGTAGACACGGAGATTTTTGGCGTGGTTCCAATAGGTGGTGCTATCGTACATCCACGTTGATGGAGACTTCAACCCATGAAGGGTAACGGTTGCGCGAGTCCACGGAGGGCTCCACCCACGAAGGGTCCACGAAGAAGCAACCTTGTCTATCCCACCATGGCCATCGCCCACGAAGGACTTGCCTCACTCGGGTATATCTTCACAAAGTAGGCGATCTCCTTGCCCTTACAAACTTCTTGGTTCAACTCCACAATCTTGTCGGAGGCTCCCAAGCGACACCTAACCAATCTAGGAGACACCACTCTCCAAAAGGTAATAAATGGTGTGTTGTTGATGAACTCCTTGCTCTTGTGCTTCAAATGATAGTCTCCCCAACACTCAACTCTCTCTCACAGATTTGGCTATGGTGGAAAGATGATTTGAGTGGAAATCAACTTGGGGAAGGCTAGAGATCAAGATTCTTGTGGTAGGATTGGAATATCTTGGTCTCAACACATGTGTAGGTGGTTCTCTCTCAGAAAATGAGTAGTGGAAGTGTAAGCACATTCTGATGGCTCTCTCACAAATGGAGATGGGGGTGGAGGGGTATATATAGCCTCCACACAAAATCCAACCGTTACACACATTTGACCCAACTCAGTCAGACCGAATAGAAGAACTCGGTGAGACCGATTCAGTTCAAAATGTGAACGTTAGGAATCTCGGTGGGACCAACTGGAATAACTCGGTGGGACCGATGTGCTAGGGCTAGGGCAAAACCTCATCTCGGTGTAGCCGATTGCGTGAACTCGGTGAGACCAATTTCAGCAAAGAGCAAACAGAGAGTTGGTCAAGCAAACTCGGTGGGACCGATTGCTCATTTCGGTGAGACCGAAATGTTACAAAGGGAAACAGAGAGTTTGCAGGGCCATCTCAGTGAGACCGAAATCCGTATCGGTGTGACCGAACTGTTAGGGTTTCTGGCAGTGGCTATGTCAACTGAACTCGGTGGCGCCGGATGGGATATTTTGGTGGGGCCGAGTTTGACTTTGAGTTTTGGACATATGTGGAAATGAGAAAGTGGCTGAGGGATTTGGAGCAATATCACTAAGCACTTTGAGCAAGTAGACCATTAAGCAACACCTCATCCCCTTTTAATAGTATTGGCTTTTCTTATGGACTCAATGTGATCTTGGATCACTAAAATATAAATGAAGAGTCTTGAGCTTTTGCCAATCTTTGTCCTTAGCATTTTGAGGGGTCCACATCTCTAGTCCATGCCATGCCAATCATTGAACTTTCTGAAATACTTAATTTGAATGGATATTAGTTCAATGAGCTATATGTTGTTATGAATTACCAAAACCACCGGGGATATTTGCACTTTCACATAAATAAGCTTAAGTAGCACCTAGGTTTTCAACAAAGATTATAACTAACCATGTCAACAATAACTCTTAGAAATTATATTAACTCATATCAATGGCATAAGCAACTAGCGAGCAATAATAAAATATCTCAAATGACAACACTTTGTCAAAACAATTGTGATATAATATGACAACAGTGGTATCTCGCTAGACCTTTCTGAGACCGCAAAACATAAATGCAGAGCACCTCCAAAGTTCAAGCAGTGACTAAACATTGTAATTCATGGTAGAAAAGATCCAGTCATGATGCAGCCAACATTAGCTATACACAATGCATGAGGATGACAATAGTGCTCTCAGATCTGGCGCTTATTTGAGAAGGTGATGACACAACATAAAATTAAATAGATAGTCCCTTCGCAGAGGGAAGCAGTGATTTGAAGCGGTGCCAGAGCTCATATTTTAAAAACAAAGATAAATGAAAATTTGAGAAATGCACCCTTCCTGTTCATGTCACGACCAAAAGTTATCAATATCTTCCATGCTAAACACATTAGTGGCGGTTCCCAAGCAATAAAAGTAAAGGTTTACTCCCCCTCCACCAACAAACACACTCCACGACTAGCCGAATCCACGGGTACCGTCCATACCAACATCATTCCTGGGGAGTTTTGTTTAATTATTTGCAATTTTTTATTTCGGGACTGGGAATCCCTATTACCGCCCCTCTCGTGCAAGGACGAGTGAATAAACACTCATCATGAGAATAACCCGCTTAGCATGGAAGATACTGACTACCCCTGTCACTCTATGAACAATCCAAGCACACAAAATGGATGTTTATTTGAAGTTGTTTAGAGGTGGTACACGCAAATTTACTTAGAACAGCAGGGTAATACCGCATATAGGTAGACATGGTGGACTCATCTGGGATAACTTGGGTTTTAGGATTTTTGATGCACAAGCAGTGTTCCCGCTTAGTACAGGCGAAGGCTAGCAAATAGGTTGAGAAGCGGCCAGCTAGAGAGCGAAAACGGTCGTGAACATACGTTATGCATAAGTAACATTGGATACTAGCATGAGTAGGATATGAACACCATGAACATAAATACCATAGAGGCTATGTTGGTTTTGATTCAACTACATGCATGAACATGTGTCAAGTCAAGCCACTCGAAACATTCAGAGGATGATACCATATCATCATACCACATCACAATCATTTTACTGCATGTTGAAATCCAAGATAAATCATTATCCACTACTAGCTACTTAAGCATGGCATGAGAAACTATAATCTCTAAATGTCATTGCAAACATGTTTGATCATAATATGATGAATCATGGATACTAGGTTAAACATATTTACAAAAACATAACAAGTTGAGTTCATACCCGTTTCTCTCTGCCACAGCCAGTTCATCAAATATCGTCATTATTGCCTTTCACTTGAATGACCGAATGATATGAAAATAATAATAGTGCAAGAGTGCCAAGGACTAAGCTGGAATCTGCAAATATTTTATTCAAAAAGGCAAAGACAAGGTAATAAGGGCTCTTTGTTAGATCAATATCAATGCATATGAGAGCCACTCGACATTTTCATCGTGGTCTTCTCCTTGGTATGACTCAATAAACGGAAAAGAATTTCAGAAACACACTGAAATATTTTTGGAGTTTTTAGTTTTTCTTGAAGAAAGAAAATTGTTGACACACGAACACGTCACGTGTACCCTCGACGCCGGGGGTGATGCACCGCAGCACACGTCGAAGGGGACCCGACCAACAGCGCGATACACAAGACAGTCGGCGGGCGCTTTTGCAGACCTGAAACCCCACACACCCGGGAGGGACCCCGTCAGGGAGTGCGGCAGCTATGGGCTGCCCTAGGTCGATTTGCTCGCCCCTAGAGCCTCGGGATTCATAGCTCTCAAACACGAAGAACAGCAAAGAACGAGAGAGAAAAACAGTGGAGAGGTAAAACGTAGATGAAAAAGTAGTATATTGATTTGTTCGATTGTGTGTTGTTCAATCGGCCGTCACACCCAACATATATAAGAGGTGGCTGGACTTCCCATAGAAGCAAAGGATTCATCTAGGCTTTCCTTACATGAAAAATTATATTAATTCATGTCCTAGAGTCCTAGTTTCAGTCCAACTCGGATTAAGTCTGAATCTGGCCCAAACTTCTGTCTTGATCCTTGCACGGGCCGTCGAGCTTACATATGACCTCTGATCAAGATGTCCCAAATATCAAATTTGTGCATCTCAACGAGACAAACAACTCTTGTGTTGATCACTTTTCCAAACAAGGCCATCTTGAATACTCTACGAAGCCATCTTTAACCTCCAGTCAGACTCGGTCTTGCAGCTAACTGTACTGTCCGAGTCTCGTAGTGAATTTGCAGGCCGTATACTATCTCAGATGATGACAACTCCAAAATCAAAGTTTACCATTTTGACGATACACACAACTTCTGTGTTGAACACTTTTCCATCTGAGGTCATCTAGATAAACTTTTGTGCACATCTTCAGCTTCTGGTCGGAGCACTCGGATCTGAATCTCTCCACTCGGATATTAGAGTCTTTCACTCGGATCGCCCAACTGGACTTTTTCACTCAGACAACAACTTTCACTAGGATGGCAAAAATTTCACTTGGAAGACCATCTTTCACTTGGATTACTATATTTTCACTCAGATGGCAATCTCTTACTCGATCGGCAAGCTTTCATTCTGATGATATCACTCGGATGACTATATTTTCACTCGGATGGCAATCTCTTACTCGATCGGCAAGCTTTCATTCTGATGATAAGATTTTCTCTCGGATGACTATATTTTCACTCGGACTGCAATCTTTTACTCGATCGGTAAGTTTCCACTCGGATGATAAGCTTTTCACTCGGATGACTATATTTTCACTCGGACTATAATCTTTTACTCGATCGGTAAGTTTCCACTCAGATTATAATTTTGGTCCATAAGATAAGGTCGAATGACGATAACCGAAACATCAAAGTTGTTCCACTCGGCGACATGAAACTTTTCATGCTGAAAACCCTTTCACTCGAGGTCATCTTATTTGCTTTTTATGTCGTGCCAAAATCTGATGTCAACACATGCCCCCCTATTTTTCGGCAAAGCTTGCATGCCGAAAAATAATATGCACGGTGTTTGTTCTAAGGACGATGTCAACACTCCATCGGCCATTTATATCTCTTAGGGCGATAATTATGTATCGGCCATGTTTGTGCTAAGGGCGATAATCGTATATCGGCCATTGCCTACTTAGGCTTCTTGCCACACACTCGGGTGGTATTTCTTCGAGTACTTGCCATTGAGAGCTCGAGGTAATAATGTCCCTTGTATGGATTCCACCAAATAAGAGTTTCCGGGAACTACTCTTGTAATCCTAAAAGGACCTTCCCAACTTGGAGACCACTTCCCAATTTTTCTATCTCTTGAACCAATCGGCAGAATCACTTTCCAGACGAGATCGCCAACTTGAAAATTCTTCAATTTAACTTTCTTATTGTAAGCTCTTGCCACCCTCAACTTGTCTCTCTCTATGGCCTTTAAAGCAGCCAAACGCTTATCGGCAACCTCATCAATATTGTCCATCATCAAGTTATAAAAGTCTATTGCCAATAAATCATTCTGTTTGGCTATTCTCAAAGCATTCAAATTTACTTCTACTGGTAAAACAGCCTCTTGACCATGTACTAGCTCATGTGGAGTCACCTTTGTAGCACCATGCCTTGAAATTCTATGTGCCCACAAAGCTTTAGACAATAACTCATGCCATCTCCTCGGATTATCCTCAATCTTCTTCTTGATGAGCTTGATCAAAATTTTATTGCTAGACTTAGCTTGTCTATTAGCTTGGGCATAATATGGGGAGGAATTGAGCATCTTTATGTTGTAAGATTCGGCAAATTCTCTAACTTGATGTGACATGAAAGATGAACATTGATCTGTAGTTAATGTTTGAGGAATGCCGAATCTATGAATAATGTGCTCGGTTATGAATTGAATTACCTCCGTATGTGTCATGTTTTTGAGAGGTACTGCCTCAGACCATTTAGTGAAATAATCGGTTGCCACCAACACGAACCGATGCCCCTTTGAGGAAGACGGGTGAATTTCTCCAATAAAGTCTAAACCCCATCCTCTGAAAGGCCATGGCTTGACAATAGGATGTAACATAGTAGCAGGAGCGAATTGAATATCACCAAATTTTTGACAAGCTTCACACCCTTTATAATATCTGAAGCAATATTAATCATAGTCGGCCAATAAAACCCAGCACGTCGTAGTAACCATTTCATCTTGGGAGTCGAATGATGAGTGCCACAAATGCCTTCATGTACCTCTCCCATAGCAACTCTTGCTTGGTCCTCGTTCAAGCACTTTAAAAGAACATCATTGACTGTTCGGCGATAAAGACCATCATCTCTCATTGTATACTTGAAAGCCATACGCTGAACAGCCCTGTCCACCCTTTCACTCAGATTGCACAAGTAAGCAACAATTGGCTTCCTCCAGTCAGGGTTGTCACCTGCACTAGATTTTTTGTTAATGGCCGAATCAGTGGGGTCTGGTTCGGCCTCTATATTGGCAAGGGTAGACATCGGCCTTTGAGAAATATGAAACATGCCATGATCAACATGATAGCCGGATGCTTGTTGTGCCAACTCATTTGCTCTCCAATTGTCATGCCTAGATATATGAGCAATGCTAAAACAATCCAATGTAGAAATTATATCTATACATTTATCAATATAAACATTAAGTGATTCGTCCAAACACTGAAAAACTTTGGATATCTGTTGTACTACTAGTAACGAATCACCATAAGCTTCAATATGTGTAACACCTATAGCAAGCAACATCTCTAGGTCGAATAACAATGCTTCATATTCGGCTTGATTGTTTGTGCAAAAATATTCTAAGCGGCATGAAGCTTCGAAAACAGCACCATGAGGAGATATATAAACAATAGCAACACCTTGGCCATTGCTACAAACTGAACCATCAAAATATAATCTCCAAGGTACTAATGAAACAAGGTTTATATCAACATCATGCTTGTCATCAATCCGATGTTCAACAATAAAAGTAGAAACGATTTGGCCTTTCATGGACTTTAGAGATTCATAGGCCAAATCATATTCAATTAAAGCATAAGCCCACTTGCCAATTCTACCACTACGAATTGGTCTATGCAACATGTACTTAATGACATCGGTCTGACAAGCCACTATGCAAGCACTCGTTACTAGGTAATGTTGCAAGCATAATATAAGCATAGACATAACTTTTCAATAAATGTATACCTTGTCTCGGCGTCCAATAAGCACCTGGTCAAATATGTAATAGCATGCTCTTTTCCTTCGGTTTCTTGAGTCAAAACAGCACCAATAACACCTTCCTCTGCTGCAATGTAAAGCTTGACAGGCTCCCTATGCTTGGGTGCTTTCATCACCGGAGGAGTGCACAAATAATTCTTGATCATATCAAACGCTTCTTGTTGTTTTGCTCCCCAAGTAAATTCAATATCATTCTTTAACCGAAGGATAGGAGTAAACGCATCAACTTTCCCTGACAGATTAGCTATGAACCTTCTCAAATAATTGACCTTGCCAAGGAACTTTTGCATATCTCTCTTACATGTTGGAGCCTCCACTTTCTGTATGGCCTCTATCTTTTTGGGATCAATCTCTATGCCATCTTCATGAATAATGAAACCCAAAAACTTGCCAGTCGACACACCGAATGCACACTTCAAAGGTTCATCTTGAGTCCATACTTTTTCATTCTTTCAAAAGCTAAATGCAAATCGGCCAAGTGAGATTCAAAAGCGTCTGATTTGACAACAATATCATCAATATAGACTTCAAGTATGATGCCGAGTAAATCATGAAAAATCAAATTCATAGCCCTTTGATATGTGGCTCCAGCATTTTTTAATCTGAATGTCATCACTGTCCACTTGAATAAACCAAGGAAACCAGGTCATCAAAAAGCCGTTTTGGACATGTCCTCTTCGGCCATAAAAATTTGGTTATACCCGGCATTACCATCGAGAAAGCTAATAACCTTATGTCCAGAGGCATCATTAATAAGCATATCAGCTATTGGCATAGGATACTCATCTTTGGGTGTAGCCCTATTCTAATCTCTGAAATAAATGCACACCCTCAACTTGCCGGATCCTTTCTTGTCCACTGGGACAATGTTAGAAATCCACTCGGCATACCTGCAGGGTCTAATAAAATTAGCTTTAAGCAAGCGACCGATCTCTTCCTTGATCCGGTCATATGTTTCTGGATTAAATTTGCTGGCCGATTGTTTGTAAGGCCTAAAACCGGCTTTTATAGGTAACCGATGCTCCACTAGCTCTCGGCTTAAACCTGGCATCTCATGATATTCCCATGCAAAACAACAAACATATTCTTTCAATAGCTTGATTAACTTAATTTTACAATCAGCATTCAAATTTTTGTTTACAAACGTCGGCCGAGTGACTAAACCATCTCCAATATCTATCTCTTCTAATGGATCGGCCGATGTAAAACCTTTTCCAAGTTTATCCATGTCATCCAACTCCTCTATGGACTCATACATATCATTCTCGCTGGACCGATATTTTACAAGACGTTTTTGTAACCACTCGGAATTAGAAGCCATTTAAATATATCATACCTTGGAGCCGATTCTACTTAGTCGGCTTTAAAGAGACGGGCATGAAACCATTCTTGGTTGCACTGAGAAAATCAAACTCTGACAAGTCACGTCCCGTCAAGCAAGTAGCATTGGGATGTTGCCAATCCACTGATGCATCGGCCAGAGCAACACAGGCCCAGTTATCCGCATGAATGACTTCCACTTCATCATCAACCCACTGGATCAAAAATTGGTGCATAGTGGATGGCACGCACCGGTTTGCATGAACCCAATCGCAGCCTACTATGACGTTGTAGTTACCTTGCACCTCGGCGACAAAGAACACAGTATCCAAAGTTTTGCTTCCGACTGTAAGTTCCACATGCATCACACCTTTGGCTTCAGTTTTCTCTTTGCCTTCAAATCCATTAAGCACCATATTCGTCTTTATCAACTCTTCATCGGGCAAACCCAATTTCTTGAAGACCGAATAGGGCATAAGATTTACCACAGCACCACCATCAACAAGCATCCGAGTGAGCGGCGATCCATTGATATGACCTCTGAGATACAATGGTTTCAGATGCGTTACTGGGTCTTTTGGCTTCTCAAATATTGCGTTTTTAGGGCCAAAATCTAGCTGAGCTACCTCCCCTTCCTCATCTATAGCACGAAACTCAGCAGGTAAGTAATGCACCATATTGATATTCATACCTTCATGAACCGGCGTAGACTCATAGTCCAACATATCATCGTCTTCCTGAAGTGTATCCACTGATTCTGAAATCTATCTGAGTGAAGAGGAAGCAACAGGTAACATAGACATTGCAATGATTGCATTGTCCTCTTTTGGTGTAGGCGCTACTGTGATAGATGTAGAAGCCACTGCATCTCGTATTTGTTTAGGCCTCCACACTTGTTTTGTAGGTACCATGGGCCGAGTGTCATTGAATAACTTGTCCCTTTGCTTCTCGGCCTCTAGCTCTGCCATCTCTTGACTCCTTAACCTCTACAGTTTCCTCTTCTGTATTTTTGTTAGCCCTGGAGGACACCACTTTGGCTAAGTGTATTTAGGATCTCTCAGCTTCACTTGGCTGGTGCTTGCATCATGGTCATTAGCCAAGTGCTTTGGCGCGATAGCAAGTATCGGTCAGTCGGGTTGTTATGAACAATCGGCTGCTGTATGGGGAATGTTTTGGTTCCCAAGATAAGTAAGTTGGTATTGATTTTTTTTCCTTTCCTTTTCCTGACTCGACTGTTGCAACGCTTGTTGACTTAACACGCCATTCTTTTTGACTTTCCAGATGCATGAAATTTCTACTCGGACGCACCTTTTTACTCGGATGGAATCCACTCGGATGGAACTCACTCGGATGGAATCCACTTGGATGGAATTCACTCGGATGGAATCTACCCAGCCTCATTTTTTTACTCAGATGGCTTCCACCTGGGTGCATTCTTACACTTGGGTAGTTTCCACTCAGTCGCATATTTTGACCAACCAACTGATAGTCACCAATGTTCAGCCGACCCTTATACGAGTAGTCAAGTCGATCCCAAACAGATTGCCTCTGCTCTTCTGGAAACGGCACCCTTAGTCCACTCGGTTTCATATACCGACTGAACATATCAGCTGATGGTGACCTTGGTCGCTTGAAGTCTAATGGCCGGTTAGAGCTGGAACCAGCCGACTGATTAGCATACTTGGACAGCAACATATCAGAAGTTGGCTTGATCCGCTTATGTTGTACTTTAGCTTTGTTCATCTTCCACTTGCCAACTTCAAGACTCTTGGGCTTAACAAATTTAACTTGAGTGTCTTGCTGCACATGTGCTTGCCCCCCCGAGTGTAGGATTCTTGATGGTGATTTTGATCACTTCCTTGCCATCGGGTTGCTTATCAAGCACAACTTGTCTCCCCAAGACCTTGTCGCCCTCCTTGTCTTTCCTGGGCTCACCAATAATGACATTAGCTTTATTAGCAGATTCGGCTACCTCTGGCCGAATGAGTAGCTTCTTCCCCTCCAAATCCATGGTATTCATTGGAAAGGGCTGTTTATCAACTTGCATCTCAGAAAAGTTCAATCGTCCGTCATTAATGGCCGATTGTATATGTCATCGAAAAACATTGCAATCATTAGTAGCATGAGAAAAAGAATTATGATACTTGCAATAAGCGTGCCATTTCAGCTCTTCAAACAGTGGTAAAGTATGAGATATTCTAATAATTTTAGCTTGCAGCAAAGCATCAAATATTTTGTCACACTTGGCAATGTTAAAAGTAAACTTCATCTCTTCATCACGATTCTTATGAATCGGCTTCAGATCATTGCAAGTAAAGGGTTTGGCCTTAGATGGGCAAACAAATTCAGTAGCATAAATATCACCCTCATCGTCCGAGTGATCACTATCATATTCAACCATATTCACCTTTGGACGGTCGGCTTTATATCTATATAGTTCTTTGAGATCTTTGCTTTGACTTTCCTGAGCCAAAGCCCTTTGTATGACTTGGTTTATACTTAAGAACTCATAGCCTTCTATCTTTTCTCTAATGGGAGTTCTCAAACCAGTAAGCACGAGGTCTGTCAAGTCTCTCTCGGTTATCACCAAACTGTAACACCGGTTTTTTGTTTCTCTGAATCTCTTGACGTAATCGGAGACCGATTCATCATGCTTCTGTTTAACCGATGTTAGATGTGATAACTTGAGTTCATTGTCACCACTATAAAAGTTATCATGAAATTTCTGCTCTAGCTGCGACCAAACTCGAATGGAACCATGTGGTAAAGAAGAAAACCATGAAAATGAGGTACCAGTTAATGATAAAGGAAACAAACGCACTTTCAATTCGTTTAGCGGGCCTGCCTCACCTAATTGTGCTAAATATTGACTAACATGCTCCCATGTGGTTTTTGTGCCCTCTCCATTAAACTTAACAAAATCGGGAATCTTATATCCCGAAGGGCACTGGATGGCATCAAAGTACTCGGGGTACAGCTTTTGGTAAATCTGATTCCGAGGTAACTCAACTCCAAAATTCTCTCGAAGCATCTTAGCCATCTCCTCTCTAAAATTAGCTAGGGCATCGTCTGTAGTAGATGATGAAGCTTGTTGCAATGGCATAGGAGGAGTAGGACTACTAGCTGTAGGTAGGAACTATGGCATGTATGTCGAACCATAGTTCGTTAGTGGTCGAGTGGTTGTACCTGTAGGAAGGGTTTGGTTCGGCGTTGCCATCGAACCTGGCATGCTCATGATAGGATTAATAGGTGCAGCCACAATCTGATTTGTTTGGGTAGGATAATAAGTCATTGGCATGGGAGGCGCCGATGAAATATGTAAAGCCAGATTAGGGTTTTGCACACTAGCAGCTACACCACCATTACCACTAGATGATTGAGATATATTCTTCTGAGCATTAGTATTTTCTATGAAAGTTTGATAGACCAGATTGTTACCATCAGGAATACGACTCTCAATCTCAGCCCACTGCTCAGGAGAAAAGGTAGTACTCACAGAGGGTTTAATCTGCTCGGCTTGAAGAGGAGGGAACTTGATTTCTTCAATCGGAGTGATGTTGTCTTGGCGATCTTTCTTGAATTTTGCAAGGAACTCCTGCAAATCCTTCTCTTCACACGCCTTCTTGTACTCCTCGTAGATTTGGCGATGATCGGCCGATATCTCATCAAGACTGGGCTTAATGATGTTATCGACGACTACCTCAGATGGCTTGGGAAGATCGGACATGGTGGACGATGACGATTGATCATCAGTCCCCAGCGGAGTCGCCAAAAAGTGTGTTGACACACGAACACGTCACGTGTACCCTCGACACCGGGGGTGATGCACCACAGCTCACGTCGAAGGGGACCCGACCGACAGCGCGATACGCAAGACAGTGGGCGGGCACTTTTGCAAACCCGAAACCCAACACACCCGGGAGGGACCCCGTCAGGGAGTGCGGCGGCTATGGGCTGCCCTAGGTCAATTCGCTCGCCCCTAGATCCTCGGGATTCACAGCTCTAAAACACGAAGAACAGCGAAGAACGAGAGAGAGAAATAGTGGAGAGATAAAACGTAGATGAAAAAGTAGTATATTGATTTGTTCGATTGTGTGTTGTTCAATCGGCCTTCACCCCCAACATATATAAGAGGCGGCTGGACTTCCCGTACAAGCAAATGATTCATCTAGGCTTTCCTTACATGAAAAATTACATTAATTCACGTCCTAGAGTCCTAGTTTCAGTCCAACTCGGATTCAGTCTGAATCTGGCCCAAACTTCTGTCTTGCTCCTTGCACGGGCCGTCGAGCTTGCATATGACCTCTGACCAAGACGGCCCAAATATCAAATTTGTGTGTCTCAACGAGACGAACAACTCTCGTGTTGATCACTTTTCCAAACAAGGCCATCTTGAATACTCTACGAAGCCATCTTTAACCTCCAGTCGGACTCGGTCTTGCAGCTCACTGTACTGTCCGAGTCTCGTAGTGAATTTGCAGGCCGTATACTATCTCAGATGATGACAACTTCAAAACCATAGTTTACCATTTTGACGATACGCACAACTTCTATGTTGAACACTTTTCCATCTGAGGTCATCTAGATAACCTTTCGGGCACATCTTCAGCTTCTGGTTGGAGCACTCGGATCTGAATCTCTCCACTCGGATATTAGAGTCTTTCACTCGGATCGCCCGAATGGAATTTTTCACTCAGACAGCAACTTTCACTAGGATGGCAAAATTTTCACTTGGAAGACCATCTTTCACTTGGATTACTATATTTTCACTCGGATGGCAATCTCTTACTCGATCGGCACGCTTTCATTCTGATGATAAGATTTTCATTTGGATGACTATATTTTCACTCGGATGGCAATCTCTTACTCGATCGGCAAGCTTTCATTCTGATGATAAGATTTTCACTCGGATGACTATATTTTCACTCAGACTGCAATCTTTTACTCGATCGGTAAGTTTCCACTCGGATGATAAGCTTTTCACTCAGATGACTATATTTTCACTCGGACTGCAATCTTTTACACGATCGGTAAGTTTCCACTCGGATTATAATTTTGGTCCCTAAGATAAGGTCGGATGACGATAACCGAAACATCAAAGTTGTTCCACTCGGTGACGTGAAACTTTTCATGCTTAAAACCCTTGCACTCGAGGTCATCTTATTTGCTTTTTATGTCGTGCCAAAATCTGATGTCAACACAAATTACAGAGAAAAACAGAAACGAGAGAAACTATTTACACGGGTGAGCTCCCAACAAGCAAAAGAGAACAAGGAAATATTTTTGGGTTTTTTTTTATACTACAACTAGCTAAACTAGAAAGAAAAACCGAAAATAAGCCAGAAACATTTTTTT
Source organism: Thinopyrum elongatum (assembly GCA_011799875.1). Lineage (NCBI taxonomy): Eukaryota > Viridiplantae > Streptophyta > Magnoliopsida > Poales > Poaceae > Thinopyrum > Thinopyrum elongatum. The sequence continues at coordinate 468,016,529 of CM022297.1, forward strand.
GGATTTTTTTCAAAGTTTTTCAAACACACAAGAAGAAAGTGAGAAAATAAATCTAGCATGGATAATACAATGAAAAAGTGTGAACACCAACAACCGGAATGAAATGTGTGAACATGAATGTAATGTCGGTGGAAATACGTACTCCCCCAAGCTTAGGCTTTTGGCCTATCTTGGTAATCGCCATTCGTAGTAGCCATCAGGTCCCACATTGAAGTGCTGGGGTGCGGGCACCTGAGCATCCCACTCCTGAGGTTCCTCCTCTGCCCCTGCCTAGTCGTTCTGGTAGGCAATAATATCCTCAGGCATGATCCTGTATCCGCCCCTAGCAATAGAATCAAATAGAGCAGGTGCAGGCAATAGAATAATATCACAAGTTTCCGCACTGAAAACCAGGTTGTAAGGAATATTACGAATAGAATTATCAATATCAGTAAACTGGTGAGCCTCCATCGCCTGGTGATCTAAATAAACCTTGGGTAAACGATACTCATGTTGGCGGATCTGAACATTAAAGTGACTCACCAAACAAGTAGCATAATACCGCCATGAATTTCGCCCTTGGTTCTGTTAAGGTGTAGACGACATGCAATAATAGCCCCGAGGCTATAGGTGTTACCGCCGTAAAGTGCGAAGCGTAAAATGGTGAAGTCAGGAGCACTGAGTGCACCGATTTTCTCTCTAGCAATTAAAAAGTTAGCAATAAATAGAGCAAAATAATGCACAGCAGGAAACTGCAAACTAGTAGCAGTGACACTCGACACGCCTCTCTCATCTCCCACTGACAGAGTGCGATAAAAGTCCTCAAACTCTGCAGGCCTAGGCTCTCTTATTTCCCAGTCAAAAGGGATCAAGCATACATCGCAAAAATCAGTGAGTGGCATCTGACGGGTTTCAACATATAAATTAAACGGCACCTCAGGGGGGTTATTCCTAAGCAGAAAATGAAAGTTTTGCACAAAGGAATTTGTGAGGATATGGTATTGTTCACACTCAGTTGCGACGAAGTCGGTAAGCCCAGCATTAGCAGCAAATGGTGCGAACTCTTGACGGATCCCGGCTCCATCCATCAAGGGGTTGTGCGGCCATTCGCACGGCCGCACCTCCGCCCTTCTCCGAGTATGGAGGTCATTGTCAGATGATTCCACAATGACCCCCTTAGAGCCCTTCCTGGAGGCAAACTTCTTAAAGAAACTCATCTTATTCCTATGAACAAAATTCTAAAAATTTTAGTCCACAAAATTTTTGTCAACAAAACTTCACAAGAATGAAAGCAACTACTCATAAGGAGGCATAGGGGCTATATTGAGAATTCAAACTACTTAGAACTCTAAGAATTCAACATGCAAGCTCATCTACAGCAGGACCAAGAGTAGCTAATTATTCAAAATATAAACCACTAAAGCAAAAACTAATTGGAGCAATGGAGGAGTCACATACCGACTAGCAATCCCCCAAAACAGTTTCGCAAACGGAGCTTCGAGCAAAGAGATCGAAATCCGTGGGTTTGAGAGCAAGAACACGAGAGAGAGAGAGCAATGGTGATTTTTTCTGGAGGTAGGTGATGACATGGGCTAAGGAGATAAGTGAGGGGCCCATGTGGTGACCACAACCCACCAGGGCGCGCCTGGGGCTGCTGGCGCGCCCAGGTGGGTTGTGCCCACCTGGTGCACCCCCCCCCCCTCTGATGTTATTTGTACTAAAAATTCAAAAATATTCAGAAAAAATCGTATTAAATTTTCAGGCATTCTGAGAACTTTAATTTTTGGTTCATTTTTTTATTATATGGGAAATTCAGAAAATAGACAAAACATGGCATTTTATTTTATTTAACTAAAAAGAACAGAAAACAAAAGTTGGGAGCAGAAGGTTGTGCTTACTAAATTCATCAACTTCATACCTCTCAGAAATGATCCATTAATAAGGTTGATCAAGTCTTATTAACAACCAACTTCGATTAGCATGAAACCGAAGAACTTTCGTAAAACACTAAGTTACCTCAACGGGGATATGCATGTCCCCAACAATAAGCATTTCATATTTCTATTTGACAGCAGGTAACGGTAGTTGAAAACTTACAATAGTGAGTGTCGGAGATTTTTCAATAACATTAATACCATTCACTTGGAATTGTTTCTTCGGAAAGTGCACTGTATGCTAATTACCATTGATATGAAAAGTGACCTTGCTTTTATTGCAATCAATAACAGCCCCTGGAGTATTCAAAAAGGGTCTACCAAGGATAATCGACATGTTGTCATCCTCGGGTATCTCAAGTATAACAAAGTCAGTTAAGATAGTAACATTTGCAACAACAACGGGCACATCCTCACAAATACCGATAGGTATGGCAGTTGATTTGTCAGCCATTTGCAAAGATATTTTAGTAGGTGTGAGTTTATTCAAATCAAGTCTTTTATATAAGGAGAAAGGCATAACACTAACACCAGCTCCTAAGTCACACAAAGCAGTTTTGACATAATTTGTTTTGATGGAGCAAGGTATAGTTGGTATTCCCGGAACTCCAAGTTTTTTAGGTACTCCATCCTTAAAAGAATAATTAGCAAGCATGGTGGAGATTTTAGCTTCAGGTATTTTTCTCTTATTAGTTATGATGTCTTTCATATATTTTGCATAAGGGCCATCTTTAATATATCAGTCAAGCGAGTGCGCAAAAAGACTGGCCTAAGCATTTCAGCAAAGCGTTCAAATTCTTCATCATCTTTCTTCTTAGTTGATTTAGGTGGAAAGGGCATGGGCTTTTGAACCCATGGTTCTCTTTCTCTTCCATGTTTTCTAGCAACAAAGTCTCTTTTATCATATCTTTTATTTTTAGGTTGTGGGTTATCAAGGTCAACAGTTGGTTCTATTTCAACATCATTGTCTGGTTGTTTGTCATTGTCTGGTTGAGTGTCTTCATGAACATCATCATTATCTTTTTCATTATCACTAGATGAGTGTTCATTACCAGATTGAGTTTCAGCATCAGAAATAGAAGCATCATTATTATTATCAGGAGGTTTTTCTACTTCAGGTTTACTAGAGGTATGCAAAGTCCTATCATTTTTCTTTTTCTTCTTCTTTTTAGATGGACTAGGTGCATCAGTGTTAATTCTTTGAGAGACTTGTTCAATTCTTTTTGGGTGTCCCTCAGGATAAAGTGGTTCCTGAGTCATTTTACCTCCTCTAGTTGCTACTCTAACAGCAAAGTCAATTATATTATTATTCATTTCATCAAGCAACTCTCTTTGAGATTTAGCAACTTGCTCTAGTTGAGTTTGAACCATAGAGGCATGTTTTCCTACACCTCAAACTTCCTTGGAGATTCTAAATAACAAGTCACTCAAGCGAGCAATCATATTGGAGTTGTATTTCAATTGTTTCATAACATTTTCATTGAAGTGATCTTGTTTTCAAATGTAGTTGTCAAACTCATAAAGGCATTAACTAGGATGTTTATTGTAAGGGATATCACTTTCATCAAATTTCATTAAACAGTTTACCTCTACCACCTTTGGTGGTGGCTTGTCAAGTCCATGTATTTCTTCAATAGGAGGTAAAAATTTAACATCCTCTACTTTAATACATTTTTTGCTCATACTTTTCTTTGCCTCTTGCATATCTTCGGGACTAAGATATAAGATACCCCTCTTCTTCGGAGTGGGTTTAGGCGGTGGTTCAGGAAGAGTCCAATCATCATAATTTTTCAATATGTTATTCAATAATTCCTCAGCTTGTTCAACAGTTCGTTCCCAGAAAACACAACCAGCACAACTATCTAGGAAGTCCCTACAAGCTTCGGTTAGTCCATTATAGAAGGTATCAAGTATTTCATTTTTCTTAAGAGGGTGATCAGGCAAAGCATTAAGCAATTGGAGAAGCCTCCCCCAAGCTTGTGGGAGACTCTCTTCTTCAATTTGAACAAAGTTAAATATTTCCTGTAAGGCAGCTTGTTTCTTATGAGCAGGAAAATATTTTTTAGAGAAGTAATAAATCATATCCTGGGGACTTGATACATCTCTGTCGTATCTATAATTTTTGATTGTTTCATGCCAATATTCTACAACTTTCATATACTTTTGGTAACTTTTTATATTATTTTTGGGCCTAACATATTGATCCAGTGCCCAGTGCCAGTTCCTGTTTATTGCATGTTTTTTGTTTCACAGAATATCCATATCAAACGGAGTCCAAACGCGATAAAAACATGCGGGGAATTTTTTTGGAATATATGTGATTTTTGGGAAAGAGAATCAACGCGAGACGATGCCCGAGGGGCCCATAAGCCCTAGGGGCGCGCCCCCTACCCTGGGTGCACCTGGGAGGCTTGTGGCCACCCCGTAAAGCAGTTGGTGCCCTTCTTTCGCCAAAAGAAAGATAATATCTGGATAAAAATCGTGTTAAAATTTCAGCCCAATCGAAGTTACGGATCTCCAGGAATTTAAGAAACGGTGAAAGGCCAGAATCTGGGAGCGCAGAAACAGAAGGAAACAGAGAGAGATCCAATCTCGGAGGGGCTCCCGCCCCTCCGCCGCCATGGAGGCCATGGACCAGAGGGGAAACCCTTCTCCCATCTAGGGGAAAGGTCAAGGAAGAAGAAGGAGGAGGAGGGGGCTCTCTCCCCCTCTCTCCCGATGGCGCCAGAACGCCGCCGGGGCCATCATCGTGACGGTGATCTACACCAACAACTTCGCCGCCGTCATCACCAACTCTCTCCCCCTCTATGCAGCAGTGTAACACCTCTTCTCCCCGATGTAATATCTACTTAAACATGGTGCTCAATGCTATATATTATTTCCCAATGATGTATGGCTATCCTATGATGTTTGAGTAGATCCGTTTTGTCCTATGGGTTGATTGATGATCATGATTGGTTTGAGTTGTATGTTTTATTATTGGTGCTGTCCTATGGTGCTCTTCGTGTCGCGCAAGCATGAGGGATCCCTGCTGTAGGGTTTGCAATATGTTCATGATTCGCTTATGGTGGGTGGCATGAGTGACAGAAGCACATTCCCGAGTAAGTAGGTTGTTTGCGTATGGGAGTAAAGAGGACTTGATACCTTATAATGCTATGGTTGGGTTTTACCTTAATGATCTTTAGTAGTTGCGGATGCTTGCTAGAGTTCCAATCATAAGTGCATATGATCCAAGTAGAGAAAGTATGTTAGCTTATGCCTCTCCCTCATATAAAATTGCAATAATGATTACCGGTCTAGTTATCGATTGCATAGGGACAAATAACTTTCTTGTTACCAAAAGCTCTCTACTAAAACTAACTTAGTTGTTTCTTTATCTAAACAGCCCCTAGCTTTTATTTATGTGATCTTTATTATCTTGCAAACCTATCCTATCACACCTACAAAGTACTTCTAGTTTCATACTTGTTCTAGGTAAAGCGAACGTTAAGTGTGCGTAGAGTTGTATCGGTGGTCGATAGAACTTGAGGGAATATTTGTTCTACCTTTAGCTCCTCATTGGGTTTGACACTCTTACTTATCGAGAAAGGCTACAATTGATCCCCTGTACTTGTGGGTTATCAAGACCTTTTTCTGGCGCCATTGACGGGGAGCAATAGCGTGGGGTGAATATTCTCGTGTGTGCTTGTTTGCTTCATCACTAAGTAGATTTTATTTGCTATTCTAAGTTGTTATCTATCTTTAGTTTTGGATATGGAACACGAAATACCAAAAAAATTAGGTGTACTTGCTACTCATGGAGATGGGGAACCTCCTAAAACCCTCGATGCTCGCTATGTGGAAAATATTAAACACTACTTTGATAATCTTGAGAAGACCCCATTCAACTTGATAATGGGAGACACGTTGGATCAACGTGAATACTTTAGGGATTGTCGCTTGACTCAAAAAGGGAAACTCTTGCGGTGTGACACCCCCGGCTTAATCGTGCACTAATCATACACGCAAATGCACACGATCAAGCCTAAGGACTCACGGGAAGATATCACAACACAACTCTAAAACATAAATAAAGTCATACAAGCTTTATATTACAAGCCAGGGCCTCGAGGGCTCGAATACATAGCTCGATGGCATACAAGCGCCAGCGGAAGCATCAGATATCTGAGTACAGATATTAAAAGAAAAACAGAAGGGCCTTTAGAAAGGCAGGGCAAAATAAAACACTACGATCGAAAGGCGCAGGTCTCCTGCCTGGGACCCTCCGAACCTAATCCTGGTCGTCAGTCAACTCGTAGTAGTATCCACCCTCGGGGTAGTAGTAGCGATCGTCAGCGGGGACAGCTGTCTCAGGGGCTCTGTCATCTTGGTCACGACAAACTGATATGGGGAGAAAAGGAAAACAAAGCAACCGTGAGTACTCAGAAGTACTCAGCAAGCAAGGATCTACACTACATATGCAACATTATCAAAGGAAGGCTGTATATGTTGACTGGGCTACAGAAATGCCAGAGTAAAGGGAAGGCCTAGTCCTATCGAAGACTAGCATCTTCAGCGGTCTTGCAGCAATAGAAGAGAGCAGAATAGATCAATATAATGTAGCAGTATCATTAAGTCTCAACCTCACCCAGAGATCCTTTCTCGACTCCCTGCGAGAAAGCAATCCCAGAGCCATACAGTCATCAACCTCGTCCTGAGATCCCTTCTCGATTCCCTACGAGAAGCAATCCCAGAGCCTCATATCCAGGTCTCATCTCAAGTTCTAGCTGTATCGATCGGGATACAACTCCGAGTGTCCGTTACCATAGGACAGGCTATCGATAGATGTTTTCTTCCCTGTAGGGGTGCACCAACTTACCCACCACGCTCGCTTAACTCCGGCCAGACACACTTTTCCGGGTCATGCCCGGCCTCGGCCAAACGACACACCGCAACCCTACCTAGAGCTCAGTAGAGAGGTCCCCGCCGGTCTACATCCTAAGCGCAAGGGGGTCTTGGGCCATCACCCCTCGCCCTCCGGGTCGTTGTGCACATGGCTCAGATCCAAGAACCACCTCTGTCGTGAATGGCGCCAATCACTCCATGCCGCACTGCTGAACTGGATGTCTGACAGTGCTTTCGGCTGATGCATATGATGCAGAACGCCCATACTATGCCCACGTGGTGGTTAGTGCTATCGGGCCAGAGGCCCACTCAGATCACATATCCAAACCGTTAGTACCTTGGGGGTTGCGGTAACGAGCAGAGACTCACGAAAGATGTGACCCCGTCGCCCCGTCTCGAGGACTTGCGGCAAGGGCCAAGAATGCCCGGCCATGACTCGTATTCTCACTCGGGCACCACACAGTGTCAGGACCGGTTTTTCAACAAACATTTATTGAAAAATCGCCCCTTTTGTCAGACCAGTACAGAAAAATCCTTCTTACTGGTAGACAATTCCTTGATACAAAAATCCAGTAGTATTAAATATTATACAGGGTTGAGCTGAGGCTGCTCAACAATTTATTACAAGCACGCCAACAATACACATAAAGGCGGAATGACACAGAGGGTGTGGGGGCATAACTACTGTCTCGCAATAAAAGTGGTGGTGGATATGTCACAGTGAAGAGGGTGACATGACTCCAAAATCTTACAACTCATCAAGCGTTGGAGTGAGGCTCGATGATTTTATTTAGGGTAGCGAAAGCGTATATAATACAAGTGACCAACTCCAGGATCGCAAAGGACTGACTGGGACTCCTCTAGACGTCTGACTCGCTATCGTACTCTTCATCCATTAGATCGCCTTCGTCAACATCTGGCCAAATCAACAAGCCAGGTGAGTACTTTGAATGTACTCACAAGACAGTTTGGACATAAGATATAACAAATGCAAACATGATGCACATGAGCAAATTGGTAATACACACTTAGGAAACAAGTTTGCACTGCAAAATAAAAAAACAGGAAGTCAGGCGGTAGTCCTCCCGAAATCCCAATAAAATAGCAGAAGACCGTTCGGGTGTCTGAAGCGACGCCTCGAAAGGTAGACAGAAATTAATATGCCGCAGTCGGGCGTCAGGGCGACACCACATAAAGGGCTTATACTGAAAAGTAGATGACAGTACGTGCCACAGTCGGACGTCTGAATGCGACATCTCGAAAAGGGCTTATAATGAAAGTAAATAATCAGAATGCCACAGTCGGACGTCTGAGCGACATCACATAAAGGGCTTATATCAAAAGTAAATAACAAGAATGCCACAGTCGGACGTCTGAGCGACATCACATAAAGGGCTTATATTTCATCATTCGATTTCGAGTAGTCCATGGAGTAGCACCATCCCAAGGAATACTCGGTACATAATAATAAACAGGTTAGTCCAACCACAGGAATAACATTCAGCCGGGTTTTCCACTGTCGGTTAACAAGTTTGTTCTCCAGAGACTGACACTGAGACTGACACTTGATCTTACAACCAACGTCCTTGACCGAGGACATAGTTACTTGGATTGGTTTTGACTCTGCAGAGTTTGTACTCTTTACCCACAGCCAACGGATTTCAGTAGCCACAAAGGACTAGTTCCGTCTACGGTATTTTAGAAGAAAACACATCTAACCAGTACACACCCATTCAACATCCTGATGCCAGGAATCACCCTACGCAACGTTCAAGAAAAACTCTAAGACGGGGAGGCCAACACCTCGAATAGCATGGGATCAAATTTATATCGCGCGCTCTAAGGGGTGCCCCCCTCTCGGTCCCAACCGGAAACACCCATGCCCCCTCACCGGATGACGAGCTTTAATCCAGGGCCATGGAACCCTCATCACAGCCCCTCTATTTGGTGTGTACATGGAAAGAGGTTTGCAACTTACTAAACCGCATTCTTTGCAAAAAACATGTGGCAGTACGAAAAGAAGGCGAACGGGAACAAGACTCGATCCATGTCAACTCTGGAGTTAAACAGTTTGATTTAGAACTGGCATGCTCCAACAATACCAGCTTGCAACCTATCATGCCACCACATGATTAGGTTGTTTCACCATCTTATGATCACATCAAGTTTTGTAGCTCACTTGCAACTTACCTTGCATGAAACATAACATTCAACAAATGCTTATATAAACATGCCATGAGAAAACCACTCAAGCAAACATGAAAGACACTCATCATATCAAAGGTTCAAACATGCTTGCCTGGTTTGGAGCAGTCGGAGTCTAGCTCGACGAAGTTGGCGGCACCGTCACCTCCTTCGGTATCTACGTTATAAAAACATCGGATTCTAACATAAATACCGTGCATGCATAAAAATAGTTCCAAATATTTTTCAAATAAATATGATCAAAAACTAGACCGAAAAATAGAGATGACAGAAAAAGAATCAACTCCAAATCATCTTTTGTTTAAAAGTTATAAGGGTTTTAGTCCAGGGACTAATCTGTTATAAACAGAGAATTATCCAGGGGCTAGTTTGAATAAACAGAAAACGTTTCGGATAGAAATACGCCAAACCAAAGAGAAAACGTATTCTGCCCGAAGGTGTCTCTAGAAAACGGTTTGAAGAAGAGGAGTAGAGGCTGACGAGGGGGTCCCGCATGTCAGGTTTAAAAATCCCATCGGCGACAGAAGCGAACGATGATCGCCGGCGGCGATCGACGATGATACAGAGGAGGGCAAGGGTATGGTTGCACTCACGGGACAATTCTGCGTCGGTGGGTGGTGGAAGGAGGCGTCGGGGAGCACCACGTCGATGGCTACTTCCTCTCCGGCGGACGGCGGCGTCGGGCGATGGGGGATCTCGCCGAGGAGAGCTGCAGACGCCAAATTGAGGCTCGGGTTAGAAGAGGTGGTGGACTAGGAGGTTGCTGACCAAATCTGGGCTGCTGGGGCTCACTCACCAGAGAGGATTTAGCCGGAGCCCGAAGCGGATCGGGGCGGCCGGAGGCGAGGAAGAAGACCCTCCCGAGGTCCTCTGATGAGTGGAGCGTGGTTCTGAGGAGAGGTGGAGAGGTGCTGGGTCGATGGGTGGCTCGGGGCCTCTATTTATAGCCGGCCCGAGGCGGTTGCCGAAAGCGGGATTACTCCGGCGAGCAATTATGGCGAGGTAGAGGTTGGACGGGAGGTTAAGGCGACTGGGCAACTTCGGATTGGTCCACTGGTTCTATTCCTCGCTGAAGCTTGGTCCAACTTGGGCGATACTCCAGGCTCTCGACGGAACGGCCTCACGGGCACGTCGGCGGCAGAGAGCGCGCTCTACGCTTCTCAGGCCATGACGATGGTTCTGCAGCGCGCCCAGCGAAGAGGACGGCCACGCGGAGGCTCAGGGTGGTGTGGGCGGTGCTAGACGGCGCCGCTCCTTGCTGAGTTCTCTGGCGACCGCAGCGGGCGTCGCTGCCGTCGCTCACGGGGATGATGTACTCCATGCCAGCTCACCGGCGACCAGGGGAAGATGCCAACCGACCGCGCGGCCACTGGATAAGAAGGAGGAGCAGTGAGCAACGAGCCAACGAGAGCACTGGCGAGATTGTCGCTAGCGACTAACAAAAACGACACTGAACTCTGAACTTTAACACTGAATCTCTGAACTTGACCGAAACAATGCATGCCAGCTGTTCGATGAAATGTCTGACGCACGTGGAAATTTTTTCTGGAGCTGAAACTTGGAGAGGTGGCCTCTTGATGCATCCAGAGGCTCCCTAAATTTTCTGAGAATTTTAGGAAAGGGAAAAGAATGCATCTCACCAAAAATAGCAAATCTGGTCCAAACTTGCAGTAAGCAAATTTTGAAAAATTTGAACTACGGACCATCAGCTCTTGATGGATCTAGGTTGAGGGTACTAAGAAGTAGCTAGGGTAATTTACTTGGGATTAAAAGCTCAAGGAATCGTGTACTTCCTTTGTAAATCCCAAGGGTCCAAATAAAAGACAGAAAAAGGATTTGATGATGAAACAAATAGAAATAAAATTAAAAAGAGGTTGAAACTTGCTGGAATTGGATGCTTGGCTTGACCCAAAGTAGGGAGGAGGGTTTAGGAGGAAAACTTACAACATAGGTTATGGCAAGAGAGTATTTTTGAATAGAGAAAGATAAATCCAAAAATTATAGGAATTCTTTTTAATAAACAAAATAGTAAAACAACCCAAGAGTATTTGTGTTGAACCATCACACGTTGAAAAACCCTCAAGGCCAGAATCAAGATCGAGAAGGACTCGTAAAAGATTTGTCATAAGCAGGATTTGAGAAGGAGAGTCCCTCTTTTAGAAAAATTCAAATAACCTCCTATCAACCAAATAAAGAATTTGGTAAAAATCAAAACCAAAAATTTTGGGGTGTTACACACAGGCACCCGTCTTCACAACACTCGCCTCTCAGGTGCAAGCGGGTACCCCTCAGGGTCGACCCGCCTATCCAAGTAACAGTGTAAAGTCCAAGTATTCGTGTGTCCATAACATCAGAGGAATCCGAGGTATCACCCTCGTTGAATTCCCACTTGATGTATCCGTCAAGGTGAACTCGGAGGAATCACCCTCGATGGGTTCACACTTGATGTGTTGCACGACAGCGTCGTTATCGGAAGTGGTGAAGGAGGAATCACCCTCGATGACCACGACCAAATAGCTACTCTACAGAGTTAACATCAGAAGTGCTACAAGTGGTTTCACCCTCGGCACTCGATAGTAACGCTACAGTGTCGTTACAACTAAGGGGGGGTGATGTGCGGTGTCGGGGCCTGGTCTTCAATCCCGTTGATCAGGTCTTCAGATAATCCAGCGGGGCAATCGAGATAAGTGGGGTCACTGATAGGTCTCTACCCAGCCTAAACTAAGCAGTTTAGGATATGCAGGTAATTATCAACAGCAGGTTACAATAAACAGGCTATGCATTAGAATAGGTAAAGCAGCAACAGCAGCAATTCTAATGCAAGCATGAGAAAATAGAATGGGCGATATCGGGATGATCAAAGGGGGGGCTTGCCTGGTTGCTCGGCGGCAAGGGCAAGGTCGTCAACGGTGTCGTCGGTCTCCGGAGCTGCGTTGGTCTCGGGGACGACGTCGGGGTCTAACGAGAGAGAAGAGGGGGAGGAAACAATAAATACAGAGCAAACAAGTGCAGCACAAAGCATAACATGGCAATACGCGGTGACAGAGGTGATCTAACGCAGTGCCGGGTGATACTGGCGAAGGGGCAATTCATCCAAGAATGTACTCCCGGTGTTTGGCATTTTCGGACGGAGGGACCGGAGGGGGACGGTTGCATGTTCGCTATGCTAGGGACGTGTGGCGGACGAACGGACTGCGCATTCGGATTCGTCTCGTCGTTCTGAGTGACTTCCAAGTACAAAGTTTTTCGATCTGAGCTACGGATTATTTTATATGATTTTCTAAAGTTTTTGCAATTTCTGGAATTTATTTAATCATTTAAATTCGAATTATCCAAAACAGTGTATGCTGACATCATCAGGATGTCAGCAGTCAACAGGGCCGTTGACCTAGTCAAACTGACGTGTGGGTCCCACCTGTCAGTGTCTGTTTAGTTTAATTAGGGTTTAACTAATTTAATTACAGTTTAATTAGGTTAACTAGATAATTAGTTTAATTAAACAGAGTTAATTAAGTTAATTAATTACTTGTTTAATTAATTAATTGCTTTTATTTATTTATTATATTTTTCTTTTTAATTCCTTTTCTTTTACTTAAAATGTTTCAGGGGGCTGGGCCCCACATGTCATAGGGCCAGGGGGTTTGGGCCCACGGTCAGTGGCACATGGCCACGGCCGGCAGTGGCGAGCGGTGTTCGCGGAGTGGAGCAGCGGCAGCAGCGAGAGGCCGGTGAGCGGCGGGAGGTGGGCGAGTGCAGGGGGCAAGGCGGACGAGCGCGGGGGGCGAGGTGGACGAGCGCGTTGGTGCGGCTGACACGGGGCTGTGCCGCAGCGAACACACGCGGGGCGAGGCGGGAGCGCGGCCGAAGCAGCACCGGCGATACGGGCCGTGGCGGGCGCGGCGGAGGCGCGTGCAGGCATGGCGCGGTGCGCGGCGAGACGGGCCGGTGCGCGGCTACAGACGCGGTGAGCGCGTCGACAGGTGCGGCGCTGACGCAAATGGGAGCAAGGGGGAGAATGGAGGAGGGGAGGAGTGGTGGCTCACCCCCGTTGTAGGGGAACGCCGGCGAGGCTCGACGGAGCCGTGGCGAAACGGGACGACGAAGGGGCGGCGACGAGCGACAGGCGCGGCGTCAGCTGGTGTCGGTCGACGAGGGAGAGGCGATGGGGGGGAGGGGGGTTGCGAAGCAGGAGCTGCGAGGCGTGCAGCGTCGGGCGGCGCGGCTGGAGGCAGCGCCTGGGATGGGCGCCGGCGGCGGGGGCGCGGGGCGGCGCGAGATCGGGCCCCTCCCCGATCCAGTTGAGGGAAGGGGAGAGAGGCGTGGGTGAGCGAGTGGGGGGGAGTGGGGGATCGAGGGGCTAGGGTTTCGGTGGGGAGCGGGGTTATGGGGTTGGGGTGGACCGGTCGGGCCGGCCTAGTCGGCTGAGCCGACTGGACCAAGAGGCCTAGTGGGAGGGGAACCTTTTCCATTTTCTTTTTCTATTTCTTTTTATTTATTCTTATTTTCTATTTTGCAAATAGTTAGGCCACCACATAACTTTAGCAAAATATGTGACTTGTTCCATTAAATGCTAGGCACTATCTACTACTGCCAAAAAATGGTTTGGAGACAATTGGAGTTCACACAAATCTTGTATTAAACAGAATGTATTAATCCTTGCTGTTTTGGTAATGTTTGAGTCACCTAATTAATTTATTAATTGTTGGTTATAATTTTAGAATGGTCTCTGGAATATTAGCCATTTAATGAACATTTCAGTTTCTGTGTTTGTACAACTTTTATTTTCACTTTTAGTTTGAATTCCATTTGATTTCGAATTTGAAAAGGGATATGATCCAAATGATGTTTATGTAGGAGATATGCCCTAGAGGAAATAATAAATGTTATTGATTATCTCCCTGTTCATAATTAGGTTTATGTTCCATGCTATAACTGCTATGGTTCTCGAGTCTGCAAATAAAACGAGGCTCGGAGGAAGACTCATATGCACGTGTGGAATAATAAACGGTAATATGTATTCCTAGTCTGGCCTCTAAGACTAGCTCAAGTATTGCATGATGGTTCTGTTTTCCTGATCATGGGCATGTCTATGCCAGCAATTTTGAGGGCACAGTGTTAGAAGAACATTTGTGTTGAATCGACCCAAATTGATGTTATGCTATGAGTTACATTCGTCACATATTAATGGTTAATAACACAGAGATGGTTAATGTTTGCAAAATTCCTTAGACCATGAGAGTGTCGAGTTTCTTCATACTTGCTTCATGAACTTTGGGGTTTGTTAAACGTCATCCGTAAATGGGTGGCTATTACGGCGGCTTACGGGTTCATGGAAAAGTGTGTCAAGTAACTTGATAGCTCGAGATTGGGATTTGCTCCTCCGACGATGGAGAGATATCTCTGGGCCCTCTCGGTGGTACGGTATCCATCATCGTCTGGCCAGACACTTTGTGATTTGATCACAGGGATGCCGGAACACGGTAACGAGAAAAGAGAACAATACCGGTAACGAGGTAACTGGCATAGTGGACAAGTTGTTGATCCACGGAAATGCCTACATGTCTAACCTCGGGTATTTGTAACATATCGTGAAGCAACAGGAATAGCACACGGCAACTGGAGGTTCACTCGAATATTCATTCGTGTGGGTATAGGGGTCAATATGGGTGTCCACGGCTCCGATGTTGATCATTGATCGGAAGGTGTTCCGTGTCATGTCTATACTTCACCGAACCTATAGGGTCACACGCTTAAGGGTCATCTATCTGCTGAATACTAGACAGGGAGTCTGAGAGAAAATCACCGAAAAGTTTCGGAGACAACGGAAGAGTTCCGGAGAGAGAACACTGAAAAAGTTTCGGTAAAACCGAAAAGTTGTTTCGGATAAAACCATTGATCCAAAAAGGTTTCGGCAAGCACCGGGAATGTTTTGGAGGTTGCCATATTGGTCTGGTAATTTCTGGAATTTTTCTGGAGAAAAAACCGAAAAAAAAGTTTCGGAGCTGCCGGAGTTGTTTGCCGGGTAAACAAAGATGGTTTTAAATTAAACCACCATACTGGAAATGTTCCAGAGCGCGTCCAGATAATTTTAGAGGGTGCCGGAAATGTTCTGGGACCTTCTGGAATTTTTCAGAAATAATAGTCGCGGAAAACATCTTGTCCCAGCGTGAGGGGACAAGATCCCACGGATCGTGGGGGCTGTTTTTGGGCTGTTTTTGGGGGGGCCCCCTTTGGGAGCAGCCCCCTTGTGGCTGGACAAAATGTTGGGGGGGGCCCCCATGGTGGGGGGCAGCCCCCACAAATGGTGGAGAGTGTTGGGAGGAAGGTGGGGCCCCATGGGGGAACACCATGGACAAGGGAACATGTTTTTCCCTTGTTTAGTGGGAACATGTTCTCCTTGTTTTGTGGGAACATGTTTTCCCCATGTTTAGTGGGATGAATTTTCAGCCCCCTCCACCCCTTCCACCACTATATAAGGAGGAGGAGAGGTGCTCTCCAACTCCACTCCAACTCTCTCACACAAGCCATGCATGATCTGGCATTCTCTCTCCCTCCCACGAAATAGTTTCGTAGTGCCGAAAGGCTGTCTGGGTTCCGGTGGGAACTAGTTCTGGACGGCGAAGCCCTGCCGGATAGATGGCACCGTATGTGTGCAACCCCGTAGATAGGTCGTAGTTTCGTCCTTTTGCCCGAGGGGCTGTTCGAGTGTCCTCCCGAAGGGCTGTCCGAGTGACGGTCCGAGTTCTGTGAGTCCTCCCGAAGGGCTGTCCACGACACCGTCCGGGGGACTGTCCGACCGCCTCCCGGAGGGCTGTCCGAGTGGCGGATGAGGGAGTACATCCTCGCGGTTGGGAGGTTGTAAATCCTAGCTGCGGGGATCTGCACCGACGATCGTCATCGACTCTACTTCCGCTGCGCTACGAGTCGGTAACGAAAATGATCAAACCTTGTATGCAGTCTCCATAGTGGTCCTGGGCTGGTGCATAGGTCGGAAAATTTTTGTTTTCTACTGCGTTACCCTACAGTTTAGGCACTGTTGATCATGATGACATGGCATTATCAAAAGTGGGATTACTGTGGCTAACCACTGGGGGTGTTACAAATCTCCTCCACTAATAAGAATTCTCGTCCCGTGAATTAAGGGGTCGAGTAAGGGGGAAAGTTCTGGTTACGAAATTTTATCGAGTCTTCTCGGTCAGCAAACGCTCTGATCAAGGATGGGTAACTTGAATAGACCTAAGGGTACGATCAATGGCAATTAGTTTGGTCGAGAACCATCTCATGTCCAAAATGACGTCTGAGCTGGAAAGATAATTAAAAGGATCAACTGACGATTGCGTGCATTCGCACTCATGTTGAATCAATAAAATCAAAAATGACGGTGTCAAAGGATACTAATGAATATTTCCAGACATATGGGAAGCATCCATAATGCAAGCAGACAAGTATTTACAGAGCAATAAGCTGCTAAGGACTTTCGGAAGATCGAATAATATTCCAATGTATCTTGTGAATCATATGAACAAGGGGGAAGAACGGATACTCGGTAAGTGCAAGGAATTATCCATAGGGGGTATTCATGAGGCCAGATATGCAAGGCAGTAAGCTCAAAGGACAGTCGGAACGATGAAGAGCAGTTTGGGGCATCTTGTAATAACAAGACCAAAGGGGATTGAATGTAAGAGTGGCAAGTGTATGTAGTTATCCATAAGGAAATATCAGCGGTCGGGAATAGCAAAAGCGGTGGGCACAAAGTCTCGAGAGAACATCAGAGGGTATCTTCGGAATCTTCTGGTGCACCAAGTAATCATCTGGAGTAAGGGACTCTCCGGGAGGAAGTAGTTACGAGAACCTAGAGTCGGCGTTAGTAAAATCATTTAACCCGAATAGAATAGAGATCAGAGTCCCAGAGTAAAGGTCGAGGAGTAAAAGATCCAAATACCACCCATTTGGCGACGTGGGCCCGTAAGCCACACAGCCAAGTTAGTAAATTAGTTTTGGACCACTAGACTCCACTTTGGCCAAGGAGTTGGAAAGGGGGATTCCTACAGGTAGTCGGCTCTGATACCAACTTGTGACGCCCCCGACTCAATCGTGCACTAATCATACACGCAAATGCAAACGATCAAGCCTAAGGACTCACGGGAAGATATCACAACACAACTCTAAAACATAAATAAAGTCATACAAGCTTTATATTACAAGCCAGGGCCTCGAGGGCTCGAATACATAGCTCGATGGCATACAAGCATCAGCGGAAGCATCAGATATCTGAGTACAGATATTAAAAGAGAAACAGAAGGGCCTTTAGAAAGGCGGGGCAAAATAAAACACTATGATCGAAAGGCGCAGGCCTCCTGCCTGGGACCCTCCGAACCTACTCCTGGTCGTCAGTCAACTCGTAGAAGTATCCACCCTCGGGGTAGTAGTAGCGATCGTCGGCGGGGACAGCTGTCTCAGGGGCTCCGTCATCTTGGTCACGACAAACTGATATGGGGAGAAAAGGAAAACAAAGCAACCGTGAGTACTCAGAAGTACTCAGCAAGCAAGGATCTACACTACATATGCAACATTATCAAAGGAAGGCTGTATATGTGGACTAGGCTGCAGAAATGCCAGAGTAAAGGGAAGGCCTAGTCCTATCGAAGACTAGCATCTTCAGCGGTCTTGCAGCAATAGAAGAGAGCAGAACAGATCAATATAATGTAGCCGTATCATTAAGTCTCAACCTCACCCAGAGATCCTTTCTCGACTCCCTGCTAGAAAGCAATCCCAGAGCCATACAGTCATCAACCTCGTCCTGAGATCCCTTCTCGACTCCCTGCGAGAAGCAATCCCAGAGCCTCATATTCAGGTCTCATCTCAAGTTCTAGCTGTATCGATCGGGATACAACTCCGAGTGTCCGTTACCGTAGGACAGGCTATCGATAGATGTTTTCTTCCCTGTAGGGGTGCACCAACTTACCCATCACGCTCGCTTAACTCCGGCCGGACACACTTTTCTGGGTCATGCCCGGCCTCGGCCAAAATACACACCGCAACCCTACCTAGAGCTCAGCAGAGAGGTCCCCGCTTGTCTACATCCTAAGCGCAAGGGGGTCTTCGGCCATCGCCCCTCGCCCTCCGGGTCGTTGCGCACATGGCTCAGATCCAAGCACCACCTCTGTCGTGAATGGCACCAGTCACTCCATGCCGCACTGCTGAACTGGACGTCTGACAGAGCTTTCGGCTGTTGCATACGATGCAGAACACCTATACTATGCCCACGTGGTGGTTAGTGCTATCAGGCCAGAGGCCCACTCAGATCACATATCCAAACCGTTAGTACCTTGGGGGTTGCGGTAACGAGCAGAGACTCACGAAAGATGTGACCCCGTCGCCCCGTCTCGAGGACTTGCGGCAAGGGCCAAGAATGCCCGGCCACGCCTCGTATTCTCACTCGGGCACCACACAGGCACCCGTCTTCACAACACTCGCCTCTCAGCTGCACGCGGGTACCCCTCAGGATCGACCCGCCTATCCAAGTAACAGTGTAAAGTCCAAGTATCCGTGTGTCCATAACATCAGAGGAATCCAAGGTATCACCCTCGTTGAATTCCCACTCGATGTATCCGTCAAGGTGAACTCGGAGGAATCACCCTCGATGGGTTCACACTCGATGTGTTGCACGACAGCGTCGTTACCGGAAGTGGTGAAGGAGGAATCACCCTCGATGACCACGAGCAAATAGCTACTCTACAGAGTTAACATCAGAAGTGCTACAAGAGGTTTCACCCTCGGCACTCGATAGTAACGCTGCAGTGTCGTTACAACTAAGGGGAGGGTGATGTGCGGTGTCAGGGCCTGGTCTTCAATCCGGTTGATCAGGTCTTCGGATAATCCAGCGGGGCAATCGGGATAAGTGGGGTCACTGATAGGTCTCTACCCAGCCTAAACTAAGCAATTTAGGATATGCAGGTAATTATCAACAGCAGGTTACAATAAACAGGCTATGCATCAGAATAGGTAAAGCAGCAGCAGCAGCAATTCTAATGCAAGCATGAGAAAATAGAATGGGCAATATCGGGATGATCAAAGGAGGGGCTTGCCTGGTTGCTCGGCGGCAATGTCAAGGTCGTCAACGGTGTCGTCGGTCTCCGGAGCTGTGTCGGTCTCGGGGACGACATCGGGGTCTAACGAGAGAGAAGAGGGGGAGGAAACAATAAATACAGAGCAAACAAGTGCAGCACAAGGCATAACATGGCAATACGCGGTGACAGAGGTGATCTAACGCAGTGCCGGGTGATACTGGCGAAGGGGGAATTCATCCGAGAATGTACTCCTGGTGTTTGGCATTTTTGGACGGAGGGACCGGAGGGGGACGGTTGCATGTTTGCTATGCTAGGGACGTGTGGCGGACGAACGGACCGCGTATTCGGATTCGTCTCGTCGTTCTGAGTAACTTCCATGTACAAAGTTTTTCGATCTGAGCTACGGATTATTTTATATGAGTTTCTAAAGATTTTAGCAATTTCTGGAATTTATTTAATCATTTAAATTCAAATTATCCAAAATAGTGTATGCTGACATCATCAGGACGTCAGCATGATGTCAGCAGTCAACAGGGCCGTTGACCTAGTCAAACTGACGTGTGGGTCCCACCTGTCAGTGTCTGTTTAGTTTAATTAGGGTTTAACTAATTTAATTACAGTTTAATTAGGTTAAATAGATAATTATATTAATTAAACAGAGTTAATTAAGTTAATTAATTACTTGTTTAATTAATTAATTGTTTTTATTTATTTATTATATTTTTCTTTTTAATTCCTTTTCCTTTTCTTTTACTTAAAACGTTTCAGGGGGCTAGGCCCCACATGTCATAGGGCCAGGGGGTTTGGGCCGACGGTCAGTGGCACATGGCCACGGCTGGGCGTGCTCGCGCACAAGCACGCAGCCACGGCCGAGCCATGGCCGCGGCGCAGCCGGCCGGCAGTGGCGAGCGGCGTTGGCGGAGCGGAGCAGCGAGAGGCCGGCGAGCGGCGGGAGGCGGGCGAGTGCAGGGGGCGAGGCGGACGAGGGCGGGGGGCGAGGTGGACGAGCGCGTCGGCACGGCTGACACAGGGCTGTGCCGCAGCGAACACACGCGGGGCGAGGCGGGAGCGCGGCCGGAGCAGCACCGGCGATACGGGCCGTGGCAGGCGTGGCGGGGGCGCGTGCAGGCATGGCGCGGTGCGTGGCGAGACGGGCCGGTGCGCGGCTACAGACGCGGTGAGCGCGTCGATAGGGGCGTTGCTAACACAAATGGGAGCAAGGAGGAGAATGGAGGAGAGGAGGAGTGGTGGCTCACCCCCGTTGTAGGGGAACGCCGGCGAGGCTCGACGGAGCCGTGGCGAAACGGGACGACGGAGTGGCGGCGATGAGCGACGGACGCGGCGTCAGCTGGCGTCGGTCGATGAGGGAGAGGCGACAGGGGGGGAGGGGTTGCGAAGGAGGAGCTGCGAGGCGTGCAGCGTCGGGCGGCGCGGCTGGAGGCAGCGCCGGGGATGGGCGCCGGCAGTGGGGGCGCGGGGCGGCGCGAGATCGGGCCCCTCCCCTATCCAGTCGAGGGAAGGGGATAGAGGCGTGGGTGAGCGAGTGGGGGGGAGTGGGGGATCGAGGGGCTAGGGTTTCGGTGGGGAGCGGGGTTATGGGGTTGGGGTGGACCGGTCGGGCCGGCCTGGTCGGCTGAGCCGACTGGACCAAGAGGCCTAGTGGGAGGGGAACCTTTTCCATTTTCTTTTTCTATTTCTTTTTATTTATTCTTATTTTCTATTTTGCAAATAGTTAGGCCACAACATAACTTTAGCCAAATATGTGACTTGTTCCATTAAATGCTAGGCACTATCTACTACTGCCAAAAAATGGTTTGGAAACAATTGGAGTTCACACAAATCTTGTATTAAACAGAATGTATTAATCCTTGCTGTTTTGGTAATGTTTGAGTCACCTAATTAATTTATTAATTGTAGGTTATAATTTTAGAATGGTCTCTGGAATATTAGCCATTTAATGAACATTTCAGTTTCTGTGTTTGTACAACTTTTATTTTCACTTTTTGTTTGAATTCCATTTGAATTCGAATTTGAAAAGGGATATGATCCAAATGATGTTTAGGCACTGTTGATCATGATGACATGGCATTATCAAAAGTGGGATTACTGTGGCTAACCACTGGGGGTGTTACATGCAGGATCAAATTCATATGTTGCATTGGTATGCTCGGAATTTATGCTTGAGATATGATTATACTTGTTTCTCTAGGATGAAGGCTCCACACCTTCCCTTTTCATGTAAATTTAATGATAATGAAACCTTGGCTTCTTATGCTAATGGTATATATGATTACTATGATGTGGAACGAATAGAATAATTCGTTGCTTTTAAGGGTGCTTATGAAATTGAATCTTTGTTTGAAAAGTGTGAAAATGATGATGATGCTGTTTACAGACCTGAAAATTATGCTATAATTAAATATTGCTATGAGAATTATGAATATAATGCCGATATTTATGCGTTTATTGAGAAAGTCTCCGCTGTCCAAGAAGAGACTAATATTTTGCAGGAATCTATGGAAGAAGAAATTGATGACACTGTGAGCTCATTGGATGAAAAAGATGACGAGGAGAGCGAAGAACAAAAGGAGGAAGAGCGGATTAGCTACCCATGCCCACCTTCTAATGAGAGTAACTCTTCAACTCATACATTGTTTAATTTCCCTTCATGCTTATCGAAGGATGAATGCTATGATGATTGCTATTATCCCTTGGATTCATTTGAAATATCCCTTTTTGATGAACTTGATGCTTGCTATGCTTGTGGCAAAGATGCCAATATGAATTATGCTTATGGAGATGAACTTGCTATAGTTCCTTATGTTAAGAATGAAATTGTTGCTATTGCCCCCACACATGATAGTCCTATTATCTTTTTGAATTCTCCCAACTACACTATACTGGAGAAGTTTGCGCT
This sequence comes from Thinopyrum elongatum, assembly GCA_011799875.1. NCBI lineage: Eukaryota > Viridiplantae > Streptophyta > Magnoliopsida > Poales > Poaceae > Thinopyrum > Thinopyrum elongatum. The sequence goes on from CM022297.1 coordinate 468,038,518, forward strand.
TATTAAGGACTATATTAATGGGTTGCGTTCTACTATTGCACATGATGATTTTGATAAATATAATATGCATGTGCTTGCTGCTCCTACTTGCAATTATTATGAGAGAGGAACTACATCTCTGCCTCTATGTTTTCAATCCGATAAAATTGCAAGAAACTGTTTATGCTATGTATCGGCCTTTACTATGTGTGCATGAATTATTCTTTTATGACATGCCGATGCATAGGAAGAGAGTTAGACTTCGTTGTTGCATGATATATGTTACTTTATGCTCACTACTAAATTGCAAATCATTGTTAATTAAAATTGGCTTTGATATACCTTGGGATCCGGGTGGATCCATTACTTGAGCACTATATGCCTAGCTTAATGGCTTTAAAGAAAGCGCTGCCAGGGAGACAACCCAGAAGTTTTAGAGAGTCATTTTATTCTGTTGAGTGCTTTTATAAAGTTTAAAAACAAAAAAATATAGAGGGGAACCTAAAACTTTTTCAAAAAGAAAAGTGAAAGTAAGAAAGACGAGCACCGTTGAAGTGGGGGAGCTCCTTGAATTTGTTCATGCCCATGAAAACTTTGCAAATCTTGAATTACATAAAATTTTCAACAAAAATAATTATCCCCTTGTACAAATACATTGTATTATAAAAATAATGTGCCAAGATTTGCTTTTAGGATGATTAGATTGCTTGTTTGGTTTGTGCAGTGCAAAAACAGAAACTTTGGCTGTAGTGCGTCATTTTACATTTTTTTCTGGAATGTCAAAACTTTCTGAAATTTCTACATAGTACTGCTAAAAAAATTCTTTATTTTTTCCTAATTTTTCAGAATTTTTGGAGTTACATAAGTATGGTGAATGTTCAGATTACTACAGACTGTCCTGTTTAAGACAGATTCTGTTTTTGATGCATTGTTTTGCTAGTTTTGATGAAACTATCGATTTTATCGGTGGTATAAGCCATGGAGAAGTTATAATACAGTAGCTACAATGCGAAAACAAAATATGAATGGGTTTGCAACAGTACTTAAAGTGGTGATTTGTTTTATTATACTAACGGATCTCACGAGGGTTTTGTTAAGTTCTGTGATTGAAGTTTTCAAGTTTTGGGTGAGATCATGATGGATGAAGGAATAAGGAGTGGCAAGAGCCTAAGCATGGGGATGCCCGAGGCACCCCAAGGTAATATTCAAGGACTCCCAAGCAACTAAGCTTGGGGATGCCCCGGAAGGCATCCCCTCTTTCTTCTAACGACCATCGGTAATTTTACTTGGAGCTATATTTTTATTCGTCACATGATATGCGTAAATTCTTGGAGCGTCTTTTGTGTTTATTTTTCCTTTTCCTTTTATGCACCATGCTGGTATGAGATAGTCCTTGGTTGATTTATAGAATGCTTCATGCACTTCACTTATATCTTTTGAGTATGGCTTTATAGAATGCTTCATGTGCTTCACTTATATCATTTGAAGTTTGGATTGCCTGTTTCTCTATACATAAAAAACACCATTTGTAGAATGCTCTTTTACTTCACTTATATTTTCTAGAGCGTGGGCATATCTTTTGTAGAAAGAATTAAACTCTCATGCTTCGCTTATATCTATTTAGAGAGTCGACAGGAATTGGTCATTCACATGGTTACTCATAAAATCCTACATAAAACTTGTAGATCACTGAATATGATATGTTTGGTTCCTTGCAATAGTTTTGCGATATAAAGATGGTGATATTAGAGTCATGCTAGTGAGTAATTGTGGATTGGTAGAAATACTGGTGTTAAGGTTTGTGATTCCTGTAGCATGCACGTACGATGAACCATTATGCGATGAAGTCGGAGCATGATTTTTTTTTTGGATTGTCTTCCTTATGAGTGGCGGTCGGGGACGAGCGATGGTCTTTTCCTACCAATCTATCCCCCTAGGTGCATCCGTGTAGTACTTCGTTTTGATAGCTAATAAATTTTTGCAACAAGTATGTGAGTTCTTTATGACTAATGTTGAGTACATGGATTATACGCACTCTCACCCTTCCATCATTGCTAGCCTCTTCGGTACCGTGCATTGCCCTTTCTCACCTCGAGAGTTGGTGCAAACTTCGCCGGTACATCCAAACCCCGTGATATGATATGCTCTATCACACATAAGCCTCCTTATATCTTCCTCAAAACAGCCACCATACCTACCTATCATGGCATTTCCATAGCCATTCCAAGATATATTGCCATGCAACTTCCATCATCATCATATACATGACTTGAGCATTCATTGTCATATTGCTTTGCATGATCGTCAGATAGCTAGCATGATATTTTCATGGCTTGTCCGTTTTTTGATATCTTTGCTATGCTAGATCGTTGCACATCCTGGTACACTGCCAGAGGCATTCATATAGAGTCATATTGTTCTAGATATCGAGTTGTAATATTGAGTTGTAAGTAAATAAAAGTGTGATGATCATCATTATTAGAGCATTGCCCCAGTCAGGAAAGGATGATGTAGACTACGATTCCCCCACAAGTCGGGATGAGACTCCGGACAAAAAAATAAAAAAAAGGCCAAAAAAAAGAGAGGGCCCAAAAAAAATGAGAGAAAAAGAGAGAAGAGGCAATGCTACTATCCTTTTACCACACTTGTGCTTCAGAGTAGCACCATGTTCTTCATATAGAGAGTCTCTTGAGTTATCACTTTCATATACTAGTGGGAATTTTCATTATAGAACATGGCTTGTATATTCCGATGATGGGCTTCCTCAAATGCCTGAGGTCTTCATGAGCAAGCAAGTTGGATGCACACCCACTTAGTTTTCAGTTTGAGCTTTCATACACTTGTAGCTCTAGTGCATCCGTTGCATAGCAATCCCTACTCACTTGCATCGATATCGATTGATGGGCATCTCCATAGCCCATTAATTTGCCTAGTTTATGTGAGACTTTCTCCTTTTTTTGTCTTCTCCACACAACCTCCACCATCATATTCTATTCCACCTATAGTGCTATATCCCTGGCTCACGCTCATGTATTGTGTGAAAGTTGAAAAGGCTTGAGAACATTAAAAGTATGAAACAATTGCTTGGCTTGTCATCGGGGTTGTGCATGATGAAATACTTTGTGTGATGAAGATGGAGCATAGCCAGACTATATGATTTTGTAGTGATAACTTTCTTTGGCCCTGTTATTTTGAGAAGTGATGATTGCTTTATTAGTATGCTTGAAGTATTATTGTCTTAATGTCAAATGATAGACTATTGCTTTGAATCACTCGTGTCTTAATATTCATGCCATGATTAGATTATATGATCAAGATTATGCTAGGTAGCATTCCACATCAAAAATTATCTTTTTTATCATTTACCTACTCGAGGATGAGCAGGAATTAAGCTTGGGGATGCTGATACGTCTCCATCGTATCTATAATTTTTTATTGTTTCATGCCAATATTCTACAACTTTCATATACTTTTGGCAACTTTTTATATTATTTTTGGGACTAACATATTGATCCAGTGCCCAGTGCTAGTTCCTGTTTGTTGCATGTTTTTTGTTTTGCAGAATATCCAAATCAAACGGAGTCCAAACGCGATAAAAACTTATGGAGATTTTTTTTTGGAATATATGTGATTTTTGGGAAAAAGAATCAACGCGAGACGATGCCCGAGGGGCCCACAAGCCCTAGGGGCGCGCCCCCCTACCCTGGGCGCGCCTGGGAGGCTTGTGGCCACCCAGTAAGGTGGTTGGTGCCCTTCTTTCGCCGCAAGAAAGATAATATCCAGATAAAAATCGTGTTAAAATTTCAGCCCAATCGGAGTTATGGATCTCCGGGAATTTAAGAAACGGTGAAAGGCCAGAATCTGGGAGCGAGAAACAGAAGGAAACAGAGAGAGAGATCCAATCTCGGAGGGGCTCCCGCCCCTCCGCCGCCATGGAGGCCATGGGCCAGAGGGTAAACCCTTCTCCCATCTAGGGGGAAGGTCAAGGAAGAAAAAGTAGGGGGGCTCTCTCCCCCTCTCTCCCGGTAACGCCGCCGGGGCCATCATCGTGACGGCGATCTACACCAACAACTTCGCCGCCGTCATCACCAACTCTCTCCCCCTCTATGCAGCGGTGTAACACCTCTTCTCCCTGCTGTAATCTCTACTTAAACATGGTGCTCAACGCTATATATTATTTCCCAATGATGTATGGCTATCCTATGATGTTTGAGTATATCTGTTTTGTCCTATGGGTTGATTGATGATCATGATTGGTTTGAGTTGTATGTTTAATTATTGGTGCTGTCCTATGGTGCTCTTCATGTCGCGCAAGCATGAGGGATCCCCACTGTAGGGTTTGCAATATGTTCATGATTCGCTTATGGTGGGTGGCGTGAGTGACAGAAGCACAGACCCGAGTAAGTAGGTTGTTTGCGTATGGGAGTAAAGAGGACTTGATACCTTATAATGCTATGGTTGGGTTTTACCTTAATGATCTTTAGTAGTTGCGGATGCTTGCTAGAGTTCCAATCATAAGTGCATATGATCCAAGTAGAGAAAGTATGTTAGCTTATGCCTCTCCCTCATATAAAATTGCAATAATGATTACCGGTCTAGTTATCGATTGCCTAGGGACAAATAACTTTCTTGTGACCAAAAGCTCTCTACTAAAACTAACTTAGTTGTTTCTTTTTCTAAACAGCCCTAGCTTTTATTTACGTGCTCTTTATTATCTTGCAAACCTATCCTATCACACCTACAAAGTACTTCTAGTATCATACTTGTTCTAGGTAAAGCGAATGTTAAGTGTGCATAGAGTTGTATCGATGGTCGATAGAAGTTGAGGGAATATTTGTTCTACCTTTAGCTCCTCATTGGGTTCGACACTCTTACTTATCAAGAAAGGCTACAATTGATCCCCTATACTTGTGGGTTATCAGGACTACGCACACAACCAGGAGCAAGAGTATTGTACCATGTCTTAGCATCACCCTTTAATGAGAACGGAAATAATTTGAGAATATAATAGTAGAGAATTTTGTCATCATGGGCAAAAAGGGTGCCTATATCATTTAATTTAGTGAGGTGTGCCACAACAGTTTCAGGTTCATAGCCATGGAAAGGATCAGATTCAAACAAAGTAATTAACTCTGGGTCAACAGAGAATTCATAATCCTTATCATCAACAAAGATAGGTGAAGTAGCAAACTTAGGATCACATTTCATTCTAGCATGCAAAGATTTTTCTTTCAGTTTGAATAATAATTTCTTAAGATCATCTCTATCATTGCAAGCAAGAGAATCTCTAGCTGTCTCCTCATCCATAACATAACCTTCAGGTATCTTAGGCAATTCATATCTAGGAGAGCTAGGCCTAATAGGTGTTTCAAGATTTTCGGTTTCAAGTATTTCATCAGTTTTGGCATTCTCAATATCTTTAGCTCTAGCAATTTGTTCATCAAGAAATTCACCTAGTGGCATATTATCATCAAGCAAGTTACTAGCATCATCATGAGTAGCATTCATAGCAGAAGTAGCATCATCAATCACTTGCGACATATCAGGATTAATAGCATGTGGTGGTGTTGCAAGTCTACTCAAAATAGAAGGTGAATCAAGTGAAGAGTGTGATGGCAGTTCCTTACCTCCCCTCGTCTTAGAGGGAAAAATCTTAGTCTTGGTGTCTTTCAGATTCTTCATAGTGATAAATAGATAATAATCCCAAGTGACTCAACAAATATAGCTATGCTCCTCGGCAACAGCGCTAGAACAAGGTCTTGATAACCCACAAGTATAGGGGATCGCAACAGTTTTCGAGGGTAGAGTATTCAACCCAAATTTATAGGTTCGACATAAGGGGAGCCAAAGAATATTTGTAAGTATTAGCAGCTGAGTTGTCAATTCAACCACACCTGGAGATTAAATATCTGCAGCAAAGTAACCAGTAGCACAGTAATATGATAGTTTTGGTAGCAGTGATAATAGTAGCAGTAACGGTAACAGTGATAGCAATGATTCTGTAGCAATTGTAACAGTAGCAGCAATAGTAGTAACTTAGCAAGAACAATATATGGAAAATTTGTAGGCATTGGATCGGTGAATTCGTTGGATGATATTCATCATATAGCAGTCCTAACCAAGGGTGATACGGCACTAGCTCCAGTTCATAAATATAATGTAGGCATGCATTCCGTAAATAGTCATACGTGCTTATGGAAAGAACTTGCATGACATCTTTTATCCTACCCTCCCGTGGCAGCGGGGTCCATAAGGAAACTAAGGGATATTAAGGCCTCCTTTTAATAGAGAACCGGAACAAAGCATTAACACATAGTGAATACATGAACTCCTCAAACTACGGTCATCACCGGAAAGTATCCCAATTACTGTCACACTGGGGTTTACGGATCATAACATGTAATAGGTGAATATGACTTGCAAGATCGGATCTAGAACATAGATATAATGGTGATAACATAAACGGTTCAAATATGAAATCATGGCACCCAGTCCCAAAGTGACAAGCATTAAGCATGGCAAAGTCATAACAACATCAATCTCAGAACATAATGGTTACTAGGGATCAAGCCCTAACAAAACTAACTCGATTACATGATGAATCTCATCCAACTCCTCACCGACCAGCGAGCCTACAAAGGAATTACTCACTCCCGATGGGGAGCATCATGGAATTGGCGATGAAGAAGGGTTGGTGATGACGAAGATCGAAGATCACCCTCTCCGGAGGCCCAAATGAACTCCAGATCTGGCCTCCCGATGAAGAACAGGAGGTGGCGGCGGCTCCGTATTGTGAAACGTGATAATTCTTTCTCCCTGATTTTTTCTCCAAAAATACGATTTTATAGCATCGGAGTCAGGGTCTGCGGGGCCACCAGGTGGGCACAACCCACCTGGGCGCGCCTGGAGGGGGTGCCCTGGTGGGTTGTGCTCACCCAGGGCCCCCCCCCCTCCGGTGGTTCTTGGCTCCAGTATTTTTCTTTTATTCCATAAAAATTCTCCAAAAAGTTTTGTTCCATTCCGAGAACTTTTATTTCTACACAAAAACAACACCATGGTAGTTCTGCTAAAAACAGCGTCAGTCCAGGTTAGTTTCATTCAAATCATGCAAATTAGAGTCCAAAACAAGAGCAAAAGCGTTAGGAAATGTAGATACGACGGAGACGTATTAGAGCTGTGCTGGGATTTTCCCCGAAGAGGAGGGGAGATGCAGTACAGTAGAGATAAGTATTTCCCTCAGTGAGAACCAGGTTTATCGAACCAATAGGAGAATCACTCAAAACCTCATGAACAGCACCTGCACACACAAAAGCAAATACTTGCACTCAACGCGATCAAGAGGGTTGTCAATCCCCTTGGCAGTTATTTGCAAGGATCAAATCTTGTAGTGGTAGATAGATATAAATTGCAAAATAAAATAAAATAAAAAAATGCAGCTAGGTATTTTTGGTTTTTATAATATGATAAAAGTAGACCCGGGGCCATAGATTTCACTAGAGGCTTCTCTCTCAAACACATAGCATACGGTGGGTGAACAAATTACTGTTGGGCAATTGATAGAAAAGTGCATAGTTATGACGATATTCAAGGCAATGATCATGTATATAGGCATCACGTTCGAGACAAGTAGACCGACTCCTGTCTGCATCTACTACTATTACTCCACCCATCGACCGCTATCTAACATTCATCTAGGGTATTAAGTTAATAAAAACAGAGTAACACCTTAAGCAACATGACATGATATAGACAAAGTAAATCCAATCAATATGAATAAACCACGTCATTTTACCCTTAATGGCAACAACACAAATACGTGTCTTGTCCCTTTCTGTCACTGGGATAGAGCACCGCAAGGTTGAACCTATCACAAAGCATCTCTCCCACTGAAAATAAATCAATCTATTTGGCCAAACTAAACGGATAGATCGGAGAGAAATACAAAGCTACAACAATCATGCATAATAAAGTTCAGAAAAAACTCAATTACTTCTCATGAATATTCATATCATAAACCCACAATTCATTGGATCCCAACAAACACACCGCAAAAAAAGATTACATCGAATAGAACTCCAAGAACCCGAGGAGAACATTGTATTGAAGATCAGAGAGAGAGAAGAAGACATCTAGCTACTAGCTATGGACCTGTAGGTCTGTGGTAAACTACTCACGCATCATCGGAGGTGTGACGCCCCCGATTCAACCATACAGTAATCATACACGCAAACATGTACGATCAAGATCAGGGACTCACGGGAAGATATCACCACACAACTTTGAACACAAATTAAGTAATACAAGCTTCATATTACAAGCCAGGGCCTTGAGGGCTTGAATACAATTGCTCGATCATAAATGAGTCAGGGGAAGCAACAATATCTAAGTACAGACATAAGTTAAACAAGGTGCCATAAGATGGCTAGCACAAACAGGGATACAGATCGAAGAGGCGCAGGCCTCCTGCCTGGGATCCTCCTAAACTACTCCTGGTCATTGGTAGCCTGCACGTAGTAGTAGCCACCCTCGGGGTAGTAGCAGTCGTCGTCGACAGTGGCGTCTGGCTCCTGGGCTCCAACATCTGATCACAACAACCGGGCATAGGGGAAAAGGGAGAGCAAAGCAACCGTGAGTACTCATCCAAAGTACTCGCAAGACTGACATCAAATCTATACTACATATGCATCGGTATCAGTGAAAGGGGTAGTATATGTGGACTGAACTGCAGAATGCTGGAATGAGAGGTGCTACTTATTGAGCTTGCATTGATTTTTCCCTTGAAGAGGAAAGGGTGATGTAGCAAAGTAGAGATAAGTATTTCCCTCAGTTAAGAACCAAGGTATCAATCTAGTAGGAGGAACACACAAGTCCCCAATAGATGCACCTGCACAAACTAACAAACACTTGCACTCAACGCAAAAAAAGGGTTGCCAATCCCTTCACGGTCACTAGAGATAGGTATAAAAGATAAGTAAAAGTGTAAAATAAAGTAAGATAAATAAATTGCAACAAGGTATTTTTAGGTTTTGGGTTTTATAGATCTGAAAATAATATGATAGAAATAGACCCGGGGGCCGTAGGTTTCACTCGAGGCTTCTCTCTTGAAAGGAACATACGATGGGTAAACAAATTACTGTTGAGCAATTGTTAGAAAAGCGCATAGTTATGACGATATCTAAGGCAATGATCATGAATATAGGCATCATGTCCTTGACAAGTAGACCGACTCCTGTCTGCATCTAGTACTATTACTCCACACATCGACCACTATCCAGCATGCATCTAGTGTATTAAGTTAACAAGAACAGAGTAACGCCTTAAGCAAGATGACATGATGTAGAGGGATAGATCCAAGCAATATGGTAAAACCCCCATTCTTTTATCCTTAATGGCAACAATACAAATACGTGCCTCGCTACCCCTACTGTCACTGGGTGAGGACACGGCAAGATTGAACCCATCACAAAGCACCTCTCCCATTGCAAGAAAGATCAATCTAGTTGGCCAAACCAAATCAATAGATTGGACAGAAATACAAAGCTATCTTAGTCATGCATAAAAGAGTTCAAAGAAGACTCAAATAATATTCATAGATAATCTGATCATAAACCCATAATTCATCGGATCTCAACAAACACACTGCAAAAGAAGATTACATCGAATAGATCTCCAAGAACATCGAGGAGAACATTGTATTGAAGATCAAAGAGAAAGAAGAAGCCATCTAGCTATTAGCTATGGACCCGTAGGTCTGTGGTAAACTACTCACATATCATCGAAAGGGCAGAAGGTTGGTGTAGAGGCCCTCCGTGATCGAATCCCCATCCGACAGAGTGCCAGAAAAGGCCCCAAGATGGGATCTCACGAGAACAGAAGCTTGCGGCAGCGGAAAAGTATATTTGGTGTGCCCTCTGGTGTACGGGGAATATTTGGGTATTTATAGATTTGGAATTAGGGTTAGGGGAGTCCCGAGGGGGCCACAAGCCTGGGGGCGGCCCCCTTAGGGCGCGCCTCTAGGGTTTGTGGCCCTCTCGTGGCTCCTCTGGCATCCTGCCAAAGCTTCGTGGTTGTCTTTTGGTCCAAGAAAAATCCTCAAAAAGTTTTGTTCCATTTGGTATTGATTTTTTGTAGAAGACAAAAACAAGGAAAAAACAGCAACTGACACTGGGGCACTAGGTTAATAGGTTAGTCCCAAAAATGATATAAAATAGCATATTAATGCATATAAAACATCCAAGATGGATAATATAATAGCATGGAACAATAAAAAATTATAGATATGTTGGAGACATGTCAGGACCCCGATTCTAAGTCACACCGATCTAGCCTGTAACACCTCATATCACTTTGCGGCCTCACGCACGGTATTCCCACGGGTGTCGCCTTACCATGGCCCGGGACCGTTTGCGCCTTTTGGCTCACGTATATGATAGTGTTTCTAGCATCCATATGACAGAGAACCCGGGCCGACATGGCTAGTCATGAACCCAAAGCGGTGCTAACTTACGGGGACAGGCATACATGAATCAACATCGAGCATGTCGGTCAGCAGCGTGTGAATCCGGGCTGTAGCACTGGGCTAGCAGGACTCCGGGAACCCGGGCTGTAGCAGGCTAGGCAGGACTCCGGATATCACCGCGTGACATTTCCTCGAAGGGACAGACACAGGAACGAAGTGAAACACATGCCGGCCAGTCTAAGTGTTCCGGAGCAGCAGTGCTGGGCTAGCAGGACTCCGGTAAACCGGGCTGTAGCGGACTACCAAGGCTCAGTGGAGACACCAGACTACATTTCCCCATAAGAGAGGCTGCCAAGGATAAACAACTAGATAGTCGGATCCCACACATACCAAGCATTTCAATCATACACACAATATGCTCGATATGTGTAAATACAACATGGCATCACAACAAAACTCTACAACTCAAAGTACTTTATTTAAAAGGCTCTGGGGAGCCATACATAACATGTTCATACAGATAGGGGTCACACGACCCGACACTCAAGTCATACAAACATACAAGCACATGCGGAAGCAACTAGTCTGAGTACAGACACTAGAAAGAAAGAAGGCTTGACGAAGCCTGTCTATCTACATAGGCCCTTCACAAGCTCAGGTCACCACCTGGGTGGCAAGTCACTCGTCAACATCGAGATCTACATAGAACCCTTCGGAGGGGGCGGTGTTCTCGTCTGCAATAATTATTAAAGCAACATGAGTACAAAGGTACTCAGCAAGTCTTACAACAGATCCTAATATACATGCGCATTCTCAAGAAGGGTGGTGGACTTATTGCAGCAAGCCAGCTTTGACTCTTGGCTACACTATCCTACGAGACATCACTTGTGAAATTAGTTTTCGCACACGAGTCCACTAATCACCATCACAATACTCCACCGTGGATCCTCCCTCGTAATCCTACGAGAGGGCCATCCGCGGTACTCACACTTATCTTGAGTCTTTTAGTAGTAACCATTAACTTGTCTATGAACTGCATAAGTGACCAAGTAGTCCTTTACCGTGGACGCGGCTATTCGAATAGTTTTATACCCTGCAGGGGTGTACTTCTTCACACACGCTTTCACCACTTATCACCGCTACACGACATGTACACGGCAACCTTCAAGCGGAAGCCCAGCGAGGGTGTCGGCCACGACCTGACTAAACACACGAGTCTCTAGTCCAGGTTTATCGCCTATTCAGGTTCCATCCGCAAGGAAATCCGGCCGGGGTGTCCTCAACGGCCCCAAACGATGTGCGCAGGGTTCCCGAGACACCAAACGGGCGACCCGGTACACCGTGCCACGTGCCTACCGCATCACAGCCCACCCCTAAGGTCAGCGCTGCGCACGGCCTCCAGCAACTACAAACACCAGAAACTACTTGCAACTCCTGGACAGAGGACGGGGTGGTTAATAAGTCGAGAGAGTCAATTAAGGATCCCAATGTGTGGTAGCAGCTGAATCTTAAATCACGCATACAGATCTCAGTTCTTAAGGACGGCCTCAATGAAACAACCCACCATGTACTCCTACATGGCCTCTCATCGATACCTTTACCAAAACATGTTCAACACTTCACCCTCATTACCGACACAACCATTCACTCTAGTTCATCACCCTGATGAGCCAGACCTGACACAACTCTAAGCATAGCAGGCATAGCATGGTAGGAAACACAGACATGGCTCAATCAACTCCTACACATGCTAGTGGGTTTCATCTAGTTACTGTGGCAATGACAGGTCATGCAGAGGATATGGGTTCAACTACCGCAACACACAGTAGTTTGAAACGCGTTGTCTTAATGCAGTAAACGAGAGCAGAAGCGAGAAGATGGGTTTGTATCGAAATGATCAATGGGGTTGCTTGCCTGACAGAGTGGTAGTGGAATACTGCCCTTCAGTTGGATACTCGTGAATATCCTCGGAGGCAGAACCTACCACGAAGAACACATCGAAACACAATCATCACATGGCAATATGCAACAATATGATGCATGCTATGACATGGCAAAATGAGTGTGTTTTGGCTAATGCATCTTAGAGCAGGTTGGTTTGAGTTCATTTGAATCAAGGATTCAAATGCAAACCCAAAATAAGAGGTCATATTAGTGCATTAAATTGTTTCATCTAATCAGCAAGGTTAAAGTGTTCTGACATGCACGAAACCAGTACAGATGGAAAGATTGGATTTTTCTGATCCAAATTCATATATAATTTGTTTGATTTGGAGCTACGGTTGAATTACTATGAATTTTTGAAGTTTGTAGTATTTTCTGGAATTTCCTGAATAAAAATAAATCCAGAAAAAAACTTATTGCGTCAGCATTGCGTCAGGGTGATGTCAGCAGTCAACGGGGTCGGTCCAGGTCAAACCTGGCCAGTGGGTCCCGCGTGTCAGTGTCATTAGTCTAACTAATTTTTAGTTAGTCCTAATCCTAAGTTAATTAGCAGGCGGGTCCCACCTGTCATAGACCCAGGGGGGTCAAACTGGGTCAGCGGGGTCAAACCCGCCGGCGAGGCCAGACGCGGCGGGGCAGTGCGGGATTCGTGCTCCGGTGACCAAAACGACGGCGGAGCACATCTACGTGATGCGGGGAGTGAGCCGCGTCGAGTGGTGGCAGTGGGTGGAGCTGGGGTGGCCGGAAACGACGCCGGCGACGAGCTGTGTGGCTGCCGGAGTTCGGGCAAGCTCGGGCTCGTCGCTAGGGGGCACGGCGAGGTGCGTGGAGTGGTTCTGTGGACTCCTGCGAGTGCGGCGAAGACGATGGCGTGCTCGGAATCGCGCCAACGTGGTTGTGGCCACGACGGCGACGTGCAGAGGCGGTGGCGGGTGCGGCCGAGCTCGGTGCAGTCGATGCAGGGCTCGAGAGCGAGAACTGAAAAGATGGGGAGGTAGCTGAGCTCACGGAGGTCACGATGGAGCAGTCAGCGAGGTCGGGGACGAGCCGGAGCAAGCGGGGCGGCGGAATGGATCTCCGACGACGGGCGTTGAAGACGAGGGCGGTGCGGTGGCTTCAGGGCAAACGAGCGCTCGGGGCTCGGTCTGCTCAACGGAGAGGACGGTGGCAGAGCTGCTGGACAGGGTGGGGCGACGAGGAGGCGACGGTGGCCGCGGTTACGTCGGCGGTGCGGCTACGGCTGCGTCGGCCATGGTGGGGAGAGAGCGAGAGAGAGGCGCAGGGGGGAGAATGAGGTGTCCAGGGGGTCGAGGTGACGACGTGGAGGACGTCCAGGCGTCCAGCAGCTCGAGCGGCAAGCAGCTGGCGCCGTGGCGAGCTCGCGCACGCCGGCGTCACCTCCCTGCCTGCCTGGCGGGGACGAAGCAGCTGGCTGGCACGGGCCAGCACAGTGATGGGCCACCAGGTGGGCCGGCTGGTGGCTTTGCCAGGTAAGTTTGTTTTCACTTTTATTTTCTGTTTTCTATATTTCTGCAAGTTTGTGGCTTTTCTAAAAATATCTAGGCACTTTCAAAAATCACCAAACTGCTCATGCCCACTGTATAGAGTATATCCAACATGGAACATTTCAGTTTGGGATTATTTGGACATTTTAAATATTTACTAGCATTTAAATGCCCAAATGCAAGTTACATATGATTTAATTCAATGACCTTATGATGACCTAGAAAAATGTGAACCAGTTTTGGCAGAGGTTCTAACCCAAGACAAAAATGATGGACATTTTAGAAGGGCATTTCAGGTTCATTGAAAAAGATTTTAGTAAACCCTAGTTGTTTCCAGGGGGGTGCTAGGGGTTCTATCATCCCCATTTCAAGTTTCTGGAAAAGTTTAAACATGATGCAACACTCTAATGCATGAACTAGCTAGGGTATGACAACTCACCCCCACTCAAAAGAATCTCGTCCCGAGATTTAGGATCCTCCGGGAAGAAGGTGGGGTACTCAAGTCGAAGACGATCCTCCCTTTCCCAAGTAGCTTCTTTCTCGGAATGGTGTGACCATTGAACCTTGAGAAACTTGATATTCTGGCGTCGAGTGGTACATTCGGCTTGGTCAAGGATACGAACGGGATATTCTCGATATGTGAGATTATCTTGGAGATCAAGTGTTTCGTGGTCCACTTCACGGATAGGATCCGAGAAGCAACGCCTGAGTTGAGAAACGTGGAAGACATCATGAACTCTGGAGAGATGCGGAGGTAGTTCCAATTGGTAGGCAACTTCTCCTCGTTTGGCAAGAATGCGAAAGGGTCCAATGTAACGAGGAGCCAATTTACCCTTGATACCGAATCGATGGGTTCCCTTCAGAGGAGTAACCCGAAGGTAAGCCTTCTCGCCAACTTCATAAGTCATGAGCTTATGTTTGCGGTCATATTGGCTCTTTTGACGAGATTGGGCTGTTTTCAATTTCTCACGAATAATGCGAACCTGCTCTTCTGCTTCCTGAATCATATCCGGGCCAAAGAGTTGTCTTTCCCCGGTTTCTGACCAGTTAAGAGGCGTTCGGCATTTTCGTCCATAGAGAACTTCGAAAGGGGCTTTGCCCAAACTAGCTTGATAACTATTGTTATAAGCGAATTCGGCGAATGGAAGACATTTCTCCCAATCCATACCGAAAGAAATGATAGAAGCTCGGAGCATATCTTCCAGAATTTGATTGACTCGTTCTACTTGACCACTTGATTGAGGGTGGAAGGCGGTGCTAAAGGAGAGACGAGTTCCCATAGCATTTTGGAAACTTTCCCAAAATCGAGAGGTGAAAAGACTTCCACGGTCTGAGTTAATCTCCAATGGAACACCATGAAGAGACACTATTCGGGAGATGTACAAGTCAGCTAGCTGGCTAGCGGTTATACTCTCATGAACAGGTAGGAAGTGGGCTACTTTGGAAAGACGATCGACAACGACGAAGATAGCATTATTCCCTCTCTTGGTCCTGGGAAACCCGGTAATGAAATCCATACCGATTTTATCCCATTTCCATTCAGGAATAACCAAAGGTTGAAGGGTGCCAGCAGGCCGTTGATGCTCTGCTTTAACACGACGACATATGTCGCAATTAGCAATGTATTGAGCGATTTCTCTCTTCATCCTAGTCCACCAAAACCTCTGGCGTAGGTCTTGATACATTTTAGTACTACCGGGATGAATGGTGAGAGGGGATTCATGAGCTTCCTTAAGGATCAATTGCCGTAGCTGTTGTTTCTTGGGAACCACTAGGCGGTTCTCGAAGAAGACAACACCTCGCTCATCCATGGAGAAACACTTAGCAGCTCCGCTAGCAATGTTCTCCTTGATCCGAGATATTCCTCTATCATACTGCTGAGCGGTTATGATTTGATCCGTAAGGTTAGGTTTCGCCACTAGGGTGGATAGGAATCCTCGAGGAACAAAGTGAAGGTTAAGCTTACGGAATTCCTCGTGGAGAAGTGGTTGACTTTGTTGTAACATCAAGTTGTTACAATAAGGTTTACGACTTAGCGCATCAGCCATGACATTGGCTTTGCCCGGGGTGTAAGTTATTCCTAAGTCATAATCCGTAATCAACTCGACCCAACGTCTTTGCCTGAGATTCAAATCCGGTTGGGTGAAGATGTATTTCAGACTTTGGTGATCGGTGTAAATTTCGCAACGATTACCGAGAAGGTAATGTCGCCATGTTTTGAGTGCATGGACCACAGCTGCAAGCTCTAAATCATGTGTGGGATAGTTATCCTCATGTGGACGCAACTGTCGAGAAGCGTAGGCAATCACATGACGATCTTGCATGAGTATGCAACCTAGTCCTTGTCGCGAGGCGTCGCAATAGATAACAAAGTCCTTAGAAAAATCTGGTGGCACAAGTACGGGAGCAGATGTCAGGCGTCTTTTCAATTCCTGAAAGCTGAACTCGCACTGTGGGGTCCACTCAAACTTTTTATCTTTCTTGAGAAGTTCAGTTAGAGGTTTAGCAACCTTGGAGAAATTCTCGACGAAGCGGCGACAGTAGCTCGCTAAGCCAAGGAAACTCCGAACTTGCTTGACTGTTTCAGGTGGAGTCCAATCAAGGACGGCTTGAACTCGCTCAGGATTGACAGCAATACCCTTACCAGAGATTACGTGGCCTAGATAGGTCACTTCTGGCAACCAAAATTCACACTTGGAGAATTTGGCATAAAGGCGATGCTCTCGTAGTTTCATCAATACTTTCCTTAGATGCTCGGCATGTTCTTCCTCATTCTTGGAGTAGATGAGTATGTCATCGAGGTATACCGAGAGAAGGTGGCTGGAGCATTGGTTAAACCGAAGGACATGACGGTGTACTCGTATTGGCCATAACGAGTAACAAAGGCCGTCTTAGGAATGTCCCCGTTCTTGATTTTGATTTGATGGTAGCCCAACCTCAAATCCATTTTGGAAAAGACTGAGGACCCTGCGAGCTGATCATACAGATCGTTGATCCTAGGGAGCGGATACTTGTTCTTGATAGTGACCAAGTTGACATGTCGGTAATCTACAACCATCCGATCAGTTCCATCCTTCTTCTTGACGAAGAGGACGGGGCAAGCCCATGGAGAAGAACTAGGACGGATGAAACCCTTTTTCAAGGACTCATCGAGTTGTTTCTTAAGCTCGGCTAGTTCTAGGGGTGCCATCTTATAGGGTCTTCTAGAGATTGGGACGGTTCCTGGAACAAGGTCTATCATGAACTCGACATCCCTGTCAGGTGGAGCACCTGGCAGTTCTTCTGGAAAAACATCCGGGAAGTCACGGACTACCGGAATATCTTCAAGGTCTGGAAGAGGGTTGGCATTTAGGGAGTAGAGCTGACGCTTAGACACTCGGGTCAAAACATTGACTGTCTTGCCCGATGGATGGGTGAGTTGAACAGTTCTAGTAGAGCAATCTATCTTAGCATAATGGGCTGACATCCAATCCATACCCAAGATGATGTTTATGTCCGAGGACTTGAGAGCTATCAGTGATGCAAGGAAGACCAATCTATCAACAAGAATTTCATTTCCATGGCTTACTTGAGAGGTTTGCCATTTAGAACCAGGGGTTTGAATTACCATGGAGGTGGGCATGTCACAAAATGTGGTGTTGTGCAATCGAGCATAGCTCTCAGAGATAAAAGAATGAGATGCTCCAGTATCAAATAGAACAGTTGCCGGATGGCAGTTAACAAGGAGCGTACCAAGGACGACGTTGGGATCCTCATGAGTTTCTTCAGCTGAAACATAGTTGACATGGCCACGTGCAGTGGTGGCTGGCTTAGCGTAATATGTCTTTCCCGCTGGCTTGTCACGACCAACGGACTTTCCGGGCTGATTGGGGTGGTTGTTCTGGGGACACTCGCGTATGTAATGACCCGTCTCTCCACACTTGAAGCATGTCACAACATTGGGGCGTGGAGCAGCATTAGCAGCGGGGCCACCATAGGCCTTGGGCGGTGCAAACTGCTGATTGGGGCGAGGTGCCTCAAAGGATGGCCTCGGAGTGAACCTGGGTGGCAGGGCTGTGTTTGGAATCCACACCCGGTGCTTCTGATGTCCAGAACCGGATGAAGAACCAAAGTCACGGGAGTGCTTGCGTGAGGCGTCGTAGTCAGTCTGACCTGTCTCAGCACTGATGGCCTTATTCACTAACTTCTGAAAAGAGGTGCACTCATGCAGACGAAGATCACGACGAAGCTCGGGGCTAAGTCCCTTGCGGAACCTTGCCTGCTTCTTGGCGACGGTGGATACCTCTTCAGGAGCATAACGTGCTAGATTTCCAAACTCACGGCTGTATGCATCCACGGTCAGTCTACCTTGGGTGAAATTGCAGAACTCCTCCCTCTTACGATCCATGAGACCTTCCGGGATGTGATGCTCATGGAAAGCCTCACTGAAATCAGCCCAAGTGGTAATCTGGCCAGCCGGGCGCATGGCCTCATATTTTTCCCACCAAAGGCTAGCAGGGCCTTCGAGGTGATAGGCAGCGTAGATAACCTTATCAGCTTCGGCTACGTTGGCAGAACGTAGCTTATTGGTGATGCTGCAAAGCCAATCATCCGCATCGAGGGGCTCGACGGAATGATGGAATGTCGGTGGGTACAACTTGATAAAGTCATTGATTGACACCAATTCGTTCCTCTGATGACGTGCAGTATTCTCCTCAATGCGGGCTAGCAAGCGGTTGGTCTCACGCTTGTTTCTTTCTGCCTCCAGCATAACTTCGGCCAGAGAAGGCGGGTGAGGCAGATTCCCATCCCTAGCTGCACTGGCTTCACCCTGCTCCGGGGCAGCAGGGTTGTTGCGGGTATTAACCATCCTAGGAGAGACAAGACAACGGCTTAGACAAGGATGGAAAAATGCTGGCAAGGAGCGCAGAATGTAATGGACGACATGAAATGCTGAGATGTTCATTTGCACGACATGGTAATATAGAAACTGCCATATATATACCATCGGTCATACACACCGTACATAGTTTAGTACAAGCCCAGGCTAAAGTACAACTACGGTGAAAGACGTTACATCTCATCGGAGGCATTCCAAGCTCCTATACATTATTTTTCTACACCTCCGGAACATGATACACACCAAGTCGTATCCCACAAGTCACGCAGTACTGTGGAGGATACAACTGTCACAATACTAGTGAAGCTACTACCAACTCAGACGTCTCCGTAGTAATCTTCATAGAGATTACCACCATGTCCTGGGAGCTGAACATGATCATCTGGAAACAGTCGGTCCTGTGGAGCTTGCGGTCCAAAAGGACTCGGATGTGGCCTTGGTCCAACAAACGGTGGCAGACGGGGTCCACGGGGAGGAGTGATGCCTCCTACATCACGCCAGTCCATACAATCTGGCAGACCAGACCGCACGGGGTACAAGTCCCTCATGTCCATATACCCAGCCTACACGGCGGGTGCAAACCGTGTCGGAGTGGCCCAGTGATTAGAACGAGTGTTGAAGAGCTCCATTCGCAAGGCACGATTCTCACGGTCCTTGTCCTCAAGCAACTCGGTGGTGGTGCGGAGTAGTGAATCCTCATGGGTAGAGTCAGTGTAAAGGGCCTGATAGTACCCTTGTGCCCCAGGGAGTGATGCTGGCATATAGCGGAAATCAGTGTTCCGAAGCAAGGCAAGTCTGGCTCGCATGACAGTCATCATCGAGTAAGCAGCGTCTTGCACGGACATCTCGATGGTAACCCCAAGTCCAAAAGAGCAGTGGAGGGGTTCAGTAGCTCCAGGATAGGATGGGTATATCCTGACTGTGCAAAGGTATTGACTTTGATTAAAGTCTCGAAACTGCTCCTCGATGGTATACTCAGGATACCATCGATAGCCTGTCTCGATCATCACTCGGACCAGCATGGCCGTGTGACCAGGTACATCGAGGCACCGAGTCAGACGAACCACTTGATTCTGGGTGCGAGTGGCCATCTGAAAGCATGAAATAATGCAAAGGCATTAGAATTTTCTAGGAGAAATCGGACAGCATAACGGCTGTAAATGCTCGGGCTCGGGCTCGTCGCTAGGGGGCACGACGAGGTGCGTGGAGTGGTTCTGTGGACTCCTGCGAGTGCGGCGAAGACGATGGCGTGCTCGAAATCGAGCCAACGTGGCTGTGGCCACGACGGCGACGTGTAGAGGCGGCGGCGGGTGCGGCCGAGCTCGGTGCAGTCGATGCAGGGCTCGAGAGCGAGAACAGAAAAGATGGGGAGGTAGCTGAGCTCACGGCGGTCACGACGGAGCAGTCGGCGAGGTCGGGGACGAGCCGGAGCAAGCGGGGCGGCGGAATGGATCTCCGACGACGGGCATTGAAGACGAGGGCGGTGCGGTGGCTTGAGGGCAAACGAGCGCTCGGGGCTCGGTCTGCTCGACGGAGAGGACGGTGGCGGAGCTGCTGGACAGGGTGGGCCGACGAGGAGGCGACGGTGGCCGCGGTTACGTCGGCGGTGCGGCTACGGCTGCGTCGGCCATGGTGGGGAGAGAGGCGCAGGGGGAGAATGAGGTGTCCAGGGGGTCGAGGCGACGACGTGGAGGACGTCCAGGCGTCCAGCAGCTCGAGCGGCAAGCAGCTGGCGCCGTGGCGAGCACGCGCACGCCGGCGTCACCTCCCTGCCTACCTGGCGGGGACGAAGCAGCTGGCTGGCACGGGCCAGCACAGTGATGGGCCGCCAGGTGGGCCGGCTGGTGGCTTTTCCAGGTAAGTTTGTTTTCACTTTTATTTTCTGTTTTCTATATTTCTGCAAGTTTGTGGCTTTTCTAAAAATATCTAGGCACTTTCAAAAATCACCAAACTGCTCATGCCCACTGTATAGAGTATATCCAACATGGAACATTTCAGTTTGGGATTATTTGGACATTTTAAATATTTACTAGCATTTAAATGCCCAAATGCAAGTTACATATGATTTAATTCAATGACCTTATGATGACCTAGAAAAATGTGAACCAGTTTTGGCAGAGGTTCTAACCCAAGACAAAAATGATGGACATTTTAGAAGGGCATTTCAAGTTCATTGAAAAAGATTTTAGTAAACCCTAGTTGTTTCCAGGGGGGGTGCTGGGGGTTCTATCATCCCCATTTCAAGTTTCTGGAAAAGTTTAAACATGATGCAACACTCTAATGCATGAACTAGCTAGGGTGTGACAAGACATATCAAGCATCCCCAAGCTTAATTCCTGCTCGTCCTCGAGTAGGTAAATGATAAAAACAGAATTTTTGATGTGGAATGCTACCTAGCATGTTTATCAAGTAATTCTTTCTTGTTGTGGTATGAATATACAGATCCATAAGATTCAAAACAAAAGTTTAATATTGACATAAAAACAATAATACTTCAAGCATACTAATAAAGCAATCATGGCTTTTCAAAATATCATGGCTAAAGAAAGTTATCCCTACAAAATCATATAGTCTTGTCATGATCTATCTTCATCACAAAGTATTAATCATGTAGAACCCTGATGACAAGCCAAGCAATTTTTTCATACTTTTAGTGTTCTAAAGCTTTTTCAACTTTCACGCAATACATGAGCGTGAACCATGGATATAGCACTATTGGTGGAATGGAAGGTGCTAGTAGACAAAAAGGGAGAAAGAAATTCTCACACCAAATAGACAAATTAATAGGCTATGGAAATGCCCATCAATTGATATTGGTGCAAGTGAGTAGGGATTGCCATGCAACGGATGCACTAGAGCTATAAGTGTATGAAAGCTCAACATGAAAACTAAGTGGGTGTGCATCCAACTTGCTTGCTCATGAAGACCTCGGGCATTTGAGGAAGCCCATCATTAGAATATACAAGCCAAGTTCTATAATGAAAAATTCCCACTAGTAATATATGAAAGTGACAACATAGGAGACCCTCTATCATGAAGAACATGGTGCTATTTTGAAGCACAAGTGTGGAAAAAGGGTAGTAACATTGCCCTTCTCTCTTTTTTCTCTCATTTTTTTTCTTTTGGGATCTTTAGCCTCTTTTTTTATTTTATTTATTTATTTTGGGCTCTTTTCCCTATTTTTATTTTTAAGTCTGGAGTCTCATCCCGACTTGTGGGGGAATCATAGCCTCCATCATCCTTTCCTCACATGGGACAATGCTCTAATAATGATGATCATCACACTTTTATTTACTTACAACTCAAGAATTACAACTCGATACTAGAACAAAAATATGACTCTATATGAATGCCTCCGGTGGTATTTCGGGGTGTGCAATGATCTAGCGTGACATGTATAAAAATATGAACGGTGGCCAAGCCACAAATACTATGTCAACTATATGATCATGCAAAGCAATATGACAATGATGGTATGTGTCATAATAAACGGAATGGTGGAAGTTACATGGCAATATATCTCGGAATGGATATGGAAATGCCATAATAGGTAGGTATGGTTGCTGTTTTGAGGAAAGTTATAAGGTGGTTTAATGCACCGGCGAAAATTGCACGGTACTAGAGTGGCTAGCAAAGGTGGAAGGGTGAGAGTGCGTATAATCCACCGACTCAACATTAGTCATAAAGAACTCACATACTTATTGCAAAAAATTATTAGCCCTCAAAACAAAGTACTAATACACATGCTCCTAGGGGGATAGATTGGTAGGAAATGACCATCGCTCGTCCCTGACCGCCACTCATAAGGAAGACAATCAAAATATATCATGCTCCAACTTCATCGCATAAGAGACCATACGTGCATGCTTCGGGAATGACAAACCTTAACACAAGTATTTATATTAACCTACAATTACCAACTAGCATGACTCTAATATCACCATCTTTATATCTCAAAACAATTGCAAGCAATCAAACTTCTCATATATTCAATGATCTACATGAAAGTTTTTATTATATCCCTCTTGAATACCCATCATATTAGGACCAAATTCATAACCTAAGAAAATTGCCGTACTATTTTTAAGACTCTCAAAATAATAGAAGTGAAGCATGAGAGTCCATCAATTTCTCCAAAATAAAACCACCGCCGTGCTCTAAAAATATATAAGTGAAGCACTAAAGCAACTACCTAGCTCAAAAGATATAAGTGAAGCACATAGAGTATTCTAATAAATTCACGAGTAATGTGTATCCCTCTCAAAAGGTGTGTACAGAAAGGATGATTGTGGCAAACTTAAAAGCAAAGACTCGTATAATACAAGATGCTCCAAGCAAAACACATATCATGTGGTGAATAAAAATATAGCCTCAAGTAATTTTACCGATGGATTGAAGACAAAAGAGGGGATGCCATCCACGGCATCCCCAAGCTTAGATGCTTGGTTATCCTTGAATATTACCTTGGGGTGCCTTAGGCACTCCCAAGCTTAGGCTCTTGCCACTCCTTATTCCGTAGTCCAACAAAATTTTACTCAAAACTTCAAAACTTCACAACACAAAACTCAACAGAAAACTCAAGAGATTCGTTAGTGAAACAAAGCAAATAACCACATTTAGGTACTATTGTAAACTCATTCTAATTTTATATTTGTGTTAAATCTACTGTATTCTAACTTCTCCATGGTTCATACCCCCCGATACTACCCATAGATTCATCAAAATAAGCAAACAACACAATGAAAACAGAATCTGTCAAAAATAGAACAGTCTGTACTAATCTAGACTTTAGCCAAACTTCTGTAACTCCAAAAATTCTGAAAACTTAGGACAACATAGGAAATTTGTATATCAATCTTTTTTAAGAAATTCATAATTTTATCACACTTGCGTAAATTTTTCAAATTCTAGCACTCAGTGCAAAAGTTTCTGTTTTTCAGCAAAATAAATCAACTATCACCATAGATCATCCCAAAGGTCTTACTTGGCTCAAATACTAATTAAAACACTAAAACACAATTATTACAGAATTAATATTTCATATACACAAGAAAATAGAAAATATTGGGTTGTCTCCCAACAAGCTCTTTCTTTATAGCCATTAAGATAGGCTTGGAATTTTAACGATGCTCACATGAAAGACAAGAATTGAAGCACAAAGAGAGCACCATAAAACTTGTGACAAACACATTTAAGTCTAACATAATTCCTATGCATAGACATTTTATAGGGAAAAGATTTATCAACACAAGCAAAAACTAGCATATGCAAGGAAGAAGAAAGAAGCAATAATAATCTCAACATAACGAGAGGTAATTTAGTAACATGAAAATTTCTACAACCATATTTTCCTCTCTTATAATAATTACATGTAGGATCATAATCAAATTCAACAATATAGCTATCATATAAAATTTTCTCTTCATGATCGACATGCATAAAAGTTTTATAATCTTCCAAGATAGAGGGATTAACATCAACTGAAGTCATGACCTCTTCAAACCCACTTTTATCAAAAAAAAAATCATAAGATTGAACACTCTCCAAATATGTGGGTTTGTTTTTACCTAAGGTTGACACTCTTCCAAACCCACTTTCAATATTATTGCAAACATATTCATCATGAGGCTTAAATAAACTATCAAGATCATAAGATGCATCACCCCAATCATGATCATTACAATAAGTAGTGGCCATAGCAAAATTAGCATCCCCAAGCTTGGGGTTTTGCATATCATTAACACAATTGACATTAATAGAATTTATAGTAGGATCATTCCAATCATGCTTTTCATTTAAGGAGCTATCATGAATCACTTCATAAATTTCTTATTTTAGCACTTCATCACAATTTTCAGATTCACGAATTTCAAGCAAAACTTCATAAAGATAATCTAGTGCACTCAACTAACTAGCAATTGGTTCATCATAATTGGATCTTTTAAAAAGATTAGCAAGTGGATGAGGATTCATAAACTTTTTGCTTTCTGATTTGGAATAAATATGCAATTATGCCAAGTGAACAAGCAAACAAACCAAGTAAGACATAAAGGCAAAAGGAAAGAATGCAAATAAAAAGGCAAATATTTTTGTGTTTTTCTGAAAACGTTTTAAAAGTGGGGGAGATGAAAACGAGAGGCAAATGACGAATAATGTAAGTGCAAGAGATGAGTGTTTATGATAGGTACTTGGTAGGCTTGATGTAGATCCTCCCCGGCAACGGCGCCAGAAATTCTTCCTGCTACTTCTTGAGCTTGCGTTGATTTTTTCCTTGAAGAGGAAAGGGTGATGCAGCAAAGTAGAGATAAGTATTTCCCTTAGTTAAGAACCAAGGTATCAATCCAGTAGGAGGAACACACAAGTCCCCAAAAGATCCACCTGCACAAACTAACAAACACTTGCACACAACACGAAAAAGGGGTTGTTAATCCCTTCACGGTCACTAGCAAGAGTGAGATCTGATAGAGATAGGTATAAAAGATAAGTAAAAGTGTAAAATAAAGTAAAGATTAATAAATTGCAACAAGGTATTTTTGGGTTTTGGGTTTTATAGATCTGAAAATAATATGATAGAAATAGACCCAGGGGCCATAGGTTTCACTAGAGGCTTCTCTCTTGAAAGGAACATACGATGGGTAAACAAATTACTTGTAACACCCTGGTTTTCGCTCCCTGTTTTTTTTTCTTCATGGGATTTGACTCCCGTCTTTTTTCTCGGTGTTATCGGATTTCTCTCGCTCTTGGGTATACGAAGATGGTCATATAGCCTTGCCTTTCCTATCCAACCAGAGATTCTCTCAGGACCAACCTTGCCACTCAAGATCTATTCTCAGGGTTTTGCCGTCGAAACCCTACCTTCCGAGTTACCGGAAGGGAAACCCTAATTCTTTTCGTTACAAAGAAACCCCAATTTCCTTTGATCTGATGCCTCCCAAACTTCTCCCAGTGATCACCCTATCCTTGTAAACCCTGGATATGCAAAAATATTGCCAAGTCATATGCAATATTTTTCATTTATAATTAATTCCTTTTTCTGCTAGTTAAAGGAATTAAATCCAGGAAAATATCTATCCATCTCCAAAGTTCATGAAAACTTGTGGAGATATTCTTTGTGATCATATTGAGCTTCCATAAAAATATTGGCCATAATTAAATAAGGGAAATTTATTTTTCCTATGTAAAGTCAATATTGCATTTTGGGCAGTTTTTGAAGGAACTACCATTTTGGTAGCCAGGAAGAATCCCAAATAAATTGTGGAGCTTCTCCTATCCATATCTTCACCATTTCCATCAAGAATCAAAGTTCCATAGTCCAAATTTTGAGCACAACATCAATTTGCAAATTCTGTCCAGTTGGGCAAATTGCAAAGGAAGTGCTTGCACCCTTGATCTATTTGAGCTGAAATTTTTCATGGTGATTAACATTGACAAATCACCCATGGATACCAAAAACCAGCTCAATACATCCATCCATTTTCCCACAGCAATTTTCTCAAGTTTCTGTCTATTTGGAACATCTATGAAGCAAGTACCATTTTGGTGTATCCAAATGGTATGAAACTTTTACAGTGGCTTCATATGTTCAAATAACTCACCTCCTCCAAATTTCAGCTCAATGCAAGCTAGTATGTGAGTGCCACATCAAAGTTTGCATTTTTGACCAGTGGGGTCCATTCTATAGCAAGTGTCCTCAATTCTTATCCAAATGACCTGAAAATTTACCAGGGCCTTTACCTTGGTAGATCATCAACACACACCAAAAATTTAGATATTTTCACCAAGCCAATTTTCCCAAGAACAGAACAAACACCTTCTGTTCAGATTGGATGTCAGCTTAAATAAGTCAGTCTTAGCCTCCACTTCCATCCAAAATCTCATAAATAGACTTCCTGACCTTTGACTCATTGTTTGGACAAGGTGTGACAGCTCATGGGCAGCCTGGACACGCGGTGCCCGGGGTGACCATGCAGAGAGCGCGCCAAAATGGCGCTCTGCACTTTGTCAGCCCCGTTCAGTCACCTCCGACCATCTTGGGCTCGTTCGGGCATGCCGACCAGCTCCCCTGCGTCCACGCACTCCCCTCCTCTCCCTTCCTCCTCATGCCACGGTGAGTCCTGCCACCATACTGTGCCGCTCGTGACCCGTGTCTTCTTCCTCCCCAAGTTCTCCTGAAGCTGCTGCTGGCTTCTCTACCCTCCCGGAGACCATGCCGACATCGCCCCCTCCCTCCGCGTGTCCTTGAGCTCCAGTGTGCGGCTAAGACTGCCACGGCGGCCATCCTCATCCGTCGCCCTCGGACGGCTATAAATAGTCGCGGCTCGAGCCTCCCCGAGCCCCATCACCACCCGCAGTGGCCTTCTCTCTCCCCTAGAGGCCTCCCCGGCCCCTCACTACCTCGCCGGAATCCCCCCTGCCACCATATCACCGCCATGGCCGCCACTGCCGCCCTCTCAAATTTGAGCGTCTTCGACCTTCCCCGACTCCAATGACCCCATCACCGGAGTCACAGCTCGCCGTAAGCCGCCTCCGCACCTTCGCCCGGCCTCCCCATTCACCGGAGTACCGTGCCTCAACACCGCCCGAATCGTCGTCCGCTACGGGCAGTGCCGCCACCGCTCCGATGATCCCTGTCGTTCGTGCCACCCACCGTTGGATGTGCCTCTCTATGCTAAGTCCATCCATGGGCGGAACATCGCCAGAGATGGCCTGTGGCTCCGGCAATCACCGTCGGGGGCCACCTCCCTCTTCTGTCAGGCGAGCACGGGAGGAGGACGAAGGCCCTGCAGGCGGGCCCAGCCTGGCAGCGGCTCAGCGCCCTTCTTTTTTTTCAAGTGGAGGCAGCAGCAGGTGGGCCGCCCTGGTAGCAGCAGTCACCCCACGGCCTGGCTAGCGCTGGGGCTCCAGCCGCTTTCGGCCCAGTGGAGCAGCAGCAGTAGCCGTACTGTTTCGGCCCGAGGCAGCCCAAGATCAACAGTGCCATTTATTCTTTTCTCATAAAAAACTGCTGAGGGCCCAGAAGTAAATATTATATTTACAGAAAGGTCCTCCCACTTCAACCCCTCATATCTTCTCCTCCGGGACTCCGATTCAGGTGAAACCAATGCTCACGTCTTTAGTTCATCGAGCTCGTTCCGATGATATCATTTTCATAATGTTTCCACACTGTGAAAATGACCATTGTGCCCTTGTCTCTAATCAGCCCCCTCCGAGGGAGAACGGTTTCCGGCGATGCTTTCCGCGGACTCTCCGCACTTCTCCCGCAGTATTTTTTGACCCCCAGTGTTGGGGATATTATTACTAGGCGTAAACCGGCCAGGAGAGGCCGGGTTATCCCCATAATGAGTTGTTGATATTTGAAGCCCATGGAGACAAGGAGTATGGCGCTTTATGAAGGCCCAGGGCCCAAAGGCGGATTAAGGGCTTGTAGGTGTAATCCGCCATATTATATGTAACTTGTAAGATAAGAAAAGAGTAGAGACCGAGCCGGACACGTTTATGAGCCGGCCTCGGGATTCTGTAACCCGACGGGCGTCAACCCATGTATATAAGGGGACGACCCGGCGGCGGTTTAGGAAGGGACAACAACTCGAGGGCCAGGCATAGCGGATTCGCTCCCTAGTCATCGAAACCCTAGCAATTCCACAACAACTGGATTAGGCCCTTACCTTCACCGCAAGGGGCCGAACCAGTATAAACTCTCTGCGTCCCTTGTCTGCTTTAACCCCTTTAAGCTAACCCGTCGCGATGGCTCCACGACTAAGTCCTTTCTCCAGGACATCTACCGTGACTATCCCACGACAGTTGGCGCCCACCGTGGGGCTATCGCACGATGGTTTCGAGTTCTTAGAGGGTAGCTTCAAAGGACTCAAGGGATACGTTGTGGGCCGGATGACCAAAAGTCATCGCGGCAAGCTCTACATCGACGACGCAGGCTGGGGCCCCGAGGCCGGTTCAATTGAGTACGGGTACCGGGTCCCCTTCAGCGGCATTCACGTGTTCATTGGCAAGATTGGCGAACCGGGCCCTGAGCCGGACATCTGCACCGACATCGTCGAAACGGCTCAGCATGCGAGATCTGCCCGGGTTAAGCCTGTCATGAAGCGTGTCTTCGTGGGAGTCATCCACGGAGTGGAATCTGAGGATAGATCGGAATATGATGGCGGAACCGCTGTTTATTCCGGTGATGAGTCATCTACTGGAGAGACCGAGTCATTGTACCAGCTGCAGGATGGCCGGTTTGGTGGTTGTTCCGATGGTGACAGTATTCCGGACTCTCTTGACCCGCCAAGCCGGGTTGCGATCTTCATGGCCGGTACACAGTCAGCACCACAATTCTCGACCGCTACGGCGATGATCTCCGGTTCAGGAGTGGCGACGGCAGCTGGGGCAGGAGGTCCTGCGCCACCGCCGGCTCAGGCTCTGTCCGATTTATTCGACACCTTGGCAGCACTGTTAGCGGCCGAGGTCAGCCCAGCGAATCAGGAGCGGCACAACGCAGAAGTGGCGAAGGTGAAGGATCAGATAGCCCAAGCCAAGGTGGACTTGGCAGCTGAAAACACCAGGATGGCTGCAGAGCGGGCCGAGTTAGATGCACAGGCCTATCGACTTACAATGGATCAGAACGCGTCAAATGATGTAATGAGGAGAAGGTACCGATCTCACCTACCTTCGGTTTATGAAGCTAGGAATCTCTTCAATACGCCAGGGGCCGGAACCAGCAACCAGCTAGTGGTAAACCGGGTAGAAGCGCCTGGAACGGGGACGCCGGTTCAGCCACGCGCAATGGATCCGCCTCTTCAGAATATCCCATCCCAGCATGTGCCCATGCCTCCGGGTCATTACTCCAACCCCTTGGATAACATAGTCGCGGCGCTTCACGATTGGCAGCCCTTCCAGTCGATGGTGAGTCCCCTGTAGCGGTGGAGACGCGACGGGCTAGGGAGCTCCTTCAGACAGCTTTGACTCAGCAACAGGCTTATTCATACAGTCGCGAGAGGATTCATTCCACCCCCCGCCCGAGCCGGAGTTACAGCAGGCATGTTGATGAACCGGTTGTATCTAGCAGTGCCCGCAACCATAATCCACCACGAGGCCATAACCCGGCGGGTGGCGGTGTTGATGCTCAGGATGTGGTGGACCGTGCTAGGGCACGTCGAGAGGCTGAGTTAGCAGCACAGAACGCGGCCCGTCAGTTTACCCCGTTTCGTCCAACAACTTCGGTGGAACCAGGGGTTACATCTAGTTCTTTGGGGGTGCCGTGTCTCGTCCCAGCATTACGCAATGTACGGCTGCCCAAGGACTTCAAGGGCCCACGTAAAGTGCCGAATTACACTGCCGATTTATCCCCCCCCCCCGAATCATGGGTGGAGAGTTATGAGATGGCGATGGAGATGCTGGACGTAGATGATGCGGCATGTGCTAAGTACTTCACCATGATGTTGGAAGGGACAGCTCGCACTTGGTTTAAAAACCTACCAGCTAACTCCATTGGGTCATGGGCCGAGCTAAGAGCCCGGTTTATTCAGAATTTCAAAGACATGTGCAAACAGCCCATGTCAATTGTGGATTTAGCTGCATGTGTCTAGGAGGAAGGAGAATCAACAACCCATTGGGTGCGCCGGGTTTCAGAGATTTTGCATTCATCGGACCGCATCAACACTGATACGGCCGTTTTGACGTTGGAAGGCAATTGCCGGTTTACACCTCTTAAGTTGAAGCTGGGACGGCTCAAGCGCCATTGCAATGACATGGGGACACTTATGGCAGCTCTGGTGAAATACGCCGACTCTGATAGTACCAAGGACCCTGAATCTGATGATGGCAAGACAGGAAAGGGAAAGAAGGGTGGCAGCACCAAAGGGCAGCAGCATAACTCGGCGGGGCATGGAAACAGCGGTAAGCGTAAAGCAGATAACAGTTCAGATTTTGTAGCTAATACCAACGCGCAGGGTAATGGTCAGCGTCGGAAGGGTAAACCGCCCCGCGTGGAAGAGAACCAAGTCCCAATCCGGAGCGCCTGAATTACCTATTGAACCAGCCCTGCCCAAAGCACGGATCGCGGGACAAGCCGGACACGCACCTCTGGAAGGATTGTTATATTATGCGAGAGTTCAAAAATTCAGATTTTTTCCGGAATGATAATGGACCGGCAGGCGGTTCAGGCCCCGGGTCTCATGGGCCGGGTTATGGTGGAAGCAGTTCCGGTTCAGGATTCCATGGTAATCAAAGCGGACATGGCAATCAAGGCAATCAAAGCAACCAAGGTGGTTATAATCATCAGGGGAACCAACAGCAGCAGCAGCAGCGGTCGGGTTACCAAAGCAAACCGAAGCAGTTAAACAGTGGGCAGTACCATGTCTTCACCACCAGCCTGTGCAAACGCGATCAGAAGCTTCATAAAAGGGCAGTGAACTCCATTGAGCCGGTGGTGCCCCGTTACTTACGCTAGTCTGAACAGCCCATTGTGTGGAGTCGAGAGGATCATCCGCCTCGGATTGATAATCCGGGTCATCTGGCGTTGGTGGTGGCACCTCAGGTGGGAGGTTACAAGTTCACTAAAGTACTCATGGATGGGGGGAGTAGTATCAATATCCTTTATTATGAAACCTTCCATCGCATGGGGTTAACAGATAAAAATCTTAAACCGTCCAGCACGGTCTTCCATGGTGTGGTGCCTGGTAAATTGGCGTATCCGGTCGATAAGATAGCTCTGGAGGTTGCTTTTGGTGATGAGCATGATTCAAGATCAGAAACATTGACCTTTGAAGTGGTGAAAATCAAGAGCCCATATCATGCCCTGTTTGGGCGGCCGGCTTATGCTAAATTCATGGCGAGGCCCTGTTATGTTTATCTGCAGCTCAAGATGCCGGGTCATATGGGGACTATCACGGTACATGGGAGTCGTAAGATCGCTTTGGAATGTGAAGAAGGTGATGCGGCTTATGCTGAGTCGGTTTGTGCGACAGAGGAGTTGAAGTTTTACAAAGACAATGTTGATCCGGCAGATATGACTTCCTTGAAGAAGCCAACTACAGAGCATGATCCGGCCTTGAAGTTTAAGTCGGCTGATGAGACTAAGCTGGTTGATTTCGTTCCTGGCGATTCATCCCAGCGATTCAGCATCAGCGCTACCTTGGATCTGAAATAGGAAAGCGCGCTCATCGAGTTCATCCGTGAGAACCAGGACATCTTTGCGTGGAAGCCTTCTGACATGCCAGGTGTACCGAGGGAACTCGCTGAGCACACTCTTAATGTTGATCCCAAGTTTAAACCGGTCAAGCAGTTTTTCCGCCGGTTCAATGAAGAAAGACGCAAGGCTATTGATGAGGAAGTGGCCAGGCTCTTGGCAGCTGGCTTTATTGTTGAAGTATTTCATCCTGAGTGGTTGGCTAATCCGGTGCTAGTACTTAAGAAGAACGGCACTTGGCATATGTGTGTGGATTACACAGATTTGAACAAGGCTTGTCCAGCGGATCCTTTTGCCCTCCCTCGTATTGATCAAATCATTGATGCTACGGCGGGTTGCGAGCGTTTGAGTTTCCTGGATGCTTATTCTGGCTACCATCAGATCAAAATGGCAGTTAAGGACCAAGAGAAGACAGCTTTCATAGCTCCCTTTGGAGCCTTCTGCTATGTGTCTATGCCCTTTGGGCTAAAGAGTGCCCAGGCGACTTATCAGCGCTGTGTGCAGAACTGTCTCCATGACCAGATCGGCCGCAATGTTCATGCTTATGTGGATGATATTGTGGTGAAATCCAAAGAGAAAGAGACATTGATAGATGACTTGAAGGAGACCTTTGATAACCTCCGGGTTTATAAGATGATGCTCAATCCGGCCAAATGTGTCTTTGGTGTACCGGCAGGCAAGCTCTTGGGCTTTCTGGTGTCTAACAGGGGCATTGAAGCTAATCCAGAGAAAATCAAGGCCATAACTTCTTTGGCTAAACCGAAGTGCATCAATGATGTTCAACGCTTGGCAGGCCGGATTGCAGCCTTGAGCCGGTTTATCAGTCGCCTTGGGGAGAAGGCTATCCCTTTATATCAGATGCTGAAGAAGACAGATAATTTCGTTTGGAGCGACGCCGCCAATGAAGCGTTTGAGGATTTAAAGCGGCAGCTAGCCGAGCCACCTGTCCTTGCTGCTCCTGTTGATAAAGAGCCTTTGCTATTATATGTGGCTGCCAATGCCCGGGCAGTTAGCGTGGCTATTGTGGTGGAGCGCAAGGAGACCGGAAAGGAGTATCCGGTTCAACGGCCGGTTTATTACATCAGTGAGGTACTTATTGAGTCTAAGCAAAGGTACCCACATTGGCAGAAGCTGGTGTATGGAGCTTTTATGGTGAGCCGAAAGCTTAAGCAATATTTCCAGGGTCATCCCATCACTGTGGTCAGCTCTGCTTCTTTGGGGGAAATAATCCAGAACAGGGAAGCGACTGGCCGGATTGCCAAGTGGGCCATTGAACTTGGACCTCATGGGTTAAATTATGTGCCTCGGACGGCAATCAAATCACAAGCATTGGTGGATTTCATCAATGATTGGACAGAGTTACAGGCGCCAGAAGAGAAGCCGGATCATACTTATTGGACTATTCATTTTGATGGGTCCAGGCAATTGGAGGGCTCGGGGGCTGGAGTCGTATTAACTTCCCCACGAGGTGATAAGTTTTGTTATGTTCTCCGTTTAATGTTCCCCTGCACTAACAATGCAGCTGAATATGAGGCCTTACTCCATGGTCTTCGGATGGCTAAGGAGATGAATTTGAGCCGGGTTAAGTGCTTCGGTGACTCGGACCTGGTGGCTCAACAAGTATCTGGTACTTGGGATTCTAAGGATCCGCTCATGGCTGCATATCGTCGAGAGGTGGATATTGTTGCAGGTCACTTCAAAGGCTATCAGGTTGATCATGTGGACCGGCGGAAGAATGAAGCGGCGGACGCTTTAAGCCGTTTGGGTTCCCAGCGTAAGCCTGTTCCACCCAACGTCTTTTTGGATGTGCTGCATAATCTGTCGGTTAAACTTCCCACAGAGGAGGATCTGGCTGTTCCTGATCCGGAGGGTCAATTGGTGGCAGCACTTCATGTTATTCCGGATTGGACCGTCCCATATCTGGCGTACATGAACCGGGGCGAGTTACCAGAGGATGAGACCTTGGCCAGACAGATAATCCGGCGATCCAAGTCAATGACTATTGTCAATGGTGAATTACATCACTGCAGTGTAACAGGGGCGTTTCAACGTTGTGTATCTCCTGAAGAAGGCCGTGAGATCCTGCGTGAGATCCACGAAGGGGATTGTGGTCACCATGCCGGTTCAAAGTCCCTGGTAGCTAAAGCTTTTCGTCACGGTTTTTATTGGCTGATGGCTCATGCTGATGCAGAAGACTTGGTGAAAAAGTGCGATGGTTGTCAGAAATTTTCACGCCGAGCTCATGTTCCGGCCCAGGAATTAAGGATGATTCCAATCACTTGGCCGTTTGCAACTTGGGGGCTGGATATGGTTGGGCCCTTTAAGAGATCCAAGGACAAGAAGACCCACCTTTTGGTGGCGGTTGATAAGTTTACTAAGTGGGTGGAGGCAGAGCCAGTCAGTAAGTGTGATGCAGCTACGGCGGTTCAATTCATCAAGAAGGTGATTTTCCGGTTTGGCTTTCCGCACAGCATTATAACTGATAATGGTACTAATCTGTCCAAAGATGCTATGAAAGAGTTCTGTCAGCGCGAGCACATCCGACTTGACGTATCTTCAGTGGCTCACCCCCAGTCTAATGGTCAAGCGGAGAGAGCCAATCAGGAGATCTTGAGAGGCATCAAGCCCCGGCTTATGGTTCCTTTGCAACGGACGCCGGGTTGTTGGGTGGAGGAGTTACCTTCTGTGTTATGGAGCATCAATACCACGCCCAACAGGTCTACAGGTTACACACCTTTCTTCATGGTCTACGGAGCAGAGGCGGTCCTCCCGAGTGACATCCGTCATGACTCGCCTCGTGTGGCGGCTTATGTTGAAGCTGATAATGAAAAGGCACGGCAGGAAGCACTTGACCTATTAGATGAGGAGCGTGACATTGCAGCAGCCCGTTCGGCGATTTATCAGCAAGATCTGCGTCGTTATCATAGCCGCCGAGTTAGAACCAGAACTTTTCAGGAAGGCGATCTGGTGCTCCGACTCATCCAGGATCAGACGGATATGCACAAGTTATCCCCGCCTTGGGAAGGACCCTTTGTGGTCAGCAAGAACCTGCACAACGGGTCATACTACCTAATCGATGTTCGAGAGCACAAAGACTCACGTAAATCGGAGGAGGAGACCCACCGGCCGTGGAATATCTCTCATCTACGGCCTTACTATACCTGAGCCCTAGGCTCTGCTATGTACATAGTTATGACAATGTATATATTATGATCAATATAATAAACCGGAGCCTCAGCCAAAGAGGGGTATCTGTTGTTTTTCTTACGTCAGGTGTGGTTACATGGAGGTTTCTGCTTATAAAGCGACGTCCAGTTTACTCCTTGATTCGGCTTATCAAGCCATATATATAAATCACTTGGGGGCTTGGTCGTATTTGAACCTTAGCTACACCTCTTGATAGGCGCAAGGCCACCAGAAAAATCACTTGGGGGCTTGGTCATATTCGAACCATAGCTACACCTCTTGATTGGCTCAGAGCCAAAAAGAAAAGTTACATAGGGGCCAAAGAGAGTGTTCCAGAAGAACAACTCAAACATAGGCACCCACTGAGCACAGCTCAAAATATTGCTCGGGGATTCTTTGCTATCAAAATGAACAAAGAATCTACACTTGTAATAGGCTATCAAGCCACGGCTTGGAAGCCTGGTGTATACACCTAAAACCCCGGGTTAGCCTGCCTTTTTTAAGTAAGTCACTCCGTCCAGGTAAACCTGGTATGACCCGTCGAACTTCGACAAGTCAATCTCATAAGACCCTGAACTTGTCAAAGTTAAAACAACGATTGGTTAAAGATTGAGGTCCATCTTAAAAGGCTTTGTAAAATGGTTTAACTCAGCGGCCTGGCAGCCCATGAAAAGCCTCGACTACAAGTTTTCATTTGCCAAAGTTTTTTCTCCTTTGATGAGATTTATGATGATTTTGGTAAACCGGCGTTAATCAACCTGGCTTGGCTTTCAACTACAAGTTGTCAGTACATGATTAGTCATAATCCGGTGCTTATTAGCCCGGTCTGGTTTTGACTATAAGTCGCCAGTATTATATATGAGTAATCCGGTGTTTTTTTCACAACCCGGTACGGGTTTATCATAAACCGGCACAATATGGAAGGAGTTATCAATACTCATGATTAGGGGTATCACCCTTACTACAAAAGTTAGTCAACCTATGACGTGATTCAATGTCACAGGTATCATTTATTTTCATATTTGATTATTTTTAACAGCCTTGTTTATAAACCCAGGCTATATGTTTTGGGCATCATGACCCGTCCGGTGGTAAACCGCCAGGACAAGTTCAACTTTTTGTATGCAGGAATAGCCTGAATAAATCGCTCTGGATTATGAACATCATATATCTTAAGCATGATGAATTAACGGTATCAAGCAAAGTAAAATATGCACGATGGCATAGCAGACCAAGTGTTTAAACTAGCCTATTACAAGGCGTTTCAGTGCCCAAAAGAGTAATTGTTTTTTGGCAAGTATTGCAGCACGCGGAAGGTTAAATCTGCCTCCGGATCATGACTCGTCACCGGGCGGCCCTGACGGTTGTGGATCATCTTGCGCCGGTTCATCCTCTTCTTCCCTACCCAGCGGCTGGAAGTCAATGGTGGCCCAATCGATCCCAGTTAAGGCTTGGAACATAGCTTCATCGCTTATAACTGTCGACGGATCAACGTCAGGGGCATAGGTGTGCTTACGGATTGGCGGGATAAGATATTGAGCCTCAGGGATTGGTGCAGCAACCCGTTTGTTGTTGACATCATAACTCGCCTGGTAATATGAAAGATCAGTTTCTTCAGCCAGTTGGCAAGCCAGTGGACGTACTTCCCGGTTTATTGCTCGGAGGTCCTCATTGCCAAATTCTGATCCGTCTTCTTTTAAGCTTGGATAGCCTTTAGCCACATCCACCGGATCAAGATCAGGCACCCATGCTTTTACCCGGGTTAGTGCGGTCAGAGCACCAGCCCTGGCAGCAGATCTCTTTAGCTCTTCTACCCGGACAGGCAGCATTGACAACCTTTCTAAGGTCTCCTTGATTAAAGTTTGGGGCGGCTTGTTGTGAGAAGCAGTACAGATGATCCATTGCACGCTGGTATATAACTGCTCTATAAGAGTATAGGCAGCCTTCAGCTTATTCTGTACATCAGAGCCCAGATGACTAATGCGAGTTCCTGCGCCATTACAAACATCAGTAAACCGGCAATGTATGGGATGATATGTTGAAAATTTAAGGCCAGGATATTTACCAAACACAGCAGCAGTCATGGCATGTATTTGCCGCTTTACACCAGTTAGCTCGTCTAGCCTATAAGAGACAAACATGTCATGAATTGGCAGTGAATGTTTGAAGTACCAAGCACATAACAAGTTATGCACCTGATACTTGGGGGCTAATGCATATTTGCTCGTAATCAGAAATTTCTACAAGTCCCAAGTGCAATACAAGTATTACTCTTGGCACTTGGGGGCTAATGTATGCTTGCTCAAAGTGACATTATGAGTATTCTTCTAAAAAAAAGTCCCGGTGCATCTTCATCAGTTAAACCGGCCCTTGGAGGCTAAGCATGCAAAGTTGAGATATTACAAAGTCCCAGTTTAGATGACTATCATAAACCGGCACTTGGGGGCTACTGGAGTTAATATTCGGAATTGAACACAAGAGAGAAGCAGTTATGCAGTTACCTCATATCGTTCCTTCATTAGATTCACTAAACCGGCTTCAAAGTCGCGGCTTGTATGCAGGTGGTTTAAAAAACCAGAATGGATGTCTTGGGCATTGAGGTGAGCGTAGGTGGACAAATCTATGTTCCATTTGCCTTTGCCCATAGCAGAAACCTCGTCCTTGGCACTATGCTTCGATAAAGCAACGGGATTGCCCGGAGCGGTGTGGCCGACGCCAGTAATCATAATATCATCTTCTTTATCATCAGCAGCCTTCTCGGGAGTTGACGGTTTATCAGCAGCCTTAGCTGGGCTGGCCGACTTATCATCCGCGCGAGCCGGGCTAGTCGGTTTATCAGTGTGGCCTGTGGTGTCAATTTCTGTTCGTTCAACTATGAAGTTATAATCTTGAAGCGGTGGATCATCATGTGTAACATCAGTATTTGTTCCTTCCAGATCTGGGGTCTTCTCCGTTTCAATATCCACATTGTCATCAGACGGTTTATTTAACCGGGCCTTCTTACTGGGTCTAGGATTGGCACTGAGAAGAACAAACATAAAGATCAGTACAGTATGCAAACATAACACATTAAGGATAAGATTAAAGCATAACCTACCCAGGGACTGTCTTGAGGGTTGGAAGGTGTGTGACCGTTGACTCGCCAGAGGACGAATTAGGTGTTCCCTGATAATTTGAGTCAGACGGATTAAGAGGCTGTCGAAAACAACCCGCCTTGGGATAAGAAATGTCAGGAGTATAAGAGACCTCTGATCGACGTTTCCGGACCAGAGTGTTCGGTAAACCGGCAGAGGTAACTACCTGGCCACTGTGCCAGGTTGTGCGGCGGGCTGCATGTTGCTGCTTCTTCAAAAGAAAGTTTGGGTCCAAGTGAGCTAAGGGGTGCAAAAATTTTATTTTCTGGTTTGCTTGACGGATTTTCTGTGTTGGCAGAGGGTCTAAACCGGAAGGAAGGATAATTACCTTTGCATCGTCAGCTTGGCTGCCTTCAGCGTCGTCCTGATAACAGTCAAGGTCAATAAGGTGTATGAAAAAAGAACCAAGAGAGTCAAGTTCTACCTCTGAGTCCGGATTAGCCGGATCCGCATCAGCATTTGGTTCAGAAGATTCAGCGATCCTCTTCTTGGCAGGTTTCTTGGTGACTTTGGTCTTCGGGCGAAGTGGTTTTGCCGGTTTATCCTGTGGTTTTTTCTTCCAGAACGGGTCATCGCCCTGTGAAAGATGGACAAAATTTTGAGACTATCTGAAAAGAGGTAAACTAAAACAAGAAAGTTGTGATTCTTACAGGTGGCGGTTTATTGAAGACGCAGAAAGGGCTTAACCCGGTCTGGCTACAGACAGCTTCCGGTTCATTCAGTATTTTCTTGACAGCCTCAGTAATTTCGGCTTCTGTTAGCTGAATGTCGATGTGTCGTTGAGGGTCTTTCAAATCCCCTGTGTACTCGCACATTAAACCGAGGCGCCGGCTTAAGGGCAGAACGCTCCAAGATATCCAACAGCGCACAAAGTCGACACGTGTCAAACCGTTTGCCATAAAGGCTCTGAGCTTTGACAGTTGTGGTGCATAGTTAGACCGTTCCTTGGCAGTCAGCCTTTGAGGGAAGGGATGAGTGTTGCTAAGCCGGTGGGGACGGTAACCCGGCAGAGGATTTTCATCAGCTGGAGATGTGTCTTTGCAGTAAAACCAAGTCTGATTCCAGTCCTTGGGGTGACTATGAAGCTTGGCATGAGGGAAGCTGACATCCTTCCTCTTTTGAATTGCCACTCCACCAAGCTCGGTGTTGGGTCCGTCTGTGAACTCTGTGCGACGGTTTAAATAAAAGAAATCCCTGAACAGTTCAACTGTGGGCTCCTCTTGAAGATAGGCCTCACAAAATACTTGGAAGTTGCAAATATTGGACACAGAATTTGGTCCAATATCTTGAGGGTGGAGTTGGAAGCTGGCCAACACATCCCGGAAAAATTTTGAACCGGGAGGGCTAAAGCCTCGACCCAGATGGTTAGCAAATACAACTACTTATCCGTCCTTTGGTTCAGGAGGATTTTCCGAACCAGGGGCCCTCCAGTGGATGATTTCTTTCTTGGCTAAAGCGCCAGTTGTGACACATATGTTTAATTGCTCTTCAGTTACCCGGGAAGGAGCCCAGTTGCACTCGTAAACTTGTTTGGCCATTTCAATGGGAAGCTGAAACATATTTATTGCCGGTTTAAGATTTATGATGAGCGAGCATAAAGCAATGCAGATAAGCATAAGCAGAGGTATATGCATATTGTTAAACTGGAGTTTGATATTACTAAACCGGAGTCTGACGACAGAGAAGGTGCAAAGATCAATGAATCGGCGGTTTAAGAGGGGACTAATGACGCCTACCGGATTATTGTTTCTTTGACAAAGCTAAACCGCCTATATTGGTAGGAAAGATACAGATCTAAAAAACCTAAGTGAGGGAAAAACAAGTTTCACAAAGTGAGATGATAATTTCAGATCTGCAGCGCGACAGAAAACTAGAATATACTCAGACCTAAACTTTAGGTACTTAAACAGTTCATCAGGTGCAGATGAGTTTTTCTGTATGAAAGGGATGCTCTGATGGGGAAAAAGGGAGCTTTAACTACAAAGGCACCGGAAAATATCAGGTTTAACTTGCCATTTGCGCTACTGAGAAGAATAGGGAAGAATGGCTCTAGAACTTCGAAGAACTCCGATGAGTACAAACCCTAATGATAAGATCTAGGGTGGAAGGAGAGAAGGCTTACCAGTATAAAAGGAACAGCGGAGAGGCGTCGCGTTTTTCTGGTCCGATCAGGTTGATGCAGCGGCCTGCGTTGATGCGGCGGTCGGAGGTCGCGGCGGCGGCGCTCGAGCGCTGGTGTGGCTGTGCGAAGGAGGAAGACGAAGGAGGAAACGGGGGGGGGGAATGATAAGGACCCCTGTCCCTATTTATAAGGGGGTGGATACAAGGCATGCACGGGAATCGAGGAGGCCAAAATCATCATATGGCTATATGGACGCCTCGATTCTCAGGACGGTTATTAAGATAAAGATCAGTCAAGATGTTCTGGACCACGTGCGAGGTTAATGTGAAGCGACGTCATGGCGGTTTAAGAAAATTCTGCGAGCTGATGTCATGGCGGGTTACAGTCAGGTTTATCAGACAAGTGATGCAAGATTGTGACAAGTCAAGTATTGAAGATTGATGTGAACAAGTTCAAAGCAATCTGGGGCCTAATGTTGGGGATATTATTACTGGGCGTAAACCGGCCAGGAGAGGCCGGGTTATCCCCATAATGAGTTGTTGATATTTGAAGCCCATGGAGACAAGGAGTATGGCGCTTTATGAAGGCCCAGGGCCCAAAGGCGGATTAAGGGCTTGTAGGTGT
This sequence comes from Thinopyrum elongatum, assembly GCA_011799875.1. NCBI lineage: Eukaryota > Viridiplantae > Streptophyta > Magnoliopsida > Poales > Poaceae > Thinopyrum > Thinopyrum elongatum. Next base: position 468,079,536 of record CM022297.1, read on the forward strand.
AAACCGCCATATTATATGTAACTTGTAAGATAAGAAAAGAGTAGAGACCGAGCCGGACACGTTTATGAGCCGGCCTCGGGATTCTGTAACCCGACGGGCGTCAACCCATGTATATAAGGGGACGACCCGGCGGCGGTTTAGGAAGGGACAACAACTCGAGGGCCAGGCATAGCGGATTCACTCCCTGGTCATCGAAACCCTAGCAATTCCACAACAACTGGATTAGGCCCTTACCTTCACCGCAAGGGGCCGAACCAGTATAAACTCTCTGCGTCCCTTGTCCGCTTTAACCCCTTTAAGCTAACCCATCGCGATGGCTCCACGACTAAGTCCTTTCTCCAGGACATCTGCCGTGACTATCCCACGACACCCAGGCAAGCCGACCATCTGATATATCCCCTAAAGCATTGCCCTGTGTTATTCCTGCATGTTTGAACTAATATGCTTGTAATTGTATGCGTAGTAGTGGGCTGTATGTGACTCTGATGAACCCTTGTTTGTACTTTCTTCTTTGACGGCACCACGCCTGTGTCTGAGCTGCTTTCGGCCGTCCGGGGTGGATACCGATTTTATGTTCTCTTTTCAACAACTGGCCATGTTCTGAGCTGTTTTGCAGCCGTCTCAGACAGTTGTTGAATTTCTTTCTGTAGTAGTGACCCTATGCTCTGAGCTGTTTTTCGGCCGTCTTAGGGAACTGCTACATTCTTTTTATCAACACCGTCTCATGCTCTGAGCTGCTTTCCAGCCGTCTTGAGCCGGGGTTGAGTTATTCCGGTAATGTCCCAGATCTGAGTTGTAAAGACCGTTCTGGTGGCTATTGGTTTCTTTGCCGGTTTTATGCAAGGGTTCCGATGGTCGTAACTTACAGCTAGAACTTGTAAAGTGATAACTTGCCATTTAAATGTTGTTTCACTAATGACTCATTTGTGATTTTATGTGGAGATAGGTTGTTACGTTTCCACAGTTGTTACCTCATACATAGTTACCACCATGTTAAGTTATTCATGATAAACAACCATGCTTGCTAAGTACCTACTAAAGCTAAACCTAGTCGGTTGATCCAGAGTCACCTTTCCGGACTTACCCGTGCAGCCACATTTGATGGTATGGGACGGCCTTGACTTGGTCTGGTCATGTGCTCTTTTATCGGTACCACCAAGCAGGGAAGGTTATGCGCGCGCGCTACCCTGGCCTGGTAGGCGGCGATAACCTTGTGAGCCCAGCTAATTGTTTAACCCGGGAGTCCCCGTTTGGGACAGTTGTTTGGCCACGACGGTGGCAGGTGTCACGAGGTGACACAGGGGCCACCCAGGGCAGGACTCCGGGGGAGGATGATTGCCGATGGTACGGTGGAGGAGTCACGGGTTAGGCAGGTTTCATTGGAGCAACACTGGTCCACCCGAATGGGATCACGAGGCCAGGTGCCCCATGGTGTGGGTAAAGTGCGCAACCTCTGCAGAGTGTAAGAATCTATTCGAATAGCCGCGTCCACGGTATTGGACAGTCCGTCCACGCCTCACTAGGTGGTCAACCGTAAAAATGATAATAATGATGGAAGAACTCATCTTATGCCTTGAAGTACTCAGTGGATCATGAATATTCTGAGGGTTTTAAGGCAACCCGGAAGAGAGTAAGTTTATCAGATTTATAGTGGAGATGGATAGCCATCGGATGATGTCAAGAATATGATATGTTAGCCATGGGATGGCTATGAAGGAGATGGTAGGATGACCGAAAGAGTTGGATTGGATCCTGAGATTATTCGGAGTATGGATTATTTACTTGATATGCTTACTTTACCATATTTTATTTTAGTAGTTATCTTACTGCATAAACCTGTTATGACTTGATGATTAATATTGCCAGATAGGTATGCTATGCCATGATAATTAATGATGCTCTAATAACAAATGCATGCTTGAATGCCATGGATTGCTTTGCTTGGTGTATATGTTAGTTTGGTTTGCTTGCGAGTACATTCAAAAGTACTCAGCGGCCTTTAACGTGGCCAGGTTCACAAAAGGATCCGTCGTCCGTCGTCGAGGAGCCGGAGTGTTCGCGGGCTAGAAGAGTAACCCAGTCAGATCCCTGTGGATTGGAGCCGCACCAGGACCATGCTGCCTTAGATAGAGCTTTTCCGCCGCCATCACCCTCTATAAAATATCATGTAAAGACTCATATATCCATTAATAGAAATGCCTGTGTTTATGATACTTGTTGTAAGCGCGCATGCCAGAGTAATTTCCTGGGTTGGCATGCGTGGCGACCGTCTGGCTACAGTGGTAATCAGGCGGGGCGCCACATTACTGTTGAGCAATTGATAGAAAAGCGCATAGTTATGATGATATCTAAGGCAATGATCATGAATATAGGCATCATGTCTGTGACAAGTAGACCGACTCCTGTCTGCATCTACTACTATTACTCCACACATCGACCACTATCCAGCATGCATCTAGTGTATTAAGTTAACAAGAACGGAGTAACGCCTTAAGCAAGATGACATGATGTAGAGGGATAGATCCAAGCAATATGGTAAAAAAAAACCATCTTTTTATCCTTAATGGCAATAATACAAATACGTGCCTCGCTACCCCTACTGTCACTGGGTGAGGACACCGCAAGATTTAACCCATCACAAAGCACCTCTCGCATTGCAAGAAAGATCAATCTAGTTGGCCAAACCAAATCAATAGATCGGAGAGAAATACAAAGCTATCTTAATCATGCATAAAAGAGTTCAGAGAAGACTCAAATAATATTCATAGATAATCCGATCATAAACCCACAATTCATCGGATCTCAACAAACACACCGCAAAAGAAGATTACATCGAATAGATCTCCAAGAACATCGAGGGGAACATTGTATTGAAGATCAAAGAGAGAGAAGAAGCCATCTAGCTACTAGCTATGGACCCGTAGGTCTGTGGTAAACTACTCACACATCATCGGAAGGGCAGCAAGGTTGGTGTAGAGGCCCTCCGTGATCGAATCCCCATCCGGCAGAGTGCCAGAAAAGGCCCCAAGATGGGATCTCACGAGAACAAAAGCTTGCGGCGGCGGAAAAGTACTTTTGGTGTGCCCTTTGGTGTACAGGGAATATTTGGGTATTTATAGATTTGGAATTAGGGTTAGGGGAGTCTCGAGGGGGCCACAAGCCTGGGGGGCGCCCCCCCTTAGGGCGCGCCTCTAGGGTTTGTGTCCCTCTCGTGGCTCCTCTGGCCTCCTCCCGAAGCTTCGTGGTTGTCTCCTAGTCCAAAAAAATCCTCAAAAAAATTTGTTCCGTTTGGTATTGATTTTCTGTAAAAGACAAAAACAAGGAAAAAACAGCAACTGACACTAGGCACTAGGTTAATAGGTTAGTGCCACAAAATAATATAAAATAGCATATTAATGCATATAAAACCTCCAAGATGGATAATATAATAGCATGGAACAATCAAAAATTATAGATACGCTGGAGACGTATCAAGAGGGGGAGAAGCTAGTCCTATCAAAGACTATGCTTCTGGCAGCCTCCATCTTGAAACAGTAGAAGCGAGTAGCTGGTATAGCAACAAATAACAACGTATAGCATAATCCTACCCATCGATCCTCTCCTCGACACCCTGCGAGAGAGTGATCACCGTGTTGTATCTGGCACTTGAGGGGTGTGTTTTATTAAGAATTCAGTTTTAGTTGTAAGAGGTCGGAATACAACTCCAAGCGTCCTGTTACCGTGGACACGGCTATTCAAATAGATTACTTCCCTGCAAGGGTGCACCACATTCCCCGACATGCTCGATCCCTCTGGCCGGACACACTTTCCTGGGTCATGCCCGGCCTCGAAAGATCAACACATCGCAGCCCTACCTAGGCTCAACAGAGAGAGACCAGCACGCCCGTCTACATCCTAAGCGCGCAAGGGTCTTGGGCCCATCGCCCATTGCACTCCTGCACATTGAGAGGGCGGCCAGGCTCAGTCCTGGCAACCTGCGCTACAAGGCAGTTGCTTTACGCGGACCACCCGGGCGCGCGCCGCTCAATCGCTGACGTCTGGAAAACTTCGGCTGATACTACGACGCCGGTTGCCCATATCTTGTCCCACGTGGCGGTTAGTGCGTATATGTCCAACGACAAACTCAGATCAAATATCCAATCTCGTTAAGCATGCTATTTGAAGTAACCGCAGGCGTCGACCAGGGACCAGACCCACCTCTCTCCTGGGTGATCTCAACCTGCCCTGTCGCTCCCCCACCAAGTAACACTCGGGGGCCGTCGGGAACTGATACATCTCCAATGTATCTATAATTTATGAAGTATTCATGCCATGTTTACAACAATTTTATATGGTTTTGGTATGATTTGATTAGAACTAACCCGGACTGCCGCTGTTTTCAGCAGAAATAAAAGTTATCGAAATGGGCTGAAAATTTACGGTGATTTTTTATGGACCAAAAGAAACCCCTGAAGCACTGGAGCTGCGCCAGGAAGTGACCGAGGTGGCCACAAGCCGCCAGGGCACGCCCTGGGGGGTAGGGCGCTCCCCTACGACTTGTGGGCACCTCGGGCACCCCCTTGACATGAGACCGACGCCAAAAATTCTTATAAATACCCAAACCTCCGAAAAGAACCCTAGATCAGAATTTCCGCCACTGCAAGCCTCTGTAGCCACGAAAAATCAATCTAGGCCCTCTCCGACACCCTGTCGGAGGGGGCCATCATCACCGGAGGCCATGAAGGAGGAAGCCGGAAGGGGCCATCATCACCATGGAGGCCAAGGACCAGAGGGAGAACCTCTCCCCATCTAGGGGGGAGGCCATGGAGGAGGAAGCACAAGGGGGAGACTCTCTCCCCCTCTCTCTCGGTGGCGCCAGAGTGCCGCCGGGGGAACCATCGCCGCGGTGATCGTCTTCATCAACATCACCATCTTCATCACCTTCCTCATCTCTTTTAAGCGGTCCACTCTCCCGCACCCCGCTGGAAGGTTATGCATTGGAGAAGTGAGGGTCGACCTTGAACACTTGTGTTCATGCTCATGGAAACAATGTAGAATTTTTCATGAAAGTTTCTCAAAAATAATTATCCCCTTGTATATATCGATTGTATTATAAAAATAATGTGCCAAGATTTGTCTTTAGGATGATTTGATTGCTTGTTTGCTATGTGCGGTGCAAAAACAGAAACTTTGGCTGTAGTGCGTGAATTTATATTTTTTTACTGGAATGTCAAAAGTTTCCGAAATTTTTACACAGTATTTCTATGCAAATTTTTTATTTTTTCCTATTTTTTCAGAATTTTTGGAGTTACAGAAGTATACGAAATTTCCAGATTGCTACATATTGTCCTCTTTTTGACAGATTCTGTTTTCTATGTGTTGTTCACTTATTTTGATGAATCTATGGTTAGTATCGGGGGGTATGAACCATGGTGAAGTTGGAATACAGTAGATATAATGCTAATATGAAATTGGAATGAGTTTACAACAGTACCTAAAGGTAGTTATTTGCTTTATTATACTAACGGATCTCACAAGGTTTTTTGTTAAGTTTTGTGTGGATGAAGTGTTCGAAGATCGAGAATTTATCGATATGAGAAGAATAAGGAGAGGCAAGAGTTCAAGCTTGGGGATGCCCGAGGCACCCCAAGTAAATATTTCAAGGATACTCAAGCATCTAAGCTTGGGGATGCCCCGGTTGGCATCCCATCTTTCTTCTTGAACAATTATCGGTATACCTCGGTTTTTGTTTTGTTCACATGATATGTGTATTTTGTGTTTATTTTTCTTTTTTTTCCTTTATGCACCATGCTAGTATGATATAGTCCTTCATTTCTTTATAGAATGCTCTTTGTGCTTCACTTAAATCTTTTGAGTATGGCTTTACAAAATGCTCTTTGTGCTTCACTTAAATCTTTTGAGTATGGCTTTATGGAATGCTTCGTGTGCTTCACTTATATATTTTGAGCCTGGATATTAGTCAATCTATATTAATTATAGAATGCTCTATGAATTTCACTCATATCTTTTAGAGTATGAATAAAACTATCATCGAGATTGGGCTTGGAAGAGTATCATTAAAATATCACTGCTTAGCTAAAAAGTTTTAAAGAAAAATTCTTGTTTAGAGACAAACTAATATTTATCCCTACTGTTTTTGTGTGTTCACATAATTAAGCTACTGTATTAATCATGTTTTATAGCTTTTTTTTCAATAAAGTGCCAAGTAAAGCCTTTGGGATAGTGTGGTTGATAGTTGATTTGATTCTGTGCAAAAACAGAAACTTTTGCGTCCAGTAACAGAATTGTTAAAATTCACTGGAAGGTGGAAAAACTCCAAATTTTTGACAGAGGATTTATATACAAATTTTCTACGTTATACTAATTTTTTAGAATTTTTGGACTAATATAAGTATGAGCATAATTCAGATCTTTACAGACTGTTCTGTTTTTGACAGATTCTGTTTTCGATGTATAGTTTGCTTGTTTTCTAGTTTCTATGGCTTATATTGCTTAATATAAATTGTGGAAATTATATAGTACAGTAGGCATTATGTGGAAACAATTATGAATCTTGTCTTGACAGTACCCAAGTGAATGATTTGTTTTATTATACTAACAGAGCTTACGAGTTTTCTGTTGAGTTTTGTATGATTGAAGTTTTCAAGTTTTGGGTGAGATGTCGATATGAGAAGAATGAATAGTGGCAAGAACCTAAGCTTGGGGATGCCCAAGGCACCCCAATATAAAATTCAAGGAAGATACAAGCAACTAAGCTTGGGGATGCCCCGGAAGGCATCCCCTCTTTCGTCTTCAAAACTATCGGTATACCTTACTTGGAGCTATATTTTTATTCGTCACATGATATGTGTTTTGCTTGGAGCGTATTTTCATTTTACTAGCTGTTTGAATAAAATCATTGGATCTGAAATATTTAATGAGAGAGAGTCCTCACATGTATATTTAACTACTTGACTACTCATTGTTCTTCACTTATATCTTTTTGGAGTAGTTTGTCATTTACTCTCGTGCTTCACTTATATCCTATGAGTAAATGGTTGAATGAATTGAATATCATAAATCTAAAATTATATATGTTGCATATGCTTATCCCATGGGGAGCAATGACTTCACATATAAGAAGTATAGGTAGTAAAATTTATTGAAAGTTAGCAAACGCCGCATTGGTCACTTGAACCATTCATGAAAGAATATTGAAGGAAGAGAGATTTCACATATAAATATACTATCTTGGACATCTTCTATGATTGTGAGCCCCATTGATTATTTTCAAACTTGAGCAAATTAGTTGAAGTTGGACACGGAAGACAATGTAATGAGTTATGTTTGGGTATATTTGTATAGAAGTTATATTGTTATGGTGTAGCGACCCGACCTCAAACGGTCAAGCCTCTGTGTATCTGTGCCATCCCTGGATCAGTATGCTGGCACACACAGTACATCAATGTATATATCAAAGTGCAATCACATGTATAAATAACGTAAAACTGATATATACCTCATAATTGTCAGCGGAAACAAATAGTCGGGTGTGGAGTCCCATCAACGCCATCGGCAGGTTGAGTGTAGACCGTAACCCTGTACCGTACTCTTACTCGTCAGAAGAAAGTATCTGCAACATGATACGTTGCAGCCGTGTAGGTCAGTACATTGAATGTACCGGCAAGATCACTGTAAGAAAAACAGATGATAAACTATACTATATGCAATATGGCTTTGTGGCTTTGTATCTGAGTTTTGTTTGCGTAAAAGCTGGCTTTATTTTCCCTACAACAAAGGAAATGACCGGAGTCTGTACTACAGAGTTTTCTATCATGACATGGTTCCGCCAACCGATGTCTCATAGCCCAGAACAATCATAAGTTGCCCACAATTAAGTTATCAGTCCGGTGTTGAGACTTCCGAGATAGATCCAAGTCCAGAGGCTCAAGTTGTCCGTAACCAGGGACACGGCTAATCGATTAGGTTTAAACCCTCTGCAGAGGTTTGTACACTTTACCCGCAAGATTCGATCCCTCCCGTTTCGTCCTCACACTTCATGATGTTTGAGAACAGGACGATCGAAACATGGTCTTCCGAAGAGTTCCTCTGACCACTGTCCGGTGCTCATCCAATCCTACCGTAGTTCTACATCTGCTAGCACCGTCCCAGCCAGAGTCACCACTAAGGTCAACCAAGCCAGAGCCCATAATGACTTGCGGTTGCACAGGTAAGCTTCCGGGCATGAAGTATTCTTCCGTCTCTTTGAGTCTGGGTGAAGCTTTCCGCAAGATGTCATGGCATGTCAGGACCCCGATTCCAGGTCACATCGATCTAGCCGGTAACACCTCATATCACTTTGCGGCCTCACGCACGGTATTCCCACGGGTGTCGCCTTACCATGTCCCGGGACCGTTTGCGCCTTTTGGCTCACGTATATGATAGTGTCGCTAGCATCCATATGACAGAGAACCCGGGCCGACATGACTAGTCGTGAACCCAAAGTGGCGCTAACTTACGGGGACAGGCATACATGACCCAGCAACAAACGTGTCGGTCATCAGCGAGTGAATTCGGGCTGTAGCAACTGGGCTAGCAGGACTCCGGGAATCCGGGCTGTAGCAGGCTAACAGGACTTTGAAAGACACCGCGTGACGTTTCCCCGAAGGGACAGACACAGGATCGAGGAAGGACACATGCCGGCCAGTCTAAGTGTTCCGGAGCAGTAGCAAGCTAACAGGACTCCGGTAAACCGGGCTGTAGCGGACTACCAAGGCTCAGTGGAAGCACCAGACTACATTTCCCCATAAGGGAGGCTACCAAGGATAAACAACTAGGTTGTCGGATCCCACACATACCAAGCATTTCAATCATACACACAATATGCTGGATATGGGCAAATACAACATGGCATCACAACAAGACTCTACGACTCAGAGTATTTATTCATTAGGCTCCGAGGAGCCAAGTATTACAAACATGGGTCTCATGACCCAACATTCAGAGCATACAAGTCAAAGCACATACGGAAGCCTATCATGTCTGAGTACAGACATCTACAAATGAAAAAGGCTGAGAAGCCCGACTATCTACCAGATCCTGCCGAGGGCACAACATCGTAGCTGAGGTAACAAGCTAAACGTCGAAGTCCACGTGGAACTACTAGCGAGACTGAAGTCTCTCTGCAAAACATAAAATAGGCAAACATGAGTACAAATGTAACCAGCAAGACTTACATCAGAACTATCTACAAATGCATCGGTATCAACAAAGAGGGTGGTGGAGTTTAACTGCAGCAAGCCAGCTTTGACTCAGTGGCTATCCTGAACTACGAATGCTGGTAACTCTTTTGAGGTGGCGCACACGAGTCCACATATTCACCATATCAATACACCACTATGGATCCGCTCCCGTCTCCCTACGAGAACGCCATCCATGGCACTCACGCTTATCTTGCGAGTTTTAGAGTATCCACTTTCACTTGTTTATGAACTGTACAGGCAACCCAGAAGTCCTTTACCGCGGACACGGCTATTCGAATAGATCATTTATAACCCTGCAGGGGTGTACTTCTTCACACATGTTTCCACCACTTAGCGTCTGCACACGACATGTGCTCGGCAGACTTCAAGCGAAAGCCGACGTGGGTGTAGACCACGACCTAACTAACCACACAAGTCTCTAGTCCAGGTTTATCGCCTATTCGGGTTCCATCCGCAAGGAAATCCGGCCGGGGTGTCCTCAACGGCCCCAAACGATGTGTGCAGGGTTCCCGAGACACCAAACGGGCGACCAGGTACACCGTGCCACGGTGTATCTACCGCAACATAGCCCACCCCTAGGGTCAGCGCTACGCACGGCCCCCAACACATATCCTACAAACACCAGAAACTAGTTGCAACTCCTGGACAGAGGACAGGGGCGGTTAATAAGTCGAGCGGGGTCATATTTCAGGGCCCAACGTGTGGTAGTAGCTGTTCATGGATCACAAACACAGAACTCAGTTCCTGAGGACGGTTTCAATGAGACAACCCACCATGTACTCCTACATGGCCTCTCACCGCTACCATTACCAAATCGTGTTCACACACTTAGCTCTCAACAGTAGGACATGTTCACACACCTCTGAATCATCCCCGATGAATCAGACCTGACTCAACTCTAAGCAGTAGCAGGCATGACAAACAAGCATAGATGAGTAGGCACATCAGGGCCCAAACAACTCCTACTCATGCTAGTGGGTTTCATCTATTTACTGTGGCAATGACAGGTCATGCAGAGGAAAGGGGTTCAACTACCGCAGCATGTAACAGTTGAATCGTTGTTGTCCTAATGCAGTAAAAGAGAGCAGAAGCGAGAGAGTGGGTTTGTATCGGGATGAACAAGGGGGGTTTGCTTGCCTGGCACTTCTGAAGATAATATAGTTCTTCATCGGTGTCATTGAACACGTCGTCGGAACCACGTCTAATGAGAGGGAGCAACCACCGGCAAACACAAGAGGAACCACAATCAATGTGATGCACATTCATATGAATGATATGTCATATTAAAGTACTGAATTGACCTAGTGCAGCAGTTAGTCATATTCATTGAAGTGGAATTCAAACCTATAGCAAATTCCAACTCCAAAACTAATTACTATTTATTCCATAATCATGAATTGACCTATTCAGTGAGGTTAACTTGTTCAAACATGCATGAAAATGGTATAGATGGAAAGATTGGATTTTTCTGATCCAAAATATGTATAAATCTTTGCATTTGGAGTTACAGATTAATTTCTATGAATTTTTGAAGTTTTGGGCATTTTCTGGGATTTCCTGAATTAAATTTAATCCAGAAAATGATTTACTGCGTCAGTGTGACGTCATCAGGTCAACAGCGTCAGCCCAGGTCAAACCTGACGTTGGGACCCACATGTCATGGGCTTTGTACTAACAGAGAGTTAGTTTTGTTAAACTAAAATAGTCAGGGGTTAGTTTAGTGTGTGGGACCCGGTGTCAGTGGGTGTGGGTTCGATTAGTGGTGCCATTAGCCGCTAATGACGCCCATGTTCGATGCGCCGGCGGTTGGACGACGGTGACGACCCAGAGCGGCGGTGGCTCACCGGTGTGGCGCTAGGGGCAGCGGCTGGGTGCGCTGAGGGCACCAGGAGGTAGCTCGTGCTCCCGCGCATCCAGCGGTGGCCACGGTAGGGAGCGAGGTGGACTATAGCGGCGGTGCCATCGAGCCGGGTGGCGGCCGAAACTCGGGCGTTGATGAGAACGACACCACAGAGCATGAGAGGAGGAACTGCTGGTGGTGTTCATCTCCTGGGAGGGTGCGGAGCTCGTTGGCAGGCCCGGACGCGGGTTGCAGCAGCTCTAGCCGCGGCGGCGCCATGGCCAGCGGTGGCGAGCTCGGGAGCTTGCGAAAACGGCGACTAGAGGACGTGCGAGGCCGGGGCGAGAGAGGGGTTTCGTTCGCGAGCTCACCACGGTTCGGGTGGAGTCGAAGAAGAGGCCGGGGAAGCGCTGTGGCCGACGAATCGACGACGGCGGGGACGAAGCAGAGGCGGCGATGGGGACGATGGGGGCGACGTTCTGCTGCTCCCTGCCTTGCGTGCGTCGACGAGAGAGGGAAGTGCGGGATGGTGGAGCTCTGGGAAGGGCGGTGGCGCTTGGGGACGACGGCGGCCACGCGAGCGAAGCACGGCGGCGACGGGTGCGCTCGGCATGAGAGGAAGAGAGATCAGAGGAAGGGGAAGATCTCGAGAGAGAGTGAGAGGCGACCAGGGGGTTGCGTGGCGTCTCCGTGGCGTTGTGAGCCGCGTCGGGGAGGAGCCAGGCAGGTAGGGAGGGAGGAGGTGGCCGCACGGCGGTGCGCGCGCGTCGGGCACGCGCCCGTCCTCCTGGCAAGGAGGAAGACGACAGGAGGAGGTGGCCAGGTGGGCTGGGCCGCCAGCTGGCTGCACAGGACCTGGGCCAGCCAGGTAAGGCCAGGTAACTCTCTCTCTCTTTTTTTTCTGTTTTTTTTCTATTTTTCTGCAACTTTGTGGCTTTATTAAAAATAGCTAGGCACTTTCAAAAATCACCAAACTGCTCATGCCCACTGTTTAGGATATAAACAACATGGAACATTTTAGTTTAGGATTATTTGGATATTTAAAATATTTAATAGCATTTAAATGTCCAAATGCAAATAACATAAGATTTAATTCAGTGACCCAATGATGTCCTAGAAAATTGTGCACCATTTTTGTCAGAGGTTCTAGACCAAGGCAAAGATGATGAACATTTTAGAAGGGCATTTCAGGTTCATTGAAAAAGATTTTAGTAAACCCTAGTTGTTTCCAGGGGGGGTGCTGGGGGTTCTATCATCCCCATTTCAAGTTTCTGGAAAATTTTAAACATGATGCAACACTCTAATGCATGAACTAACTAGGGTGTGACAACTCACCCCCACTCAAAAGAATCTCGTCCCGAGATTCAAGCGTAGGGTAAGATGAAGGGGGAACGCAAACTAACACAATCTTCACAATCTAGGTTGCATCTCATAAGAACGTTGATTCGATCACCATCTTTGTCTCGATGTCTTGCTCCGAGAACTCCAACCAACATGACAACGAGAGGAAAGGAAAAAAAAACTCTAGAAGGATCGATCTCCTCCAAGATCGAACAACTCAGGATCAAATCACGGAATGAGACATAGCAACATCTCTCGAGCTGAGACACGAAGCATACATCTAGAGGGATGGAGTGAAACAGATGACGGAGGTTCACTAGGTAGACAACAATTCCACACTTAAGAAGGTGGTGAACGGTTGTCAACGTAGCGAGGATTTGAGTTGCCATGATACCATAACGAGACACCTCAGGAAAAATGACTCGTTGACTTATTACCTTAAGTGGCAAAAAGAATTACTTTTGATATAGAGATCATTGAGACTCTCTATACCAGCCTAAGGCAAATCTCGAACGATCGTTTGGAGGAGTTCGGTAGAATGGCATACTTGGACTAGTATGGATGATGTGGATTACCTTGTTGAAGACAACACAAGGGATGATTTTGCTTATCATCAGAAAAAAAATGGATGGGACCCATGGTAGGACCACTCTTGAAGATGATCCTGAATAAGAATTACTAAGAAGGCAGCCCATAGTAAAATGGCACAAAGACGGTGCAAGCTGGGAACAAAATGCAAATGCTGGGAATGTTCCAACCATCATATCTGCCTGAGATTCAGATCTGGTTGGTAACGGGATATTTCAGACGTCATTTCTGGAAAGAAAATTTGCAACACAAACCGATGAGATGACGTTGCGGATTCTCGGGAAATGAACTACAATAGCAAGCTCCAAAACATGAGCTGGTTCTGCTACACACATGTGAACACGTTGTCCCAGACAAGCATGTCCACATGGTAGTCTTACAATCAAAATACTACCGGGTTCAGGTGGGAACCATCATTGCGGAGAGTGAAACCCATACATAAGTCATATGATTAGCTCTTATGAAGGAACTTCTTCTCCTTGAACAAATCAATCAGTGGCTTGGTGTGCTAGGGATTACATATGGAATGGAGATGATCAGTCTATCAGACCATAGAATGCTTCGCACGTGCATGACTAATTTGGGATGATTCCAAAGGGAGCAAATATAAGCTTTCTCGAATTCACGGCGGCAACTTGCTTCAAATGCACATGAACTAGAGGAAGTCACTTCTTTCATCCAAACATATGCTTCATGAACGAGACATGAAGATAATGCTTATAAAAGTTTCCAACACTACTTAGATGTTCGACATGAATCATGGACAAGATAAGGATGTTGTCGATGGGCTCAACAACAATTCATCCAGGTTCCCATGAAGATGGAATTCCACAACTATGTGAACAAGATGATAGCATTGGTCAGACCAAAAGATATAATGGTGTATGCTCGAGGGATCAACCACGAGTAAGACAACATTATGAGCATCGTTGGTTCTGATTTGATTTGACGATAACCCACACTCAAATCAAAGTTTGACAAGACAATAGATCCAACAACTGATACGAGGACCAATTGATGAAGATATCATCTGTCTTCAACACACACACAACACAAGACATCCCTTTAAATGAACTAAGTTAGGCAAGCTTTTTTCTTCCAACTCTCCAAGTTGTTATTTAGCTTAACCAACTAGCTCAGGGTATCCGACACAGATTCTTGGAGAAGGGTTGGTTACAAGAACCAACTTGATCACGAGCTCAACATAACAGTCAGGGGACAACCTGGTAATACTTCCGAGAAGATATCCGGAAAATTACGAACCACCGATATGTTATTAAGCTCGAGAACAACCTTGCTTTTCAGGGCAAGACGATGTGATCAAGAGAGTGATGGATTGACACAATCCTAACTCATCGATCGAAGAGTGCACCAACAAAAATGGACTAGGTAGCACGATCAGTCCTAGGATGGTGATTCAATAACCAACACACCAAGGATGAGAATATTGTCCTTTAACTACCAAGCAACGCAGTTGCTAGGAGTATTGCTTTCACACATCACGATTCACTTGTCGGTATTCCAGTTACAATAACACGGAGACCGAGAAATGAATAATGATGGCGAGAAGTATCACTGTACCAAGAGTTCATAGGATGGTGTGCAATTCCCATGATATTCTTGATATAAAGATGGTAATACTCCGGGGTAGAACAGAACAAAAGCTGGAATGGCATTTTGATCTGCGGAATACAACCGCTTTGACCCAATCCTAGATATGGATGAGGTACTGGAGTTTGTTTCTCCTAGTCATTCCGTAATAGAATGGCTTGATGGACCACAAGAATAATAAGCATCGATAACACGAATGCACAACTAGTCCTGACTATCAATTGATAGACAGAGGTCAGAATACAACTAAAGAGAGACAACTCAAAGGAACATATGGTTTTCTGAGTTGCGGATGCATAGATTTAGTATGTCAAACAAGTTCAACATATTTCTTCCAGATAATCCATGCAGAAAGGTAGGACTGGCAGATTCACAATGTAGAATGGAGAACTCATCAAGAGCACTCTGGTTGTGATCTTTCGGTTCAACGAGGAACTTCTGCCATAAGTAGTTCATGGTATTTGGAAGAAGGATATACCACGAACCTCAAGGACTATCACCAAGTTACTAATATCTTAAGGGAACTAGCAAACACTAACAACATGAAGTAGGGTGAATCTCGGGTTCAGAAACCCAGGAATAGAATGCCTACCAACTAAATAGCATCGCGGGATGCTTTCGAGAATGACGGCCAGAATCATCACACTAGGAATATAAAGCATTACTAGATTACTTGGTGGTTCTCTAGGATGCCTAGGGTCATAATACTAGCTCCAACACATATGTCAAGGCAATGGAGTACCTCAACAGACCGTTAGTGTGCTTAAACTGGCCCAAAGGGGCGCGGAAACAGAGGGAAAGGATTTTGCAAATGCATCAGATTGTTTGGAAACCTGGGATGACTCGGACAGCATAACGGCTGAAAATGCTCAAAAAGATTTGAGACATCCTGCAAAAGGGTGGCATAACCACTTAGCAACACAATATCAAGGTTCTAAGATCGACTAGCAACACACAAAATTAGTAGGAACAGAACAGAGGCTTGAAACCAACAATCCTATAAGTTACTACGGATTAGTAACACGTGATCCTGATAGAAGGATGAGAAGCCTAGTTCTTAAACCCCGTAGAAAAGAAGAGGTTGACTCAGATCAGAAGGGCATAAGGTAAAGGAGTAAAAAGAGCCTTACGTTCCCTTCCACAATCAATTCCCTTATATAACTAAAGCATTTCTAGACTCAACTTCGACCAGTTTGGCTTGGTAATCCTACAGGCAGTCAGGCTCTGATACCAAAGCTGTCAGGACCCCGATTCCAGGTCACATCGGTCTAGCCGGTAACACCTCATATCACTTTGCGGCCTCACGCACGGTATTCCCACGGGTGTCGCCTTACCATGGCCCGGGACCGTTTGCGCCTTTTGGCTCACGTATATGATAGTGTCGCTAGCATCCATATGACAGAGAACCCGGGCCGACATGACTAGTCGTGAACCCAAAGTGGCGCTAACTTACGGGGACAGGCATACATGACCCAGCAACGAACGTGTCGGTCATCAGCGAGTGAATTTGGGCTGTAGCAACTGGGCTAGCAGGACTCCGGGAATCCGGGCTGTAGCAGGCTAACAGGACTTCGAAAGACACCGCGTGACGTTTCCCCGAAGGGACAGACACAGGATCGAGGAAGGACACATGCCGGCCAGTCTAAGTGTTCCGGAGCAGTAGCAAGCTAACAGGACTCCGGTAAACCGGGCTGTAGCGGACTACCAAGGCTCAGTGGAAGCACCAGACTACATTTCCCCATAAGGGAGGCTACCAAGGATAAACAACTAGGTTGTCGGATCCCACACATACCAAGCATTTCAATCATACACACAATATGCTGGATATGGGCAAATACAACATGGCATCACAACAAGACTCTATGACTCAGAGTATTTATTCATTAGGCTCCGAGGAGCCAAGTATTACAAACATGGGTCTCATGACCCAACATTCAGAGCATACAAGTCAAAGCACATACGGAAGCCTATCATGTCTGAGTACAGACATCTACAAATGAAAAAGGCTGAGAAGCCCGACTATCTACCAGATCCTGCCGAGGGCACAACATCGTAGCTGAGGTAACAAGCTAAACGTCGAAGTCCACGTGGAACTACTAGCGAGACTGAAGTCTCTCTGCAAAACATAAAATAGGCAAACGTGAGTACAAATGTACCCAGCAAGACTTACATCAGAACTATCTACAAATGCATCGGTATCAACAAAGAGGGTGGTGGAGTTTAACTGCAGCAAGCCAGCTTTGACTCAGTGGCTATCCGGAACTACGAATCCTGGTAACTCTTTTGAGGTGGCGCACATGAGTCCACATATTCACCATATCAATACACCACTATGGATCCGCTCCCGTCTCCCTACGAGAACGCCATCCATGGCACTCACGCTTATCTTGCGAGTTTTAGAGTATCCACTTTCACTTGTCTATGAACTGTACAGGCAACCCAGAAGTCCTTTACCGCGGACATGGCTATTCGAATAGATCATTTATAACCCTGCAGGGGTGTACTTCTTCACACATGTTTCCACCACTTAGCGTCTGCACATGACATGTGCTCGGCAGACTTCAAGCGAAAGCCGACGTGGGTGTAGACCACGACCTAACTAACCACACAAGTCTCTAGTCCAGGTTTATCGCCTATTCGGGTTCCATCCGCAAGGAAATCCGGCCGGGGTGTCCTCAACGGCCCCAAACGATGTGTGCAGGGTTCCCGAGACACCAAACGGGCGACCCGGTACACCGTGCCACGGTGTATCTACCGCAACATAGCCCACCCCTAGGGTCAGCGCTACGCACGGCCCCCAACACATATCCTACAAACACCAGAAACTAGTTGCAACTCCTGGACAGAGGACAGCGGCGGTTAATAAGTCGAGCGGGGTCATATTTCAGGGCCCAACGTGTGGTAGTAGCTGTTCATGGATCACAAACATAGAACTCAGTTCCTGAGGACGGTTTCAATGAGACAACCCACCATGTACTCCTACATGGCCTCTCACCGCTACCATTACCAAATCGTGTTCACACACTTAGCTCTCAACAGCAGGACATGTTCACACACCTCTGAATCATCCCCGATGAATCAGACCTGACTCAACTCTAAGCAGTAGCAGGCATGACAAACAAGCATAGATGAGTAGGCACATCAGGGCCCAAACAACTCCTACTCATGCTAGTGGGTTTCATCTATTTACTGTGGCAATGACAGGTCATGCAGAGGAAAGGGGTTCAACTACCGCAGCATGTAACAGTTGAATCGTTGTTGTCCTAATGCAGTAAAAGAGAGCAGAAGCGAGAGAGTGGGTTTGTATCGGGATGAACAAGGGGGGTTTGCTTGCCTGGCACTTCTGAAGATAATATAGTTCTTCATCGGTGTCATTGAACACGTCGTCGGAACCATGTCTAATGAGAGGGAGCAACCACCGGCAAACACAAGAGGAACCACAATCAATGTGATGCACATTCATATGAATGATATGTCATATTAAAGTACTGAATTGACCTAGTGCAGCAGTTAGTCATATTCATTGAAGTGGAATTCAAACCTATAGCAAATTCCAACTCCAAAACTAATTACTATTTATTCCATAATCATGAATTAACCTATTCAGTGAGGTTAACTTGTTCAAACATGCATGAAAATGGTACAGATGGAAAGATTGGATTTTTCTGATCCAAAATATGTATAAATCTTTGCATTTGGAGTTACAGATTAATTTCTATGAATTTTTGAAGTTTTGGGCATTTTCTGGGATTTCCTGAATTAAATTTAATCCAGAAAATGATTTACTGCGTCAGTGTGACGTCATCAGGTCAACAGCGTCAGCCCAGGTCAAACCTGACGTTGGGACCCACATGTCATGGGCTTTGTACTAACAGAGAGTTAGTTTTGTTAAACTAAAATAGTCAGGGGTTAGTTTAGTGTGTGGGACCCGGTGTCAGTGGGTGTGGGTTCGATTAGTGGTGCCATTAGCCGCTAAAGACGCCCACGTTCGATGCGCCGGCGGTTGGACGACGGCGACGACCCAGAGCGGCGGTGGCTCACCGGTGTGGCGCTAGGGGCAGCGGCTGGGTGCGCTGAGGGCACCAGGAGGTAGTTCGTGCTCCCGCGCATCCAGCGGTGGCCACGGTAGGGAGCGAGGTGGACTGTAGCGGCGGTGGCGTCGAGCCGGGCGGCGGCCGAAACTCGGGCGTTGATGAGAACGACGCCACAGAGCACGAGAGGAGGAACTGCTGGTGGTGTTCATCTCCTGGGAGGGTGCGGAGCTCGTTGGCGGGCCCGGACGCGGGTTGCAGCAGCTCTAGCCGCGGCGGCGCCATGGCCAGCGGTGGCGAGCTCAGGAGCTTGCGGAAACAGCGACTAGAGGACGTGCGAGGCCAGGGCGAGAGAGGGGTTTCGTTCGCGAGCTCACCACGGTTCGGGTGGAGTCGAAGAAGAGGCCGGGGAAGCGCTGTTGCCGACGAATCGACGACGGCGGGGACGAAGCAGAGGCGGCGATGGGGACGATGGGGGCGACGTTCTGCTGCTCCCTGCCTTGCGTGCGTCGACGAGAGAGGGAAGTGTGGGACGGTGGAGCTCTGGGAAGGGCGGTGGCGCTTGGGGACGACGGCGGCCACGCGAGCGAAGCACGGCGGCGACGGGTGCGCTCGGCATGAGAGGAAGAGAGATCAGAGGAAGGGGAAGATCTCGAGAGAGAGTGAGAGGCGACCAGGGGGTTGCGTGGCGTCTCCGTGGCGTCGTGAGCCGCGTCGGGGAGGAGCCAGGCAGGTAGAGAGGGAGGAGGTGGCCGCACGGCGGTGCGCGCGCGTCGGGCACGCGCCCGTCCTCCTGGCAAGGAGGAAGACGACAGGAGGAGGTGGCCAGGTGGGCTGGGCCGCCAGCTGGCTGCACAGGACCTGGGCCAGCCAGGTAAGGCCAGGTAACTCTCTCTCTCTTTTATTTCTGTTTTTTCTATTTTTCTGCAACTTTGTGGCTTTATTAAAAATAGCTAGGCACTTTCAAAAATCACCAAACTGCTCATGCCCACTGTTTAGGATATAAACAACATGGAACATTTTAGTTTAGGATTATTTGGACATTTAAAATATTTAATAGCATTTAAATGTCCAAATGCAAAAAACATAAGATTTAATTCAGTGACCCAATGATGTCCTAGAAAATTGTGCACCATTTTTGTCAGAGGTTCTAGACCAAGGCAAAGATGATGAACATTTTAGAAGGGCATTTCAGGTTCATTGAAAAAGATTTTAGTAAACCCTAGTTGTTTCCAGGGGGGGTGCTGGGGGTTCTATCATCCCCATTTCAAGTTTCTGGAAAAGTTTAAACATGATGCAACACTCTAATGCATGAACTAACTAGGGTGTGACATGGCACTTCTCCATGCATCCCGGCCATCCACTGGTTTCTCCAGGGTGCCCGTCAACCGTCCTTCACCCAGTAGTGTGTATTGAATTCTTGTCTCGAGTCTTGAAGTCTTGAGGCCTCGAAGGTGCAGTCCTTGCAGATTCCAGCATGGAGTTGTCGTCATTGATGTAGAGTCCTCCATTCTCACACCACTCCCGAACACTCGTACCAACCCCGTCTACTATAGCGTAGCATTTAAACTACATAACGTCCCGGGCTTGGTAATCAGGGAGATGGGTTCCTACCTCATGCATTCTACTCAACTACAAGAATTCAATATCACTACTGGAGGGATTATGAATGGTGACACTAAATGCAATAAAAACATAGGTACGAAAATCATGGTCAATGTGAACTTGCCTGGTAAGTTGATGAAGATAATAAGGCTCTCAGAATAATGACTTGGTAGAACTATTCGTCACTCCGTTGAAAATCTATATTAAACAGACATAGTGTACACATAAGCAAGCATTCTAACAAGCAATTCTAGCAATCATAATAACAATTTCAACAAGTAAAACTCAATAATAAACTTAAATAAAATCCAAAGAACTTCGAGGAAAACTACGAGAAAAACTACTAAAGAAAACTCTGAAACATAACACAAAAATAGTTTTTGTCCTAAGTAAAGTTTAACAACAAGAAATGATAACAAGTAAATAAACAGAAAAATAAAATATAAAACAACTAATTTAAACGGAAAGTATTTTTCATAAAATTTTATTTGCAAAAAGAAACAAATAAAAAGCTTTTATGAAACTCTACTATGACCTATACAAGTTTTCGTACAAACTAAAGAAAATAAATTTTTAAAATAAAATAAAATTTTCTTCTGTTGAATAACAGAAACAAAACTAAATTTTTCAAAAGTGACAAAAAGAAATAATTTAAAAACAATTAAAACTATAAAGAAAGACTAAAACAAAACTAGAACTAAAACAGTACTGTTTTGCCTAAAATCCTAAATTAAAATTTTCATAAATTTTCCCAAATCAACCTACTGCTAGAAAAAACCATAAGTGACCAGGAGCAAAAAGAATCACTCAAAAATCTATTCTAGAATTCAAACTAGAGCCAAAATAGTGTTTGAAGCATATTTGAAATAATTCAAATTTAAACTATTCAAATTTGAAAACTAAGTACACAAACAGAAACTTCAACAAATTTTTGACACAATGCAAAAAGAATCTTTTAATTTGGATCTAAAACATAAAAGTTATTAACAATCTAAAACAGAAACTATTTCTGAAACTAAAACTAAAACAGAAAAAGAAAACGCAACCGAAACGGACAGGGGTATACGTGGCGCTTGCTGGTAGGCTACTGGAGCGTGCAAGATTTTAACTATGGGCGTTCGGCCGCTACTTAGGGGATTCGGTGGCTGCGGTTAAATAAAAGAAAAACTGTAGGCACGGTTCGATCTAAACCGGAGTAAACCGAACCAAAAACCGATCTAATTAAAATAAAACCTAACTATTCGATCCGATCTAATCTAAAACATTTATTTTAGATCGAACGGAGGAGGGAAGCTCCGGTGCTCACCGCGGTGGTGGAGATCTCCGGCGAGGTTGGCAGCTTCGGGCGTCGACAGTGTGGCGGCTCCGGTGATCCTCCGGCGACGGCGACGGCACCACGCGACGTAGCGGACGATGGCGATCACGGGGGTGGTCGGTGGCGAGCTCGGGGACGACGGAGCCGAGTAGCCCGAGATCGACGGCGGCGGTGGCGGCTCGGGTATCGTCGGGGAGGGGGCTCCGGTGGGTTTAGCGCTCGGGCGAGTGGTTGGGAAGGTGTAGCCAAGGGAGGGGAGCGCGTTGGTGGTCTCAGTGGAGCTCAGGGACGACGGAGAGAGTGGCTAGGGCGACAATGGCGCGGTGGCGGAGGCGGAGCTCCGGCGAGCAATAGGCGGCGAGGGAGAGGGGTTCGGGGCGTCTTTAGGGGGCAGAACGGAGAGGATAGGGGGTATTTATAGAGGGGAGGCCGACTTGGGAGAGGGGGCGAATCGGGGAGAGGATCCCGCGATCTCCGGGATATGGCGGCGGCGGCGGCGATGTTGCCCGCGGCTTGCGGAGGAGGAAGACGGAGGTGGGGCCGGGCGTCAGTGGGCGTGGGAGCGAGGGAAGCGAGCGGGCGACCAAGGCGAAGTGGCGGCGGGAGCGAGGCCGTGGGGAGGTGGCCATGGGCCGGCCTGCTGGCCTAGTGGGTTGCGGCGCTAGGTTAGGTTAGCTAGGGTTTTCTCTTTTCTTTTTTTTTTAGGACAAAACAAAAATAAACACAAAATAATAAAAATGATATATAGACATATAATATATCAAAATGTTCAGAAAAAGAAATCCTAAAACATGGACTATTTTTCAAGTCCAAATAAAATCAACAAAAACTCAACTAAGGCAAACAGTGCTACTGTTGCAAATAATCCCAATAAAAGTCATTTTTAAAATACCAAAATGATTCCAAATTCATTTTTCTCCAATTTTCTATTGTAGGGAATCATTTTACCCTATTTTCCATATATTTTATTTTTGGAGAAAAATAATTTGAATAAAAGCCAAATAACTCTAAATTGAAAGTGGATTTCAGAATACCTTCAAAGGGACTTTCAATTTGATTCTTTCAAACTTCCAACTCATATTTCATACAATTTGAAGAAGTCATTTTATCTTCTCTCATGAAAATCATTGAGTTGCATAAAGTTTTTGAATTTGAAATATTTCCAAATGGAATTCAAATCTTTTCAAAACCCTTCTCATTTATTTAAATGGAAGAAGTCATATCATCTTCACTCTAGGGTTTTGTGATGAAATGAATATGAATTTCATGGAGATCATAAATTCAAAGAGAAATCTTTGGGAAAGTCATTTCATTCCCTCTCATTCGACTGTCAAAAAGTTTTAAATTTCACCCAATTCACACAATCAATCACTCAACAAACAAACAAACAAACAAACAAACATAAATATTTTAATTATTATAACATTCCAAAATTTAGAATTTTGGGATGTTACATATGGATCCTCCAACATGTGGTGCTTTCTTAGGATCTTTTGCTAGCCAAAATTTTGTACTAAGTAGATATACTACTTGTGCATCCAAAACCCTTAAACCCAGTTTCTTGCCATAAGCGTCCACCATATCTACCTATGGATTGAATAAGATCCTTCAAGTAAGTTGTCAACGGTGCAAAAAGCAATAAAAATTGCTCCTAAATATGTATGATCTTTTATTGTAAGGGAAAATAAGCGTTGTATGAACTTGTGATGGTAAAGAAATAAAAGCGATGGACTGCATAATAAAGGTTGCTATCACAAAGGGCAATACAACATGACATCCAAAAATAAAAAGCGCATGACAACCTCTGCTTCCCTCTGCGAAGGGCCTATCTTTTACTTTCATGTATTTACTTTTATGCAAGAGTCAATAATATTCCTTCTTATTTCAACCTCAATTATTCTCTAGTTGGCAAGCATCATGTGATGGGGAAATATCTAAGCATATATGGCCATTCAAATATATTTGATCATGAATTATTATTGTTGACAATTATCTATATGATAAATAAGTTGGGAGGGGAAACATTAAGCCCCTATCTTTCTCTGTGTTTGACAGATGCTATTTGTGCTAAAAATATGCTTTGAGTGTCAGCAATCATGGAAGACTATATGATAGTTGAGTATGTGGAATTTGCTAAATCAAAGCTCTTACATAGACCCTTCTTGAAAATAAGATGAATTGCAATTGTTTGATGACTGAGAACGTAGTTTGTTAGTTTTCAAGAAAGTTTACGGTCTATACTTTAACATGTGAATAGCTTGCTACTTGATCATGAGAAGTTTTATGAGATGAGCTACTGTTTATGATTTATATTGATGCTAGAAAAAGTGTTTGGAACTATCATTGATCAATTTTATACACTATGCTAGCATTCACACTTCATAAATTATTTCTTTTATCATTTACCTACTCGAGGACGAGCAGGAATTAAGCTTGGGGATGCTGATACGTCTCCAATGCATCTATAATTTATGAAGTATTCATGCCATGTTTACAACAATTTTATATGGTTTTGATATGATTTGATTAGAACTAACCCGGACTGACGCTGTTTTCAGCAGAACTACCGTGGTGTCGTTTTTTGTGCAGAAATAAAAGTTCTCAGAATGGGCTGAAAATTTACGGTGATTTTTTATGGACCAAAAGAGACCCCTGAAGCACTGGAGCTGGGCCAGGAAGTGACCGAGGTGGCCACAAGCCGCCAGGGCACGCCCTGGGGGGTAGGGCACGCCCCTACGGCTTATGGGCACCTCGGGCACCCCCTTGACGTGAGACCGACACCAAAAATTCTTATAAATACCCAAACCTCTGAAAAGAACCCTAGATCAGAAGTTCCACCATAGCAAGCCTCTGTAGCCACGAAAAATAAATATAGGCCCTCTCGGGCACCCTGCCGGAGGGGGCCATCATCACCGGAGGCCATGGAGGAGGAAGCCGGAAGGGGCCATCATCACCATGGAGGCCAAGGACCAGAGGGAGAACCTCTCCCCATCTAGGGGGGAGGCCATGGAGGAGGAAGCACAAGGGGGAGACTCTCTCCCCCTCTCTCTCGGTGGCGCCGGAGTGCCGCCGGGGGAACCATCGCCGCGGTGATCGTCTTCATCAACATCACCATCTTCATCACCTTCCTCATCTCTTTTAAGCGGTCCACTCTCCCGCACCCCGCTGTAATCCCCTACTTGAACATGGTGATTTATGCCACATATTATGATCCAATGATGTGTTGTCATCCTATGATGTTTTGAGTAGATTTCTTTTGTCTTTTGGGTTGATTGATGATCTAGATTGGTTTGAGTTGTATGTTTTATGTTGGTGTTGTCCTATGGTGCCTTCCATGCCGCGCACATGTGAAGGATTGCTGCTATAGGGTGTTGCAATACGTTCATGATTCGCTTATAGTGGGTTGCTAGAGTGACAGAAGCTTAAACCCGAGTAAGGGGGTTGTTGCGTATGGGATAAAGGGGACTTGATACTTTAATGCTATGGTTGGGTTTTACCTTAATGATCTTTAGTAGTTGTGGATGCTTGCTAGAGTTCCAATCATAAGTGCATATGATCCAAGTAGAGAAAGTATGTTAGCGTATGCCTCTCCCTCATATAAAATTGAAATAATGACTACCGATCTTGTTAACAATTTCCTAGGATAATTCCGCACACCGATCCATCATTATTCCACACTCGCTATTTATAATATATAGTAATATATTCTAACTTTATGTTAATAGCACCTATTTTTATATTTTAGCTCTTCAATATCAAGCAAAGCTATCCTCTTTATACCCACAATGTAGTTTTATTTCTCGTTTCTAGATGAAAGCAAACGCTTGGTGTACGTATAGTTGTATCGGTGGCAGATAGGACTTGAGAGAATATTGATCTTACCTTTAGCTCCTTGTGGGTTCGACACTCCATACTTATCACTTCCATCTTTGGAAATTGCTACGATGATTCCTTGCACTTGGGGATTATCAGGAACCCAGGCCCGCCACTACCTGGATGAAACCACTCGCCCCTTCAGCCCCCGCATTTGTGAATCACTCGCGGGTACTCTATGAGCCGACCCGACTTTAGTTATAACATGTATCAAGTACAATATGTATGTATGTATGTATGTATGTATGTATGTATGTACCCGTGATCAACACCCAACATGATCACAGACCGATAGTATAGCATGGCAGACGGACAAGAATGTACGGCCACTGATGGAATACTAGCATCCAATACTAAGCATTTTAGTATTGCAGGTAAAGGGAACAACAGTAGTGACAAGGACAGGCTATGCTGTAGAATAGGATCATCCAAAAAGTAGTAACAGCTACACTACTCTAATGCAAGCAGTAGAGAGAAGGAGTAGGCGATGTCGAGATGATCAAGGGGGTTTTGCTTGTCTGGAAGCTCTGCAGAGAAGGACGGGTCGTCAGGGGTGTAGTCGACATCTAGAGCAGCGGCGTCGGTCTCGAAGTCTACCGCAGAGAAGAGGGGAGAGAAACAATGAATACAATGCAAACAGATGCATGACGATGCATCACATGACATTAGGCGGTGCTAGGTGTGACCTAACACGGTACTAGGTGATACCGGCGAAGAGGGAAAACATTCGGGAAAGTATTCCCGGTGTTTGGCATTTTCGGACTAATGAAATGGAGGGGGATGGTTCCTTGTTCGCTATGCTGGGGGCATCTCGCAGATGAACGGAGGGCGTATTCGGATTTGTCACGTTTTTCTGAGCAACTTTCGTGTATAAAACATTTTCATCCGAGTTACAGATTATTTTATATTAATTTTCAAAGTTTTAATTCATTTTCTGAAATTGTTATTATTTAATTTAATTGAAAAACAGAATTATGACATCATCAGGAGGTCGGCATGATGTCAGCAGTCAAAGTCTGTTGACATGGTCAAACAGACTTGTGGGTCCCACTGTCATAGACATAGTTTAGTTAAACAGTATTAGATTAACTAATCTAGTTAAATAGGTTGATTAGATTAAGTTAATTAGCTAATTAAGCAGAATTAATTAAGTTAATTAATTAAGTAAGTAAGTACTTATTTGTATATTATTTATTTTTAAATTCTTTTTAATTCGTCTTTCGTTCTGGGGGAGGGCCTAGCGGGGCGGGCGCTAGTGGGCAGTTTTCGAGGGTAGAGTATTCAACCTAAATTTATAGATTCGACACAAGGGGAGCCAAAGAATATTTGTAAGTATTAGCAGTTGAGTTGTTAATTCAACCACACCTGGAGATTAAACATCTGCAGCAAAGTGATCAGTAGCACAGTAATATGATAATTTTGATAGCAGTGATAATAGTACCAGTAACAGTGATAGCAATGATTTTGTAGCAAGTGTAACAGTAGCAACAGCAGTAGTAACTTAGCAAGAACAATATATGGAAAATTCATAGGCATTGGATCAGTGAATTCGTTGGATGATATTCATCATATAACAGTCATAACCTAGGGCGATACAAAACTAGCTCCAGTTCATAAATGTAATGTACGCATGTATTCCGTAAATAGTCATACGTGCTTATGGAAAGAACTTGCATGACATCTTTTGTCCTACCCTCCCGTGGCAGCGGGGTCCATAAGGAAACTAAGGGATATTAAGGCATCCTTTTAATAGAGAACCGGAACAAAGCATTACCACATAGTGAATACATGAACTCCTCAAACTATGGTCATCACCAGAAAGTATCCCGACTATTGTCACTCCGAGGTTTACGGATCATAACACGTAATAGGTGAATACGACTTGCAAGATCGGATCTAGAACATAGATATAATGCTGATAACATAAACGGTTCAGATCTGAAATCATGGCACTCGGGCCCTAGTGACAAGCATTAAGCATGGCAAAGTCATAACAACATCAATCTCATAACATAGTGGATACTAGGGATCAAGCCCTAAAAAAACTAACTCGGTTACATGATGAATCTCATCCAACTCCTCACCGACCAGCGAGCCGATGAAGGCATTACTCACTCCCGGTGGGGAGCATCATGGAATTGGCGATGGAGAAGGGTTGGTGATGATGAATACCGAAGATCCCCCTCTCCGGAGCCCCAAACGGGCTCCAGATCTGGCCTCCCGATGAAGAACAGGAGGTGGCGGCGGCTCCGTATCGTGAAATTTGATAATTCTTTCTCCCTAATTTTTCTGTCCAAATATAGGTATTTAAGGAGTCGGAGTCAGGGTCTGTGGGGCCACCAGGTGGGCACAACCCTCCAGGGCGCACCTGGAGGGGGCACACCCTGGTGGGTTGTGCTCACCCAGGGGCCCCCCTCCGGTGGTTCTTGGCTCCAGTATTTTTCTCTTATTGTAAAATAAATCTCCAAAAAGTTTCATTCCATTCCGAGAACATTTATTTCTGCACAAAAACAACACCATGGTAGTTCTGCTGAAAACAGCGTCAGTCCGGGTTAGTTTCATTCAAATCATGCAAATTAGAGTCCAAAACAAGAGCAAAAGCGTTAGGAAAAGTAGATACGACGGAGACGTATCACCCCTCGTGGCACCTCCTACCTAATTTCGTCTTTGTAAATTCACAAATATTCCAAAACAAACAGAGAGCCACCTGAAACACTTTTTCGCCACCGCAAGCTTCTGTTCTTCCGCGATCCATCCGCAGGCCTTTTCCGGTACTCTCCCAGAGGGAGAATCCATCGCGAAGGACTTCTACATCATCCTTGCTGCCTTCCTATGATGCCTGAATAATTAAGCTACATTAACCCTCTACTAATGATGCCATGTCACCACTGTTACTGTTGTTAAACTCACGTTGATTCGAAACCGTTCGAACTCAAATTCTAAATCAAGTCAAACAATAAAAGTTTCAAACATTAAAACTAAAATGTTCTAAATGTGGAAAATAAATCATGGGTAATATTGGTGGAGAAACCACATTTTTATAAAATATTTAAATGCACAAAAATAATTAAAACAATGGCTATAACAATTAAATAAATGCCTATTGTATTTTATAAAATGTTAAACTATTTTATATTGGGGTAAAACTTTTTGTGACAATGGGTTATATGATAATATTAATTTAGGAATTTGTTTTGTATTTTTCTTAAACTAAAGTAATTAAAAATAAAAGCAAAAATAAAACAAAAATATAAACAACAAAATGGACCAAACCCCCTCCCCCCTGGCCCAACTGGGCCACGGCCCAGCCAGGCCGGCCCATTTAATGGCCTACTTAGGCCCTCCCACTCCCGAAACCCTAACCGCTACCCCCACTCGCCCCCCACCCGCACGATTCTCTCTGTCTCACTCCTCCCTTCCCCCGCGTTCTGGATCGGGGCATCGACGCCCCGACCCCGTCGCCGATCCCGCCACCTCGCCGTCGCCCGTCACCACCGGATTGCCCCGTCCCCGCCTCTTCCTCGCCGGACATCCCCGAGCCTCGCTGCCCCTTCTTCCCACGACGTCGGTGAGGACCGAGTCCTCTTCCCATTTCCCCCTTTCTTTCCCCACCCCAAGTCTGCCAGCGCGCCCGCGCCTCCCTGGGCCTCGCCCCGCGCCCGCCGCGACGGTGGTCACGCCCCCCGCTCCGGCCTCCTCGCCGCCCGTGCACCGTGCTTGCCCGCGTGCTGCTGCTCCTCCTTTAATGTTGCACGCTCGTGCCCGACCGCTTCCCCGCCATGCCCAATGTCGTTCGCGCGCCCGCCGCAACGGTGGCCATGCCCGCTGCTAGCCCCGCCCCTGCCCACTGCGCGCCCGCGCCCCTGGACCACCGCAGCCGCCGCCCAAGTGCCCTCGCCGCCGCGCGCGCAGCCCTCCCTGTGGCCGCGCGCCGTCACCGCCCCGGCCTCCCGTAGCTCTCCCCGCCCGACCGGCCCCCGCTCTGCCCCGAGCGCCTCGCCGCGCCGCGCCGCCGAGGCCCGAATCACCGCGCCCGCGTGTCCGGTTCCACACGGGCGCCCGCGCCCGCCCTGCTAGGCCCCCATGGGCCAATGAAAGTGGGGCCCTCCGCCAGAACATAAAATTAATTGAAAAAGAATTGAAAAATAAATAAATAAATAAATACTTAATTAATTAATTCTGCTTAATTAGCTAATTAACTTAATCTAATTAACCTATTTAACTAGATTAGTTAATCAAATATTGTTTGACTAAACTATGTCTATGACAGTGGGACCCACACGTTAGTTTGACCAAGTCAACAGACTTTGACTGCTGACATCATGCTGACCTCATGATGATGTCATAATTCTTTTTTCAATTAAATTAAATAATAACAATTTCAGAAAATGAATTAAAACTTTGAAAATTAATATAAAATAATCTGTAACTTGGATGAAAATATTTTATACATGAAAGATGCTCAGAAAAACATGATGAATCCGAATACGCCCTCCGTTCGTCTGCCACATGCCCCTAGCATGGCGAACATGGAACCGTCCCCCTCCATTTCATCAGTCCAAAAATGCCAAACACTCGGAATACTTTCCCGGATGTTTTCCCCTTTCGCCAGTATCACCTAGTACCGCGTTAGGTCACACCTAGCACCGCCTAATGTCATGTCATGCATCGTCATGCATCTGTTTGCATTGTATTCATTGTTTCTTTCCCCTCTTCTCTTCGGTAGACTTCAAGACCGACGCCACTGCTCCAGACGTCGACTACACCCCTGACGACCCGTCCTTCTCCGCAGAGCTTCCAGGCAAACAAAACCCCCTTGATCATCCCGATATCGCCTACTCCTTATCTCTACTGCTTGCATTAGAGTAGTGTAGCTATTACTGCTTTTCGGATGATCCTATTCTGCGGCATAGCCTATCCTTGTCACTACTGTTGTTCCCTTTACCTGCAATTCTAAAATGCTTAGTATAGGATGCTAGTATTCCATCAGTGGCCCTACATTCTTGTCTATCTGCCATGCTATACTATCGGGCCGTGATCACATTGGCTGTTGATCACGGGTATATACATACATACATATTGTACTTGATACATGTTATGACTAAAGTCGGGTCGGCTCATAGAGTATCCGCGAGTGATTCACGAATGTGGGGGCTAAAGGGGCAGGTGGTTCCATCCAGGTAGTGGTGGGCCTGGGTTCCCGACGGCCCCCGAGTGTTACTTGGTGGCAGAGCGACAGAGCAGGTTGAGATCACCCAGGAGAGAGGTGGGCCTGGTCCCTGGTCGGTGTCCGCGGTCACTTCACAATAACACGCTTAACGAGATTGGATATTTGATCTGAGTTGGTCGTTGGCCATATACACACTAACCGCCACGTGGGACAAGATATGGGCAACCAGCGTCGTAGTATCAGCCGAAGCTTTCCAGACGTCAGCGACTGAGTGGCACGCGCCCGGGTGGTCCACGTAAAGCAACTACCTTGTAGTGCAGATTGCCAGGACTGATCCCGGCCGCCCTCGCAACATGCAGGAGTGCAACGGGTGATGGGCCCAAGACCCCTGTGCACTTAGGATGTAGACCGGCATGTTGGCCTCTTTGTTGAGCCAAAGTAGGGCCGCGACGTGTCGATTTTCCGAGGTCGGGCATGACCCAGGAAAGTGTGTCTGGCCAGAGGGATCGAGCATGTCGAGGAATGTGGTGCACCCCTGCAGGGAAGTAATCTATTCGAATAGCCGTGTCCATGATAACAGGAAGCTTGGAGCTATATTCTGACCTCTTAGAACTAAAATCGGATACTTAATAAAACACCTCCCCTCAAGTGGCAGATATAACCAGGTGACTGCTCTCTCGCAGGGTGTCGAGGAGAGGATCGTCGGGTAGGATTATGCTATACGTTGTTACTTGTTGCTATACCAGCTACTCCCTTCTACTTCTTCAAGATGGAGGCTTCCAGAAGCGTAGTCTTTGATAGGACTAGCTTCTCCCCCTCTCATTCCAGCATTCTGCAGTTCAGTCCACATATACTACCCCTTTCATTGATACCGATGCATATGTAGTATTGATCTGATGTCAGTCTTGCGAATACTTTGGATGAGTACTCACGGTTGCTTTGCTTCCCCCTTTTCCCCTATACCCGGTTGGTGTGATCAGATGTTGGAGCCCAGGAGCCAGACGCCACCGTTGACGATGACTGCAACTACCCCGAGGGTGCCTACTACTATGTGCAGACCGCCGATGACTAGGAGTTGTTTAGGAGGATCCCAGGCAGGAGGCCTGCCCCTCTTCGATCTGTATCCCTATTTGTGCTAGCCATCTTATGGCACCTTGTTTAACTTATGTCTGTACTCAGGTATTGTTGCTTCCGCTGACTCATTTATGATCGAGCATTTGTATTCGAGCCCTCAAGGCCCCTGGCTTGTAATATGAAGCTTGTATGACTTAATTTGTGTTTAGAGTTGTGTTGTGATATCTTCCCGTGAGTCCCTGATCTTGATCGTACACATTTGTGTGTATGATTAGTGTACGATTGAATTGGGGGCGTCACAAGTTGGTATCAGAGCCGACTACTATAGGAATCCCCCTTCCAAACTCCTTGGCCGAAGTTGAGTCTAGTCATTGCAAAACTTTTACTAACATGGCTGTGCGGCTTATGGGCCCACGTCGCCATTGGGTGGTATAAGGATCTTTTATTCCGCTCCTTTACTCTAGGACTCTGATCTCTCTTCTATTCGGGTTAAACGATTTTTCTAACTCTAACTTTAGGTTCTCATAAATACTTCCTCCCGGAGAGCCCCTCATTCCCGAGGATGGCTTGAATCACCAGAAGATTCTGAAGATACTCTCCGATGTTCTCCCGAGACTTTGTGCCCATCGCTTTTGCAATTCCCTACCACCGATATATCCCTATGGATAAATACATGCACCCACCGTTCTTACTTTTATTCCCAGATGCTCTTGTTATTACAAGATACATTGAATTATTCTCCGACTTTTATGAATCCCTTGTGTCACTGCCTTACAGATCTTTGCTGCTTCAATACCCCTATGAATAAATCCTCACACTTATCGAGGATTTGTTTATTCCTAGTTGTTCATGTGTTTTGCAAAATTCTTCGAAATGCTATTCGATTTTCGGAAAATCCTCAGCAACCTTTGCTCCTGAATTCCTTGCCTTCCTACATTATGGTTAATTCCATATTCTAGTAATCTCCATTGACATCCTCTGCCACTATCATTTTGAGTCCCTTGATTTAATATGTTGTGGATCCTCGCAATCCTCAATCAGATCCTAGAATTCATCCTTCCGGCTCAGACGTCATTTTAAACATGAGCTGGATCTCGACCAATCAAATTGCCATCGATTGTATCCCTGAGCCTACTCAACTTATCCCTCCTTAATCAGAGCGTTTGCTTCTGATCCCTTTATTTGGAAATCATAATTCCTTTACATTTGATCTTTGAATTAGTCAGTCGTTTCTATAATCTGATCTCCTTGCATTCTTTCTTCTTCTGGTTGAGTACCGATGCTCACATCAGATCCCTTGTGGACTTCCAGATCCTTTGTTGGATTACTATCCGACCACTCCTACAAATTCTCAAAACCTTGAGTCCTTCCCCTCATACATAATGCCTTTGGTAAATTGTATCCCCTATTCTTGTCAAGCATGCTCTGCTTCCGAGCTTGAGTTATTTACCCATGAAGTTTGTGGTATATGTTTCTAAGATGCCCCAATGGGTTGAACCTATGCCTTCCATAATCTGTGTGAACCCGAAGATTATGCGGGTTATATCTACTGATGTTACGCCAGATAAAATTTCAACACTACAACTTCTTCGAAAGCGAGAAGTGAATGAAAAGTTGTGCATTGGAGAAGTGTGAGTCGACCTTGAACTTTGTGTTCATGCCCATGGACACGATGTAGATCTTATCATGGAAGCTTCTGGTAAAAATAGTTATTCCCTTGTTATAAATTCATCTGGTATTTTGATTTGGTCTTTTGCAATCGTGGTTCCGACCATATTGTTCTTCTTTAATCCCATCCCTCAGACAAGTTAAAGTACTTGTCTTCTGCAGATCATTTCACCTGTCCAACCTTTATTCTGCTCTACCTTCGAGTATTAACCTTTGGTATCTCGAGAATATCATGGAACTACATAACTTCTTATGAGTTCTTCATCAACTATTATTTCTCGCCGAGTCCAATTTTCCACGGGTTCTAAGTTGCTGTCAACCAAGAACACCGAATAGTGAATCGACTCCACAGTGTGATTCGGTACTCCTAGTACTTTGTTGTTGGGAAGTTTAATACTCCATCATGTCATTCCTAGACTGATCTACATCATTATTGTGCTAATTTAAGCTGTGCTACTTGGTCCTTCTTCCCGGAGCACAATTCTCGACGATGAGCTAAGCTTACATCGATCCCCTCGTCTTATCATTCCACCTCAAATAGCAAGCTTGTTTCCGAGTTGGTGTCGTATTCGTGGATCCAATAATCTTTTGCTGCATCAGTCCTTTTGCTTGATGTAGCCGCTGTTCGATTGCTTCTTCGTGGAGCCTCTCGACAAAATTGTCATGATCATCATCAACATTTTGACTCCTTCCAAGATATCACTCGAATTCATGATGATAAGTGACATCCTCGTCCCTTGGTAATTTGAGTTAACATCGACAACATCCTTACCTTCCTTTCATCACAAACTTGTTCATGTTATGGATGCAACTTGCTATCCATCTTGTATTATGTTCTACCTTGGAGTATTACCATCTGTTATGTCAATAATGTTGTGAGAATTGCTCCACCTCTTAAGAATTATTGATATAGTAATACTTCTCGCCATCTCCGTTAATTTCTTGGTCCCCGTGTTGTTTCTAACAGAAATACCAACAATTGAACTATGATGTGTGAATTCAAAACTTCTAGCAACCCTATTGCCTTGATGTGAATGGTCGATAGATTCATTCTAAGTCTTTTGGTTATGGAATCACCATTCTAACATTGATCATGCTACTTGGCCCATATTTCGGGTGCACCTTTGAACCAATGTTTAATTGTGTATGTTTTCCTCGAGCATACATCATTATATCATTTGATCTGACAAATGTTATCTCCTTGTTCACATAATTGTGGAAATCCATCTTTTTGGAAATCTCGATGAATTGTCGCCGAGTCCATCAGCCACCTCCTCATCCTCTCCTTGGTTTAATGATGAACTCTTGTTTCGAAACTCGCTTCCATAGTTCATTTCCCGAGAATCTTCCAATGTCATCTCGTCAATTTGTGTTGCACCTTTTTCTTCTCAGGCATCCTGAGTCTGAGGCACTGTTCAAGATATCTTCCGATATTCTGATAAATCGGCCGATTTATCGCTTACCGGTGTCTGACCGATAAGATAAAGTGGCCGATAAATCAGCCGATATGGCGATAAATCGATCGATATTCCGATAAACTACCGGATTTACCCCTTATCATGGGTCGACTGATAAGTTCCCGATAAGCGATATCCCCAACATTGGTCTGAGGTATCCTAACACCATTCGGATCTGAATCTCAGTCAGATATGATGGTTGGAACATATTTCCAAGAGTTATAACATTGGTCTTTATATGACCCGGTAAGGTGATGTCATGCCTAGCACACCTGGATGGAAGACCTATTGTTATAGTTTCCTTTTTAGCAAGGTTAGCCATTCTTCCATGGGGAAATTGTAAGACTTATTCTATGAGTTGTTCTTGATGGATCCTTTGTGTATCCAAAGTCTGATCTTTGCTTGAAGACCATGCCAATGCTATCTCGAAGCATGTCTGTGGTACTCTGATTTTCAAAGAGAACATTTGAAGCACAAAGCAAAAATTTCTTTATCAATTGTCCAAACACCATTTTATGGGTAACATCATGAAATTCCTCTCCACTTACCTAAATGGTTTTCTACTTTTTATCCTGTCATGGATATTGTAGGATCGAAAGTAGGTCTAGACGGGGTGATTAGACTACTTGACCAAATAAAAATCTAACCTTTTCCCAATTTTAGTTGTGGGCAGATTTTAGCAAAAAGCACAAGTCAAGCAATCAACCTACACATGCAATTCTAAGAGTGTAGCAGCGGAAAGTAAAACATTGCATATGAAGGTAAAGGGAAGGGTTTGGAGAGTGCAAATGCAATGATGACACAGAGATTTTTGGCGTGGTTCTGATAGGTGGTGCTATCGTACATCCACGTTGATGGAGAGTTCAACCCACGAAGGGTAACGGTTGCGTGAGTCCACGGAGGGCTCCACCCACGAAGGGTCCACAAAGAAGCAACCTTGTCTATCCCACCATGGCCATCGCCCACGAAGGACTTGCCTCACTCGGGTAGATCTTCACGAAGTAGGTGATCTCCTTACCCTTACAAACTTCTTGGTTCAACTCCACAATCTTGTCGAAGGCTCCCAAGCGACACCTAACTAATCTAGGAGACACCACTCTCCAAAAGGTAATAGATGTTGTGTTGATGATGAACTCCTTGCTCTTGTGCTTCAAATGATAGTCTCCCCAACACTCAACTCTCTCTCGCAGATTTGGATATGGTGGAAAGATGATTTGAGTGGAAAGCAACTTGGGGAAGGCTAGAAATCAAGATTCTTGTGGTAGGATTGGTATATCTTGATCTCAACACATGAGTAGGTGGTTCTCTCTCAGAAAATGTGTGCTGGAAGTGTAGGCACATTCTGATGGCTCTCTCATGTATGGAGAAGGGGTGGAGGGGTATATATAGCCTCCACACAAAATCCAACCGTTACACACATTTGACCCAACTCGGTCAAACCGAATAGAAGAACTCGGTGAGACTGATTTAGTTCAAAATGTGAACATTAGGAATCTCGATGGGACCGACTAGAACAACTCAGTGGGACTGATGTGCTAGGGCTTAGGGCAAACATCAACTCGGTGGCACCGATTGCATCAACTCGGTGAGACCAAAGTGAAGCAATAAGGCAACAAAAAAATGTCAAGCCAACTCGGTGTGACCGATCGCAGTTTCAGTGAGACCAAAACAATTGCAACAGGCAACAGAGAGTTTGCAAGGCCATCTCGGTGAGACCGAGATCCGTATCGGTATGACCGAACTGTTAAGGTTTCTGGCAGTGGCTATGTCATATGAACTCGGTGGCGCCGGATAGAAAGAATCGGTGGGGCCGAGTTGGAGTTTGGGATTTTGACGTATTTGGAATGAGAAAGTGGTTGAGGGATTTGGAGCAATATTACTAAGCACTTTGAGCGATCAAGCCATTAAGCAACACCTCATCCCCTTTTAATAGTATTGGCTTTCCTATGGACTCAATGTGATCTTGGATCACTAAAAATGAAATGAAGAGTCTTGAGCTTTTGCCAATATATGTCCTTAGCATTTTGAGGGGTCCACATCTCTAGTCCATGCCATGCCATTCATTGAACTTTCTGAAATATTAAACTTGAATGGATATTAGTTCAATGAGCTATATGTTTTTATGAATTACCAAAACCACCCGAGGATTAGTTGCACTTTAAATCTCCACCTTTTTGGTAATTGATGACAACATATAGATCAAAGCTTCGACAAATGATAATATGAATGAAATACATTGTCGCTTTGAGAAGTATGTGATAAGCAAGAGCTCTGCCTAAATTTGTGCATTATTTAAAATTTGCGTTTGAATGCAAATGCACAAGGGATTAGGATCATGGGTCACTCTTCCATGTCACATACATCTTGGTGGAGCGGTCAAAATGATAAGAATTAAATAACATGCACTCATCAACAAGGATACAAGTGATTGATCATACGCAAACATTCATAGATATAATCATGCAAGCACACATTAAGCATAGTATGATCAAACACATGATCACATAAAGTATCTCACGAGCATAACACAAATGTAGCAAGAGTAGCAACAACCAAACAAACCAAAGTAGCAAGGCAAATAAAACCAACAAAAGCAAAAGACACTCTCTCTCGAAGCCTGTGATCTATACACTTTTCTCCCCCTTTGGCAACAAGTTACCAAAAAGTTCAAAAATGTATAGTGCTATGCGGCTCTCTCGGCACGATCTCCGGGAGCTCCTAAAGTGGTCTTCTGGCTTGTAGCTCTGGTGTGCATAGATGGCGTTGAGATGACTACGTCTGCAAATGCTTCTGCTGAAGTCTGTGGAGCTGGAGGAGTGGATACTGGAGGAGCAACTGGGGTAGTGGCTGCAGTGGCAGGAGCAGAGTGAGTAGGCCTCAAATCTGCAACTGGCTCAGTAGCTGACCTCTGTGCCCTTGGCACTGACTGGAACCTGTCTGTAGTGGGTCTGTCATCATTGTCCTCAGCATCATCCCTTAGCTTCTCCACAATGGTCTGAATCTCTGTGACCTATACATCAAGGTCATACATCTTAGTCTCAATGATCCTCTCGAGACTCTCCTAATTCTGAGACAAGGTGGCCAAGCTCTTCTCAATCCTCACGGTAGCCTCAAGCAGATAACTGAGCTGATCTTGCTTGGTCTTGAGACTCACCATTGAAGCATCTGGAGCACTTGCTGCCTTTGCTGCTTTTGTAGCCTTTGCTTTCTCTATCTTCTCCTGGGCCTCAACACATGTAGGATGTGATGCATTCATGACAACCTCGTTGTCCGCAAAATCAGGCCTCAGGGGTAGATGCTCTTTGTCAAGCAGATATGTCCCAGTTCCAACCTTGGAGTTGATCAACATCTGAATGTGTGGGGCATATCCACAAGACCTCTTCTCATCAGCTGCTGTCCTCTTCACTGTCTCAACAATCAAGCTCATGACTTAAAACTTCTGGGGAACATAAAACAAATGAAGCAAGATGATGGAGTGACCACGTATCATCCTGTGATCTCTAGACTTGGGCAACAGAGTGTGCCTCAAGATAGTGTTCATGGTGGTCAATCCAGGAAGCAGATAATATATTGATCCTAGCTTGTGTGTCCCCAGAGCTGCATCAGGTATAGGCTTGTACATGTTGGCCATTGAGTTGTGATCTTTCGTGTGTTTGCCATAAACATCAAGATCATCTTCACTTTCCTTTGGAGCATTGATAAGCTTGGTCCATTCAGAAATTGATGACCGGTACCTGGTTCCCTCAGTCATCCGGACAATCTTACCATCAGGGTAGAAATGGGCAGTGGAGTAGAACTGCATGATCATCTCATCGTTCCATTTTGTGAGTTCCTGTCCAACAAACTTATCAACTCCATTCAACCTGAAGTTTTCATGCACATGGGGAAAATAATCTTCATTTTCATCAATGTATTCCCAATCAACCCATTTCATATCACAGACTATGGGCTTCTTGTCCAACAAGACAGTCTCATAGAAGTCATGCTATTCTCTGGTGTGAAAACGGTAGTCCACAGCATTCCTTCTCCTCGTGGCATATGGATCATTCTGTCTCCATAGTCTCAGACCACGATCCTTCCTCAACTTCATGTTTTCTGCCACTGGATGATCATCATTATGATCTGAGATCTTGGGCCTCAATTTCCTGAGCACTAGTGGCTCATCATCTTCTTGTACCTTAGGCACTAGGGCCTTGTTCTTCTCTATAGATGAGATGTTCCTAGTAGATCTCTTTGGAGCAGTTGACTTGGGTGCTTGAGCTGGAGCTGTGGGCTTGGGGCAGACTTGGGCTTAGAAGGAGCAGCACCAGTCTTGATGGCATCAGCCATCAACTTCTGTGACTTGGCAGGAGGTGTAGCAGGCTCTTCTTCCTCCTCCTCATCTTCTTATTCCTCGTCCCTTATCATGGATGGTCTTCCAATCACTCTGGCAATGGTCTTTCTGACCCTTTCCTTCCTTTTCTTCTTCCCACCAGCAGCATCATCTTCCTCTCTGGACTCAAGTGTGAACTTGTCGTGGTTCAACATGATCACCTATGGGGCCATCGGCCCCTTTGTGGTTCAGCAAGGGGGAAGGGCACGTTGCACAAAGAGCGTTGGTCATAGAACAGCACGGAAATGGTGACTGTCGGTGTCAAAACCGGCAGATCTCGGGGTAGGGGGTCCCGAGCTGTGGATCTAGGATCGATGGGTAACAGGAGACAGGGGACACGATGTTTTACCCAGGTTCGGGCCCTCTTGATGGAGGTAAAACCCTACGTCCTGCTCTTGTTTATATTGATGGAATATCAAGTACAGAGTTGATCTACCTTGAGATCATATGTTGTGGTCTAAACCCTAGAGGTATGATGATTGATGTCATAATGATCTATCTATCAACGAACCTGGCCTCGGCTTATATTATGTACCGGAGGCCTAGGATAACAAGAGTCCTAGTCGGCTACGTTGGTGGAGAGGAGTCCTTGTCTTGATCACCAAGTCTTGTGGAATCTTCCTTGTATATGTCATCGGCTGTCCGAACTGGCCCATTAGTGAACCGCCACGGGGGCCCTCGGCCCAACCCATCGGTCGGGAGGCGACATGGTGAGTACCCCCTAGTCCAGGACACCGTCAGTAGCCCCCTGAACCGGTCTTCAAGTTGGGGACGCTCCTCGGTTCTTCCGATCTGTTCTTCGTCTTCGGGTGTCGGTCTTGAAAACTGGTTCAACAAATCTTCCCATCTCCGATCTTGAGGATCGCCGAGGTGTATCCGAAGAGTTTCATACGTCGGGTATCCGAGGAGTCTTTTTAAGTTATCGGCCTTTATCAATGCCTTGTAAGTTTTTTACGCCACACCTGGGGTTTGAAGTGTTTCCCGTGCGACGGTGCCCTCTTGCGTCCGAGCTCCAAGGCCGAACTAAATCCGAGGCGTCTCTTCACAGCCGAGCTCCAACACTATTCGGCATTCAAGGTATCCTCTTGCGTCCGAGCTCCAACGCCGA
The DNA here is from genome assembly GCA_011799875.1 of Thinopyrum elongatum. Classification (NCBI taxonomy): domain Eukaryota; kingdom Viridiplantae; phylum Streptophyta; class Magnoliopsida; order Poales; family Poaceae; genus Thinopyrum; species Thinopyrum elongatum. The sequence goes on from CM022297.1 coordinate 468,119,831, forward strand.
ACTGAATCTGAGGTATCATAGATTACCTTGGCCTCTAAAAATTTGAATGAGTTCATCCGAGCTTAAATGCCGGAGTACCCTTCTATGGAACGAGCCATTCGAATCCGAGCTTTATGCCGGACCGCTTCCGAGCTCCAACGCCGAATTGCATCCGAGTTCTAACGATGGTCAGTATTCGAGGTGTCATAACTACCTCGGTCTTTAAAAGATTTGAACGAATTCAGCCGAGCTTAATGCTAGAAATGCCCTCTATGGAGCCAGCCACTGGCGCCCGAGCTTTATGCCGAACTGCTTCCGAGGTGGTGCACCACCTTGACTGCGGGCTGATTTTTTGTGAATATTTTCAATTGGTGCAATTTATTCTTTGCCGAGATATATAGCCAGTAGCCCTCAAGGTGTGCGTCGATCTAAAACCCGAGATGCACCTGAAGGATGGCATAAAACCGGTGATCCCAGTAGCCCCTGAGACTCAGGTCGATTCACAAAATCGGCCTGAGGATCAACTCCTAGCTCTGTAGCATACTTAGGAATAGAAATGTGGTGTGCATATTCCTCGAGACTCAGGCTGGGTGCGGCCGACCAACCTGAGGATCATAATCTCCTCGGGAACTATTTCGCACTTTGTAAACTGTCTGCATTGAATCATCGATGCAGTAGCCCCCGAGCCAATGATCGGGTGGCAACACCAGATTAGGGGATCGATGTGCCCCTTTAATATTTGTAACTGAGAAGCGCGAAGCCCAGTAGCCCCCGAGCCTTAATGTGGGCACGGGTGGCCGAATTAAGGATCAATGTCCGGAGTATATCACAATTTATGTGTAATGATTCTACGTATCCAAGTACTTTACATCACTAATGCTCGGATCTGCATTGTACAAAACTTTGTTGACCGACCATCGGCTTCAACCTCTTCGGCCAGCAGCCGAAGAGTGTTCGTCCTACTTTATAAAGCCTTTATAAGGGCAAAGATTTACGACAAACAAGGCAATCCGGCCATACGGTTTTATAAACAAAGGTACGCAGAGAGATATGTTATAAAACATCTTCTGGGAAAAATAGTTTCATTACAGGTTCCTTTTCCCAGGCTGTCATGTTGATCATGATCATGAGACCTCAACTCCGATCAATGTGGGAGGAAAATATTGAGGATTTAGTTCGGGGAAAGTTCCCGAACTCTATGGTATTAATGAACCAAAATTTTCATTTCCGTCGTTGCCGACCAATGTGATCCTTTAAGATTGCTAGCTTTCGGCTTCACCCAGTCTGAGGTACTTACTCGGATGACCCGGTAGTAACAATCACAGAGGTGCTCCCTTTACCACCTAGCCGAACAATCGGGAACGTAGGGGTAAGCACAGGAGCCAGGCAACCCAGCTTGGCCAAAATCTTAAGTCAAAATTATGCATATTTATGGCTTTATAACGATGATTACGGAAGGCAGCCCTCGTATACTAAATACAAAGGCCGACGATATGATTATTTTGACTCCGTTGCGACCGTTTATCAATTGAAAGTGGCCCATTGTCGGCTTCTACCCCTTTGTAGAGACTACGCAGGGTGTTTCCGCAGTAACCAGACAACCCTTATCCGACGTCTCGGTGCCCGAAGGCGGTTGTGTTAGCAGAAACAAGGCAATCAGATATGCGGGCTTTATAACTTTCACTTAGTCATAGGAGCTTTAAACTGGGAAAGCTAGCTACGAGCCCCCGGTTAGTGTTCGGCACCGACCGAAGTCTAGCCAATAACACTTTGGTCAATATTATGAAAGGCCCATCGTTAAACACGGGGCAATCGGTATCGATCTATAGTGTGACACCATCATCGGATCGCTGACCAGTTTACGCCCATTGTGACAGTCAGTTTTCGGCTTTCTCCACTGAGGTGCTTAACCATTCGAGCTGGAAGCACAATCGCAGTGGTTCTCCCTTTGCACACCTAGCTGAATGAAGCGGAACATAGGAGGCAAGCACACGAGCCGGGCAACCCAACTATTGACCGAAGACACAATTCGAAACCAGTGCATATATAGCAATATCCGAGAATGTTTTTGCCGAATATCTAAAGGTGTCCGGCGTTGCACTGCGAGACTTATGCTGCAAACACACAAATAGGTTAAAAGTGCCATAGGCTTGAAAAACCAAAAAACTTCAGTAAAAACTTTACGTCCGAACTAAATAAAGTTTTTGGTGCCAATCCGAACATTGGTCTTAAATTTAGTTTGTGCTTTGACATGACACATCCGATCTCTAGACTTCAAGTGGGTCAGCCTTTGGCTTCAACCTCCCTATACCGAAGGCGGAGTGTTTCTCAGGCCAGTTTAGCGAACTAAACGCGAGCGGCTTTAGAGAGAAACCAGGCTACCCGGCTATTGATCATACACCTAAGTCGAGAAAGGAGTGGTAGAAAAAGACTTTGCAGCGACTAAGAAGAAAACATCAATTATAAAATGGCTCATATTTGTGGAGTTGCCGGAGTTGCACCGGCAGGCCACAGCGCCGCCGTGTAGCCCGGTATCTGTGGATCCGCAACCTGTGGTTTCTGGAAATCTCTCGGCATGATTTGCGGAGGTGGGAACCTCTTCGGTTCAAAATGGCTGTTTGGGGACGGGCCCGTCCCATATGGATGGCCCTCGGTGCGCTGGCCCTGTGAGCCAGGATTGCCAAGCTTCTGTTGGGCCAGTATCTGATCCCACTCCTATTGGGCCATCTTCTTTTGGGCTGGATACATCGCTCAACCCAAGCCCGATGATGGACTCGCTAGAAATCCCATCTTCACAAGAGGCAGCCCGGCAGTTTGATGCTATGGTCGATGACATGGTGGACCGGGTTCTAACATGTACTATTTGCTCTCAGAGGGCCACCTGGCAATCTCTTATGGAATGCGAGCGGTCTGCTCGGCTTGCTCTCGTCTGGGTCACTCTAGAAAAGATTGTAATGATTTCGCGCGTTCCACCGGATTGGTTTGGAGGCCAATCTCTCTGCAACAAAACACGAGTATTTCGGAATCCTCAGCTGATCAGGGGAAGAGAGCCGGAGTTATTGGGATAGCTTGCCCAGTCACATCGCCGACGCCCACATTGCTCCAATCTCCTCCTCTCCCTTCCAAAGATTCCCTTAGTTCATCGCTGCTGCAACCGGCCATGGCGAACTTCGAGCTTGACCCGCATCGCCTTGTGCCGGCGGGGCACCACATCATTGATGGTGGGGATCGGCGTCTTCCACGCACCTTCTTCACGCCTGCTGTTCGTCCCCCTCGTCGCCATGAAGATTACATGGTTGCCAAGGTCATGCCTACTCCGGAGGGACCTCTCGGGCCAGTGAGAGAGGAGATTGTTCAGTTTCTTCAGAACAGAGGTACTCTTGTCCGCTCTGCTTTGCCATGGTTTCATGGGGTTGGTTTATTCTAGGTGCGGGATCCGTCTGTCAGATACACTTTGATTCAGCATCCACCTTTTGCTCTGGGCAATGATCGATTTGTTAGATTCATGAAACATGATGAGGGAGAGAATTTCAAGGGGAGTCATGGTTTTCGTAAGGGCTGGCTCATGTTTGTTGGGATTCCCCTAGATTACCGCACGACAGAGTATATCTCGCAAGCAGTTAGTACTTTTGGGAAATTTCACTCTTGGGATAGTGAAGATCCGTACCTAGTCCGTACTTTGGTTGAGGCAACCTTTCCTGATACGCCTCTGGTGCCAAGAGATGTTGTCTTTGGAGATTATGCTGATTGGGGGGGTGCTCAGGTTTCTTGGACTGCTGCTTGTTATGTGCTTGGGGCAGACTTTGCTGATCAAATGCCCAATGATGAGGATCCAATGCCATTGGATGGTAATCCTCATCCAATGCCTGGACAGTTAATACCTGATAATATACCTTTTGTTCTTCCTCCCTACCCAATGCTGGGGTGGAATGATGCACCTCTTGCCCCGCCTCCGCCTCCTGATAACGCTGTGGATGCTGACTGGGGAAATGCTCACTGGGGGGACAATGATGAGGCGATTAATCATCCCCCGCAGCCTGCTGTGCCAGAACAGGATCAAATTTCCATTGTCATTGATCAACCAGAGGGCTCTGGGTCTGTTGAGCAGCAGATTCAGGTGAATGAGCAGCAGCATCAACCTATGCCTGAACAGCTCTTTCAGGTTCAAGACCAGCCTGCAGTTGTGGAAAATCCTTTGGCTATTGTCCCTTATCAACCACCTGTCATCCAGCATCATCAGATCTTCATTGGGGTGTCCAGGATTGTGGCTGGACCTCCTCCTCCACCTGAGATGATTTGGAAGAGATCTTTTGAAAATTTGATGTCTGTTTTTTCAGTTAAAGATGTGCCCAGGTCTATCTTCTTTAAGCCCCTGGGTACAGTCACCTTTTCCAAGCGCAAGTGGTCAATTGCTTTTGATGATTTCCAGGGGATGTCTTTGTTGGTGCCAAGGTTGCCCCGTATTCTGCCTCACAGTAAAACTGTTGTGACTACGCGTCCAGTTGCCAGATCCTTGTTTGGAGGTTCATCTGATGATGTTTTATCTGGTTTTAGTAATGGTCTACCTGCTCATGCCAGGACTAGAGTGACTGTGTATGAAGCTATGACAGCTAGTGATTTGTCTGTGCCTGAGGCTGTGGTGTCAACTGGCTCGGAGGAGATTTCTTCACCTGTGGTTTTTACAGCGGAATCGAAGAACAGGCAGAAGAATCAGCGAGGCAGATGGAAGGTATCTGCGCCCTTGGTGGACACTTCAGTGAGAAGGTGTACGAGAAGCGCGGCAAAGCTGGATGGTTTCAAACCGGTTATCTTTGAGCAACTCTCACTTCAGCCTGCTAAAAGGCGCCCTCGTTCCAAGCCCACTGAGGAGAAGGCCCGGCCCAACTCTGAAGATGCTGCTGACAATGACAAGTCTGAAGACGCTGGCAATGACAAGTCTGAAGATGTTCCTCCACAGACGCCTCTCTTGGTGTTGCAAGCAATCGAAGCTGAGCTGGAAATCGACCCCAAGCTGCATTCTAGGGAAAAGCTTATGGCTAATCCCAAGGATGACTCCTCCTCCGATAGTGCTTAAATGTTAATGCTTAAAGCTTTATCTAGGTGTAGCGAGCCTGTTAAATTTGCTTTTTTTTATATCATTCTGAAACTATTGCAGTTTGGTCGAGACTTGGCACTTTTGATCTGTTATGACTTGGGTTGTATGGCACTGAGTGTCATACTATTTCTATTGCGCTATTATATGTTACTTTATGAATCGAATGTTAATGCGTAACTGGAAGGTCTTGTGTTGGAATGTCCGTGGATTGAATTCTGAAACAAGGCAACGTGCGGTTAGACAGAAAGTGACTGAAAGTCAGTGTGCAGTTGTCTGTTTGCAGGAAACTAAGCTCTCAGATTGCCCTCGTAATTTAATTAAGAGCATTTGTCCTGCGGGTTTTGATTAGTTCATCGAATCTCCTTCAAGAGGAGCTTTAGGTGGAATTTTGACTGTGTGGCGTTCAAACTTTTTCTCGGGTACTTTAATAGAAGTTAAACCCTTTGGTATTGTGATTAGTTTTAAATCTGTGCATAATGATGATCAATGGTATCTGGTGAATGTTTATGGGCCTTGCCAGGGTGCTTTAAGAGATGAGTTTGTTAATTGGCTCTACAATTTAAAAGTAGAACCTGAGCAGAAATGGATGTTGTTGGGAGATTTTAATTTCATAAGATCTTTGGATAATCGAAATCTTCCTGGTGGTGATGTCAATGATATCTTCATCTTCAATGAGATCATAGGTCATTTGGGTCTGTTGGAACTGCCCCTCAAGGGGAGAAGATTCACCTGGTCTAACATGCAGAATTTTCCTCTCCTTGAACAATTGGATTGGTTTTTTACCTCTGCCAGTTGGATTAGTCAGTACCCCAATACGCAAGTCACACCTCTTGCTAAAACTGCCTCAGATCATGTTCCTTGTGTAGTCTCCATCTGCACCACCATTCCTAAGGCTCATATCTTCAGATTTGAAAACTATTGGGTACATCAACCTGGCTTTATGGAGTGTGTTCAGGAGGTTTGGCAAAAACCTTCTCACAAAACTCATATTTCAGCAATTATAATGGACAAATTAAAGTCATTGAGGTTTGCTCTTAAGAAATGGCAGAAGGGTTTGTCACATATTGAAACACTGATTGAGAAGTGCAACTGGGTGATCCTCTGGTTAGATAATTTGGAAGATTTCAGATCCTTGTTCAGAACTGAATCTAATTTCAGGAAATTGGTGAAGATGCATCATGAGCACCTACTACATTTGCAGTTTTTATACTGGAAGAAAAGATGCACTATTAGATATATCAAAGTTGGTGAAGAAAACTCAAAATTCTTCCAAGCCATGGAAACTGAAAGATATAGAAAAAATTCTATTGCCAGTCTGCAGCTGTCTGATGGTACAGTTTCTTCAGATCATGGAATGATGGCCAAGGAATTTCTGGAGATTTTTAAGAGCAGAATGGGAACTGTTAAGCCAATTCTGATGGGCAATGACATTCTCTCTCTTATTCCTCGGGTGCAGGGACTGGAAGTGCTCACAAAGCCCTTTGAAGTTAAAGAAATTGAACATGTTATTAGGGATTTGCCAATTGACAAGGCACCGGGACCTGATGGCTTTAATGGGCTTTTTATGAAGAAGTGTTGGCCGATCATTTCCAGTGATTTCATTACACTGGTGAAGGAGTTCCATGCTGGAACTGCTCAGTTGGAAAATCTCAATGAGGCCTTCATTACATTGATCCCTAAGAAGTTATCACCTGAGACTACTGGAGATTTTAGGCCAATTTCTTTGACTAGTGTGGGGTTGAAATTCCTCACTAAGCTTGCTGCTAACAGGTTTCAGGATGAAATCACCAAATGCGTGCATAAGAATCAATATGGTTTTATCAAGTCAAGAACAATTCAAGACTGTATTGGCTCGACCTTTGAGTACATCCATCAGTGCAACCAATCAAAAAAGCCAATCATGTTACTCAAGCTCGACTTCGAAAAAGCATTTGATTCTATTCAGCATGAGGCAATTATAAAAATCATGGTGGCAAAGGGGTTTGACAACAAGTGGATCTCCTGGATTCAGCAGTTGCTGTCATCTGCAACTTCCTCAATCTTACTAAATGGTGTACCTGGAAAGCATTTCAAGTGCAAATGTGGTATCAAGCAAGGTGATCCTATCTCACCATTATTGTTTGTGATTGCTGCGGATCTGTTGCAGACTATGATTAATGATCTTCTGAATCATGGCCTTATTTCTTTGCCTCTGGCAACACATGACCCTGACTATCCAGTGGTACAGTATGCAGATGATACATTGCTTTTTGTGTCTGCTGATTCAGCTCAGTTGGAGGTGCTTAAAGCAGTTTTGAATTCCTTCTCTTTGGCAACTGGATTGCAGATCAACTTTCACAAATCCTCAATGTACCCAATTAATGTGGAAACCAATGTTGCCAATGCCCTTGCTGCACATTTTGGGTGCCAGTTAGGTGTAATGCCTTTCACATATTTAGGGTTGCCAGTGGGAACAACTAGGCCCAAAATTGTTGATTTACTACCTTTAGTTGACTGCATGGAAAGACGGTTAACTGTTAGCTCCTGGTTTCTGCCCCAAGGTAGCAGGCTGCAGTTGGTAAACTCTGTGATCTCTTCACTGCCCATTTTTTCCTTTGCAGTCTGTCTATACCACAGGGAATCCTGAAGCAACTGGAAAGAATTCAGAGGCAATGTTTGTGGAGAAAATATGGTCAGGAGAAGGGGCATTCTTTGGCTGCCTGGCCTCTGGTCTGTAAGCCTAAGCTTAAGGGTGGGCTTGGAATTCTCAATCTGGGTCTGCAAAATGAAGCTCTGCTTCTGAAATACCTCAACAAATTCTATAACAGAGCAGATGTACCTTGGGTTCATTTGGTTTGGGACTCTTATTATTTTCAGAGAGTTCCTCATGACACTACTTTGTGTGGCTCTTTTTGGTGGAGAGATATCTACAAATTGATGGATAATTTTAGGGTTGTTACTTCGGTTACAGTTGGAAGAGGAGACTCTATGCTTTTCTGGTCTGACTCTTGGGAGATTGATAACCCATGCATCCCCCTCCAGGACAGATTCCCCAGGCTCTTTTCTTTCTGCCTACAGAAGAATTCCTCTGTTATGGAAGTGTTACAAGCAGGTGACTTGCAGAGCATGTTCTCTTTACCCTTGTCTGAATTGGCTTTTAGGGAGTTTAATCAGCTTTCTGGCATTCTGACTGAGATCTCCCTGGATTCTGATTGCAATGACTCTTGGGCTTGGAGGCATGGGAAGAAATCTGAGTATACAGCAAAGAAGTACTATGATTTTGTCCATCAGCCAATGCCCACCAATCCCATTCTGAGTTGGGTCTAGAAAACTTGTTGTACCATGACAATTAAAATGTTTGCCTGGCTTGTCATTATGGACAGAGTAAACACCAAGGATATGATTCAGCGCAGACATTGGAGAATTAATGATGGGCCTGAATGTGTACTTTGCCCCACGGGAGCGCTTGAGGACAGGAACCATTTATTCTTTCAATGCAACTTTAGCATGAGAGTGTGGAATTATCTTCAAATAACCTGGTTGAATAGTCAGGACATGGTACACATTGCGCTTCATGCCAGGAAGGATTTTAATAAACCCTTCTTCTCAGAAGTGGTCTTCCTTACATGGTGGAATATTTGGAATGACAAAGCCTTTAGGCACATCAGACCTACTTTCAGGAAGTGGAGGAATGGATTTATCCATGACATCTCTCTCCTAGCACACAGGATCAAGACCAGACACAGAGATGCTTTGATCAAATGGATTGATTTCCTGCCTCCATGAGGGGTTTATCCATTGTACTCTTTCTTTTCTACATTTTAGCTATTAGTGCTTAGATTAGCCTAGCTTGTATAGTCTTTCTTTTCTGTTTTGTTCCTTTCCTTAAGGAACCTTTTGTTTATGCTTTTGCCTGTTTCAATAAAATGCTGTGGGGTGTAAGCCCTGCAGTCTTCCAGGTCAAAAAAAATGGCTCATATTAATTTAAGAGCCCCCAAGTGACTTGGGTAAAAGAATTTTATGTATAATGATTGTATGTACCGAAGTACTTATATAATATCTGCGTTCGCCCGAACTTTGAACGCGTCTTAACCGACCGTTGGCTTCTCCCTCTACGGCCAAGGGCCGAAAAGTGTTATCTACTCCGCCTACCGAGAATATCGGCGGTGTTTCGGATAACCAGGCAATCAGGCCATGAGGCTGTAACAGACAAAGTGCGCCCAGGGAACTTATGCTATATTACTTATGTAACGTAAGAAGCATCTTCAAAGAAAATAGTGCCCCCAACGGTACCTTTCTTTGGTCGCTCATGATTGCTATGAGACTTGTGCAATAGATTTGTGTACGCGTGAGTTCCGTCATGTGCCGACCATAGTTGAAAACAATAAGAGCGCTAGCTTTCGGCTTCACCCGTCTGAGGTACGAGTTTGGATGACCCGGTCGTAACAATCGCAGAGGTGCTCTCTTTACTCCCTAGCCGAACAATCGGGAACGTAGGGGTAAGCACAGGAGCCAGGCAACCTAGCTTTGCGGAACACTTAAGTCAACATGATGCATATTTTGGCATAATACACGAACAAGGAATGGTGCGATACATTAATAATCATATGCAAGAAGAATGGCTTCATAAAGGAAGCCCCCAAATAAACGGGGTATTTGAATTTGTTTGTAACAAGCAAGATTTTGACAAAGAAAGTTTTTCGCAAACGACTTTTTGTCAAAAAAGTATAATGCTTGGTCGAACCGAACAAAATTTAAAACTTTGGGCATGAAAGCGACTTAGCTGGTTAATGTGCTCGGCATCGATGACGCGGTCCGAGTTTACGGCAGGACGAGGTCCCAGCCCCTAAGCCAGTCCCGAGATGGAGGAGCGAAGAGCTCGGCACTCCGAAGTGGCGACACAGCACGGCCAATGTGGCGAGGTGGAACCCCCCGTCCGTCCGAGGCGACGGAGTAGGCCGACAGTATGACGCCGAAGTTCCCGGTGTGGGTTAATGAAGTGATGACGAAGCCCCCGGTTCAGCCGAGGTGACAGCACTGCCCAATCCGGATCATTTACCTATGCACGGAAGATAGTGCAAGCCGGAGATAATAGTAATAAAAAAAGGTTGCATGATTAATAATTCATGCAAAGTGAGTAATAAAAGAAATATGGCCCGTGCGCCAAACACCCGACGAGGTAGGACCCCGAGGCAACCGAACATGTCGGTATGGCAATTCAATCAACAAGATAATCATGCGAGCCGATTTATGCCAATTGGGACGACGACATTGGCTTGCCGAAGTGACCGCGTGACGTAGTCAAAGTCAATCACCTGCACACATAAAATAGTGCGGTCCAAAAAGAATAATATAAATATATATAAAATACTTGCATAATTGCTTTTCGCAAAGATAATTTATTTAAAGAGATGTGGCCTGGCGCCGAAGTCAATGTCGATGCAGGGCGTCGGCATGATGCGGTAAAGGCGTGGCAAAGCCCGAATTCACAGGTCGGTCTGAGTTCCGGATGCGGCGTGCGCCGAACTATGTACGGAAACTGACCGAACCACCACGCGACCGTCGTTAATGCGGCCACCATTTGATAGACCTGTGTACAGATGATGGAACAAACCAGAGTAATAATTCCTTGGGAAAAATAAACCCAAACAAGCAAAAATTGCTAGGATTAATAGCACCTGGTTTATTTGTTGTAGCAGTCCGAAGAAAGGTTACTCCCAAAATTGGGACTCGATCCGCACACCCATTGCCTGATGGTGATGAAGCGACGGCATGGTGATGCAGTAAGGAGACGTTGCAGTTGCCATGTCAGCCGAGGTGTTGAAGCAGTTCGGCGTGATGGACATCGGCTTGAAGAAGCAACAGTGCGGCCATGCCGACGCAGGTCGTAACTTGTGACGCGGTCAATGCTGCTTGATGAAGTGGCCATGCGGCGATGCCGTACGGTCGATGCGGTGAGGCGAAGCCCCCGGTCCAGCTAACGTGACGAAGCTGGTTGGCTGGTGATGTCGAAGTCACCGGAGTAGTTTGATGAAGAGATGGCAAAGCCCCCGGTCTAGCCGAGGTAATGGGGCAGGTCGGTAGTATGACGTTTGCAGCCCCATGCCGGCCGAGGTGTCGAAGCAGGTCGGTGTGGTGGACATCGGCTTGGTCAGCCGGATTAGTATTTGGGATTTCTTCGAAATCGTCCTCCGGTACTATGGTGAGAGGGGCGAGTCCGGCCAGGGTTGACTCCTGATGTTCGGACGCCGAAATCGCGTCCGGGATTGAAGCTGGATACTGGATAAGAGAGGCGAGTCCGGCAGGAATTGACTCCCGATCTTCGGACGCCGAGGTCACATCCAGGCTTGAAGAAGCAATAATGCGGCGATGCCGTTGCGGGCCGGATCTTGTGACGCGGTCGATGCCCGCTTGATGAAGTGACCATGCAGCGATGCCGGTGTGCCCGCTCCGTATAATTCGTGGGGCGACAATGTTGGTGATGATTTACCCCTCATGATGCCGAACTATTGTTCGGCTTGCCGAGACAATGATCCGAAGAGGTTGATTTTGGCTCGATGAAGCGACGACCCGTCTAGCGCAGGTCGGCAGCCGTGCAGCAACGTTGTCAGGCTGGTTTGACACCGGCGCAACGGTGAAGGTTACCTTCGAAAAGGAGCAAAATTTGTGAGCATGTGTTCGGAAACAAAACACAATACCCTAGAAAAAGTTTCCTTCAAAAAGGATGTTCAATATCCCGTTCATGAAGAAGATGAATTCGGGTCGGATTCGTTTTCGCGCAGAAAATAGATCCAAAAATCGCTGCGCTCATCGGAGTTTTCCCGGAGTTTGAACGGTCGGATCGAGCTGAAATTTTGAGGGGTGGTAGATATAGGAATTACGCAGCCGATCAACGGTTGGATCTTCCAAAGGATCTCCGAGCTAGACGCTAGACTCTACGCCCTAAACTCATCCAGATTCCCGCCCAGATTCGATAAGGGTCCGGTATATCGTAGCTCGCCGGAGATTCCTCCATCGGAATACGACGAAATTTTACAGGGTTGTTATATACACAATTCCGCACTATGGCACCAAAGCAATCGTAAAAGCGACACTCAAGGAAGTGGCGACAGCGAATATGAATACGCTGTATAGAAAAACAGCACGGTCGCCCGAGGACAATGTTAAAGTTGAGCCCCCGAGCTATATGTATGATTCCTCCACGATCTTGATAGAGATCAGAGTTGATGTTGATGAAGGCCCTCGTCCGATCATGACGATCTGAGGCGGAGCACAGTCCTCGGTCGAACCAAGGTGACCAGTCGAGCTGGCGATGAATTTGCCGACGTCGCAGTTGATCTGCAAGCGAGCCATTGATCCATTGCCGATCACACAGCGGAACTCTCAATGAAAGCACCAATGTCAGTGTCAAAACCGGCAGATCTCGGGGTAGGGGGTCCCGAGCTGTGGATCTAGGATCGATGGGTAACAGGAGACAGGGGACACGATGTTTTACCCAGGTTCGGGCCCTCTTGATGGAGGTAAAACCCTACGTCCTGCTCTTGTTTATATTGATGGAATATCAAGTACAGAGTTGATCTACCTCGAGATCATATATTGTGGTCTAAACCCTAGAGGTATGATGATTGATGTCATAATGATCTATCTATCAACGAACCTGGCCTCGGCTTATATAATGTACCGGAGACCTAGGATAACAAGAGTCCTAGTCGGTTACGTTGGTGGAGAGGAGTCCTTGTCTTGATCACCAAGTCTTGTGGAATCTTCCTTGTATATGTCATCGGCTGTCCGAACTGGCCCATTAGTGAACCGCCACGGGGGTCCTCGGCCCAACCCATTGGTCGGGAGGCGACATGGTGAGTACCCCCTAGTCCAGGACACCATCAGTGACGCAGGTGGTTTTTACCCAGGTTCGGGCCGCCGCGAGGCGTAAAACCCTACTCATGCTTTGGTGGATTGAGTGGAAGGCCGTGACGAACACGCGGTACTCAAGCCCGGGCTCGAAGACAGTATGAGAATGACACCAACATTACGGGCTCGAAGAGACGAAGACGTGGGCGCTAGAATCACCTCAATCGGAGTTACGGATAAAGAGATATAGTGGTTTTTCTGCCAAGGACTTTTCTGTAAATATTTTTATTCACAACGGGGTCCCTGACAGTTATTCCACTGATAAGAAGAAATCGCACTATTCACTTGGGCCGTTCTGGGCCAAAAGCAAACAGCGTCTGAGGCACAGGTCGAGCCGTGCGGCCGATTGCTCCATTTGGGTCGGCCCACAGCTGCCCTGCCTTTTTAAAAAACGGTGGGGGGTGGAGCCACTGACGTCCGGGCCCGCCTGCAGGGGCATCTCCCTCCTCCCTCGCGCCCGACCAGAACAAAAAGAGGGGCGAGGCAGAGGCGCGGCTGGGCCTGGCCGGCGAGGGGCTCGGCGGCTCCGGCCATCCCCAGCGAGGGCGCGGACATCGATGGCCTCAGGGAGGAGTGCCGCTCCCGCCTGAGCCTACCAAGGCCGCCGGGAAGCAATGAGGAGGGCGAGGCATCGAACACGGCGGACCACGGCACCGGGTGCAGGTGGGTTCACGGCCAGAGGCCACCGGAGGAGGGGGATGGGCGCTGGGGTGGATCCGAAGTGGAGGTGGAAGCCTCAGGAGGGGAAGGAAGGAAGAGCAGAACCCCGGCTCGCCGAAATTGAGCCGGGCACCGGCGGCGGCCACGGCGGCGATTTGCTGTGAGGAGAGGTTCCGGGGACGAGAGGAGGGGTCGGGGAGGAGTAGTCGAGGATGGGGAGTGAGGTGGTGAGCTAGGGAGAGGCTCGGAAGGCCCTTATATAGGCGAGCGACGAGGAGGTCCGGGCACGGCCACGGTGCCACGTGCACCGGCGTCCCGATGCTTCGGGAGCTCGCCTGGAGGGGAGGAGAAGCATCCACGAGCTTCACGGAGGGCAGAGAGGGTTCAGGCGCGGCCGGGGAGGTTCGGGAGGGCTCCATCGACCGGTCACGTCGGCGACAGGGGCGGCCATGTTACGGGCGCGGCTGTGCACTGCGCAGGAAGAGACGGGAGGGGGGAGAGGGGTCCAGAGCGAGGGCGACGACGAAACGAAGCCGCTGGACATGATGTGGTGTCGAACGAGCGAGGAAACGGACGAGGCCAAGGGTCCCATGCATAGAGCGCGCGATTTGGCAAGTCAAATACATGGTCACCGTGTGGACTTGATTGGGGAGGACCAGAGAGGCTGGCTCACTATGTCTGGGGTGAAGACCTTGCTCCCCAAGGTAGCCTAGAAGAGAAATATCATCAGAAGAAGCCAAGAATTGACTAGAGGGAGTCTGGTTACAATGCACCAGCAAGGTGTTTGCGCTGTGGTGAGGAAAATCCAAGAGGAGATAGAGACTGATCTTTGGCATGGAGTGATCACATGCTAAGGTGATCATCTCTGCAAAGTTTCAGCCTAATTGGATGGAGATAAAGAGCACTTGCAGTTCAAATGCTCTTACTGGCCAGAATTGCAAATCTTGAAGTGGCACTCACCTCAAGGGTTGCCTTAGGCTGAAAATGGGCATAGGTTGATGATTTGGTCATATGAAGATTCTGTAAAATTTTCATACCATTTCGACATGCCAAAATAGTACTTCCTTCACAGACATCCTCTCTGACCAGAATCTAAGAAAAAATGCTGAGGAAAACTGGCTTACTAGATTGATCCCAAATTTGGTGGAGAGGAATAATATGGGTAGGAGAAGGCTCTGGTAAATTTTCAGCAATTATGAAGCAATATAAAATATAGTTGCTTCACAACAGGAAAATATGACCAGAAACCAAGATTTGATGGTCTGCTCACATAGATGATTGGATAGGGTTTAAACTTGGTGGAGAGTCATTATTTGAGCATATGAATGTGCTTGCAAAATTTCAACTCATTTGGATACTCCTAGCTGGTACTTCCTTTATTAGGCCTTCAGTTGGCCAGAAACTTAGGAAATTAGCCAAGGGAGATTTACTTACCAAATGAAGTTGAATTTTGGCATGAGGCAATGATGTGGATAGGAAAGAGTGCACAAAAATTTTGAGATCAAGCAAGCAAATATAAAGGGTACTTGCTTCACAAACTGCCAGCTGGGGCAGAATTAGAAAAGGAATATTGGTGGAATATTTTTGAACATGGCAAGGAAGGTTTTGACATATCTGAGGAAGATATGACCCAAACAATTTATGAGAATTATTTGGGAATCTTTTGAATGATGGAAATGTGGGTTGCTTCACAACCCAGGGCAATTAGGGTTATTCCTTTAATAGAAAAAGGAATATCCCCAAGGAGAAGAATATTGGGATTAGTCCAGGATGGAAATGGCGAGGTCTTGAGATGATTTTGAGATTGACAAGCCACTGGGGAGAGGAATCAAAGGTGATCTCTCCAGGTTTCAAGACCACTAAGCCACAGAAAAGCAAAACTAGGCCAAAATCGAAAGAAAAAGCAAATGGGCAAAATCCAGGGTGTTACAGGCTCGCCTGCCTGGCAAGGGAGGCTTTTCCCTTGGCGATATCTTGTTGTCTTGGCTTGTCTTGGTCTTCTTGATCCGCCCTTTGATTTCTCAAAGAGCTATCTCTCCTGCTTGGCCTTGTCTTGGATGCTAGAACCTTGCCCTTGAGCATGTGTACAGTCAGGGCAACATACACCAGGGTTTGTTGCGCCGATAGGAGCCCCCGGGACTGGCCCGAATGCGCTGCTGAGCGTTGTTGGGGTAGGCCCTATCTAGTACACAGGCGAAGAGTTTGTGGTAGCTCATCCCTTGATATTTTCTTTGCCTCTTCATTAATCTGTGCTTGAGTCAGTTTCCGGTTTTTCCGCGCGTCGCGCGATGCTAATCATGGTGGGGCCATTCCTGTAATAGCCCGTGAATGACTTTAACCCACGGGGGAGTAACTGCCAATTCACTCATCCCACCACGCCTTTATCCTCTGCCACGTATGTTGCGTGAATCGAGTGGGGTAGGTAACGTAGGCGCGTGGCGTAGAAAAGAGCGTCATGACAAAGGCCTGGTCTTCTGGGATTGGTGTAAGAGGGTGGTAATCGGATTCGGCCGTCGGTGGTAGTTTGGATGGGTCGGATCAGGAAGAGCCCTTCGGGGGTGGGGGTGAAGGATTAGCCCTCAGCCCCAACTTGCCTATAAAAAAGGGGGGCGAGAGGGAGCGGAGGCACCTATCCACGCACCTCTCCCCTTTCATTTCTTGCCTCCTCCTTTGTTATGTCAAGGGGGGAGACCGGGGCCAGGCCCCGGGCTCTAGCTCGGGGGTGACAATGCCGAATACTTGTGTTGATGCTCGGGGAGTGAGTCTGGTCCGGGGTTGTCGGAGATGCGGCGGTCGTAGACGCGGGCGCCATATCAACCACAGTGTGGGAGGCGCTGCGCTTCTCTGAAATGGTGGAGCGCTCGTTTCCCCCATACAAGCCAGCCACCTGGAGGGGAGTACTTGCCCTTGCCGCAAGTCGTCGAGGCTTGTCATCCCGTCGGCGAGGCCCCTGGAGCTTTCGGCGCTCGCCTGTGGTGCTATGCTTGGGATCCTTGGCAATCCCAGCACTGCTCCCTCCAGCGAGGTCGGGGTTGACGCTGAAGAAGGCGGTGTCTTCCTGCCCACCAAGATGGGGAGTGGCGCTCCCCGCATGCTTCGGATGCCGCTGTCGTCTGTCGCTTCTCTGGGGGAGGTGACGGGCCGAGGCGTCGGCATTCTCCTGGAGCGATGGTGATGAGGAAAAAACAAGGGAAGACGGAGAAGGCGGGTGGTAGGCCATCAGGTCAGAGTACGATGGCACCGATGCCTTTGTCTTGTACTGCCGGCCCGCTGCCTCATCTTTCCGCTCTTCCCCTCCCTCCCCGGCACCATCATCACCGGCCTCTTCCGGATGGCTGCCGGGGAGGGGGACACTCTCTTGGTGCCTTCGCCTCCTCCAGCAGCCTTCCAGCTAAGCTCCGGCAGGCTCTCCTCACCGACGCCTGTGTTGGGGCATCTTGCTGACCCTGGGGGTGGTGATCGGGGCACCGCCGAGCTGGTCTCTCCGTCCCCCTCCTTCGCAGCCTCGCCACTCCCGATCTTGTGAGGCCGCGCCCGGTAGGTCCTGACGGGGTCGGGCTAGGCTTCTGATCAGGCACTCCTTTTGCCCTCTTCGCCTCCCACTGTAGTTCCTAGGAGGAGAGGGACAAGAAAGGGATTACGGGGCACTTATCTTTTTTCATACTAAGACATGTAGGTACTTGCCAAACTTTAGTCTCAAATATGTAATCTTCTTTATCCATGTTTGTGTTCTATAAGATCTGTACTTGTTTGTTCACACATTAATGAAAAAGACAAGCTTTGCCGGGTACTTGTGCATGTATTACATCCAAGCAGAGGTGGAATGCCTCTATACGTACAAGTAAACAAGTTTTCTCCGGCAAGCTATCCTGCCAATGCCTTTCGTTTGTTGCCGCGGGGCTTGGCCTGCCGGGCTCGAAACTATGGAAAGGGACCAGCCCCCCTGTCGAACCCTCTCCGCCAAAGGCCACTACAACCACCTTGACCGAAGCAACGTTCGAGTCAGAGGATGGGAGCACCCATGCTTCAAAGGTGATGGGGTTTCTATATGCACAAGTTTTGCTTCTTACAGAACATGTATGGATAAGAAGGAACTTATCTATTTGGCTTGTCGGGGACCGATATGCAGGCTTGTTTCTGTTTCTTCTTCTCGGGACTGAGTCCACGGCAAGAGCCCTGCAGTTTAGTGCAGAGGAAAACAAAGCTGCATATGACCTTATCTACATGATCATGCCATGCTCATGTTATGATATGCATGCATGCAAGTTTTTGGGACCCCCAGCACTTCGTTTATTTATCTGCAGCTCAGGGTCTGCACCTGGCTTTGTACAAAGGGTTACATGCAGCATCAGTAAGGCTTGTACAAAAGGGTGGCTGCCGGGCAGGGCCCGGCAGCCGCGCCTTACGGGTAGAACTTACGGAGATGCTCAATATTCCATGAGTTTTGCAATTGAATGCCATCTCCGGTCTCCAGACGGACTGCACCAGGTCTAGTGACTCGTACCACCCGGTAAGGGCCTTCCCACTTTGGCGTCAACTTGTTTGTACCCTTGGCGGATTGAACGTGCCTAAGGACAAGGTCGCCTTCCTCAAGGATCCGGGGGTGAACCCTGCGGCTGTGATAGCGGCGCAGGGCTTGTTGATAGCGTGCAGCACACGTAACAGCCCAGAGACGGTTCCCCTCGAGGAGCACGGCATCGTCATGCCGGTGCTGCTCTTGCTCTACTTCATCGTAGGCAAGTACTCGAGGTGACACGTATATGAGTTCCGTGGGGATCACTGCTTCTGCCCCATAGACTAGGGAGAAGGGAGTCTGGCCGGTAGCTTGATTTGGTGTCGTACGGAGGGACCAAAAAACCACCGGCAGCTCATCAACCCAGCGTCTGCCGCATTTCTGCAACCTATCAAATGTTCTTGTCTTGAGTCCTCACAGCACTTCAGCATTCGCCCTCTCAGCTTGTCCATTGCTTCTGGGTTGAGCAATAGAGGCGAATGAAACCTTGCTTCCGAGGGCTTGAACGTATTGCATGAAGGTGCGGCTCGTGAACTGGGTGCCGTTGTCAGTGATGACCCTGGTGGGTACTCCGAAATGGCACACCAGTCCTTTCAGGAACTTGATAGCTTACTATGCGGTCACCCTCCTCACGGGCTCCACCTCCGGCCACTTCAAGAACTTGTCGATGGCGACGTACAAGAACTCAAAGCCCCCGGTAGCACGGGGGAAGGGGCCCAAGATGTCGAGCCCCCAGACTGAAAAGGGCCATGACAAAGGGATCGTCTGGAGAGCTTGAGCAGGTTGATGAATATTCTTGGAGTGGAACTGGCAGGCTTCACATCTGGTGACTAGCTCGATTGCATCTTGGAGGGCTGTGGGCCAGTAGAAACCTTGTCGGAAAGCTTTTCCAACCAAGGCCCTTGATCCTATATGAGAGCCGCACATGCCTCCGTGTATCTCTGCCAGCAGTTCCTTCCCCTCTTGAACTTCAATTTCACACCGTTGGGCCTCCTTCTGTATAGTGCGTCATCGACGAACTGATACATACTGGCCCTCCGGGCTACTCTTTCAGCTTCTTCTTGCTCTTCGGGAAGTTCTCCTGTTTGGAGGTAACGGACTATGTGTCGCACCCAAGTTGGAGCCTGAGGCTCGACAACAAGGATCAGTGGCACCTCCTCGTTCGTGGGAGCGCATGCCTCAACCACGAGGATTGGTAGTTCGGCAGGAGGGTGCTGCTCGCCAAGCGAAGTGGAGTTGTTCCCACCAACCTCTCTGCCGGGGGCTTCTAGAAGCTCTGCCGGGAGAGGCTTGCCGGAGTCCAGTTTCCTCCTCTTTCTGGCCATTGTTGCCGGGGATACGGAGGGCTGAGTCAGGTGGAGAACAAAAGTCCCTGGTTCCACAGGAAGCTTTTGTGCAGCGCACTTTGACAGATGATCAGCAATGTTGTTTTCCGCACGGGGTACGTGCACTGTTTGCAATCTGTCAAAGCGCTCCTCCAGCTTTCTCACTTCCTCCACGTATGCCTCCATCAATGGACTCTGATAATCCTTCTTCACTTGCCTCACCACGAGCTGTGAGTCCCCTCGTATGATCAACTTCTTAATTCCCAACTCCGTTGCGATTCTGAGCCCGACAAGGAGTCCTTCGTACTCTGCACTGTTGTTAGTTGCCTTCTCTCGGGGGAAATGCATCTGGATCACATACTTGAGGTGCTCCCCGGTGGGTGCGACG
This sequence comes from Thinopyrum elongatum, assembly GCA_011799875.1. Classification (NCBI taxonomy): domain Eukaryota; kingdom Viridiplantae; phylum Streptophyta; class Magnoliopsida; order Poales; family Poaceae; genus Thinopyrum; species Thinopyrum elongatum. Next base: position 468,139,681 of record CM022297.1, read on the forward strand.
AGGAGCACGCCAGCCCCTGCACCTTGAAGTGAGAAGGCACCATCAAAGTACATGATCCATTCTTGGGGCGCTTCCTTGCTGGGGATAACTGTTTCTAATGCCTCTTCGTCTGGGGTAGGTGTCCACTTCGCAATGAACTCTGTCAGTGCTCTGCTCTGAATGGTTGATGTGCTATCAAACTTCAAACCAAAGCTTGATAACTCCAAAGCCCATTCCACTATTCTGCCAGTGGCCTCTGGATTTCTCAGTATGTGTTGCAAAGGGAATCAGGTGACGACTGTGATCTCGTGGGCTTGGAAGTAGAGGCGCAGTTTCCTTGAGGCCATGATGAGGCCAAAAATCAACTTTTGCATGCCAGAGTACCTTGACCTAGCCCCCTGCAATAGGGAGCTGACAAAGTAAATTGGCCGCTGCACCACCTTCTTCCTTGCCGCAGTCTTGGGATTGCCTTCGCTTCTCTGCTCTTCTTTCTCTTGTTCTGCGCCCAGCCTTGCCGTGACTGGTTCACTTCCTTCTCCCGGGAGGACAGTAGCTGCAGCTGCTCCTTCTTCCACTTACCGCTGTGCCACCAGTGCTGCACTAACCACTTGATTGGTTGCCGCCAGATGCAGCAGCAACGGCTCTTGTGGTTTAGGAGTGACCAGGGTGGGAACAGAGGAAAGGTAGATTTTTAAGTCCTGCAGCGCTGCTTCTGCCTCCGGGGTCCACTTTACAGGCCCTGCCTTCTTCAAAATTTTGAAGAACGCTAGGGCTCGCTCAGCGGACTTGGAAATGAACCTACTCAGCGCGGCAACACATTCAGTTAAATGCCTCGCGTCCTTGACTGTCTTGGGTGCTTGAATCTGTTCGATTGCCCTGATCTTGTCGGGGTTGGCCTCTATCCCCCAGTGAGATACAAAGAAGCCAAGTAGCTTGCCGGAGGGAATGCCAAACACGCACTTCTCTGGGTTCAGCTTCAAGTTGATCTTGCGCAGGTTTGCAAAGGTTTCTTCCAAGTCTTGAATGAGCGTTGATCTGTCCTTGGTCTTGACCACTATGTCATCCATGTAAGCTTCAATATTCCTGTGTAACTGAGACTCAAACCCTATCTGCACTGCTCTCTTGCAAATGTGGATCCAGCGCTTTTTAACCCGAAGGGCATCCGTACGAAGCAGTACGTGCCACAGGGGGTTATGAACGCTGTCTTCTCCTCGTCTTCTTTGGACATGAATATCTGGTGGTACCTGGCGTAAGCATCCAAGAAGGAAAGCAGATCACACCCGGAGGTGGAATCCATGATCTGGTCAATGCGTGGCAAGGGGAATGGGTCCTTCAGGCATGCTTTATTCAGATCTGTGAAATCTATGCAAAGCCTCCATTTCCCATTCGCCTTGCGCACCACCACTGGATTTGCCAACCATGTTGGGTGCAATACTCCTCTGACCAAACCAGCTGCCTCAAGTTTCTTGATCTCCTCGACAATGAACTGCTGCCGCTCCAAGGCTTGCTTCCGGACCTTCTGCTTGACGGTCCGGGCGTGAGGGCAGACAGCAAGGTGGTGCTCAATTACCTCCCTGGGAACACCGGGGATGTCAGATGGTTGCCAAGCAAACACATCGACATTCGCCTGCAAGAAGGCAACAAGCGCGCTTTCCTATTTGTCGTCAAGGGTGGAGCTGATAGTGAATGTACCATCAGCGCCAACCAGCCCTGCCTGGACCTTCTTCACAGCGGGTGTAGCAACCTTGGATCTCTTGCTAGTAGAACTCTCCGGCAAATCATCAATGGGTGCAGCGTACTGCGGAGAGGCGCACTTCCCGGATTCCTTGCCGGCATCCTTGCTAGCTTTTCTCCCTTGTTTGTTTTCCTTGGCAGGGATTGTAGCTTCTGTGGCCTCGGCAGCGACCGCCTCCCGGTACATCTTATCCATGCATATGATCGCGTCCTTCTTGTCTGATGGAATAGAAATGACGCCCATCGGTCCTGGCATCTTCAGGGTGTTGTAGGCATAGTGGGATGCCGCCATGAACCTTGCCAGGGCGGGTCGCCCGAGTATCCCATTATATGGCAACGGAAGTTCGACCACATCGAACATGATCTTCTCAGTCCGGTAGTTCAACTCCCCTCCAAATGTCACTGGCAGCGTGATCTTCCCCTTTGGACGACTCCTGCCAGGGTTGATTCCTTGAAACATGTCAGTAACCTTGAGCTCTTCATCTGTTATCTGTAGCTTGCTGAGCACCTTGGGGGAAATCAGATTCAACCCGGCCCGCCGTCAACCAACATCTTTGTGACCTTGAGGTTGCGGATCGTTGGTAAAACCAACAACGGCAAGCACCCTACTGCAGTGGTGCGGTGAGGGTGATCCTCTTCATCAAAGATGATGGGTGTGCGAGACCATTTGAGTGGTTTCTAGGAGTCCGCCGCTGGCTCCACAGCATTGACCTCACGTGCCCATTGTTTCAGTTGGTGGTGAGAGGAGTGCAAGGATGCGCCTCCGTCAATGCATAGGGCATCAGTGGCTTTCTGGAACTCTTGCTCACTGGTTTCCTCTTCATCCCCTTCATCGCTTTCGTCACCACATTCCTTCTTCTCATGGCCTTCAGTGGGTTTTCCCTGATGTTGGGGGACCTTGCCGGGGCAGCCTCCTCGGCCGCCTCGGCCCTTCCCGCTAACACCATATTTGTATCTCTCCTTATCATGCTTCTCGTACTCAGCCTTCTGCTTCTTGACGAGTTGCTCAACTTGGTGACCTTCTTGGAGATCATGGCCTTTGGTTCGATGGAACTTGCAGTACGGCCCGTCAGCCTTCCCAGCCTTCTCAGCCACCGCGGCCTCCCGGCAGTCAGCGCACGCGGCAACCTCCTTGTTGGGGGCTTCGGCCTTGGCCTTCTTGCCAGTACTAGGATTACCTGACCCCTCGACAGCCAGCACTGCTTTCTCCTTGAGCTTCTTGTTGCGTTTCTTGTTCTTCTTCTTCTAGTTGGCGGCATTGTCGTCATCTTCTGAGTCGATGTCGACGCCATCCTCTTCTCCGGGGAGACGCCTCCCTTCCTCCGTACGGGCACACTTATCCGCCAAGGTGTAAAGCTCGTTCACAGTCTTGGGCAACCGGACGTTCATTTTGGAACATATCCTGTGGTTGCGCACATTGGACTGGAACGCTGCAAGCACAGCTGTCGGGTGGATATCTGGAATGTTCCTGTGCACCCGGCTGAACCTCTGCATGTACTTCCGCAAACTCTCGCTTTCCTTTTGTGGAAGGAGCTGCAAATCGCTGGGCCGCCCTAGTTCTTGATGGCCGCCCGTGAAGGCACCAACAAACTCGTAGCACAGATCAGCCCAAGTCGAGATGGAGTTCTCCGGCAAGTGCATCAGCCTCGACCTCACATTTGGCTTGAGCGCCAAAGGGAAGTAGTTGGCGAATATATTTTCATCTCTTCCCCCGGCAGCTTGAACAGCAATGGTGTAGATGCTCAAGAACTCTGCCGGGTTCAGTCTTCCATCGTATTTCTCTGGTATCTCTGGCTTGAACGTACGGGCAGATGGCCAACGGACTTGCCGCAGCTCGCGAGTGAAGGCAGGACGCACAACCTCGAAGGGCAGGTATCCGTCTCCACCGGGCACAAGCTCGTCGACGTTGAGGCCATTGCACCTGTCAGGCTGGAGGCGGGTTTCGCGGCGTCGTTCTATGGTAACGCGCGTGTCTTCCCTCCGCCTATCCTCCAGGACCTGCCGCTGATCTCGATGGGCTCGAGGATCATACGAAGCCATCGACACCTCATCTTGTTCTTGGTTATGCAGCTCTGGTCGTGGCCCCTGCGCTGGCTGTCGTGGGGGGGACTGCACCGTAAGGTCGGCTCCTTCAGCACGGCCAGCGGCTCGGGCCGTTGTCGCTGCCTGCGGATGCCTTGGTGAGCCCACTTGTTGCGATCCCCCTGCCCCAGTGAAACCAATCAAACTTTGAATGGTGGCTCTCCATTCATCCATTTGGTCGGCCGCTGGCGGGAATCTCAACAGGAGCTGGGCTTGAGCCATGGCTTCTGAAGCAGTACTTGGCATGGACGATGGTGCAGATCACAACGTCGCCCGATTCCTGACGGTACCGATAGTGGCGGCTTCGCGCTCTCGTCGTCGCGAGCCAGTCGCGAGGGCGGCGTGACGATGAGAAGGACGCGCTTGGGGGTTGACGGCCCCGTTCGGTGCTTCATCTTGATTGCCTTGTCCTGGGGAAGGCGTGTGCCTCGTAGTTGCACCCGTAGTAGGGGCAGCTAGGAGGTCGCGGTTCGCGCCGGAGCGGGCGCCGTCGCTGTGGCTGCGTTCTCCAGTGAGGTGGAGAGGCGGGGATTGGATGTTTTCCCCTCCTGCATCTTGTGGAGCGTGGCCGCTAGGGTGTTGTTGACGCTGTCCTCCTCCGGCGCCTCCTGCTCCCACCTCAGCCGTGGGGGGGGGCGATGACGGCGCCACCTGCGCCGCTCGTGTTCCCCGCGGCGTTTGCGTCCCCCGACGCCACCGCAGCCCCCATGGGATCAGTGGCTGCATGCGAGGGGGCCTTCGAGGTGGAAGGACGGGCTGCTGCGCCGGACTTTTTCCTGGGTGCCATGGGTGATGACGCCGTCGTCGAAGGAGATGGTGATGAAGATTGACGCGCTGTTTACGTCCTCGGGTTCGCACAAGCGCTCCCCCCTACCTGGCACGCCAAAGATGTCGTGGTTCGACACGATCACCTATGGGGCCATCGGCCCCTTTATGGTTCGGCAAGGGGGAAGGGCACGTTGCACAAAGAGCGGAGGTCGTAGAACAGCACGGCAATGGTGACGCGGGTGGTTTTTACCCAGGTTCGGGCCACCGCGAGGCATAAAACCCTACTCCTGCTTTGGTGGATTGAGTGGAAGACCGTGATGAACGCGCGATACTCAAGCCCGGCAAGGTCGCCTTGGAGAGAGCAGCTACGCGCGTATGAGTGTACAAGGGTTCGAATCCTTTCTAAGGTTGCCTCGGTCCTCCTTTTATAGGTAAAGGGGTTACCACAATGGCAAAACAGTCATTATCCAATGATTAGATAGCCACAGTGCTATCATACCTAACTCTGCAGACGGGACAAGGTGCATTAAATGCACCGCTTAGTGTCACGTCGTGGATGCAGCCCGGCAAGCCTTGTCGTGCCATTCAACCACCTTCTCGCCTGTCTGCGTGACACGCCCATGGACGGGTGTCATTTAGGGCTGATCTTCCTCAGGAATGGCTGCCACGTGCTGAATGACTGCCACTTATTCACTTGGGGGCTCGACATTGCATCGATAAGCGACTTGCGTCACTGTGAGGTGGAGTGGTGGACCCCTGGTGGGATAGCAGGCTGCCAGCATCCCGGCAACCCTTGCCGGGGAGGTCTTGGGACTTGCTCTTGGGGTGGCCTCGACCTGACAAGGCTCGCCTGCCTGGCAAGGGAGGCTTTTCCCTTGGTGATATCTTGTTGTCTTGGCTTGTCTTGGTCTTCTTGATCCACCCTTTGATTTCTCAAAGAGCTATCTCTCTTGCTTGGCCTTGTCTTGGATGCTAGAACCTTGCCCTTGAGCCTGTGTACAGTCAGGGCAACATACACCAGGGTTTGTTGCACCGACAGAACTGCATAGTTTCTTGAGTTGAAGCTCTGGCTTTGGACATAGGATTCCTCTTAGCAGGAGCTTTCTTCTGCAGTCATGGCTTGGTGGCAGCAGTAGTGCCATATTCCTTCTTGAGCACCTTCTTCTTGGAGGTCACTTCCTCCTCAATCACAAAATCCACATCCTCACTGTCAGAATTCCTTTTCTTTCTTTGTCTGGTAGCTGCCTTTGGCAAGTTGCTAGGGGTGCTTCTGCTTCCCTCATCATAGCTACCAGAGGGACTAGTGCCCTCACTGAGGTTAACTTGCTCTTCTGACTTGTTCTGGCTCTCACTGGCCTCTGACATCTCTGCAACTGACCCTGTGAATAGATGCGTGTGGGTAGAGTAGATGAGCATCACAAAATATAGCTGGTTTTTGCAAAAATTGAGACAAAACCTTAACTTTAGTTTTCTGCAGAAAACATTTCGGAGCTACTGATTTGATAATCTCAGTGACACCGAAGCACTAACAGAGTCTAAACATGCAGTTTTGGTCAGACCGAGTTGCAGTTCGGTGACTCCAAGATGCTAGGGTTTCACTGAGAAATTGCTTTCAGTCGCACCGATCAGTACGCTTCGGTCAGACCGAGTTGTACTTAGTGCAATGGCCAGGGCCAATCGGTGTGACCGAAAACTTCAATTCGGTCGGTCCGAGATGAGTTCGGTGGAAACCTAACCCTAAGATTTTGCATCAAATCTAATCTAGAGGAATTTTTGTGTGGATAAGAAGCTTTCAATCATGGCAAGAATACAGGCATTTGCTTTGTGCATTGAATCAGAGTAAAGAAATAGCACAAAGGGGCCGAACCATACCCTAACATGGCGGTGGTTCGCTACGGCGGCAACGGTGGAGGCGATGTCCGTTTACGGTGGTGGAGACCTGCTATGACGGTGCACAGGTGGAGACGGGGACGATCCGGAGACCAAGGGGCGGCAGCAATGGGGTGCGGGAGCGAGGAGTTTGAAGGAATTTCCAAACGTTCGGTCCGCGATATATATACCCATATGCTGTCGGTGGCACCGAGTGGAACGTCTCGGTGGCATCGAGATGCAAAACTGCTTACAGTTGCTGCAACTCGGTGAGACTGAATCGTTCTAATTGGTGGCACCGAGGTGAAAACCTAGATCAACTTAATGGTTTCGGTGAGACCGAATAGGAATGAGTTGGTCTGACCAAAATTCACTAAGAGGTTTTGGAAGTTAGCCCTTGACGGATCGGTGGCTCCGAGTGCTCCTCACTGGGAGGGTCCGAAAGAGACTTGTTCAAATTTTGTGATGTAGCATGAATAGAGTTTGAGAAGAGAAAAAGCATAGATAGCTAGAGGAAGTTCTTTGGCATTCTTGTCCATCCATTTGGCCAATAAAAAACAAACAATCAAAACTACAAATGGATGTCCTTGAATGGAGAAAATTGTGCAACCAACATGCTCACACAATAAGATAGCAAATAAAACATGTGACAAAGCATGCACATACACTCTAGCATCTATCAAGCAATTGGCGATGACTAGGTCATCAATATATGAGTATATTGACTTAGGAGTCAAATGAGAACATTTGATCATAGGTCATACTCATCGTTTAAGCACAAGTGGGGTTGCCACTTTTACATAAAGCATTGTTGTGTTCACACCATTAGAGTTGCTTTAGCTCAATTTTTAGAGCAAAGCTCCCCCTAGATGTGATATCCCCCCTAAGAGGGATGAACTAACCTTGGGTTTTGTCGATGATGACTTCATGTAGATGTTGAAGATGTGGATGCTCAATGTTGATGTAGATCATTTGGAGCAATCCATTGCAGTGTTGCACTTTCAATACCTACATGGGTTAGTCCCACAAGGAACATGCAAGGATATCCATAGACATAGAGTGAAACACACATATGATGATGTCCATGAAGGCATTAGGTTACCTTGTCCCTTGTCTTACCAACAAGAGGGTTTGTGACTCCATGAACTAGTGCAAGATGTGAAAGTTGATTGCACTTGTCCTTGCCAAAATGAATATGAGTGAAATATGTTGGCGGAGTCACCCTCAAGAACTCTCTAGTTCTTCTTCTTTGGAATCCACATCAACTTGATGGGAATCCTTGGAGTTGTAGTCGTACTTGATGAAGTGGAACTTGACGTAGTCTTGGGAACCCACTTGACCATGGCCTTAGGAGCTTCTTCAAATGAATCAATCTCTTCTTGAAGCTTGTCCTTGCCTTTTAGCTTGTGGTCTTGTGGTGGAAGATCATCTAGAGCTTGTGTTCCCTTGAAAGAAGTGGGGTCATACTTCTATTGTTGAGGAACAAACTTCGTCTTGGGGTATTGATCTTCTTCCCACTAAACTCCATTGGCATTGAACTTTCATTCAAAACAAACACCTTGATTCTTCTGGTGCCTTCCTTGCTTGTGTACAATTTCCTCAAATTGCTTACTACCGGCAAGGCTCTTGTAAACACCTTTCTCTATAATTCCCTTCAATATGCTATTTTCTTGCTCAAGTGTAACTTGGCTAAGAGAATCATTAGGCTAATCAAGAGAACTACTAGAAGCAACAATATTGGATTTAACATTGTTATTATTACTACTAGAAGAAGAATCTTTCTTGCTCTTATTGCTAGATTTTACTTGTGGCATATAAGTAGACAAGAGTAAACACTTGGCAATGTAAGAAGAACTCTTCTTTCGAAGATCATCATTGATAGCTTTTAGAAACCCATTATCTTGCTCTAAATTTAGCTTCTCGAAGCGTAGCTTCTCATGAGTTCTTAGGAGATCTCTATGATCCTCTAGAGTTGTTTCATGAGCTAACTTAAGAGTGTTTAGTTCTTTAGTTAGACGCTCAATCTCGTTCTTATCATTGTCATTCGTTTCATCTTGATTAGCATGATTACTAGCAAGTTCATCATAGTTTTCATCACTAGTGTTGTCAACAAGTAAATCATCATCACCTAGCAAATCATCTTCATCACTATTGAAATCAACATACTCAGGGTGTGATACCTTAGGGCCTTTAGCCATGAAGCATCTTCCAATTCCTTCATTTGGTGAGTCAAATATGTCGTAGGAGTTGGATGACACAAGTGCAAGACCGGCAACACCTTCATCTTGAGTATATTTGGAGTCGGATTGATAGCTTCTCTCGGAGTAGTTGTCGGAGTCGGAACCGGATGCCCATTCACCAACGTGAGCTTGATGTCTTCGTCTTGTGTAGCTCTTGATGACTTGTCCTTCCTTTCTGAATCCTTGCTTCTACGAGAGGGTCTTCGTTCATAACAATCATCTCTACTCCTTCTCTCTCTTGAAGGAGATTCATCTCTTATACTCCTCCTTTTTGGTGAATCTTCTCTTTTCTTGTAGGGAGCCGTGCACTCATTGGAGTAGTGTCCGGGTCTTCCACAATTGTAGCAATTACGATCACGACTAGAAGATCTTTTGTCATTGTAGGATCTTGACTTGGAGCTTCTCTCTTTGCTTCTATTCTTATAGAACTTGTTGAAGTTCTTCACCATTAAGCTCAATTCTTCATTGGAGACTTTCTTCTCACTTGATGTTGTAGGAGCATCACTTGAAGCTTTGTAAGCACCCCTTGACTTGTTGTGGAGCTCTTCCTTATCCTTGAGTGAAATCTCATGAGCAACAATTCTACCAATGACTTCCGTGGGCTTGAGATCTTTGTAATTGGGCATCATTTGGATCAAGGTGCATACGGTATCATATTTTCCATCCAAGGCTCTTAGGATCTTCTTGATGATGAATTTGTCGGTCATCTCTTCGCTTCCTAAGCCGGCAATCTCATTTGTGATGAGAGCAAGCCTAGAGTACATCTCAACGACTCCTTCACCATCCTTCATTTTGAACTTGTCAAGTTGACTTTGAAGCAAATCCAATTTGGATTCCTTGACGGACTCGGTACCTTCGTGCATATCAACCAAAGTATCCCAAATTTCCTTTGCATTCTCAAGGCGGTTGATTTTGTTGAATTCTTCGGGGCAGAATCCATTGAAGAGAATATCACAAGCTTGAGCATTGTATTGCAACATCTTCATTTCTTCCGCGGACACTTCACGATCCGGTTCTTTTCCATCCTTGAAGAAATGACCTTGCAAGCCAATGCGCACAATAGCCCAAACGATGGGGTTATGACCAAAAATATGCATTTTCATCTTATGCTTCCAACTAGCAAAATTGGTACCATCAAGGTAAGGACCTCTACGGTGGAAATTTCCCTCGCTAGACGCCATACTCTCCTAGGTTGTGAAACCAAGGCTATGATCACCAAAGCTATGGAAATCAAGCAAATGGAGACCAAAGCTCTGATACCACTTGTAGGATCGAAAGTAGGTCTAGAGCGGGGGTGATTAGACTACTTGACCAAATAAAAATCTAACATTTTCCCAATTTTAGTTGTGGGCAGATTTTAGCAAAAAGCACAAGTCAAGCAATCAACCTACACATGCAATTCTAAGAGTGTAGCAGTAGAAAGTAAAATATTGCATATGAAGGTAAAGGGAATGGTTTGGAGAGTGCAAACGCAATGATGACACGGAGATTTTTGGTGTGGTTCCGATAGGTGGTGCTATCGTACATCCACATTGATGGAGATTTCAACCCACGAAGGGTAACGGTTGCGCGAGTCCATGGAAGGCTCCACCCACGAAGGGTCCACGACGAAGCAACCTTGTCTATCCCACCATGGCCATCGCCCACGAAGGACTTGCTTCACTCGGGTAGATCTTCATGAAGTAGGCGATCTCCTTGCCCTTACAAACTTCTTAGTTCAACTCCACAATCTTGTCGGAGGCTCCCAAGCGACACCTAACCAATCTAGGAGACACCACTCTCCAAAAGGTAATAGATGTTGTGTTGATGATGAACTCCTTGCTCTTGTGCTTCAAATGATAGTCTCCCCAACACTCAACTCTCTCTCACAGATTTGGATATGGTGGAAAGATGATTTGAGTGGAAAGCAACTTGGGGAAGGCTAGAAATCAAGATTCTTGTGGTAGGATTGGTATATCTTGATCTCAACACATGAGTAGGTGGTTCTCTCTCAGAAAATGTATGCTGGAAGTGTAGGCACATTCTGATGGCTCTCTCACGTATGGAGAAGGGGGTGGAGGGGTATATATAGTCTCCACACAAAATCCAACCATTACACACATTTGACCCAACTCGGTCAAACCGAATAGAAGAACTCGGTGAGACCGATTTAGTTCAAAATGTGAACGTTAGGAATCTCGGTGGGACCGACTGGAACAACTCGGTGGGACTGATGTGCTAGATCTTAGGGTAAACATCAACTCGGTGGTACCGATTGCATCAACTTGGTGAGATCGAAGTGAAGCAATAAGGCAACAGAGAAAATGTCAAGCCAACTCGGTGTGACCGATCGCAATTTCGGTGAGACCGAAACAATTGCAACAGGCAACAAAGAGTTTGCAAGGCCATCTCGGTGAGACCGAGATCCGTATCGGTGTGACCAAACTGTTAGGGTTTCTGGCAGTGGCTATGTCATATGAACTCGGTGGCGCCAGATAGAAAGAATCGGTGGGGACGAGTTGGAGTTTGGGATTTTCACATATTTGGAATGAGAAAGTGGTTGAGGACTTTGGAGCAATATCACTAAGCACTTTGAGCAAGCAAGCCATTAAGCAACACCTCATCCCCTTTTAATAGTATTGGCTTTCCTATGGACTCAATGTGATCTTGGATCACTAAAAATGAAATGAAGAGTCTTGATCTTTTGCCAATATATGTCCTTAGCATTTTGAGGGGTCCACATCTCTAGTCCATGCCATGCCATTCATTGAACTTTCTGAAATATTAAACTTGAATGGATATTAGTTCAATGAGCTATATGTTGTTAAGAATTACCAAAACCACCCGGGGATTAGTTGCACTTTCAGATATCATGCTCTACATGTCCTTGGGAAGGATATACCCCTGAAATATGTATTTAAACACATTTTCCTTTCCATTGTTCTGTTTAATCCGCTAGTCACATTTTCCCTTCCATTGTTTTGTTTAACCTTTCTTGTGATCTATATGATCTAAGCAATAGTAATCTCCTGCTTATATAAACACCTCGGTGTACAACTCTGTCAGTAAGACCCTGTTACTATTGTTGATGACATTTCGGTAACCACCGATGGATGAGAACTTTGCCTATTGGTCCGCCTCATTTCAACGAGTAGGAAAATGGTTCTCTTCGTCCCTCACCCTTGGTACCAACGTTGTTGCCAACATAACTGACAGGCTATCCTCTGACCTGTCTTGCTATCATGACCATGCAATATGTTAGCGCCCTTCCTACTTTTAACCCACGTGGTGGGCCCATAACCCACAGTTCCACAGGATCGAAACTTGACTCTCATGTACACCCCTAATTCCAAAGTTATTCCTCACGCTTGGCTTCGTATGTAGGTCACGAGCCACCTTCCGAGAGATCATCAATTCTGATATCAGACATAATACTTACTAGATCATGTCAGCACGTGTTGCTGTGCCCGTTGATTATTGATATAAAATGGTTGGAATTTTTGCAAGTATATGAAGACGAGAAAGATTATATAGGATATTCTGTAAATATATGGAGATACCAAACATGTATTGTGAAGTCGGTTCGAGCATTATGGACACTCAATGGACAAATGATCTGTAAAAGTCTTTCACTGGCATTTTCATGTGTGACCTACTCGTCGTCTTCTTAACCTAAACTCTGCTTGTGTTAGACTTCGTTGAACAAACATGTCACAACCTGCATTGACTTCCCTCTAGCTGCATGAACACATATCTATAAAAGGTAAACCTTTATAGTAGTTTCCTATGCTTGCAATAATTGTTTACAGATCTAGAATATGTTGTCTTAATAGCACACCTATTGGCTTACTGAATATTTCTTAATTATGGATCCAAAATCGAAGGATATTTCTTAATGTTCACAACATATATACTCAGAATAATTTGCATCATAAATAATTTACATTTGGTAACGCAACTGGGGAGTGCAAGCCAGCTTCATCAGCCAAAGCTACATACAAATGGGGACGAGAAAACGACCCCCGTGTTGCCCGTGTCTGGCGACTCAGGGGATCTCGCGCTGCTGGCCCTCAGTCCGCCATCGGACCTCCCGTCTTGCCGCCATCAGAGGCTGACCGCAGGCAATGGCTGCATGGATGCCTAGGACGATGGCGGTAGGGCCCTCCACTTCTCCATTGATGGAGCTTTCTCCTAGCCCAGCGGTCCTTCGATCTACATGGCACGGCGGCCGGTGGCTTCCGTGATGGCGTCTCCTTGCAACGGATTGCATGTGAGCAGCACGATCCGCTTCGGATCCGCTCCTCCATTGATTGTCCGATTTCATTGCTCAGATTTGGCCCGTCGGCATCCAAGGGAGTCCCGCAGTGGTTGGCCCTGTTGTTCTTCCTACTCCAAAATTTTGATCTGCTTCTTGTCGGCCTTCTTGTTCTAGACATCGACGGGTTCTGATCTTCCTATCAGAGATCTCAGCTTGTGGCACACGGCGTCACTGAATATCTAGATCAGAATTGATCCGGTCGGGCGCGCCCTCACCTTCAGCCAGAGATGCTTTATGAGGGCATTGCGTGAAGCTTCACTGTCTTGCCAGTGCCATGGGACATGTCTAAGTATAGATTTCCACGGTGTTGACAATGGTGAAGAAAGTCATGATGGATGCGATCAGAGACTTGTAATGGCGGAGAGGAGTTTTGGTTGCGCTGAAGAATGGTGGCACAGGTTTTTTTCCCTGTGTATCAGGTGTTGAGCACTTGCAGCGGTGGCCTTGGTAGGAGGGGGCGGCAACACAGGTGGACAACATTTTTGGGTGTGCTTCTCGAGTACCGAGCCGCGATCTCCAGGGTGAAAATCCAAGGTATGGCCTTCATTGGTTGTACCTGGCAATGGTCTTGCGAAGGCATTGTTTTTGGGATCTCGGACTCTCTCCAGGGTGAAGACTCAAGATCCTTGATCGGGCAACGACAATGCTTGTGCATTGTTTCCTTCTTGAAGGTGTCGCTTTTGGAGAACCTCTTCTGTTGTCCGGGTGTTGTATTTGGTGGTGTTTAGAGTCTTGTTGTTGCGAGTGTTTCATCACTATGATGGGGTCTTTGTTTTTATTTTTCTCTCTTTTTTTATTTTTGTTCTTGGCTGTGTGCATCCTTGATGTCTTCGATATCTTGTTGGTGCAGAGGCTGGGTGTAATTGGTATCTTCGCGATATTAATCTATTCCCTTTATCGAAAAAAAGCTACGTACAGATTCTCAATCTTTCAGTTTCTCCCACGCCCTGTCTATCATATAAACCAGCACTTCAACCAAACCAGACACCTACTGTGTCCCATCAGTACTTTCTTTTTTCTCCAACCTGGGTAAATAATTAAGAAAGAAAATATCACCTTTTATGTTTGTTTGTAGTTGTCATCAAAAAGGCCGCTGAGTTTTCCTTGTACTCGCACAACATCCTAACAAGTTCTCCTAATTCCTGTGATTTGCAGTTTAACACCGATGTTCTTGAATACTTTCAGTTAAGGTTTTTCGTGCTCCCAGCCATGAAGATGCATAGACTGAAACAATCCATGATTGATCTCACCAGCAGCTTATTGGGAAATACAAGACCTGAAGGAAACAATAAGAATATGGCCCCTGGATTTGACACCCTCCGATAATATAATCACATCTCAGCTGGAAGGTTGATGTATTCCAAATAGAGTAGGAACAATTAAAACCTTGACATCACAGTTTAGACGGTCCAAAACATCATATAACTTAAAAATCCTCATTCTCTCTCGAAAGGAACATAGAACTAATGTGAGATGCTCACCTGGCAGAAAAACGGCTGCCATAAGAAAATCAAGAAACCTAACATCCCAGTTTCAAATCGATCCAGAAGTCAATCAGGAAACGTGATGACCTAGCTGAGTAAGATGCAACAAGAACCACGGTCCCTAGCACAAAAGTAGAGGAACACGATATGCAAAAACCAGTGCGACGGCGCAGACAACAGCGTCGGAGTGACCCACGATATTTTCATTTGATCCACAGTGTCATGTGGACGCATCAACGCCTTGTCTATTTCTTTTTTACATTTTTCACTTGTTAAATAACCTGCTAGATCGGATGCAATTATTTGAAATATTTCTAGAGATTAATATCATATCATGTGATTAAAACGTACATAGACACAGATATTGATAATTTGATATTAGGCATAAATTTAGTTAAACAAGTCATAAGAACACACTGATACTAACATGTGCGTCAGCCATTGTATGCCAACAGATTCAGCTGGAAAAAGGTAAGAAACCCAACAATACGTTGCTGGAATTCGTCCTTGTACAGAACCAACATTTTTTGGGGCACAAAGAACAACATCAGTAAGCAAAACAAATTACAAAGATGGATGAAGAATAGGGGAAAGAGGAGATGCAGGCAGGAGGGAGAATTGGAACGGGTTGGAAACCCAACAATCACCCATCCTTGCTAGAGAATGATTTGCAGATGTGAGGAGAGTGGGGAACGAGCAGCGGCATGGTTGTGATTATACGGGCGTGCAAAATTGAATGAAAATTATGAGTCGCTAATTGTAACTAACCTCCAGTAACCAGCAGCCCGCGCATCTACTGTTAGTAATGGCTGATTAAAGTCTCAATCAATCATTGTCAGGTTGGTGATAGAACTTCCAAGGACGGATGCCTCTTGGCCGCCACGGACCATCCTACTGCACCATGCAACTGAACGGATCGAGTAAATTGAGCTGACCCCATGCCCCATCACCCAGCGAGGCATTGCTCGAACTAGCGTGATCGCCATAGATCCGTTGCTCTAGCCTGCTAGCGGTCTTCACCCAGGTCGGCCACCTCTGGAGACCAGGCGAAGGAATGGGAGTCACGTGACTTTGCTGATCGAGACAAAGATTTTTTTTTTTGGAAAAAGGCACTAAGCTGGTACGGGCCTGGAAGGTGCAAAGGCCCATTAGGCCGATGTTTACCACAGAGGCCGAAAAATGTGACCAAAGCAGCGACCCATAATGGTTGGCGCTCGTTAACAACAAACTGAGGCTGATTGGGGCGATTGAGAGCAAATCTGACGGCCAAAAATGCATCAAACTAAGGATCCAATGGCCAAAAAGGTTGATGGTCTAAGAGGGCTGGAATAGTGCTCGGTTATAATGTCTTTAAATTCCCATTGCTCTGAACCCCTTTCACACTCTATTTCAGGCAACAAATGATTGCCTATCTGCTTGAAACTTCTTATTGCACCTTCTTACCTTGCTCTCGATGACTTTCTTGAATTTCGACTCGAGAGATGCCTCTATGCCTCGTTCACTGAGATAGCCCCCAGGTACCTAACATGTGTTGAGCTCCGTCCTTCCCGAGTCTTCCCCTTATCTTTTCCGTAAGTACGATGAAGATCCTGAAGAAAGGATGCCGGCTTCATCATGATGACTTGGGTTGAATACTCTACCCTCGAAAACTAAAACTGATGAAGTACTTGAAACTGAAAATCTTGAAACGCCTATTAGGCCTAGCTCTCCTACATATGAATTGCCTAAGATACCTGAAGGTTATGTTATGGATGAGGAGACAGCTAGAGATTTTCTTGCTTGCAATGATAGAGATGATCTTAAGAAATTACTATGCAAACTAAAAGAAAAATCTTTGAATGCTAGAATGAAATGTGATCCTAAGTTTACTACTTCACCTATCTTTGTTGATGATAAGGATTATGAATTCTCTGTCGACCCAGAGTTAATTACTTTGGTTGAATCTGATCCTTTCCATGGCTATGAAACTAAAACTGTTGTGGCACACCTTACTAAATTGAATGATATAGCCACCCTATTTGCTCATGATGAGAAGATTCGCTACTACTATATTCTCAAATTATTTCCGTTCTCATTAAAGGGTGATGCTAAGATATGGTACAATACTCTTGCTCCTGGTTGTGTGCGCAGTCCCCAGGATATGATTTATTACTTCTCTGAGAAATATTTTCCTGCTCATAAGAAACAAGATGCCTTACAGGAAATATTTAATTTTGTGCAAATTAAAGAAGATAGTCTCCCACAAGCTTGGGGGAGGCTTCTCCAATTGCTTAATGCTTTGCCTGATCATCCTCTTAAGAAAATTGAAATACTAGATATCTTCTATAATGGACTAACCGATGCTTCTAGGGACTTCCTAGATAGTTGTGCTGGTTGTGTTTTCAGGCAACGAACTGTTGAACAAGCTGAGGAATTATTGAATAATATATTGAAAAATTATGATGATTGGACTCTTCCTGAACCACCGCCTAAACCCACTCCAAAGAAGAGGGGTATCTTATATCTCAGTCCTGAAGATATGCAGGAGGCAAAGAAAAGTATGAAGGAAAAAGGTATTAAAGTAGAGGATGTTAAAAATTTACCTCCTATTGAAGAGATACATGGACTTTACACACCACCACCAAAGGTGGTAGAGGTAAATTCTTTAATGAAATTTGATGAAAGTGATATCCCTTATAATAAACATCCTAGTCAATGCCTTTATGAGTTTGACAACTACATTAGAAAACAAGATCACTTCAATGAAAATGTTATGAAACAATTGAAATACAACTCCAATATGATTGCTCGCTTGAGTGACTTGTTATTCAGAATTACTAATGATGTAAGAGGTGTAGGGAAACATGCTTCTATGGTTCAAACTCAACTAGAACAAGTTGCCAAATCTCAAAGAGAGTTTCTTGATGAAATGTATAATAATATGAATGACTTTGCTGTTAGAGTAGCAACTAGAGGAGGTAAAATGACTCAGGAACCATTTTATCCTGAGAGACACCCTAAAAGAATTGAACAAGACTCTCAAAGAATTAACACTGATGCACCTAGTCCTTCTAAAAAGAAGAAGAAAAATAAAAATGATAGGACTTTGCATACCTCTAGTGAACCTGAAGTAGAAAAACCTCCTGATAATAATGATGTTTCTATTTCTGATGCTGAAACTCAATCTAGTAATGAACACTCATCTAGTGATAATGAAAAAGATAATGATGATGTTCATGAAGACACTCAACCAGACAATGATAAACAACCATATAATAATGTTGAAATAGAACCAGCTGTTGATCTTGATAACCCACAACCTAAAAATAAAAGATACGATAAAAGAGACTTTGTTTCTGGAAAACATGGAAGAGAAAGAGAACCATGGGTTCAAAAACCCATGCCCTTTCCACCTAAATCAACTAAGAAAAAGGATGATGAAGAATTTGAACGCTTTGCTGAAATGCTTAGGCCAGTCTTTTTGCGCACTCGCTTGACTGATATTTTAAAGATGGCTCCTTATGCAAAATATATAAAAGAAATCATCACTAATAAGAGAAAAATACCTAAAGCAGGAATCTCCACCATGCTTGCTAATTATTCTTTTAAGGATGGAGTACCTAAAAAACTTGGAGATCCAGGAATACCAACTATACCTTGCTCCATCTAAAGAAATTATGTTAAAACTGTTTTGTGTGATCTAGGAGCTGGTGTTAGTGTTATGCCCTTCTCCTTATATAAAAGACTTGATTTGAATAAATTCACACCTAATGAAATATCTTTGCAAACGGCTGACAAATCAACTGCCATACCTGTTGATATTTGTGAGGATGTGCCCATTGTTGTTGCAAATGTTACTATCTTAACTGACTTTGTTATACTTGAGATGCCCGAGGACGACAACATGTCGATTATCCTTGGTAGACCCTTTTTGAATACTGCAGGGGTTGTTATTAATTGCAATAAAAGCAATGTCACTTTTCATATCAATGGTAATGAACATACAGTGCACTTTCCGAAGAAACAATTCCAAGTGAATGGTATTAATGTTATTGAAAATTCTCCGACACTCACTATTAGAAGTTTCCAACTACGTCTACCTACTGCCAAAAAGAAATATGAAATGCTTATTGTTGGGGACATGCATATCCCCGTTGAGGTAACTTAGTGTTTTACGAAAGTTCTTCGGTTTCATGCTAATCGAAGATGGTTGTTAATAAGACTTGATCAACCTTATTAATGGATCATTTTTTAGAGGTATGAAGTTGATGAATCTAGTAAGCACAACCTTCTGCTCCCAACTTTTATTTTCTGTTTTTCTTAGTTAAAAAAATAAAATGCCATGCTTTGTCTGTTTTCTGAATTTCCTGTGCAATAAAAAATGACCCAAAAATAAAAGTTCTCAGAATGCCCTGAAAATTTAATACAATTTTTTCTGAATATTTTTGAATTTTTAGTGCAAATAACATCAGAGGGAGGTGCACCAGGTGGGCACTACCCACCTGGGCACGCCCTGGTGGGTTGTGGTCCCCACGTGGGCCCCCTCGCTTATCTCTTTAGCCCATGTCATCTCCTACCTCCAGAAAAAAATCACCATTGCTCTCTCTCTCTCTCTCGTGTTCTTGCTCTCAAACCCGCGGATTTCGATCTCTTTGCTTGAAGCTTCGTTTCCGAAACTGTTTTGGGGGATTGCTACTTGGTATGTGACTCCTCCATTGCTCCAATTAGTTTTTGCTTTAGTGGATTATATTTTGAATAATTAGCTACTCTTGATGCTGCTGTAGATGAGCTTGCATGTTGAATTCTTAGAGTTCTAAGTAGTTTGAATGCTCAATATAGCCTCTATGCCTCCTTATGAGTAGTTGCTATCAATCTTGTGAAGTTTTGTTGACAAAAATTTTGTGGACTAAAATTTTCAGAATTTCGTTCATAGGAATAAGATGAGTTTCTTTAGGAAGTTTGCCTCCAAGAAAAGCGCTAAGGGAGTCATTGGGGAATCATCAGACAATGACCTCCATACTCGGAGAAGGGCGGAGGTGTGGCCGTGCGAATGGCCGCATAACCCCTTCATGGATGGAGCTGGGATCCGTCAAGAGTTCGCACAATTTGCTGCTAATGTTGGGCTTACCGACTTCATCGCAGCTGAGTGTGAACAATACCATCTCCTTACAAATTCCTTTGTGCAAAATTTTCATTTTCTTAGTAGGAATAACCCCCCTGAGGTGTAGTTTAATTTATATGCTGAAACCCGTCAGATGCCACTCACTGATTTTTGCAATGTATGTATGATCCCTTCTGACAGGGAAATAAGAGAGCCTAGGCCTGCAGAGTTTGAGGACTTTAATCGTACTCTGTCAGTGGGAGATGAGAGAGGCGTGTCGAGTGTCACTGATACTAGTTTGCAATTTCCTTCTGTGCATTATTTTGCTCTATTCATTGCTAAGTGTTTAATTGCTAGAGAGAAAGTCGGTGCACTCAGTGCTCCTGACTTCGCCATCTTACGCCGTGCACTATACAGCGATAACACCTTTAGCCTCGGGGCCATTATTGCACGCCGTCTGCACCTTAACAGAACCAAGGGCAAAATTCATGGTAGTATTTATGCTACTCACTTAGCGAGTCACTTTAACATTCAGATTCGCCAGCATGATTATCGTTTACCCAAGGTTTATTTAGATCACCAGGCGATGATGGATCGCCAGTTTACTGATATTGATAATTGTATTAATAATATTCCTTACAACCTGGTTTTCAGTGTGGATTCCCGTGATATTATTCCATTGCCTGCACCTGCTTTGTTTGATTCTATTGCCAGGGGCGGATACAGGATCATGCCTGAGTACATTATTGCCTAACGGAACGCCCAGGCAGAGGCAGAGGAGGAGCCTCAGGAATGGGATGCTCAGGTGCCCGCTCCACAGCACTTCGAGATGGGACCGGATGGCTACTACGAGTGGTGATTACCAAGCTAGGCCAAAAGCCTAAGCTTGGGGAAGTAAGTGTTTCCACCGACATTACATTCATGTTCACACATTTCATTCCAGTTGTCGGTGTTCACACTTTTTCATTGTATTATCCATGTTAGATTTATTTTCTCGCTTTCTTCTTGTGTGTTTGAAAAACTGAGAAAATCCAAAAAAAATCTTGCTTCTTTTCGGTTTTTCTTTCTAGTTTAGTTAGTTGTAGTCTCAAAAAGAAAACCCAAAAAGATTTCCTTGTTCTTCTTTTGCTTGTTGGGAGCTTTCCCGTGTAAATAGTTTTTCTCGTTTTTCTTTTTCTTTTTCTTTAATTTGCTTTCTTCAAGAAAAACTAGAAACTCCAAAAATATTTTAGTGTGTTTCTCTGAAAATCTTTTCTATTTTATTGAGTCATACCGAGGATAAGACCACGATGAAAATGTTGAGTGGCTCTCATATGCATTGATATTGATCTAACAATGAGCCCATATTACCTTGTCTTCTTCTTTTGAATAAAATGTTTGCAGATTCTAGCTTAGTCCACGGCACTCTTGCACTATTATTATTTTCATATCATTCGGTCGTGCAAGTGAAAGGCAATAATGACGATATTTGATGAACTGGCTGTGGCAGAGAGAAACGGGTATGAACTCAACTTGTTCTGTTTTTGTAAATATGTTTAACCTAGTATCCATGATTCAGCATATTATGATCAAATATGTTTGCAATGACAATTAGAGATTATAGTTTCTCATGCCATGCTTAAGTAGCTAGGAGTGGATAATGATTTATCTTGGATGTCAACATGCATTAAAATGAGTGTGATGTAGTATGATGATATGGTATCCTCCTCTGAATGTTTCAAGTGGCTTGACTTGGCACATGTTCATGCATGTAGTTGAATCAAAACTAACATAGCCTCTACGATATTTATGTTCATGGTGTTCATATCCTACTCATGCTAGTATTCAATGTTAATTATGCATAACGCATGTTCATGACCGTTTTCGCTCTCTAGCTGGCTGCTTCTCAACCTATTTGCTAGCCTTCGCCTGTACTAAGCGGGAATACTGCTTGTGCATCAAAATCCTAAAACCCAAGTTATTCCAGATGAGTCCACCATATCTACCTATATGCGGTATTACCCTGTCGTTCTAAGTAAATTTGCATGTGCCACCTCTGAAAACTTCAAATAAACTTCTATTTTTGTGTGCCTGGATTGTTCATAGAGAGACAGGGGGTAGTCGGTATCTTCCATGCTAAGCGGGTTATTCTCATGATGAGTATTTATTCACTCGTCCTTGCACGAGAGGGGCGGTAATAGGGATTCCCAGTCCTGAAATCAAAAATTGCAAATAATTAAACAAAACTCCCACAGGACTGATGTTGGTATGGACGGTACCCGTGGATTCGGCTAGTCGTGGAGTGTGTTTGTTGGTGGAGGGGGAGTAAACCTTTACTTTTATCGCTTGGGAACCGCCACTAATGTGTTTAGCATGGAAGATATTGATAACTTTTGGTCGTGAAATAAATAGGAAGGGTGCATTTCCCAAAATTTCATTTATCACTGTTTTAAAAATCTGAGCTCTGGCACCGCTGCAAATCCCTGCTTCCCTCTGCGAAGGGACTATCTATTTACTTTTATGTTGAGTCATCACCTTCTCAAATAAGCGCCAGATCTGAGAGCACTATTGTCATCCTCATGCATTATGCATAGTTAATGTTGGATGCATCATGACTGGATCTTTTCTACCATGAATTACAATGTTTAGTCGCTGCTTGAACTTTGGAGGTGCTCTGCATTTATGTTTTGCCATCTCAGAAAGGGCTAGCGAGATACCACTGTTATCATATTATATCACGGTTGTTTTGAAAAAGTGTTGTCATTTGAGATATTTTATTATTGCTCGCTAGTTGCTTATGCCATTGATATGAGTTAATATAATTTTTAAGAGTTATTGTTGACATGGTTAGTCATGATCTTTGCTGAAAACCTGGGTGCTACTTAAGCTTATTTATGTAAACAAGAACAAAAGAGTTCATAAAAGTTTTTCTTTTTCACTTTCAGTTTATCAACTGAATTGCTTGAGGACAAGCAAAGGTTTAAGCTTGGGGGAGTTGATACGTCTCCGTCGTATCTACTTTTCCTAACGCTTTTGCTCTTGTTTTGGACTCTAATTTGCATGATTTGAACGAAACTAACCCGGACTGACGCTGTTTTCAGCAGAACTACCATGGTGTTGTTTTTGTGCAGAAATAAAAGTTCTCGTAATGGAACAAAACTTTTTGGAGATTTATTTTATAATAAAAGAATAATACTGGAGCCAAGAACCACCGAAGGGGGGCCCCTGGGTGAGCACAACCCACCAGGGCGCCCCCCCCCCCCCCCCCCCCCCCTCCAGGCGCGCCCAGGTGGGTTGTGCCCACCTGGTGGCCCGCAGACCCTGACTCCGACTCCTTAAATACCTATATTTGGAGAAAAAATTCAGGGAGAAAGAATTATCATGTTTCACGATTCGGAGCCGCCGCCACCTCCCGTTCTTCATCGGGAGGCCAGATCTGGAACCCCTTTGGGGCTCCGAAGAGGGGGGTCTTCGGTATTCATCATCACCAACCCTTCTCCATCGCCAATTCCATGATGCTCCCCACCGGGAGTGAGTAATTCCTTCGTAGGCTCGCTGGTCGGTGAGGAGTTGGATGAGATTCATCATGTAATCGAGTTAGTTTTGTTAGGGCTTGATCCCTAGTATCCACTATGTTCTGAGATTGATGTTGTTATGACTTTGCCATGCTTAATGCTTGTCACTAGGGCCCGAGTGCCATGATTTCAGATCTGAACCATTTATGTTTTCACCATTATATCTATGTTCTAGATCCGATCTTGCAAGTCATATTCACCTATTACGTGTTATGATCTGTAAACCCCGGAGTGACACTAGTCGGGATACTTTCCAATGATGATCGTAGTTTAAGGAGTTCATGTATTCACTATGTGTTAATGCTTTGTTCTGGTTCTCTATTAAAAGGAGGCCTTAATATCCCTTAGTTTCCTTATGGACCCCGCTGCCACGAGAGGGTAGGACAAAAGATGTCATGCAAGTTCTTTCCATAAGCACGTATGAGTATTTATGGAATACATGCCTACATTACATTTATGAACTGGAGCTAGTTTTGTATCGCCCTAGGATATGACTGTTATATGATGAATATCATCCAACGAATTCACCGATCCAATGCCTACGAATTTTCCATATATTGTTCTTGCTAAGTTACTACTGTTGTTGCTACTGTTACTCTTGCTACAAAATCATTGCTATCACAGTTACCGTTACTGCTACTATTATCACTACTATCAAAACTATCATATTATTGTGCTACTGATCACTTTGCTGCAGATATTTAATCTCCAGGTGTGGTTGAATTGACAACTCAACTACTAATACTTACAAATATTCTTTGGCTCCCCTTGTGTCAAATCTATAAATTTGGGTTGAATACTCTACCCTCGAAAACTGTTGCGATCCCCTATACTTGTGGGTTATCGAGGGGTCGCGCCCTATGAGCTTGTCGCTCCCTCATGGCTCTTCTGGTCTTCTCCCGAACCTTCGAGGGTCTCTTCTGATCCAGAAAAAAATAATCCAAAGATTTTTTTTCCGTTTGGACTTCCCTTGATATTGATTTTCTGAGAAGCCAAAAATATTGCAGAAAATAGGAACTGGCACTGGGCACTAGGTTAATAGGTTAGTCCCAAAAAATGATACAAAATTGCATATAATTGCACATAAAACATCCAAGACTGATACTATAATATCATGGAACAATCAAATATTATAGATACCTTGGAGACGTATCACTGGTTAGTTATCCCATGAGCTCTGGTTGGCCACGAACTAGTCATGACAAAAAACCTAGAGAAAAAATATCAAAGATGTGATGGGAAGTAGCAAATCACCAGCCACAACAAAGACTCTGACTGGGGTGGAGCAAGTAAATGTGGACTTTGCTAAAAGTGATGCCATGATAGAGGATTGATACGTCTCAAACGTATCTATAATTTTAGCTTATTCCATGCCATATTTTAAATTATCATACTTTGGCACCTATTAAATCATTTTTTATTATTTTTTGGGCTAACCTATTAGTCCAGTGCCCAGTGCCAGTCGTTGTTTTTGGACTTTGCAAAAACAAAATAGACTCGAAAAAATCCAAAAAAAATAGCGCAAGTTTCAAGCATAGAAGGTTCCTGAAGGGCTACTTTGCATTTAAAAATGACTTGAGTCACATGATTTCATGGGAATTTAAGAGAAGTACTTGGAAGCTTCAAAAGAGTGACACCGCCAAGATTCATATAGACTGCATACTTACATCACAGTTCCATAGGATCTCGCGCATCCACTAAATTATTTCTTACGCTCATTCTGAGTTGATTTATAGTTTTGAACAACAACATGAATACAAATTATCAAAGTAAATGAACATTCATGGAGAGAAGTACATGCACAAATGAGCTTAAATCTTCATTACAGAAAATAATTTGGAAGGATTGGGAAGACAACATCCCATAATTTTGCATGACATTATGATACAAGCATTATAAATATTGAACCAAGTCAAACAAGACATTCAAATTTATTTTTCTAATACCACAGTGGAATCTTCCATTGCTCTGAATCATCAAGTGTGTCAGAAGAGCTGGGTATTTTCTTAGACAGTGATTATTGGCAAAGATGTTAACATGATCATCTGGTTATCTCATGACCACTAGACTCTCCTTCCCCACCACTTCCTCACTTGACTTATTTGTCGTTCTTCTCTTTCTCATCACCCCTCATTTGCTACTCCTTGTCGGTGTACTAAGTACTGGGACTTTAGTACCCCATACTTGTGCACGGGCCGTCGTAGCCAAGCCCGCGGCAAGGCTTGCCGGGGGAATAATTGGAGATTAGTGCAAAATTGTCAAGGGGACACTCAGACCAAGAATCGAAGGATCAGGAATTAATAAGATCTGAAGACCGAAGACCAGGCCACCGGCAAGATCTTGCCGGGGTGGCTCACGAAACCCGGCAAGATTTGGGCCCGGCAAGACTTGGGCCCGGCAAGATTCTATCACTGTTCCGCCGCTTCAGCACGGCAACGAGCCTGACATTCTGGGTCCTTCTCTGGATGCGTGGCAACGCGCCAGTGGAGGAGAGCTTAAGCGGTGATGATGGGATGGCCCCTTTTTCCATCCCCAAGAAAGTAAGGACATCTAAACAGACACCTCACGGTGCATTAAATGCGTTCGTCCTAATCCGTCAGTGGTTAGGTATAATGACCCTGTAGCTACTTTACACCTCAATGTATGTTCATTTTTCCACTGTGGTGACCCCTTTGAGCGTATAAAAGGAGGCCCAAGGCAACTGCTACAGAGGAGGATCTTCTGGCCCATTCTACATGCGTAGCTGCTCTTTGAACGTACTGTTCATTGCAAGCGCTCCTGGAGCTTGGGCTCAAGAACACTCATAATAAAACAAGGCAGGAGTAGGGTTTTACGCTGATTAGCGGCCCGAACCAGGGTAAAATCGCCCCGAGTCGATCGTTGGTTCTGCTCTTTGTGCATACCTCTCTCCCTGCCGAACCGTAAAGGGGTCCTTCAGGATCCCATAGGTGTCGTACGCCGACATCTTTGGCGCGCCAGGTAGGGGGATCGAGGTTGTGCGAACCTGATCCAGTGATCGGCGCCTTAGTTTCTTCATCATCATGCCACCCAAGAAGAAGAGCGCCGCGACGGCGCAACCATCCACGTCCGTTTTGCCTATGCCCTCGCGTACGAGTGATGGCGCGGATGCGGAAGGAAGAGGTTTAGAGCCTCCACGATGTTCCGGTGATCCAAGCCAGGCGAGCGGCGTCGTTCGCAGCGGCAGCGGCAACCCACATGCCGCTGGATCCAGAGATGAAACTGTGTTGCCTACGGGCGGTGCAACGAACTCCAGAGATCGAAGAACGCCTTCTAGGGCTCCCGCGCTGGCACAAGCGTCGAGGCCTTCCCAGGTCGTGTACGATGAGCAACGCCATGGCGCTGATGGTTCAAGGCGTCCCCATGAAAAGACTTCTACGCATCGGTCCCAAGGTGCGCAGGCCCAGCACGCACGCCAAACTGCTGGCGGAAGTGGCGCGCGGTCGCGTGATCATGACGGTGCTCCTTCTAATGTTGTTAGAAGTCAGAGCACCTCACATACCTCGCACCTGTCGCCGCCACCTACGCCAGCGGAAGCTCTGGCACATGCGCAGCTGCTCCTTGATTTCCCTCCTGCTCCGGAGAAGATGGAGGAGTGGCGAGCTACTATCCAGAGCCTCATTGGCTTCGCCAACAAAGATGGGCCGCAGGAGGCAGGGCCCTCGCAATGGCGGTCCATCGATCTGGCGCGAGCCAATGCGAAGAAAACCGGAGGTGGTGCAACCATGGTGCACTCCCCTCCACGACACTAGCGGCGGTCGACGACCCGGCGGATTGATGGCCGTGATGATGATTCCACGTCATCATCCGATCCACGGATGCACCGCGACCAGCGTTAAGTTCTCCAGGAATGAAGCAAAGAGGACGCTCGAACCAACATCGAGCGGCGACGGGAAGCGCGCTATCAATCTGATAAGCGCGCAGGGCCCGCTATTGACGAGCTTGCGCCAGGGGACGCAGGCGACTAGCCTTACGAGGTAGGTACTCCAGCGTTTACCCATGAGCTGCGGCAAGTCCAGTGGCCCAATTCCCGAACCTTCAAGCCAGAGGTCCCGGACAAATATGACGGCAAGACTCATCCCTCGGAGTTCCTGAGCATCTACACCATTGCGGTGCAGGCTACCGGGGGCCGAGACGACAAGATACTTGCCAACTACTTCCCGTTGGTGCTCAAACCCAACGTCAGGTCGTGGTTGATGCATCTGCCGGAGAATTCTATTTCTTCTTGGTCAGATCTGTGCCATCAGTTTGTTGGCGCCTTCGTTGGAGGCCACCAAGCTCCTGGCCAAGAGAGTGATTTACATATCATCCCTCAGAAGGAGGGCGAATCCCTACGCAAGTTTATCCAGAGATTTAGCTGGGTACAGTACAATATTCCTGACGTTCACCCTGCCGCTGTCGTGAGCGCGTTTCATCAGAACGTGCGTAACCGCAAAATGCGGGAAGAGCTGGCGATGAACAAAGTCAGGAGTATTGCCGAGCTTTACGCCTTGGCCGACAAGTGTGCTCGTGCTGAAGAAGGGAGGAAACTCCCTGGTGAGACTGTTGGCGCAGGGGCCGAATCAGAAGATGAAGATGCTGCAACCCCACCAAGGAAGAACCAGCGGCGGAACAAGAAGCGCAAAGGCAAGGCCGTGCTTGCTGTCGAGGAATCCGGCAACCTCGGCACCGCCAAGAAGGCCAAGGTTGACGACCCCGGCAAGGAACTTGCCGGGTGCGCCTCCTGTCAGGCCTTGGCGGCTGCCGACAGGTCGGAAAGCTCCGGCAAGCAATATTGCAAGATCCATCGCACCAAGGGCCACGATCTCCAAAACTGCCGGCAAGTTGAGCAGCTTGTCGAGAAGCAGAGAGCTGAGTATGAAAAGCGAGATAAGGAGAAGGCCCAAGACGGTGCTGAGGGGTCCGGCAAGAAGCGCGGCGGCCGAGGGGGTCACCGCGGCAAGGCCAAGCAACAAAGGGAGAGGCCCGCTCGAGGCCGTGACAAAGAAGAAGGTGATGATGATGATGATGGAGAAGATGATGAGTCCAGTGAGCAAGAATTTCAGAAAGCTATAGAGGCTATGTGTATCGACGGAGGCGCCTCGTTGCATTCTTCCCACCGTCGACTTAAACAGTGGGTGCGAGAAGTTAATGCAACAGAGCCATCGTTCGATGCATGTAAGCCCCTGAAGTGGTCCAACACGCCTATCATTTTTGACGCTGAGGATCACCCTGATCGCACAACTGCGGTCGGGTGCTTGCCATTGTTGGTTTCACCAACAATCCGCAACCTCAAGGTGACGAAAATGCTAGTTGACGGTGGGGCCGGACTGAACCTAATCTCGCCGGATGTGCTCAAGAGGCTCCAAATTCCTGATGAAGATCTCGAGGAAACGGGCACGTTTCAAGGGGTCAATCCAGGAAGGACCCAGCCAAAAGGCAAGATTACGCTACCGGTGACATTTGGTAGCGAGCTCAACTACAGGACAGAGAAGGTAGTGTTTGATGTCGCCAAGATTCCTATGTCATACAATGGGATCCTTGGCCGCCCAGCGCTGGCTAAGTTTATGGCGGCGGCACACTACGCGTATAATGTATTGAAGATGCCCGGGCCGTTGAGTGTCATTACTATTCATTCCGACAAGAGGGATGCGCTCATCTGTGCTGACCAACTCTACCGGGAAGCAGTTGCAGCACTTGCCGTCAAGGCATCTGCTCCTGCCGCTGGAACTCCCGGGGGGAAGAAGAAGACCGGCAAGAATCTTGGCGCGAACTCCGGCAAGCGCGCCTCCTTGGAGTGCTGCGCTTCCGTTGAGGACGCACCAGAGAGTTCCACCGGCAAGAACAAGAAATCCAAGGCTGCTCCACCAGAAACCAAGAAGGTCCCCGTCAGGGAGGACGGAACGGGAGGAACTTTCACCATAAGTTCCACCCTAGATGACAAATAGGAAAGCGCGCTCATTGCCTTCCTGCGGGCGAATGCCGACGTGTTTGCATGGCAACCGTCTGACATCCCCGGTGTTCCCAGGGAGGTAATTGAGCACCACCTTGTTGTCTGTCCTCACACGCGGCCCGTCAAGCAGAGGGTCAGGAAGCAAGCCTTGGAGCGGCAAGAATTCATCACCGAAGAAATCAGAAAGCTGGAAGCGGCAGGATTGGTCAGAGGAGTGCTTCACCCAACCTGGTTGGCCAATCCGGTTGTAGTGCGCAAGGCGAATGGGAAATGGAGGCTGTGTATTGATTATACAGATATCAATAAAGCATGTCCAAAAGATCCTTTCCCCTTGCCGCGCATTGACCAGATTGTGGACTCCACTGCTGGTTGTGATCTACTGTCCTTCCTTGATGCCTACTCAAGGTATCATCAGATTTTTATGGCAAAAGAAGATGAAGAAAAAACCGCATTTATCACCCCATGTGGTACGTATTGTTTTATACGAATGCCTTTCGGGTTGAAAAGTGTTGGTTCTACATTTGCGAGAGCAGTCCAAATTGGTTTTGAGCCCCAGCTCCATAGAAATATGGAGGCATACATGGATGACATAGTGGTCAAAACCAAGGACAAGGCGACACTCATACAAGATCTGGAAGAAACATTTGCAAATCTGCGCAAGATCAACTTAAAGCTCAATCCTGAGAAGTGCGTGTTTGGTGTTCCTTCCGGCAAGCTTCTCGGATTCTTTGTATCTCAGTGGGGGATCGAAGCGAACCCTGACAAGATCAAAGCTATTGAGCAGATTGAAGCGCCAAGACGCGTCAAGGATGTGCGTCGTCTTGCCGGCTGTGTTGCTGCCCTAAGCAGGTTTATTTCCAAATCTGTTGAGCGCGCCCTGCCCTTTTTCAAAATTTTGAAGAAGGCAGGTCCAATGAAATGGACTCCGGAAGTGGAGGCTGCGCTGCAAGATTTGAAGAAATACCTTTCTTCTCCGCCGACACTAGTTGCGCCTAAACCACAAGAGCCGTTGTTGCTGTATCTAGCTGCGATAAATCAAGTGGTTAGTGCTGCATTAGTGGCGCAGAGAGAAGCTGATGAGGAGGTAACACCAGCGGTAGGACCGCCAGACGACGCGGCAGGATCTCCCCCGGCAAGGGTTGATCCCGGCAAGACAGGATCTGCGCGGTTAGAAGAACCAGAGCAAAAGAAAAAGATGGTGCAGCGCCCAGTTTATTTTGTTAGCTCTCTTTTGCAAGGAGCCAGATCAAGATATTCTGGCGTGAAGAAGCTGCTCTTCGGCCTCCTTATGGCCTCGAGGAAGCTGCGCCATTATTTTCAAGCACATGAAATCACCGTCGTTACTCGCTTTCCGTTGCAACGGATTTTGTGAAATCCAGAAGCAACCGGCAGGATTGTGGAGTGGGCATTGGAATTGTCGAGCTTTGGCCTCAAGTTCGAAAGCACTTCGACAATTCAGAGCAGGGCCTTGGCAGAGTTCATTGCGGAATGGACCCCAACGCCAGACGAAGAGGTTCAAGAAACAACTCTCCCCGGCAAGGAAGTTGATCGACAATGGGTTATGTACTTTGACGGGGCTTTTTCACTTCAAGGCGCCGGTGCTGGCGTGCTGCTTGTCGCACCCACCGGAGAGCACCTCAAGTATGTAATCCAGATGCATTTTCCCTGGGAGAATTCAACAAACAACACTGCAGAATACGAGGGCCTGCTTGCCGGTCTCAGGATCGCGGCAGACCTTGGTATCAAG
This sequence comes from Thinopyrum elongatum, assembly GCA_011799875.1. Lineage (NCBI taxonomy): Eukaryota > Viridiplantae > Streptophyta > Magnoliopsida > Poales > Poaceae > Thinopyrum > Thinopyrum elongatum. Next base: position 468,170,465 of record CM022297.1, read on the forward strand.
AAGCTCGTCATCAGAGGTGATTCGCAGCTTGTTGTCAGGCAAGTTAACAAGAATTATCAGAGTCCATTGATGCAAGCTTACATAGATGAAGTGAGAAAAATGGAAGAGCGCTTTGACGGTCTGCAAATGAAGCACATTCCTTGTGCCGAAAACAGTATTGCTGACGACCTGTCGAAGCGCGCTGCCCTCAAGTTGCCTGTGGAACCAGGAACTTTTGTGCTCCATTTGACTCAACCATCTGTGGCGCCATCAATGCGGCAAGAAAAGAGAAGGAAGTTGAATTCTGGACAGTACTTTCCGGCAGAGCTCCCTGGAGCCACCGGCAAGGAACTTGCCGGGATCAACGACAAGCCTGCCGGGGAACGGCAGGCTCCGGCGAAACCTCATGCTTTCGCTGTCGAGACAAATGTTCCCCTGGCGGAGGAAATGCCTTTAGTCCTAGCTGTCGAGCCCCAGGCTCCAGCATGGGCACAGCACATTGTCCATTTCCTTCAGACAGGAGAACTCCCTGAAGAACAGGAAGAGGCGGAAAAAGTAGCCCGTCGGTCTATTATGTACAAGTTCGTCGAGGACGTCCTGTACAGAAAAAGACCAAACGGTATGAAATTGAAGTGTATTCCTCGGGAGGATGGACTAGAGCTGTTGGCAGAGATACATGGAGGCATATGTGGTTCTCACATAGGATCAAGAGCACTTGTCGGGAAAGCATTCCGGCAAGGTTTCTTTTGGCCCACCGCTCTCCAGGATGCAACTGCGCTAGTAACCAAGTGTGAAGCGTGCCAGTTTCATTCGAAGAAGTCACATCAGCCAGCTCAAGCTCTTCAGACAATTCCTCTCTCTTGGCCATTTTCGGTCTGGGGGCTCGACATACTGGGCCCTTTTCCCCGTGCTACCGGGGGCTTTGAGTACTTGTACGTTGCAATCGACAAGTTCACAAAGTGGCCGGAGGTGGAAGCGGTGAGGAAGGTGACAGCACAATCAGCCGTCAAGTTCTTCAAAGGAATAGTTTGCCGTTTCGGTGTGCCCAACAGGATCATCACCGACAATGGCACGCAATTCACAAGTCGCACCTTCATGCAGTACGTCCAAGACCTTGGCGGCAAAATTTGTTTTGCCTCTGTTGCTCACCCGAGAAGCAACGGCCAAGTGGAGAGGCTAATGCTGAAGTGTTGCACGGTCTCAGGACCAGAACCTTTGACAGGCTGAGAAAGTGCGGAAGACGCTGGATTGATGAGTTGCCGGCGGTTCTTTGGTCAATCAGAACGACACCAAATCAAGCCACCGGCCAGACACCCTTCGCTCTGGTCTACGGAGCGGAAGCAGTTCTCCCCACGGAACTCACATACGGATCACCTCGAGTGCTCACTTATGATGAGCTTGAGCAAGAGCAACTGCGGCAAGATGATGCTGTGCTCCTTGAGGAGAATCGTCTTCAGGCTGCTGTGCGAGCTGCACGCTACCAGCAAGCTTTGCGCCGCTACCATAGCCGCAAAGTTCATGCCCGAAGCCTTGAGGAAGGCGACCTTGTTCTTCGACGGATTCAGTCCGCCAAGAATTCAAACAAGTTGACGCCGAAGTGGGAAGGCCCTTATCGGGTAGTACGAGTCACCAGGCCTGGCGCTGTCCGCCTGGAGACCGAAGATGGCGTCCTAGTGAGCAATTCCTGGAATATCGAACATCTTCGCAAGTTGTAGCCATAAGGCGCGGTTGCCGGGGGCCCCCGGCAACCACCTTTTTGTACGAGTCTTGCCGGCAAGGCATGTAATCCTTTGTACAAAGCCAGGCGCAGACCCTGAGCCCAGATGAATAAGTTTTAAGTGTTGTGCATTTCCTTATTGATTTCCATGTTCATATATATATATATATATATATATATATATATATGCATGCATGTTTGTCTAAGATGTTGTATGACATTTGTTCCCGGTAAGTTCTAATGAACCGCCAAGGTTCCATATCTTTATTTTCTCTTCTTTCTTTTTCTCAAAAGACAGAAGAATTCCTCGCATGCACGTTTGCCGGTGGGAAGGAGGATATGAGTACCAGTTGGCGACGTTCAGAATTGACACTTTACCGGAGGAAGAACAGCGACAGAAAGCTAAGTTCTAAAGCTTAGAGCAAGTTTCCCTTATTGCAAAAATTATTTTCCTTAGACGATTTCGACTTTTGTATGAAAAACCTGCACACGAAGGAACCCTTGTCGTAATCGGTTGCGCCCTTATTTTGTTTCGAGTCCGCTCAATGATTTAAGTGGCTGCACTGAGAACGCCAAGGAGTCTTGCCGGCCGCTGCACCTCCAGCAGGCTGCTGAAGTCCCGCACCCAGCGCTCGCGGCAGGTTGCGCGCCGGCAAGTTTTTCTGTAAGCGTAGGGTGAAATCCATACATAAAGGAATCAGACAAGGGAAATAGCATGCATGTACCCAAACATAAGCAAGTTATATTACATTAATAAGTTGCCGCAGTTCTAACTTAAGACTTAATTGTCTTTGGCATGGAATGGCGACGGCAAGAAGAGGTGGAGCAGCTAATCTCTGCGCTGGCCTTCGACCCTTTTGATTGAATCCACCTTCTCAAGGATAGGCGCGACAAGCTCCTCAAGTGCCTTGAGATTTGCGTCCTTTGGCAGACGGCCAAGCACGTTGGTGAGGTCGATACCAGGATTATTATGCGCCACCTTGATGAGTACCTTGTGGAGGACGGCCCGGCAAAGCTGGCGGGATTCATTGGCCAGCTGGGTCGCTCGGTTGGACTGAAGCAGCTTCAAAGCATCAATGATGCTTTCAAAGAACATGGTCAACCTGGCGCTCGAGGATATTCTTTCTTCGGAGGAATACTTGAAGTTTGACAGGCCCATGGTTGACAGCTGTGCCGTGAGCTTCTCCGCAGCGTCGACGAGGCGTTCAGTCCAGATTTCCACCCCCTTTTCATAGTCAACTTGGGCGGCGGCAGCGCTCTTGAGCAGGTTCTTCTCGTCTTGGAGATCCTTGCTCAGGGCCTTTTCGCGGGCCCTGCTGTTCTCAAGTGACTTCTCCAGCGTGGTCAATTTCAGCCTCAGATCGGCAATAGCGTCATTAGCTGAAGAGAGTTGCTTGGTCTTGTCGGACATGGCAACTTGCATCTCCGCCAGGGTGTGGAGGGTTTTTTCCCTGTCACCTTTGAGCGTCGAGAGCTCCTTGCCGTGTTCTTCAAGATCCACTTCCAGCTTCTTCACTCTGTCGCTCAGCTCATTCTTGGCGGCCTCTGCAGCCTCGGCAGCATCGACGGCCTCCTTGAGCTTGCCGGCATGATCTATAGTTAGAGCTTCGAGCGCCTCCTTGTGCTTCTGCTCCAGCTCCTGGGTCTGCCGCGCGACAAGCTTCTCGATTTCTTCATCTTTGCTACGAAGCTTGGCGGCGAGCGCCTGCTCACGTGCGACAAGGTCTTCCTCGTGAGCATCCAGCGCAATGCGATGCTCCGTCAGAAGGGCATCTTCGGCAGCAATTCTTTGCGTAGCTTCCTCTTGAGCCTTCTCCATGTCAGATTGCTTCAAGAGGAGCTCCGTCCAGCTTTGGCTCACTTGCTCCCGATTGACAGTCAGCTCTTGATAGGCCTCGGTGTACCAGATTTGCGTTTGCTTAACACGCTTTTGGAAATCTGCTTCAGCCGCTTCAACAACTGCGGCTTTGGAATCTACCTTTTCTTTCTGGGCGCGATGGAGTGCTTGAAGCTTGCGGAAGTTATCGCCCATGGCCTGAAGGAGTTGATCTTCCTCAGATTTGCTGCTACTGACGCTTGGTTCGTTGACGATCTCGAGCCCAGCAGCAGTGATGATTTCTTCATTAAAAGTTTCCCCTTCGGTCGGTGCCCCAATGCTTGCCGTCCCCGGCAAGTTGACAAACAAGTTCTCGCCAACTTTCAGATATTTGCTTGTTGAGGGGACTTGGGATGTTGACGGTTGATCATCAGCAACCGCCTCATCGGTTGCTGGGGGCTCCGTGGCCGGCGTAGCGCCTGGCGCTCTTGCGGCAGGAATGCCGTCAGTACGGTCACCAGCCTCCTCGCCGTCCTCCTCAGCAGATTCCTTGGCGGGTTCCTCTTGTGTAGTCTTGGTGGCCTCATCGGCAAAGGCACCTCCGGACTCGACGGTGGCATCCATGGCGGCCTCGCTGACAGCGATCTTGATGGCTTCAGCGGCAACATCCCTGGCGGTCTCCTCGATGACGGCATCGACGTCCATGTGTTCTATCACAGGGAATTCTAAAGGACAAAGGAGAGAAACAGAATGAGATCAAGATTGAAGTTCAAGAAGACAAAAGAAAGAGGGATAAAGGAAAGAATTGCAAGCGCTCTGGGGCAATTGATTACCTGCATCGAGCTGTTGAGAGGTGGCCCCGCCCCTCCCGGCAACCTCGGTTGCCGGGGGTAGGATGCCAGTGCCCATGGTTGTCGGCTCCTCCTCAACCAGGATAAGCTCGTCGGTGTGATCTCTTGCCGGGGATGCGCTTGTGGGCGGCGTGGTTGACGGAGGTGGCATGACGGGGATGTCTCCCGATACCTCCCCTTGTTGCCATCCTTCTCCTGCAAGCCCAAAGATATCAACGGCAAGGATAGAAACTTCAGCATTCGCCAACACAAAAAGAGAAAGAAAGAGAGTAATCAACTCACGCTGGGGGCTGTGCTGGGGGCTACGTTGAGGGCTAAGCTCCGGGCTGATGGTAATAGTTTCTGGCACGCTTGTGAAGCCTGCCGGGGGCTCGTCGCCTGTGGAAGTCTTTGCCCTCTTCGCCATCCTTTCCGCCAAGGTTTTTACATCACTGCAGAGACAAAACAAGCAAGTCAATAAGATTGATCCAGAGTTTGGAAGGTAAAGGCTGTGATAGGATACTTACTCTTCCTCTTCTCGCTCCGGACTGAAGCCGGAGATGTCGAAGTCGACCTCTGTTGCAGTGTCTGTGTGGGGAGGCGGAGGAGGGGTCCTGGGTCACTTGGCTGTAGCAGGCGCAGGGGGTTGGCGTGATTCTGCCACCTCAGCCTCCGGTGCGGTAGTGCGGGACGCCCCTGCCGCCTCAGCGGTTGCCGCTGGTGCGGGTCTCGCGCGCCGCGTAGGTTGCTGTCGAACTCCTTGCCGCGGTGCAGCCTTGCCGGCCGCCTTCTTGCCGGGAGCCTCGCTGCTCGAGGAAGGTTGGCTTGCCGGGATGCCAGATGCGGCCTTTCGAAGGACACACTTTGTCTTCTTCAGGGCTGGGAGCTCTTCTTGCGGTTCTTCTTCAGCCGCGTCTTCGTCGGACGAGCTCTCAGCGGCTGCGCCGCTCTGTTCCCCGGCAGCCTTGTCCTCCCCGGTAGGATTTTCTTCCACCACTACCTCTGCGTCACTGGTTTCCCATTCCGTGAAACCGACGCTACCAGCCTCCGCGGCAAGATTCGCCTCCTCCGCCCTAGTGGCGATGTATGCCACTTCTTCGTCGGTGGTGGCTCGGATGAGGTCTCCTTCTTCCCGGACGGCTCTCTTCGTCAAGTTATCAAAAAACTTTTGTGCTTCCTCCTCGGTTGGCTCGGCCCAAGTCGCATCAAGACCGTGGGCGTTAAACATTGGCATGAAGGCAATGATTGACCCCAGAGCAGAGTTGTTGCACAAGGGGACGATTCTTGCCGGCAATCGATGCTTGTCGTCGCACTGGAATAGCCTTTGGCGGAGAGCGCCAAGCTGCATAGCAGTCAAATTGTTGTTCAGTTCGGGGCGCAGCCTCATGATATCCGCTGCGTTCCGGTACTCCCAAGCTGGTCTTCCCCTGCTCTGAAGAGGGGCGATGCGGCGACGGAGGAAATCGAAGCCGATCATCTCCATTGTGAGCCCGACAGCTTTCAGGCGAAGGATCCTGGTGGTGGCGATTGTGAGCCTCTCGTCCTCCGCGGCAAGGTCGCTCCAATCGTTGCTGCAGACCACCTTCTGCCGTCGTGGCGAACAGAATGGATGGGGATCTGCTTCCTTGATCCAGCACCACTCAGACCGCCATTCATCCCACTTCTCCCGGTAAACTCCCTCTGGGTATATCTCTTTATTCCAAGCTCGTGGAATCCAGGCGATAGAACCGGAAAGGGCCTCCCCTTTTGGATGCGAGGGATAAAGTAATGGCGGAAGAGGGCGGTACTGGGAATTACTCCGACAAAATTTTCGCAAAGATGAGCAAAGACAGACATGCACATTATGGCGTTCGGCGTGAAATCAAGAAGGCGGAAGACATATGTGTACATGATATCATTGAAGAAATCGGAGAAAGGAGGACAGAGTCCGCAATAGAAATAAGCAACAAAGAAGTGGTATCTGTCAAGACCGCTCTTGGAACAGGAACCTGGAATCATGCGAGTGGCGGGATGAGCTTGCGTCTCCCTCGCCCACATACACTGGTACCGGCTCTTCAAAGCTCTCGCATCAAGCGACGGGGCGAAGACGACGTATTTCTTCCGCATCTTCACCAGCTCGCTCTCCGGGACATTGGCTTTCGTCTCCTTGCCTTTGCCTTTGCTGGTCTTGGGCGGCATGGCGGCTGCAGGGGCGGAGGCCGGGGATGGAGCTGATGTGGAGGCAACGAGCAGATGAGGGAAGGCTTTGCTCTGAGCTCGAGAGAAGGAAGGCAATGGCGGATTTCAGATTGAGAAGAAGGAAAGGGGGTAAATAGGCAGCGCCTCAGCAGTTTCCTTTTTATAGGGAAGGAGCGAGGCCGCCTCCTTTACTGCCCAATGTGAATACGCCTCTACAAGCGCGCTGCAGCCACGGCCGTTCAGCGCACGCGCCCCACGTCGCGCATTCAATGCGCGTAGTGGGGGGATGCAGTAAGCGAAATCATCACAAGCGGTTAATCCCCTGCCACGCGTGCCCATGCACTGTTTGGGCCTAGCCCAACAACGCCTCGCATTCGTGTATGGCCTAGGCCGGGGGCTCCTGTCGGTGTACTAAGTACTGGGACTTTAGTACACCATACTTGTGCACGGGCAGTCATAGCCAAGCCCGCGGCAAGGCTTACCGGGGGAATAATTGGAGATTAGTGCAAAATTGTCAAGGGGACACTATAAGATCTGAAGACCGAAGACCAGGCCCCCGGCAAGATCTTGCCGGGGTGGCTCACGAAACCCGGCAAGATTTGGGCCCGGCAAGACTTGGGCCCGGCAAGATTTGCACCCCGGCAAGATTCTATCACTGTTCCGCCGCTTCAGCACGGCAACGAGCCTGACATTCTGGGTCCTTCTCTGGATGCGTAGCAATGCGCCAGTGGAGGAGAGCTTAAGCGGTGCTGATGGGATGGCCCCTTTTTCCATCCCCAAGAAAGTAATGACATCTAAACGGACACCTCACGGTGCATTAAATGCGTTCGTCCTAATCCGTCAGTGGTTAGGTATGATGACCCTGTAGCTACTTTACACCTCAATGTATGTTCATTTTGCCACTGTGGTGACCCCTTTGAGCGTATAAAAGGAGGCCCAAGGCAACTGCTACAGAGGAGGATCTTCTGGCCCATTCTGCATGTGTAGCTGCTCTTTGAACGTACTGTTCATTGCAAGCGCTCCTGGAGCTTGGGCTCAAGAACACTCATAATAAAAAAAGACAGGAGTAGGGTTTTACGCTGATTAGCGGCCCGAACCTGGGTAAAATCGCCCCGCATCGATCGTCGGTTCTGCTCTTTGTGCATACCTCTCTCCCTGCCGAACCGTAAAGGGGTCCTTCAGGATCCCATAGGTGTCGTACGCCGACCCTCCTCGCCTCCTTTTCAACACCGTCGTCGGCCCTGACGAGCACCACGTCGACATCAGTGTGTTTGATGTCGTGACTTCTTCTTGCCCCCCCCCCCCCATCTTTAGTTTTTTGTTCTTTCTACTTTCTTGGAACCATCTTCCCTTGTACAACACTATGAACCACTTGGGCAATGCGTTGTTGTGCTGATATGAACCATCTTCCCTTCTACAACACTATGAACCACTTGGGCAATGCGGTGTTGTGCTGATATGTTTCCTTCCTCGCAGGGACGAAGCTCTAGTATGGACGCTGGGGTCAATTGACCCCAATGTCTTAGATTATTTGAAGCTAACTACGTCCATCAAAACTGCATTTGACCCCAGCCCAAAAAATTAGTTGACCCCAGCCCAGGAGCTAATGTCCAATTATTCATAGTCTCAGCCCATAACATCCGTAAATTCTAGTAAAAGATAAAAAAAGTTATCGTGGCGTACAGCTCTACACAGCGCCAGCACACAAGACCCAATGCATAAGACATGGCTTAGGCTTACAGTCTTACACAGGTTGATAGGAGCTGGGATCCTACCAGTTCTAGCCCTCAGGTTGTAGGGGTGGAAGGGAGGTTGGCGTGGAGGAAGGCGAGGCCGCCGGCGCTGGGGCGCCGTCGTTGTGCGCGCGAGAGGGAGAGAGGGTGCAGGGGGCGCCGGCTAGGGTTAGGTCTCCCGGCTCCCTTCAGGAAGCCGAGCAAATATGATTGCTTCTGCTTAACTTCAAACGAGTCCTTACATGAGTTTATATAATCTCCAATACGATAACTGGGCTAAGCCCCTAATAACGATAAGATAAACTGGGCCAGGCCCCTAACTGCCTGCTCCACTGGGCCTCCTCCGGTTGTAGTATATGCCGGCCATAACATCTCTTCCCGCCTGCACAAACAACTCGTCCTCGAGCTGGAAGGCGGGGAAGCCCTTGCGGAACTCCTCGACCTGATCAACGGGCGCTAAACACCTCCACGTCAACAGGGGCGGGCAGGTCGCCGAGCCCGGCGGCGGCGGTGTCCTCCTCAATGTAGTCCGCAGCCTCCAGGTAGAAGAGTCGCGGGCAGACGTGGCCTGGTATGTAGGGCTCGTCGCAGTTGAAGGACAACCCTTGGCGGCGACGCTCGAGTTGCTCGGCCGGGGTGAGCCGACGGAACGGGCGCGCCGCGGCCGCGGCGAGGGGCGCCGCGGAAGCCTGGGCAGGCTGACCCTGCGCGGGGACTTCCGGCCAGGGTGGCGGCCCAGCGGCCCGGGGCGGTGACGCCTGCTGGATGGCCACCGCGTGGCGTTCGAACGTGCGGGCGTAGTACATGGCCGTATGGAGGTCCTGTGGCCCGCGCATCTCCATGTCCACGCGGATGTGGTCCGGTAGGCCGCCGACGAAGAGCTCAGCCCGCTGACGAGCCGAAACGCTGGGGGCGTGGCACGCCAGTGCCTGGAAGCGGTCGGCGAAGTCTTGCATTGTGGTGAGGAACGGAAGGTGCCCAAGCTCCGCCAGACGGCTCCCGCGTATAGGCGGACCGAAGCGCAAGAGGCACAGATCGCGGAAGCGCTCCCATGGTGGCATGCCGCCCTCGTCATGTTCGAGGGCGTAGTACCACGTCTGTGCGGCTCCTCGGAGATGATACGAGGCGATCCAGGTGCGGTCGGACGCGAGCGTGCGCTGCCCCCTGAAAAATTGGTTGCATTGGTTGAGCCAATTCAGGGGGTCGATGGTGCCATCGTAGGTTGCGAACTCCAGCTTGGAGAATCTCGGCGGTGGTTGGACGTGGACGATGGGCGGGTGTGTGTCATCCGCGCGGAACAGCGAGGGCGACGGCGCCGAGTGTGCGGGCTGCAGGGTACCGCCGTGGAAAAGGGGCCCGTCCACACCATCGTAGGGACCCGCGGCACCCGAGGACCCGCCGAACTGCATGGTCGGGGGCGGCGCTGGTGGCGCCAGCACGTGCGGCTGTCCTGAGGCCATCGTGTAGACCGGCTCGATGGACCCGGTGAGCCAGGCCGGTAGCGGAGATGGCGATGGGGGGAACCGGACCTGGTGGATGGGCACCCCGGGCGCCGTCGTCGGAAGGCCCGGCCCCGAGATCGCCGGTGGCGGCGGCGGCGGCTGCTGCTGCTGCGGCAGCGGCATGATGGATGCGACGGAGGTCGCCGGTGGTGGCGGCTGCCACGGGAGCTGCTGCGGCCCCGTGATGGTGGTGACGGGGGCGAGCGGCTGCAGCCCATATTGCCCCGCGAGGAAGGTGCGGATGCCCTGGACCGCCTGAGTCAGGTCCCGGAGCACCGCCGTCATCTCCTCCGGGGTGAGCACGGCGGGGGCGGGCGCGGGTGGCGTCCAGGCGGCGGAGGAGACCGGCCCGGTCAGGGACGGCGTGCTGGCCACGGTGGTCATCGGCGGCGAGGAGGCGACCGGCAGCGGGAGGGTGGCGGTGGGCGGAGGAGCGGACATGATCGATCCCGAGACAGCTGATACCAGATTGATAGGAGCTGGGATCCTACCAGGTCTAGCCCTCAGGTTGTAGGGGTGGAAGGGAGGTTGGCGTGGAGGAAGGCGAGGCCGCCGGCGCTGGGGCGCCGTCGTCGTGCGCGCGAGAGGGAGAGAGGGCGCAGGGGGTGGCGGCTAGGGTTAGGTCTCCCGGCTCCCTTCAGGAAGCCGAGCAAATATGATTGCTTCTGCTTAACTTTAAACGAGTCCTCACATGAGTTTATATAATCTCCAATACGATAACTGGGCTAAGCCCCTAATAACGATAAGATAAACTGGACCAGGCCTCTAACTGCCTGCTCCACTGGGCCTCCTCCGGCTGTAGTATATGCCGGCCATAACTCAGGTACATGTTGATGTTTGGTCTCCAATTTCTGTAGATGTACGCAAAGTCGTGAACAGCCGACACATGCCTCTTCGTCCCTTCGTCGTCGCCAGATCGCCTCTCCGTCTCATCGCCTTCGCCTATTCTTTTCCCCACCCAACTCTCCATCCCAAATCCCCAATTTCCAACGGCGACGAACAGCGGTGATCCCTAATCTCCAAGTGTGATGCCGGCCGGCCGGCCGTCGCATAATATTTAATCTCCCGAGTGTTGGTTGCCCACTTGCCACTTGCCCTCATTGGCAGTTCTCAGGCAGGTACGCCAATCTCGTTCTCAGTTTCTCTTGGTCTCACGCACTAACGACTCATTCTCTCCGGATGGCTAATTACTAAGTTTGGGTTTATGTTTTTTGCTGCATCTAGGAGGCTAGGACTAGAAGGATATGGACAGATTTCTGCTGAAATGAATGGCACCAAAGACTGATCTAGCAGGGACTTCAAGGCCAGTTAGACTAAGGCAAGATCACGCATCAAATATGGAAAAGGCTATCGCTCAATCGGTGGATCTAGCGCGGGTGTCCGCCGCCTCCCTTGATCAACACGTGGCCTACTGGACCATGCATGTCTCTCTACTTCCGATGGGCTCGCGGCGAACCACGGTGGTGTTTTTTTTTTGCAACATCTACTCTGTTGCAAGAAAGATTTCTGCAACATCAGTTATGTTGCATAAGCTTCTTTCACGAAACCATATAGAGGTGAAGATAAAGAAAAAAAAATTACAACATCACCTCAGTTGCAAAGTTTTTCTGCAACAATACCTTTGTTGCAAAAAAATGGAGACAGGAAAAAAAAAATTTGCAACACGACCTATGTTGCAAAAAAATAAATTCCGCAACACGACCGATGTTGCAAAAAAAAATTGCAACACAATCTGTGTTACAAGAGTTTCCGCAACAAGATCATTGTTGCAAAAAAGAGAAAGACATCTGCCGCTTGATTTTGTCGTATCTAACAGCTCGCGAGGAGGCGGATCTTTTAAAAAGATCCGCCGGCTGATGCGCAGCAGCCCCCATCAAATATTGGTACTACTACTACAGCAGACATTAATTGGGATGAACTTCCTTTTGATCCGTCCAATCGAAAAAGAATATCACAGTACACTAAGAATCCAAAGAAGCAAGATGAGATCAGAAGAATATATTTAACTAGACGACCTTATAGGCCAAAAGAAGGCTTTATATATCCGCAGAAGACCATCAGAGGATTTGAACGAAGATTCAAGCCAGAATGGTTTAAAGATTGTCATTGGCTAGAGTACAGTGATAAAGTGCATAAGGCATTTTGCCAGTTCAGAGATTGCATCGACGGTCAAGGTGACAACGATGCATTTGTTGTCAATGGTTTCTCTAGTTGGAATAAGAGATACAGATTAGATACTCATGTGGGTGACGTTAATAGCCATCACAATGTAGCTGCTAAAAGGTGTGATGCCTTGATGAATCAAGATCAGTCCATTAAGGTTGCCCTCAACAAGCAAACTGATATCACAAAAAGGCAAAACCGTATTCAGTTGAATACTTCCGTTGAATCTGTTAGATATTTGTTACATCAAAGTTTAGATTTTCGTGGCAATGATGAATCTGAGGAATCCAAAACTAAGGGAAATTTTCAAGAGTTAGTATAAACATTAGCAAATCAGAATGAGAATGTGAGGAATGTAGTTCTTAAGAATGCTCCAAAAAATGCAAATTGGTGTCTCCAGATATTCAAAAGGAACTTGCAAATTATTTTGTAAAGGTAAATTACTACTTACTAGCATAGTTGTTCTTTATTTATTTCATATGATTTATCTCTCTGACCACCCAAAATTATATTTTATCTTGGTTGTTACAGATAACATTGAATTCTATTCTTGAAGAAATTGGTGGTGATGTTTTCAGTTTGTTGATTAATGAGGCTTCCGATGTGTCAGACAAAGAACAAATGGTTGTTATGTTGAGGTATGTTGACAAGCTTGGGTTAATCATGGAACGACTAGTTGGGGTAGTACATGTGAAGGAAACATCGGCAACGTCTCTCAAGTCAGCCCTTGAGAAATTGCTTGTTGATATTGGATTAAGCTTCAAACAAGTTAGAGGGCAATGCTATGACGGGGTGAGCAATATGAGGGGCGAGTTCAATGGTTTGAAAGCTAAAATTCTCGAAGAGAATAGGTCAGCATATTACGTGCATTGTTTTGCTCACCAACTCCAATTGATTATCGTAGCGATTTCAAAGAAGAATGAAGATATTGCATATTTTTTACATGATCTCTCTTCTGTTTAATGTGGTTGGAGCTTCTTGCAAAAGAGAAGTCATGATCAGAGAGACTAATAGAGAGAATGTAAAAAAAGCAATTAGTGGACGAATTAGTACCGGCACATGGTTGAATCAAGATCAATCACTTCAAAGGGCGGGAGACACCCGTTGGGGTTCTCACTATAGAATCCTCTCAAGCTTAATTCAGTTGTTCCCATCACTTGTTAGTGTCCTCAATTATGTATCAAAAGAAGGCAAGAAAGATTCCAAGAAAAGTGAAGCACATGGTCTTCTATCATATTTGGAACCTTTGATTTTGTTCTCTATTTGCACATGATGTTCCATATATTAGGGAGTGCCAACACTCTGTCACATGCATTGCAACAAAAGGATCAAGATATCTTGAATGCAATGTCATGTGTGAAGTCAACAAGGAATGATCTACAACAACTAAGAGATAATGGGTGGGAATCACTTTTGGAGAAGGTATATGCATTCTGTGAAGAACATGACATTCCAAAACTAAACATCCACGACATAATACACGAAAAAGAACCAATATAACAAACCTACATCATTATCAAATAGAATGTCTTAACACTGTTATTGACTCGCAACTTCGAGAGTTTGATGATAGATTCAATGAAGTAAATTATGCATTGCTTATTCACATGGCTTCTTTCAACCCAAAAAACTCTTTTGCTGATTTTAACTTGGAGAGTTTGTTGAAGCTAGCTGAGTTTTATCCTGAGGATTTTGATTCATCAAAATTGATGGATCTTGGACATGAACTTCGGATTTATATTGGCAATGTCCGATCAGACCAAAGATTTGCCTATTTGGACGGCATTGCGGATCTTGCTAAAAAGTTGGTGGACACTTAGAAGTATCTTGCTTTCCCTTTGGTGTATCAATTTCTAATGCTAATTTTGTCGGTTGCCACGGCGTCACTGGGGAGATGCTTTTCAGCAATGAATACTGTGAAGAGTGTTTTACGCAACAAAATGGGTGCCTGCCTAGTTCATGAGTGATTGCTTGATTTGCTATGTGGAGAAAGATATATTTACTACCATTACGAATGACGCCGTAATTGATCTATTTAAGAAGATGAGAGATTGAGAAGGCAAGTTATAAAATGTGAGTCTCACATGAGTGTAACTTTTTGTTAATGCTATTTATTCTCTATATTATTTCTTACACGCCATTTTTGTGAATATAATATATTTCTTTTGTTCATCCTTTTCAGGAAGTTACAAATGAAATTGTTAGAAGTCATCTCTTTTGCTTATTTTATCTTGAATATGTAAACAAATGATTTTATGACTTCGCGGAACCGGTACTTGGTATGACAATCTTATTACTATGATACCAATTATATCATTGGCTCTTTGCATATTATTCGTTCTTCATGTTGCCCTTGGTTGTTATTTCTATTGTGTTATAGTGGGCATATTTTTGGTTTTTCCTCTTTATATTGCTCTCGGCATGAGTCACGCCATAGCCTGTGCTATAGTGGGCATTGGTTGACCCAGTGACCATTTTTTCTAGCTTCGTCCCCTGCTTCCTCGTGTGCTCTCTTCCTCGCCCCCTCCCATGGAGTGTACTCCACGAATTTGCCGGGAAATCTGCGAAATCAAATGGAGGCGTTGAGCTAGAAGGCGCCATGCAGAGCGTGCAGTTCCGCATATTTTCTAGAGAATCTGATTATACAAAGAAAGAGTTTGATAATAGCTTTTAGATAATTAACCTCACAATATCTATAACTAATAATAGAAGGGCTATTACTCTGCCGGTACGTCATCGAAATTGCCCCCAAAGTTCCAAAATATTACCCACCGATGTCACCTATAAGTGATAAAAAACGTTTCACACGGGGAAATCCCCACCTGGGCCGGCCCATATGCAGTAGGAACCTTCTATACTGTGCTCTGCGTGGGAGAAGACACAGTGTGCCTGTTAGAGCCGGCCCATGTCCAGGCGGCCTGTTTTTAAATTCCGTTTTCATTTTCCGTCTTCTTTTTTTTTCTACTTTAAAATAACATCCAAGGGCAACATGAGTTACTAAGTTCATGTGGCTTACTTTTTGTTATGAGACATCATCACCCACGTATGTGATATACTTCATGTTCAACGCGTGCTGGAATAAACCTCCCATGCAAGTGAGCTACATACAAAGTCAGAAGAATTTCATATTAGAATACCCAGTTATCCAAGCCCAGCAAGAAAGAAATGGAAGAATCAGTTCGAAAACAGAGACCAATGCATGCCTATTGCTACATAGAAATCATGAATTTCTACACTGATTTGCCAAAGAAAAACATATATTTCTATGGCAACAGGAAAAGAAATTCAGAAAGCTAGAAATGTATCAAGAGGCGAGTCAATTCCATGCAAAACGGAAGTGGAGAGTAAGTTGAACCTGCGATAGCAAAATCATTCCCGGTAATAGCAATATGTGACCATTCTGAATCTGGAGGTAGCTAAGATCATTTACAAGTTCGAGAAAAAGATCATATATCTTTTGGATCAGCTTTTGAGGATTTCCTCAATGCCTTGTATCATGTGACACTGTATCGGTTTGGTTGTTTATGCCCTTATCTATAAAGGGGTGAAAGCCTGCTTCGTGATATGGATACAAATATAATGTTACTACTTAAGGTTGCTCACATATTTTTATCAGAGCTTCTAGTGCAGACGTTGTTCCATGCATATTACTCTAAATATTATGTTGTGCACAATGGAACACATAAATCTACTTATTTAGTGATAACAGATTTAGCCTATTATATTTTGACCATTATCAATCTGCACAACTCATTGCCATAAGTATGAAAATCAGAAAAAAGGCACTCTGATGTCATAGCTGAAAACAACTTGTCATATTTTCTATAACTGGCAGCTCTAAAACTGACTCACTCACGCGCAAGCCAGCCGACCCGATGCACACTCCTGTAGCACGCAGGTTGTGCTTCCCCGGCATATCAAGAATAATGCGATAGAGCCCTCATAAGCGTTACCGATATGGCCCTTGCACTTGCGGCAGAGCAATCGTGTTCTCATCCGACGACTCTGGTGTTCCCTTCGCTCTATGACAGCAACCTGAACTGCTGTATTGTGTGCCTTGAAAAATCATGGTTGCTCTAATCTGTGCCGGACTGGGATGCTGTGAATCGGGTAAATGCAGAAATTGATGCTGCTCGGAGTTTTCAGGGGAACTTGCCATCTCTGTGCTGCTTCAGTCACCTCGCTGCCCATACTTGATACTAGTGATTTTTCATTTCCTTTCTATACATTGGTGTACATGTAATTTTTAGCAGGGGCGCCAAATTTTGGTTGTGTTAATAGTACAAAATGTGAGTCTTTTTGTTGTGTAAAGTTCTTGTGTGTTTGTGTCTTCAGAGTGTGTGTTTGTGATATCCAATCTAATCCTTGTATCAGGTGTTCAGTTTCATAAAGGCGTTCCTGAAGTTGGTCGGGTGGGGTTGTGACAAAGCGGTTGGCATCAAATAAGAAGACTTCTTTTATATATAGGTATACTTATATATTTGTAATCTGCCAATTGAGCATAATCTATTAAAATATTGGTTTATTCTCTAATGAGCAGACTTCTTTTATATATAGGTATACTTCAAAGCCAAACGACAAGAATGATCGCTAATTTGCTGTGAATAGCAATATCCGACGGAATGGTGGTTGAATTCTGTAGCATGTCTTCTCAGAAATAAAGCGCAAATGATGATCCTGATTAATTATTGGAGTAGCAGTTACCACGAACCACATCATGGGTTGGTCACTTTGAGATAGTTTCACTTACAAGTCAGAGAGCAAATTTGTACACCCAAAACTCAGGTCAAGGATAGCCACTCTCAAGCAAGAACTCGATGATGAAATGCAGACTAATCCCCATCTCCATTACACACGTTGCACCACAGAAGTAACATTGATGGTGTCCAGTACAAATGGATCAGGTCAAGCAGCAGAAACAGAGCAAATGATGTTCCTGAATCGAGATACACAATTGTTCAGTGGCTTTTTTCCATCACATTACAAATTAGCCTGCAAACAAGTTCGATTCATCCGGGGCTCCTGGTAAATTATGGCCAACTCAAGCATCACAAAGGAAACAACAATCGTACCCAACAGAGATGCAGAAGACCAACCAGCGAACAAAATCAGATTTACGACAGGCTGACAGAGACAAGTTTCATTTCCGACAAGATATTCCAACAACTTTGTTCCACGATTCAGTTCGAACTACAGAGACAATGTAAATAGCGAACTGAACAAGTCAGGGTTTCATCAAGCTTTTGGAATCTGCAGGCGGCGACAAAGAACCTAGCCGCCGAAGCCGTAGAGGGTGCGGCCCTGGCGCTTGAGGGCGTAGACGACGTCCATGGCGGTGACAGTCTTGCGGCGGGCGTGCTCGGTGTAGGTGACGGCGTCGCGGATGACGTTCTCGAGGAAGATCTTGAGCACGCCGCGGGTCTCCTCGTAGATGAGCCCCGAGATGCGCTTCACGCCGCCCCTCCGCGCCAGGCGCCGGATCGCCGGCTTGGTGATGCCCTGGATGTTGTCGCGCAGGACCTTCCTGTGGCGCTTGGCGCCGCCCTTGCCGAGCCCCTTGCCTCCCTTGCCGCGCCCGGACATGGCTGACGATCTCGAGCTGCGAGCGGATGTGCAATCGGAGGAACGCTGGTGGCTACTGGTGATGTGATTTGCGGCAGGAGCGAAGGGCGTTTTAAAGGGGGCGAGAGGTTGGAGGAGGCCTCTGCCTGCCGTTGGATGCGGATGGAGTGGACGGTCGAGACGGCGATCCGGGGGAGGGATGCCGCGGATCGGTGACGTGGCCGAAAGCTTGGACCGGTGGATTGGCGGGCTGGGTCAGAGCTGTGGCGGCAGCTCCAAATTTTTGGGCTGTGGACGCGGGACGGGTGTTTGTTCAGAAATGTTACGCCGCGCTCTTGAGATTTGGGGATCTGAAGCTTCGACCAATGGATTGTCTTTAGTTATTCTGCTGCTGCTGTCCGCCAGCCACTTAGCCCCACGCGATGGATCCCTCCAATGCCTCCAATGCCTGGAGTTGCAAAACTGAGGCCAACTCCAGCGCGCGACTCCATCCTGTCCGGGTGCGTCCGTTTGGGGCAAAACGGACATACCCGACGGCCCAGCGCGCGGGCGCAAACGGACTTTTGTCCGTTTTGTGTCCGCTTTCGATCCATCCCCGGCCCAAGTTTGGGCCGCATTTGAGGTGAAATGGACAGCGCGCGGACGGGCGGGACGCGCGCGCTTGTCCTCCCCTGGCCCGCCCGTCGGTGGCACAAAGCACCCGCCCGGCGCCCCATTTCGCACCATTCCCCCCCCCCCCCCCAAACCCTCCCACGTCCCGACCTCCCCTTCGTCCACCACCCTCCCGCCATGGCCGATGCCCTGCCGAATTCCGGCGGCCAGGCCGTCGACCCGCCCCAAAAGGTGAAGAAGAAGGCGGCCAAGGGTCCGAAGAAGCCACGGTCAGAACTCATGCCGGCGGAGCTCACAAAGCTGGACGCGGAATCGGCCAAGAGGAGGAACCGTCGGCCGGAGCAGAAGGGCAAGAACGCCGCGGCCATGTTCGCCGCCGAGCGCGCTGCGTTGGAGGCCGCACGGCACAAGGCCGACGTTGACGAGAAGGAGGTCATCGTCAACAAAGTGCACGCCCTCCTCATGCTTGGGCTGTACCGTCCGACAAGCTTCTCGGCAGCGCCCGTCGGCCCGGCGAGCACAGGCTCGTCGGTCGCCCGGCCTCCGCAGTGCCCCTCGCCGACGTCGTGGACCACGCCATTGTCGCCCGGTTTTCCTCCACCAAGGTACGAAGGCCAGACCCGTTTCTCGGGGTCGCCGGACATTGGCGTGATCGCGCCGTCCACCCCGCGCCCCTCAGCTGTCATCGACCTCAACGTCACGCCGGGGTCCAGCAGCGGCGGCGGCCGCCCGTCCGTCGAGATGCAAAGAAAGCAAGCACGGCCGCCGTCTACGGCCACCATGTCGACGCCCCGCGTCCTGTTCGGCGAAATGGCAGCACCAACGCCAACGGTCGAGGACCCCTTCTACAACCAGTTCATAGAGAATGTCATCTACGAGGGCCGTGGCGAGACCTTCCAGATGGGTGGGCATGGTGATGCCTTCGATCCCAAGGAGACCCAGAGTCAGGATGGCCGCGGCTAGTACGTTGCCGATGAAGACTTTGAGGCCGACGACCATGGTGACTCATGGCATGAAGATGATGACATCTATTGCGAAGGTGAAGGTTGTGAAGAAGAAGAGGAAGGCATCGATATTGTGGGCGAGCCATTGTTCATTGACGAGCTCACCCAAAGAGCGGAAGCACAAAAGAGGAAGAAGAGCATTCGTACGGGATCATACTCACAAGTTGAGGACAAGTTGATTTGCGAAAGTTGGATGGAGGTTGGCCAAGATCCGGGGATCGGTGCGCAAGAAAAGGGACTTGTTTTTGGACAAGAGTTCACAAAACATTCCATGAAAGAAAGTTGCTTCCGCCCTACCAATTTACGAGCGAACGTGGCATCACCTCGATTCAAAAGAGGTGGTTGTTCATCCAACAAGAATGCAACAAGTATTGTTCCGCACTTGAGGGCGGTGAAGCACGTCCCGTGAGTGGTCTCGGCATTGGGGACATGGTATGGTCTCTTATCTTTCGTTGCTACGGCCGTGACTTCGGCCTTCTCTATGTTTGCATGTCCAATTGTTGTTGATCATGTAGGCATTTCAATCGTTGGAAGCATTCAAGGCCCGGCACAATGACAAGCTATTCACTCTTACGCATTGTTGGACGATCATCAACAATTGCCCTAAGTTCAAAGATCAACACCGCAAACTTCAAAGGAAGAGAGGCAAGAAGACGGCCGCGTTGGCCGGAGGTGGAGATGGTGAGGCGTTGAAGAGGCCGAGGGGCAAGACCAACTCCAATATGGACGGCAAGCGTGCTGTGGCATCCTTTGCCTTGCATGAGACTTTGCACGGCATGATGTCTCAAAAGGAAGTGATGGACGAGAAAAAGCGACAAGGCAAGGAGGAGCAAATGAAGCAATACATGGAGCTTCAAACGAAGAAGCTTGAGATGGAGGAGGCGGCCAAGAAGAGGAAGATCGACATGGAGGAGGCGTCCCGGCAGAGGCAGCTCGACATCGAGGCCGCCAATGCCGCGGCCAGGCAGAGGCAGCTCGACATCGAGGCCACCAATGCCGCAACCAAAGCAAAGGAGGTAGCGCTAGCGATCATGAGCGTCGACTTGAGCAAGATGAGCGAGAAGACGAGGAGCTGGTTCGAGGCCCGACAGAAGGAGATGTTCGACGCCGACGGCCTGAACTAGGTGGTCTGTTCGGCCGTGGCCGTTCTTTTTGGAGGCTGGCATGGGTGCCGGCGACAAACCTATTCATTTTGGAGGTTGGCTGTGTTGCCGGCTACAAAACTATTCATTTTGGAGGCTGGCTGTGTTGCCGGCCGCTGGTTGTGTTGTCGGCCGCTGGCTGTGTTGCCGGCGAGATCGTGTAGGCTGGTTGTGTTGCCGGCGTGAACTAGAGCCGCTGGCATGAACTACGGGCCGTGGTTATTCGAATATTTGCGTTTGAAAAAGGAGGCGGACATGATGCGTCCGCGCGTTGGGCGCACGGCCACCGCATCCCAGAAAAGGCCCGGACACGACCCCATTGCCCGCCTCAAACGGACAGAATCCGGGCTAAACGGACGTCCGTTTGGGGTCGTGTGCTGGAGTTGGCTTGAGGGCTGATGGAGCTGTCTCGAGGGACCAAGGCGAAGGGACTTTCAGTGCCATTTGCAGGAACTCGGATGGCTTGTTTCTAGGAGCTTCAGTTATAAAATGCAGAGGAATTTCTGACCCAGCGACATTAGAAGCCCTGGCTTTGCCGTGAAGCACTTGCGGTAGCAGCAGATCTGCAGCTAACACACGTTGTTATTGCTTCTGATTGCCTAAGGTGTAGTTTGTGACATTGAGAACCAAACTGGAGGGACGTACGCAAGCATAGTCAAAGAAATTATAGACAGCTAGAAATTTTCAGCAATGCTCCTTTATTTTCGAGGGGCGAGAGACTAATGTCGAGGCACATAGCCTCGCTAAGCATGCTTTTGATCTGGGGCTCGGGCGCCATGTGTGGCTTATAAACCCGCCAGATCTGGATTGTATTCCTATGAACATTATAATTCAATAAAGCAAGTGTGTTTAGATTTAAAAAAAGTTATGCTGCAAGAAACAGACTTTTCTTTTATGGCTGTATTCCAAACCCAGAAAACAAGATAAGTCACTACACTGTGAATATCAATTCGACTTGATATACTTGCTGCATTGCTGTACCATGTCCTCCAACGACAGATTCTCATTCCTTCATCCGAACTGTTTTGGAGATCTGAATATAATCTACAAGAAACAATGCAATGCATCACTGTCATTCTCTCTTTTTTCTAGAATATGCATAAGCATGCGTATCATATATCCATAGAAGAGACGGTGAAGAAACCCATCCACAGTTATATATTACAAGCTTAATGACCATTGAGCAAAAGTGTAACGCTGGCTATGCATCTTCAGTCATGGACTGCTCTTTGATATTCTACTTGCATTCTGAGCCACACTGCATAGTACCATTAGAAAATTTCTCCAATCATGGAACTTTTATATTATGCATCAGTAAATTATATAATTTAAAGTTAATTGTACACTTCATTTTTTCCTACTCCTTCCACTACAAAATAAGTGTCGTCGTTTTAGTTCAAAATTTAATTGACATGCCTGACTGTTCTAGCATCAGCTTACCGGAAAACATCCGGAGCCCACAGGAGCACTCTTGTGAACTGCCCAGAGTGAGCCGTGTTTAAGTGTGTGCACGCGGGGTCGATTGGAGAATAGGTACTACCTCCGTCTTGGTGAATAAGTCATTTGCGTAGTTCTAGGTCGACGATTTAACTATCTAAATATGTATTATATGTGACAAAAAATATATATTTAGAAACTACATCCGTGTAGAAATCTAGTGATATACTTTTCATGACATATAACACATATTTAATTGCTCAAATCGATGACCTAGAACTACGCGAATGCCTTATTCACCTAGACGGAGGTAGTACATAGAAATTGGTGTTGGTATTATTGCGGCAAAAATTACCCCGTGGGCGACCACTAAAATTCTCTTAAATACTAGCACTGTGCCTTATGATAAACACCTAATCAAGAAAAACTGTACTAGTTGGAGACATCCTTGTAACTTGTAGTATTATAACTGTGTTTGTAGTAAGGTAGACAAAACTGAACTGAACGAGCGTATTACATCTGTTCATTCAGGTTCAGAGGCACCCAACCGGAATAGTTATTTCGAAGAATTTTGACACAGTACTACTACCATTTAAGCTACAAAATCGAAGCAATTAAGAATGCAGTAGCTGAAACTGGCAGGTCATTTCACATGCTTGGGATAGGACACATTCCTTTTATACTCCTGAATGTAACAAATGTTCAGGATACTCTGTCCAAGCAATGGCCAGTCCACTGGAACAGAACACATCAGGCAAACAACGGCTGTTTCGACAGGCGGAACCAGGAATGGCATGAGATTCTAACCAATCAGTATGTGCTCAGTTTTGAGCATGGTTCATAGACTTGCAGGGTTGCAATATAATTAGGCAAAGTAGGGATGCTTTTCAACAGAATATGTGCACTGAACATCAGACATACCGGCACTGTCATGCAACTGGTCGATAGACGGAACTGAAGACGAGCAATTTTCAGGTACCATCTCAACTGCTCGTTCGTTCGGGTTCAGAGGCAGCCAGCCAGATTACTCATTACAAAATTGACAGTCTAATGATAATTAAGCTCAAAGTCAGGGCAAAATAAAACAAGCTAGCTAAAACAGCCAAGAAATTTGACAAGTTGGATACAGGCATTCAAATGCAGATGACTAAGAACAGAGGAAGCCAACATTTTTCATTTCCATTGCTGATGGCAACAAGATGGTACCATCAGATTAGGCATCAACACATCCACCATGACAAGAACAACACAGGCACATTCTGAAACCCTACTGGCACACACATTTCCACCGACGAACTCAGCCTAACAAGGATCTAACAGACGGCATATGGATTGCAGATTGCAGCCTAGGCCCTCTCGCCACGGATGCGGCGGGCGAGCTGGATGTCCTTGGGCATGATGGTGACGCGCTTGGCGTGGATGGCGCAGAGGTTGGTGTCCTCGAAGAGCCCCACCAGGTACGCCTCGGCGGCCTCCTGCAGAGCGGAGACGGCGGAGCTCTGGAAGCGGAGGTCGGTCTTGAAGTCCTGCGCGATCTCCCTCACCAGGCGCTGGAAGGGGAGCTTGCGGATGAGCAGCTCGGTGCTCTTCTGGTACTTGCGGATCTCCCGGAGCGCGACGGTGCCGGGGCGGAAGCGGTGGGGCTTCTTGACGCCGCCGGTGGCCGGGGCGGACTTGCGGGCGGCCTTGGTGGCCAGCTGCTTCCTCGGCGCCTTGCCGCCGGTGGACTTCCTCGCCGTCTGCTTGGTGCGCGCCATGTCGTCGGAGATGCGCCGGGAGGCTGACGAGGGAGGAGGAGGCTGTGGTGCTTGGGGGGCTTGGGGATCTGGGGTGGTGATGACGAAGGGGAGGGAACGGTGCTAAATAGGCGGCGCGCGCAGAGCTCTGCTTCTTCTAGGGGGAAGATGAGTGTGGAGCGTTGGATGTGTGGTGCGTGGACGGTCGCGATCTGGTGTCGAGGGAGTGATCCGTGGGGTCGTGGTTCGCGTGCTCTGATTGGTTGGATGCGAGTGAGGCGGATCGTGGAGGTATGCGCTCCTGCTCTCTCTTTTTTTTTAGTTAAAGTACATGCGTTTCGCTGGTGCTACTGATTTGCATGTGGTGTTCGGCTGTTGGCCCGAGATTTTTTTATTTATTTATTTTAGAATCAGCTGTTGGCCCGAGATGGAAGGAAGTGGCGTGAGAGGAAAGGCGTGATCAGGTTTGCTCTTTGCCTTCGACATGCCAAGCAAAAATCTCCAACTTTTTTTAAAATTTTAACAAAAAAATTGATTTTTTTCATGAAAAATGTTTTGTGTGCTCACAAAATTTCATCAAGGAATGGCATTCGTGGAAGTCGTGGCAAAAAGAACAAAATCGATACTCCAAAAGTGATACTCCCGGTCTAACATCAACGCTTTAATCTCGGCTACAAGATGTCCGCACTCCATGCGAGCAAGTCCATCGCCGGATAGGATGGGCAGAGCCTCCGTAGAGTCCGATTGGACAATGACTAGAAGGGTGGTGTGTTGGATAGCAGGAGCCATCCCCTGCATGATCGCATGTATCTTCACTCTTTGCAATTGAACACACATCGGTAAGCTGCAAAATCTATCGACCCATCATGCCGTCGAAGGATCATACCTGCCATTGTTGAAACATCCATCCACAGACAGGGCAACATGATCTGCACGGGGGTGGCAACCAAGGCTTAGGTGGAACAACAACATTTTCCTCCTCTAGCAAACCCGTTCTTCTCAGACCGACATCTTTCCTTTCACAATTTCCTCGGTACTATAACTTCTCGCGTCACCAAGTATGCTCGGGGGGTCCAACGAGAGAGAGGAGATGGCGACGGGCGGGGCGACACAGGTGCTTGCGCCCCCGCTGCCGGAACCTCCGTCGGAGGAAGACGGGCCTCCGTCACCGACGTCATTTCCTGCGCAAGATGGGCCTAGGTCACCAGAGGCGCCTGCGCCGTCGTGGTGCCATGCTCTGTTCTCCTCCGTCGGGGGATAGGGCGGTCGCCACAGGAGGGTACTCAACTTCCATCCTCCGTCGCAGTGGATTACAGTGAGAGGTCATGAGGAAGACATCCTTGTTGGGCGGTACCTGCGGGAGGACGAATCAGTGTTGGATGGCGGCCAGATAGTGATCGATGTGTTCGAGATCTTGATCGGTAGCCCGATCTCGCAGCGGCGCCGGCAAGATCCTACCCCGGTTGATCTCATTGATCTAACTACCACGCCTTCGGCTGCAGAATTGAAGGGTGAGGCCACACAGGCGGTGTCGATCGACCCCGATCACCGGCGGTTTGGTGGCCATTTTTGGGTCCTTGCGGAAGGAGATGAAGATGTTGCGTTCCAATCCCCGGCCGCCGTTTCGCCACAAATCGCGACGCCCGACGTCACCGCAGGTGAGTTGCAACATTCACAACAAGGACAACAGGGTGGTGAGGGCTCACCGGGTCGCTCGTCGGAGGCCGGTGGCGTCGACGGTCAAGCCTTGGAACGGTCCTCCCCAAGGTAAGTCTCTCCCAACTTACTTTGTCAGATTTTTTCAAGCCGGATACTTGGAATTTGGTGACAATGAAGAAGAAGAATAGGCGGCCGGTGGTAGCACCACCGCCGGTGCTAGCGGCCGACGGGATCGGCGAAATCCGAGCGGCAAGGGAGGCTCGTTTGAAATGGTTGTTGGGCCAAGTTGGGCCGGATGCAGCCGATACGGTCTTGGGCTCGCCAGGTACTGGTTATATGGCCTAGTACGAAGCCCAGGACATCGGGCCAGTGGGCGTAGCCCCGGCAACGATGCATGATACGACGCTGGATCATGAGTCTCGTCACGCACTTTCGTTCGCTAGGGTTAGACTTTGAATCACTCGACCTGGGTCCCATCGCTAAGGCTGGGACGTGCTGCGAGGATCCCACCGGGGCCGGCTGTCATGCCGGAGGCCATGGCCGGCCGCAGGAACGGATAACCGCTGCCGCCCAAGCCTATTTTGCCCTCGAGTAGAGCTGAAGGCGCGCGGCGGCCTACACCCCCTGCTAGGGATGGGCGGGTGGTGTCCATGAACACCGGTGCTCAAGGAGCAGGCCGCGGCCGCGGGGACTATTGTGCGGGCCAGGACTACATCAGGTTTTCAGACGGCGGCCGCAATCCCCCTCGTGGACACTCGTGGTGATGGATACAATGCATACGGTGATGGACAACACCATGGTTCCTCCTCGACGGGAGGAGGTTGTGGGTAGGATGGCAATTTTACCCACGGTTACTGGTACCCGCGGGAACCGTACCCGCATGGGCAGGGTATATGCACACTCTTATAGCCGTGGGTAGTACACATACCCTACCCGTTAAGTCACGGGTAGGGTACGGGTATAAACTTGTACCCGTGGGTATACCCATACCCTGCCCGCTCGTGAATTAATGTTAAGTTGTCGTCGATTAATCATTAATTTGGCATGTGACTTGTCTACTCCTACTGACTTAGGAGTATGTTGTGATTTCTAAATTTTGATAGTGGTCTTGTACTCTTCTACCTATTATTGAGCTGGGATAATTGATTTTTTTGTCAAATGTGATACCAATGAGTGTAAAAATATGAACAACTTGTGTACTATTTGTTCTACCCGCTGGGTACCCAATGGGTACGGGTACCCGTCGGGTATGGGTATGGGTAAAGTTTCATACCCATGGGTACGTGTATGGGTAGAATTTTGTACCCACTGACTATACGGGTATGCAGGGGCGGAGCCAGGATTTGAGCATAGGGGGGGCGAAGAACATAATGATGTAGTTCTAAATTAGTAGTAATAATACACAGCTACATTTTAAAATTTATGTGTAGAATTACGAATTGCTAATAGACCGATCAAACTACTTAATTATGTAGTCTTCATCTTCATTATTGGAAGTTGATAAAATAGATATATGGTATATCTTTGATTTTCAGTAAATCAACTTGGTTTCAGTAAATCAAAAGATCAAACAAAGTATGACGAAGCGATCCTGATGACAAATAAATAAATTATATTTCTCATTGATCAATTAACTTATTTTTCTCTAGTCAACAATTTGTAAGCATTCTGATAAAATCCATAACTACTAGTTTAGTTGTCGGTAGTGATACCTTCAGATCTGAGATTGGGGGCATTATGATGAGTTATTCACATATCAACTGAACTAAGATTGTGGATATGATGTGCAGTAAGTTGCTCTGTGAGATCTATCCCCCTGGTTGGATTTGCATCTTCAGCTGTGAGTTAGAGTTTGTAGTAATTGGCTTGAAGAAATTACTTATCCATGGTTTCTTCCTCTACATGACCTATGGAATTCTCATATTAGTACAAAGCAAATATGTAACCTGCAATTAATCTACTAACAATTGATTAATTGGTGTCAAGGTTTGTGTAATCAAAATGACAATACCTCCGCCTCCGGTAGTCTGCTCCATGGCCGCCCCACCGACAGTAGTCATATACACCTAGAATCCTACTCAGATTTGATGCGCGGCAAGTGGCAGCTTCCCTAATTATCGATAGGCGACAGCACGACTACCGGCGGCCTGGGGTCAACGAAGCCCTAGCGCATCGCGCGCAGCGTCGGCGCCGAAGAAAATGTCTAGGAAGTCGCCTCAACCCGTGAGTGTGTGCGTGTGCATCGATCGATTAAAGAGTAAGTGATGTCCATACGATGGTGTGGATGCGTACGTGCAGCCTTGGCCCATGTTGCCTTCTTACAAAATCGTTTTGGGCTTGACACTAGGAGCTTAGCCCATATCCTTGCTAATGGCCGGATAAAAGCCTAATAATAGGGAGCACATATATGACGCATTCTGCGTCAGGTTGCCAGCCTCCCGCACAGGGGAGCGCCCAACTGGGCCGGCCCACTAGCGCACAGGATCGTCGCCTGTAGCGAGCGATCGAACTAAAAGAAAGGCTGTAGCGAGGCAACGGGCACTGTAGCAACCCGGGCTACTGCAGCAAGACGGTACTGTAGCGCTTTCGGTCTACTGTACCACCCTCTTTTTTTTAAGTGACCATTTCTTGAAAAGGCAAACAGTACTTCAAATTTATGAACATTTTTTGAAACCATGAAATTTTGAATCTTTCAACAATTTTTTAAAAAAGGGAACATTTTTTAAATTTTGAAAACATGAACATTTTTTGAAACTCCGAACAAAATTCAAAAGCACGAACATTTTTTGGATCTATGAACAAAATTTGAATACGGGAACATTTTTTGAAATTCCGAACAAAATTTGAAAACCCGAACATTTTTTGAAACTCCCGAACAAAATTTCAAAACGCGAACAATTTTTTAAAAAGTGAACATTTATTGAATATGTGAATTTTTCTTGAAATCGGAAACATTTTTTGAAACAACCGACCAAAAATTGAAAACACAAACAATTTTCTGAAACTCCGGAACAAAATTTGAAAACACGAACAAATTTTTGAAAATCAAACATTTTTTGAAAATATGAACATTTTTTGAAAAAGAGATCATTTTTTAAAAAGGAAAACAAAAAAGAAAAAAAAGAAAATGAAACAATAAACAAAAAAAGAAAAGAAAAACGAAACAAAAAAAGAAAAAGAAATGAAAATAAAAAAATGGTTCAGGAACCTTCTAGAAGGTTCCCAAAACCAGAAAAAACCGGCTGGGAACCCTCAGAAGGTTCCCAAAACCGGGACGTGAAAGATTTACGTGATGGGCCGGCCCAAATCGCTCGCTCAGGTCGCTCGTACGTGCGTTCGCTCGACAGTTTGACGCAGAGAGCGTCATATAGGAACTAGTGAACAGGCTAGTCCCCGCTGCAACTCGTTGAGGGGGGCCGAAGCATAGGGGGGGGTCTGGCCCCTGCTCGCCCCCCCCCCCACTGCCTCCGCCTCTACGGGTGTGGGTATGGTATTGCTCTACCCTGCCCATACCCTACCCATTTCCATCCTTAGTCGTGGGTATGCTTGGCAAAACAACGGCGGAGGTGGCAGAGGGTTCACTGGTCCCCCTGGCAATTTCATTGAGGGGGCTTCCGGTCCCAATTACTGCCACCGCGAGGCTTACCGTGCGAACCACGGATGTAGGGGGTGGCAGGCGGCCACCTCCACTTCGACCGCCTCCACCACCGGCGTAGGCAACGGAGATCGTTGCTTTGGTGGATCCGGCGGCTTCCTTGGGGACGGCTGTGGCGGCACCAATGCCGGCACTGGCACTAGCGGCGGTGAAGGTGCCTGCGACAAAGCCTGCTGTCGTTCGTGATGCAACCTGCGATAGAGCTTCTGACAAGTCTGAGTGCGAACGAGCTACGAAGTGCGCACGTAAGAAAGAAAAAAATGAACTATTACCGCTGCGGTGAACTGGGTTATTTTGTGGCTGAGTGTACGGCAGAGTTATGTGAGCTATGCCTCAAGCCAAATCATGTTTCAGGAGAGTGCCCCCTCCTATTGGGACCAAAGCCGGTGTTCACTGTCTATGGGGGTTGTTGCCCCGAGTTGATGTTCTTTGAGTCGCCTAATGCCACCTCGCCAGGGCCTCTGATGGAGAGCTCGATAACGGGTGTGGTGAAGGTAACACATGGATCAATGACAGAGGAGCAGGTTGTGCAGCGGCTTCGTGAGCTGGTTTCAGCTAGTTTCCAGTGGGCCCCTATGAAACTTAAGGAGCAAGTGTATAGGGTGGACTTTCCTATGAGGGAGGACCTAACTCGGCTCCTTAAGTTCGGTATGAGTAAGGTGCCTAACAGTAATTGCATTCTTGAGTTTGATGCATGGGGAAAAAAGGAGCCACAGGGAACACCTCTTCATCAGATCTGGGTCTGATTCTCGAGGGCACACCTAAGCCCGTTTTGGTCACCTGGACTCTGGGGTCACTTATTGGCAAGACGGAGTGGGTTGACATGCCTTTCACTCGCGCCCAGGGCATTGGTCGTCTACTTGTCAGTGTGGTCGACATTGAGTTGGTTCCAGACATTGTGAGATGGACCCATGCGGGCATGATGTATTGCCATGAGGTCGAGATTGTGGGTCCCCTGTTGTTTGATGGGGTGGGACCGAAATAATTGCAACAAGTAACAGAGAGTTGGCAAGGCCATCTCGGTGGGACCGAGATCCATATCGGTGGATTCGATTTGTTAGGGTTTGGCAGTGGCTAAGTCCAGATGAACTCGGTGGCTCCGGACAGGAAATTTCGGTGGGGCCGAGTTGGAATGTAGGGTTTGGACATATTTGGATGGAGAAAGTGGTTGAGGGGTTTCGAGCAATATCACTAAGCACTTGAGCAAAAAGACCATTAAGCAACACCTCAACCCCTTTTAATAGTATTGGATTTCCTATGGACTCAATGTGATCTTGGATCACTTAACCAAATATGTAGAGTCTTGACCTTTTGCCAATCCATGTCCTTAGCATTTTGAGGGGTCCACAATCACTAGTCCTTGCCATGCCAATCATTGAACATCCTGAAATATTTAACTTGAATGGACATTAGTTCAATGAGATATATGTTGTTATGAATTACTAAAACCACCCGGGGATTAGTTGCACTTTCAAAACGGGCCACTGTTGGGCCATGCCATGTGTCGACGTTTCATTGGTGTGTTTTGTCCATTGGATGCATGACATCTGTCGCAACGTAGAGCTGACGTGCGGTTCCATCTACGAATGAGAAATTGACACGTCGAAAATCATCATTGGTCCTAGCTATTAACGAGTATGTGATCCAAAACCAACACTTGTTAGCTTAACGACGACCCATTACGGTGGCTGTCACGCGTCGGTTACCCTTGACGAAATCACTTCCGTGATGATAATTTGAGTATTGTCATGCAACACTTCTACGACATCACAGGTATGACAGAAAACGTGACCTACTGTGACAAACACATATTATCACGGAAGTGTTTTTTTTTGTAATGGATTGATCTGACTCGAAGACACCAATTTCACTATACAAAGAACCTTTTGCCAAAATTCCTTCAGATTCTTTCCAACTCCACTCGATGATTCTTTCCCCTCAGATGCATTCAGTATCATCTCAGCTAGATGTGTTCCTCAAGGACCCTACCTATTTGACCAATGACCATAAGCTAAACCCTTCTTGATTGATGTCAAAGGGGGATAGAGAGTGTGCACATCAAAGCTTATCTGAACTCTGTTTAAAGAGAGAAATGCACTTTATAAGAGGAGAGAGGCCTTTCCTATATGTTTCCAAGTGGGGAGAACCATATATTTGCTTGATCATTTTATGTGATTCTTTTTGTGCTCTATTTTCTTTTTCTCTGATTTTGTCTCACCCTATCCACTCCCAGTATCTACCTTCTTAGATTCAGGGGGAGAGAAAGTTCAAAGTTTAGGGGAGAAAATCCTTGGAATTCTATTGCAAATCTTTATTTGACCTTTTGGGGACATGTCTGCACTTAAGGAAGTATTCACCTAGTGGTACTATTCCCTTTACATGTCATCCCAATCTTGGTATTCTTGAAGTTCTTGCTTTCTTCATGAAGAGATTCTTTTGTGTTACCTAACCTTGTTTTCTCAAGTTTGTCTCTTCAGGTAAAGTTGCTCAAGCACATCAAGGTAAGTATATGAATCATACTCATGTGCATGATGATTTCTTGCTTCTTGCACATATTGTTTGCAAGAGAGATTCATGAACATTAATATATTTCATTCACATTTTCTTTGCTCTGATACATATAGCCAAGATACATGTGACATATCAAGTTTCCTACCCTATTGTGCATTTGCATTCAAAAAGCAATTATCCTTTTAAAAGATTGCACACTTGTAGGGGGGGCTTATGTATGGTACATGTCTCTCAAAGCTTTCATATATTCTTTGTTATATTCCTATTTGAAGCTTTGATGTATGTTGCCATCAATTACTAAAAAACAGGATACTGAAAGCACATTTGCTCCCTTGGTGGTTTTGGTAATTCATGTCAACATACATGTTGTTGGACTAATGTTTTCCTCAAGTGTATTTCACGAAAAGATCAACCTAGGCTAGTAGATGAATGGAGATGTGGACCCCTCATGCTACAAAGTACAAACATTGGCAAAAGCTTCAAGACTCTAGATTTTTGGTTAAGTGATCAAAGATCACATTGAGTCCATAGGAAAGCCAATACTATTAAAAGGGGATGAGGTTTTGATAACGAGTCATTTGCTCAAGTCCTTGAAGATATTGGTCCAAAACCCTCAGCCACATTCTCATAATCCAATTTGTCCAAAACCCTAAAGTAATTCTCGGTACCAGCAAAACACAACCATCCAGACCCACCAAGATACACAAGACAGAGCCATAGCCTAAACCCTAAAAACTCAGTTCCACCAAGATGGCATTCGGCCCCACGGAACTGCACTAGCTAACTTTCTATAAACAATCATGTTCATTTCATAATTACTGAGTGAAACCAATCAGAATTACTGAAACAATGCAAGTGCTTAGGTCATCACATATCGGAGCCATCGAGTGGATTCATCCGGTCTCACTGAAATGTCTAACTTTCGAATCTTTTACACTAGCCGGTCTCACCGAGTTGTGCATAAAGTTTGTAACAGCTAGATCTTTGGTGATGGCTATATATACCCCACCCACAACACCTACTCTCAGAGAGAGCAACCAGGACAAAACTACACTTCACATATCCATTGTGTGAGAGAGAACCGCCTACACTTGTGTTGAGATCAAGGCATTTCTCTCCAACCATTTGATCCTTGATTTCTAGCCCCCTCAAGTTGCTTTCGACTCCAATCCTTCTCCCACCACCATGCCAAATATGTGAGAGAGTGACTGAGGGTTGAGGAGACTATCTTTTGAAGCACAAGAGCAAGGATTTCATCATCAACAACAACATATATTACCTTTTGGAGAGTGGTGTCTCCTAAATTGGTTAGGTGTCACTTGGGATCCTCCAAAGCTTGTGGAGTTGAACCAAGAAGTTTGTAAGGGCAAGGAGATCGCCTACTTCATGAAGATCTACCCCGAGTGAGGCTAGTCCTTCATGGGCGTACGCCATGATGGAATAGACAAGGTTGCTTCTTCGTGGACCCTTCGTGGGTGGAGCCCTCTGTGGACTCGCACAGCCGTTACCCTCCGTGGGTTGAAGTCTCCATCAACATAGATGTACGATAGCACCACCTATCGGAACCATGCCAAAAATCATCGTGTCTTCATTGCGTTTGATCTTCCTAACTCTACCCTTTACTTTCTTACACTTGCATATTGTTTATTTTTCACTGCTCAATCTCTATATATGCATGTGTAGGATGTATTGGTTGCCACTTAACTTGTGCTAAAATCAGCCTAATTGTCAAGAAAACTAAAAATTGCATCTTTGTCTTATTAAGTGTCTATTCACCCCCCCTCTAGACCTATCTTCTCGATCTTTCAGTTGTCAAGAAGGCCCTAGCAAAGCGGCAAGCACTAGTAGAAAACAGGGCGTCAGTCCCAGTTCCTAAGGGCTTTTAGTCCCGGTTCTGCAACCGGGACTAAACAATCGGGACTAAAGACCCCCACTTTTAGTCCCGGTTGTGTTACGAATCGGGGCTAAAGGAGCTCCACGTGGCCGCTGTGGGGCGCCCAGGCAGGAGGACCTTTAGTCCTGGTTGGTAACACCGACCGGGACTAAAAGGCAGCCACGCGTCAGCAGCTGCCAGGCGCTGGTTTTTTTTAAGGAGGGGTTTAGGGGTTTCATATTGTGTTTCCCCCTTTTCTTTTTGTGTTTACCATTCAATTCTTTTACATTTAGGGCTTTCATTTTCATTTTATCTTTTTCATTCAACTCGACGCTAGCTACTACATATAGCGACGAAGGAATCATTAATTACACAACATCGTCATGAATATATAGAGAGAAGTGACCTCTCTTTCTCCGTGCTTGGTCGAACAACAAGTTTTCGTATATCTATTCGACGCTACTACATATAGTACACGTTCATGCATATATACAATATAACATCTCTTACAATCCCTAATATTTAATTACCAAAATCGCATTGCAAATCCTGATGGTATTCTTCGTCTATAGGTATGACCTGCTCAACAAAGAATCCCGCCAATTCCTCTTGAATTGCTCATATGCGATCAGTTGGTAGGAGTTCGTCCCGCTTCCGCTAGATCTAATTTAAAGATGGGGATCAATATATATATATATATATATATATATATATATATATATATATATATATATATGAATGAAACTCAACACAATTGATGGTAATAAAATAAAATTGTGAATATTGTTTACGTACTTCAAGTTGTTCTGAAGATCTGCCCTGCTCAGAGGTCGAGTGGCGAATGAACTCGCAAACGTAGTATCCACATAAATAATTCCCGGGTGCATGCCACAAGCACTTTACGAAAATAGAGTTCAATCAAAATGATAATCAAGCATGATAATGGTATTGAAACTAGAATCAATGAGAGATGCGCGGAACTAGCTAGTACTATTTACTTTGGGGTGTGAAAATCGCAGATCCTTTTTCCATTCACCCCTAACCATGTTGGTGAACTTTTTCCAAACCCTGCCCGGCAAAAAAAATGATTACTTGATATCAGGAAATGAACGAATGTTGCCGATATGGTGCGATAATGATTGAACTTACTTCTGGAGCATTTGACTCATGTCCGCCCACTCCTTAGGCTCTTTACATCTCGAGTCCAAGAAAATTACTACTCCCGCGTCAAGATGAATGGCTAGCATAATAAAGTGGAACCTGCGCATGCATAACTCATCAATTACACTTAACCTCGAGTAAGCAAAACATAATGTGCACAAGACAATAACACTTACTGGAAGTTGGAAGGAAATAGTATTTCCCTTCTGTTTTGTTGTCGAATTAATGCATTTAGCAAGTTTTTCTCTGTATCCTTGGCGTTGTGTTGTAACATATATTCATTTACGGTATTTGGGTTAATGAACCCAATGTCATAGATTTGTCCTCTTTTGCATTCGAGGATCTTCAATCTGCATAATATAGTGTGAGGATAATTATACATGCAATGAACGAGCTGAGCTAGAGACTTAATTACAGAAAAAATACTTACAGACAATAGCAACTGACGATAATTTTGTCGAGGGCGTCTTGATTGTATAACTGAAATAATTCTTCAAATTCAATGTACAATGCTTCGACTCCATTGAAGTAGTGCTCATCTTCAATTCCCACGTAGATACTGTCGCTCCCTTCCTTGCAGGCTTTCAAGTACCAATCATGCAATCTTCGCATCATCGTTGATAGATGTGGGGGGTGCTTAGGTCTGATAAGAGGCTTCCCGTGCTCGTATCTAAAGGCTAACTCAGCCATTTCGAACTGTACCTCATCGCCTAAGTAATCACCAAGAGTCAAACCAGGACCAGCGGCCGCTACCCCTGTATCATTAGCGATATCGGGAAACACCTTGAGCGGGGGGCACGATTGTTTTTCCTATTTGCCGAGCTGGGGAATTGTTTTCCCACTTCTTGCACCACTGCTACTTCCCGACCGCTTCACTTCATCAAATGTCTTTACAATACATCGGTCATAGTGTGATAGCGGCGGAGGTGGTGGTGGTCGCGTAAGGGCATCCAGACAGCGGTTCGCTTTTACCAGATCTATTTTCTCCTTTGGATCTGGATGTTTCCATGAAAACTGGCGTTTCACATCGGCAGCCACGATCTCGTTGTTTTCCTTCTCAGTCATGTCGTATGGTAACTTGGCAGGAGCCTTCTTGACGCTACCTGCTCTGGATTTCTTCACTGTTGTACTACTAGCCGCCGGAGCGGCAGCGGGTCTCTTCCACCGGTGCTGAGGCGGTGGAGGAGGCGGAGTCAGCTGACGTGGCGGATTCTGCTGATGGGCCTCCTCCGGCTGAGTCTGCTGAGGCGGCGGAGGATTCTGCTGAGGGGCCTCCTCCGGCGAAGATAGCTGACGCGGCGGAGTGTGCTGACACGGCGGAGATGACTGAGGCAGCGGAGATATAGCTGGACTGTGAGGAGTCTGCAAAGGGGCCTCCTCCGGCTGAGTCTGCTGACGCGGCATCCATTGTGGAAGCACGATGTTTTCCTTTCTCCATAGAATGGTAGTCCTTACGGCATCTCCCAGATGAGTCCCCCCTTCATCTGTAGGGTACTCAAGGTCCAGCCCCTCAAATCCGTTGGTAACTTCATCCACCCCGACAACAGCATAGCCATCTGGAATCGGAATGCAATGGAAAGTTCCATCAGGTCCAGGAGGTAAGACATAGCCGAGCGTCACCTTCAAGGTTATGTTCATGCATTTCGCAATTAGCTCACAATGTTCCCTCTCCGTGATATCATCCACGGGGTAGCGAGGAGCCGTGATATCAGGCCGAACGAGCTCCGTGGAAGCCACACAGCTTTTCCGCTGAGATGGTGGGGTAGCTTCATGGGCAGTATCGAATGAAGGATCTTCGTGCTGCTGAGATGGTGGGTCGGTAGCTCGCTGACTGGTAAGTGCCTCTAATTTCTTCTCCTGCAACGCTAATCTTTCTTCTACCTTCTACATCCGGTCTGCTTCCTTTTTTTCTCTCCCTCGGCTTCTGTAACTAGTGCTGTCGGGAAACCCATGCTTCCACGGAACGGAGCCTGATGTGCCTCGTGTTTGTCCAGGGTGTTCATGATTCTCGAGGGCGTGTGACAACTCGTCCTTCTCTCTGTCGGGATGGAAGTGCCCTTCCTGCATGGCCTGGATTGCTTCCTGAATGTTTTTGATGGGTGTTGCAAGTTGAGCTTTTGTATAAACACACTTCCCTGTTTCTGGGTGCAAAGTTCCCCCATGCCCGAAGAACCAAGTCCTTGCCCGTTCGGGCCAGTTCAATGTCTCTGGTTCGATCCCTTTAGCAAGCAGGTCGTTCTCAGCTTTGTCCCACGTAGGCCGGGCAACCTTATAGCCACCTGACCCCGTAACATGGTGATATAGCTTCTTTGCAGCATTTTGCTTATTTATCTGTGACCTTTTCTTAGCTTTCTCCGACTTCTTGTACGCCACAAATGCGGGCCAGTGATCTTTTATCTTCACATATTGACCAGTGAATTCTGGAGTCTCGTCTTTCTCGACAAACTGTTCGTTCAATCTGTTCTTCCAGTTCTTGAATTGTTCTGCCATCTTCTTAAGAGCCCACGCCTTGACTTTTCGCTGTATAACTGGGTTATTTGGATCCTCCTCTGGCGGTAGGCTGAAATTTGTCATGAGCGAGTTCCAAAGCTCATCTTTGCATCTATCGTCGACATAAGAAACATCATCGTCCTTCTTTTTATTCCATTCTTGGATGCTGATTGGGACACTGTCCCTAACAACAACTCCGCACTGATGTATAAACCGGTCTTGGGTCCGCTTGGGAACAGTCGGTGTGCCATCTGGAGCGACTTCTTCGATCATGAACCTCTCATTCTCACCCAACCTTTTCTTCGGGCCTCGTCTCCTTATAGAAGGTTGGCTCGATCCGGAGGGCTAAAAGAAGAAAGAAGCGTTAATATATGTACATACAAAATAATTAATGCATCTAGTTAGCAAAGGCTTAATTAATATATCTACCTCGCCGGACTTTGCAACAGTTAAGGCTCCAACATCGGCGGAGCCGTCATCTCCTCCCTTCATTCGATCACCGGAGTCTTCGTTCTCTCTTCCCTCACCATCGGTGTCATTGAGAAACTGTGAGGTGATATCATCACCTCCGTCGCAGATTATATCCCCCAACATCTCTTCTTGTTCTAAGTCTCTGTCGTGTTCCATAGTTTCTGCAAATATTACAACATGGCAATATACAACCATGAGAGATAAGCTATTTTTCAGACTTAATGAAATCTGGGCATCAAAGTACACATTACATAGACCAAATTAAAGTACACATTATATAGACCAAATCACAAGAAGGAATCATATGCATATGAGCAATGGATTAGTGGCAAACATCATGCAAAGTTGACAAGTTTTATAACAATCAGTTTCAGACTTAGCGGTTTTTCAGCAAGTGTAAAACAATGTTTATTCATTAAATACCAGCAACAAATATACATTAAAATGCACTAAACACATGTACAAAGTTTATTCATGTCGATCGTCGGGGACGACTCCTCCGGCGATCGTCGGGCCTCCTCCCCCCTCATGTCGAAGTTATACCGAAGTTATCAGGGTTATGTTTTAACGACCCCCCCTCATGTCGAAGTCAATGAACAACATAAAAAATTCTAAGTCAATGAACAACTCTGAAAATTTCTAAGTGATTGCTAAACTTTTATGCTTCATTTATATGAAGATCAATTATCCAATATAACTATGTTCGCGATATGAGGTGATACGTCTCCAACGTATCTATAATTTTTGATTGTTCCATGCTATTATATTATCTGTTTTGGATGTTTTATATGCATTAATATGCTATTTTATATTATTTTTGGGACTAACCTATTAACCTAGAGCCCAGTGCCAGTTTCTATTTTTTCCTTGTTTTTTAGCTTCGTGGAGAAGGAATACCAAACGAAATAAAATCTTCGCGATGATTTTTCTTGGACCAGAAGACACCTGTGGGACTTGGACTCCAAGTCAGAAGACCTTGGAGTAGACGACAAGCCACAGGGGCGCGCCCTAGGGGGGGGGGGCGCCCCCTGCCTTGTGGCCTACTCCAACACCCCCTGACCTAATTCTTCATCCTATATATTCACATATATTCCCAAACCACTAGAAGCATCCACGAAAACACTTTTCCACCACCGTAACCTTCGGTACCCGTGAGATCCCATCTAGGGACCTTTTCCGGCACCCTGCCGGAGGGGGATTCAATCACGGAGGGCTTCTACATCAACCCTATTGCCCTTCCGATGAAGCGTGAGTAGTTTATCTCAGACCTACGGGTCCATAGCTAGTAGCTAGATGGCTTCTTCTCTCTCTTTGATTCTGAATACCATGTTCTCCTCATTGTTCTTGGAGATCTATTCGATGTAATACCTTTTTGTGGTGTGTTTACCGAGATTCGATGAATTGTGGATTTATGATCAGATTATCTATGAATATTATTTGAATCTTCTCTGAATTCTTTTATGCATGATTTGATATCTTTGTAATTCTCTTCGAACTATCGGTTTGGTTTGGCCAACTAGATTGGTTTTTCTTGCAATGGGAGAAGTGCTTAGCTTTGGGTTCAATCTTGCGGTGTCCTTTCCCAGTGACAGTAGGGGTAGCAAGGCACGTATTGTATTGTTGCCATCGAGGATAAAAAGATGGGGTTTACATCATATTGCTTGAGTTTATTCCTCTACATCATGTCATCTTACTTAATGCGTTACTCTGTTCTTCATGAATTTAATACTCTAGATGCAGGCAGGAGTCGGTTGATGTGTGGAGTAATAGTAGTAGATGCAGAATCGTTTCGGTCTACTTGACACGGACGTGATGCCTATATTCATGATCATTGCCTTAGATATCGTCATAACTTTGTGCTTTTCTATCAATTGCTCGGCAGTAATTTGTTCACCCACCGTATTATTTGCTATCTTGAGAGAAGCCTCTAGTGAAACCTATGACCCCCGGGTCTATTTTCCATCATATAAGTTTCCAATCTACTATATTAGTTTCCGATCTACTATTTTGCAATCTTTTATTTTTAGATCTATAAACCAAAAATACCAAAAATATTTACTTTATCTTTCATCTTTATCTATCAGATCTCACTTTTGCAAGTAACCGTGAAGGGATTGACAACCCCTTTATCGCGTTGGGTGCAAGTTGTTCGATTGTTTGTGAAGGTATTCGGTGATTTGTGCATTGTCTCCTACTGGATTGATACCTTGGTTCTCAAGAGGGAAATACTTATCTCTACTTTGCTGCATCACCCTTTCCTCTTCAAGGGAAAAACCAACGCAAGCTCAAGAAGTAGCAGGAAGAATTTCTGGCGCCATTGCCGGGGAGATCTACGTCAAGTCAAGACATACCAAGTACCCATCATAAACTCTCATCTCTTGCATTACATTATTCGCCATTTGCCTCTTGTTTTCCTCTCCCCCACTTCTAAAATGATTTTTCGAAAAGATTTGCCTTTTTATTCGCCCTTCTTCCGTTCGTCTTCTTCATTTGCTTTTTGTCGCTCGTTTGCTATAGTTGTTTGCTGTCACCATGTCTGAATCTGGGGAGGTTATCATTGAAAATCT
This sequence comes from Thinopyrum elongatum, assembly GCA_011799875.1. Taxonomy (NCBI): domain Eukaryota; kingdom Viridiplantae; phylum Streptophyta; class Magnoliopsida; order Poales; family Poaceae; genus Thinopyrum; species Thinopyrum elongatum. The sequence continues at coordinate 468,210,263 of CM022297.1, forward strand.
TGAGGAAAAATTTGGGTCTTGTTCTTTGGATCATGAAACTGAAACTCCTCCTAATTACAAAACAAAAATTTCCCGTGTGGGAGAAGGTAATATTATTGGAAAAAGTGTTATTCAAGAATTCTTTGATTGCACGGGATCCATGCCTATTAATAAAAGATATATTCTTCTTGATACAAACTGTTATGCGGATGCCATTGTTATGCTCGTTGAGAAATTGGAAAGAAAATTTGTGCATATTCATGCCGCTTTGCAAAAGGTGTTTTATGAACTTCCTAATATTAATCATCCTTTAGCTAAAAAGATTGCCACCATTATTCTTATGCGTGAATTTGATTTTATAATACAAGAAGCTAGGGATATTTTTGCTTTCTATAAGAAGGATGTTGAACACCCTCCGATTGAAGATATACTTTATGATAAAGAAACTATGCGTAGTTTGGAATCTGGGGATTATCAATCTTATAGTGAAAATCTTAAAAGGAGAGTTCCTTATTCAGACATCTCTCAATCCTTGTACCTTGAGGCTTATGAGGAGTTTGATTGGATTACAAGGGGAATTTATGTAGGATTTAATAGGGATTGGTTGAATAAAATGATGAAGGAACCCGTTAGAAACGAGATTCGTGTTTTATATGATGATATATATGGTGATGATCCCGACTATGGTTTCATCAATGTTAAAATTACCAATCAAAGTCCTTTTCATGATTTAAGTTCATCTACTAGGAGGGAAATAAAGGAAAGGATAGGTTTACTAAGACGAGTTTTGGAGGATTTGATGAGGAAAGAATTGCATACCAAAGATGACAATACCTAGATATATTCATGTTTTTATGCCTAGCTAAGGGCGTTAAACAATAGCGCTTGTTGGGAGGCAACCCAATTTTATTTTTGTTTTCGCCTTTTTGTTCCTGTTTTGCTTTGAATAATTCATCTAGCCTCTGGTTAGATGTGGTTTTGTGTTTTAATTAGTTTTTGTGCCAAGTAAAACCTTTGGGATGGCTTACGGTGATAGTTGATTTGATCTTGCTGAAAAACAGAAACTTTTGCGTCCAGTCACAGAATTTATTAATTAACTGGAGCGTTTAAAAACCCTGAATTTTTTATAAGAGATTTATATAAAAATTTCCTATGTTTTCTTAAATTTTAAGAATTTTTGGAATTACATAAGTATTAGAACAATTCGTATCTTCATAGACTGTTCTGTTTTTGACAGATTCTGTTTTCTTTGTGTTGTTTGCTTATTTTGATGAATCTATGGGTAGTATCGGGGGGTATGAACCATGGAAAAGTTGTAATACAGTATATATTACACCAATATAAATAAATAATGAGTTCACAACAGTAACAAAAGTGGTGATTTATTTTCTTATACTAATGGAGCTTATGAGATTTTCTGTTGAGTTTTGTGTTGTGAAGTTTTCAAGTTTTGGGTAAGGATTTGATGGACTATGGAATAAGGAGTGGCAAGAGCCTAATCTTGGGGATGACCGAGGCACCCCAAGGTATTATTCAAGGACAACCAAGATCCTAAGCTTGGGGATGCCCCGGAAGGCATCCCCTCTTTCGTCTTCGTCTATCGATAACTTTACTTGAGGCTATATTTTTATTCACCACATGATATGTGTTTTTCTTGGAGCGTCTTGTATGATTTGAGTCTTTGCTTTTTAGTTTTCCACAATCATCCTTGCTGTACACACCTTTTGAGAGGGACACGCATGAATCGTGATTTATTAGAATACTCTATGTGCTTCGCTTATATCTTTTGAGCTAGGCAATTTTGCTCTAGTGCTTCACTTATATCTTTTTAGAGCACGATGGTGGTTTTATTTTATAGAAATTGTTGAACTCTCATGCTTCACTTATATTATTTTGAGAGTATTTAAACAACATGGTAATTTGCTTTGGTTATAAATTTAGTCCTAATATGATAGGCATCCAAGAGGGATATAATAAAAACTTTCATATAAAGTGCATTGAATACTATGAGAAGTTTGATTCCTTATGATTGTTTTGAGATATAGAGATGGTAATATTAGAGTCATGCTAGTGAGTAATTTTGAATTTGAGGAATACTTGTGTTAAAGTTTGTGATTCCCATAGCATGCACATATGGTGAACCGTTATGTGATGAAGTCGGAGCATGATTTATTTATTGATTGTCTTCCTTATGAGTGGCGGTCGGGGACGAGCGATGGTCTTTTCCTACCAATCTATCCCCCTAGGAGCATGTGCGTAGTACTTTGTTTCGATAACTAATAGATTTTTGCAATAAGTATGTGAGTTCTTTATGACTAATATTGAGTCCATGGATTATACGCACTCTCACCCTTCCACCATTGCTAGCCTCTCTAGTGCCGCGCAAGTTTTGCCGGTACCATACACCCACCATATACCTTCCTCAAAACAGCCACCATACCTACCTATTATGGCATTTCCATAGACATTCCGAGATATATTGCCATGCAACTTTCCACCGTTCTGTTTATTATGACACGCTTCATCATTGTCATATTGCTTTGCATGATCATGTAGCTGACATCGTATTTGTGGCAAAGCATCGTTCATAATTCTTTCATACATGTCACTCTTGATTCATTGCACATCCCGGTACACCGCCGGAGGCATTCATATAGAGTCATATTTTGTTCTAAGTATCGAGTTGTAATTTTTGAGTTGTAAGTAAATAAAAGTGTGATGATCTTCATTATTAGAGCATTGTCCCATGTGAGGAAAGGATGATGGAGACTATGATTCCCCCACAAGTTGGGATGAGACTCCAGACGAAAAAAAGAGGCCAAATAAAAAAAATGAGAAGGCCCAAATAAAAAAAATGAGAGAAAAGAGAGAAGGGACAATGTTACTATCCTTTTACCACACTTGTGCTTCAAAGTAGCACCATGATCTTCATGATAGAGAGTCTCCTATTTTGTCACTTCATATACTAGTGGGAATTTTTTATTATAGAACTTGGCTTGTATATTCCAATGATTGGCTTCCTCAAATTGCCCTAGGTCTTCATGAGCAAGCGAGTTGGATGCACACCCACTTAGTTTTCTTTTGAGCTTTCATAAACTTATAGCTCTAGTGCATCCGTTGCATGGCAATCCCTACTCACACACATTGATATCTATTGATGGGCATCTCCATAGCCCGTTGATACGCCTAGTTGATGTGAGACTATCTCCTTCTTTTTGTCTTCTCCACAACCACCATATTCTATTCCACCTATAGTGCTATGTCCATGGCTCACGCTCATGTATTGCGTGAAAGTTGAAAAAGTTCGAGAACATCAAAAGTATGAAACAATTGCTTGGCTTGTCATCGGGGTTGTGCATGATTTGAATATTTTGTGTGATGAAGATGGAGCATAGCCAGACTATATGATTTTGTAGGGATAAGCTTTCTTTGGCCATGTTATTTTGAGAAGACATAATTGCCTTGTTAGTATGCTTGAAGTATTATTGTTTTTATGTCAATATTAAACTTTTGTTTTGAATCCTATGGATCTGAACATTCATGCCACAATAAAGAAAATTACATGGATAAGTATGTTAGGTAGCATTCCACATCAAAAAATTTGTTTTTATCATTTACCTACTCGAGGATGAGCAGGAATTAAGCTTGGGGATGCTTGATACGTCTCCAACGTATCTATAATTTTTGATTGTTCCATGCTATTATATTATCTGTTTTGGATGTTTTATATGCATTAATATGCTATTTCATATTATTTTTGGGACTAACCTATTAACCTAGAGCCCAGTGCCAGTTTCTGTTTTTTCCTTGTTTTTTAGCTTCGTGGAGAAGGAATACCAAATGGAGTCCAAACGGAATAAAATCTTTGCGATGATTTTTCTTGGACCAGAAGACACCTGTGGGACTTGGACACCAAGTCAGAAGACCTTGGAGTAGACGACAAGCCACAGGGGCGCACCCTGGGGAGGCGCCCCCTGCCTTGTGGCCTACTCCAACACCCCCTGACCTAATTCTTCATCCTATATATTCACATATATTCCCAAACCACCAGAAGCATCCATGAAAACACTTTTCCACCGCCGTAACCTTCTGTACCCGTGAGATCCCATCTAGGGACCTTTTCCGGCACCCTGTCGGAGGGGGATTTGATCATGGGGGGCTTCTACATCAACCCTATTGCCCTTCTGATGAAGCGTGAGTAGTTTATCTCAGACCTACGGGTTCATAGCTAGTAGCTAGATGGCTTCTTCTCTCTCTTTGATTCTCAATACCATGTTCTCCTCGTTGTTCTTGAAGATCTATTCGATGTAATACCTTTTTGCGGTGTGTTTGCCGAGATCCGATGAAATGTGGATTTATGATCAGATTATCTATGAATATTATTTGAAGCTTCTCCAAATTCTTTTATGCATGATTTGGTATCTTTGTAATTCTCTTCGAACTATCGGTTTGGTTTGGCCAACTAGATTGGGTTTTCTTGCAATGGGAGAAGTGCTTAGCTTTGGGTTCAATCTTGCGGTGTCCTTTCCTAGTGACAGTAGGGGCAGCAAGGCACGTATTGTATTGTTGCCATCGAGGATAAAAAGATGGGGTTTACATCATATTGCTTGAGTTTATTCCTCTACATCATGTCATCTTACTTAATGCGTTACTCTGTTCTTCATGAACTTAATACTCTAGATGCAGGCAGGAGTTGGTCAATGTGTGGAGTAATAGTAGTAGATGTAGAATCATTTCGGTCTACTTGACACGGACGTGATGCCTATATTCATGATCATTGCCTTAGATATCGTCATAACTTTGTGCTTTTCTATCAATTGCTCGGCAGTAATTTGTTCACCCACCGTATTATTTGCTATCTTGAGAGAAGCCTCTAGTGAAACCTATGGCCCTCGGGTCTATTTTCCATCATATAAGTTTCCAATCTACTATATTAGTTTCTGATCTACTATTTTGCAATCTTTTATTTTTAGATCTATAAACCAAAAATACCAAAAATATTTACTTTATCTTTCATCTATATCTATCAGATCTCACTTTTGCAAGTAACCGTGAAGGGATTGACAACCCCTTTATCGCGTTGGGTGCAAGTTGTTTGATTGTTTGTGAAGGTATTCGGTGATTTGGGCGTTTTCTCCTACTGGATTGATACCTTGGTTCTCAAACTGAGGGAAATACTTATCTCTACTTTGCTGCATCACCCTTTCCTCTTCAAGGGAAAAACCAACGCAAGCTCAAGAAGTAGCATGAGGCATTGGACATTATCTAGAATCATATCTGATGAGTCGTCCTATCTTTCGGGAGAGGATACTTTGCGGACCGCCTCTCTCATGCCTGTCCGACGTGCAAATCATGTTTTCATATGCCTCAAAATCAAAGTTATCAGGGTTATGTTTTAACGACCCCCCTCATGTCGAAGTTACGACGATATTTATACAAGATGAATACAAGATTTATACACAATATGAATACAAGATTTATACATAAGATGAATACAAGATGAATGCATAATTCAACAAATGAACCAACCATCATCCTATGAACAAAACTCAACATACAACAAATGGACACCTTTTGTCGAACAGCAGAGGGACGATCAGTGACCAACTCCACGGAGATGCAACACCAAAACCTGTAATTCCATCGAGTGAAAAAATTAGGCAAACCCAAGTATGCCATTGGATAGAATGTAAGATTTTAGTTCAAATGGACATAAAGATCATGGGAAACGGATGCACGGAACACAAATGGTGATCAAAGCAATATGCAATGCAAATCTGTCCATTATAGCTAGATACCAATTTGAAAGCAAGATTTGAACATGCTACAGAATTTCTACATGGCAACAAATGGCATGACATGAATGTACATGTAACACATGGCAAAACATGCTTACTGAACTAATTCAAATGACCCCTAGATCAATGGCAATCATCATGACAAGTTGACAAGTATTAACAGATTTTCAGACTAAGTGATATTTGCAGTGGCAGAAAACAGATTCATGATGCAACCTTTGAGGCAAGTAAAATATATGCTATAGCAGTTTTTCATGGCAACAAAGAGCATGGCAAGCATGTACTAATTACCGGCAACAAAACACCCTTACTGATCATGATCCAAAGATGCACAGATTTGTTGCAAACCTCAAGGCAAAATGCAAAGTATTAATACTGCCAGTTTCAGACTTAGGGAAAATTTCTATGAACAAAAATTTCACACTAATTTCTATGAACAAAAATTTCACACTAATTTCTATGAACAAAAATTTCATACTAATTTCACACTAAATAAAAAAATATGAGCGGCAGACGAAGCGCGAGCGGCGCGTCGGCTAGCTGCAGGGGGTAGAAGGAGGAGGCGAGGAGCGGGGGCGCTCACAGCGAGGAGGCGTCGGCGAGGGGGCGTCGGAGCAGAGCATCGGTGAGGGGGCGTCGGGGCAGGGCGGCGCGGTATGCTCAGCGTCGGGGCAGGGCATTGGCGAGAGGGCATCGGGGCAGGGCAGCGACGAGGAGCGGGCTCGGGGGCGGCGATGCACAGGGAGGAGGGCTCGGGGACGGCTCGGAGGCGACGGCGAGGTCTGGTAGCCTAGCGGCGTCAAGGTGGTCTTCGGCGTCGGGGGAGAGGAAACTGGATATGGTGTTTGGAAATTTCTAAGTCCTGCTTATATACACAAACCTTTAGTCCCGGTTGGTGGCTCCAACCGGGACTAAAGGCCCCCCTTTAGTCCCGGTCTGAGCCACCAACCGGGACTAAAGGGCCTTTAGTCCCGGTTGGTGGCTCGGACCGGGACTAAAGGTAGGCCTTTAGTCCCCGTCCTAGCCACCAACCGGGACTAAAGGGTTGGTCCTGGCACAGCCGAGGGGTGGTGGGAGTTTAGTCCCACCTCGCCAAGTGAGAGGAGATCGCACCGGTTTATATACCCGGCTACGATATCCCTCCCAAGTTCCTCTCTAAAGCAGCAATACATTGCCTTGTCTCTCTCTGCCCTATGGGGCCTACTGATAGCACATATATGTGCCCCGTGGGCCTGCATCCTGGCCCATATATAGTTGGGTTTCTAGTCGTATGCAGGCCATGGTGTGTGAATTCTCCTGCTAGTAGGCGGACATTTTTTTATTTTTTGCATATGTTATGTCAATTTTTTGACCTTCTTCCTATTTTTGGTTTTAGACCTTTTTTTTAGGATATTTTAGTTTTAGTTTTCTTTTAAACACATGCATACATGCCTAGTTTTCATTTAATTCTTTTTGCTATTAAACTTTTTAAGAAAAAATACTTTATGAAAATTTTAGTTGGATAAATTTTATATAATGTTAAGTTAATATTACTTTGATTATAACTAGAGTTTTATAAAAGCTTTCTAGTTGATTCTTTTTGCTATTGGAGAATATTATAAAATACTTTTTGTTAACGTAATAATGTTATATTTTCTTTTCTGTTAAGTTATTAGTTTAGTATTTTCTTTGGTGCTAAGTTTTATTTAGGACAAAAACTATTTTTGTTATTTTTGTTATGACTTGGCTCGGCATAAGGGGTCCTCCGATCAGAGAAACCACATAGTACCTCCAACTTTATGTCATGCAACGTTTCTCTCTTATCATCTTCGATGCTTCTACTGTGTTCATCTATGACAACCTTGCAAAACTTGGGACTGAAATCACTACAACTGTTGAGGGTTAACTCCTCTGTATAATTAAAATACTAAAAGGATAGGAATAATTTAAATTTCATAACTTAATAAATAATTATTCCAAAATCATGTTTCAAATGCAAAAATGCCCTAGCTAGCTCTTACAAAGATTCCCTCCGGTTTGTCCGAAGTGGCACTTTCCAGCTATAAGTCCAGAAACTCACACTAGAGAGAAAGTGATGGCGGTGAAGCCGGTCACATCCCAGAGTGGGATCTTGGGGTATAAAACTATTTCTTCGCATGTGTCCCTTGCTTATAGCACCATAACCATGGATAATCTTCATCATTTAACAAGGTGCTTGGGTCATTCTTCACTCCGAAGGGAGGAATTTCATGAAACTTTTCATAATCTTCTGACATGTCTGTCTTGTCCTCCACTCGCACAATGTTTCTTTTCCCTAAAAGAACTATGTGGTGCTTTGGCTCATCGTATGATGTATTTGCTTCCATATCTTTTCTTTTTCTCGGTTTGGTAGACATGTCCTTCACATAGAAAACCCGCACCACATCATTGGCTAGGACGAATGGTTCGTCTGTGTACCCAAGATTGTTGAGATCCACTGTTGTCATTCCGTACTGCGGGTCTACCTATACACGGCCTCCTAACAGATTGACCCATTTGCACCGAAACAAAGGGACCTTAAAATCACGTCCATAGTCAAGTTCCCATATGTCCTCTATGTAACAATAACATGTGTCCTTTGCCATATTGGTGTTTGTTGCATCAAAGCGGACACCACTGTTTTGGTTGATGCTCTTTTTATCTTGGGCGATTGTGTAAAATGTATTCCTATTTATCTCGTACCCTTGGAAAGTCAATATAGTCAAAGATGGTGTCCTGGCCAACAAGTACAGCTCATCTCCAACAGTGGTGTTACCCATGAGATGTGTTTGCAACCAACCGCCGAAAGTCCCCATGTGTTCACATGCAATTGATACGTCCATTTTGCATCATGCTTTTATGTTGATATTTATTGCATTATGGGCTGTTATTACACATTATGGTACAATATTTATGCCTTTTCTCTCTTATTTTACAAGGTTTACACAAAGAGGGAGAATGCCGACAGCTGGAATTCTGGACCAGAAAGGAGCAAATCTGAGAGACCTATTCTGCACAACTCCAAAAGTCCTGAAAATTTATGAAGAATTATTTTGGAATATATAAAAAAATATTGGGCGAATAAATACCAAAGGGGGACCCACCAGGTGGCCACAAGCCTGGGGGGCGCGCCCTACCCCCTGGGCACGCCCCTAGGGCTTGTGGGGCCCCTGGCAGGTCCCCGGTGCCCATCTTCTGCTATATGGAGGCTTTTGACCTGAAAAAAAATCATAAGAAATCTTTCGGGATGAAGCGCCGCCGTCTCGAGGTGGAACCTGGGCAGAAGCAATCTAGGGCTCCGGCGGAGCTATTGTGCCGATGAAACTTCCCTCCCGGAGGGGGAAATCGAAGCCATCGTCATCACCAACGATCCTCTCATCGAGAGGGGGTCAATCTCCATCAACATGTTCACCAGCACCATCTCCTCTCAAACCCTAGTTCATCTCTTGTATTCAATCTTTGTCTCAAAACCTCAGATTGGTACCTGGGGGTTGCTAGTAGTGTTGATTACTCCTTGTAGTTGATGCTAGTTGGTTTATTCGGTGGAAGATCATATGTTCCGATCCTTAATGATTTCAATACCCCTCTGATTATGAACATGAATATGCTTTATGAGTAGTTACGTTTGTTCCTGAGGACATGGGAGAAATCTTGTTATAAGTAATCATGTGAATTTGGTATTCGTTCGATATTTTGATGAGATGTATGTTGTCTTTCCTCTAGTGGTGTTATGTGAACGTCGACTACATGACACTTCACCATGATTTGGGCCTAGGGGAAGGCATTGGGAAGTAATAAGTAGATGATGGGTTGCTAGAGTGACAAAAGCTTAAACCCTAGTTTATGCGTTGCTTCGTAAGGGGATGATTTGGATCCATATGTTTCATGCTATGGTTAGATTTATCTTAATTCTTCTTTCATAGTTGCGGATGCTTGCGAGAGGGGTTAATCATAAGTGGGAGGATTGTCCAAGTAAGGACAGCACCCAAGCACCGGTCCACCCACATATCAAATTATCAAAGTAACGAACGCGAATCATATGAGCATGATGAAAACTAACTTGACAATAATTCCCATGTGTCCTCGGGAGCGCTTTGCTTTATATAAGAGTTTGTCTAGGCTTGTCCTTTGCTACAAAAAGGATTGGGACACCTTGCTGCACCTTAGTTACACTTGTTACTTGTTACCCATTACAAATTATCTTATCACAAAACTATATGTTACCGATAATTTTAGTGCTTGCAGAGAATACCTTGCTGAAAACCGCTTGTCATTCCCTTCTGCTCCTCGTTGGGTTCGACACTCTTATCAAAAGTACTATGATAGATCCCTTATACTTGTGGGTCATCAAGACTCTTTGCTGGCGCCGTTGCCGGGGAGTGAAGCGCCTTTGGTAAGTGGAATTTGGTAAGGAAATATTTATATTACGTGCTGAAATTTACTGTCACATGTAATTATGAAAAATCATCCTTTGAGGGGTTTGTTCGGGGTATCTTCACCCCGACCAGAAGAGCAAAGAGTTGCCCCTCAACCTACTGAGCCTACTGAAAATATTTATTATGAAATTCCTTCGGGTATGATAGAGAAACTGCTAGCTAATCCTCATGCAGGAGATGGAACATTACATCCTGATATGCATCTAATCTTTGTGGATGAAGTTTGTGGTTTATTTAAGCTTGCAGGTTTGCCCGAGGATGAAGTCAAGAAGAAGGTCTTCCCTTTATCTTTGAAGGAGAAGGCATTGACATGGTATAGGCTATGCGATGATATTGGACTTGAAATTACAACCGATTGAAATTGGAATTTCATCAAAAGTTTTATCCTATGCATCTGGTTCATCGTGATCAAAATTATATAAATAATTTTTGGCCTCGTGAAGGAGAAAGTATCGCTCAAGCTTGGGGGAGGCTTAAGTCAATGTTATATTCATGCCCCAATCATGAGCTCTCAAGAGAAATTATTATTCAGAACTTTTATGCTCGGCTTTCTCGTAATGATCAATCCATGCTCGATACTTCTTGTACTGGTTCTTTTATGAAGAAGACTATTGAATTCAAATGGGATCTCTTGGAAAGAATTAAATGCAACTCTGAAGATTGGGAGTTCGACGAAGGTAAGGAGTCAGGTGTAAACCTTAAGTTTGATTGTGTTAAATCTTTTATGGATACCGATGCTTTTCGTGAATTTAGCTCTAAGTATGGACTTGACTCTGAGATAGTAGCTTCTTTCTGTGAATCATTTTCTACTCATGTTGATCTCCCTAAGGAGAAGTGGTTTAAATATCATCCTCCCATTGAAGTAAAAATAGTAGAACCTATTAAAGCTGAAGAGGAAACTATTACTTATAATGTTGATCCTGTTATTCCTACTGCTTATATTGAGAAACCACCTTTTCCTATTAGGATAAAGGAACATGCTAAAGCTTCAGCTGTGGTTTGTAAGAGTTATACTAGAACACCTACACCCCGTGAACAAACTAAAGTTGAACCTAGTATTGCTATGGTTAAAGATCTCTTGGTCGATAATGTTGATGGGCATGTTATTTACTTCTGTGATGAAGCTGCTAGAATTGCTAGACCCGATAATAAAGACAAACATAGACCTATTGTTGGCATGCCTGTTGTTTCTGTTAAGATAGGAGATCATTGTTACCATGGATTATGTGATTTGGGTGCTAGTGTGAGTGCATTTCCCTTTACTTTATATCAAGAAATTATGAATGATATTGCACCTGCTGAAATAGAAGATATTGATGTCACTATTAAGCTTGCTAATAGAGATACTATATCACCAATTGGGATTGTTAGAGATGTTGAAGTCTTGTGTGGGAAAATAAAATACCCTACTAATTTTCTAGTTCTTGGTTCCCCACAAGATGATTTTTGTCCCATCATATTTGGTAGAACTTTCTTGAACCCTATTAATGCTAAAATAGATTGTGAGAAAGAAACTGTTAGAGTAAGTTTTGGGGATATGTCTCATGAGTTTAATTTCTCCAAATTTAGTAGATAACCCCATGATAAAGAATTTCCTAGTAAATATGAAATTATTGGCCTTCCTTCTATTGCCGTGCCTCCTACTGATCCTTTAGAACAATATTTGCTAGACCATGAAAATGATATGTTCATGAATGAAAGAAGGGAATTGGATGAGATTTTCTTTAAACAAATGCCTGTTTTGAAACACAATTTACCTGTTGAGACTCTTGGAGATCCTCTACCACCCAAGAGTGATCATGTGCTTAACAATTACCTGATACTCTGAAATATGCTTATTTGATGAAAAGAAGATATATCATGTTATTATTAGTGCTAACCTTTCAGAGCATGAGGAAAAGAAATTATTGAAAACTCTGAAGAAGCACCGTGCAGCTATTGGATATACTCTGGATGATCTTAAGGGCATTAGTCCCACTCTATGTTAGCACAAAATTAATATGGAACCTGATGCTAAACCTGCTGTTGATCACCATCGATGGTTGAATCCTAAGATGAAAGAAGTGGTAAGAAATGAAATTCTAAAGCTTCTGGAAGCATGCATAATTTATCCTATTTCTGATAGTAGATGGGTAAGTCATGTTCATTGTGTCCCTAATAAGGGAGGTATTACCGTTGTTCCTAAAGATAAGAATGAATTGATTCCGCAAACAATTGTCACAGGTTATAGAATGGTTATTGATTTTAGAAAATTAAACAAAGGTACTAGGAAAGATCATTATCCTCTAGCTTTTATTGATCAAATGCTAGAAAGACTATCAAAACACACACACTTTTGCTTTCTAGACGGTTATTCTGGTTTTTCTCAAATACTTGTGTCACAAGAGGATCAAGAAAAAACTACTTTTACTTGCCCTATCGGTACCTTTGCATATAGACATATGCCTTTTGGTTTATGTAATGCACCTGCTACCTTTCAAAGATATATGACTGCTATATTCTCTAACTTTTGTGAAAAGATTTTCATGGATGATTTCTCCGTTTACGGAACTTCTTTTGATGATTGCTTAAGCAACCTTGATCGAGTTTTGCAGAGATGTGAAGAAACTAATCTTGTTTTGAATTGGGAGAAGTGTCTATAGGAGATTGTCTTGGGGCATAAAATCTCCGAAAGGGGTATTGAAGTTGATAAAGCTAAAGTTGATGCTATTGAAAAAATGCCGTGTCCTAAAGATATCAAAGGTATAAGAAGTTTCCTTGGTCATGCTAGTTTCTATAGGAGATTTATTAAAGACTTCTCTAAAATTTCTAGGCCTCTTACTAATCTCTTGCAAAAGGATGTTCCATTTGTTTTTATGATGATTGTGTAGAAGCATTTGAAATACTTAAGAAAGCCTTAATTTCTGCACCTATTGTTCAACCACCTGATTGGAACCTACCCTTTGAAATTATGTGTGATGCTAGTGATTATGCTGTTGGTGTTGTTCTAGGACAAAGAGTTGATAAGAAATTAAATGTTATATATTATGCTAGTAAAACTCTAGACAGTGCTCAAAGAAATTATGCTACTACCAAAAAAGAATTTTTAGCAGTTGTATTTGCTTGTGATAAGTTCAGATCTTATATTGTTGATTCCAAAGTAACTATTCACACTGATCATGCTGCTATTAAATATTTATGGAGAAGAAAGATGCTAAACCGAGACTTATTAGATGGGTTCTCTTGCTGCAAGAATTTGATTTGCATATTATTGATAGAAAGGGAGCTGAGAACCCCATAGCAGACAACTTGTCTAGGTTAGAAAATATTCTTGATGACCCACTACCTATTGATGATAGCTTTCCTGATGAACAATTAGCTATCATAAATGCTTCTTGTAGTACTCCTTGGTATGCTGATTATGCCAATTATATTGTTGCTAATTTTTTACCACCTAGCTTCACATACCAACAAAAGAAAAAGTTTTTCTATGATTTAAGACATTACTTTTGGGATGACCCACACCTTTATAAAGAAGGAGTAGATGGTGTTATTAGATGTTGTGTACCTGAGCATGAACAGTAACAGATCCTACGCAAGTGTCACTCCGAGGCCTACGGAGGACACCATGCTGGAGATAGAACTGCACACAAGGTATTACAATGTGGTTTCTATTGGCCTACTCTTTTCAAGGATGCTCGTAAGTTTGTCTTGTCTTGTGATGAATGTCAAAGAATTGGTAATATTAATAGACGTTAGGAAATGCCTATGAATTATTCACTTGTTATTGAACCATTTGATGTTTGGGGATTTGATTATATGGGACCTTTTCCTTCCTCTAATGGGTATACTCATATTTTCGTTGTTGTTGATTATGTTACTAAGTGGGTAGAAGCTATTCCAACTAGTAATGCTGATCATAACACCTCCATTAAAATGCTTAAAGAAGTTATTTTCCCGAGGTTTGGAGTCCCTAGATATTTAATGACTGATGGTGGTTCACACTTTATTCATGGTGCTTTCCGTAAATTGCTTGCTAAATATGATGTCAACCATAGAATTGCATCTCCATATCATCCTCAGTCTAGTGGTCAAGTAGAATTAAGTAACCAAGAAATAAAGTTGATTTTGCAAAAGACTGTTAATAGATCCAGAAAGAATTGGTCTAAGAAACTTGATGATGCATTATGGGCTTATAGAATTGCTTATAAAAACCCTATGGGTATGTCTCCATATAAAATGGTTTATGGAAAAGCATGTCACTTACCTCTTGAACTAGAACATAAAGCTTATTGGGCAATTAAAGAGCTCAACTATGATTTCAAACTTGCCGGTGAGAAGAGGTTATTTGACATTAGCTCACTTGATGAATGGAGAACCCAAGCCTATGAGAATGCCAAACTGTTTAAAGAGAAATGTTAAAAGATGGCATGATAAAAGGATACAAAAGCGTGAATTCAATGTAGGTGACCATGTCTTGCTATACAATTCTCGTTTAAGATTTTTTGCAGGAAAGCTTCTCTCTAAATGGGAAGGGCCTTACATTATTGAGGAAGTTTATCGATCCGGTGCCATCAAAATCAACAACGCCGAAGGCACTAACCCAAAGGTGGTAAACGGGCAAAGAATCAAACATTATATCTCAGGTACTCCCATAAATGTTGAAACCAATATTATTAACACCATAACACCGGAGGAGTACATAAAGGAAACCTTCCAGAACGCTCCAGACTCCGAAAAGGAATAGGTATGTGATACGGTAAGTAAACCGACTCCAAAACTTTTCCAAAAGCATTTTTACTCCGTTTTGTTATATTTAAAAAATTAGGAAAATAAAAAGTAGTCCGAAAAGTGCATGAGGAGGCGACAAGCCCTGGGGGCGCGCCCTACCCCCTAGGCGTGCCTCCCAGGCTTGTGGCCACCCCGTGTGCCCTCCGGACTCCGTTTTCTTGTAGTACACTTCTTTTGGTCGGTAAAAATTCATTATATAATCTCCCAAAGGTTTTGACCACCGTATCACAGCAATATCCTCTGTTCTTGTGTTTAGCTAATCCTGCAGCAGATTTGGAGCAAGATGTCTTTGCAAGAGTCGGTCGGGGAGAGTCGTGTCTCTCACCCGATACCGGACCCAAGAGCATACAACGAAGCTAACCACTTTGGGTGGTCGAAGGAGGAAGAGATGGAGGCTGACCTGAAAAGAGTGGATGCCATGGAGGAGGATCAAGAAGTTACCTCTCGCCCTCAACCTGGAGCCATGCTGGAGGAACTCCAGAGCTCGGCAATACCGGATTCGGTCATACCTCCCAATGCTAGATTTCTCTCTTATAATAACATGAAAAAGAGTGTTGCTTTTCCCCCTGCATCCAGGAAGCATCCATGGGTGGACAGTGCTTTATCCATCACAGGCAAACTCCGCAAGGAAATAATGCATCTCAAACAGCAAGTCAATAGGCTCGAGGAAGAAAATCGCATCCTGAAGGGCATTATCGCCAAGAATATCACACCACTACCTCCGAAGAAAGAGACCTAAGTACATGGGTATGGGCACTCCCCTTGGCAACTGCCAAGCTTGGGGGAGGTGCCCCGGTATCGTATCACCATCACACCTTTACCTTTATCATTTTTCTTAGTTCGATCCTTTTGGTTATATCTTGGTTTAGTAGAATAAAGTTTTAGCATGATCTAGCTTTGAGTTTTGCTTTGTGATCCCTCTATGCAATCGAGACCGAGAGTTATATAATAAAGATTAGTTTGAGTTGAGGGCTCTGCTTTTTGCTATGATCTTGAGAAAAATAAATAAATAAAAAGAACATATAATGATCTTATGGGAAGTGATAACTTCACATATAAGAAGTACGTCGCATGAAATTTGTTGGGAGTTGACAAACCTAGTTTTGGTCATTGTTGCAATTAATAGGAAGTAATAAAGAAAGAGAGGTCTCACATATAAATACACTATCTTGGACATCTTTTGTGATTGTGAGCACTCATTAAAATATTATATGCTAAAAGGTTGATGTGGACAAGGAAGACAACATAATGGGTTATGTTTCTTTATATCCGAATAGAAGTTATATTGTCATGGATCCTCCAACAAGTTGAGCTTGCTTCTCATCCTATCCTAGCCAAATCTTTTTGCACTAAGTAGAGATACTACTTGTGCATCCAAAATCCCTTAACCCAGTTTTGCCATGAGAGTCCACCATACCTACCTATGGATTGAGTAAGATCCTTCAAGTAAGTTGTCATTGGTGCAAGCAATAAAAAATGCTCTCTAAATATATACTCCCTCCATTCCTTTATCTAAGGTGTAATATTTTTAGCACGGTGACCAAGGCACATAATTATGCACTAGTTAGGACAAAATTACCCTTCTCTAATTTGTAGATTAGCGGCAAGTAAATCATTTAGGCTAGGAAAGAAAGAGATACACACAATCGGGAGAAAGATAGTTTCCTTTTCTTTCTCTACAAGGAGAGATACATGCAATCAGGGGAGAGATACTTTCCTTTTTCTGGAAGGCCAAGATCGGAATTACGAGGAATTAGAACAAATGCACCTTACATTGTGGAATTTTATCAAAAAAACAAATACACCTTATATAAAGGAATGGAGGGAGTATTATCTTTTAGTGTGAGGAAAATAAGCTTTATACGAACTTGTGATATGGAAGAAATAAAGGCGACAGACTGCATAATAAAGTTCTTTATCACAAGCGGTAATATAAAATGACGTTCTGTTGCATTAAGATTTTATGCATCCAACCATAAAAGCGCATGACAACCTCTGCTTCCCTCTGCGAAGGGCCTATCTTTTATTTACCTTCTACCCTTATACAAGAGTCATGGTGATCATCACCTCTACTTTTTATACTTTTTCTTTTCGGCAAGCACCATATGTTGGGTATGATCCAGATATATATACCCACTCAGATATAGATATTCATAAACTATTATTGTTGACATTACCCTTGAGGTAAAAGGTTGGGAGGCGAAGTTATAAGCCCCTAACTTTCTCTGTGTTCGATTGAGGCTTTGATCTCATAAGTACCATGTGAGTGTTAGCAATTGTGAAAGATTAAATGATAGTTGAGTATGTGAAACTTGCTAAACAAAAGCTCTTACATTGACTCTTTCTGATGTTATGATAAATTGCAATTGTTTCAATGACCAAGATCATAGTTTGTTGGTTTCCAATAAAGTTTTTGATTCATACTTTACCCTGTGAACAAATTGTTACTTTAGCATAAGAAATTATATGACAATATATGTTGATGTTCTAAAGATGATCATGATGCCCTCATGTCTGTATTTTATTTTATCGACACCTCTATCTCTAAACATGTGGACATGATTATCGATTTCAGCTTTCGCTTGAGGACACGCGAGGTCTAAGCTTGGGGGAGTTGATACGTCCATTTTGCATCATGCTTTTATGTTGATATTTATTGCATTATGGGCTGTTATTACACATTATGGTACAATACTTATGCCTTTTCTCTCTTATTTTACAAGGTTTACACAAAGAGGGAGAATGCCGGCAGCTGGAATTCTAGACCGGAAAGGAGCAAATCTGAGAGACCTATTCTGCACAACTCCAAAAGTCCTGAAAATTTACGGAGAATTATTTTGGAATATATAAAAAAATATTGGGCGAAGAAATACCAGAGGGGTTCCCACCAGGTGGCCACAAGCCTGGGGGCGCGCCCTACCCCCCTTGGCGCGCCCCTAGGGCTTGTGGGCCCCTGGAAGGTCCCTGGTGCCCATCTTCTGCTATATGGAGGCTTTTGACCTGGAAAAAATCATAAGAAAGCTTTCGGGATGAAGCGCCGCCGTCTCGAGGCGGAACCTGGGCAGAAGCAATCTAGGGCTCCAGCGGAGCTATTCTGCCGGGGAAACTTCCCTCCCGGAGGGGGAAATCGAAGCCATCGTCATCACCAATGATCCTCTCATCGAGAGGGGGTCAATATCCATCAACATCTTCACCAGCACCATCTCCTCTCAAACCCTACACTACAAAAAAAAGACACATCCGTGACATTTTGGGCCGAACGAATTTTTTTTCTGTCATGTTTATGACACTTCTATGACGATAATTGTGACAAAACCCGGTATCATCATAGATGTGGTGGGCTCCTACTTCTATGACAAAAAATCATGACAAAAAATGGGCTTTTCGTCCTGGGCGGGCCGGAGACGTAGCTGCATGACATTCTTTGGGCCATCCATGACGGAAAAAACCGTGGTAGAAGCGAGGGCGAGGAAAATATCGGGGAGTTCCCGGTTACGGTGGGTGGTCGGGGCCGAGCAATGCACAGAGGGATTGCACGCTTCTCTCGCACACGTACGCGCGTGGGTGCAAGGCGTTGGGCTCTAACTGAACCCGAGCGAGGCGTTCGCCTACTGAACCCGAGCGATTGCACTGGCTACGCGTTACTGAACCCGAGCGATCGATCGATCCCTGGCTGTTAACTGAACCCGATCGAGCGATTCCTTCGCTACTGCTGCTAACTGAAGCCGATCAAACCTGCTACCTCTTGATAAACAGTGAGCATTGTTGGGGGTTGGATGAACAGTTCCTGGTGGGGGTTGGATGAACAGGACCCTGTGGTAGTAGAGGCCGTTGCCGCTGGATGAACAGGACCCCAATCGAGCCGATTGGGGTGGATGAACAGGACCTCGTGGAGGGCTGGATGAACAGTAGCCCGTGGAGGGCTGGTTGAACAGTAGCCAGTGGAGGCTGGATGAACAGTAGCTGGTGGAGGCAGGAGGGAGACGCCGTGGATGTGTGATGCAACACAGTAGAGGTAAGTATTTCCCTCAGTTAAGAACCAAGGTATCAATTCAGTAGGAGAAGAACGCACAAATCACCAGCACCTGCACAAACAATCAAACACTTGCACCCAACGCGATAAAGGGGTTGTCAATCCCTTCACGGTTAATTGCAAAAGTGAGATCTGATAGAGATAGATAAACAAAAGATTAAAAAAAAGTTTTTTTTTGTATATAGATCTGAAAATAAAAGATTGCAAAATAGTAGATCGGAAAGTAATATGATGGAAAATAGTAGATCGGAAAGTATTATGATGGAAAATAGACCCGGGGGCCATAGGTTTCACTAGAGGCTTCTCTCATGAAGGCAAATAATACGGTGGGTGAACAAACTACTGTCGAGCAATTGATAGAAAAGCGCAAAGTTATGACGATATCCAAGGCAATGATTATGCATATAGGCATCACATCCATATCAACTAGACCGACTCCTGCCTGCATCTACTACTATTACTCCACACATCGACCGCTATCCAGCATGCATCTAGAGTATTAAGTTCATAAAGAACGGAGTAACGCTTTAAGTAAGATGACATGATGTAGAGGAATTAACTCAAGCAATATGATGAAAACCCCATCATTTTATCCTCGATGGCAACAATGCAATACGTGTCTCGCTACCCCTACTTTGTCACTGGGTGAAATCACGCAAGGTTGAACCCAAAGCTAAGCACCTCTCCCATTGCAAGAAAAACAAATCTAGTTGGCCAAACCAAACTGATAATTCGAAGAGAAATACAAAGATATTAAATCATGCATAAAAGAATTCAGAGAAGATTCAAATAATATTCATAGATAAGCTGATCATAAATCCACAATTCCTCGGATCTCGACAAACACACCGCAAAAGAAGATTACATCGGATAGATCTCCAAGAACATCAAGGAGAACGTTGTATTGAGAATCAAAGAGAGAGAAGAAGCCATCTAGCTATGGACCCGTAGGTCTGAGGTAAACTACTCACGCATCATCGAAAGGGCAATGGAGTTGATGTAGAAGCCCTCCGTGATCGATTCCCCCTCCGGCGGGATGCCGAAAAAGGCCCCAAGATGGGATCTCACGGGAACAGAAGGTTGCGGCGGTGGAAAAGTGTTTTCGTGGATTCCTCTGGTGGTTCTGGAATATTTGTGAATATATAGGAGGAAGAGCTAGGTTAGGGGAGTCCCGAGGGGCCCACAAGGCAGGGGGCCCGCCCTCCACCCTTGTCGCCGCCTCGTGGCTCTTCCGACTTGGACTCCAAGTCCCCTGGGTGTCTTCTGGTCCAAGAAAAATCATCGTGAAGTTTTATTCCGTTTGGACTCCGTTTGGTATTCCTTTTCTGCGAGGCTCAAAAACAAGGAAAAACAGAAACTGGCACTGGGCTCTAGGTTAATAGGTTAGTCCCAAAAATAATATAAAATAGCATATTAATGCATATAAAACATCCAAAACAAATAATATAATATCATGGAACAATAAAAAATTATAGATACGTTGGATACGTATCAAGCATCCCCAAGCTTAATTCCTGCTCGTCCTCGAGTAGGTAAATGCTAAAAACAGAATTTTTGATGTGGAATGCTACCTAACATACTTATCCATGTAATTTTCTTTATTGTGGCATGAATGTTCAGATCCATAAGGTTGAAAACAAAAGTTTAATATTGACATAAAAACAATAATACTTCAAGCATACTAATAAAGCAATCATGTCTTCTCAAAATAACATGGCCAAAGAAAGTTATCCCTACAAAATCATATAGTCTGGCTATGCTCCATCTTCGTCACACAAAGTACTCAAATAATGCACAACCCCGATGACAAGCCAAGCAATTGTTCCATACTTTTGATGTTCTCAAACCTTTTCAACTTTCACGCAATACATGAGCGTGAGCCATGGACATAGCACTATAGGTGGAATAGAATATGGTGGTTGTGGAGAAGACAAAAATAAGGAGATAGTCTCACATCAACTAGGCATATCAATGGGCTATGGAGATGCCCATCAATAGATATCAATGTGAGTGAGTAGGGATTGCCATGCAACGGATGCACTAGAGCTATAAGTTTATGAAAGCTCAAAAAGAAACTAAGTGGGTGTGCATCCAACTTGCTTGCTCACGAAGACCTAGGGCAATTTTGAGGAAGCCCATTATTGGAATATACAAGCCAAGTTCTATAATGAAAAATTCCCACTAGTATATGAAAGTGACAACATACGAGACTCTCTATCATGAAGATCATGGTGCTACTTTGAAGCACAAGTGTGGAAAAAGGATAGTAACATTGCCCCTTCTCTCTTTTCTCTCATTTTTTTGGTGGGCTTCTTTGGCCTCTTTTATTTTATTTGTGGGCTTCGTTGGCCTCTTTTATTTTTTTCCTCACATGGGATAATGCTCTAATAATGAGATCATCACACTTTTATTTACTTACAACTCAAGAATTACAACTCGATACTTAGAACAAAATATGACTCTATATGAATGCCTCCGGTGGTGTACTGGGATGTGCAAGGACTCAAGAGTGACATGTATAAAAATTATGAACGGTGGCTTTGCCACAAATACTATGTCAACTACATGATCATGCAAAGCAATATGACAATGATGGAGCGTGTCATAATAAAACGGAACGGTGGAAAGTTGCATGGCAATATATCTCGGAATGGCTATGGAAATGCCATAATAGGTAGGTATGGTGGCTGTTTTGAGGAAGGTAAAAGGTAGGTGTATGGCACCGGCGAAAGTTGCGCGGTACTAGAGAGGCTAGCAAAGGTGGAAGGGTGAGAGTGCGTATAATCCATGGAATCAACATTAGTCATAAAGAACTCACATACTTATTGCAAAAATCTATTAGTCATCGAAACAAAGTACTACGCGCATGCTCCTAGGGGGATAGATTGGTAGGAAAAGACCATCGCTCGTCCCCGACCGCCACTCATAAGGAAGACAATCAATAAATACCTCATGCTCCAACTTCGTTACATATCGGTTCACCATACGTGCATGGTACGGGAATCACAAACTTTAACACAAGTATTTCTACAATCCACAATTACTCACTAGCATGACTCTAATATCACCATCTTTATATCTCAAAACAATCATAAGGAATCAAACTTCACATAGTATTCAATGCACTTTATATGAAAGTTTTTATTATATCCCTCTTGGATGCCTATCATATTAGGACTAAATTTATAACCAAAGAAATTTACCATGCTGTTTAGAAAGACTCTCAAAATAATATAAGTGAAGCATGAGAGTTCAATAATTTCTATAAAATAAAACCACCATCGTGCTCTAAAAAGATATAAGTGAAGCACCAGAGCAAAATTGCCTAGCTCAAAAGATATAAGTGAAGCACATAGAGTATTCTAATAAATCACGATTCATGCGTGTCCCTCTCAAAAGGTGTGTACAGCAAGTATGATTGTGGCAAACTAACAAGCAAAGACTCATATCATTCAAGACGCTCCAAGCAAAACACATATCATGTGGTGAATAAAAATATAGCCTCAAGTGAATTTACCGATAGACGAAGACGAAAGAGGGGATGCCTTCCGGGGCATCCCCAAGCTTAGGCTCTTGGTTGTCCTTGAATATTACCTTAGCATGCCTTGGGAATCCCCAAGCTTAGGCTCTTGCCACTCCTTATTCCATAGTCCATCAAATCTTTACCCAAAACTTGAAAACTTCACAACACAAAACTCAACAGAAAACTCGTGAGATCCGTTAGTACAAGAAAATAAAATCACCACTTTTGGTACTGTTGTGAACTCATTATTTATTTATATTGGTGTAATATCTACTGTATTCCAACTTCTCCATGGTTCATACCCCCTGATATTACCCATAGATTCATCAAAATAAGCAAACAACACAAAGAAAACATAATCTGTCAAAAACAGAACAGTCTGCGAAGATCTGAATTGTTATAATACTTATGTAACTACAAAAATTCTGAAAAATTAGGAAAACATAGGAAATCTGTATATAAATCTCTTTTAACAAATTCAGTTTTTTTCAACGCTCCAGTGAATTATTAAAATTCTGTGACTGGACGCAAAGTTTCTGTTTTTCAGCAAGATCAAATCAACTATCACCGTAAGCCATCCCAAAGGTCTTACTTGGCACAAACACTAATTAAAACACCAAAACACATCTAACCAAAGGCTATATGAAATTTTTATTGAAAAACAGGACAAAAAAGTAAAAACAAAAATAAAATTGGGTTGCCTCCCAACAAGCGCTATTGTTTGACGCCCTTAGCTAGGCATAAAAATACATAGATCAAGGTATTGTCATCTTTGGTATGCAATCCATAAGTAGCTCTCATAATAGATTCATATGGCAACTTATTTTTCTTTCTAGGAAAGTGTTCCATGCCCTTCCTTAACGGAAATTGAAATCTAATGTTTCCTTCTTTCATATCAATAATTGCACCAATCGTTCTAAGGAAAGGTCTACCAAGAATAATAGGACATGTAGGATTGCAATCTATATGAAGAACAATGAAATCTACGAGCACATAATTCCTATTTGCAACAATAAGAACATCATTAAGCCTTCCCATAGGTTCCTTAATAGTGGAATCCGTAAGATGCAAATTTAAAGAACAATCATCCAATTCGCGGAAACCTAACACATCACATAAAGTTTTTGGAATTGTGGAAACGCTAGCACCCAAATCACACAAAGCATGGCACTCATAATCTTTTATGTTAATCTCAATAGTAGGTTCCCACTCATCATAAAGTTTTCTAGGGATAGAAACTTCCAATTCAAGCTTTTCTTCAAAAGATTTCTTCAAAGCATCAACAATATGTTTAGTAAAAGCTTTATTTTGATTATAAGCATGAGGAGAATTCAACATGGATTGCAACATGGAAATACAATCTATTAAAGAACAATTATCATAATTAAAGTCCTTGAAATCCAAAAGAGCGGGTTCATTGCTACTTAAAGTTTTGACCTCTCCAATCTCACTTTTATCAATTTTTGCATCAAGATCTATAAACTCTGAATCATTGGGACGCCTTCTAACTAAAGTTAACTCATCTCCAGTCCCATCTTTATCAAGATTTATTTTAGAAAACAAAGATTCAATAGGAGTCACATCAATCACTTTAAGATCTTCATCATTATTTTCACAAGAACTAGAAGAACACGCTTTCACAAACCAATCTCGCTTAGCATGAATCTTAGCGGTTCTTTCCTTACATTCATCAATAGAAATTCTCATAGCTTTTAAAGACTCATTAATATCATGCTTGGGTGGAATAAATCTAATTTTTAAAGAATCAATCTCAAGAGAAATTCTATCCATGTTCCTAGCCAAATCATCAACCTTAAGCAATTTTTCTTCAATCAAATCATTGAAATTCTTTTGCGAACTCATAAATACTTTAATACTATTCTCAAAATCAGAGGACAAATTATTATAATTTCCATAAGAGTTGTTGTAGGAATTACCATAATTATTAGAGGAATTGCTAGGAAACGGCCTAGGATTAAAATTACCTCTATACGCGTTATTACCAAATTTGTTCCTACCAACAAAATTCACATCCATAGATTCATTATTGTTCTCAATCAAAGTAGACAAAGGCATATCATTAGGATAAATAGGAGCACTCCTACTAGCAGACAATTTCATAAGTTCATCCATCTTTCCACTCAAAACATTAATCTCTTCAATCGCATGCACCTTTTTATTAGTAGAAGATCTTTCAGTATGCCATTGCGAATAATTAACCATAATATTATCTAGGAGTTTAGTAGCTTCTCCTAAAGTAATTTCCATAAAAGTACCTCCCGCGGCTGAATCTAAAAGATTTCTAGAAGCAAAGTTCAATCCGGCATAAAAAATTTGTATGATCATCCACAAATTTAAACCATGAGTAGGGCAATTTCGTATCATCAATTTCATCCTCTCCCAAGATTGTGCAACATGTTTATGATCAAGTTGCTTAAAATTCATAATATCGTTCCTAAGGGAGATGATCTTAGCGAGAGGAAAATACTTGGAAATAAAAGCATCTTTACACTTGTTCCATGAATCAATACTATTTTTAGGCAAAGATGAAAACCAAGTTTTAGCATGATCTCGTAGTGAGAACAGAAATAGCTTCAATTTAACAATATCATTATCCACATCTTCTTCTTTTGCATATCACACAACTCAATGAAATTATTTAGATGGGATGCAGCATCTTCACTAGGAAGGCCGGAAAATTGATCTTTCATAACAAGATTCAGCAAAGCGGAGCAATCGGAGTACTAATAAAATCATTATTATTAGTATTGGAAAAGTCACACAATTTGGTATTCTCTTGAGCCACGTGACAAAGCAAGCAATCTAGCACATGAGCAAACAAAAAGCAAACGAAAAAGACGAATGGAAGAAGGGCGAATAAAAAGGCAAATCTTTTCAAAAATCATTTTAGAAGTGGGGGAGAGGAAAACGAGAGGCAAATGGCGAATAATGTAATGCAAGAGATGAGAGTTTATGATGGGTACTTGGTATGTCTTGACTTGGCGTAGATCTCCCCGGCAACGGTGCCAGAAATTCTTCCTGCTACTTCTTGAGCTTGCGTTGGTTTTTACCTTGAAGAGGAAAGGGTGATGCAGCACAGTAGAGGTAAGTATTTCCCTCAGTTAAGAACCAAGGTATCAATCCAGTAGGAGAAGAACGCACAAATCACCAACACCTGCACAAAGAATCAATCACTTGCACCCAACGCGATAAAGGGGTTGTCAATCCCTTCACGGCCAATTGCAAAAGTGAGATCTGATAGAGATAGATAAACAAAAGATAAAAAAATTGTTTTTTTTGTTATATAGATCTGAAAATAAAAGATTGCAAAATAGTAGATCGGAAAGTAATATGATGGAAAATAGTAGACCGGAAAGTATTATGATGGAAAATAGACCCGGGGCCATAGGTTTCACTAGAGGCTTCTCTCATGAAGGCAAATAATACTGTGGGTGAACAAATTACTGTCGAGCAATTGATAGAAAAGCACAAAGTTATGACAATATCCAAGGCAATGATTATGCATATAGGCATCACGTCCGTGTCAAGTAGACCGACTCCTGCCTGCATCTACTACTATTACTCCACACATCGACCGCTATCCAGCATGCATCTAGAGTATTAAGTTCATAAAGAACGGAGTAACATTTTAAGTAAGATGACATGATGTAGAGGAATTAACTCAAGCAATATGATGAAAAACCCATCCTTTTATCCTCGATGGCAACAATGCAATACGTGTCTCGCTACCCCTACTTTGTCACCCTACTTTGTCACAGGGTGAAATCACGCAAGATTGAACCCAAAGCTAAGCACCTCTCCCATTGCAAAAAAACCAATCTAGTTGGCCAAACCAAACCGATAATTCGAAGAGAAATACAAAGATATTAAATCATGCATAAAAGAATTTAGAGAAGATTCAAATAATATTCATAGATAAGCTGATCATAAATCCACAATTCATCGGATCTCGATAAACACACCGCAAAAGAAGATTACATCGGATAGATCTCCAAGAACATCAAGGAGAAAGTTGTATTGAGAATCAAAGAGAGAGAAGAAGCCATCTAGCTACTAGCTATGGACCCGTAGGTCTGAGGTAAACTACTCACGCATCATCAGAAGGGCAATGGAGTTGATGTAGAAGCCCTCCGTGATCGATTCCCCCTTCGGCGGGATGCCGGAAAAGGCCCCAAGATGGGAACTCACGGGAACAGAAGGTTGTGGCGGTGGAAAAGTGTTTTTCGTGGATGCCTCTGGTGGTTCTAGAATATTTGTGAATATATAGGAGGAAGAGCTAGGTCAGGGGAGTCCCGAGGGGCCCACAAGGCAGGGGGCGCGCCCCCCTAGGGCGCGCCCTCCACCCTTGTCGCCGCCTCGTGGCTCTTTTGACTTGGACTCCAAGTCCCCTGGGTGTCTTCTGGTCCAAGAAAAATCATCGTGAAGTTTTATTCCGTTTGGACTCCGTTTGGTATTCCTTTTCTGCGAGGCTCAAAAACAAAGAAAATATAGAAACTGGCACTGGGCTCTAGGTTAATAGGTTAGTCCCAAAAATAATATAAAATAGCATATTAATGCATATAAAACATCCAAAACATATAATATAATAGCATGGAACAATAAAAAATTATAGATACGTTGGAGACGTATCAGTGAGCTGGATGAGTCTCAAGCAAGAGACGGTGGCCGATTCTACCACAGAAGCCGAATACATCACGACTTGTGAAGCTGCAAAGGAAGGTGTTTAGATCCAAAACTTTCTGGATGATCTTGGTATTTTCCGGCCTCGGTAAAACCGTTGGACCTTTATTGTGATAATTCTGGTGCCATCGCACAAGCCAAGGAGCCGAGGAATCACCACAAGACCAGACACATAGATCGGAAATATCACCTGATATGAAAGATCGTAAAGAGTGGTGATGTAGAGTGATACGTCTCCAACGTATCTATAATTTTTTATTGTTCCATGCTGTTATATTATCATTCTTGGATGTTTTACAATCATTTTATAGCAACTTTATATCATTTTTTGGGACTAACCTATTGACATAGTGCCCAGTGCCAGTTGCTGTTTTTTGCTTGTTTTTTACTTCGCAGGAAATCAATACCAAATGGAGTCCAAACGCAGCGAAACTTTTTGGTGATTTTTTCTGGACCAGAAGACACAAGTTGGGCCAAGAAAGTACCTGAGGGGGGCTCCGAGGGGAGCACAACCCACCAGGGCGCGCCTGGGGGCCTAGGCGCGCCCAGGTGGGTTGTGCCCACCTCGGCCACCTCCCACACCGCCTCTTTGCTCTATAAATACCCCAATATTCCAGAAACCCTAGGGGAGTCTACGAAAATCAATTCCAGCCGCCGCAAGTTCCAGAAACCACAGATCCAATCTAGACACCATCATGGAGGGCTTCATCATCCTCATTGGTGCCTCTCCCATGATGCGTGAGTAGTTCATTGTAGACCTACGGGTCTGTAGTTAGTAGCTAGATGGCTTCCTCTCTTTCTTTTGATTCTCAATACAATGGTCTCTTGGAGATCTATTTGATGTAACTCTTTTTGCGGTGTGTTTGTTGGGATCCGATGAACTTTGAGTTTATGATCAGATCTATGTTTTTATCCATGAAAGTTATTTGAGTCTTTTGATCTCTTATATGCATGATTACTTATAGCCTCGTATTTCTTCTTCGAATCTTTGGTTTAGTTAGGCCAACTAGATCAATTTTTCTTGCCATGGGAAGAGGTGCTTTGTGATGGGTTCGATCTTACGGTGCTTGATCCCAGTGACAGAAGGGGAACCGACACATATGTATCATTGCTATTAAGGATAATAAGATGGGGTCTATTTCTACATAAATAGATCTTGTCTACATCATGTCATCATTCTTATTGCATTACTCCGTTTCTCCATGAACTTAATACACTAGATGCATGCTGGATAGCGGTCGATGTGTGGAGTAATAGTAGTAGATGCAGGCATGAGTCGGTCTACTAATCTTGGACGTGATGCCTATATAATGATTATTGCCTGGATAATTATTTGAAGTTCTATCAATTGACCAACAGTAATTTGTTTACCCACCGTATGCTATTTTTCTCGAGAGAAGCCACTAGTGAAATCTACGGCCCCCGGGTCTATTTTCTCATCATATATTTTCAGATCTATTTTGCTATTTGCCTTTTTATTTATTTGCCACTTTTATTTCCAGATCTATATTTCTAAAAACCCAAAAATATTTTGCTTCACTTTATTTTATTCACGATCTATTTATCCAATCTATTACAACTTTCTCACGCCCGTTTGCCAATTTCTGGCGCCGTTACCCGAAAGGGATTGACAACCCCTTTAACACGTCGGGTTGCAAGTATTTGTTCTTTGTGTGCAGGTGCTGTTTACGTAGTGTTGCTTGGTTCTCCTACTGGTTCGATAACCTTGGCCTCATCACTGAGGGAAATACCTACCGTTGTTGTGCTGCATCATCCCTTCCTCTTTGGGGAAATACCGACGTAGTTCAAGCAAACATCATAGAGTTATACAAAATTCACACGGATGCAAATGTTGCAGATCCGTTGACTAAGCCGCTTCCACAACCCAAGCATGAGGGGCACGTTAGAGCTATGGGCATTCGATGTCTATTTGATTGACTCTAGTGCAAGTGGGAGACTGTTGGAGATATGCCCTAGAGGCAATCATGTATGATGATATTTCCTATGTGTTTATGAATAGAGATAGTCCTTGGACATTATCA
This sequence comes from Thinopyrum elongatum, assembly GCA_011799875.1. NCBI lineage: Eukaryota > Viridiplantae > Streptophyta > Magnoliopsida > Poales > Poaceae > Thinopyrum > Thinopyrum elongatum. The sequence continues at coordinate 468,239,542 of CM022297.1, forward strand.
ATGATGTATATCAGCAAGTACATGACTTGTTTGTGGGACTATGCATTGTATGATGACTGTCCTAAAAGGTCCCTAGTCGAAAGGGTTGTGTGGACGCGTAGCCGACTAGACTAGCATATGACACGGTGGATGGCTCGGTCTCACTAGCCATGGAGCATTGTATGCTAACCAGATAATATGGACTCGGAAGGATGTGGTCGGATCCGACATAGTCGGATCTGAATCGCGATAAGGTCCGAGTCGGACAGACCCAACTATGAGACACAGCGATATGTCATCTGTGAGTCTCTAGTAGAACATACGTTCTATGTCCTAAGACCTGAGCTGGCGCATGCACTTGGGATGGTGACAGACCTGCTTTGGGCCGACCAAACGCTACTCCGTGACTGGGTAGTTACAAAGGTAGGTTTCGGGCTTGTCCAGACCCATGCTGCGAGACATGATCGAGCAAGATGGGATTTGCCCCTCTGATCAGGAGAGATATACTCTGGGCCCCTCGTGCGATCCGACCAAGATAAGCATGGCCATGCGATTAGGATTATGAGATAATCTAGTTTGTGGTCGGCATTACTGGAACGAGAAAGAGGTCGGGTAGCACAAGGATGACAGACTCGCCTTGAGCCCGACAATATATATCATATGGCAAAGGGAACAGAAGTGTGATGTACAGGTTCGTCTAACCAGTTTCGTCGGACACTTGGAGTCGGCATGCTTTGCTAGAGGCCGCTGCCGACTAGATGAGCCGGATGTGATCTGACTTGTGTAGTGAATGAGAACCTAAGGGGTCGCGCGCTTAAGGGAAGGAACCTGTGAGGTCGGATTCGACTCCATGAGTCAGATGTGATCCTACTCGGACTTGGATCCAGACCGAACAGACATTGGGCATTAGGGTCCGTGCGAGGCCCAAGTATTGAGCCTGCGACGGATGCCTATATAAAGTGGAGGTGCGGCACACTCATGCGGTGGATCGCTTCGGCACCGTCACTAGGGCTTTGCATGTGTTACGAATATCCACCTCCGCTCGCCGTCGGTTGTGTGATCGGACCTAGCAGTCCGCCGCACGATGTTCCTTCTGCACGCGCGGATACCGTTAGAGGTGGTGCACCTGCGCCACACCGGCGAACCTGTTCGCGGGATCCGATCGGCTACGTGAGAGATCGACGAGGAGGAGACGATCCACGCGGACGCGCTGCCCCAACTCTTCTTCCGCTATATGGCACTGCGTGTCTAGTGGTAACGATATGTAATCCATCTCCCGTAGCATGTTCTTGGTTGTTCTGTGCGTAGGAAAATTTTAATTTGCAGTCGACGCACCCTACCGTAGATCCCAACACCATCATCACACCAAATCATGAGTTGATGGTACGCATCCTAGTCAACCCCTCTCCTCTCCCCGTCTTTACGATACCTCCTCTCGTCCCATGCCTTCATGTACTCCGCGTGCTCGTGTCCCTAGTCCGATATCGCCTGGCAATTCTTCCTCTTTCTGCAAGGCATAAGAAACAATAAAACATAAAAAATCATAAGAACAACATACCATACGAAAACACGGTAATAGAGTCGTCGGTGGGATGTGTTGCACAATACTAGTGAAGGTCGAAACCATCAGTGTCGGTTGCCTTCGGTGCGGTGTCGTCAAAGAGCGGTCCATAACTGAAGATGCATAGCCAGCGGTACACTTTTGCTCAATGGTCATTAAGCTTCTAATGTATAACTATGGATATAAGATACACATGCTTATGCATATTCTAGAAAAAAAGGAGAATAACAATGATGCATTGCATTGGAGCAAGTTTCTTGTAGATTATATCCAGATCTCCAAAATAGTTCGGATGAAGGAATGGGAATATGTCATTGGAGGACATGCTACAACAATGCAGCAAGTATATCAAGTTGAATTGATATTCACATTGAATTAGTGACTTCTCTTCTTTTTCTGGGTTTGAAATACTACCTCCGTCCTGATTTATTGGTCTTCTTCATATTTTGTGTCGAAATTTGATCATATATTTAACTGATAAAATGTTAATGCATGTCATAAAAAAATTATATCGTTGGATTCGTATTTGAACATAGTTTCCAATGATACTATTTTTTGTGACATGCATTAACATTTTGTTAATTAAATCAATGATCAAAATTTGACAATAAATACTAAGGAGACCAATAAACCAGGACGGATCTAGTACACCCATAAAAAAAAAGCCCGTTCCTTGGAAAATAACTGAAGACAATCCAAATCTCGAGAACGCGACATAGCATTTCTGAACAAACACCCAGCCCGCGCCCACAGCCCAAAAATTTCGAGCTGCCGCCACAGCTCTGACCCAGCCCGCCAACCCACTGGTCCAAGCTTCCGGCCACGTCAACGATCCGCGGCATCACTCCCCCGGATCGCCATCTCGACCGTCCACTCCATCCGCATCGAACGGCAGGCACACGCCTCCTTCAACCTCTCGTCCCCGTTAAAACGCCCCTCGACCCTCCCCGCAAATCACATCACCAGCAGCCACCACCGTCCCTCCGATTCCACATCCGCTCGCAGCTCGAGATCGTCAGCCATGTCCGGGCGCGGCAAGGGGGGCAAGGGGCTCGGCAAGGGCGGCGCGAAGCGGCACCGGAAGGTGCTGCGCGACAACATCCAGGGCATCACCAAGCCGGCCATCCGGCGGCTGGCGCGGAGGGGCGGCGTGAAGCGCATCTCCGGCCTCATCTACGAGGAGACCCGCGGCGTGCTCAAGATCTTCCTCGAGAACGTCATCCGCGACGCCGTCACCTACACCGAGCACGCCCGCCGCAAGACCGTCACCGCCATGGACGTCGTCTACGCGCTCAAGCGCCAAGGCCGCACCCTCTACGGCTTCGGCGGCTAGGTCCGGTCCGACGGTCGTCGGTCTTTGTCGCTGCCGGCATATTCCAAAAGCTTGATGAAACCCTGACTTGTTCAGTTCGCTGTTTACTCTGTAGTTCGAACTGAATCGTGGAACAAAGTTATTCGCATATGTTGTTGGAAATGAAACTTGTCTCTGTGATAATACTGTGTTTCTGATTTTGTTGCGCTGGTTGGTCTCTGTTGGGTAAGATATTGAGGTGGCGATGAGTTGATTTGCCATGATTTACCAGGAGCCTCGGATGAATCGTACTACTTGTTTGCAGACTAATTTGTAATGTGAAAAAACGACACACGGGCTGAACAATTGTGTATCTTGATTCACGAGCATCATCTGCTCTGTTTTTGTTATTTGATCTGATGCATTTATACAGGACACCATTGATGTTACTTCTGTTATGCAATGTGTGTAATGGATGGGGATTAGTCTGCATTTCATACATCGAGTTCTAGATTCAGTCGCTATCCTTACGAGTTCAGGTTGCTGCCATAGAGCGAAGGGAACACTAGATGCAAGTGCAGTGGTCATACCGGTAACGCTTACGACCCGCATACGGGGGCGTGCATCTGGTCGGCTGGCTTGCACGTGAGGGAGTCAGTTTTAGAGCTGCCAGTGATAGAAAATATGACAAGTTGTTTTCAGCTATGACATCAGAGTGTCATTTTTGTGATTTTCATACTTATAGCAATGAGTTGTGTAGATTGATAATGGTCAAAATACAATTGGCTAAATCTGTTTTCACTAAATTAGTAGACTGATGTGTTCCATTGTACTCGGTCAACCAGTAGTCTGCACTAGAAGCTCTTAAAAAATTATGTGAGCAAACTTAAGTAGTAACCTTATATTTGTATGCATATCACAAATAAGATATATGATCTTTTTGTCGAACTTGTAAATGATCTTAGCTACCTCCAGTTTCAGAATGGTCACATATTGCTATTACTGGGAATGCTTTTGCCATTGCAGGTTCAACTTACTCCACTTCTGTTGGCATGGAATTGACTCGCCTCTTGATACATTTCCAGCTTTCTGAATTTCTCTTCCTGTTGCCACAGAAATATATAATTTTCTTTGGGAAATCAGTGTAGAAATCCATGGTTTCTATGTAGCAATAGACATGCATTGGTCTCGGTTTTCAAACCGATTCTTCCATTTCTTTCTAGCTGGGCTTGGATAACTGAGTATTCTAATATGAAATTCTTTCGACTTTGTATGTAGCTCACTTGCATGGGAAGTTTATTCCAGCGCGCGTTAAAGATGAAGTATATCACATACGGTGGGTGATGTCTCGTAAGAAATGTAGGGGAATGCAGCAGAAAACAAAAAATTTCCGACCTACGCATCAGCCCAGGACCACTATGGAGACTGCATACAAGGTTTGATATTTTTCGTTACCGACTCGTAGCGCAGCGGAAGTAGAGTCGATGACGATCGGCTGTGCAGATCCCCGCAGCTAGGATTTACAACCTCCAAACCACGAGGATGTATACCCTCATCTGCCCCTCGGACAGCCCTCCGGGAGGCGGTCGTATAGTCCCCCGGACGGTGTCGCGGTCAGCCCTTCGGGAGGACCTTCGAAACTCGGACGGCCTCCCGGACAGCCCTTCAGGAGGCACTTACAAACTAAGACCGAAACTACGATCTCTCTACAGAGTTGCACACATACGGTGTCATCTATCCGGCGGGGCTTCGCCGTCCAGAACTAGTTCCCACCGGAACCCAGACAACCTTTCGGCTCTACGAAACTATTTCGCTGGGAGGGAGAGAGAAGCCAGACAAGTCAAATGGCATGTGTATGTGAGAAGGGATCAAGGTTTGGGTAGCCCCCTCACCTCCTATTTATAGGAAAACCAAGGGGTAGGATGGGCATTCAAAAATACCAAAAGTACCCCCACTTTATGTCCCACATAAAGGGCATGAGAGGGAAAGGAAGTGCCATGTGGAGCTCCATGAGGGAGCCCCTCCTTTGGCCAGCCAACCCCTAGCCCCCCCAAGGGGGTTCCTTGGTCCCCACTCCTTCTAGAAGCCTTTTGGAAAATATCCCAAAAGGTGGTTTTTCAAAAATATCCCAAAAAACACTTTCACTATTCACAACGACATTTTTCAGCGTCCGTTCGAACTGAAAATATTTATGTGGGCTTAGAACATTTCCAGTACCCACTAAAATAATTTTCAAGGCGTTCCGAAACAATTCTGGATTAGTGATTTTCATCTGCGAAAAGCATCTGAAGTGGTTCCGGCAGCTCCGGAACATTTCCGGTTTTTATCCCGAAAAATTCCCAGAAGTTTCCAGAATGATTCTGGCACCCTTCAAAAATTATCAGGCATGTGCCGAAACCAATTCGATTTTATGGTATCCTCTGAAACAAGTTTTCAGTTTCACCGGAACTCATCCGATGATCTCTTTCTTCGGAACTTTTCCGCTGTCTCCGAAAACTTTTTCTGGAAACTTTCTCTCAGACTCCCTGTCTAGTATTCAGTAGATAGATGACCCTTAAGCGTGTGACCCTATAGGTTCGGTGAAGTATAGACATGACCTGGAACCCCTTCCGATCAATGATCAACATCGGAGCCGTGGACACCCATATTGACCCCTATACCCACACGAATGAATATTCGAGTGAACCTCCAGTTGCCGTGTGCTATTCCTGTTGCTTCGCGATATGTTACAAATACCCAAGGTGAGACATGTTGGCATCCCCGTGGATCAACAACTTGTCCACTATGCCAGTTACCTCGTTACCGGTATTGTTCTCTTTTCTCATTCCCGTGTTCCGGCATCCCCGTGACCAAATCACAAAGTGTCTGGCCAGACGATGATGGATACCGTAACACCGAGAGGGCCCAGAGATATCTCTTCATCGTCGGAGGAGCAAATCCTAATCTTGAGATATCAAGTTACTTGGCATACTTTTCCATGAACCCGTAAGCCGCCGTAATAGCCACCCATTTACGGATGACGTTTAACAAACCCCAAAGTTCATGAAGCAAGCATGAAGAAACTCGATACTCTCATGGTCTAAGGAATCATGCAAACGTTAACCATCTCTGTGTTATTAACCATTAATTTGTGACGAATGTATCTCATAGCATAACATCAATTCGGGTCGATTCAACACAAATGTTCTTCTAACATTGTGCCCTCAAAGTTGCTGGCATAGACATGCCCATGATTAGGAAAACAGAACCATCATGCAACACTTGAGCTAGTCTTAGAGGCCAGACTAGGAATACATTTTACCGTTTATTATTCCACACGTGCATATGAGTCTTCCTCCGAGCCTCGTGGTTATTGTAGACTCGAGAACCATAGCAGTTATAGCATGGAACATAAACCTAATTATGAACAGGGAGATAATCAATAACATTTATTATTGCCTCTAGGGCATATCTCCTACAGACTCCCACTTGCACTAGAGTCAATAATCTAGTTAATGCTAATGCACTTTACACCTGTGGCACACCGGTGAAAAAATGCTTCGCTTGTGGTATAGCCTGATGTCCAACGGATCTGACAACTTCAACTCCGTGTGTATCTTTGCATATCCTCGCGTTTTCACGCTTCCACAAAATTCATATTTTGTGTGGACTTGGCTTTGTATATATGTGAATCACAGGTCAAACTTTGATTCCTCAGAATGAGCTATGGAGCAACTATCTGCAATAGTGTCCCATTGACCAAAGCCATTTTGGAACCATACTAAGTTCATGAATGAACTATATGATTCAACATCTTCATTGTCGCTTTTAAAGCGTCAACATACTTAGCCTTTGTTATAGAATTCGCCACAGTAACTTGTTTAGAGCAATTCCAACTTACCGTGCCACCGTATTGTGTGCAACACAAAACCCTTATCTTAAATCAAAAATCGCACGGAGCTTTGATGAAGACTGTATCGATGTAACATTTTACAACGAACTCCTCATGATCTCCGCTTGCGAGAAAACATGTCATCTGTGCTACTTTAGTACTTAATGACCCCTTTTCACCATTGTCCCATGATCAGTACTTTTGATCACTTTGGTATCTATACTCGCAACATCTTGGGAGTATCGAACATATCTGGTTGTCTTACATACCATGGAATACATGATTAATCCAAACACAAGAGTGTGTGGAATCTCCATCATGTATTTTGCTCATCAGTGTTTTGGGACACCGAGTCTTGCAAAACTCTTTCCATGTGACTTCGGCAAGAATCACTCCTTGTCATTCTAATGCTAAAGGTTTTAGCATCTTGTTAATATGTATCTTAGCCCCATTAGGTAAATCTATCTCCATAGATTATCATGCCTAATATCAAGGCTATTTAGCCCAAGCACTTCATCGAAAAACTATTTTCAAATGAAGTCCTAATTCGTGTCAAGAAATTTATTTCCAATTAACAATGTGTCAAGCACACAAGGTTTTTAGAAATATTATTATGCTCCCACTTACTTTCTTGAAACCACAAGCATCTTCATTACTCATTGATGAAGTCAAAACCCCTTTGACCATTCCATCAAAAACGAAGATTCCAACTCCTTTTTGCTCTCTTCTGTCCATTGCTGGAACTCTGAATTTTGCATACTTACTAGCATCCTCTGGAATGACAAAATACCTTGGACTGTAACACATGCAAGTCCTTAGTTTTATTTCCGTCAGATAGAAATCCTTTCGTCATCCATGTTTCATATCTCATGATTGAAATATGTATTAATTGCTAGTTCAACCCGAACCGACTTTAAGCATCGCTACGGTGAAACAACCTTATCGTAGTCAACTCCTTGAACTTGTTATTGCAACAAGTCGAGCTTTATGGATAAAATATTTTTATCCGTATCAGTTTTTAGTTCCATAAATATTCGTTAGACTCTAAGTCTTTCGAAAGGTGTATCAAGATTTTAATCTTGGATCACTTATATGGAAACTATCTCGGATTGTATTGGCATTTAGCTAATTCCGGAGTCAGGGCCCATCAACGCTTCCTTGTATATCGTAGGTATACTGTTGTCTAACAACAATATCTCGTTTGCGCACCTGAGAGGTTTGCACGAGCTTTGCCTACGTTGTTCAGCTGCAAGTTCGACCGAAGTCCATACATCTCATGTAGAGGCTTCCGTATCAGTCGCAGTAGGAAACCCTGGAATCACTTCCAAGGTTCCTTTCCTTTGATCTGATGACAAAGATACTGGTTATCTCGTCAAGTTGCATTGTCCTCCCACTTACCTTTTTGCAAGAACCATTCTCTTTAAAAGCATACCATTTTGTGGCAAAATCCTTTGCCTCGGTATAGTGGTGGGGGAATACCCAATGACTTGGGATAACTTACAAAGTAGCACTTGTCTGATTTGGAATAGGTCTGTAACCTTTTACACAAGCCCCATATTCCAAAAGTTAAGAAAAGATATAACACGGTTGGGCGTACCATACCATGGCGTCATTTCAACAGACCCGGTGGAGCTCTTTTCAGTGTAAAAGCCGCAGTCTCTAAAGCATTACTCTTTAAAAGTGATAATGGCAAATTTATTTATGTCATATTTGATCTTACCATGTCATAAATGGTTCGATTACATCTTCACGGACTTTCCACTTGCAGTGGTGTTCCGGGAGGTGCAAGTTATGAAACCCCTTTCACAACTCATCAGACATTCGCTAAACTTGTAACTCAAATATTCCTTTCCGCAATCAAATTGCAGAAACATAATTTTCTTGTTACAATAACTTCTACTTCATTTTTGAAAACCTTTTGAATGATTTCAAAAGATCCAGACTTACGTCTCATCAAGTAAATATCCATATATCTACTTGAGTCATTTTTAGAAGATAGACAAATCCACTGCCAGTAACAACATTTATTGTACTACACACATCATGATGTATGATCACCAATAAGTTCTTTACTCGTTCCTTATGGCCTGTGAACAGTATTTCAGTCACTTCACTTTTTGGAGGAAAGTGCAAGTGTCAGATGATTCAAAATCAAACGACTACAAAAACCATTATAATGGAATTTTCCATGCGGGTTTCTCCAATGTGACCAAATGCAGTGCCACACATATATGGAATTCTTTTAGTCTTGCGACATTTAGCGTCAGTGTTATGGATGTATCATATTACCATCAATATTCATAACATACATCTCATCCCATGATGGAAGCATGGCCCTTATGTTATTCATAATTCTGAACAACAATTGTTCTTTTATGAACAACACTTTTGCAAAAAACATTATGCAAATTGGCTAGAGTGTGTAAAACTATAAAATGAATCGTGAAAGTAAATCCAGAGGTAATGTATTATTATCAATATTCATAACATATATCTCATTCATAATGAAAGTATGGCCCTTATGTTATTCATAACATCGAACATGAAAAGTTCTCTTTATGAACAACCTTCTTGCAAGATACCTTATGCAATGGGCTAGAGTGTGTAAAACTCTATAATGAATTATGAAAATAAATACATATGGTAATACACTGATGGAAGGTATAGTACCATTTACTATATTCCCAGTGTGTATCAAAACCTCATTCCTGGCTAGTCTTTCAGGCCATAGTAGTTCTTGCATCTAGTTGCAACAGAATGCAATCGAGCGGGTATTTTTGTGATCAACTCACAATACCCAAGAATCAATGATCAACATGTTTAATCACAATTCCCAAGAACTATTTCTCTGACCAGCCTTCTATACATCAATAACTTGTATGACATTCATACATGAGCTGGATATTCCAGTCTTCTTTGCTTTTTGCCTTTATACTTCTAACAGCTTAACTTTCAGTATTTCTCCTACTCTCAGAAGAAGCACCCAACTTTAAGAGTGGCATTAGCCCCGGACTTCCTAGGCGTGAAAGTCTTACTAACACCCTTCGGACATTTCCTACCTCTTTAAGTTGTTGTTTTATTCACCTTCATTTACATGACAGGCGTTCTACAGGATCCCTCTTGTATTAGTCAAATGCATAGTAAACACTTTTACTAATAGTTTGCAAACAAACATTGCTTTGGATATTTCATATCTTTCAGCCTTCGTTTGTATCTGAAAATTAATTTTCAGTTCCATGAATATCACATAACTATCCCAAAACTTTCGAAATTTGGGTCTCATGGAAGCAAACGTATTGCACTCGACCGTAACGGAATTCTAGCTTTTGAATCGAAGGACGAGAGTCTCATCATCCATAGCATTAGCGGGAGAACACCGAAAGTATGCGATAGGACAAAAGTCCTTCTCGACACTTTTGAGGACAATCCTCACATTACGTTACCAACCATAAAGTATTAACTAGATATTTTAACAGCTATTCAATTTTAACAGGGAAGGTGGAAACACGAGCCACTATTCTACAACTATTATGCAAAACACACTTAGACAGTGTTCATAATTAATTGCACTAAGAATTAAAAGAATTAATTCTAAAGTGCGCTCCCACTCAAATCAATATCTCTCATAATTGATTGTGAGTGATTCAAGATCCATATTACAATTCAACGCCAATGATGTATCCATCTCAAGTGACGAGAATTGCAATCGGTAGGCCAACTTGCCAATCACATCTCTATGTGACTCTTGTTCATCTTTCGATGCGCGTGTTCCGAGCTCATGACTTTCATGCCTGAACATCAAGACAACCAAGTGATCTCGCTGCGAGGTCTCAACTCACCCGCCTCACACTTCTCTAATCGTTCGTACCCATGTATCCATGTGATACCCCGAAGAGAAAGGTGCCGTGACGGTGCTACACTTGGGAGAACACTCACTACTTGATATTTTAAGTGAGAGATCACCCTAATAAAAAGTGACTACTACGCAATCAGAAGGGTGCATCATAAGGGATAAACATCTCACACAATTCATAATAGCATGATATGGTATAGCCCTTTCTGACGAAGAAGTCTTTAATTTTCTTCGTCTTCGGCATTCGCGTCGGTGTTCACCTTCGTGAAGATTGCCATCACCTTGTCGATGCACCAGATAATATTGCTATCTCTATAGCTAATAAAATAAGTGCATTACTTAAGGTTGACATGCAGGTCATTAAAGTGACAATCATATGGCTCCAGCCATCATGCCGAATCATGACACGCAGGTCATGTTAATTTTACATCATATAGTCATCTCATACATAATCAAATTATTATGAGCACTGCTATACCACATCACATGCACATGCAAACTATCCTGCAAAACCAAGTTAGACGCCTCTAATCATTCATGCAAAAGTTTATCTGACGTGGCTTCTAAGGTTTCGAAACAAACCGAAGCTACCGACGTCCATCATCAAGTATGATAATTCAAGTCGCTAGATTAACTTTTGTGTGGTGTATGAAACACAAGATAATAAAATCTCGAGCCCCATACTGAACTTCGTCATACGATGACCCCCGTGCAGATCATATCTGCATTGCCCTTTCGTCTGCGAAATTTCATCTTTCTTTTTAACTACGGTGGAATTCAATGAACTGTTAGCACTTCGTTGATCAATCAGGATCGCGGATTGCCAGAACATTGAAACGCCACCATGCTGTTATCAAGATCAGAAATATGCAAATTCCAGGGAAGCAACAAGAACATCGGGTAACAGATTTCATCTGCTACCCGCACAAATAATTTTCAGTAATAGAACTCATCTACTACCTAATTATATTGTGCAACACCCATACATCTCTATGTATTCTAGATCGCAACCTGCATCTATGCATAGCACGACTCATGATGCCACTGTAGGGGAACGCAGCAGAAAACGATTTTTTTTTGACCTACGCACCAGCCTAGGACCACTATGGAGACTGCATGCAAGGTTTGATCTATTTCGTTACCGACTCGTAGTGCAGCGGAAGTAGAGCCGATGACGATCGGCGGTGCAAATCCCCGCAGCTAGGATTTACAACCTCCCAACCGCGAGGATGTATACCCTCATCTGCCCCTCGGACAGCCCTCCAGGAGGCGGTCGTACAGTCCCCCGGACGGTGTCGCGGTCAGCCCTTCGGGAGGACCTTCGAAACTCGGACGGCCTCTCGGACAGCCCTTCAGGAGGCACTCACAAACTAAGACCAAAACTAAAATCTCTCTACAGAGTTGCACACATACGGTGTCATCTATCCGGCGGGGCTTCGCCGTCCATAACTAGTTCCCACCGAAACCCAGACAGCCTTTCGGCTCTACGAAACTATTTCGCTGGGAGGGAGAGAGAAGCCAGACAAGTCAAATGGCATGTGTATGTGAGAAGGGATCAAGGTTTGGGCAGCCCCCTCACCTCCTATTTATAGGAAAACAAAGGGGTAGGATGGGCATTCAAAAATACCAAAAGTACCCCCACTTTATGTCCCACATAAAGGGCATGAGAGGGAAAGGAAGTGCCATGTGGAGCTCCATGAGGGAGCCCCTCCTTTGGCCGGCCAACCCCTAGGCCCCCCCAAGGGGGTTCCTTGGTCCCCACTCCTTCTAGAAGCCTTTTGGAAAATCTCCCAAAAGGTGGTTTTCCAAAAATATCCCAAAAAGCACTTTCATTATTCATGACGACATTTTTCAGCGTCCGTTCGAACTGAAAATATTTATGTGGGCTTAGAACATTTCTAATACCTACTAAAATAATTTTCAATGTGTTCCGAAACAATTCCGGATTAGTGATTTTCATCTGCGAAAAGCATCTGAAGTGGTTCCGGCAGCTCCAGAACATTTCCGGTTTTTATCCCGAAAAATTCCCAGAAGTTTCCAGAATGATTCTAGCACCCTCCAAGAATTATCAGGCATGTGCCGAAACCAATTTGACTTTATGGTATCCTCTGAAACAACTTTTTAGTTTCACCGGAACTCATCCGGTGATCTCTTTCTTCGGAACTTTTCCGCTGTCTCCGAAAACTTTTTCCGGAAACTTTCTCTCAGACTCCCTGTCTAGTATTCAGTAGATAGATGACCCTTAAGCGTGTGACCCTATAGGTTCGGTGAAGTATAGACATGACCCGGAACCCCTTCCGATCAATGATCAACATCGGAGCCGTGGACACCCATATTGACCCCTATACCCACACGAATGAATATTCGAGTGAACCTCCAGTTGCCGTGTGCTATTCCTGTTGCTTCACGATATGTTACAAATACCCGAGATGAGACATGTTGGCATCCCCGTGGATCAACAACTTGTCCACTATGGCAGTTACCTCGTTACCGGTATTGTTCTCTTTTCTCATTCCCGTGTTCCGGCATCCCCGTGATCAAATCACAAAGTGTCTGGCCAGACGATGATGGATACCGTAACACCGAGAGGGCCCAGAGATATCTCTCCATCGTTGGAGGAGCAAATCCCAATCTTGAGCTATCAAGTTACTTGACATACTTTTCCATGAACCCGTAAGCCACCGTAATAGCCACCCATTTACGGATGACGTTTAACAAACCCCAAAGTTCATGAAGCAAGCATGAAGAAACTTGATACTCTCATGGTCTATGGAATCATGCAAACGTTAACCATCTCTGTGTTATTAACCATTAACTTGTGACGAATGTATCTCATAGCATAACATCAATTCGGGTCGATTCAACACAAATGTTCTTCTAACATTGTGCCCTCAAAGTTGCTGGCATAGACATGCCCATGATCAGGAAAACAGAACCATCATGCAACACTTGAGCTAGTCTTAGAGGCCAGACTAGGAATACATTTTACCATTTATTATTCCACACGTGCATATGAGTCTTCCTCCGAGCCTCGTGGTTATTGTAGACTCGAGAACCATAGCAGTTATAGCATGGAACATAAACCTAATTATGAACAGAGAGATAATCAATAACATTTATTATTGCCTATAGGGCATATCTCCTACAAGAAAATGTAAGGCACATGAATTTAGTAACTCACAATTTACCATTCCGCAACGAACCAATTCTGATTGGTATATGTGAGACATCTAGTTTTGTTAATAAAAAAATTCACTTTTATCTAGAAAAAAACATCTATTCATGTTGCTACCTACATGACTACATGTATGTTGAATGCTGAAAAGAATTCTGAAAAGAACAACATGTATCGATCGGTTTCAGAAAAATTGATGATGAATTGTCAAAAAAAGGCATCCATGTATATTATGGATAGTGAATTGGTAATTTTGGATTGACATGCCATGCAAGACTTGATTTTCCTGGCACATACATGAAACTTTATCAGCTAAAGAGATTCTGTTTGTTGTCATTTGGTAAGCATAAGAGTTCATTATTTTGGTGTACAAATAAAATTAACCTACATATATCACCTCTACTGGGTATCTTATTTCAACCTTATTGTTTTATATTGTGAGGTTAATTCTCTAAAAGCTATTATCATACTCTTTCTTTATACAATCAGATTCTCTAGAAAATATGTGCATGGCGCCTTCTAGCTCAACGCCTCCAAATGCTTTCACATATTTCCTTGCATATTCATGGAGTACACTCCATGGGAGGGGGCGAGGAAGAGAGCACGCGAGAGGAAGGAAATATATCAGCACAACACCGCATTGCCCAAGTGTTTCATGGTGTTGTACAAGGGAAGATGGTTCCAAGAAAGAAGCAAGAACACGACATCATTGCGAACACACTGCTATTACCGTGATGCTGATCGGGGCCGGCGATGTTGTTGAAGAGGAGGCTAGGGGTAGCAAATGCAGGGGGGTGAGGAAGAGAAGAATGGCAAATAAGTCAAGTGAGGAAGTGGTGGGGAAGGAGGGCCTGGTGGTCATGAGATAACCAGATGACTTCAATCTGATCATGTTAACATCCTTGCCAGTAATCACTATCTAAGAAAATACCCAACTAAGAGTGACACACTTGATGATTCAGAGCAACGGAAGACTCCACCATGGTATTAGAAAAATAAATTTGAATGTCTTGTTTGACTTGGTTCAATGTTTATAATGCTTGTATCATAATGTCATGCAAAATTATGGGATGTTGTCTTCCCAATCCTTCCAAATTATTTTCTGCAATGAGGAATTAAGCTCATTTGTGCATGTACTTCTCCCATGAAATTTCATGTACTTTGATAATTTGTATTCATGTTGTTTCTGTTGAAAACTATAAATCAACTCAGAATGAGCGTAAGAAATAATTTAATGGATGCGAGAGATCCTATGGAATTGTGATGTAAGTATGCAGTCCATATGAATCTTGGTGGTATCACTCTTTTGATTAAAACTTCCAAGCACTTCTCTTAAATTCCCATGAAATCATGTAGCTCAAGTCATTCTTAAATGCAAAGCAGCCCTTCAGGAACCTTTTGGACTTGAAACTTGTGCTGGTTTTTTCTGGACTTTTTAGTTCGATTTTTTTTGCAATGTCCAAAAACATCGACTGACACTGGGCACTGAATTAATAGGTTAGTCCAAAAAATAATAAAAACAATTTAAAGGTGCCAAAAGTGTGATAATTTAATATAAATATTACATGGAATAAGCTAAAATTATAGATACCTCTGAGACGTATCAATCCTCCATCATGGCATCACTTTTAGCAAAGTCCACATTTACTTGCTCCACCCTAGTCAGAGTCTTTGTTGTGGCTGGTGAGTTGCTACTCCCCATCTCATCTTTGACATTTTTTCTCTACTTCTTTTCTCATGATTAGTTTGTGGCAAACCAGAGCTCATGGGATAACTAACTAGTATCCCGCCCTCCATAGGGCCACCTTCCTCCACTATATCCTCCAACCAAGAAAATGTTGAAAATTAGCCCACTTCCATTCGAAGGGACACTAGGAGTATCTTCTTTGGGTCCATCACACCAATCTTGTCTCTAAGAACAAAGCTTCATATCTAGTTCCAAAATAGTTGCAACTAGATAACCAAGCTCACAGAATCCATGATAGTGCTCAAGCGACTCGGTGTACTCCAGTAATTCTTACCGATCACACATACAACTTGTAAGAAGCATTGGGCGTATTAGTCCACCGACTATGATGGTAACTTTGCTTCCAACCAGGCTTAGTGGCGGAGCCAGGAATTTTCTCCTTGGTATTCGTTGATTTTTTGGCAATGCAATATAGTAGGACAACAAATATGCAGTAAGGTGGCATCATGAATGAGTCAATGACCATATATCGATAATAGTAGAAAAATATCATTGTTACAATATCTTTCACAACTAAGAAATGTTACAAAACAACAAAGAAAATTACTTGCGTGAAGAATTCTCTCTCAACAAATGTAACCAAGAAATTGTTTAAATATTCATCATCCATTTCGTTCCTTAGTTGATCTTCACACAATTCATTGAGGATAATACCCTTTCAACACTAGCAGTGGCTACCAAAAGAATGAGCACCAACTTAAGAAGTTTGTAAACAATATAATATTGTTCATGCTTTCTTGACTCAACCATCACATCTGAAAGCTCACATAGATTCTTCAAAAATTTAAACCTTTTATCCATACACACATGAGAAATGTAAATGTTTAATTGCCATGGAAGTCTTGACAATTCATCATTTGTGAAATCCTTGGCATAAAGTTTCTAGCAAGCCTAACCAACTTCTCTTGATCATAAGCAACAAATAAATCAAGTGTTGCCATGCAAGCAAGTAGTTCAGTGTTTACCTCGTCACATATGGCATTCAGCTCTCAAAGATGCCTATAACGCCCACAAACATTTCAACCTTCAAGTCATGGTAATTCATTGCGCCATTAAATAACCCTTGTTTAGGTCTCCCAGCAGGTTACTAGGGACCCTCCATGTCAACAACTTTGATCTAGTGCTTTACAGACAAATAAGTGACCTTCTGAATAAAATCATTCCACCCTTCATCTCCCCTCCAGCATTGCAAGTGAAACTTTGCGAGATCAACAATCTCCATGATGTTAACGATATATTCTTCTTTCTTTTGCAAAGCTCTACTCAAGTCATTACTGTATTCAAATTTCTTGCACCAAGGTGCCATGGAAACAAACTCCAATGTCCTAAATGATGCCAATATAGTAATTGTTGCTACCGCCTCTATGCGGTTATACTTTTTTTCCAATCTTGATGAGAATGCGCCTTATTGCGGGATATAGAGAGATACACTACAAAATCTCGGCTATTCTGTGACGTTTTACTTGTGTCACGTAAACCCATTTTTCGTCACGGAAAATGCCCTGGTGAGGTTTTCCGGCTGTCACCCCCACCGTCACCGAAGCATTGTCATAAAAAATAAAATCTTGATGGTACCACTTGTTGACACCGATTTTGGCTGAAGGAAATATAGTGCGATTAAAACAAATAAATTACTTTAAATGGTGAAAATGATAAAATACACCATTGAGTGGAAACGACCATGGTGAATTTCCATCGCTTAATATAAAATAGCAGGCACACAAAATTAATTAATAAAAGAGCTGACATTTGAGAAATTTGCAAAGTGAATAAAAATCTCCATGAAAATTTGTCCCGACTAAAATCACACATAACTTTCATCCATGCACGCCGCCACCTATGGCGGGTGTCAAATACCAACATGAAATCATAATATTTCAGAAATATCGACCATATGGTAAATGGTATCCTTGTTCCATCGTCGATGAGAAATATCGATGCGATGCATAAAAAATATATATCGCGCTAACAAAATATACACGCGGTATATAGAAATAAATAAATAATGCTTCTAATGAGGTGTCAACACATATGTATTCAGTTGGGAAATATTTTGTCGACGTATTCATCTCATATCATATATGATATTAAACTTTAAATTGCATAGAAAATAATTAAGTGTGCACACCCTCATCAAAAACCTTAATGCATCATTAATAGCTAATCAGGCTTAGCCAATTAAAAAAATACGGCCACATTGCATGGCTGTAGGCCGCTGTGCATGCATGCGAGAGGTGTGGTGCCAAGGCCCACAAGTTGATTTAAAAATTCAAGCCCACACGGTGATTAAGAAATACATGGGCTAATTACGGGCTTGCCGGTTCAAACCTCGGTCAACTAGCAATTAATCTAAGTCTGATTGCACTCGAAATATTGTAGTGCACTTGCATGTGTCACCAAAACAAATTAAATATTTTTTTATTTACTCCGTATATGCGTATGCTAAAAAAGGTCGCATCTAGCTTATCTTCGCATAAGATGAAAGTTAGATCATGCCTCCCCCATACGGCTTGCAAATATTAAGAGTACTACCATTGTTAGTACTAAAGTAATTTGCATGCAGAGAACACGTGCATGATTTTATGTCCCATATGCATGCATCATGATGTTTGAAGGCTCATTTAGCAGATTCATTAACCATTATGATGATTTTCCCATATAAAGTAAAGAAAATTAAATCAAAGTCTATGTATTGGTTAATCAATTAGGGAAAGTAAATGAAGTCATTCAAGCATGCATACATGTACTGCCAATATCAGTACGAGTCAAAATAAAAGCAGAATATAAATGAAAGTCATCGCATATGATAATATCAACAAAGTCCAAGGCTCCCCCAAGCATGCCGGCGTCGACGACAGCGAGGAGGAAGATTTTTTCTTTTATCACTTTGTAATAGTTGTATGTTGTAATCCCATGTAGTAGAAATGTTGGAATTCTTAATCAGGGGGTTTCTCTTCGGAGATGTAATTAACATAACTTTTATGTAAATGGAAGAGTTCTGGAAATAGAGTACCTACTCCCTCCTTCCATCTATATAGGGCCTAATGCGTTTTTCGAGGCTAACTTTGACCAAATATTAGAGCAATAATATATGACATGCAACTTACACAAAGCACACCGTTAAATTCGTGTGTGAAAGGAGCTTTCAATGATATAATTTTCACATTGTGCATGTCATGTACTATTAATCTTGTCAATAGTCAAAGGCGGTCTTAAAAAACACATTAGGCCCTATATAGATGGAAGGAGGGAGTACAATGTTTGATCTTCTTTTTATTGTATGCATTTATGCACTTAAATATATTCATTCTGTATCAATGATGTGGACGCATGTCTCACGCCCGCCATTTTCCCATCATCAGATTCTGGCACGCCCAGTGGGACCTATTTCTCCCCTCATATTCGAATTCCAACATAGGATTGCAACAGATGAATTTCCATAGTACATAAAGCATAAAATGTTATGTACGCATATACCCAAAAGAAAATAGTCGAAGAAAACTAATATATGGTTTTCTTTGATTTTGAAGGTATGGAGGGGCAGGTTCAGCAGTTTGTCACTCTCCGCTTTGGTGACCTCTGGCTGGATGTGCCAATTGGTCTGTTTGTGGCTTCAGTTAGCAAGAGTTTGGAAACAACAACTGCATCCCCAACTGAGCCAGAAGAAAAGGAAGTCTCCTCTGCACTGAAGGAAGGGTTTACTCCTGTTCTCACAAAGTCAACAAAGAGAAGGATGCGTGCAGCTGCAAGAGCATCTAAGGATCAGCATGCATGCAAACTTGCAAAGCTTCTTCATCTACTTCAGTTCCTCCTGGTTTCACAAAGATGTCACCTACCAAGGTCATGAGCCATGAGGTACCAGCAAAGGTTGTTCACATGACACCCGAAGAGTGGCCCGTTCTTGCAAAACAGACGGGACCACCAAAGGTGGCGTCGCCAAGACAATCTGCTTCAAGTACATCAACCAAAGTCGCAGTGCCCCTTACACCTTCAAAACTTAGGGTGGGCGCACGCGAAGGGTCAGGAGAGAGCTCACATAAGCTTATCCGAAGCACTGTAGGGGCAGCTCAAAGGGCTTCCTCCGCGGACAAAGGAAAGGGTGTAATGGTTGAGGACACCGAGTCTTCGTCACATGAAGGATCGGCTCGTCCAAGAAACCAACTTCGTGTTGACGCACCTGAATTTATCCCCACCATGTGCTATAATCCCATTACACCATGCCTAGTGGGTGAGCCAAGCAATAAACGCTCGCTCCACTTCCAAGCTGGTCATGTGGGTCCAACTGCTACAATATCAGATCCTTTGTCCTCATCGGTGCCAGCACCAAGACCATCATTTGAAGGCTCAGTTGATCCAGCACGTCGTCGTCGTCGATGGTAGAGGGCTCACCATGCATGTCTCGATTTCCCAGTGGCAACTGATGCGAACATGACCAATCAACAACGGAAGCAAGTGGCATATCCCATCAGAAATAGAGAAAGGAAGACCAATGCAAGGATCCGCGGGGGGAGCCATGCTAGCTTCCATGCCGTCATGATGCAGAATGTCTGCCAAGCTTTGAAGGAAATACTTCCAGGCTGCTCTATCTCTGCTGATAATGTTGGTGGCGCCATCATGCGGCGTGTACAAACTCTATTGAAGTGGCCAGAATATGAAGAATTTGTGAGATCCACGACGACAAGAGTATGTGAGGCAGGCTGCTCATGCATGCAAAAAGCGGGCTGCCTTGAAGCAAAGAGAGATGGCAGTACGAGCTGATTCGGGGTATAGCAGGATACAAGGAAGAGATTCTCCATCAACAAGCCAAGTCAGTGGAGGAAATGGGGCAAAAGAAATGGCAAGCACAGAAAGGAAGACTACCCGAACTCTAAATCCATGGCCAGCTCGTAAGAAAGCCTCAAGTAACTCATTTGAAGTATTGAACGCAATGCCAGTTGGTGTCAAACTGGTGACAGACAACAGTAGCGAAACCTCCTCAGCATCAACACATTTCAAGAGGAAGAAGGCACGCAAGACTGTTGTAGAAGGTCCTCGTCGCAAGACGCGCAGCCAGAAAGGTTCAGATTATGAAGAACTTGGGTCAAGCAATGGGGGGGGGGGTCTTACAATCCCCTATCAGATAGTACCCCTTGTCCCTCTGAAAATGAGATAGAACTTCACCATGGTGCAGAGCACACAGAGTAAGTCCTAGCGGCGAATGAAACTCGTTCGGTTGAGGAACAACTAGCCAACCTTACAACTGCACTTCAACAAAAAGAAGATAAGTTAGTAGGCCTTCGTAATCAAATGAGCAATAACCAGAACAAAAGCAATGGAGGGGATGGTGGTGCGAGTGCTAGTAGCCAGCAAGAAGGTGCTGGACTTAACCTCGAGGCGATCCAAAGAATGATTGCCGAAGGGGTAAAGTCCCAATTGATGCAAACTCAACATTCCATGCGGCCAGGGTATGTTAAACCGTACCCACCTGATGTGGACATGGTTCTCTTCCCAACTAACTACAGGCAGCCACAATTTAGCAAGTTTAACGGGAGTGGGTATCCTCATGAAAACATAGCCCACTTTCTCACAGCCTGCCAAGACACAGCTCATAATGGAGCACTCCTCCTTAGGCAGTTCGTGCATACATTATCTGGTCCCGCCTTCACTTGGTACAGCAAGCTAGCTCCCAGTTCCATAAAAACATGGGAGCGGATGCAAAATGCATTTCTCGAGCGATTTTATAGCACGCAGAGAACCGTAGGCATCACCGAGCTAACTCAGACAGAACAAGGGTTCAATGAAAAGGCGACTGGTTTTATAAACAGGTGGAGAAATCTAAGTCTTCACTGCCCACAGCCAATCATCAAGCCCGAAGCGGTGCACATGTGCATGAATAATCTTCGCTTGGAAGTGGTCGTACAGTTACAAGGAGTGAGACCCATCACATTTGAAGAGTTGGTGTCAAAATCTACAGACATAGAGAATTATATGCAGTTGATCGCTCGTCGAACAAACACGACGATCAACAAGCCTGCGGAGAAAGGTGCTCAACGAGAAAAATTGCCGATGAAACCTAAGTCTGTGCAAGCTATGGAAGCAACATCGGTAAGATCTCAGTTTCAGCTTGGAAAAGCACCTATGAGGAACCAAGGACAGAAAGATGAACAAGTTGGTAGGAGGCCAACTCTCAGCGAACGACAAAGCAGGAAGTATTCTTTTCCTGTAGAAGAAATCCATGATCTCTTTAGGGGCTTACGAGAGCTAAAACTTATAGAGCTTCCTAAGTCAAAAAGGCCGAAAGAAGCCAATATGTTTAATGAGCCAAACTTCTGTCCTTACCACTGCATATTAGGCCATACACTTGATGATTGCTTTATGGTAAAAATATCATACAAAAAATATCGACGAGGGGACCATTGATACGGACCTCCTGAGAAGCTTAAAGAAAGGAAAGAAGATGGCTACAGCAAATGTTGCCACTCTTCAAGATAGCTCGGTGAGTTGCGCATCTTCAAATAAGAGGCCAACTTATGATGATATGATGTTTACATCGGATATGAATTTAACCCAATTATCTCTTCAGTACTCCTCCCGTACCACGGTCATGGGACAACGAGGAGGAATAATTTTTCTTTTATCACTTTGTAATAGTTGTATGTTGTAATCCCATGTAGTAGAAATGTTGGAATTCTTAATCAGGGGTTTTCTCTTTGGAGATGTAATTAACAGAATTTTTATGTAAATGTAAGAGTTCTGCAAATAGAGTACCTGCAATATTTGATCTTCTTTTTATTGTATGCATTTGTGCACTTCAATATATTCATTCTGTATCAATGACGTGGACGCGTGTCTCACGGCCGCCATTTTCCCGTCATCACCACTTCCTCTGTCACGCAAAATCGTGTCTTAGGTGACGAACCCAAATTCATCGCCGAAGCTATCTTCTACGATGGAACAAAAGTGTCACTAGAATTGTCACCGTATACGACCTGCCCATCCCTCATCGTAGTTTTCAGCGACGATATATCCGTCACTAACAACCGGCCCACCATGTTTGACTAGTCAATGTTTCTGACCTACATGCCCATAATATACTGACGTGGCATCTTACAGCTAGGCTCAGCCGAGGTTTTATCACCGACGGTACCCATCAGTAATAAGTCGGGCATTAGTTTTGACCGGCCAATGCCGCTGACATATGGGCCCAAAATTTGCCGACGTGGTTGCTTACATGTGGGACTAGAGGTGGATGATGTGGCTACTTAAATGTGGGTCCATACGCTGGTGACGACATGCATAGTCGTCATAGTTTGTAGACTTCAATGATTTGTTTTATATTAAATTTACTTCCAAAGTGGAATAAATTTCATTAGTTGCTCTCACAACTTTGATTCATAATTGGAAACATTACAATTAAGAACCATGGGACAAAGTACCACACAATAAAATAAGACACTTGTCAGCTTCAACTGCATCCTGCTGCTCGCAAATGGCTTTGATGACAGCACTAGTTCTCCCCGCAGGTCTAATAGGGCATTGCAACTTCTTCATTGTTTTCTACCAGGGAGAATTAGAAACCTTCAAGTTCATCCTTGTGCCCTGGCAGGGTCTTCTTGACAGATTCAAGTTCTTGCTGCTGCTCTGCGAGGGTCGTCTTGATAGCTTCAAGTTCTTCTTCACTAGTAGAAAACAGGGCTTTGGTTCTGGCCAGATAAGAGCAACAGTCTCGGTCATGCTACGAACCGGGACTAATGGGAGCATCAGTCCCGGTTCGAGCGGCTAGGACGCCGGCCGGGCCTCGGCAGGCATCAGTTCTGGTTTGGCTGGGACCTTTAGTCCCGGTTCCAAACACCAACTGGGACTAAAGGGCCTCACTCCTGGTGTAGCCCCTTTAGTCCCGGTTGGTGTCTGGAACCAGGACTAAAGGTCATTCTTCAGTCCCGGTTCTAGACACTAATGACTCACAAGTATAGGGGATCTATCATAGTCCTTTCGATAAGTAAGAGTGTCGAACCCAACGAGGAGCAGAAGTAAATGACAAGCGGTTTTCAGCAAGGTATTCTCTGCAAGCACTGAAATTATCGGTAACAGATAGTTTTGTGATAAGATAATTCGTAACGGGCAACAAGTAACAAGTGTAACAAAGGTGCAGCAAGGTGGCCCAATCCTTTTTTAGCAAAGGATAAGCCTAGATGAACTCTTATATAAAGCAAAGCGCTCCCGAGGACACATGGGAGTTATTGTCAAGTTAGTTTTCATCAAGCTCATATGATTCGCATTCGTTACTTTAATAATTTGATATGTGGGTGGACCGGTGCTTGGGTGCTGTCCTTACTTGGACAAGCCTCCCACTTATGATTAACCACTCTCGCAAGCATCCGTAACTACGAAAGAAGAATTAAGATAAATCTAACCATAGCATGAAACATGTGGATCCAAATCATCCCCTTACGAAGCAACGCATAAACTAGGGTTTAAGCTTCTGTCACTCTAGCAACCCATCATCTACTTATTACTTCCCAATGCCTTCCCCTAGGCCCAAATCATGGTGAAGTGTCATGTAGTCGATGTTCACATAGCACCACTAGAGGAAAGACAACATACATCTCATCAAAATATCGAACGAATACCAAATTCACATGATTACCTATAACAAGACTTCTCCCATGTCCTCAGGAACAAACGTAACTAATCACAAAGCATATTCATGTTCATAATCAGAGGGGTAATAAATAATATTAAGGACCTGAACATATGATCTTCCACCGAATAAACCAACTAGCATCAACTACAAGGAGTAATCAACACTACTAGCAACCCACAGGTACCAATATGAGGTTTTGAGACAAAGATCGGATACAAGAGATGAACTAGGGTTTGAGAGGAGATGGTGCTGGTGAAGATGTTGATGGAGGTTGACCCCCTCTCGATGAGATGATCGTTGGTGATGACAATGGCTTCGATTTCCCCCTCCCAGAGGGAAGTTTCCCCGACAGAACAGCTTCGCCGGAGCCCTAGATTGCTTCTGCCCAGGTTCCGCCTCGAGACAGCGACGCTTCGTCCCGAAACCTTTCTTATGATTTTTTCCAGGTCAAAACCCTCCATATAGCAGAAGATGGGCATAGGAGACCTGCCAGGGGGCCCACAAGCCCTTGGGGCGCGCCCAGGGGGGTAGGGTGCGCCCCCCAGGCTTGTGGCCACCTGGTGGGTCCCCCTCTGGTATTTCTTCGCCCAATATTTTTTATATATTCCAAAATAATTCTCCGTAAATTTTCAGGACTTTTGGAGTTGTGTAGAATAGGTCTCTCAGATTTGCTCCTTTCCGGTCCAGAATTCCAACTGCCGGCATTCTCCCTCTTTGTGTAAACCTTGTAAAATAAGAGAGAAAAGGCATAAGTATTGTACCATAATGTGTAATAACAGCCCATAATGTAATAGATATCAATATAAAAGCATGATGCAAAATGGACGTATCAACTCCCCCAAGCTTAGACCTCGCTTGTCCTCAAGCAAAAGCCGAAATCGATAATCATGTCCACATATTTAGAGATAGAGGTGTCAATAAAAATAAAATACGGACATGAAGGCATCATGATCATCTTTTAGAACAGCAACATATATTGTCATATAATTTCTTATGCTAAAGTAACAATTCATTCACAAGGTAAAGTATGAAATAAGAACTTTATTGAAAACTAACAAACTATGATCTTGGTCATTGAAACAATTGCAATTTATCATAACATCGAAAAGAGTCAATGTAAGAGCTTTCATATACCAAGTTTCACATGCTCAACTATCATCTAGTCTTTCACAATTGCTAACATTCACGTGATACTTATGAGATCAAATTTTCAATCGGACACAGAGAAAGATAGGGGCTTATAACTTCGCCTCCCAACCTTTTACCTCAAGGGTAACGTCAACAATAATTATTTATGAATATCTACATCTGAGTGGATATATATATCTGGATCTTCCCCAACATAAAGCGCTTGCCAAAAAGAAAAAGTATAAAAAGAATAGGTGATGATCACCATGACTCTTGTATAAAGGTAGAAGGTAAATAAAAGATAGGCCCTTCGCAGAGGGAAGCAGAGGTTGTCATGCGCTTTCATAGTTGGATGCACAAAATCTTAATGCAAAAGAACGTCACTTTATATTGCCGCTTGTGATAAAGAACTTTATTATGCAGTCTGTCGCTTTTATTTCTTTCATATCGCAAGTTCGTATAAAGCTTATTTTCCTCACACTAAAAGATCATACATATTTAGAGAGCATTTTTTATTGCTTGCACCGATGACAACTTACTTGAAGGATCTTACTCAATCCATAGGTAGGTATGGTGGACTCTCATGGCAAAACTGGGTTAAGGAATTTTGGATGCACAAGTAGTATCTCTACTTAGTGCAAAAAGATTTGGCTAGCATAGGAGGAGAAGCAAGTTCAACATTTTGGAGGATCCATGACAATATAACTTCTATTCGGATATAAAGAAACATAACCCATTATGTTGTCTTCCTTGTCCAACATCAACCTTTTAGCATATAATATTTTAATGAGTGCTCACAATCACAAAAGATGTCCAAGATAGTATATTTATATGTGAGACCTCTCTTTCTTTATTACTTCCTATTAATTGCAACAATGACCAAAACTATGTTTGTCAACTCCCAACAAATTTCATGCGACATACTTCTTATATGTGAAGTCGTCACTTCCCATAAGATCATTATATGATCTTTTTATTTATTTATTTTTCTCAAGATCATAGCAAAAAGCAAAGCCCTCAACTCAAAACTAATCTTTATTATATAACTCTCGGACTCGATTACATAGAGGGAACACAAAGCAAAACTCAAAGCAAGATCATACTAAAACTTTATTCTACTAAACCAAGATATAACCAAAAGGATTGAACTAAGAAAAATGATAAAGGTAAAGATGTGATGGTGATACAATACCGGGGCACCTCCCCCAATCTTGGCAGTTGCCAAGGGGAGTGCCCATACCCATGTACTTAGGTCTCTTTCTTCGGAGGCGGTGATGATGGAGTTGATGATGTTGTGGGCTTGTCCTCCATCTTCCAGGGCATAGGTTCACCATCATAGAAAGATGAACGAGTCTCCGGAATCCTCAAATCTGCAGCCAAACTCATCCTCTTAAATCTATATTCATAGTCACAGTTTTGGTTCTGCAGGTCATAGATCTGGGCTTGGAGATGCTCGTTTTTCTCATGAAGCTTGAAGATGGCCTTCCCAATCTCACTAGCATCCAGCTTGTGGTCATGGGTAAAATCCATGATCATGGAGTGATTGGCGTTGAGTCCGCGCTCCACCATCCCTTTGCACTTGAACACCTCTTGCTCCATCGCTTCGAGCCTGGACTCCACGCTTCCGGTCCTCCTTGGCCCTTGAACATCACGGATGTGAAGCCCACCCTCATGCATCTCGATGGCTTGAGGGTGTTGCAGCACCTCCGCAAGGTAAGGGTTGATGAACTTCTCGAAAAACTTGTCCTTGGGGGCGCTTGGAGACGTCATGGCGATCTAGATCTGTCAGGAAAAACAGCTCGAAACAAGAACAGAGGATATTGCCGTGGTACGGTGGTCAAAACCTTCGGGAGATTATATAATGAATTTTTACTGACCAAAAGGAGTGTACTACAAGAAAACGGAGTCCAGAGGGCACACGAGGTGCTAGTCTGGGAAGCGCGCCCCCAAGGCTTGTCGCCTCCTCATGCACTTTTCAGACTACTTTTTATTTTCCTAATTTTTTAAATATTCCAAAACAGAGTAAAATTGCTATTGGGAAAGTTTTGGAGTCGGTTTACTTACCGTATCACATACCTATTACTTTTCGGGGTCTGGAGCATTCTGATAGACATCCCTTATGTACTCCTCCGGTGTTATGGTATTAATAATATTGGTTTCAACATTTATGGGAGTACCTGAGATATAATGTTTGATTCTTTGCCCGTTTACCACCTTCGGGTTAGTGCCTTTGGCGTTGTTGATTTTGATGGCACCGGAACGATAAACTTCCTCAATAACGTAAGGCCCTTCCCATTTAAAGAGAAGTTTTCCTGCAAAAAATCTTAAACGAGAATTGTATAGCAAGACATGGTCACCTACATTGAATTCGCGCTTTTGTATCCTTTTATCATGCCATCTTTTAACTTTTTCTTTAAACAACTTGGCATTCTCATAGGCTTGGGTTCTCCATTCATCAAGTGAGCTAATGTCAAATAACCTCTTCTCACCGGCAAGTTTGAAATCATAGTTGAGCTCTTTAATTGCTTAATAAGCTTTATGTTCTAGTTCAAGAGGTAAGTGACATGCTTTTCCATAAACCATTTTGTATGGAGACATACCCATAGGGTTTTTATAAGCAGTTCTATAAGCCCATAATGCATCATCAAGTTTCTTAGACCAATTCTTTCTGGATCTATTAACAGTCTTTTGCAAAAAGTCAACTTTATTTCTCGGTTACTTAATTCTACTTGGCCACTAGACTGAGGGTGATATGGAGATGCAATTCTATGGTTAATGTCGTGGTTTTGTCACGGCAGATGCCCTTGTGAAAGGACTTAGGTGTGGAGCCATCGCTACGTAGGTTAGCTTGAAGGGGTTGAACGATACGAGAGACACGAGTTTACCCAAGTTCGGCCCCTCGCTCATGAGGTAAAAGCCTACGTCCTGCTTTGTGTTGTATTGATTGAGTATCGATTACAAGGGAGCAGAACCGCTTGACCTAGCTATCGATTGACTGTTACTTGAGTTAACCCACCGCAGGGTCTCGCATTTATATACACAGGTCGAGGCCCTGGGCTTACAAGAGTCCAAGCCGGATCACACAACATGTTCAACTCGGGTTCTAAGTCGCTTTGCCTTGCTAGGCAAGCCACCATCGGGCGGCTCACATCTCCGGGTTGTAGCTCCGTCGCCTGGTCTTGGGCCTTCAACAGGCCCGCCTCGTGAGCCGCCTCCAGTCTTCATATCTTCTCTTCTTGGGCCTATTTAGGCTCTCTCTATTGAGTCGCCAACAATGTAACCTGGCCCCTCCTGGGTGGGTCACACCGCGGGGTTATATCCCCAACATTAGGCCCCAGATTGATTTGAACTTATTCATGTCAATCTTCATCTCCAGTTGGCGAGTCTTCTTCAATCCTTCCAAAGATTTAACCTTTGAACAGACCTTGTAACCCGCCATGACCTCATGTAAAATAAATCCAGAAAAAACGGATGACATCACAATGGATCTTTTTGCATTAACTATCCATCCGAGAATCGAGGCGCCTCCTTTGTTAAGATAATCGTATTGCCTCCTCGATTTCCATGCATGCCATTTTACTGTTTCACCCACCTTTCCTTATAAATAGGCATGGGAGGTCCCCTTTTTCACTTTTTTACCTCCGCGCCTCATCTTCTTCTTCCTCCTCGCGTCGTCCGCCGCTGCTAGAGCTCCGCCGCCCCAATCGATCTTCACTAGCAACTCCATCTGGGCCGCTGCATCAACCTGTTTGTGACCAGAAATCAGCGGTGCTCGTCCGCTCTTCATCAACACCATCAGGTACCGTTTTACTCCTTTCTCAGATCCACATTAGAACACCCTAGTTCATCGAGTTCATCGGCGTTCGACCAAGTTAGCCCAAGTTCATACAACTCTCGCTTAGAAAAACATAGCTCAATCCAAAAACTAGGAAGAAGTGAGGCGGTACTTGTCGTAGCTCTTATTTTACATTTTGAACAGATCCCTCTTCCTCAGAGTCCATGCACAGACTGCCACTTTTTCCGCTACCGCACTTTAGGTTTAACAATTATTCTTCTTTTCCTGAACTGCCGTAGATCCAAAATTATAGCTGCGATCTGTAAAACTTGTTTGCTCCATACTTAGTGAAATCTCAACAATCCTTGAATCCATAGACCACTGATCCGCCATTCTTTGTCCGGGCGGCTTAAATAATTACTTTGTAACCCGCCGCATCCAGCTGGCTTAAATTACCATAACTTGACCTACCATATATTAATCATCCTGAGATTCACCTTAACCTCTTACAAAAGCGACTCATGGTTTCTTCACTTTTCACAACAATGATTAACTGTAGA
Source organism: Thinopyrum elongatum (assembly GCA_011799875.1). Taxonomy (NCBI): domain Eukaryota; kingdom Viridiplantae; phylum Streptophyta; class Magnoliopsida; order Poales; family Poaceae; genus Thinopyrum; species Thinopyrum elongatum. The sequence continues at coordinate 468,269,105 of CM022297.1, forward strand.
TCCATAACCAACCTGCAGCTACTGAATTGTCATTGTAATCATTGGGCGGCTTATCATTGTAATATTAACCCGCCATACTTTTATTTCCAGACCGTAGCTTTTGACCCGCCAACAATGACTAGGGCTCCCACTTCTTGTGATTGGGCCGCTTCTAGAGTCTCTGAGCTCTCTCTGAAGGAATATGTTGACATGGGAGTCTTGCCAGCAAAAGATGTCATCCACTGGCGAATTCCAGGTGTTGAGACTACTCCTCAACCTAAAGAAGGTGAAGTTATCGTCATTTCAGATCACCTCCTCCGTGGCTTCTCGCCACCCGGGTCAAAGTTCTTTCGGGATGTTCTGCATTTTTACAATCTCCATCCTCAAGACATTGGCCCCAATTCTGTATCCAATATCTGCAACTTCCAAGTCTTCTGCAAAGTGTATCTTCAAATGGAGCCTGAAGTTGATCTATTTAGAGAATATTTTTATCTCAACCGTCAAACTGAGATGACAGACGGGCCTAGTCTCGAGCTTGGCGGGATTTCCATTCAAAGGCGAAGAGACGTCATTTTCCCTACCGCCACACTGCCTAGTCACCCCAAAGATTGGAACTATACTTGGTTCTACTGCCAAGATACCTCTCCAACCGATGAGAATCCCCTGTCGGGTTTCCGCCCTTTCTGGCTCAGCCCTAGCCACGAGCTTCTAGATCGTATTACTGCTGCGAAGCGGGCTAAATATTCATCCACATTTTCAAAGATAAGGGCTCTGGTAGCTAACGGCTTATCTGGAGTTGATCTGGTCCGCTGTGGGGTTTCTTGGAGAATTTTGCCATTGAGCCGTCGCAGCGGCTTAATGTATAAATACACAGGTGATCAGAAAGATCCTCAGCACTATAACCAGACATCCTTGACTAATAAGGAGACCACTGATATGGTTAAAACCTTGCTTGGGGAGCCTCTGGAGAACTGCCGAAAAGTGGGTTTGAACCCTTTCTGCACGCTTAACGCGGCTCCGGCTATAACTATCCTGAATTAACCTTTCACCTTATATATCTATCCTTTGTGCTTTATATCCTTCAATTTATTGTACATATGTACCTATATACAGGCCGACTCTTCTTTCTGGAAGAAAAAATTACAAGCCACCATGCCTCTTAAGAAGGCTAAAGGAAAATCTCATGCTCCGGCTCGCCGCAAGAAGCCATCAACTGAAGAACTGCTCAGACTTGATGATGAGTCAGAGGTAGAACTTGACTCCCTTGGTCTTTTCTTTATGCAACTTATTGACGCTGATTCCTCTCAGGAAGAGGCAGAGACCAGTCATGCCGACGCAGCTGAGGTAACTATAATTTCCTCCGGCTCAGAACCCTTGCCAAGACAGAAAACTCGGCGAGTTATCCGGAAAGTAAAATTCTCACATCCTCTTGCTCATTTGGACCCCAACTTTCTTTTGAAGAAACAACAACATGATTCAAGGCGTATGACCCGGAGTGATGGTACTCAAGATCTCCTGTCCGGCTTACCCAACACCCCAGCTCCTCGAAAGCGTCCAAATGAGGTTCCTCATAGCCCAACTCTTTCCTTTCCAAAGGCTGGTCTCATTCGTCAACCTCTTAATCCTTCCGACTCAAATTATCAGGGGACGCCTCCGTCATCCGGCGACTCTACTGGGACTCAAATGCCTACTTTCAAGATTGCCGAGGGGTAAGTATTTTCATTTGTTCATAAATGACTTGTAGTGATATACTCATGGACTTTGTATCCTTGTCGCAAAGGTGTTGCCAAGGAGGGTAAGAAACAAAAGGTGGGCGGGTCTTCAAAGGATCCCAAAGCTGCTGAACCAGAGAAGCAGGCAGTAGAGATTTCTGAAGCCCTCGTTCAAAATCCTGAAGAGCCTGTCAATGACCCGCCACCGTCAATTGATGCTACAGTTCTCGAGCAAATGGATACTGAAATTAACCCGGCTACCAGTCATGACCCGTTGAGCCCTAAGCCGCCCAGTCCTGCCGAGTCCACTGACAAGATCCCTGCTACTGACGTTGATGACATCACTGTTACCGGGTCAGCTTTTAAGCCGCCCAAGGCCTCCAGAGTCCTAGCCAAGCATTCTGCCAAGGAAGAAATGCCTTCACTGGAGAAAGGCAAAGCTAAGCTGGACTTGGAAGCTTACTCATCTTATAGTGCAGGTGATGTGTACGCGGGCTATTTGAGCCGCCTGAACACAAGTCGGGATATGGAGGCTGGGTTAGTCCAGTTGATGAAGCAGAAGTATGAGGTATGAAAATATCCAACCTCTCTTTAGCCTTGTCCATATACATATATCCATACTAGCCCCCAAGTCTGAAGTATAGGAAAAATGCTGACTATGCTTTAGACTTGTAAAATTTCCAAAATGTAGCCCCCAAGGGTCGGCTTGTCTTGAAAAGATGAGCCAAATCTTTATTGTCTTTATAGAACCAAATATGTAGCCCCCAAGGGCTGGCTTAATCTGATAAGATAAGCCGGGTCTTGATGATCTTAACAGAATCAAACATGTAGCCTCCAAGGGCCGGCTTAGACTGACAAGATGAGCCGGGTCTCGATGACCTTGATAGAATCAAACGTGTAACCCCCAAGGGCCGGCTTAAGCTGACAAAATGAGCCGGGTCTCAATCAGAAATTGAAATGACCTACATTAGCCCCCAAGTGCCAAGTATATTGCTTGCAATGTGCTTGGGACTTAATGTAATTGTATCACTAAAAGTTGCTCCTTATATGGTAACCATTGCTTCAATATTGTATTGCAGGAGGAGTTGAACGTGAAAGAGTCACAGCTTGGCGACTTGAAGAAGAATATTGAGCTGCAACAAGCTGAAACTTCCAAGGCCAAGTCAAAGCTGAAATCTTCATTGGAAGAAATTGAAAAGGTCAAGGCAGGTTTTGATGTTGAAAGAACCGTCTGGGAATCTGATAAGGCTGCGCTGTTAAAAAGAGCAGAAGATGCTGAAGCTGAACTTAAGCCGGTAACCAAAGAATTAGCCGGCTTAAAAGAACATATCTCTCAAATGTCAGCCGCCATCTTTTGTAAGATTCATATGCAACTCATGGTCCACTGTAATAGTTCTTTAATCCACCCGACGATTAATAATATACAATCTCTAACCCGCCTGGCGACTCTTATGCAAAAATGTTAACAGGCCCCAGAAGCGCTAGTCTTGGTCAGAATATGCTGCTCAAACTGAAGGCAGCTTATTCTTTGACTGAGCAACTGTACACTGGCACACTTCACAGCCTTGTCAGGTGGGAAGAAACCTCCAACGCATATCAAGACGGTGCTGGATCATCTCTCAACAGTGCCGGCTCAAGTTGAGGAGGTCAAACTATCAGCCACCCGAGCCGGAGCCATTGTTGCTCTAGGCCGGGCCAAGGCGTGGCAATCAGAACTTGACCCGGAGGAAATAGCCACCGGATGCCCAGAGCTCAAAGATGACGGGTCAAGTTTTGAAGAAAAAGACTTCAACCAATGCGTCAGAGAGATGCGGCCCATGGCATGCAAACTCATAAAAGAGCTGAATTTAAACAAGTACACGCCGGCTTACGATGACAATAATAACAAGATTAAGCCGCCTTCTCATGATGTCATGGACCTTATTCCTCCAAGGCGTAAGCATACCTTCGCCCCTGATGTTGATCATTCCATTATTCTTAATGATGAAGCCACCTTCGAGACCTTAAACGGCATCGACTGGACATCGGCTGACCTCCAGATGGTCGATGAGGAAGAGCCGGCGCGGGATGATCCGGAATCTTCAAGGCGCCAGGGAGAAGATTAACCTGGCTGATCATAAGCCGGACGGCTCTAAGATCGGGTTTACAGGAGTGCAGCTCCAAAAACACTTGGTTCAAAATCTTTTGGGCTCCATGAAAGCCTTGTAATAGGGTAGCTTAAAACAATGCTCCACCATGTCATGCCTTCGTGCATGTTTATTTCAACATTTGATCCGGCAGCTGAACTTCATCGCATGTTTGATGTGATCATATATATGAGCCGAACCACGACTCTTGTTTTCACCTAAAGTCTTGCATATCCTGCAGAAGACCAATCAACATATGTGCTGGCGACTTAAAGTCAAAAGCCAGGGCGGGTGACAACCCAACGACAGGTAGCCTTATACGACTACTGATTTTTTTTTCATAAATATGACTGTTCAAGCCAAAACATACTGGTGACTCAAAGTCAAAAGCCAGGGCGGGTGAAAACCCTAGATATTCAAACATAAGCAACATAACCTGGAGCCTCACGACCCGGATAGTTAAAATTTGCACAAAAGCAAAAACTTAAGATAAAAACATCCAAAAAACCCAAAAGAGAGATATACAAAAAATCTCAAATATTTGTTAGGCCTTTTGCTTTCAAGACACGACCGGAAAAGTTGGCTCACAGGCCTTTTGCTTTCAAGGCCGCATAGCCGTTGAGTTTATCCTAGCTCACTGTAAGCCGGCTCTCACGTGACACAAGCCGCCGTTTTAACCTTAACAAGTTCAGGGTCTTAAAAAAGATTGACTGTTAAGAGTTCAGCGGGTCACCTGGCGGAGTAGCAAGTTGCAAACAGGCAGGTGTAACTCATAATGTGGCAACTCAGGCCAGTCAAGAGGGTATGAAAGCTAAACTCGGTGGGTTGGAAGCCCCCAAGTGACCTTATGATCAAATAACAAAGACTCAGATGCACATAAATGAAACGACAGAGGCCCTGAATTTCAGGGATGCCGGCTTTATTATATGGATCATAAAAGATATATACACTGACAAATGTATGTACAAGGATGAGAGCCAGTGGCTCAAGTGTAGTAAGGCCGAAGATGAGCAATGTTCCATGGCCGGCGGGTCTCATCTTCTGACTTGCGTGAATCCTTGTGCTCCCGTATATCAATGAGATAGTAAGACCCGTTATTGAGATTTTTGCTGATCACAAAAGGCCCTTCCCAAGGAGGAGAAAGCTTATGCATCCCTGTGTGATCATGAATCAAACGGAGCACTAAGTCGCCCTCCTGAAAGGTCTGGCTTCGAACTCTATGACTATGATAGCGACGTAGATCTTGCTGATATATCGCTGAAGGAGCCGCCGCAAGGTCACGCTCTTCATCCAGAGCATCAAGTGAGTTCTGACATGCCGTCTCATTATCAGCTTCAACATAAGCCGCCACTCTAGGCGAGTCATGACGGATGTCACTTGGGAGAACCGCCTCTGCACCATAAACCATAAAGAAAGGCGTATAGCCTGTTGATCTGTTGGGGTGGTATTGATACTCCAAAGCACTGAAGGTAACTCCTCAACCCAACAACCCGGTGTTCGCTTCAAAGGAACCATGAGCCGGGGCTTGATGCCTCTCAAAATTTCTTGATTAGCTCGCTCTGCCTGACCATTAGATTGTGGATGAGCCACTTAAGAAACGTCAAGACGAATATGCTCTCTTTGACAAAACTCCTTCATAGCACCCTTAGAAAGATTAGTACCATTATCAGTGATGATACTATGAGGGTATCCAAAATGGAAAATCAGCTTTCTAACAAACTAAATAGCTGTGGCTGCCTCACAATTGCTAACTGGCTCCGCCTCAACCCACTTGGTAAACTTGTCAACCGCCACCAAAAGGTGGGTCTTTTTATCCTTAGACCTCTTGAACGGTCCAACCATATCTGGCCCCCAGACTGCAAATGGCCAAGTTATTGGAATCATATGCAATTCTTGAGCCGGCACATGAGCCTGTCTTGCAAATTTTTGACACCCGTCGCACTTGCTAACGATATCTCTGCATCAGCATGAGCCATTAACCAGTAAAACCCATGACGAAAAGCTTTAGCCACTAAAGACTTAGAGCCAACATGATGACCACAATCACCTTCATGAATCTCTCGTAAGATCTCACGGCCCTCTTTAGGAGAAATACAACGTTGGAACACGCCTATCACACTGCATCGGTGTAACTCGCCGTTGACAATAGTCGTAGACTTAGACCTCCTGGTTATTTGCCTTGCCAAAGTTTCATCTCAGGTAACTCGCCCTGGGTCATATAGGCCAAGTAGGGAAGCATCCAATCAGGAATAGCATGGAGAGCCGCCACCAACTGCACCTCCGGGTCAGGGATAGCAAGGTCTTCTTCAGATGGTAACTTGACCGAAGGATTGTGCAATACATCAAGAAACACATTAGGAGGCACCGACTTACGTTGAGATCCAAGCCGGCTTAAGGCATCAGTCTCCTCGTTCTTCCTTCGATCAAGGTGATCCACCTGATAACCCTTGAAGTGACCAGCAATATTGTCAACCGCCCAGCGATAAGCTGCCATGAGCGGGTCTTTGGAATCCCACGTGCCTGAGACTTGCTGAGCCACAAAGTCTGAGTTGCCCAGACACCTGACCCGGCTTAAATTCATCTCATTGGCCATACAAAGGCCGTGGAGTAAAGCCTCATATTCAGCTGCATTGTTAGTACAAGGAAACATTAGCCTTAAAACATAACAAAATTTGTCACCTCGTGGGGAAGTCAAAATAACTCCAGCCCCTGAGCCTTCCAACTGCCTGGACCCATCAAAGTGAATTGTCCAATATGTGTTGTCAGGTTTTTCCTCAGGTGTCTGCAACTCTGTCCAGTCATTGATGAAATCCACCAGAGCCTGAGACTTGATGGCTGTTCTTGGCACATATTTCAAACCATGAGGTCCAAGTTCGATTGCTCACTTAGCAACCCAGCCTGTGGCCTCCCTGTTTTGAATAATGTCTCCTAAGGGAGCAGAGCTGACCACAGTAATAGGATGACCAAGAAAATAATGCTTCAGTTTGCGACTCGCCATGAACACCCCATACACCAGTTTTTGCCAATGTGGATATCGTTGCTTGAACTCAATCAACACTTCACTGACATAATAAACCGGCCGCTGAACCAGATACTCCTTACCCGCCTCCTTGCACTCCACAACCACTGCCACACTGACAACCTTACTATTAGCCGCCACATACAGGAGCAAAGGCTCTTTCTCAATGGGAGCCGCAAGGACGGGCGGCTCAGCTAGCTATTTTTTGAGTGCCTCAAATGCCTCATTAGCAGCATCACTCCAGAAAAAGTGACCTATCTTCTTCATCATCTGGTACAAAGGAATTGCCTTCTCTCCCAGGCGACTTATAAAACGGTTTAAAGCTGCAGTACGACCCGCCAAACGTTGGATGTCATTGACACATGCCGGCTTAGCAAGGGAGGTGATGGCCTTGATCTTCTTTGGGTTAGCTTTGATGCCCCTTTCTGAGACCAGAAAACCCAATAGTTTACCTGCAGGCACACCAAAAACACACTTGGCCGGGTTAAGCATCATTTTATAGACCCAGAGATTGTCAAAAGTTTCTTTCATATCATCCAGGAGAGTCTCCTTCTTCCTAGACTTGACCACAATATCATCTACATAAGCATGCACATTGCGCCCAATCTGACTGTGAAAACAATTCTGAACACAGCATTGATAAGTCGCCTGAGCACTCTTGAGCCCAAAAGGCATATAAACATAGCAGAAAGCTCCAAAAGGGGTAATAAAAGATGTCTTCTCTTGGTCCTTAACTGCCATCTTGATCTGATGATGACCAGAATAAGCATCCAGGAAACATAAACTCTCACAACCCGCCGTGGCATCAATAATCTGGTCAATAGGAAGGAGAAGCAAACGGATCAGCTGGACAACCCTTGTTAAGATCTGTGTAATCAACACACATACGCCATGTGCCATTCTTCTTGAGTACGAGCACAGGGTTAGCCAACCACTTAGGGTGAAAGACGTCCACAATAAACCCAGCTGCTAAGAGCCGGGCTACCTCTTCTCCAATAGCCTTACGTCGCTCTTCATTGAAACGACGAAGGAATTGCTTAATCGGTTTAAACTTAGGATCCACATTAAGAGTGTTCTCAGTGAATTCTCTCGGTACACCCGGCATGTCAGAAGGTTTCCATGCAAAGATATCCCGATTCTCATGGATGAACTCGATGAGCGCGCTTTCCTATTTAGGATCCATATTAGCCCCCACTGTGACCTGCTGAGATGAGTCGCCAGGGACAAAATCAACCTGCTTAGTATCATCAGCCAACTTAAACTTCAACAAAGGGTCTTGCTCAGTAGTGGGCTTCTTTAAAGGGGTCATATCAGTTGGGTCAACATTATCCTGATAAAATTTAAGCTCCTCGGTAGCACAAGCCGAATCTGCATAAGCCGCATCTCCTTCCTCACATTCCAGAGCGATTTTCCTATCACCATGGACTGTAATTATGCCCTTATGCCCTGGAATCTTAAGCTGTAAATAGACATAACAAGGCCGAGCCATAAATTTGGCATAAGCCGGCCGCCCAAACAGAGCATGATACGGACTCTTGATCTTGACTACTTCAAACCATAGCGTTTCTGCTCTGTAGTCATAGTCATTACCAAAGGCAACTTCCAGGGCAATCTTTCCGGTAGGATACGCCGACTTACCAGGCACCACGCCATGGAAAACTGTAGAAGACGGTTTAAGATCGTTGTCAGTTAAATTCATCCGGCGAAAGGTGTGATAATACAAGATGTTGATGCTGCTGCCACCATCCATGAGTACTTTAGTGAATATATAACCCCCGACCTGAGGGGCTACCACCAATGCTAGATGACCCGGATTCTCAACCCAGGGTGGGTGATCCTCCCGACTCCATGTGATTGGATACTCTGACCACCGTAAGTACTGAGGCACCGCCGGCTCAATAGTATGGACCGCACGCTTATGAACCTTCTGGTCTCGCTTGCAAAGACTTGTGGTGAAAACATGATACTAGCCGCCATTGAGCTGCTTTGGATTACTCTGATATCCTGACCGATTACCTTGTTGCTGGTTACCCTGACCAGACTATTGGTTGTAACTGCCCTGACTGCCCTAGCCTTGATAACCAGAATTTGAACCGCCGCCCCCAAAACCGGGCCCCTGTGAACCTGATCCTGACCCGCCGGGTGGGCCATTATTGTTACCCTGATTCTGGTTAAAATTGTAATTCCTATACTCTCGCATGATGAAACAATCCTTCCAGGCATGAGTCACCGGCTTATCAGGCAGACTGTGTTTTGGGCAAGGTTCATTCATCATTGCCTCAATATTTAAGTTTTTCCCTCCAAAGGATGGCTTACCATTACCATTACGGCGCTGGTTTTTATATCTAGTGTTGGTGTTAGCTACGAGATCTGACCCGCCCTCGGGGTGTCTGCGCTTACCACTATTGCCCTGGTTACTACCATTATGCCCTGCCACATTCTACTGCTGACCTTTGCCATTACCATTCTTCTTGCCCTTGTTGGATTTCTCATCATCAGATCCAAGATCTTTGGTGGTATCAGAGTCGGCGTATTTGATGAGAGCCGCCATAAGCTCACCCATGTCATTACAATTACGTTTAAGTCGCCCAAGCTTCTGCTTAAGGGGGGTAAAGTGATAGTTCTTCTCCAAAACTAGAACCGCCTGACCCGCCGCAATACTATCCGATGAGTGAATAATAGCAGAGACCCGCCGGACCCAATGATGGGCCGACTCATCCTCACGCTGCACACAATTATCAAGATCGATAATCGTCAGAGGCTGCTTGCACGTTCCCTTAAAGTTTTGAATGAATCGTGCTTTCAATTCTTCCCATGAACTGATGGAATTAGCAGGCAATCCTTTTAACCAGGTCCGAGCTGGCCCATCCAACATCATAGTAAAATATTTAGCACATACAACACAATTGACATCCAGCATCTCCATGGCTAACTCATAACTCTCAATCCAGGCCTCAGGGGGGAGATCAGCTGTATAGTTAGCCACCTTACGAAGACCCTTGAAATCCCTAGGAAGACGTTCATTACGTAAAGCTGGTACTAAACAAGGCACCCCAACAGACCTAGAAATTACACCAGCCCCTACTAACGCCGAAGGGGCCACCGGAGGCTGCTGATAAGCCCCCAACTGAGCAGCTGCTGCAGCCTCTACCTCTCGGCGAGCTCTGGCATCGTTCACAATCGCCTAATCATGAGTAAGGGGCGGGTTATTCCCACGGGGCAGGTCATCCTGATTCACTCGACGACGTCGTTCGCTATTGGAAACCGCCGGTGACTCAACACGCCGGCTGTAACTGCGGCTTGGGAGGGGGGTCGAATGCACCCGCTCACGACTATGTGAATATTTCTCTTGCTGTGCGACCGCCATCTGTAAGAGCTCAATTGCGTTCCACGCCTCAGCTGCGAAAGGCATCTCATCCGTAATAAGGATTGCATTGAGCCGGGTAGCCGCCGCTATCATGTTATCCACCGGGTTAGAATAATGGCCAGATGGTGTTGGAAAATGTCGCGGTGGGGTCTGATCCCTGTGGGGCAGGTCTGGTAATCGAGGCTGAGCCGCCGCCCCGCTTCCTGGGACTTCAGCCGCCCAGGCTGTACCTGGCGGGTTACTTGGCCCTGCCCCAGGCGTGTTAAAAAGGTTCTGTGCCTCATACTGCAAAGGCAAACGGGTTTGATACCTCCTTTGAAGAACAGCATTGGACGCATTCTGATCCAGACTCAGCCGAAAAGCTTCTGCCCTTATACGCTGTGACTCGGCGTCCATCAGAGCTTGTTCCGTTTCCATCCTAGTGTTCTCTGCATTAAGCTCCTCCCGAGCCTTGGCTACCTCATCTCGCACCTTTGCAACTTTTGCATTATGTTGTGCTTGATTCGCCGTAGTAACCTCTGTTTTTTGACTGAACACTGTAGGGTTAACCCCCACAGCCTTTACTCTTTATTCATCAATGAAATACAATATTTACAGAGTTATGAAGGATAACCCAAAAGAAAACCTATCCTAGAAATGGAAAAGAAGGTACATCAAGGGGGCAGAAAAGTTACCCATCGAACAAGGCTTTCTTTGAACCTAGGCTTAATCCTAAAGGAGAGCAAAGAAATGTCATGAATAAAAGACCTCCTCCAGTGATTAAAACTAGGTCTGACATGCCTAAAAACTTTGGCATTCCTAATAAGCCAGATATTCCAGCAAGCAGTGAACACCACTTCAGCAAAAAAAGGCTTGTTGAAATCCCTCCTAGCATTAACAACAATTTCTGCTAACAGGGTCTTCAAAGTACCCAAGAGCTCCGATAAAACCTGAGCGGCGGCCGAGCTGACCCACCGGCCCCAGCCGTCACAGTAGCAGTCGAACCAGACGTCATAGCTGCCGCTGTTGATGAGTCGAAAGCCGGCCTTGTACCAGCCATAAAGATAGCAGCTCGACACGGTGGCTCATAGGGATCCGGAATACTGTCTCCATCGAAAAAGCACCCAAGCCAGCCTACTTGAAGCTGGTAGATTGACTCCATTTCCCTAGTTGAGGACTCATCACCTGAGTAGATGAGAGTCTCTCCTCCGGACACAGAATCCTCTGCAGGGTCCGTGCTGCGCGAATCCAACGAAGATACGCTTCCGGCTAGGTTGAACCCTAGCGGGTTGCGCACGCCGAGCCGGCTCGACGATGTCGGTGCAAATGTCCGGCTCAGGCTCTGATCCGCCAATCTTGCCGATGAAGACGTGAATCCCACCGAAGGGGACCCGGTACCCGTACTCGGTTGAGTCGGCCTCGGGGCCCCAGCCAGCGTCGTCGATGTAGAGCTTGCCGCGATGACTCTTAGTCATCCGACCCACGGCGTATCCCTCGATACCTGGGAAGGAGCCCTTCAAGAACTCAAAACCACCGTGCTTTGGCCCCACGGTAGGCGCCAACTGTCGTGGTTTTGTCACGGAAGATGCCCTTGTGAAAGGACTTAGGTGTGGAGCCATCGCTACGTAGGTTAGCTTGAAGGGGTTGAACGAGACGAGAGACATGAGTTTACCCAGGTTCGGCCCCTCGCTCATGAGGTAAAAGCCTACGTCCTGCTTTGTGTTGTATTGATTGAGTATCGATTACAAGGTGTCGGTGCAACAAACCCTGGGTCTGTTGCCCAGACTGTGCCCAGGCACGGGGATGAGATTGAAGCACCAACCCAAGTCAGAATACAAGGGACTAAGAGGTTCAAAGGACTAACATGCAGATCAGAGGGACCAAGATCAAGCCAAAGAAGCAAGGCACCATCAGGAGAAGGGCCTCCTTTGCCGGGCAGGCGAGCTCGGCAAAGGGGCGAGGCCACCCCCGGAAGATGACGTCCAAGATGTCCCGGCAGGGCCTGCCGGGGCACACGAAGGCAAAACCACCTCACCAACTACTCCACCATGACCCACGTCATTGATCAGTGCGGTGTCGAACCGCGGAGTGACTAAGTGGCAGCCATTCACCACATGGCAGCCTCTCCCTACAGGAAACACCTGCAGATGACACCCGTCCTACGACGTGTCCAGCGAGCAGGCGTGGAGCTGGCGAGATAGCCCGGCAAGCCTTGCCGAGCAACCAACAATGTGACGTTGAGCGGTGCATTTAATGCCCTGTCAGCCCGCAGAGTTAGGTATGATAGCACTGTTTGCTATCTTATCAGTCCATAATGACTGTTTTGCCATTGTGGTGACCCCTTAATCTATAAAAGGAGGCCCATGGCAACCATAGAAAGGGTTAGAAGGTTGAATAACTCAGACCCCCATACGCGCGTAGCCACTGCCGCCCTGAGGCAACCCTTGCCGGGCAAGTGTACTACGCTCCACCACCACCTTTCCACCATCAATCCACCAAAGCAGGAGTAGGGTTTTACGCCTCACGGCGGCCCGAACCTGGGTAAAAATGCCTGTGTGATCTCTGCCGTGCTGCCACACGCTCGTTTGCTCTTTGTGCAACGCGACGCCCCCCTGCCGAACCAGCAAGGGGCCTCCTGGTCCCATAGGTGGCCGTGGTTTCCCGCGACATCTTTGGCGCGCCAGGTAGGGGGACCGTTTGCGCGAACCTGAAGGCGTGTGTAGCGCATCACCTTCATCACCATCAGCATCATCGACGATGCCATCGACCATGGTGCCCAAGAAGAAACCCGGTTCTTCGGCTCGTCCTTCCACCTCGAAGGCTCCGCCGCCCGTGGCCTCTAACGCTGCGGGGGGTGCGGAGACACGCGAGGACGCGGACGCTGCTGGGGATGTGGTCGGAGCAGGCGGCGCCGTCAACACTTCCCCCGCGGCCGACGCAGGAGCAGGAGACATCGGAGGAGAGCAGCATCGGCAACATCCCGACGGCCACCCTCCACAAAGTCCGAATGAAGGGCTTACTCCATCTGCGCCCCTTCCGCCCGCCGACGGGCACAGCTGCAGCAACGGCGCTCGGGCCGGGGCGAATCACCACCCTTCGACCGCTAACACCACGGGTGCGGTCGCAGTGCGTGCACCTCCCCCGGGACGGGTCGACCAAGCCGCTGTGCCCGACGGGGCCACTGGCCCTCGAGCACCTTCGCCGCACCACCCTGCCATCCAGGTGGTCGCCCCGCAGCAGCGGGGGCGCAGTGCTGCCGCCGCTGGCACCGTCAGGAGCCGAGCGACGATATGATCGACTTCATCATCACCCATGCCAAGTACAGCCTCGGAGGCCATGGCGCGGGCTCAGCTGCTGCTGAGGTTTCTGCCAGTGGCCGAGCAAATGGACGAGTGGCATGCCACCATCCAAAGTCTGCTCGGTTTCGCCGAAGCTGGGGGCTCATGGTGCGCTGGCCCGCCACGGCCGCCCCAAGCGACAGCAACGGCTCATGCTGCTGACCATACAGAAGGGGCCATCCCCACGGTGCAGTCCCCGCCATGGCAGCCAGCGCGAGCGCAACAGAATCAAGACCCCGACGATGTCTCAATGGCCTCCTCTGACCCTCGAGCGCGTCCAGGCCAACGACGAGCCCCGGAGGATAGGCGGAGAGGAGACACGCGCGCTGTTGTCGAGCAACACTGCGATGACCTCCGCCGGACCGATGGGTGCGGCGGCCCCCGGCGTCGACGAGCCCGTGCTCAGTATTGGCGGGTGCCTACCTTTCGAGGTTGGCTGCCCTACCTTTACCCGTGAGCTACGGCAAGTCCGTTGGCCGTCCGTTCGCATGTTCAAGCCAGAGATACTTGAGAAGTACGATGGGAGGCTGAACCCGGCAGAGTTCCTGAGCATCTACACCATCGCTGTTCAGGCTGCCGGGGGAAGAGATGAGAAGGTGTTCGCCAACTACTTTCCTTTGGCCCTCAAGTCCAATGTGAGGTCTTGGTTGGTGCACCTGCCGGAGAACTCCATTTCGTCATGGGCAGACCTGTGCCATGAGTTCGTCGATGCCTTCACCGGTGGCCACCAAGAGCCGGGCCGACCCAGCGACTTGCAACTTCTCCAACAGAAGGAAGGAGAGACCCTCCGTAAGTATTTACAGAGATTCAGCAAAGTTCATAGAAATATCCCAAATATCCATCCGGCAGCCATGATAGCCGCTTTCCAGTCCAATGTGCGCAACCGCCGGATTCATTCCAAGATGAACGTGTGGTTGCCCAAGACTGTGAAGGAACTCTACACGTTGGTGGATAAGTGTGCTCGGATGGAGGAGGGAAGAAAGTTGCCCGGAGAGGAAGATTGCACCAATATTGATTTAGAGGATGAGGATGAATCAACCAGTCAGAAGAAGAGCAAGAAGCGTAGTAAGAAGCGAAGGGATAAGGCAGTAATGACTGTTGAAGGATCAGGTACGCCTAGTACCGGCAAGAAGGCCAAAGCTGAGGCCCCTGACAAGGAAGCTGCCATGTGCGCTGACTGCCGAGAAGCCGCTGCTGCCGAAAAAGACGGGAAAGGTGATGGGCCGTATTGCAAGATTCATCAGACCAAGGGCCACGACCTTCAAGAGTGTTATCAGGTTGAGCAGCTTGTCAAAAGACAGAAAGCAAAGAATGAGAAGAGTGACAAGGAAAAGGGTCAGAATATTGCTGGCGGCAAGGGCCGAGGTGGTGAAGTAAATCGCCCCAGCAAACCCTTTCGGAACCAAGGAAACCCGCCAGAGGTCGAGAGAAGGAAGCCTATGGTGATGAGAGTGATGGAGGGGATGAAGAGGAAACCAGTGAGCAAGAGTTTCAGAAGGCCACCGACGCCCTGTGCATTGACGGGAGTGCATCTCTGCACACCTCTCACCGCCAACTCAAGCGGTGGGTGTGAGAAGTCAATGCCGTGGAGCCAGCGCCCGAGGCCCGGAAGCCGCTCAAGTGGTCCCGTATGCCCATCATCTTTGACGAGGAGGATCATCCTTGCCGTACCACTGCGGTAGGGTGTTTGCCATTGTTGGTCTCCCCAACAATCCGCAACCTCAAGGTCACAAAGATGTTGGTTGACGGCGGGGCCGGGTTGAATCTGATTTCCCCAGCAGTTATCAGCAAGCTTCAGATAGCAGAGGAAGAGCTGGAGGTTACCGGCATGTTTCAAGGAGTTAATCTTGGCAGGAGCTGTCCTAAGGGAAAGATCACGTTGCCGGTAATGTTTGGGGGGAGGACTGAACTACCGGACTGAGAGGATTATGTTTGATGTGGTTGATCTCCCCCTGCCATACAATGGGCTTCTTAGACGCCCGGCCCTGGCTAAGTTCATGGCAGCATCTCACTATGCCTACAACACCTTGAAGATGCTTGGGCCACTGGGAGTCATCACCATCCCATCAGATGAGAAGGATGCAATCATTTGTGTGGACAAGATGTACCGGGATGCGGTCGCAGCAGAGGCAGCGGCAGCAGCAGCTCTCGCTAAGGAAAGCAAAGGAAAGAAGAGGGATTGCAGGGACTCCAACAAAGAGTCCGGGAAGCGTGCCCCCACCGAGTGCACGACACCCGTTGACGACATGCCGGAGTGTTCCGATGGCAAGAGATCCAAGGTCGCTGCACCCCAAGTGAAGAAGGTCCCGGCAGGGCTGGCTGGCATTGATGGTACTTTCACTATCAGCGCCACCCTCGATGACAAATAGGAAAGCGCGCTCGTTGCCTTCCTGCGGGCGAATATCGATGTGTTTGCCTGGCAACCATCTGATATCCCCGGTGTTCCCAGGGAGGTAATTGAGCACCACCTTGCTGTCTGCCCACATGCCCGACCTGTCAAGTAGAAAGTCCGGAAGCAGGCCTTGGAGAGGCAGCAGTTCATCGCAGAAGAGATCAAGAAACTAGAGGCAGCTGGATTGGTCAGAGGAGTACTGCATCCCACGTGGTTGGCAAACCTAGTGGTAGTCCGGAAGGCTAACGGGAAGTGGAGGCTTTGCATAGATTTCACAGATCTCAATAAGGCTTGCCCGAAGGACCCGTTTCCCTTGCCGCGTATCGATCAGATTGTGGATTCCACTTCAGGTTGTGATTTTCTCTCCTTTCTGGATGCGTATTCTGGGTATCACCAGATCTTCATGTCCAAGGAAGATGAAGAGAAGACGTCGTTCATCACTCCATGTGGTACGTACTGTTTTGTCCGCATGCCATTCGGATTAAAGAGTGCCGGGTCCACTTTTGCAAGGGCAGTCCAGATTGGTTTTGAGCCACAGTTGCACAGAAACATAGAAGCCTATATGGATGATATTGTGGTCAAGACCAAGGATAGGGCCACCCTTATTCATGATTTGGAGGAGACGTTTGCTAATCTGCGCAAAATCAATTTGAAGCTCAACCTGGAGAAGTGTGTATGTTGGCGTTCTGGGAACGGGGGTACCCAGACTTGCCTGCCTATGGCCCACGGCGTGGCTCCATCAACGGTCTGGTACGACCCAGCTTCAGCGACAACAACTCAAGACAGTCGCGAGGAGCCAAGCCTCGTGAGGCGGATGACACCAAGACCTCCACGAGGAGCGGCCTCCTCAGGCTGGCTCCCGAGGAGCGGAGATCTCTATGCACGCCTTACCTCATGAGGTCCGGATGACGTGAGCCATGACGACCAAGGCCAGGCGGGCGCCAGCGGGCGCAGTGTACCAGTTTCCTCTTCGGTGCTAAAAGAGGCAAGCGCAGGCGCGGAGTCCCAAGGAATCTGCCAAAGGTTTCCATTCCCGTGCAACAAGACCAAGACTGCCAGGACGGCAGGACAGAGGTCATCACTGAGCCCACCACGGCGTCACAACCAGAGGCTTTCGCAGGCGAAGACTACTTTTGTCAGGATAGCATGTACTAGTTATCCCCCTTTGAATTTGGCCGTTGTGGGATCCCTTCCCACCTTTCATTTGGGAAGAGGACCAAGGCCACTATAAATAGGACTGAGCCACCACCATAGAGGGAGGGTTCACTTCGGACCCCCACTCCACCAGCTCATTCGAGCTCAAGAACACCTCACCTCCTGAGGCTATTCGCCACTGTACTAGTTCATCCTCAACCCCTCGAGGCCAATCCACCACAAAGTAGGAGTAGGGTTTTACACCGCAAGGTGGCCCGAACCTGGGTAAACTGCTGTGTCTCTTTTCCTTACAGTTCGTCGAGCTAGGCTGTGAGATTAGCGAGTAGGCAGACTGGGGAGGACGAGTTCTTCGCACGCACCCCAGAGTTCGAACCTCTCAAGGGTTCGCGGAACCCGAAATCCGACATTTGGCGCGCCAGGTAGGGATGCGTCGGAGCCTCTCCCCCGCCGGTCGATCCACCACCGCTCCACCGCTTCCATGGCTGACGCTCGTCGAGCTCGCGCTGAGCGCCGGGCCGCCCTCGCCGCCCACGTCACTCAGACAGCGCCTGCGGGAGACGACTGCCCTTGCCGTCTCCCGTCTCCTGTCGCGAACGCCGCCACCGGCCCCGTGGGGCACGAGCAGCAAGCTTCATCGTTGCACCCTTCCGTGCGGTGGGATGGGCGCATCGCCACCCCATCACTGACTCCGACTGGTTCGTCGTCTCATGCTCGTCGCGGGCCGGCGAACGCGCAGGATGCGTTGCTCATGGTGCATGAGCTCATGCGCTACCGCCCCGTCGATGACCTCTACGAAGACTGGCTGGACCGCATCGCCAAGCTTGTCAGCACCGCCGGGGACTCTCCTGCACTGTCGGGGGGATGGACCCCAGGTAGCCTCATCAGCACTTAACCATATTTCAAGACATCGGGGCTGGCCGAGCCCCTCAGTCCGACTGGTCGTAAGACCGGCCTCCTCCAGAAGGCGGCGCACTCCAGAAGGCGGTGAGGGTACGGGCCGGCTCCTAGTAGGCGGCCCGTCCCCTCCCTAGGAGTTTGAGCCCAACCAGGAGACAAGCTGGGGCATGGCCGCAGTGCGCCATGCCCCCCCAAATCACGGCCGCATGGCTAAAGTAGGCGCCGCCAGGCGGTCGCCAACCCGCCCGGTGCGGCGTTGTAGCCATGGCGTGCCCGACACGGCCTCCGTCAGCGCGGGCGGCGCCACAGTGAAGAGCCGTCAGCGGGGCCCGCAGGCGGCGGGCCCCCCTGTCGGCCGGTTCCTCGGCAGCCGGCAGGGCCCCGCAGAAGCGGGCCCCAGCAGCCGGAGGAGAACCCGGCCCCCATAGACGCTGGCAGCCGGGGCCTACCACCCGGCCATATTACCATTGTACCCCTAGGGGGTTAGCCTATAAAACCCCCAGGCCACAGCCATGCAAAGGGTTCCTCTCATGTTCCACCACAGTTCTATA
Organism: Thinopyrum elongatum; assembly: GCA_011799875.1. NCBI lineage: Eukaryota > Viridiplantae > Streptophyta > Magnoliopsida > Poales > Poaceae > Thinopyrum > Thinopyrum elongatum. The sequence continues at coordinate 468,287,620 of CM022297.1, forward strand.
CACACACCACAGCCAGGGGGAGGAGAGAGCTAGCCTTGCCTTTCTTCCTCCTCTGGCCGAACAGCTCTAGGAGCACCATTGTACTCTTTGCTTCATAGTGATCATGCGGAGACCCCGTAGAGCAGGAGTAGGGGTTTCATCTCTTAGGAGAGCCCTGAACCTGGGTAGATCTCGTGTCCATCCGAGCTTGTGCCCACTCCCGCTTCGAGGACCCGACGATGATCTCATGGCCCCAACCATGATAAGCCACCCCCTGGCATCTGTCGAGATATTACCACGACAGTTGGCGCCCATCGTGGGGCCAGCAGCGACATCGGCCGGAGACACGTTCTGGACGGGAACCTTGTTCCTCTCCGGCGAGTGTGCCGTGGCTGGCGAGATCAGCGGGCCCGATGCGCTCGCCCTCGCCGGCCTTGGCGCATCGCGTGACGCGGGAGCCGCCTTCCCCGCGGGTTGTCTCGCCGACCTCTTCGGCGAGCTCAGCCTCTTCGACGAGCCCGCCGCCGATGCACGAGCGGCCGACTCCCTCACCGAGCTTTTCGGCGGGCTCGCTCTCGCCGACATGGCCCCCACTGACGATTTCCCCATCTACGTGGAGATCGTTGACGATCCCCTCCCTACTGCCGCCAGCAACGCCCTTGTCGGCGCGTTTGACGCCAGCCCCTTCGCGGCGGTGATGGTCATTGACGACGGCCTGGGCATAGGCGGATCCAACCAGAATCCATTGGACGCGACCATACACGCCCTGGCGACGCCTCCTCCCCCTGGCGCCAGCCAGGCGGAGCTGGAGGAGTTCCGCGTCAATCTTTTCGACAGCGCTTCCAAGATGGCAACGTTGAAGCGCCGTGCCGAAGCCACTCAGCGCGAAATCGACCGCGTGGTCGGTGGGACGCCGGCTGCGGCTGAGCCTAGCCGGGCCGGCACCATCCGGCAACGCGGCGCTGCGATTGCCAGCATGCTGGGGGTTGGACGCCCGGTCTACGAGACCCCAGCGCAGAACATGCGTGCCGCCCAGGCGACCGCAGACAAGCTCAAGCACTTACAGGGCGATGAGTTACGTGAGCAACTGGAGCGCCTCCAGCAGGTCATCGACGCTGTGAACGCGCAGCAGGACACGGGGAACCGCGTGGTGGGAGCGGGCCGACGCGTCGACACCCACGTGCCCCGCCGCGAGAACGGCGCGACCTCTCGGTCCCCTAGCGGCGAAGGCCACGGGCAGCCGTGAGAACCCGAGCCGGCTACTAGCAACAGCCGGCGTATGCGCCGCACGGTAGCGGACAGCCACCCAGAGCTCCAGAACCCGGAGCCTCGACGCCGACCGGAAGAGCGCTTGCTTCTTCGGGGGGAGAGGGCGGCTTCTCCCGCGCCGCCGCTTGAACACCAAATGGTCAGCGCCCGGCTCGGCCCCCGCGAAGCAGTTGGCGAAAACGACGCATGCCACCAGATCGAGCAGCTGGCTCGGTCCCTGCTGCTGGAAGAGGAGCGCACAGTCGGGCCGGCCTGTTTCGGCCCCCGCATCCACGATGAGCCCTTTCCCAAAGGGTTCACGCTCCCCAGAGACACGCCCAAGTACAACGGCGTTGTGAAGCCGGAAGACTGGCTAATCGACTACTCCACAGCAGTCGGCATCGCCAACGGCAACAAGCGCGTCGCCATCAAGTATGTCCCGCTCATGCTTCAAGGCACGGCCCGGACGTGGCTGAACAGCCTCAAGCCCAAAAGCATCAACAACTGGGTAGACTTCAGTGACGCCTTCGTCCGCAACTTCACCAGTACGTACAAGCGGCCCCCCAAGCCCCACCAGCTCTCCATGTGCATTCAGGGGCTAACCGAGTCTACTCGCGACTACCTGACATGTTGGGGCGAGCTACGCAACTCCTGCGAGGGGGTCCACGAGGTGCAGGCCATCGAGTACTTCACCGTCGGGTGCAGAGAGGGCACTCTGCTCAAGCACAAGCTCTTGTGCGACGAGCCAGCAACCTTGGATGAGCTCCTGGTCGTGGCCGACAAGTACGCCACCGCCGACTCCTCCATGAGCTCGGAGATCCGGGTTGACTCGGCCGGCAGGGTGGTCCAGCCGGGTTCCCAAGCTCCGGCTGGCGACACCAATCGGCGTCAGCAACCAAACGACAACAAGCGCAAGGCCCCACAGCCGGCTTCCAACAGCCGGCAGGTGGCCGCTATCGAGGACCAGCAGCCGGCCGGGCAGCCTGGCCCCAAGCGTCAGCGGGGCGGCAAGGGTGCCTGGCAGCCTGCCTTCTCCTTTGAGCAAGCCCTCGATGCCCCGTGCAAGTTCCATAGCGGCGCGAAACCGTCGAACCACACCACTCGGAAGTGCAACTGGCTCACCCGGATTGCCAAGGGCGAGGCCCTGCCGCCTCCATTACCAGCCGGCCAGGTAGCTCTGGCTGTTCAGCAACCGGCCCAAGCCGCCGGCATGCTTCAAGATGAATTTCCCGAAGAGAACGCCACCTACGTCGTCTTCACAAGCGAAGACGACGACAAGCACAGTAGATGGCAGCAGCACCACGAGGTGAATGCTGTCAGCTCAGAGGTCCCCACCTTCATGCACTGGTCCGAGAGGCCCATCACCTGGAGCCGAGCTGACCACCCGGTCCTGATGCCTTCGCCGGGTGCATACGCTCTGGTGCTGGACTCCACCTTCCCCATGGAGAGGCGGACCTGCCGCTTCAGCCGAGTCCTGATAGATGGCGGCAGCAGCATCAACATCCTGTACCGCCAAACCATGGAGCTGCTGGGCATCAAGGCGAAGCAGCTCCAGCCCAGCCGGACCGTCTTCCAGGACATAGTTCCCGGCCTTTCCTGCTCTCCAATCGGCAAGATCAAGATCGATGTCCTGTTCGGCGACAAGAACCACTTTCACCGCGAGCCAATCTGGTTCGAGGTGGTCGACCTGGATAGCCCCTACCACGCGCTCTTGGGCCGCTCGGCGCTGGCCAAATTCAAGATGGTCCCGCACTACACCTACCTGAAGGCCAAGATTCTGGGTACCAAGGGCATCATCACCATCACCGGCGACTACCAGAAGTCGCTGGATTGCGCTGCCGCCAGCAGCCGGCTGGCCGAGTCCCTCATCATCGCTCAAGAGAAGCGTCTCCTTGACCGGATGGTAGCCATGGCCAGCGAGAAGCCGGCCATGCCGGCTGATCCCAAGGAGACGGAAGCAGAAGCCTCCTTCCAGCCGGCCAAGGAAACCAAGAAGATTGCCTTGGACCCGGCGCACCCGGAGAGGTTTGCTGTCGTAGGGACCAACCTCGACAGCAAATAGGAAGGCGAGCTCGTCGATTTCCTCCGTGAGAACCGAGACATCTTCGCATGGTCCCCCAAGGACATGCCGGGTGTCCCGACGGATTTCGCCGAGCACAAACTACATGTGAGGCCGGATGCTAAGTCGGTCAAGCAACCCCTCCGCCTCCTATTAGAAGAGAAGAGAAGGATCATTGGTGAAGAAATCGCCCAGCTTCTGGCAGCCGGGTTCATCATGGAAGTGTTCTACCCGGACTGGCTTGCCAACCCAGTCCTCGCCTTGAAGAAGAATAACAAGTGGCGCATGTGTATCGATTACATGAGCCTTAACAAGGCCTGCCCCAAGGATCCATTTGCCCTGCCATGGATCGACCAAGTGATAGACTCCACGGCCGGCTGCGAGCTGCTGTCCTTCTTGGACGCATACTCTGGCTACCACCAGATCAAGCTAGATCCGGCTGACCGCTTGAAGACCGCATTCATCACACCATTTGGCGCCTTTTGCTACATCACCATGACGTTCGGCTTGAGGAACGCCGGCGCCACCTTCCAGCGATGTATGCAGAAGTGCTTGTTGAAGCAACTCGGCCGCAATGCCCACGTCTATGTGGACGACGTTGTGGTGAAGACGGAGAAGCGCGGCACCCTCCTAGAGGATCTCAAAGAGACCTTCAAAAATCTGCGCCGTTTTCAAATCAAGCTCAACCCGGAGAAGTGCGTCTTCGGAGTACCAGCCGGCCAGCTCCTCGGCTTCCTTGTCTTTGAACGCGGCATCGAGTGCAACCCCATGAAGATCAAGGCCATTGAGCGGATGGAGAGGCCCACCAAGCTGTGTGACGTCCAAAAGTTCACCGGATGCCTGGCATCCCTTAGCCGCTTCATCAGTCGGCTGGGCAAAAAGGCGCTCCCCCTGTACAAGCTCATGAAGAAAACCACTTGCTTCGAGTGGAACGACCAGGCGGATGAAGCTTTTCGTCAGCTCAAGCTCATGATGTCCACATCGCCTATCTTGGCGGCTCCGACTGCAAAGGAACCGATGCTCCTCTACATCGCCGCCACCAGCCGAGTCATCAGCACGGTGATTGTGGTCGAGCGCCCAGAAGCCGGCAAGGTGCAGCCGGTTCAGAGGCCAGTGTATTATCTGAGCGAGGTCTTGTCCGCCTCCAAGCAGAACTACCCCCACTACCAAAAGATGTGCTACGGCGTGTACTTTGCTGCCAAGAAGCTGACGCAATATTTCCAAGAGCACTCCATCACGGTTATCTGCACCGCCCCCCTTGCCGAGATCATGGGCAACAGAGATGCCTCAAGCCGGGTGGCCAAATGGGCCATCGAGCTGGCTCCCCATACCATCCTCTACCAGCCCCGCACCGCCATCAAGTCCCAAGCGCTGGCTGACATCTTAGTCGACTGGGCCGAGTCCCAGTACCTACCGCCCGCGCCGGATTCTACGCATTGGCGGATGCACTTTGACAGCTCAAAGATGCGCATCGGCTTGGGAGCCGACATCGTCCTCACCTCTCCCAAGGGTGACAATCTAAAGTACATGCTACAGATCCACTTCGCCGCCTCCAACAACGTAGCCGAGTACGATGCGCTCATCTTTGGGCTCCGACTGGCCAAGGAGATCGGCATCCGCCGCATCCTCTGCTACGGTGACTCGGACTTGGTGGTCCAGCAGTCGTCCGGCGACTGGGACGCTAAGGACGCCAACATGGCAAGCTACCGCTTCCTCGTCCAGCAGATGAGCGGGCATTTTGATGGGTGCGAGTTCCTCCACGTGCCAAGAGCCGACAACGACGCACCGGACGCCCTCGCCCGCATTGGTTCCAACCGGCGTCTCCCTCGAGTATCTGCGCAAGCCGTCTATCAAGCCGTCGCCAGAGTCCGACTCCATCTTCGTGCCGGCTGACCCCGGAGCAGTCGGATCCGGCTCAGGGACTCCAGTAGCCGGCCCGAGGACTTCAGCAGTCGGCCCGGGGGCTTCAGCAGGTGGCCCGGGGGCTCCTCCACCAGCACCCGGCCCAGGAATTCCAGCAGACGGCCCGGGGACTTCAGCAGTCAGCCCGGGGACTTCACCGACACCACCAGGAGCGGTCGGCTCCAGCCCGCCGCCTCCCAACCCGGCCACCCTCGTGCCAGTTGCCGTCTTCACAGTGGTGGTGGCCCCATCTTGGGTGCAGCCCATCGGCGACTATCTGGTAAGCCGCGTGCTACCAGCAGACAAAGTGCTAGCCTAGCAGATCCAACACCGGGCAGGCACCTACACCATCGTCAACAGAGAGCTCGCCAGGCGGAGCGTGACCGGCGTTTATCAGCGCTGCGTGGAGCCAGAGAAGGGCGTGGAGATCCTCAGAGACATCCACCAAGGTGAATGTGGCCACCATGCCGCCTCCAGGTCCCTCGTAGCCAAAGCCTTCCGCCATGGTTTCTTCTGGCCGACTGCATTGGACGACGCCAAGGAGTTGGTCAAGAAGTGCAAAGGGTGCCAGAAGTTCAGCGCCAAGCAACACCAGCTGGCTTCTGTCCTCAATACCATCCCCATCACTTGGCCGTTTGCCGTGTGGGGTTTGGATATGGTGGGTCCTTTCAAGACAGCACGCGGCGGCATGACTCATTTGCTGGTCGCCGTGGATAAATTCACCAAGTGGATAGAAGCCAAACCAATCAAGAAGCTGAACGGTCCGACTGCCGTCACGTTCATCGCCGACATCATTGTCCGATACGGCATTCCCCACAGCATCATCACCGACAACGGCACCAACTTCGCCAAAGGCGCCTTGGCCCGTTTTTGCGCAAATCTGGGTATCCGACTAGACCTAGCGTCCGTTGCCCATCCACAGTCGAACGGCCAGGTGGAGCGAGCAAACGGCCTCATCCTCTCCGGCATCAAGCCCCGCCTGCTCGAGCCGCTGGAGCGATCGGCCGGCTGCTGGATCAACGAGCTACCGGCCGTCCTCTGGAGTCTTCGAACCATGCCCAACAGATCAACCGGCTTTACGCCCTTCTTCCTCGTGTACGGTGCCGAGGCTATCATCCCCACAGATATCGAGTTCGACTCGCCTCGCGTCACCATGTACACGGAGGCGGAAGCAAAGGAGGCGCGAGAAGACAGCATCGACCTGCTGGAAGAGGCCTGGCTGCCGGCATGCAGCCGGTTCGCCATCTACCAGCAGGCCCTACGCTGCTTCCATAACAAGAAGGTCAAGCCGCATACTTTTTGTGAAGGCGACCTTGTGCTCTACCTGATCCAGCGATCAACCGGCCAGCACAAGCTCGCAGCACCTTGGGAAGGCCCCTTCATCGTCAGCAAGGCCCTGGGCAACGACTTGTACTACCTCATCGAAGCCCAAAAGCCCAGGGCACACAAGCGAAGCACAACCGGTGAAGAGACGGAGCGGCCATGGAATGCGAACCTACTCCGTCTGTTTCACAGTTAAAGCGAGTGTATGTACCACGCCAACTTTTGTATTAAGCAAAGACCTCAGGTCCCCTGAGATATACTCGGGGGCTACCTTTTTATCCATGAGATAAGCTTATACCATGAATTGAGTTCTTTTTACATTCTTGCCCCGTTCGGGTTCCGGTCAGCCGACCCGGGGCTCGCCGTCTTGGCCTAAGTCCGCACCAGCCGGAGCCGACTAGCAGTGTGCCAACGCCAAAGCCCTCTCTTCGCCCCATGTCGCAGCTCGCAGCGCGGCTGTCCGACTAGCAAGAGTCAAAGGCTGGATACACTGTCCACACGAAAAGCGACTAAGGAAAACGCCGACTACGGCCAAGCCGGCCTCTTGCCTCCCTCGCCCGGCTGCTCAGCAGCCGGCAGGCCGGCTTCTCGCTCGACTAAGCTACGCTCTAAGCGGCTGAAGTAACTTGCCCGTTCTAAAACGACCAAGTCCCTGACCCAGCCACAGACCACAGCGTGGCTGTCCGGCTGGCAGGGAGGCGGCCAAGGGAACGCGGTGAAGGAAAAAGCCAAAGAGGGCAAAAGCAAACTCAAGCTAGAACCCGGCAACACATGCAAAATGTGGGGAGTTAAACTTTGTACATTGCAAAAGGGCCTAAGGCTAGCATTCATCAAGTTCAGAAATACACCCCCAGTGGGTGGAACCGCGCTTAACTAACATTGTTTTCAAGCACGAGACAGAGAATCTCGAGAAAAGAAAATAGGCCATCTAGGCGGACGGCCCCTCGGGCTACACGGACTGGTCGGCAGTAGGCGTAGCTCCGGCTGGTGGGGCTGCGGGCTGCGGAGTCTCAGCCTGGTGGTCGACGGCGGCTGACGTGGTCTCCGGCTGGTCGCCAGTCGGTGCCGGGTCGGGCCGAGTCTGGCTGGTCGCTCCGCGACCTGGTGCGACATAGCTGCCATGCTCGTCCTTGTCGTCCTCGTAGCCTTCGTCGCTGGAGGCAATCTCCTCCGCCGAGTCCTCCCCGTCCGACGGGTTCAGGCTGAACCAAGACGGAGGCACTTCGGCGCCGTTGTCTTCCCGCTCAGGGACGAAGACGCTGACATCAGCGTAGTTGGCAAGAGCCGACGCTCGGATGGCAATGGCGTCGCGCTCCACCGCCAGCTCCGGCAGCGCCTCCTGGTGGAAGGTGGCCAGCTGCGCCAGGCGCAGCTCGGGGTACCAGGCCTTGACGAACTCCAGCGCCTTCGCAGCCCCAGACCGCACCGCAGAGCTCTTCCAGGCTTCGAGCCGGTCGGCCGCCACCTCCAGCCAGTCGGCCGTCCGACTAGGAGTCCACGGGATCCAAGCACCCGGCCACAAGCCCTCCAAGACCTGCGACCCGGCTCGCTGAAGCCGGCGGAGTAGGCAGCGCGTGGGCTCGAGGCACATCCGGACGGCCATGAGCTGTTCACGCAAGGTCCGAGGCCGGTCATGCGTGATCTCCTTGCCCTTTCGCCTGCACTCCTCGCGCTCGGCCTTGATAGCCATGCAAACAATGATATAATGGCCCGGAAGTAACTCTGTTCAAAAAAGACAAAAGTGTCAGAAGACGGCTTTCGGCAACAGCCAACAGCCACCAGTCGGCAACAAAAAGAAAGGGACGCACCGTCGAGCAGATCCTCGACCACGGCGTAGCCGTCCCGAAGGATCTTCTCCTTATCGGCCCAGTCCGAGCGCTGGATCTCGAACTCGGCCGTGAGGTTTTCCTCGTCCGCCTTCAGCTACCGGACCCGCTCCGCGTGCCACTCGGCCTGGTCCGCCAGCTCCTCCTCCAGCCGGTCACGCGCTGAGGCCGCCTGGTCACGCTCCAGCACCACAACCCGGAGCTGGCCCTCGAGCTCAGCCACGCACTCCCTCAGCTGGGCAGTAGCCGCTGAAACAAGCAAGAGACGTCACCATCTACTCCAACAAAAACAAGAACAAGCCGCCTGAGAAGATCCGGCCTGACTCAGCAGTCAGCCCGAATCTCGGGGGCTACACCCAGTGGGTGCGCTGGCGCGCCCCCCACTGGAAGCCGGCTTACGTACCTCGGCTCTGAGTCAGCTCAGTGGTCCGGGCGGTGAGCGTCCGGTTCTGCGTATTGTAGGCGGCCGCCCACATGTTGTGGTAGTCCTGCAACAGCAGCAAGCATTTCAGCCAAAGAGAAGAACACCTTGGAGTTCCAACCCACCTGCACAGCAGCCGGCTCGGAACTCAGGAGCCACACCCAGTGGGTGAGCTGGCGCACCCCCACGGAAGATTACAAGACAAAAAACATAGCAAAATAAGGTGTACGTACCCGGACGGCCGACAGCGTCGCCAACAGCTCCTCCCTTGCCCTCTGCAGAGCGGTGTTCTGGGCGAGGAATCGGTCCTCCAGGTCGCGCACCGCCAGGTTCAAGGCGGCCGAGCCGGCCCCCACCACCCAGCCTGAAGGAGGGGCGCTCGTGGCCCCGGCATCGGCTCCCCGCGAGCTCGAGGCCGCAGCCTCCACCTGCCGCCTGGGCTCCGATGTCGCCCGCATCGCACGCCGGTGCGCAGGAGCGCGCGCCACCAAGGCATGGCTCGCCGCCTGCCCGGTGCCGATCGGTGGTACCTCCGGCTGGTTGGGCTCGCCGCCTCCTCGACCGCCAGCATCCAGCACACGTCGGACCTCCTCCGCCTCCGGGATGGTGATTTTGGTGACCGCCAGCCCCGGCACCGGCTGGTCGGCTCCGGTTGCCCCAGGCGGCAATCGGTTCTCCGCCACCTGCACGTCTGGCTGCTCGAGAGTGATTTTCTCCGGGACCCCACCACCAGCCGGACCCACTGTAGCCCTGACGTCGGCCTTCGCCCGAGCCTTGGCCGCGGCTTCCGCCTCCGCCCTCTCTGTCGCCGCCTCCGCCTCTGCCCTCTCCGTGGCCTGGGCCTCCGCCTGCGCCGTTTCCTCCGCCCGGGCGTCGGCCCGCGCCTTCTCCGCGGCCTCCTGCTCCTCGCGCGCCTCCCGCGCGTGCCTCGCCGTCGCCTCTTGAAGAGCGGCAGCCGGGTCCATGCGCCTGGCCTCCTCGGAGCCGCCCGCCACGTCTATCAATGAGGCAGACGGAGCCCGCGTGATGCCACAGGCCGCCCTGCTCAACAAGAAAGCAAAGATGAGGAAACCCCCAGGAGAGAAGAGAAATGTGAAGGCAGGGCGGCGAGCGCGCGTACCCGGACGTGTACGGCATAGGCTTGGGCCCCCTCCGGGTGGCGGCCACCTTCAGGGCCTTTTGCCGCCTGGTCGCGTCCGCCTGCTTGGCCTTCTTCGCCGGGTGGCTGCCAAACCTCCCCGCAAGGAGGCGGCATTTCTGTCCGCCGGCTAAAGCAGCCGGCCGCGGCCCAGAAGGGCCGGCTCCCGCCCCCGCGCCTCCGCCAGGTCGGCGCCGCTCCTCGTCGTCCTCATCGTCATCCGGCCAAGACCAGACGTCGCCGACTCCTCCACCTCCCGAGGAGCCGCCTGCTCCAGCGCTGCCTCCTTCGGTGGCCTCATCGTCGTCGCCTTCCTCCATGGCGGCCGCCCCCAACTCGGGGTCACCCGCGTCGCTGTTCTCGCGGTCTGACATCCACTGTCGGTCTGCAGCCGGCCCGCCTTGGCCCGGGAAGTGCTGCCTCAAGGCCGGCTGGTCAGGACGGATGAAACAAGAACATTACAAGTGAAGCAGTCGGACATGGTACTTATCGCTGGGGGAGGGTTGGCCCGACTGTATGGCTCCTTGCCGATGTGCCAGTCCTCCTCGCTGAGCTTGCAGTTGGAGAAGTAGTTCACATGGCGGACCACCTCCACCTCCGGCATCTCCTTGGTGGACATCTGTCAGGGCCGGTTTTTCAACAATCACTTATTGAAAAATCGCCCCTTTCGTCAGACCAGTACAGAAAAATCCTTCTTACTGGTAGACAATTCCTTGATATAGAAATCCTGTAGTACTAAATATTATACAGGGTTGAGCTGAGGCTGCTCAACAATTTATTACAAGTACGCCAATATTACACATAAAGGCGGATATGACACAAAGGGTGTGGTGGCATAACTACTAACTCGTAATAAAAGTGGTGGTGGATATGTCACAGTGAAGTGGGTGACATGACTCCAAAATCTTACAACTCATCAAGCGCCGGAGTGAGGCTCGATGATTTTATTAGGGTAGTGGATGCGTATATAATACAAGTGACTGACTCTAGGATCGCAAGGGACTGACTGGGACTCCTCTAGGCGTCGGACTCGCTATCGTACTCTTCATCCATAAGATCGCCTTCGTCAACATCTGGCCAAATCAACAAGCCAGGTGAGTACTTTGAATGTACTCGCAAGACAGTTTGGACATAAGATATAACAAATGCAAACATGATGTACATGAGCAAATTGGTAATACACACTCAGGTAACAAATTTGCACGACAAGATAAATAAAAAGGAAGTCAGGCGGTATTCCTCCCGAAATCCCAATAAAATAGCAGAAGACCGATCGGGTGTCTGAAGTGACGCCTCGAAAGGTAAAAATAAATTAACATGCCGCAGTTGGGCGTCAGGGTGACACCACATAAAGGGCTTATACTGAAAAGTAAATGACGGTACGTGCCACAGTCGGACATCTAAATGCGACATCTCGAAAAGGGCTTATAATGAAAGTAAATAATCAGAATGCCACAGTCGGACGTCTGAGCGACATCACATAAAGGGCTTATATCAAAAGTCAATAACAAGAATACCACAGTCGGACGTCTGAGCGACATCACATAAAGGGCTTATATCAAAAGTAAATCACAAGAATGCCACAGTCGGACGTCTGAGCGACATCACATAAAGGGCTTATATTTCATCACTCGAATTCGAGAAGTCCAGGGAGGTAGCACCATCCCAAGGAATACTCGGTATATAATAATAAACAGGTTAGTCTATCCACAGGAATAATATTCAGCCGGGTTTACCACTGTCAGTTAACATGTTTGTTCACCAGAGACTGACACTAAGACTGACACTTGATCTGTCAACCAACATCCTTGACCGAGGACATGGATACTCGAATGGTTTTGACTCTGCAGAGTTTGTGCTTTTTACCCACAGCCAACGGATTTTAGTAGTCACAAGGACTAGTTCCGTCTACGGTATTTTAGAAGAAAACACATCTAACCAGTACACACCCATTCCACATCCCGCTGCCAGGAATCACCCTAGGCAACGTTCAAGAAAAACTCTAAGACGGGGAGGCCAACACCTCGAATAGCATGGGATCAAATTTATATCGCGCGCTCTAAGGGGTGCCCCCCTCTCGGTCCCAACCGGAAACACCCATGCCCCCTGACCGGATGATGGGCTTTAATCCAGGGCCATGGAACCCTCATCACGGCCCCTCTATTTGGTGTGTACAAGGAAAGAGGTTTGCAACTTACTAAACCGTATTCTTTGCAGAAAACATGTGGCAGCACGAAAAGGAGACGAACGGGAACAAGACTCGATCCACGTCAACACTTGAGTTAAACAGTTTGTTATTGAACCGGCATGCTCCAACAATACCAGCTTGCAACCTATCATGCCACCACATGATCAGGTTGTTTCACCATCTTATGATCACATCAAGTTTTGTAGCTCACTTGCAACTTACCTTGCATGAAATATAACATTCAACAAATGCTTATATAAACATGCCAGGAGAAAACCACTCAAGCAAACATGAAAAACACTCATCATATCAAAGGTTCAAACATGCTTGCCTGGTTCGGAGTAGTCGGAGTCTAGCTCGGCGAAGTTGACGGCACCGTCTCCTCCTTCGGTATCTACGTTACATAAAAATATCGGATTCTAACGTAAATACCGTGTGTGCATAAAAATAGTTCCAAATATTTTTCAAATAAATGTGATAAAAAACTAGACAGAAAAATAGATATGACAGAAAAAGAATCAACTCAAAATCATCTTTTGTTTAAAAGTTATAAAGGTTTTAGTCCAGGGACCAATCTGTAAGAAACAGAAAACTTTCCAGGGGCTAGTTTGAATAAACAGAAAACGCTTCGGATGAAAATACGTCAACTTAAAGAGAAAACAGATTTTGCCCGAAGGCGTTTTCAGAAAACGGTTCGAAGAAGAAGAGTAGAGGCTGATGAGGGGGTCCCGCATGTCAGGTTTAAAAATCCCACCGGCGACAGAAGTAGACGATGAACGCTGGCGACGATCGACGGCGATCTAGAGGAGGGCGAGGGGATGGTTGCACTCATAGGACTATTCCGCGTCGGTGGGTGGTGGAAGGAGGCGTCGGGGAGCACCACCTCGACGGCCACTTCCTCTCCGGCGGACGGCGGCGTCGGGCGATGAGGGATCTCGCCGAGGAGGACTGCTATCCCCGAATTGAAGCTCGGGTTAGAAGAGGTGGTGGACTAGGAGGTTGCTGACCGAATCTGGGCTTCGGGGGCTCACTCACCAAAGAGGATTTAGTCGGAGCCCGAAGCGGATCGGGGCGGCCGGAGCTGGGGAAGATGACCTTCCCGAGGCCCTCTGAGGGGTATTGGCGAGGCTGTGGTGGGGCGTGGTGGATACGGTGGCTTCACAACGCCTCTGGGGTCCTATTTATAGGCGGGCGAGGAAGGTGCCATGAGCAAAATATCTCCGGCGAGAAATTACGGCGAGGTGGTGGTCGAGCTGGAGGTTTAGGCGACTGAGCAGCTGCGGATTGGTTCACCGGTTCCATCCCTGGCTTAAGCTTGGTCCAACTTGGGCGATACTCCAAGTTTTCAACGGAACGGCCTCACGGGCACGCCGGCGGCAGAGAGCGCGCTCTGCGCTTCTCAGGCCACGGCGACGGTTTTGCAGCATGCACAACGAAGAGGACGGCCACGCGGAGGCTCAGGGTGGTGTGGGCGGTGCTGGAAGGCGCCGCTCCTTGCTGTGCTCTCTGGCGACCGCAACGGCCATTTCTGCCGCCGCTCACGGGGACGATGTACCCCCTGCCAGCTCACCGGCGACCAGGGGAAGACGCCAACGGACCGTGCGGCCACTGGATAAGAAGAAGGAGCAGTGAGTAACGAGCCAAGGTGAGCACTGGCGAGATTGACGCTGCCGACTGACGAAAAACGACACTGTCTCTGAAGCTAAACACTGAATCTCTGAATTTTACTGAAATAGTGCATGCCAGCTGTTCGATGAAATGTTTGACGCACATGGAAAAATTTTCTGGAGCTGAAACTTGGAGGGGTGGTCTCTTGATGCATCCAAAGACTACCTGAATTTTCTCAGAATTTTTAGAAAGGGAAAAGAATGAATTTCACCAAAAATAGCAAATCTGGTCCAAACTTGCAGTAAGCAATTTTTGGAAAATTTGAACTATGGACCAGCAGCTCTTGATGGATCTAGGTTTAGGGTACCAAGGAGTAGCTAGGGTAATTTACTTGGGGTCAAAGCTCAAAGGAATTTGGCACTTCCTTTGTAAATCCCAAGGGTCCAAATAAAAGACAGAAAATGATTTGATGATGAAATAAATAGAAATAAAATAAAAAAGAGGTTGAAACTTGCTGGAATTGGATGCTTGGCTTGACCCAAAGTAGGGAGGAGGGTTTAGGAAGAAAATTTACAACATAGGTCATGGCAAGAGAGTATTTTTGAATAGGGAAAGATAAATCCAGAAATTATAGGAATTCTTTTTAATAAAAGAAATAGTAAAACAACCCAAGAGTATTTGTGTTGAACCAACACATGTTGAAAAAAAAACCCTCAAGGCCAGAATCAAGATCAAGAAGGACTCATAAAACATTTGTCATAAAAAGGATTTGAGAAGGAGAGTCCCTCTTTAGAAAAATTCAAATAACCTCCTTTAAATCAAATAAAGAATTTGGTAAAAATCAAACCAAAATTTTGGGGTGTTACAACACCTACCCCCTTAGGAAAAATCTCATCCCCGAGATTTCAGCTGATCCTCAAATAGGTGTGGGTACTCTGCCCGAAGAAAATCCTCTCTTTCCCATGTTGCTTCATCCTCGGTGTGATTGCTCCACTGAACCTTGTAAAACTTAATTGTCTTCTGACGGGTCCTTCTTTCAGACTCCTCCAATATTTTTATTGGACGTTCCCTGTAGGTGAGGTCTGGTTGCACGCCAATGCTCTCATGAGATACATGCTTCTCTGGGTTGCTTACACACTTCCTCAACTGTGAGATGTGGAACACGTCATGGGCGTCTGACAGTTCTTCAGGTAGGTCTAGCTGGTAGGCCACTGTGCCTCTTCGTGCAATCACACAGAAGGGTCCAATAAATCGTGGTGCCAGCTTTCCTTTAACTTTGAATCATTGCAGGCCCCTCATAGGGGATACTCGTAGATACACATATTCACCGGGTTCAAAACTGACTTCACGATGTTTTTGATCGTAATAACTCTTTTGTCGGCTCTGGGCTGTCTTGAGTCGATCCCTGATTAGTTTAACTTTCTCCTCAGCTTCCTTGAGCATGTCTGGGCCGAAAATACGACTGTCTCCTGTCTCTGACCAATTTAATGGGGGTACGGCATCTTCGCCCATACAAGGCTTCAAAAGGTGCCATTTGTAGACTGGCTTGGTAACTGTTGTTGTATGTGAACTCGGCATACGGCAAGCTTTCTTCCCAACTGGTTCCATAGGTGAGAACACACGCTCTCAGCATGTCTTCTAGAATTTGGTTCACATGTTCAGTCTGTCCTCCAGTCTGGGGGTGGTATGCTGTACTGAACACTAGTTGAGTTCCCAGAGCTTGTTGTAAATGATCCCAAAATCTGGAGACGAATTGAGTGCCTCTGTCGGATATTATAGTCTTTGGAATCCCATGCAGACAAACAATACGGGAGAGATAAAGTCTGGCAAGCTTCTGAGTGGTGTGGGTTGTCTTTACTGGAATAAAATGTGCCACCTTGGTTAATCTATTTGTGATGACCCATATGGCATCATTTCCGTGTCGTGACCGAGGTAGTCCGACAATAAAATCCATTCCGATTTCGTCCCATTTCCATTCAGGTATCCTGTTTGGCTGTAATAGTCCTGCTGGTTTTTGGTGCTCGGCTTTAATGCGCTGACATGAATCACAATATGCAATGAATGTGGCTAAATCCCTCTTCATACCGTGCCACCAAATTTTTTCCTGAATGTCCTTGTACATTTTGGTTCCTCTAGGGTGGATTGAATATGGAGCGGTGTGGCCTTCGGCCAAAATTTGCTGTTTGAGGTCCTCTATATTTGGTACGCATAGCCTGTCTCCGTACCATAATATTCCCTTGTCGTCTACGACGAATTCTGAGGCCTTGCCCAGACTCACTTTTCTTTTTATGCCTTCGATGCTGGGGTGTCCATGCTGAGCTTTCTTAATCTGCTCCATTAGGGTGGGCTGTATTTCCAAATTTGACACAGTGCCTTCTGTGACCAACACCATGTTGATTTTGGCAAACTCCCGCCGAAACTTAGGTCTCAAGTTTTGTAGACTGTCGTTGCTCGAGCTTGGGTTTCGGCTGAGAGCATCTGCCACTACATTCGCCTTTCCTGGATGGTAGTGAATGCCAACATCATAATCTTTCACTAATTCCAACCAGTGTCGTTGTCGTAAATTGAGTTCTGGTTGTGTGAAAATATATTTGAGGCTTTTATGGTCCGTATATATTTCACAATGATTCCCAAGCAAAAAGTGCCTCCATTCTTTGAGTGCATGAATAACTGCTGCTAATTCCAAGTCATGAGTAGGATAATTTTCTTCATGCCTTCGTAGTTGCCTGAAAGCATATGCGACTACTTTGCCTTCTTGCATTAATACGCATCCGAGGCCTTTCCTGGACGTGTCGCAATATACTTCAAAAATTTTGTGTATGTCTGGCACGACTAATACTGGTGCTGTTGTTAATCTCCTTTTGAGTTCTTGGAAACTTTTCTCGCAAGCTTCAGTCCACACAAATTTCTTATCCTTCCTGAGTAGCTGTGTCATAGGTTTTGCTATGGTGGAGAATCCCTTAATAAATCTTCTATAATATCCAGCCATTCCCAGAAAACTTCGTACATCTGTTACGTTGGCTGGTGGTTTCCAGTCAAGTACGGCCTTGACTTTTTTTGGGTCCACGGCAACACCTTCTTGGGTTAATACGTGGCCTAGAAAACCAACTTGTTTTAACCAAAATTCACATTTGCTGAATTTGGCGTACAATTGATGTTTCCTTAATTCTCCCAGTACAATTCTGAGATGTTCAGCATGTTCTTCTGGTGTCTTGGAATATACTAAAATATCATCAATGAACATCACAACAAATTTGTCCATAAATTTCATAAACACTTTGTTCATGAGGTGGACAAAGTATGCGGGGGCGTTTGTCAGTCCGAACGGCATTACTGTAAATTCATATAACCCATATCTGGAGGTGAATGCTGTCTTTGGGATATCTTCTGTCCGTACTTTTAATTGATGATATCCCGACCTTAAATCAATTTTTGAGAAAACCTTGGCTTGTGCGAGCTGGTCAAATAAATCATTTATCCGTGGCATCGGATATTTGTTTTTGATGGTGACCATGTCGAGTGCTCGATAGTCTATACATAATCTCAGTGTCCCATCTCTTTTCTTGGCAAATAATACTGGTGAACCCCAAGGTGAGGAGCTGGCCCTGATATAACCTTTGTCCAGTAATTCCTTTATTTGCTTCTTCAATTCTACCAGCTCGGAGGGTGCCATTCTGTATGGTTTCTTGTAAATGGGAGTGGTTCCAGGTGCTAGTTCAATAATGAACTCTATTTCCTGATCTGGTGGCATGCCTGGTAGCTCTTCGGGAAATACATCAGGAAACTCAAACACCACTGGAACTTTACTTAACTCTAAAATATCCACCTTGTTCAATCTTGGTCGCAGTGATATTGGTCTTTCTTGAGCTGCAATTTTTATCATCTTCCCATGATGATGAGTGAGAATCACAGTCTGATTGAAACAGTCGATAAATCCCTTGTTGGTGGTTAACCAGTCCATTCCTAGGATAACATCTAGTCCCTTATTTTCCAATACAATGAGGTTTGCCCGAAACTTTAATCCCTCAATCTCAATAACCACACCTTGGCAGTAACTCTGAGTGATTTGCTTAATCCCGGGGGACTTGATGGTCATGGAATTTTCCAAGGGAAGAATCGGAAAATCATGTTGCAAAGCAAATTTCTTGGAAATGAACGAGTGAGAAGCTCCAGAATCGAACAAAACCGTGGCAGGTATTGTGTTGACAGGGAACATACCGAGTACGATGTCCGGAGCATTCTGTGCTTCCTCCTTGGTCACATGGTTCACGTGACCCTTCCTGTGATTGTTATTGGGGTTGAAGTTGTTGCGCTTAGGGGCTGAATTATTTCCATTGTTGTTTGGCTTGAGGGCCGAATTTCTTGGCTTTGGGCACTGCTTGGCATAGTGTCCTTCCTCTCCACAGGCGAAGCAAGTAACGCCTGGGCGATACGTAAATTCCTTGTTCCTTGCATGAAATTTTTTGTTTGGGCGTGGAACATTGGTTGTGGATTTGTTCGCCCCATTTCTCTGGAAATCATTCTTGTTCCGGTTGTTGCGAGAATGAGTAGTCTTGTCCCTTTTGCGCTTGCGAAAATCCTCCAAGCTGCGGCGCTCATTTTCCAATGTAATAGCCTTGTCCACAAGCGTTTTGAAATCTGGAAAGGTGTGTACGACCAGCTGGCATTTAAGTGCTGGTGCCAGACCGTCCAGAAATTTTTCCATCTTTTTATTTTCAGTCATATGTTCTTCGTTGGCATAATGAGATAATTGAGTAAACTGACTATTGTACTCAGTCACTGTCATGTTTCTCTGCTTGAGGTCATCAAACTCCCTTTTTTGATCTTCATAACACTTCTGGGAATGTGTGCCCCACGAAAATTTTCCTTAAATCCCTCCCAGGTGATGTTGTTTTCATTGGGGTGCATGTGTAGGAAATTTTCCCACCATGATGCAGCTGCTCCAGTGAGGTAGTGAGGTGCATAAAGTACCTTCTCACGGTCCGAACATTGCGTAATAATTAATTTCCTCTCAATGTCTCGAAGCCAATCATCGGCCTCAAGAGGTTTATCAGTGTGAGAGAAAGTTGGGGGACGTGTCTTTTGTAGTTCAGACAATTTGGAATGCTGCTGGTATGGTTCGCGGTGATTTCCCATATTGATAATATGGTTCATCATTTCTTGATGCTGTTGCTGGCTTTGCTCATAAAGGCGGCATACTTGAGAAAACGCTGCTTCACTGCCTTGCTGACTTGACTGCCCCTGTGTGAAATTGTTACTTGTCTGGGTACCATTTTCTTCTGGCGGACTTGGCATGGAACGAGTCCAGGGACGAGGCATTTTCCACTCTGGGGTATTTTTGCAGAACTCATGAGAAAAATCTGAGTAGCAAAAATAAATAATTTTGCAAAGGCAGAAATTTAAAACTCCAAGATTTTTTTTCAAGAAAATACTTGATTTCGCATGGAGAAGGACCGCTCAGTACATATCTTACAAGCAAGCCATAATTATACAGTGCATCACTCAGGATGTGAGTACACATTCCTGACATGTTATTTAGGCTAGTGCACTTCTCCGAGTTCCTACATGATGCGCACACAAACTACTTCTCACCAAGCCTATATACGTATAAACATATCATACAAGCTGGTACATCACACGGCTGCTCGGCGCACTCAATCGGAGATGGTAAAAACTTCCCTCGGCCTGCCGAGGGTAAGTCCCAGTGATGCTGGAGACTCAACCTCCTCCTCACTAATAGGCTCTAGGCGCGGAGCACTGGGTTGTGGAGCTGGTGCGGGTGCGGCAGGTGGTGCAACACTGACTGGGGTAGGAGCAATGACTTGGTCAAACTCCTCAGTGGTAGGCAGGCGGCGAGCGGTGGCTAAGATGGCAGGTGCATAGGATGCTGAGGACGAGATGTATGACAGTGGTGGTGCTGTATGGAGGAGCTCCCTCCTGTTGGCGGCACAACCCTGAACTGAGTCCATACGAGCAGCCACAAAGTCGTCCACGAGGTTATCAAAAGCTGCCTCAAGAGCTTTGAGATACTCAACAAGCATCTCAATAGCCTCATCTCTCTCTCCCCTAGAGCAAGCAAATGCATAGTGACAAGTGTATGGCACATGGCATGGGAAGTAGCGGTAGCGACGAGCCTTCATCGAAGGAAGAGCATCCCGGAGACGAGCTATTGCCTCACGGGCAGCCATCTGCATGGTATGCCTCTCCGTAGGCATGGCCCTCCCAACAAATCGGAAGTGGCGTGATTCAGAACGTCCTCCCTTGAATTGCACCGCAGCCTGGTGCATAGACACGCTGTCGTTGAGCTTGTGCTGGTAGAGTGTGAACTCCGGACGAGTCGATGGCCTGATCGCGACCTTGGCGATGGAGGCGAGGAGCTTGATAAACCCCTCAGGTATATTGGTGAACACCTGTGACTCACAGTCGCGGCCAACCATCTACAAAAGTAGACAAAAATTCCAGATAGTCAAATCATAAATTTATGATGACTAATAGAAAATTGCTACAATTTGTAAAGTGCTAAAATAGCACCTATTACGCTAATAACTGATTAGCGATCGCACCTAGTGGCTTCCTATAGTCAGCCTGGCTCTGATACCAAGGTTGTCAGGACCGGTTTTTCAACAATCACTTATTGAAAAATCGCCCCTTTCGTCAGACCAGTACAGAAAAATCCTTCTTACTAGTAGACAATTCCTTGATACAGAAATCCAGTAGTACTAAATATTATACAGGGTTGAGCTGAGGCTGCTCAACAATTTATTACAAGTACGCCAATATTACACATAAAGGCGGATATGACACAAAGGGTGTGGTAGCATAACTACTAACTCGTAATAAAAGTGGTGGTGGATATGTCACAGTGAAGTGGGTAACATGACTCCAAAATCTTACAACTCATCAAGCGCCGGAGTGAGGCTCGATGATTTTATTAGGGTAGCGGAAGCATATATAATACAAGTGACCGACTCCAGGATCGCAAGGGACTGACTGGGACTCCTCTAGGCGTCGGACTCGCTATCGTACTCTTCATCCATAAGATCGCCTTCTTCAACATCTGGCCAAATCAACAAGCCAGGTGAGTACTTTGAATGTACTCGCAAGACAGTTTGGACATAAGATATAACAAATGCAAACATGATGTACATGAGCAAATTGGTAATACACACTCAGGTAACAAATTTGCACGGCAAGATAAATAAAAAGGAAGTCAGGCGGTATTCCTCCCGAAATCCCAATAAAATAGTAGAAGACCGATCGGGTGTCTGAAGCGACGCCTCGAAAGGTAAAAATAAATTAACATGCCGCAGTCGGGCGTCAGGGTGACACCACATAAAGGGCTTATACTGAAAAGTAAATGACGGTACGTGCCACAGTCAGATGTCTGAATGCGACATCTCGAAAAGGGCTTATAATGAAAGTAAATAATCAGAATGCCACAGTCGGACGTTTGAGCGACATCACATAAAGGGCTTATATCAAAAGTAAATAACAAGAATGCCATAGTCGGACGTCTGAGCGACATCACATAAAGGGCTTATATCAAAAGTAAATCACAAGAATGCCACAGTCAGACGTCTGAGCGACATCACTTTAAGGGCTTATATTTCATCATTCGAATTCGAGAAGTCCAGGGAGGTAGCACCATCCCAAGGAATACTTGGTATATAATAATAGACAGGTTAGTCTATCCAAAGGAATAATATTCAACCGGGTTTACCACTGTCAGTTAACATGTTTGTTCACCAGAGACTGACACTGAGACTGACACTTGATCTGTCAACCAACGTCCTTGACCGAGGACATGGATACTTGAATGGTTTTGACTCTGCAGAGTTTGTGCTTTTTACCCACAGCCAATGGATTTCAGTAGTCACAAGGACTAGTTCCGTCTACGGTATTTTAGAAGAAAACACATCTAACCAGTACACACCCATTCCACATCCCGCTACCAGGAATCACCCTAGGCAACGTTCAAGAAAAACTCTAAGACGGGGAGGCCAACACCTCGAATAGCATGGGATCAAATTTATATCGCGCGCTCTAAGGGGTGCCCCCCCTCTCGGTCCCAACCGGAAACACCCATGCCCCCTGACCGGATGACGGGCTTTAATCCAGGGCCATGGAACCCTCATCACGACCCCTCTATTTGGTGTGTACAAGGAAAGAGGTTTGCAACTTACTAAACCGTATTCTTTGCAGAAAACACGTGGCAGCACGAAAAGGAGACGAACGGGAACAAGACTCGATCCACGTCAACACTGGAGTTAAACAGTTTGTTATTGAACCGGCACGCTCCAACAATACCAGCTTGCAACCTATCATGCCACCACATGATCAGGTTGTTTCACCATCTTATGATCACATCAAGTTTTGTAGCTCACTTGCAACTTACCTTGCATGAAATATAACATTCAACAAATGCTTATATAAACATGCCAGGAGAAAACCACTCAAGCAAACATGAAAAACACTCATCATATCAAAGGTTCAAACATGCTTGCCTGGTTCGAAGTAGTCGGAGTCTAGCTCGGCGAAGTTGACGGCACCGTCTCCTCCTTCGGTATCTACGTTACATAAAAATATCGGATTCTAACGTAAATACCGTGCGTGCATAAAAATAGTTCCAAATATTTTTCAAATAAATGTGATAAAAAACTAGACAGAAAAATAGAGATGACAGAAAAAGAATCAACTCAAAATCATCTTTTGTTTAAAAGTTATAAAGGTTTTAGTCCAGGGACCAATCTATAAGAAACAGAAAACTTTCCAGGGGCTAGTTTGAATAAACAGAAAACGCTTCGGATGAAAATACGTCAACTTAAAGAGAAAATGGATTTTGCCCGAAGGCGTTTTCAGAAAACGGTTCGAAGAAGAAGAGTAGAGGCTGACGAGGGGGTCCCGCATGTCAGGTTTAAAAATCCCACCGGTGACAGAAGCAGACGATGAACGCCGGCGACGATCGACGGTGATCTAGAGGAGGGCGAGGGGATGGTTGCACTCACAGGACTATTCCGCGTCGGTGGGTGGTGGAAGGAGGCGTCGGGGAGCACCACGTCGACGGCCACTTCCTCTCCAGCGGATGGCGGCGTCGGGCAATGAGGGATCTCGCCGAGGAGGACTGCTATCCCCGAATTGAAGCTCGGGTTAGAAGAGGTGGTGGACTAGGAGGTTGCTGACCGAATCTGGGCTGCGGGGGCTCACTCACCAAAGAGGATTTAGCCGGAGCCCGAAGTGGATCGGGGCGGCCGGAGCTGGGGGAGATGACCTTCCCGAGGCCCTCTGAGGGGTATTGGCGAGGCTGTGGTGGGGCGTGGTGGATACAGTGGCTTCAGAACGCCTCTGGGGTCCTATTTATAGGCGGGCGAGGAAGGTGCCGTGAGCAAAATATCTCCGGCGAGAAATTACGGTGAGGTGGTGGTCGAGCTGGAGGTTTAGGCGACTGGGCTGCTGCGGATTGGTTCACCGGTTCCATCCCTGGCTTAAGCTTGGTCCAACTTGGGCGATACTCCAAGTTATCGACGGAACGGCCTCACGGGCACATCGGCGGCAGAGAGCGCGCTCTGCGCTTCTCAAGCCACGACGACGGTTTTGCAGTGTGCACAGCGAAGAGGACGGCCACGCGGAGGCTCAGGGTGGTGTGGGCGGTGCTGGAAGGCGCCGCTCCTTGCTGTGCTCTCTGGCGACCGCAGCGGCCATTTCTGCCGCCGCTCACGGGGACGATGTACCCCCTGCCAGCTCACCGGCGACCAGGGGAAGACGCCAACTGACCGTGCAGCCACTGGATAAGAAGAAGGAGCAGTGAGCAACGAGCCAAGGTGAGCACTGGCGAGATTGACGCTGCCGACTGATGAAAAACGACACTGTCTCTGAAGCTAAACACTGAATCTCTGAATTTTACTGAAATAGTGCAGGCCAGCTGTTCGACAAAATGTTTGACGCACGTGGAAATTTTTTCTGGAGCTGAAACTTGGAGGGGTGGTCTCTTGATGCATCCAGAGACTACCTGAATTTTCTCAGAATTTTTAGAAAGGAAAAAGAATGAATTTCACCAAAAATAGCAAATCTGGTCCAAACTTGCAGTAAGCAAATTTTGAAAAATTTGAACTGTGGACCAGCAGCTCTTGATGGATCTAGGTTTAGGGTACCAAGGAGTAGCTAGGGTAATTTACTTGGGGTCAAAGCTCAAAGGAATTTGGCACTTCCTTTGTAAATCCCAAGGGTCCAAATAAAAGACAGAAAATGATTTGATGATGAAATAAAATCAAAAAGAGGTTGAAACTTGCTGGAATTGGATGCTTGGCTTGACCCAAAGTAGGGAGGAGGGTTTAGGAAGAAAATTTACAACATAGTTCATGGCAAGAGAGTATTTTTGAATAGGAAAAGATAAATCCAAAAATTATAGGAATTCTTTTTAATAAAAGAAATAGTAAAACAACCCAAGAGTATTTGTGTTGAACCAACACATGTTGAAAAAAAAACAGTCAAGACCAGAATCAAGATCGAGAAGGACTCATAAAAGATTTGTCATAAAAAGGATTTGAGAAGGAGAGTCCCTCTTTAGAAAAGTTCAAATAACCTCCTTTAAATCAAATAAAGAATTTGGTAAAAATCAAACCAAAATTTTGGGGTGTTACAACATCCGGCACGGGTCCCGGCGGCCGCTCATCTCGCTGATAAGATGCGACCGAAGTTGGAGGGGCGACACCCGGCGCATGACGAAGCCGGCCAGCAGGTCTGCCGGCTTGAGCCCCTCTTGGTCTGTCATCTCTTGAAGACGGGCGAGGACGCTGACGATGAGGGCCGGCAGGCGCTTGGGCGGCTGCTGTTGCCAGTTGTCCCACGGCCCAGCAGGCGGCCCGGGCACGAAGGTCGGCAGGGTGATGTAGTCGTTGACCGGATGGAGATTTCGGACATAGAAGTAGGATTTCTGCCAGAGCTTGGTCGACTCGTGCAGAGGGATGGCCGGGGAGCGCGTGCCGCCTCCTGAGCGCCTCACGGCGACGCATGCCCCACATTGGGCCGGCTCATCCTTCACCGCCGTGCCCAGCTTGAGGTAGAAGAATCTACCCAAGAGCTCCAGTGTGGGCAGGACGCCGAGGTACCCCTCGCAGAGCGTGACGAAGGCCGCCAGGAGCACCACCGTGTTGGGGGTGAGGTGGTGCGGTTGCAGGCGGTAGAAATCGAGGAAGGCCCGGAAGAAGTTGCTAACCGGGAGCCCGAAGCCGCGAAGGAAATGCGTGCGGAAGACGATGAACTCACCGGGCTCCGGTCGCGGCGAGATCTCCCGCTCGGGGGGAAGGCGCACGCCCATGTTGTCAGCGTGGGGAAGCCTCCGCTTCACGCGAAGGAAGTCGATGTGGTCCTCGTGGACATTGGAGCCTAGCCAGCCGCACTTCGCCATGGCTCGAGGACGGTGAGAAGAAGCTCGGGGATGAGGACGGCAGGCGGCGCTGCGGCAGCGCAGGGCCGCAGGGGCATCACAGCGGCTGCGGTGGAGCGGCTGTGGAAGAGCAGCAGCTGCGGCAGCAAGAGGAAGAAGAGGGAGTAGGAGGGGGCGCGCGTGCGTTCTGCCGCCCCCCTCCTCCTCCCCCTCTTTATACCCGTCGGGGGCGAAGCCAAGGCGA
The DNA here is from genome assembly GCA_011799875.1 of Thinopyrum elongatum. Taxonomy (NCBI): domain Eukaryota; kingdom Viridiplantae; phylum Streptophyta; class Magnoliopsida; order Poales; family Poaceae; genus Thinopyrum; species Thinopyrum elongatum. The sequence continues at coordinate 468,312,939 of CM022297.1, forward strand.
CGTGGGGGCGTGGGATGAACTGCGCCCCACGCCCTACACGACCCCGCGCATTCCGCGCGGTTATGGCGCATTTCAGGCAACACGGAAGGGCTACCGTCCGCCTCGGCCGCAGCGGTTCCGCGTGCGGGCCGAGGCCCTGTAGTGGCGAGCCCCAGCCTGCGGCAACGTCCCATCGCGCGTTTGGGCTGGCAGGCCGGCCTGGCCTGCGGACGCCGCGTGGCGCGCGGCGCCGCACCAACTCCCGCCTGTCGATTCGAATTCCACCAGGCGGTCGTGACCTCGGCCGGCTACTAGAGTCCGGCTCCTCCTAGCCGGACAGAGCAGAAGGCGGAAAACCACTCAAAGGGGAAACTGCTGAGGCCCTCTCACTGCTAAAGCCGTAGAGCCTCACCAGCTTCGGGGACTACTGTCGGGGGGATGGACCCCAGGTAGCCTCATCAGCACCTAACCATATTTCAAGACATCGGGGCTGGCCGAGCCCCTCAGTCCAACTGGTCGTAAGACCGGCCTCCTCCAGAAGGCAGCGCACTCCAGAAGGCGGCGAGGGTATGGGCTGGCTTCTAGTAGGCGGCCCGTCCCCTCCCTAGGAGTTTGAGCCCAACCAGGAGACAAGCTGGGGCATGGCCGAAGTGCGCCATGCCCCCCCCGAATCACGGCCGGATGGCTACAGTAGGCGCCGCCAGGCGGTCGCTAACCCGACCGGCGCGGCGCTGTAGCCATGGTGTGCCTGACACGGCCTCCGTCAGTGCGGGCGGCGCCACAGTGAAGAGCCATCAGCGGGGCCCGCAGGCGGCGGGCCCCTCCTGTCGGCCGGTTCCTCGGCAGCCGGTAGGGCCCCGTAGAAGCAGGCCCCAGCAGCCGGCGGAGAACCCGGCCCCCATAGACGCTGGCAGCCGGGGCCTACCACCCGGCCATATTACCATTGTACCCCTGGGGGGTTAGCCTATAAAACCCCCCAGGCCACACCCATGCAAAGGGTTCCTCTCATGTTCCACCACAGTTCTACACCCACACCATAGCCAGGGGGAGGAGAGAGCTAGCCTTGCCTTTCTTCCTTCTCTGGCTGAACAGCTCTAGCAGCACCATTGTACTCTTTGCTTCATAGTGATCATGCGGAGACCCCGCAGAGCAGGAGTAGGGGTTTCATCTCTTAGGAGAGCCCTGAACCTGGGTAGATCTCGTGTCCATCCGAGCTTGTGCCCACTCCTGCTTCCAGGACCCGACGATGATCTCATGGCCCCAACCATGATAAGCCACCCCCTGGCATCTGTCGAGATATTACCATGACATGCACCGTCTCGCTCGCTGCCTCACCCGCCACCTGCTGTGGGTGACATGGCCCACGGAGCACCTCCTCCACCTCCCCGACAAGACGTCGCCCTCGGGCCAAGGCACGAGGCCCCGCGGCACGTCCCGCCGCGCAGGGCGCTAGTGCGTGAAGATGAAAGCTGCCATGTGGTGCAGTGGCCGCAAGAAGATGCTCGTGCACTCCCAGCACCGCCACGTCAAGACCGCGCGCCGCCTACAGCGGTGGCGCGCGAGCACCAAGACCAGGCTCTACCTCCACGACGGGCTCCCGTGACCACAGCGGGTTGCCGCGCATTCACTCCAGAGCTACATAGCATCGTCTGGCCGGGGAAGTTCAAGCCCGACCTGCCTCCGCGCTACGACGACACCCCTGACCCTGCCGAGTTCCTGCAGCTCTATGAGCTGAGCATCGAGGCAGCCAACGGCGATGAGAAGGTTATGGCGAACTGGTTTCCCATGGCCCTCAAGGATGGTGCACACTTGTGGCTCCTGAACCTGCCCGCGGGATCGATCTCCTCCTGGGATGAAATGCGAGAGCGTTTTGTCGCCAACTTCCAGGGCACTCGCGACCGTCCACCGGCTGCGGGTGACCTACGGCGCATCAAGCAACAGCCAGGAGAGACCTTGCAGAAGTACAACCAGCGCTTCAACAGCGTCCGCCTCAAGATCCCCAAGGTGTCGGACGAGGCCATCATCTCGGTGTTCACTGATGGCGTCCGCGACGTCAATATGAAGGAGGAGCTCGCCATACATGAGGACCTGTGCACGGCTCTGGAGATGTTCAACATGGCAACCAAGTGTGTGAGAGCTGAGGAAGGTCGCCTCTCTCTCTCCTGGAGCTCCCAGGGGCAGACCCAGAAGACAAGAAGGCCAAAGCCAAGGACGTGAAGCGCAAGGGACCGGCCGTGCTCGCGGCCGAACCAGAGATGAAGCACGGTTGCGACCACCCAGAGTCATCCAAGGGCAGCCGCCCGTTCTGCGTCTTCCACAACATGCACAACCAGAACACCAACGACTGCCAGGAGCTCAGGGCCATCCGCGATGGGTGCCTCGGTCGATGCCCCGAGCGCAGCGACCGAGGCTTCGGCCGTGGAGGAGGCCGAGGTGGAGGACGCTGGGATGGCCGCGACCCCAGCTAAGAATGGCGCGATCAGCCTCGTGAGGACCGCTGGCAGGGCCAGCCTCGCGAGGGCCCCTGGAGAGACCAGCCTCGTGAGGACCGTCCTCAGGGCAACGCTGTCCTTCCTCCGCTGCCGCCACCACCAAGAAGGAATGACGACCACCACCAGGGCGAGGGGGCTGGGGGCTTCCAGGAGCCTCGTGCCATCGCCTGCATCCTGGGCGGCGCTCAGGCCCCTGCCTCTCATCGCATCTTCAAGCAGTTTGCCCGTGAGGTGAACACGGCCCTCCCTAAGCTCGAGGCAATGCGTCCACTCAGGTGGTCCAAGTGCACCATCACCTTCAGCCCATCCGATCAGCTCAAGTGCGTGGCAACTGCCGGCGCCCTCCCGATGCTCTGCTCGCCTACTATCAGCAACGTGCTTGTCACCAAGACTCTCATTGATGGCGGTGCGGGGCTCGATGTTCTCTCCATCAAGACATTCGACCGACTCTAGGTGCCCTACGACCAGCTGCAGCCTACCAAGCCTTTCTCAGGAGCGACCGACGGCTGCACCACCCCGATAGGGCAGATCCGCCTCCCTGTCACCTTCGGCAAGCGCGACAACTACCGCACCGAGCTCATCGACTTCGATGTCACCCACATTCGCCTTCCATACAATGCCATCCTTGGGCATCCGGCCCTAGCCAAGTTCATGGCGGTGACTCATCATGGTTACAATGTCCTCAAGATGCCCCAAAGCATAAGTTCTTACGCCTCCACAAGGCACGATACATGTTGCAGGAATAGAACAAGGGGAAAGCACCGCCATCTCCTTCAGCCTTTGACGCCACCGTTGTGCGCTTGGGGAGTCCTGTCACCGACGATGTCGCCGCCGTCCTTGCCGTTAGCCGTAGGCACAGGGTCGACGGCGAGGAACTTCCGCAGCAGGGCCTCCACTTGACCCTTCACGGCCTCGGCAGCAGCGTCTTGGAGCTCAGGGTCCATGGGCTCGAGCAGGGCACCAAAGTCGAAACTGGAGTCCCGAAGATGGAGGTGGCTAAAGACGCGCGTTGCGGCCGAGGCCGAAGGCGCGCGGGCTTCTCCCTCCACCATGGGGCCCACTCCGACGACGATGCCCTCGAGCGCTGCGACGAGCTTGGGGAGCAGCCTGGCGGGGCATTCCTCCGGAGTCACCGGTGGCTCCTTGTACCCGCTCCCGTAGAGATCCCGCAGTGCCTTGCGGGACCTCTGCTCGAGGGAGTCGAAGGTGGCACGCCCCACGGTGGCCGCCTCCTCAGCCTTGGCAAGGAGTTTCTCCCTGGCCTCCAGCCGAGCCTTCTCGTCGGAGACACGATGGGCGTGGGACGCCTGGCCGCCTCCACCTCCTCCTTCAGCTTCTCGCGGCGACCACTCTCCGTGGCCTGCTCCCGAGATGCCTGCTCCAGCTCGGCGTCACGATCGGCGACCGCAGACTCCCGCTCCTTCAGCTTTTCCTCCTGCTCCTCGAGTTGGCGGGCGCGGGTGGCCTGCTCATCGCGGAGGGCTTTCAGCTCGGCCTCCGCCGCACGGCAACGCTCCTCAGTGTCCTTCGCGTCCTTCAACACCATGTCACGGGCGACGGCGGCCACACCAGCCACCTTCTGGCCCTCTGAGGGAGTCCTGGATTAAGGGGTCCTCGGGCGTCCGGGCTATGTGACATGGGCCGGACTGATGGGCCGTGAAGATATAAGGTAGAAGGCCTTTCCCCGTGTCTGGATGGGACTCTCCTTTGCGTGGATGGCAAGATTGGTGTCCGGATGTGTAATTTCCTTCCTCTCTAAACCGACTCTTTACAACCCTAGCCCCCTCCGGTGTCTATATAAACCGGAGGGTTTAGTCTGTAGAGGCCATCATAACTCCCATAGGCTAGACATCTAGGGGTTAGCCATTACGATCTCGAGGTAGATCAACTCTTGTAACCCCTATACTCATCAAATACAATCAAGCAGGACATAGGGTTTTACCTCCATTAAGAGGGCCCGAACCTGGGTAAACATCGTGTTCCCTTTGTCCCTTGTTACCTTTGATCCTCAGACGCACAGTTTGGGACCCCCTACCCGAGATCAGCCGGTTTTGACACCGACATTGGTGCTTTCATTGAGAGTTCCTTTGTGTTGTCGACGGAAGGATCGATGGCTCACCTTGTCATCAACGACAACATCACCTCTGGAGGAGCCCTAGTTCCGGGACAGATCCTCCAACTCGGCGGTTTTACCATGGGCGCCCGATCGGCCGTTAAGCCAAAGGTGGCCCCCCAAATCGCCAGACCTCATCTCCACATCGGCCTCGAACACTCCGAAAAGATGGATCCGGCAGATGTCTTGTCCTTGAACGAACTGCTAGATCGCATCGCCGCCTTGGGGCTCGCGACAGACTATGATCGGATTGGGCTTAAACCCGATCAGAGGGAAATCAAGTCCCCGCCGATCACCCATCTGGTAGAGGTAGTGGAGGAACAAGCCGAGAATACTTCTCCCCCCAAGTTGATAACAAGCTATGTTCGGATTTCCGAGCCCTACGAGCCGGATACCCATCTTCGGAAAGAGACCATAGGTCCTCCGAACATAGAATCAGGCTTTGAGCCCGAAAGTCACCAGGACTCTCCTAATCCTGGACTAGTGACCTCGGAGATTCTTCAAACTCCGGTTCCAATAGCGGGTCGGGGTTCGGATTTTAGCCCACCCACCCACCACAAGCAATATTCCCCAAGCAATTCAGGTCCTCCAGACATATGTGACCTAATGTATGTATGACAGCAACCTCAGGAAACGGTCCATCACTTTTGGGCCAGATTCCTCCTTGTTAAAAACAAGATTAAAGATTGCTGCGACAAGGACGCAGTTTCAGTTTTTTGCCACAACTGTACGGACGAGGGAATCCTCAATGCCCTCAACCGCTGCCGCATACTGCACTTTGCAGATTTGGCACATATAGTACAAAAGTACTGCGCAATGGAAAGCGCCTGGAAAGCCCAGACAGCCCAGTGGGAACCTCCCGCCTTTAAGCAGCCCACTGGACGGGCAAAAAGGATGCACCCTTACGGGGCACCCGATCATCATCTCATTGACAAGAAAATCAAACCTTTCACGGGACATTGAACTGTCCTTAACGAATTACTCGGCAAGCCTTGTCAGATACACATGACGCCGAATACCGAACCAACACATAGCCTTCGGGCATGTTGGGTACTCCGGCAGGTGGCTAAGAGTGGCGAGGCCATCCTCACCAACACCACCCCGGAGAAGCACTCTTCGGAGGATGACGACCTCAATGTCTTTACGGTCTTCGAGACCTTTTCTTCAAATAATCGGCGCAAAAGGGCGCTCCGCGACCTCGCCGAAGTCAACCAAGTAGCCGCACTAAATCCTTGGAACGATACGACAATAACTTTCACCGCCGCCGACGAACCAAGGGCCAGATTAGTCCGAGAACCTGCCGCCTTGGTCTTAAACCAAATTGTAGACGGCTTTTGACTCACCAAGGTGCTCATGGACGGTGGCAGCGGGCTAAACCTCAGCTACGAAGACACGCTCAATAAAATGCAAATGGACAAGAGTCGCATCGAGCAAAGCATCACCACCTTTTGAGGGATTATCCCCAATCATGAAGCACGATGTTCCGGGAAAATTAAACTTGATGTAGTATTTGGTACGCCGAAGAACTACAGGTCCGAAGAGTTACTCTTCCATGTGGCACCTTTCAATTGTTGGGGCGAGACACCTTCACACGCTTCCAAGCCATACCCCATTACGGGTATATGAAGCTCAAAATGCCAGGGCCCAACGGAGTTATCACTATCACCAGTGATCTGGATATAGCGCTCCGCGCCGAAAACAAAACGGCATCCTTGGCCCTCGAGGCACTATCTGAAGCCCTAGCGGCCAAGGAGCTAACCACCCTGCGTTCCACAGTGGACAAAAATGATGTAATCCTCGATAAGAGGCCCAAGTCCACTTCTTTCAAACCAGCAGACGAAATAGTAAAATTTCAAGTACACCCGACGGATCCCAACAAGACAGCCTCCATTGGAGCAAAGCTGGATCCAACGATCGACGCCCCACTAAGAGCTTTCCTGCGCGAGGACATGCCCGGGATCCCACGCAGACGGGCCGAACATAGCCTCAATATTATAAAGGGGTTCAAACCAGTCAAGCAAACGCTGCGGCGATTTTCCGAACCCAAACAACAAGCTATGGGGGAGGAGCTAGCTAAACTTCTCAAAGCAGGGTTCATCAGGGAGATCAAACACCCGGACTGGCTAGCAAATCCGGTCATGGTACCGAAGAAGGATAAATCCTGGCGCCTTTGCGTCAATTTCAAAGACCTCAATAAAGCCTGCCCTAAGGACCCCTTCCCACTGCCCCGCATTGACCAAATCATTGATGCGACTGCAGGACACGATTCACTGTGTTTCCTTAACGCATACTCCAGATACCATCAAATTAAGATGAAGGAGTCCGACCAGCCCGCAACGGCATTCATTACCTCGTATGGGCCTTTCTGCTTCAACACCATGCCGTTCGGACTCAAAAACGCTGGTGCCACTTACCAACGCATGATTCAAACATGTCTGGAGAAACAAATTGGCAAAACAGTGGAGGCATACATAGATGATGTAGTCATCAAGACTAAACATGTTGAGTCATTGGTGGACGATCTACGCCTCACATTCGACAACCTCCGTACATATGACATACGGCTCAATCCGGAAAAATGTGTCTTCGGTGTTCCAACCGGAAAACTACTCGGGTTCATTATTTCCAATAGAGGAATCGAAGCAAACCCAGCCAAAATCCAAGCCCTATCACAATTGGCAACCCCAACAGACCTAAAGCAGGTCCAAAAACTAGCTGGGTGCGTGGCAGCTTTGAGCCGCTTTATCTCCAGATTGGGAGAAAAGGCACTGCCACTTTATCGCCTACTCCGATGAACCGACCACTTCGAGTGGACGGATGCGGCAACAGCCAGATTGGAAGAAATCAAAGCTTTGCTAGCAAGCAACCCAATCCTCGCCGCACCAAGCGTCGGCGAACCTATGTTGCTCTACATATCTGCAACCCACCAGGTGGTGAGTGCGGTACTCGTCGTCGAACAAGATGAAGAGGGACATAAATTCCCACTCCAAAAACTAGTATACTATGTATCGGCGGTCCTTACACCGTGTAAATCTAGATACCCACACTACCAAAAGATAGCGTATGCGGTCTTCATGGCATCCCGGAAGCTGCGGCACTACTTTCAAGAGTGTTCGATCACGGTGGCATCCGAAGTACCACTAAATGATATCATAAATAATCGGGACGCCACTGGCCACATAGCCAAATGGGCCATCGAGCTCTTACCGTTTGAAATAACATACAAACCACGCCGAGCTATTAAATCTCAGGTGTTGGCCGACTTCGTCGCCGAATGGACGGAAGTCGAACTCCCTAAAGAATACATCACATACTCCAACTGGGTAATGTACTTCGACGGCTCTAAAATGTTTGCCGGGTTGGGAGCCGGTGTCATCTTAACTTCCCCTACGGGGGACTCAGTCCGCTATGTATTACAAATAATGTACACGGACTCCAACAACACAGCCAAATACGAGGCACTACTGCACGGTCTCCGGATAGCTGTTTCTATGGGCATTCAACGCCTAGAGGTGCGTGGGAATTCGAACCTCGCAATATCCCAAATAAATGGAGATTTTGATGCAAAAGATCCAAAGATGACGGCATACCGTGATGCCGTACTCAAAATATCAGCTCGGTTTGAGGGGCTCGAGTTTCATCACGTCGCTCGAGACAGTAATCAGGCAGCGGACATCCTTGCTCGAATGGGCGCTAAACGCGACCCTGTTCCACCTAACACCTTTGTGGAAAGGCTCTTCAAGCCATACGTGGTGTGGCAGGATGAGAGCGGCAACACCAGTCCAGAGCCGATCATACCCTCAGATGCTGAACACAATTCCGATATCATCGGGGGCTTGGGCACCGAAATGACACCTTCTGCCCATGTAATCATGGCTGTCATTGCTCCATGGACTGAACCCTTCCTGGCCTACCTTAATAGTCGGGAGCTCCCTGAGGACCAGAATGAGGCCCATCGCATAGTTCGACGCTCGAAAGCCTACAAGGTTCATGAAGGAGAACTCTACAAGAAAAGTACTACTGGAGTTCTTCAAAGATGTATCTCCGAAGAGGAGGGACGACAGCTCTTGGCCGAAATACATGCTGGTCTCGGTGGCCATCACGCCGCCACTCGGGCCCTCGTAAGTAAGGCCTTCCGTACAGGTTTCTTTTGGCCTACAGCCCGAGCAGATGCACAGGCTCTTGTACAATGCTATGTCGGATGCCAGCTTTTCGCCAATCAAAGTCACATGCCGCCCACCGCCTTAAAAACAATCCCCATTACTTGGCCTTTTGCGGTCTGGGGGCTAGATATGGTTGGACCCCTTAAAGGGGGAAGCCACAAGAAGAAATATTTGTTGGTTATGGTGGACAAATTCACTAAGTGGATAGAGGCCAAACCAGTAAAAATGGCTGAAGCTGGACCGGTGATCGACTTTATATCCGGCGTTGTACACCATTATGGTGTCCCTCATAGTATCATTACTGACAATGGCTCTAACTTCATAGCCGATGAGGTGAAAACTTGGTGTGCTAATTTGGGCATCAAGCTCGATTACGCCTCCGTATATCACACTCAAACAAACGGTCAGGTTGAACGGGCTAATGGCCTGATAATGAGCGGCATCAAACCCAGACTAGTGTGATCCCTACGGGAGTCAGATAAGCACTGGGTTGAGGAACTCGATTCCATACTCTTGGGGCTGCAGACCACGCCCAATCGCACGACCGGATACACCCCCCTTTTTTTGGTGTACGGCGCAGAGGCTGTTTTGCCCTGCGATATTATTCATGACTCACCTCGAGTGCACATGTATGAAGAGAGAGAAGCCGAGCTCGATCGACAGGACGACCTAGACGGCCTGGAGGAGGAGCGCGATGTTGGAAAAGCCCGTTCCGCATTCTATCAGCAGCAGGCTCGGAGGTACCAAAGCAGAGAAGTGCGGGCCAAGACTTATAATGTCGGCGAACTCGTTTTACGCCTCCCAGAGAAGAAGACGGACAAGCTCAAACCAAAATGGGAGGGTCCCTTCATTATAGATGAAGTTCTCACAGGAGGAGCCTATCGCCTTCGTAATGCATCAAATAATTGCCTCGAGCCGCATCCATGGAACGCTGCTCGGCTCCGAAGATTCTACGCATGAGTTCGGTCATACTTTTTTTGTTCCTTTTTTTCTCTCTCCTCTTCATTTTGTTTTCTTTTCCTCGTTTTTATACGATTCCCAGGATGTGTTCGGATCAGCCAAACATTTGGGGGTAAAACATCCTAAAATGTATACACCCCACCATGACTGGGGGCTTCTTTAACCGAAGCTTATTATTATTTCGAGCCTGGAGCTCAAAATATAAATGTCGTTTGCTCATATAAATCCTTTTTGCCATTATATGCACCTCTATGACTTAAATTTTGGCCGAGCTGGGTTGCCTTGCTCCTGTGTTTATGCCCTACGTTCCCGATTGTTCGGCTAGGGCGTAAAGGGAGCACCTCTGCGATTGTTACAACCGGGTCACTGGACATGTACCTCAGACGGGTGAAGCCGAAAGCTAGCATTCTTAAGAGAATAGGTGGTCAGCAATCAAACGACAGATTGTTACATTCTTGTAACCACTCCAAACACTGTGGGATAGTTTTTCCGTATAACGGACCAAAGCCCTGGCACGCATAATTACTGCCTGCCAACCCAAGGAAAGGAACCCTTAACGGAATTATTTTCCTTGGAAGATGTTTCTTATATATGTAATATAACATAATCCTGAACTACAATTTTTTGTCTGTTCGAGCACAATGACTGGGTTGCCTGGTTTCCGGACATAGTGAATGTTTCTTTTCATTCCCAACAGTATCCGGAAACACTCCACCATTTTGGTCCGGAGCTTAAAGCCGAAAGCCTGCGATGACAAAACTTTTCACATGTTCGAATAAAGGCACAGGTTGATCATAACGTACTCTAATACATTGCATCAAATACCTATTCCTTATCTATTCCATCTATAAGACTGTCTAACCTACAGTCTTCCTGCGAATACTTCGCAGCTATCATTACTTGGTCATACACCAAACTCACTGGAATCTCTTTCCCGTCTGGTCCCTGTGTACCCACTCAGGCCATATGATTTGGATCTAGCTTGGTAAAACATGTTTTCATCATGGCCCAGGCTTCTCGTGCGCCCTCACGGCAGGCGGATGTTTTCCATAACTCAAACTGGCACCGGGCACCTTTGAACAGGTTTGCCAAGCCCGAAATACTCTCTGGAGGGGTATCGGATGGCCATTAAGCCTTCACCATACTCTTCATGGCCTTCCGGGCCCGAGCATGTACCGCAGACAGCTCCTTTAGCACGTCACCTTGAAATCCGGATACTTCCTCTTCTGGCCTACCAGTTAACAGAGGACGGCATATTCCGAATTATGGATTAAACATGAGCACCTAGGGAGGTTCTCAATAAAAGAGGATGGCATACCGAATATACCGCCCTTCAGTTTTTCATTTTCTCTCTGAGCGGCCGATAACTGAGCCTTCAAGCTCTCTATCTCTTTGGATTGTTTGTCCTTTTCCTCCTTGAGATTTTTCTCCCTAGAGGCACTTGTTGCGATCTTTTTCATCTCCGCCAGTTCGGCGGTAACAACATTTAGCTGCCTTTGGTTTGTTTTGAGCTCCTGGGCTAGCGCAGTGTTCCTTTCTTTAAGGACCTGCAGGGTATATCGATCCTTAAATCAGTTTGCCTCACCGCTTTAAGTCTCGGGGGCTACTGGCATATGACTATCCAAAATTGCATAAATGCTTACCTGTATGTCCTTTGAGAACAACTGAGTGACTCCGGCAAGTCCGTCTCGAGCGGCTCGGATATATGCATCCATCGTGCTGAGTGCGGTAAACTCTTGCTCGAAAAAAGCAGGGGCACGCATGGCTTCCTTTAATCGACGGTGATTCATCACACTCTCCACTTTGGAATTTGTGACAGATATGTCATCCAAATCCTCATTAGGATTCGGATCTAGCATTGCCTCGGTTCTCGTCCTAGTTGGCGAGTCCAGCACCGGATTGGAGGACATTCGGCTAGCAGGGCGTTTTCCCACCGCCTGCCGCGTGTTTCTCTTGTCATCAAAGATAAGAAGGAGACCTTAAGCAATCCGGACTCATGCCTAGGCATGTATTAAGCGGACATACCTCTTGGAAGTCTGTGGGGTTTCTGCAACACTCCTTGTTCCCTTTCATTTTGAACGGCTGCCCTGTGTAGGGGCCGCCCTCAAGGAGGTACGGTCCGCTGAACGCCGATCCTGTTAAAAGTTCGGAATGGTATAATAAGCAAAAGTGCAGATAAGGGTTTCCTTCCAAGAGCCCTCTGAATAGTTACGATGCAGAAGGGATAGAGGCGGGGGTAGTCGGCGGTGATAGCCACTCTTAAGCCGTCAAGGCTCGCTTGATAGAATACCCCATCATCGAACTCTATGTATATGTCTGGATCCTCGTGAAAGCCAGGGTCTCCATCGTGGCTATGATCCTCTGGCTGTGGAGCGGGACAGTGGACGTCCTCGATCATCTTCCTCCGTGACAGTTTTTGGTAACAAAGGGCAAAGTTGATTAGTATCTGTGACAGCAATAAGGCAGCGCAGACAGTTGAAATCTTACCCATTCTATGGGGTTGTACATGGAATAGCCATCCCGGCAGTTTAAGCGGAGGAAGTCTTCTTTCTCACCCTTATATAGATCGGCCAGGATTGTAGCCAGTTCGGCAGGGGTATCCGGACCCTTTCGTCTGTAACGGGCAGCGTCATCTTCTCCATTATAACACCATAAGGGAGTTACTCTAGATTGGAGAGGCTGGACGCACCTCTTTATTGCAATAGCCATGACCTCGACTGTCGAGAGCTTGGTATGGGCTAGTAACCTGATCTTGTTAACCAACCTTTTTATTTCCGCACTGTCTTCCTCCTTGGGACTGTGGGGATGTCAGTTGAAACGCTTCTTTAAAGGAGCACTGGAAAATTCGGGAAGGCCGCACCGAACTGGGTCTGGCAGTGGGACGTCGTCCATATAAAACCATTCCGAAGACCACTGTGGGTATACCTCCTTGGGAGTTCCTATGAGGTATCCGGATCCGGCTATACGCCATACTTCGGCACCGCCCACTTCAAAAATAGAGCCTCCCCGATGGCGGGGAATAAGGCAAAAGAACTTCCTCCATAGTTCAAAATGGGCCTCGATGCCTAAGAACAGTTCGCAGAGGGCAACAAAACTTGAGATGTGCAGAATCGAACCTGGGGTAAGGTTGTGCAGTTGGATGCCGTAAAATTCCAATAGGCCCCTGAGAAAGGGGTGGATTGGAAATCCTAGGCCCCGCAGCAGAAAGGGGATGAAGCACACCCTCTCCTCCTTATTGGGGTTGGGGAAATTCTCAGCCATCACATCATTGCCAATTGAAGCCAATCCCGCTCGAACAGGGACTAGATCCGCGAGGGGAAGGTAGCCCTGCGTCTGGAGTTGACTCAGCTGAAGATGAGGCATGGAACAAATCTGCCAATCACCCGCTTGAGGGCCATGAGGGCGCGAAGACGAACCTGGAGCACTGGCCATGCTGGAAAGCTTTGTTCGCAGTTAATCTTGACGGTCTTTCTTTTGCGCGATATGAGATGGTATTTGGGGATCTAGCTCTCCTTATATAGATGCCATCTGGCTTATTTGCAAAAAATCACAGAACATTCGTATTCGCTTGGCGCGCGGAAATCAAAGCGACCACAGAAAAGGATCATAAAGGCAGCACATCGAGGTCAGAGCCGGACTATCGCCAATCCGAAGTACAAATGAAGAACCCGCCTTGCAAAGCCGAAGACATAAGCCAGATACTATGTCGTCATTGAAGGCAAGTTCGGGGGCTACTGAGGGAGTCCTGGATTAAGGGGTCCTCGGGCGTCCAGGCTATGTGACATGGGCCGTGAAGATATAAGGTAGAAGGCCTTTCCCCGTGTCTGGATGGGACTCTCCTTTGCGTGGATGGCAAGATTGGCGTCCGGATGTGTAATTTCCTTCCTCTGTAAATCTACTCTTTACAACCCTAGCCCCCTCCGGTGTCTATATAAACCGGAGGGTTTAGTCCGTAGAGGCCATCATAACTCCCATAGGCTAGACATCTAGGGTTTAGCCATTATGATCTCGAGGTAGATCAACTCTTGTAACCCCTATACTCATCAAATACAATCAAGCAGGACGTAGGGTTTTACCTCCATTAAGAGGGCCCGAACCTGGGTAAACATCGTGTTCCCTTTGTCCCTTGTTACCTTCGATCCTCAGACGCACAGTTCGGGACCCCCTACCCGAGATCAGCCGGTTTTGACACCGACACTCTCCTCTTCAGCAGCGTCAGCCTGGTCCCAGGCCGCCCTGATGGACGAGTCAGCCTGGAGCCACCCCGAGACCAGCTCCAGGCGCCCCGACGCCCGGCGCTGGGCGGGGCCCCGAAGATCGTTCCGGAGTTGATCCAACACGGAGAAGGCCTGCTCCAGAGCACCGGGTGCGGTAGAAGAGCCGCAGCCCGCCAGCGTGGCGGCTGGAAGAGGACATGGCGACGGCATCAAGACTGGCAAAGCAGCAGCAGCAAGGATGGCCGGGGGCTCCGGAGCCCTCGTGTCGTCAGCAGGCGCGCTGAAGGCAAGTGTCTCTGAAGCCGGCGCAGCCGCAGGGGCATCCTTCTCCTGAGGCTGGGCCCCTGAGCCTCGTGAGGGCAACCCTGCGGCAGGAGGACGCGAGCTAGCCTCGTCCATCTGCACCAGAACCTCCGGGGCCGAGGTGGGCCGCTTAGCCTCAGGAGCCCTCGCCTCCTCCTTCTTCCTTTTCGCCGCCGGCATTGGCCTGGCCACAGAGAGGAAAATGTCAGAGCACTACGTCAAGAGTAGGAAGCAAAGACAAGATGGTGCGCTTACTGATCCGTGGCGACGTACTCCCTCGTCCTCTTCAGGAGCGCAATGCCCATAGGCTCCGTGGGCGCGAGCCCCGCCGCGCTCTCAGGAGCGGATGAGCACGCGGCGGCCGGATCTGCGGCAGTGGCGGCCGACAGCGGGGCAGAGGCGCCACCTCAGGGAAGCAACGACGACCTGTCCTTCTTTGGGACACCCTGCTTCAGCTTCTTCAGAGGGGTGCCCCTGGACCTCGTGGTGACCCCGGCGGAGAGCGGCGACTCCCTGACTTGGTGCTCGTCGGCGTCGTCGTCAAAGAAGGCGTGGAGGAGCTCGCTCCGCCGTGGGGGAGAAGTCTCCCCCACTTCCTCCAAGGTCGCCTCCGAGCTCTCGTTCCCCTCCTCCCTGGACGGATCGCCAGAGGACACCGGCACCGGGGAGCCCGCGGGCACGGAAGGCTCCAGCGGCACGAGCCCCCGCTCGTTGAAGACAGGCATGGCGGCGGCTATCTTCTCCCCATCGGCGCGATGGTACAACGGGAGATGGGCGTCCGAGGGGCCACCCTGGTCCCTCCCGAGCAAGGTGCGCACGACCTTGCTCAGCTCCTCGTCAGACAAGTTGTCCGGGCGCAACTGGAGCTCGTCTTCCGCGCCCTTGAAGCTCCACAGGGGGCGTGGGTGCGCCTGGAGCGGAGCCAGGTGCTGCGTCAGGAACTCCTTGACGATCATGGCCCCTGTCAGCTTCTCCGCCTTTGGGTCCTCCGCCTTCAGGTCAGCCGTC
The DNA here is from genome assembly GCA_011799875.1 of Thinopyrum elongatum. NCBI lineage: Eukaryota > Viridiplantae > Streptophyta > Magnoliopsida > Poales > Poaceae > Thinopyrum > Thinopyrum elongatum. The sequence continues at coordinate 468,328,174 of CM022297.1, forward strand.
ATCCTCTCCAGCAACTGCTCCGCCCTGGGGTTGGTGAGCTTTTTGTGAGCCCATCGATCCAGGGGCCTCGGCAGCACGGTCGGCAGCTCCAGCCGAGCATGGGAGCGCTTGGCATCCATGAAGATCCACTTGTTCTGGAAGTCCTCCACCTTCTTCCCGGCCCACGAGACCGCGTTGCTGCCGTTGGCCGCGATGAAGCTGGCGCACCCGGAGCACTGGCCGCTGCTTATCCGGAGGTAGAAGAAGTGGCGGAACAGCATGACGAAGGGCGTCACCCCCACGAACGCTTCATAGTAGAAGGCAAATATCGACAGGAGGAGGATGGAGTTGGGATGAAGATGGAGGGCATGGAGATCATAGTGGTTGAGGACGGCGTAGAAGAAATGGGAGAAAGGGGGAACCAGCCCAGCGAAGACACTGTGCAGGAAGAAGGGGTAGAAGGTGTCAACCAAGGCTTCCGCCTGGGCAGAGCCGACCCAGAGCGTCGTCTCCCCTCCCTCATTGTCGCTGCCCGCCGTCAGCGGGAGCACGGTGGCAAGGTGCTTCTCCTCGGTGATGGAGGACGCGCTCAAGGCTGGCTCAAACCAGGGAGCCGAGTGCGCGACGGAGGCCGATGACTTCGCCTTGTCGGTGGCCATCGGTGGCGAGTATGGGGAAAGGATTCAGCAGATCTGGAGGCGCGCTAAGTAGAAGGAGAAGGGGATCTGGAGCAAGATGGAAGAAAGGCAACGAAGGCTCAGCGACAAGCACCAGCCTTTTTGTCAGCCAGGGACAGTTGCCGAGGCGGCGTGGGGAAGCAGAGACGCCCACGTCCCATCAATCGCCATGCGTCGACCAAGGCCGCAGGCGGTTAGGGCCCGCGGCGCTCCGCACTTGCCTCGTGGCTTCGCCTCGAAGCCAAGTTCGAGCGCGCCTTGGGCCCGGGGGCTACTGTCGGCATTCTGGGAATGGGGGTACCCAGACTTGCCTGCCTACGGCCCACGGCGTGGCTCCATCAACGGCCTGGTACGGCCCAGCTTCAGCGACAACAACTCAAGACCCTCGCGAGGGGCCAAGCCTCGCGAGGCGGATGACACCAAGACCTCCACGAGTAGCGGCCTCCTCAAGCTAGCTTCCGAGGAGCGGAGATCTCTATGCAAGCCTCACCTCGTGAGGTCCGGTTGACGTGAGCCATGACGACCAAGGCCAGGCGGGCGCCAGCGGGCGCAGTGTACCAGTTTCCTCTTCGGTGCTAAAAGAGGCAAGCGCAGGCGCGGAGTCCAGAGGAATCAGCCAAAGGTTTCCATTCCCGTGCAACAAGACCAAGACTGCCAGGATGGCAGGACGGAGGTCATCACCGAGCCCACCACGGTGTCACAACTAGAGGCTTTCGCAGGTGAAGACTACTTTTGTCAGGATAGCATGTACTAGTTGTCCCCCTTTGAATTTGGCCATTGTGGGATCCCTTCCCGCCTTTCATTTGGGAAGAGGACCAAGGCCACTATAAATAGGACTGAGCCACCACCATAGAGGGAGGGTTCACATCGGATTCCCACTCCACCAGCTCACTCAAGCTCAAGAACACCTCACCTCCTGAGGCTGTTTGCCACTGTACTAATTCATCCTCAACCCCTCGAGGCCAATCCACGCCGGAGTAGGGTTTTACACCGCAAGGTGGCCCAAACCTGGGTAAACTGTTGTGTCTCTTTTCCTTACAGTTCATCGAGCTAGGCTGTGAGATTAGCGAGTAGGCAGACTAGGGAGGACGAGTTCTTCGCACGCACCCCAGAGTTTGAACCTCTCAAGGGTTCGCGGAACCTGAAATCCGACAGTGTATTTGGTGTTCCCTCCGGCAAGTTGCTTGGGTTCTTTGTATCCCATCGCGGGTTCGAAGCCAATCCCGACAAGATCAAGGCTATCGAGTAGATCCAAGCACCAAGGACAGTTAAGGATGCGAGGCACCTGACAGGATGCGTTGCCGCGCTAAGCAGATTCATCTCCAAGTCTGCCGAGCGCACCCTGCCGTTCTTCAAAATTTTGAAGAAGGCAGGACCCATGAATTGGACCCCGGAAGCAGATGCAGCTTTGCAAGAGTTGAAGGCCTACTTGTCCTTTGTGCCTACCTTGGTCACTCCCAAACCCTAGGAGCCATTGCTGTTCTACCTAGTGGCAACCAACCAAGTAGTTAGTGCAGCTTTGGTAGCACAGCAAGAAGTGGATGAGGCAGAGAGTGAGCAGAGACCGGTAGAGTCAGAGAAGGATCAGGACAGCAATAAGCACGGCAACGAGAGGAACCCCAAGGACACGGCAAGGAAGAAAGTGGTGTAGCGCCCAGTGTACTTCGTCAGCTCCTTATTACAGGGGGCTAGATCGAGGTACTCTCGCGTGCAAAAGTTGATTTTTGGTCTCATCATGGCCTCAAGGAAACTATGCCACTACTTCCAAGCCCATGAGATCACAGTTGTCACTCGTTTCCCGTTGCAACGGATACTTCGAAACCCTGAGGCTACCGGCAGAATAGTGGAGTGGGCTTTGGAGTTATCCAGTTTTGGTTTGAAGTTTGAAAGCACGTCAACTATTCAGAGCAGGGCATTGGCAGAGTTTATTGCAGAATGGACGCCAACCCCTGATGAGGAGTTGACGAAGATAGCTATCCTCGGCAAGGAATCACCCCAAGACTAGATTATGTATTTTGATGGTGCTTTTTCCCTACAAGGTGCATGAGCTGGCGTGCTTCTTGTTGCCCCCTCCAGGGAGCACTTGAGGTACGTCGTCCAAATGCATTTTGCCCGGGAAGAAGCAACCAACAATACAGCAGAATATGAAGGGCTCCTTGCCGGGCTCAAGATTGCAGCTGAATTGGGAATTAAGAAGTTGATCATTCAAGGAGGTTCACAGCTTGTGGTGAGACAAGTTAACAAGGATTACCAAAGTCCATTGATGGAGGCATACGTCGAGGAAGTGAGGAGATTGGAGGAGCACTTTGACGGATTGCAAATAGAGCACGTACCCCGTGCAGAAAATAGCATAGCTGATCATCTGTCAAACTGTGCTGCGCAGAAGCTCCCTGTGGAACCAAGGACTTTTGTTCTCCATCTCACTCAGCCCTCCGTATCCCCAGCAATAATGGCCTGAAAAAGGAGAAAGTTGGACTCCGGTAAGCCTCTCCCGGTAGAGCCGTCCGCTCCTGGCAGAGACCCTGTCGGAAACAACTCCTCGCAGTCTGCCAGACCACACCCTCTAGCCGGGCCCATGGACCCCGCGAACAAGGCATCTGCTCCCGCAGCAGAGGAGGTGCCACTAGTCCTCGTTGCCGAGCCCCAGGCTCCAACTTGGGCAAGGCACATTGTCCACTTCCTCCAAACCGGAGAGCTTCCTGGCGACCAAGACAAAGCTGAAAAAGTAGCCCGAAGGGCCAGTATGTATCAGTTTGTCGATGACACTCTGTACAAAAGGAGGCCCAACGGTGTGAAATTAAGGTGTGTCTGCCGGGAAGAAGGAAAGGAACTGCTGGCTGAGATACACAAAGGCATGTGCGGCTCCCACATTAGATCAAGGGCACTAGTTGGGAAAGCATTCCAGCAAGGATTCTATTGGTCCACAGCCCTCCAAGATGCGGTCGAGCTAGTCACCAAATGTGAAGCCTGCCAGTTCCATTCCAAGAAAACCCACCTGCCTGCCCAAGCTCTTCAAACAATCCCTCTATCATGGCCATTTTTGGTCTGGGGGCTCGATATCCTCGGCCCCTTCCCCCGAGCAATCGGGGGCTTTGAATTCTTGTTCGTTGCTATCGACAAGTTTAAAAAGTGGCCGGAAGTGACTGCCATGAGAAAGGTGACTGCTCAGTCAGCTATCAAGTTCTTGAAAGAATTGGTGTGTCATTTTGGAGTTCCGGCAAGGATCATTACCAACAACGGCACCCAGTTCACGAGCCGCGCCTTCATGCAATATGTTCATGCCCTCGGATGCAAGATCTCATTTGCCTCTGTGGCACACCCCCGGAGCAATGGGCAAGCTGAGAGGGTGAACGCTGAAGTGCTATGTGGACTCAAGATGAGAACCTTTGATACGCTGCAGAAGCACGGCAGGCGGTGGATCGAGGAGCTGCCGGTAGTTCTCTGGTCCCTCAGAACGACACCAAACCGAGCTACCGGGCAGACTCCCTTCTCCCTGGTCTACGGGGCAGAAGCAGTTATCCCCACGAAACTCATTTACGGGTCGCCTCGAGTGCTTGCCTACGATGAAGTAGCGCAAGATCACCACCGGCGTGACGACGCTGTGTTACTCGAGGAGAACCGTCTCTGGGCTGCTACGCGTGCTGCACGCTATCAGCAAGCCCTGCGTCGCTATCATAGCCGCAGGGTTCATGCCCGATGTTTTGAGGAAGGTGACCTTGTCCTTAGGCGCGTTCAGTCCGCCAAGGGTACAAACAAGTTGTCACCAAAGTGGGAAGGCCCTTACCGGGTAGTACGAGTCACCAGACCTGGCTTAGTCTGTCTGGAGACTGGAGATGGCATTCAGTTGCAAAACTCATGGAATATTGAGCATCTCCGCAAGTTCTACCCATAAGGCGCGGCTGTCGGGCCCTACCCGGGAGCCACCCTTTTGTACAGGCCTTGCCTCAGTTGCATGTAACCCCTTGTACAAAGCCAGGGCGATGACCTTGTGCAAGAGAAAATAAAGAAGCACTGTGGGGGGCCCCCGACCAAGATTGCATGCATGCATGAGCATTCCAAGATCACTGCATAAGCATTTCATGAGCATTTGCATATGCATATAGATAGGATCGCATACTACATTCATTCTCATCCGCATGAAGCTGCAGGTTCCTGCCGTGAACTTGGCTTTGACAAGGAGTTGAGAAGATTGCCCGGCACTGCGATCCCCAGCAAGCCAAACAGATAAGTTCTACCTCCTGTCCATTAGTGTTCTGTAAGTTATAACTTGTGCATAAGAAAACCCCGCCACTCTTTTGAGACTTAGGTGCTCCCATCCCTGACTCGAACGTTGCTTCAGACAGGATGGTCGTAGTGGCCTTTGGTAAAAAGAAGTGGGCGGGGGGCTGGCCCCTTTGCCTATTGCCCTATAGACATAGCTCTCCGGCAGACAGAAAAGGTGCTGGCAGGATAGCCCGCCGGGGAAAACTCGTTTATTTACACTAAAGAGGCATCTCGCCTCTGCATGGACATACACATGCACGGGTTCCCGGCAAGGTTCATCTTTTTCATTAATATGCTGATACAAGTACAAGCATTACAGAACACAAAAATGGACTCGAGAGATTACATTATTCGAATTAAAATTTGGCAAGTGCCTGCAGATTTAAGATTGAAAAAAGATAAGTGCCCCGTAATGCCCTTTCTTGTCCCTCTCCTCCTAGGCACGGCTGTCGAAGGCGAGGAGGGAAAAAGGAGTGCTTGGGCGGGAGCCCAGCCCGCCCATCTCAGGCTCTGGGAGAGGTAGCCCGATGGGAGTGGGAGCACCGGGGAACGCGTCGATGGAGAGCACGGCGGAGGCGACCCGTCGACCGCCGCCACCAGGGCCAGCAGGACACGACAGGGCTAACAGAGCTGCAGCCCGAGAGGAAGCCTGCCGGGGTCCAGCTGGAGGACTGCTGGAGGAGCCCGGGAGCACCATGCCCACCTCTGCATCCAAGTCCCCGGCAAATCGCACTGCCGGGAAGGAGATGCGGATGCAGATGACGGTGCTGCCGCTTGATTAAGATGGTGCGGGCGGCGATCAGCCGGAGTCAGAGTCGTCGCTCCCCCGCCCGCTGCCGTCATCATCACCGTCACGCTCCTCCTCATCGCTTTCGCTCGAGGAGGAGCTTTCGTCATCAGTTGAGCTCTCCGCGCAGCACCCTAAGCGACCTCCCGAGCACCCGAAGATCTTGACGGAGAGCAGTCTGCTCTCCATTAATTTGAATTGGAGAATGTGCCCCTCCGAGAATCCATGGGCACAGGCGAAAGTCTTCCAGCGGCGAAGGTACATGATGTGAGGGGCAGGAAAGTCAACATCAACCCACATGCTGCCGTTCCCACAGCCCCTCATGTGCAACCTTAGAGAGCGCGGTTGCTCGAGCTCCATCTCCCGCGCAAAGGGAGTTGGAAGGCAAAGATGACCACACAAGGGCTTGTACAGCCTGATGATGAATTCTCGAGGTTGGTCCCTGATGCGGCCTTCCATAGGGGGAGGAGCCGCCGACGGGGGCGCAGCCAAGGGGCCGCCCCACCCTCCTCCTCCTTGAGCACCACGGCGACCTCGACCTCGTCCCCTCCCTCCTGCCCTCACAGCAGGTTTCGTCACCACAGGATTCGGAGGAAGAGGGATGCGCTGTCGAGTAGAAGCCCTCATCACTGCCGCTGGGGCACCGTCGCGCCCTCGCCCCCTCACCATGGCTAGAAGGGAAAATTTGCGGAGAAGAAGAAGAAGTGTGTGCAGAGAGGCACCGCCCCTGCCCCTTTTTATAGGGGGACGAGGCAGGGGGCTGGCTTCTCATATAGGAAATGGCCGCCCCGCTCCTCCAATACGGCCTTGCTGCACCCTCTGGAGCTCTGAGGATCAAGGCCGACCCTCTGTGCCAACCATCAGCACTCGGTTTTCGGCCATGGCACTCCTCCCCATGCCCTCCGCATCCACCACCTACCACTCCCAATGCATGCGAAACACATGGTAGGTGCGTGCGAAACGGTAGGCAAGTGGGATGGCAGTTTCCGCCCCGTGATCGTGGGGCGACGAGAACCCGCGGGCCATGATCAAAGTTCTTCCACAGCATTGCGCATGACGCGTGGAGAAACCGGAAACTGGCCTGGAATCAAGGCTAATGAAGAAGCAAAGAAGACCTCAAGAGAGCAGCCTCTTCAGCAACCCTGCCTATGCACTTATTAGGCCCTACCCCGACGACGCTCGGCAGCGCATTCGGGGCAGGCCCGGGGGCTTCTGTCGGTGCAACAAACCCTGGGTCTGTTGCCCAGACAGTGCACAGGCACGGGGACGAGATTGAAGCACCAACCCAAGTCAGAATACAAGGGACTAAGAGGTTCAAAGGACTAACATGCAGATCAGAGGGACCAAGATCAAGCCATAGAAGCAAGGCATCATCAGGAGAAGGGCCTCCTTTGCCGGGCAAGCGAGCTCGGCAAAGGGGCGAGGCCACCCCCGGAAGACGACGTCCAAGACATCCCGGCAGGGCCTGCCGGGGCACACGAAGGCAAAACCACCTCACCAACTACTCCACCACGACCCACATCATTGATCGGTGCGGTGTCGAACCGCGGAGTGACTAAGTGGCAGCCATTCACCACATGGCAGCCTCTCCCTATAGGAAACACCTGCAGATGACACCCGTCCTACGACGTGTCCAGCGAGCAGGCGTGGAGCTGGCGAGATAGCCCGGCAAGCCTTGCCGGGCAACCAATGATGTGACGTTGAGCGGTGCATTTAATGCCCTGTCAACCCGCAGAGTTAGGTATGATAGCACTGTTTGCTATCTTATCAGTCCATAATGACTGTTTTGCCATTGTGGTGACCCCTTAATCTATGAAAGGAGGCCCATGGAAACCGTAGAAAGGGTTAGAAGGTTGAATAACTCAGACCCCCATACGCGCGTAGCCACTGCCGCCCTGAGACAACCCTTGCCGGGCAAGTGTACTACGCTCCACCACCACCGTTCCACCATCAATCCACCAAAGCAGGAGTAGGATTTTACGCCTCACGGCGGCCCGAACCAGGGTAAAAATGCCTGTGTGATCTTTGCCGTGCTGCCACACGCTCGTTTGCTCTTTGTGCAATGCGATGCCCCCCTACCGAACCTGCAAGGGGCCTCCTGGTCCCATAGGTGGCCATGGTTTCCCGCGAAACAAGGGAGCGGAACCGCTTGACCTAGCTATCGATTGATTGTTACTTGAGTTAACCCGCCGCAGGGTCTCGCCTTTATATACACAGGTCGAGGCCCTGGGCTTACAAGAGTCCAAGCCAGATCATACAACGTGTCCAACTCGGGTTCTAAGTCGCCTTGCCTTGCTAGGCAAGCCGCCATCGGGCGTCTCACATCTCTGGGTTGTAGCTCCGTCGCCTGGTCTTGGGCCTTCAATAGGCCCGCCTCGTGAGCCGCCTCCAGTCTTCATATCTTTTCTTCTTGGGCCTATTTAGTCTCTCTCTATTGAGTCACCAACAGTGTAACCCGGCCCCTCCTGGGAGGGTCACACCGCGGGTTTATATCCCCAACAGTTAATATCATACTTAGCAAGCAATTTACAGAAAGCACCATGAATAAAGTGTGAACCACCATCAGTCATTAAATATCTAGGGACTCCAAACCTCGGGAAAATAACTTCTTTAAGCATTTTAATAGAAGTGTTGTGATCAGCACTACTAGTTGGAATAGCTTCTACCCACTTAGTAACGTAATCAACAGCAACTAAAATATGAGTATACCCATTAGAGGAAGGAAAAGGCCCCATATAATCAAATCTCCAAACATCAAATGGTTCAATAACAAGCGAATAATTCATAGGCATTTCCTGACATCTACTAATATTACCAATTCTTTGACATTCATCACAAGACAAGACAAACTTACGAGCATCCTTAAAGAGAGCAGGCCAATAAAAACCAGATTGTAATACCTTGTCTGCAGTTCTATCTCCAGCGTGGTGTCCTCCGTAGACCTCGGAGTGACACTTGCATAGGATCTGTTCCTGTTCATGCTCAGGTACACAACATCTAATAACACCATCTACTCCTTCTTTATAAAGATGTGGGTCATCCCAGAAGTAATGTCTTAAATCATAGAAAAACCTTTTCTTTTGCTGGTATGTGAAACTAGGTGGTATAAATTTAGCAACAATATAATTGGCATAATCAGCATACCAAGGAGCACTATGAGAAGCATTTATGATAGCTAATTGTTCATCAGGAAAGCTATCATCAATAGGTAGTGGGTCATCAAGAATATTTTCTAACCTAGACAAGTTGTCTGCTACGGGGTTCTCAGCTCCCTTTCTATCAATAATATGTAAATCAAATTCTTGCAGCAAGAGAACCCATCTAATAAGTCTAGGTTTAGCATCTTTCTTTTCCATAAGATATTTAATAGCAGCATGATCATTGTGAACAGTAACTTTGGATTTAACAATGTAAGATCTGAACTTATCACAAGCAAACACGACTGCTAGAAATTCTTTCTCATTAGTAGCATAATTTCTTTGAGCACTGTCTAGAGTTTTACTAGCATAATGGATAACATTTAATTTCTTATCAACTCTTTGTCCTATTACTGCACCAACAGCACAATCACTAGCATCACACATAATTTCAAAGGTTAGGTTCCAATCACGTGGTTGAATAGTAGGTGCAGAAATCAAGGCTTTCTTGAGTATTTCAAATGCTTCTACACAATCATCATAAAAAACAAATGGAACATCCTTTTGCAAGAGATTAGTAAGAGGCCTAGAAATTTTAGAGAAGTCTTTAATAAACCTCCTATAGAAACCAGCATGACCAAGGAAACTTCTTATACCTTTGATATCTTTAGGACATGGAATTTTTTCAATAGCATCAACTTTAGCTTTATCAATTTCAATACCTCTTTTGGAGATTTTATACCCCAAGACAATACCTTCATTAACCATAAAGTGTCACTTCTGTGTCGGTGCAACAAACCCTGGGTCTGTTGCCCAGACGTGCACATGCCAAAAAGGGCTAAGTTGCAGCATCCAAGATCAAGACACTGCTAAGGAGAAACCTTCCTTGCCGAGCAGGCGAGCCTGGCGAGGACGAGGTGGCCTCGAAGACAAGCCTCAAGACCGTCTCGGCAGGCCTGCTGGGCACTACCGAGGCAAACTACCCCGCCAAGGCTTCACCGTTCCACCTCACAGCAACGTAAGTCATCGATCGGTGCGGTGTCAAGCCCCCAAGTGACTAAGTGGCAGCTATGCGACACATGGCAGCCACTTCCAGAGGAAACCAACTCCGAATGACACCCGTCCAGAGACGTGTCAAGCAGACAGGCGAAAAGGTGGCCAAGCAGCCCGGCAAGGCTTGCCGGGGAGGCTACGATGTGACACTGAGCGGTGCATTTAATGCACTCTGCTCTGCCTGCAGAGTTAGGTATGATAGCACTGTTTGCTATCTAATCAGCACACAATGACTAATTTGCCACTGTGGTAATCCCTTGATCTATAAAAGGAGGGCCATGGCAACCAGAGAAAGGGTTCAAAACCTTGTACACTCGTACGCGCGTAGCTGCTCTCGCCCCGAGGCAACCCTGCCGGGCAAGGGCGCTGCATTTCCACCATTATCCACCATCAATCCACCAAAGCAGGAGTAGGGTTTTATGCCTCGCGGCGGCCCGAACCTGGGTAAAACTGCCTGTGTGATCTCTACCGCACTGCGAAACGGCCCTCCGCTCTTTATGCAACGCGCTCAGCCCCCCTGCCGAACCAAAAGGGGCCGATGGCCCCATAGGTGGTCGTGATGTCCCACGGCATCTTTGGTGCGCCAGGTAGGGGGAAGCGCTTGCGCGAACCCGAGAAGCATACGCAGCGCGTCATCTTCTTCGACGGCTCCATCATTCATGGTGCCCAAAAATAAGCCTGGTGCTGCGGCCCACCCGTCCACTTCAAAGGCCCCGCTGCGCGCAGCCACCGATGCCGCGGAGGCCACGAGGCCGCACAAGGACACGGACGCGACGGGGGACGTGGCCGGCGCAGGTGGCGTCGCCACCACCTCCCCTGCGTTGGAAGTAAGAGCAGAAGGCGCCGGGGAAGTAGAACACCAACATCATCCCGACGGCCACGCTTCACAAGGTATGGGTGGAGAAATCGTTCTGTCCGTACCTCTCCGTCCAGCCGAAAGGCACAGCCGCAGCGACGACTCTTGCTCTGGGGCGAATCGCAACCCTCCGGTCACTCTCGCTACGGGTGCGACCGTGGGGCGTGCGCCACTCCCGGAGCGGGTCGACCTGGTCGATGCGCCAAACGGAGCCGCTGACCCTCAAGCGCCTCCTCCTCGCTACCACGCCACCGTGGCCGCAGGCTCACGACGGCGAGAACATGGCGCAGCTACTGCTGGCACCGTTTGGAGCTAGGCGACGCAATGATCTACATCATCATCCATGCCGAGCACCGCTTCGGAGGCTATGGCGTGGGCCTAGCTGTTGTTGCGATTTCCGCCGACAGCCGATCAGATGGATGAGTGGAGAGCCACCATTCAAAGCCTGATTGGTTTTGCCGAAGCGGGGGGATCACAGCAAGCTGGCCCGCCACGGCCTCCCCACGCGACGACAACGGCCCGCGCTGCTGGCCACGCCGAGGGCGCACCCCTACAGTGCAGTCCCCTCCACGGCAGCCTGCACAAGGGCCACGTCCAATGCCACGCGATCAAGAACCCGACGATGTCTCGATGGCTTCGTCCGACCCTCGAGCGCATCGAGACCAGCGGCAAGCCCAGGAAGACAGGCGGGGGGAAGGCGCGCACGTCACTATCGAGCAACGCCACGACACCCGCCGCCAGTCTGATCGGCGCAACGGCCCCGACATCGATGAGCCTGTGCTCGATGAGGGTGGGTGCCTACCTTTCGAGGTTGGGTGCCCCACTTTCACTCGCGAGCTGCGACAAGTCCGTTGGCCATCTTCCCGCACATTCAAGCCGGAGATACCAGAGAAGTACGATGGAAGATTCAACCCGGCAGAGTTCCTGAACATCTACACCATCGCTGTTCAGGCTGCCGGGGGAAGAGACAAGAAGGTGTTTGCCAACTACTTCCCTTTGGCAATCAAGCCAAACGTGAGGTCTTGGCTGATGCACCTGCCGGAGAACTCCATTTCAACTTGGGCTGACCTGTGCCATGAGTTTGTTGGCGCCTTCACTGGTGGACATCAAGAACCAGGGCGGGCCAGTGATCTGCAACTCCTCCCGTAGAAGGAAGGGGAGACCCTGCGGAAGTACATGCAAATGTTTAGCCGAGTGCACAGGAACATCCTAGGCATGCATCCACCCGGCAGCCATGATAGCTGCATTCCAGTCCAACGTGCGCAACCGCCGGGTACGTTCCAAAATGAACGTGCGGCTGCCCCAGACTGTGAATGAGTTATACACCTTGGTGGATAAGTGTGCTCGCATAGAGGAGGGAAGGCGACTTCCAGGTGAAGAGGACGGTGTCGACATCGATTCAGATGATGACGATGACGCCACCACCAGAAGAAGAACAAGAAACGTGATAAGAAGCGCAAGGAGAAAGTTGTGATGGCGGTCGAAGGGTCAAGAACACCTAGTACCAGCAAGAAGGCCAAGGCCGAAGCACCCGGCAAGGAGGTTGCCGTGTGCACTGACTGTCGGGCGGCTGCGGTTGCCGAGAAGGCCGGGAAGGGTGAGGGGCCATATTGCAAGATCCATAGGACCAAGGGCCACGACCTTCAAGAGTGCCATCAGGTTGAGCAGCTCGTCAAGAAGCAGAGGGCTGAGTACGAGAAGCAAGATAAGGAGAAGAATCTGGATGATACTGGCGGGAAGGGCCGTGGCGGCGGATTAAGCCGCCCCGGCAAGGCTCATCGGAATCAAGGGAAACCCGCCAGAGGCCGTGAGAAGAAGGATTACAGTGATGAGACCGATGAGGGAGATGAAGAGGAAACCAGCGAGCAGGAGTTCCAGAAAGCTACTGACGCCTTGTGCGTTGACGGGGGTGCATCTTTGCACTCCTCTCACCGCCAACTTAAACAGTGGGCGCGTGAAGTCAACACCATGGAGCCAGCAGCAGATTCTCGGAAGCCGCTCAAATGGTCCCACACGCCCATCTTCTTTGACAAAGAGGATCACCCTGATCGCACCACTGCGGTAGGGTGCTTGCCGTTGTTGGTCTCACCAATGATACGCAACCTCAAGGTCACGAAGATGTTGGTTGACGGCAGGGCTGGATTGAATCTGATATCTCCAATGGTCCTCAGCAAACTTCAGATAGTGGATGAGGAGCTCAAGGTTACTGGTATGTTCCAAGGAATCAACCCCGGTAGGAGTCGTCCTAAAGGAAAGATCACGCTGCCGGTGACGTTCGGGGGGGGGGGGGGAGTTAAACTACCGGACTGAGAAGATCGTGTTTGACGTGGTTGACCTCCCCTTGCCGTATAATGGAATCCTTGGTCGCTTGGCTCTGGAGAAGTTCATGGTGGCATCCCACTATGCCTACAACACCTTGAAGATGCCAGGGCCGATAGGAGTCATTTCCATTCTGTCAGATCAGAAAGATGCAGTTATATGCGTGGACAAGATGTATCGGGAAGCAGTCACGGCAGAGGCCGCGGAAGCCAGTATTCCCGCCAAGGAGAGTAAGAAAATGAAGAGGGCTAGCAAGGATGCCAGCAAGGAATCCGGGAAGCGTGCCTCTCCGGAGTGCGCTGCGCCTGTCGATGACTTGCCGGAGAGTTCCAATAGCAAGAGATCCAAAGCTGCTACGCCTGCTGTGAAGAAGGTCCCAGTAGGGATGGCTGGCACTAATGGTACCTTCACTATCAGTGCCACCCTCGATGACAAATAGGAAAGCGCGCTCGTTGCCTTCCTGCGGGCGAATGTCGATGTGTTTGCCTGGCAACCATCTGATATCCCCGATGTTCCCAGGGAGGTAATCGAGCACCACCTTGCTGTCTGCCCTCATGCCCGACCCGTCAAGCAGAAGGTACGGAAGCAGGCTTTGGAGCGGCAACCATTCATTGTCGATGAGATCAAGGAACTTGAAGTAGCTGGTTTGGTCAGGGGAGTGTTGCACCCCACATGGTTGGCAAATCTAGTGGTGGTGCGCAAGGCGAATGGGAAATGGAGGCATTGCATAGATTTTACGGATCTAAACAAGGAATGCCCAAAGGACCCGTTCCCCTTGCCGCGCATCGACCAGATTGTGGATTCCACTTCCGGGTGTGACTTGCTTTCCTTTCTGGATGCCTACTCCGGATACCACCAGATTTTCATGTCCAAGGAAGACGAGGAGTAAACCGCGTTCATAACCCCGTGCGGCACATACTGCTTTGTACGGATGCCCTTCGGGCTGAAGAGCGCCGGATCCACCTTTGCAAGAGCAGTACAGATAGGCTTTGAGCCCCAGCTGCACACAAACATTGAGGCTTACGTGGATGATATTGTGGTCAAGACCAAGGACAGATCAACCCTCATCTAGGATTTGGAAGAAACCTTTGCCAATCTGCGTAAGATCAACTTGAAGCTGAACCTAGAGAAGTGTGTGTTTGGTGTCCCCTCCGGTAAGCTACTTGGTTTCTTTGTGTCTCATCGAGGGATAGAGGCCAACCCCGACAAGATCAAGGCTATCGAGCAGATTCAAGCACCAAAGACAGTCAAGGACATGAGGCGTTTGACAGGATGTATGGCTGCATTGAGCAGGTTCATTTCCAAGTCTGCTGAGCGCGCCCTGCTGTTTTTCAAAATCTTGAAGAAGGCAGGGCCCATGAAATGGACCCCGGAAGCAGATGCTGCACTGCAAGATTTGAAGACCTATCTTTCCTCTGTGCCCACCTTGGTTGCTCCCAACCACAAGAGCCGTTGCTGCTATACTTGGCAGCAACCAATCAAGTGGTTAGCGCAGCACTGGTGGCGCAGCGGGAAGTGGATGACGCGGCAACTACAGCCACTGTTACCTCTGGAGAAGAAAGTGGACCTATCCTGGCAAGGCTAGAGTCAGTTCAGAGCGAAGAAGGGCAGAACAGTGGAAGCAGTTCTCTGGTCACGGCAAAGAAGAAAGTGGTGCAACGCCTAGTATACTTCGTCAGCTCCCTGTTACAGGGGGCTAGGTCGAGGTACTCTGGCATGCAAAAGTTGGTTTTTGGCCTCATCATGGCCTCAAGACAGCTGTGCCAGTACTTCCAAGCCCATGAGATCACAGTTGTCACCCGTTTCCCCTTGCAACGCATTCTCCAAAACCCTGAGGCCACCGGCAGGATTGTGGAATGGGCTTTGGAGTTGTCCAGCTTTGGTTTGAAGTTTGAAAGCACGACAACCATTCAAAGCAGAGCACTAGCAGAATTCATCGCAGAGTGGACACCAACTCCTGATGAAGAGGTATTGGAGACAGTTATTCCCGGTGAGGAAGCGCCCCAAGATTGGATCATGTATTTCGATGGTGCTTTCTCCCTACAAGGTGCAGGGGCTGGCGTGCTTCTTGTTGCTCCCACTGGGGAGCAACTTAAGTACGTCGTCTAGATGCACTTTCCCCGGGAGAAGGCTACCAACAATACTACAGAGTATGAAGGGCTCCTTGCCGGCCTCAGAATTGCAACAGAACTGGGAATCAAGAACCTGATCATCCGCGGAGATTCACAGCTTGTGGTGAGACAAGTCAACAAGGATTACCAAAGTCCATTGATGGAGGCATACGTTGAGGAAGTGAGAAAGGTGGAGGAGCACTTTGACGGATTGCAAACAGAACACGTACCCCGTGCGGAAAACAGCATCGCTGATCATCTGTCAAAGTGCGCCGCGCAAAAGCTCCCTGTGGAACCAGGGACTTTTGTTCTCCATCTGACTCAACCCTCTGTATCCCCAGCAACAATGGCCAGAAAGAGGAGGAAACTGGACTCCGGCAAGCCTCACCCGGCAGTACCTCCCGAGGCCCCCGGTAGAGAGCTTGGCGGGAACAAATCCCCTTCGATCAGTGAGCTGCACCATCCCACCGGACCACCGGTCCCTGCGGTCGAGAAGTGCACTCCTGCGAATGAGGAGGTGCCGTTGGTCCTTGTTGTCGAGCCTCTGGCCCCAACTTGGGCACGGCACATAGTCCATTTCCTCCAAACTGGAGAACTCCTCGAAGAGCAAGAAGAAGCTGAAAGAGTAGCCCGGAGGGCCAGCACTTATCAGTTTGTCGACGACACCCTATACAGAAGGATGCCCAATGGTGTGAAATTGAAGTGCATTTGCCGGAGGAAGGAAAGGAACTATTGGCAGAAATACACAAAGGCATGTGCGGCTCACACATTGGATCAAGGGCCCTAGTTGGAAAAGCCTTCCGGCAAGGTTTTTAGGCCCACGGCCCTGCAAGATGCAGTTGAGCTCGTCACCAAATGTGAAGCCTGCCAGTTCCACTCCAAGAACATTCATTGTCGTGGTAATATCTCGACAGATGCCAGGGGGTGGCTTATCATGGTTGGGGCCATGAGATCGTCGTCGGGTCCTGGAAGCGGGAGTGGGCACAAGCTCGGAAGGACATGAGATCTACCCAGGTTCAGGGCTCTCCTAAGAGATGAAACCCCTACTCCTGCTCTGCGGGGTCTCCGCATGATCACTATGAAGCAAAGAGTACAATGATGCTCCTAGAGCTGTTCGGCCAGAGGAGGAAGAAGGGCAAGGCTAGCTCTCTCCTCTCCCTGGCTATGGTGTTTGTAGAACTGAGGTGGAACATGAGAGGAACCCTTTGCATGGGTGTGGCCTGGGGGGGTTTTATAGGCTAACCCCCCCAGGGGTACAATGGTAATATGGCCAGGTGGTAGGCCCCGGATGCCAGCGTCTATGGGGGTCGGGTTCTCCGCCGGCTGCTGGGGACCGCTTCTGCTGGGCCCTGCCGGCTGCCGAGGAACCGGCTGACAGGTGGGGCCCGCCGGCAGCGGGCCCCGCTGATGGCTCTTCACTGTGGCGCCGCCCGCGCTGACAGAGATCGTGTCGGGCGCGCCATGGCTACAGCGCCGTGTCGGGCGGGTTGGCGACCGCCTGGCGGCGCCTACTGTAGCCATGCGGCCGTGATTCGGGGGGGGGCATGGCGCACTGTGGCCATGTCCCAGCTTGTCTCCTGGTCGGGCTCAAACTCCTAGGGAGGGGCGGGCTACCAACTAGGAGCCGGCCCGTACCCTTGCCGCCTTCTGGAGTGCGCCGTCTTCTAGGAGGCGGCACTCCGGTCCCGGCCGGCCCCGGAGGCCGGTCTTACGACCAGTCGGACTGAGGGGCTTGGCCAGCCCCGATGTCTTGAAATATGGTTAAGTGCTGATGAGGCTACCTGGGGTCCATCCCCCCGATAGTAGTCCCCGAAGCTGTTGAGGCTCTACGGCTTTAGCAGTCGGAGGGCCTCAGCAGTTTCCCCTTTGAGTGGTATTCCGCCTTCTGCTCCGTCGGGTTAGGAGGAGCCGGACGCTAGTAGCCGGCCGCGGCCGCGACCGCCTGGTGGAATTTGAATCGACAGGCGGGAGTTGGTGCGGCGCCGCTCGCCGCACGTGCGCCACGCGGCGCCCGCAGGCCAGGCTGGCCTGCCAGCCCACGCGCGTGATGGGACGTCGCTGCAGGCTGGGGCCCGCCGCTACAGGGCCTCGGCCCGCACGTGGATCTGCTGCGGCTGAGGCAAACGGTGGCCCTTCCGCGGCGCGTTAAATTCGCCACAACCACGCGGAATGCGTGGGGTCGTGCGGGGTGTGGGGCGCAGTTAATCCCACGCCCCCACGTCGTCTCGGCTTCGCCCCCGCCGGTTATAAAGAGGGGGAGGAGGAGGAGGGGCGGCAGAACGCACGCGCGCCCCCTCCTACTCCCTCTTCTTCCTCTCGCTGCCGCAACTGCTACTCTTTCGCTGCCGCTCCGCCGCAGCCACAGCTCCGCCGCGGCCGCCGTGACACCCCTGTTGCCCTGCGCCACCGCAGCGCCGCCTGCCGTCCTCATCCCCGAGCTTCTCCTCGCCGTCCTCAGGCCATGGCGAAGAGCGGCTGGCTGGGCTCCAACGTGCATGAAGACCACATCGACTTCCTCCGCGCGACGCGGAGGCTTCCCCACACCGACAACATGGGCATGCGTCTCCCCCCCGAGCGGGAGATCTCGCCGCGGACGGAGCCCGGTGAGTTCATCATCTTCCGCACGCATTTCCTTCGCGGCTTCGGGCTCCCGGTTAGCAACTTATTCCGGGCCTTCCTCGAATTCTACCGCCTGCAACCGCATCACCTCACCCCCAACACGATGGTGCTCCTGGCGGCCTTCGTCACGCTCTGTGAGGGGTACCTCGGTGTCCTGCCCACGCTTGAGCTTCGGGGTAGATTCTTCTACCTCAAGCTGGGCACGTCGGCGAAGGATGAGCCGGCCCAGTGCGGGGCATGCGTCGCCGTGAGGCACTCAGGAGGCGGCACCCGCTTCCCGGCCATCCCTCTGCACGAGTCGACCAAGCTCTGGCAGAAGTCCTATTTCTATGTCCGAAATCTCCATCCAGTCAATGACTACATCAACCTGCCGGCCTTCGTGCCCAGGCCGCCTGCTAGGCCGTGGGACAACTGGCAACAGCAGCCGCCCAAGCGCCTGCCGGCCCTCATCATCAGCATCCTCGCCCGGCTTCAAGAGATGACTGACCAGGAGGGGCTCAAGCCGGCCGACCTGCTGGCCGGCTTCGTCATGCGCCGGGTATGGCCCCTCCAACTTCGGCCGCATCTTATCAGCGAGATGAGTGGCCGCCAGGACCGGTGCCGGATGTCCACCAAGGAGATGCCAGAGGTGGAGGTGGTCCGCCATGTGAATTACTTCTCCAACTGCAAGCTCAGCGAGGAGGACTGGCACATCGGCAAGGAGCCATACAGTCGGGCCAACCCTTCCCCAGCGGTAAGTCCCAGGTTCGACTGCTTTACTTATAATGTTCTTCTTTCATCTGTCCTGACCAGCCGGCCTTGAGGCAGCGCTTCCCGGGCCAAGGCGGGCCGGCTGCGGACCAATAGTGGATGTCGGACCACGAGAACAGTGACGCGGGCGACCCCGAGTTGGGGGCGGCCGCCATGGAGGAAGGTGGTGACGACGAGGCCACCGAAGGAGGCAGCGCCGGAGCAGGTGGCTTCTCAGGAGGTGGAGGAGTCGGCGACGTCTGGTCTTGGCCGGATAATGACGAGGACGACGAGGAGTGGCGCCGACCTGGCGGAGGCGCGGGGGCAGGAGCCGGCCCTTCTGGGCCGCGGCCGGCTGCTTCAGCCGGCGGACAGAAACGCCGCCTCCTTGCGGGGAGGTTCATTAGCCACCCGGCGAAGAAGGCCAAGCAGGCGGACGTGACCAGGCGGCAAGAGGCCCTGAAGGTGGCCGCCGCCCGGAGGGGGCCCAAGACTATGCCGTACACGTACGGGTACACGCGCTCGCCGCCCTGCCTTCATGTTTTTCTTCTCCCCTGGGGGTTTCCTCATCTTTGCTTTCTTGTTGAGCAGGACGGCCTGCGTCATCACGCGGGCTCCGTCCGCCTCATTGATGGACACCGCGGGCGGCTCCGAGGAGGCCAGGCGCGTGGATCCAGCTGCTGCTCTTCAAGAGGCGACGGTGAGGAACAAGCGGGAGGCGCGCGAGGAGCAGGAGGCCGCGGAGAAAGCGCGGGCCGACGCCCGGGCGGAGGAAGCGGCGCAGGCGGAGGCCCAGGCCGCGGAGAGGGCGGAGGCAGAAGCCGCGGCCAAGGCGCAGGCGGAGGCCGATGCCAGGGCTACGGTGGATCCGGCCGGTGGTGAGGTCCCAGAGACCATCACTCTTGGGCGGTCGGAAGTGTAGGTGGCAGAGAGCCGAACGCCGCCTGGGGCAGCCGGAGCCGACCAGTCGGTGCTGGAGCTTGTGGTCCCCGACACCGTCATCCCGGAGGTGGAGGAGTCCCAACGCGCGCCGGATGCCAGAGGACGATGAAGTGGCGAGCCCAACCAGCCGGAGGTACCATCGGTCGGCACCGTGCAGGCGGCGAGCCATGCCTTGGTGGCGCGCGCTCTTGCACGCCGACGTGCGACGTGGGCGACATCGGAGCCCAGGCGGCGGGTGGAGGCTGCGGCGTCGAGCTCACGGGGAGCCGACGCCGGGGCCACGAGCGCCCCTCCTTCAGGCTGGGTGGCGGGGGCCGGCTCGGGCGCCTTGAACCTGGCGGTGCGCGACCTGGAGGACCGGTTCCTCGCCCAGAACACCACTCTGCAAAGGGCGAGGGAGGAGCTGTTGGCGACACGGTCGGCCGTCCGGGTACGTACACCTTATTTTGCTATGTTTTTTGTCTTGTAATCTTCCATGGGGGCGCGCCAGCGCACCCACTGGGTGTAGCCCCCGAGTTCTGAGCCGGCTGCTGAGTAGCCGGGTTGGAACTCCAAGGTATTCTTCTCTTTGGCTGAAATGCTTGCTGCTGTTGCAGGACTACCACAACATGCGGGCGGCCGCCTACAATACGCAGAACCGGACGCTCGCCGCCCGAACCACTTAGCTGACTCAGAGCCAAGGTACATAAGCCGGCTTCCAGTGGGGGGCGCGCCAGCGCAACCACTGGGTGTAGCCCCCGAGATTCGGGCCGACTGCTGAGCAGTCGGGCCGGATCTTCTTAGGCGGCTTGTTCTTGTTTTTGTTGGAGTAGATGGTGACGTCTCTTGCTTGTTTCAGCGGCTGCCGCCTAGCTGAGGGAGCGCGTGGCCGAGCTCGAGGGCCAGCTCCGAGTTGTGGTGCAGGAGCGGGACCAGGCGGCCTTAGTGTGCGACCGGCTGGAGAAGGAGCTGGCGGACCAGGCCGAGCAGCACACGGAGCGGGTCCGACAGCTGAAGGCGGACGAGGAAAACCTCATGGCCGAGTTCGAGATCCAGCGCTTGGACTGGTCCGAGAAGGAGAAGATCCTTCGGGACGGCTACACCATGGTCGAGGATCTGCTCGACGGTGCGTCCCTTTCTTTTTGTTGCCGACTACTGGCTGCCGGCTGTTGCCGGAAGCCGTCTTCTGACACTTTCGTCTTTTTTGAACAGAGTTCCTTCCGGGCCACTCTGTCGCTGTTTGCATGGCTATCGAGGCCCAGCATGAGGAGTGCAGGCGGCAGGGCAAGGAGATCGCGCAGGACCGGCCTCGGACCCTGCGCGAACAGCTCATGGCCGTTTGGATGCGCCTCGAGCCAACGCGCCGCCTACTCCGCCGACTTCAGCGGGCCGGGTCACAGGTCTTGGAGGGCTTGTGGCCGGGTGCTCGGATCCCGCGGACTCCTAGTCGGACGGCCGGCTGGCAGGAGGTGGCTGCCGACCGGCTCGAAGCCTGGAAGAGCTCCGCGACGCGGTCTGGGGCTGCGAAGGCGCTGGAGTTCGTCAAGGCCTGGTACCCCGAGCTGCGCCTGGCGCAGCTGGCCACCTTCCGCCAGGAGGCGCTGCCGGAGCTGGCGGCGGAGCGCGACGCCATTGCCATCCGAGCGTCGGCTCTTGCTGACTACGCTGATGTCAGCGTCTTCGTCCCGGAGCGGGAAGACAACGTCGCCGAAGTGCCCCCGTCTTGGTTCGGCCTGAACCCGTCGGATAGGGAGGACTTGGCGGAGGAGATTGCCTCCAGCGACGAAGGCTATGAGGACGACGAGGACGAGGATGGCAGCTACGTCGCACCAGGTGGCGGAGCGACAAGCCGGACTCGGCCCGACCCGGCACCGACTGCCGACCAGCCGGAGACCACGTCAGCCGCCGCCGACCGCCAGGCCGAGATTCCGCAGCCGGCAGCCCCACCAGCCGGAGCTACGCCTGCTGCCGACCAGTCCGTGGAGCCCGAGGGGCCGTCCGCCTAGTTGGCCTGTTATGTTTTTTCGAGTTTCTTTGTCTTGTGCTTGAAAACAATGTTAGTTAAGCACGGTTCCACCCACTGGGGGTGTATTTGTAAACTTGATGAATGCTGGCCTTGGGCCCTTTTGTAATGTACAAAGTTTAACTCCCCACATTTTGCATGTGGTGCCGGGTTCTAGCTTGAGTTTGCTTTTGCCCTCTTTGGCTTTTTCCTTCGCTGCGTTCCCTTGGCCGCCTCCCTGCCAGCCGGACAGCCGCGCTGTGGTCTGTGGCTGGGTCAGGGACTTGGTCATGTTTAGAACGCGCGGGTTACTTCAGCCGCTTAGAGCGTAGCTTAGTCGAGCGAGAAGCCGGCCTGCCAGCTGCTGAGCAGCCGAACGAGGGAGGCAAGAGGCCGGCTTGGCCATAGTCGGCGTTTTCCTTAGTCGATTTTCGTGTGGACAGCGTTTCCGGCCTTTGACTCTTGCCAGTCGGACAGCCGCGCTGCGAGCTGCGACATGGAGCGAAGAGAGGGCTTTGGCGTCGGCACACTACTAGTGGGCTCCGGCAGGTGCGGACTTAGGCCAAGACGGTGAGCCCCCGGGTCGGCTGGCCGGAACCCGGACGGGGCAAGAATGTAAAAAGAACTCAATTCATGGTATAAGCTTATCTCATGGATAAAAAGGTAGCCCCCGAGTACATCTCGGGGGACCTGAGGTCTTTGCTTAATACAAAAGTTGGCGTGGTACATACACTCGCTTTAACTGTGAAACGGACGGAGTAGGTTCGCGTTCCATGGCCGCTCCGTCTCTTTGCTGGTTGTGCTTCGCTTGCGTGCCCCTTTTGGGCGTCGATGAGGTAGTACGAGTCATTGCCCAGGGCCTTGCTGACGATGAAGGGGCCTTCCCAAGGTGCTGCGAGCTTGTGCTGGCCGGCTGATCGCTGGATCAGGCGGAGCACAAGGTCGCCTTCGTGAAAAGTACGCGGCTTGACCTTCTTGTTGTGGAAGTGGCGCAGGGCCTACTGGTAGATGGCGGACCGGCTGCATGCCAGCAGCCGGGCCTCTTCCAGCAGGTCGACGCCGTCTTCTCGCGCCTCCTTTGCTTCCGCCTCCATGTACATGGTGACGCGAGGCGAGTCGAACTCGATATCCGTGGGGATGATAGCCTCGGCATCATACACGAGGAAGAAGGGCGTAAAGCCGGTTGATCTGTTGGGCGTGGTCCGAAGACTCCAGAGGACGGCCGGCAGCTCATCGATCAGGCGGGGCTTGATGCCGGACAGGATGAGGCCATTTGCTCGCTCCACCTGGCTGTTTGACTGCGGATGGGTAACGGATGCTAGGTCCAGTCAGATACCCTGATTTGCGCAGAAACGGGCCAGGGCGCCTTTGGCAAAGTTGGTGCCGTTGTCGATGATGATGCGGTGGGGAACGCCGTATCGGACTGTGATGTCGGCGATGAACGTGACGGCAGTTGGACCATTCAGCTTCTTGATTGGTTTGGCTTCTATCCACTTGGTGAATTTGTCCACAGCGACCAGCTAATGAGTCATGCCGCCGCGTGCTATCTTGAAAGGACCCACCATGTCCAAACCCCACACGGCAAATGACCAAGTGATGGGGATGGTCTTGAGGACAGAGGCCGGCTGGTGTTGCTTGGTGCTGAACTTCTGGCACCCCTTGCACTTCTTGACCAACTCCTTGGCGTCGTCCAATGCAGTCGGCCAGAAGAAACCATGGCGGAAGGCTTTGGCTATGAGGGACCTGGAGGCGGCATGGTGGCCACATTCGCCTTGGTGGATGTCTCTGAGGATCTCCACGCCCTTCTCTGGCTCCATGCAGCGCTGATAAACGCCGGTCATGCTCCGCCTGGCGAGCTCTCGGTTGACGATGGTGTAGGCGCCTGCCCGGCGCTGGATCTGCTGGGCTAGCACTTTGTCTGCTGGTAGCACGCGGCTTACCAGATAGTCGCGGATGGGCTGCGCCCAAGATGGGGCCGCCACCACTGTGAAGACAGCAACTGGTACGAGGGTGGCCGGGTTGGGAGGCGGCGGGCTGGAGCCAACCGCTCCTGGTGGTGTCGACGAAGCCCCCGGGCTGACTGCTGTAGTCCCCGGGCCGTCTGCTGGAATTCCTGGGCCGGGTGCTGGTGGAGGAGCCCCCGGGCCACCTGCTGAAGCCCCCGGGCCGACTGCTGAAGTCCCCGGGCCGGCTGCTGGAGTCCCCGAGCCGGATCCGACTGCTCCGGGGTCAGCCGGCACGAAGATGGAGTCGGACTCTGGCGACGGCTTGATAGACGGCTTGCGCAGATACTCGAGGGAGACGCCGGTTGGTATGGCCTGCCGGGTGGAACCAATGCGGGCGAGGGCGTCCGGTGTGTCGTTGTCGGCTCTTGGCACGTGGAGGAACTCGCACCCATCGAAGTGCCCACTCATCTGCTGGACGAGGAAGCGGTAGCTTGCCATGTTGGCATCCTTGGCGTCCTAGTCGCCGGACGACTGCTGGACCACCAAGTCCGAGTCACCGTAGCAGAGGATGCGGCAGATGCCGATCTCCTTGGCCAGTCGGAGCCCAAAGATGAGCGCCTCGTACTCGGCTACGTTGTTGGAGGCGGCGAAGTGGATCTGCAGCGTGTACTTTAGCTTGTCGCCCCTGGGAGAGGTGAGGACGATACCAGCCCCCAAGCCAGTGCGCATCTTTGAGCCGTCAAAGTGCATCCGCCAATGCGTAGAATCCGGCGCGGGTGGCCGGTACTAGGACTCGGCCCAGTCGACTAAGAAGTCGGCCAGCGCTTGGGACTTGATGGCGGTGCGGGGCTGGTAGAGGATGGTATGGGGAGCCAGCTCGATGGCCCATTTGGCCACCCGGCCTGAGGCATCTCTGTTGCCCATGATCTCGGCAAGGGGGGCGGTGCAGACAACTGTGATGGAGTGCTCTTGGAAATATTGCTTCAGCTTCTTGACGGCAAAGTACACGCCATAGCACATCTTTTGGTAGTGGGGGTAGTTCTGCTTGGAGGCGGACAAGACCTCGCTCAGATAATACACTGGCCTCTGGACCGGCTGCACCTTGCCGGCTTCTGGGCACTCGACCACAATCACCGTGCTGACGACTCGGCTGGTGGCGGCGATGTAGAGGAGCATCGGTTCCTTGGCAGCCGGAGCCGCCAGGATAGGCAGCGTGGACATCATGCGCTTGAGCTGACGAAAAGCTTCGTCCGCCTGGTCGTTCCACTCGAAGCAAGTGGTTTTCTTCATGAGCTGGTATAGAGGGAGCGCCTTCTCGCCCAGCCGACTGATGAAGCGGTTGAGGGATGCCAGGCACCCGGTGAACTTTTGGACATCACGCAGCATGGTGGGTCTCTCCATCCACTCGATGGCCTTGATCTTCACGGGGTTGCATTCGATGTCGCGTTCAGAGACAAGGAAGCCGAGGAGCTGGTCGGCTGGTACTCTGAAGACACACTTCTCCGGGTTGAGCTTGATTTGAAAATGGCGCAGATTTTTTAAGGTCTCTTTGAGATCCTCTAGGAGGGTGCCGCGCTTCTCCGTCTTCACCACAACATCGTCCACATAGACATGGGCATTGCGGCCGAGTTGCTTCAATAAGCACTTCTGCATGCATCACTGGAAGGTGGCGCCGGCATTCCTTAAGCCGAACGTCATGGTGATGTAGTAGAAGGCGCCGAATGGTGTGATGAAGGTGGTCTTCAAGCGGTCGGATGGATCTAGCTTGATCTGGTGGTAGCCGGAGTATGCGTCCAAGAAGGATAGCAGCTCGCAGCCGGCCGTGGAGTCTATCACTTGGTCGATCCGTGGCAGGGCAAACGGATCCTTGGGGCAGGCCTTGTTGAGGCTCGTGTAGTCGATACACATGCGCCACTTGTTCTTCTTCTTCAAGACGAGGACTGGGTTGGCAAGCCAGTCCAGGTAGAACACTTCCATGATGAAGCCGGCTGCCAGAAGCCGGGCGATCTCTTCACCAATGATTCTTCTCTTCTCTTCTGACAGGCGGCGGAGGGGTTGCTTGACCGGCTTAGCACCCGGCCTTACATGTAGTTTGTGCTCGGCGAAATCCATCGGGACACCCGGCATGTCCTTGGGGGACCATGCGAAGATGTCTCGGTTCTCACGGAGGAAATCGACGAGCTTGCCTTCCTATTTGCTGTCGAGGTTGGTCCCTACGACAGCAAACCTCTCCCGGTGCGCCGGGTCCAAGGCTATCTTCTTGGTTTCCTTGGCCGGCTGGAAGGAGGCTCCTGCTTCCGTCTCCTTGGGATCGGCCGGCATGGCCGGCTTCTCGCTGGCCATGGCCACCATTCGGTCAAGGAGACGCTTCTCTTGAGCGATGACGAGGGACTCGGCCAGCCGGCTGATGGCGGTGGCACAATCCAGTGACTTCTGGTAGTCGCCGATGACAGTGATGATGCCCTTGGTACCCGGCATCTTGGCCTTCAGGTAGGCATAGTGCGGGGCCATCATGAATTTGGCCAGCGCCGGGCGGCCCAAGAGCGCGTGGTAGGGGCTATCCAGGTCAACCACCTCAAACCAGATAGGCTCGCGGCGGAAGTGGCTCTTGTCGCCGAACAGGACATCGATCTTGATGTTGCCAATTGGAGAGCAGGAAAGGCCGGGAACTATGCCATGGAAGATAGTCTGGCTGGGCTGGAGCTGCTTCGCCTTAATGCCCAACAGCTCCATGGTTTGGCGGTACAGGATGTTGATGCTGCTGCCGCCATCTATTAGAACTCGGCTGAAGCGGCAAGTCCGCCTCTGCGTGGAGAAAGTGGATTCTAGCACCAGAGCGTACGCACCTGGCGAAGGCATCAGGGCCGGGTGGTCAGCTTGGCTCCAGGTGATGGGCCTCTCGGACCAGTGCATGAAGGTGGGGACCTCTGAGCTGACAGCATTCACCTCGTGGTGCTGCCACCGTCTGCTGTGCTTGTCTTCGGCTTCGCTCGTGAAGACGACGTAGGTGGCGTTCTCTTCGGGAAACTCATCTTGAAGCATGCCGGCGGCTCAGGCCGGTTGCTGAACAGCCGAAGCTACCTGGCCGGCTGGTGGTGGAGGCGGCAGGGCCTCACCCTTGGCGATCTGGGTGAGCCAGTTGCACTTCTGGGTGGTGTGGTTGGACGGTTTCGCGCCGCTATGGAACTTGCACGGGGCATCGAGGGCTTGCTCGAAGGAGAAAGCGGGCTGCCAGGCACCCTTGCCGCCCCGCTGACGCTTGGGGCCAGGCTGCCCGGCCGGCTACTGATCCTCGATAGCGGCCACCTGCCGGCTGTTGGAAGCCGGCTGCGGGGCCTTGAGCTTGTTGTCGTTCGGTTGCTGACGCCGGTTGGTGTCGCCAGCCAGAGTTTGGGAACCCGGCTGGACCACCCTGCCAGCCGAGTCAACCCGGATCTCCGAGCTCATGGAGGAGTCGGCGGTGGCGTACTTGTCGGCCACGACCAGGAGCTCGTCCAAGGTTGCCGGCTCGTCGCACAAGAGCTTGTGCTTGAGTAGAGTGCCCTCTCTGCACCCGGCGGTGAATTACTCAATGGCCTGCACCTCGTGGACCCCCTCGCAGGAGTTGTGCAGCTCGCCCCAACGCGTCAGGTAGTCGCGAGTAGACTCGGTTAGCCCCTGAATGCACATGGAGAGCTGGCGAGGCTTGGGGGGCCACTTGTACGTACTGGTGAAGTTGCGGACGAAGGCGTCACTGAAATCTACCCAGCTATTGATGCTTTGGGGCTTGAGGCTGTTCAGCCACATCCGGGCCGTGCCCTGAAGCATGAGCGGGACGTACTTGACGGCGACGCGCTTGTTGCCGTTGGCGATGCCGACTGCTGTGGAGTAGTCGATTAGCCAGTCTTCCAGCTTCACGACGCCGTTGTCCTTGGGCGTGTCTCTGGGTAGCGTGAACCCTTTGGGAAAGGGCTCATCGCGGATGCGGGGGCCGAAACAGGCCGGCCCGACTGTGCGCTCCTCTTCCAGCAGCAGGGATCGAGCCAGCGCTCGATCCGGTGGCGTGCGTCGTTTTCGTCGACTGCTTCACGGGGGCCGAGCCGAGCGCTGAGCGTCGGGTGTTCAGGCGGCGGTGCGGGGGTAGCCGCCCTCTCCCCCTGAAGAAGCAAGCGCTCTTTCGGCCGGCGTCGAGGCTCAGGGTTCTGGAGCTCTTGGTGGCTGTCCGCTACCATGCGGCGCGTACGCCGGCTGTTGCTAGCAGCCGGCTCTGGTTCTCGTGGCTGCCCGCGGCCTTCGCCGCTAGGGGACTGAGAGGTCACGCCGTTCTCGTGGTGGGGCACCTGAGTGTCGACGCGTCGGCCTGCTCCCACCACGCGGTTGCCCGTGTCCTGCTGCGTGTTCGCAGCGTCGATGAGCTGCTGGAGGCGCTCCAGTTGCTCGTGTAACTCGTCGCCCTGCAAGTGCATGAGCTTGTCTGCGGCCGCCTGGGCGACACACATGTTCTGCGCTGGGGTCTCGTATACCGGGCGTTCGACCCCCAGCATGCTGGCAATCGCAGCACCGCGTTGCTGGATGGCGCCGGCCCGGCTAGGCTCAGCTGCAGCCGGCGTCCCACCGACCACGCGGTCGATCTCGCGTTGAGTGGCTTCAGCGTGGCGTTTCAGCGCTGCCATCTTGGAAGCATTGTCGAAGAGCTTGATGCAGAACTCCTCCAGCTCCTCCTGGCTGGCGCCAGGGGGAGGAGGCGTCGTCAGGGCGTGTATGGTCGCGTCCAGCGGATCCTGGTTGGATCCGCCAGCACCCAGGCCGTCGCCGATAACCATCACATCCGCACAGGGGCTGGCGTCGAGCGCACCGATAAGGGCTTCGCTGGAGGGAGGGGATCATCGACGATCTCCACGTAGCTGGGGAAATCATTAGTGGAGGCCATGTCGGCGAGAGCGAGCCTGCCAAAGAGCTCGGTGAGGGAGTCGGCCGCTCGTGCATCAGCGGCGGGCTCGTCGAAGAAGCTGAGCTCGCCGAAGAGGCCGGCGAGTTGACTCGCGGGGAAGGCGGCTCCCGCGTCACGCGATGCGCCAAGGCCGGCGCGGGCGGGCGCATCGGGCCGGCTGATCTCGCCAGCCGTGGCACACTCACCGGAGAGGAACAAGGTTCCCGTCCAGAACGTGTCTCCGGCCGACGTCGCTGCTGGCCCCACGGTGGGCGCCAACTATCGTGGTAATATCTCGACAGATGCCAGGGGGTGGCTTTTCATGGTTGGGGCCATGAGATCATCGTCGGGTCCTGGAAGCGGGAGTGGGCACAAGCTCGGAAGGACACGAGATCTACCCAGGTTCAGGGCTCTCCCAAGAGATGAACCCCTACTCCTGCTCTGCGGGGTCTCCGCATGATCACTATGAAGCAAAGAGTACAATGATGCTCCTAGAGCTGTTCGGCTAGAGGAGGAAGAAGGGCAAGGCTAGCTCTCTCCTCTCCCTGGCTATGGTGTGTGTAGAACTGAGGTGGAACATGAGAGGAACCCTTTGCATGGGTGTGGCCTGGGGGGTTTTATAGGCTAACCCCCCAGGGGTACAATGGTAATATGGCCGGGTGGTAGGCCCTGGCTGCCAGCGTCTATGGGGGTCGGGTTCTCCGCCGGCTTCTGGGGCCCGCTTCTGCTGGGCCCTGTCGGCTGCCGAGGAATCGGCCGACAGCCAGGTAGCCTCATGAGCACTTAACCATATTTCAAGACATCGGGGCTGGCCAAGCCCCTCAGTCCGACTGGTCGTAAGACCGGCCTCCTGGGCCGGACGGGACCGGAGTGCCGCCTCCTAGAAGACGGCGCACTCCAGAAGGCGGCGAGGGTACGGGCCGGCTCCTAGTAGGCAGCCCGTCCCCTCCCTAGGAGTTTGAGCCCGACCAGGAGACAAGCTGGGACATGGCCACAGTGCGCCATGCCCCCCCCCCGAATCACGGCCGCATGGCTACGGTAGGCACCGCCAGGCGGTCGCCAACCCACCCAGCGCAGCGCTGTAGCCATGGCACGCCTGACACGGCCTCCGTCAGCGTGGGTGGCGCCACAGTGAAGAGCCGTCAACGGGGCCCGCAGGCGGCGGGCCCACCTGTCAGCCGGTTCCTCGCAGCCGGAAGGGCCCAGCAGAAGCGGGCCCCAGCAGCCGGCGAAGAACCCGGCCCCCATAGACGCTGGCAGCCGGGGCCTACCACCCGGCCATATTACCATTGTACCCCTCGAGGGTTAGCCTATAAACCCCCCCCCCCCCCGGCCACACCCATGCAAAATGTTCCTCTCATGTTCCACCTCAGTTCTACACACACCATAGCCAGGGAGAGGAGAGAGCTAGCCTTGCCCTTCTTCCTCCTCTGGCCGAACAGCTCTAGGAGCATCATTGTACTCTTTGCTTCATAGTGATCATGCGGAGACCCCGCAGAGCAAGAGTAGGGGTTTCATCTCTTAGGAGAGCCCTGAACCTGGGTAGATCTCATGTCCTTCTGAGCTTGTGCCCACTCCCGCTTCTAGGATCCGACGACGATCTCATGGCCCCAACCATGATAAGCCACCCCCTGGCATCTGTCGAGATATTACCACGACATTCATCAGCCTGCCCAAGCTCTTCAAACGATCCCTTTATCATGGCCCTTCTCAGTCTAGGGGCTCGATATCTTGGGCCCCTTCCCCCGTGCTACCGGGGGTTTTGAGTTCTTGTTTGTCGCTATCGACAAGTTCACAAAGTGGCCAGAGGTGGAGCCCGTGAGAAAGGTGACCGCTGAGTCAGCTATCAAGTTCTTGAAAGGATTGGTATGACGCTTCGGAGTCCCTGCCCGGATCATCACTGACAATGGCACCCAATTCATGAGCCGCGCCTTCATGCAATATGTTCATGGCCTCGGAAGCAAGATCTCGTTCGCCTCTATTGCCCATTCCAGAAGCAACGAACAAGCTGAGAGGGTGAACGCTGAAGTGTTGCGGGGCCTCAAGACAAGAACTTTTGATAGACTGCAGAAGT
This sequence comes from Thinopyrum elongatum, assembly GCA_011799875.1. Taxonomy (NCBI): domain Eukaryota; kingdom Viridiplantae; phylum Streptophyta; class Magnoliopsida; order Poales; family Poaceae; genus Thinopyrum; species Thinopyrum elongatum. The sequence goes on from CM022297.1 coordinate 468,358,556, forward strand.
GTGGCAGGCGATGGATCGACGGGCTGCCGGTGGTTCTTTGGTCCTTCAGAACGACACCAAATCGAGCTACCGGGCAGACTCTCTTCTCCCTAGTCTATGGGGCAGAAGGAGTTATCCCCACGGAACTCATATTCGGGTCTCCTCGAGTGCTTGCCTAGTCTTGGGCCTTCAACAGGCCCGCCTCGTGAGCCGCCTCCAGTCTTCATATCTTCTCTTATTCGGCCTATTTAGGCTCTCTCTATTGAGTCGCCAACAGTGTAACCCGGCCCCTCCTGGGAGGGTCACACTGCGGGGTTATATCCCCAACAGTTAACATCATACTTAGCAAGCAATTTACGGAAAGCACCATGAATAAAGTGTGAACCACCATCAGTCATTAAATATCTAGGGACTCCAAACCTCCGAAAAATATCTTCTTTAAGCATTTTAATAGAAGTGTTGTGATCAGCACTACTAGTTGGAATAGCTTCTACCCACTTAGTAACGTAATCAACAGCAACTAAAATATGAGTATACACATTAGAGGAAGGAAAAGGTCCCATATAATCAAATCTCCAAACATCAAATGGTTCAATAACGAGTGAATAATTCATAGGCATTTCCTGACGTCTACTAATATTACCAATTCTTTGACATTCATCACAAGACAAGACAAACTTACGAGCATCCTTAAAGAGAGTAGGCCAATAAAAACCAGATTGTAATACCTTGTTTGCAGTTCTATCTCCAGCATGGTGTCCTCCGTAGGCCTCAGAGTGACACTTGCGTAGGATCTATTCCTGTTCATGCTCAGGTACACAACATCTAATAACACCATCTACTCCTTCTTTATAAAGATGTGGGTCATCACAGAAGTAATGTCTTAAATCAAAGAAAAACCTTTTCTTTTGCTGGTATGTGAAACTAGGTGGTATAAATTTAGCAACAATATAATTAGCATAATCAGCATACCAAGGAGCACTACGAGAAGCATTTATGACAGCTAATTGTTCATCAGGAAAGCTATCATCAATAGGTAGTGGGTCATCAAGAATATTTTCTAACCTAGACAAGTTGTCTGCTACGGGGTTCTCAGCTCCCTTTCTATCAATAATATGTAAATCAAATTCTTGCAGCAAGAGAACCCATCTAATAAGTCTAGGTTTAGCATCTTTCTTTTCCATAAGATATTTAATAGTAGCATGATCATTGTGAACAGTAACTTTGGATTTAACAATGTAAGATCTGAACTTATCACAAGCAAACACGACTGCTAGAAATTCTTTCTCATTGGTTGCATAATTTCTTTGAGCACTGTCTAGAGTTTTACTAGCATAATGGATAACATTTAATTTCTTATCAACTCTTTGTCCTAGAACAGCACCAACAGCACAATCACTAGCATCACACATAATTTCAAAGGGTAGGTTCCAATCACGTGGTTGAATAATAGGTGCAGAAATCAAGGCTTTCTTGAGTATTTCAAATACTTCTACACAATCATCATAAAAAACAAATGGAACATCCTTTTGCAAGAGATTAGTAAGAGGCCTAGAAATTTTAGAGAAGTCTTTAATAAACCTCCTATAGAAACCACCATGACCAAGGAAACTTCTTATACCTTTGATATCTTTAGGACACGGCATTTTTTCAATAGCATCAACTTTAGCTTTATCAACTTCAATACCTCTTTTGGAGATTTTATACCCCAAGACAATACCTTCATTAACCATAAAGTGTCACTTCTCTGTCGGTGCAACAAACCCTGGGTCTGTTGCCCAGACTTGCATAGGCTAAAAAGGGCTAAGTTACAGCATCCAAGACCAAGACACTGCTAAGGAAAAACCTTCCTTGCCGAGCAGGTGAGCCTGGCGAGGACGAGGTGGCCCCGAAGACAAGCCTCAAGACCGTCCCGACCGGCCTGCTGGCCACTACCGAAGCAAACTACCCCGCCAAGGCTTCACCGTTCCACCTCACCACAACGCAAGTCATCGATCAGTGCGGTGTCAAGCCCCCAAGTGACTAAGTGGCAGCTATGCGACACATGGCAGCCACTTCCAGAGGAAACCAACTCCGAATGACACCCGTCCAGAGATGTGTCAAGCAGACAGGCGAAAAGGTGGCCAAGCAGCCCGGCAAGGCTTGCCGGGGAGGCTACGATGTGACACTGAGCGGTGCATTTAATGCACTCTACTCTGCTCTACCTGCAGAGTTAGGTATGATAGCACTGTTTGCTATCTAATCAGCACACAATGACTAATTTGCCACTGTGGTAACCCCTTGATCTATAAAAGGAGGGCCATGGCAACCAGAGAAAGGGTTCAAAACCTTGTACACTCATACGCGCGTAGCTGCTCTCGCCCCGAGGCAACCCTGCCGGGCAAGGGCGCTGTGTTTCTACCACTATCCATAATCAATCCACCAAAGCAGGAGTAGGGTTTTATGCCTCGCGGCGGCCCGAACCTGGGTAAAACTGCTTGTGTGATCTCTACCGCGCTGCCGAACCCCCTGCTCTTTGTGCAACGCGCTCAGCCCCCCTGCCGAACCCAAAGGGGCCGATGGCCCCATAGGTGGTCCTAATGTCCCACGACATCTTTGGTGCGCCAGGTAGGGGGAAGGGCTTGCGCGAACCCGAGAAGCGTACGCAGCGCGTCATCTTCATCGACGGCTCCATCATTCATGGCGCCCAAAAAGAAGCCCGGTGCTGCGGCCCACCCATCCACTTCAAAGGCCCCACTGCACGCAGCCGCCGATGCCGTGGAGGCCATGAGGCCGCACGAGGACACGGACGCGGCGGGGGACGTGGCCGGTGCAGGTGGCATCGCCACCACCTTCCCTGCGGTGGAAGTAAGAGCAGAAGGCACCAGGGAAGTACAACACCAACATCATCCCGACGGCCACGCTCCACAAGGTACGGGTGGAGAAATTGTTCTGTTCGCACCTCTCCGTCCAGCAGAAAGGCACAGCTGCAGCGGCGGCTCTCGCTCTGGAGCGAATCGCAACCCTCCGGTCGCTCTCGCTACGGGCGCGACCGCGGGGCGTGCGCCACTCCCGGAGCGGGCTGACCTAGTCGATGCGCCAAACGGAGCCACTGACCCTCAAGCGCCTCCACCTCGCTACCATGACACCGTGGCTGCAGGCTCACGACGGCGAGAACATGGCGCAGCTACTGCTGGCACCGTAAGGAGCCAGGCGACGCAACGATCTACGTCATCATCCATGCCGAGCACCGCTTCGGAGGCTATGGCGCGGGTCCAGCTGCTGTTGTAATTTCCACCGGCAGCCGATCAGATGGATGAGTGGAGAGCCACCATTCAAAGCCTGATTGGTTTTGCCGAAGCGGGGGGATCACAGCGAGCTGGCCCGCCACGGCCTCCCCACGCGACGACAACGGCCCGCGCGTCTGGCCACGCCGAGGGGGGCACCCCTACAGTGCAGTCCCTTCCATGGCAGCCTGCACAAGGGCCACTTCCAATGCCACGCGATCAAGAACCCGACGACGTCTCGATGGCTTCGTCCGACCCTCGAGCGCATCGAGACCAGCGGCAAGCCCAGGAAGACAGGCGGGGGGAAGGCGCGCGCGTCACCGTCGAGCAACGCTGCGACACCCGCCGCCAGTCTGATCGGCGCAACGGCCCCGACGTCGATGAGCCTGTGCTCGATGAGGGTGGGTGCCTACCTTTCGAGGTTGGGTGCCCCGCTTTCACTCGCGAGCTGCGACAAGTCCGTTGGCCATCTTCCCACACATTCAAGCTGGAGATACCAGAGAAGTACGATGGAAGATTCAACCCGGCAGAGTTCCTGAGCATCTACACCATCGCTGTTCAGGCTGTCGGGGGAAGAGACAGGAAGGTGTTTGCCAACTACTTCCCTTTCGCACTCAAGCCAAACGTGAGGTATTGGCTGATGCACCTGCCGGAGAACTTCATTTCAACTTGGGCTGACCTGTGCCATGAGTTTGTTGGCGCCTTCACTGGTGGCCATCAAGAACCAGGGCGGCCCAGCGATCTGCAACTCCTCCCATAGAAGGAATGGTAGACCCTGCGGAAGTACATGCAAAGGTTTAGCCGAGTGCACAGGAACATCCCAGACATGCATCCACCCGGCAGCCGTGATAGCTGCATTCCAGTCCAACGTGCGCAACCGCCGGGTACATTCCAAAATGAACGTGCGGCTGCCCCGGACTATGAATGAGTTATACACTCTGGTGGATAAGTGTGCTTGCATAGAGGAGGGAAGGCGACTTCCAGGTGAAGAGGACGGCGTCGACATGGATTCAGACGATGACGATGACGCCACCGCCAGAAGAAGAACAAGAAACGTGATAAGAAGTGCAAGGAGAAAGTTGCAATGGCGGTCGAAGGGTCAAGCACACCTAGTACCAGCAAGAAGGCCAAGGCCGAAGCACCCGGCAAGGAGGTTGCCGCGTGCACTGACTGCCGGGCGGCTGCGGTTGCCGAGAAGGCCGGGAAGAGTGAGGGGCCGTATTGCAAGATCCATAGGACCAAGGGCCACGACCTTCAAGAGTGCCATCAAGTTGAGCAGCTCGTCAAGAAGCAGAGGGCTGAGTACGAGAAGCGAGATAAGGAGAAGAATCAGGATGATACTGGCGGGAAGGGCTGTGGCGGCGGAGTAAGCCGCCCCGGCAAGGCTCATCAGAATCAAGGGAAACCCGCCAGAGGCTGTGAGAAGAAGGATTGCAGTGATGAGACCGATGAGGGAGATGAAGAGGAAACCAATGAGCAGGAGTTCCAGAAAGCTACTGACACGGTTGGCAAATCCAGTGGTGGTGCGCAAGGCGAATGGGAAATGGAGGCTTTGCATAGATTTTACGGATCTGAACAAGGCATTCCCAAAGGACCCGTTCCCCTTGCCGCGCATCGACCAGATTGTGGATTCCACTTCCGGGTGGGACCTGCTTTCCTTTCTGGATGCCTACTCTGGATACCACCAGATTTTCATGTCCAAGGAAGACGAGGAGTAAACCGCGTTCATAACCCCGTGCGGCACATATTGCTTTGTACGGATGCCCTTCGGGCTGAAGAGCGCCGGATCCACCTTTGCAAGAGCAGTACAGATAGGCTTTGAGCCCCAGCTACATAGAAACATTGAGGCTTACATGGATGATATTGTGGTCAATACCAAGGACAGATCAACCCTCATCTAGGATTTGGAAGAAACCTTTGCCAATCTGCGTAAGATCAACTTGAAGCTGAACCCGGAGAAGTGTGTGTTTGGCGTCCCCTCCGGTAAGCTACTTGGTTTCTTTGTGTCTCATCGAGGGATAGAGGCCAACCCCGACAAGATCAAGGCTATCGAGCAGATTCAAGCACCAAAGACAGTCAAGGACGTGAGGCGTTTGACAGGATGTATGGCTGCACTGAGCAGGTTCATTTCCAAGTCTGCTGAGCGCGCCCTGCCATTTTTCAAAATCTTGAAGAAGGCAGGTCCCGTGAAATGGACCCCAGAAGCAGATGCTGCACTGCAAGATTTGAAGACCTATCTTTCCTCTGTGCCCACCTTGGTCGCTCCCAAACCACAAGAGCCGTTGCTGCTATACTTGGCAGCAACCAATCAAGTGGTTAGCGCAGCACTGGTGGCGTAGCGGGAAGTGGATGAAACGGCAACTACAGCCACTGTTACCTCTGGAGAAGAAAGTGGACCTATCTCGGCAAGGCTAGAGTCAGTTCAGAGCGAAGAAGGGCAGAACAGCGGAAGCAGTTCTCTGGTCACGGCAAAGAAGAAAGTGGTGCAACGCCTAGTATACTTCGTCAGCTCCCTGTTACAAGGGGCTAGGTCAAGGTACTCTGGCATGCAAAAGTTGATTTTTGGCCTCATCATGGCCTCAAGACAGCTGTGCCACTACTTCCAAGCCCATGAGATCACAGTTGTCATCCATTTCCCCTTGCAACGCATACTCCGAAACCCTGAGGCCACCGGCAGGATTGTGGAATGGGCTTTGGAGTTGTCCAGCTTTGGTTTGAAGTTTGAAAGCATGACAACCATTCAGAGCAGAGCACTAGCAGAATTCATCGCAGAGTGGACACCAACTCCTGATGAAGAGGTATTGGAGACAGTTATTCCCAGTAAGGAAGCGCCCCAAGATTGGATCATGTATTTCTATGGTGCTTTCTCCCTACAAGGTGCAGGGGCTGACGTGCTTCTTGTTGCTCCCACTAGGGAGCACCTTAAGTACGTCGTCCAGATGCACTTTCCCCGGGAGAAGGCTACCAACAATACTACAGAGTATGAAGGGCTCCTTGCCGGCCTCAGAATTGCAACAGAACTGGGAATCAATAAGCTAATCATCCGCGGAGATTCACAGCTTGTGGTGAGACAAGTCAACAAGGATTACCAAAGTCCATTGATGGAGGCATACGTTGAGGAAGTGAGAAAGGTGGAGGAGCGCTTTGACGGATTGCAAACAGAACACGTACCCCGTGCGGAAAACAGCATCGCTGATCATCTGTCAAAGTGCGCCGCACAAAAGCTCCCTATGGAACCAGGGACTTTTGTTCTCCATCTGACTCAACCCTCCGTATCCCCAGCAACAATGGCCAGAAAGAGGAGGAAACTGGACTCCGGCAAGTCTCACCCGGCAGTACATCCCGATGCCCCCGGCAGAGAGCTTGGCGGGAACAAATCCCCTTCAATCAGCGAGCTGCACCATCCCACCAGACCACCGGTCGAGAAGTACGCTCCTGCGAATGAGGAGGTGCCGTTGGTCCTTGTTGTCGAGCCTCTGGCCCCAACTTGGGCACGACACATAGTCCATTTCCTCCAAACTAGAGAACTCCCCGAAGAGCAAGAAGAAGCTGAAAGAGTAGCCCGGAGGGCCAGTACGTATCGGTTTGTCGACGATACCCTATATAGAAGGAGGCCCAATGGTGTGAAATTGAAGTGCATTTGCCGGAGGAAGGAAAGGAACTGTTGGCAGAAATACACAAAGGCATGTGCGGCTCACATATTGGATCAAGGGCCCTCGTTGGAAAAGCCTTTTGGCAAGGTTTTTATTGGCCCACAGCCCTGCAAGATGCAGTTGAGCTCGTCACCAAATGTGAAGCCTGCCTGTTCCACTCCAAGAACATTCATCAGCCTGCCCAAGCTCTTCAAACGATCCCTTTATCATGGCCCTTCTCAGTCTGGGGGCTCGATATCTTGGGCCCCTTCCCCCGTGCTACCGGGGGCTTTGAGTTCTTGTTCGTCGCTATCGACAAGTTCACAAAGTGGCCAGAGGTGGAGCCCATGAGAAAGGTGACCGCTCAGTCAGCTATCAAGTTCTTGAAAGGATTGGTATGCCGCTTCGGAGTCCCTGCCCGGATCATCACTAACAATGGCACCCAATTCATGAGCCGCGCCTTCATGCAATATGTTCATGCCCTCAGAAGCAAGATCCCGTTCGCCTCTGTTGCCCATCCCAGAAGCAACGGACAAGCTGAGAGGGCGAACGCTGTAGTGTTGCGGGGCCTCAAGACAAGAACTTTTGATAGACTACAGAAGTGTGGCAGGCGATGGATCGACGAGCTGCCGGTGGTTCTTTGGTCCTTCTGAACGACACCAAATCAAGCTACCGGGCAGACTCCCTTCTCCGTAGTCTATAGGGCAGAAGGAGTTATCCCCACGGAACTCATATTCGGGTGTCCTCGAGTGCTTGCCTGCGATGAAGTAGCGTTGGACTGGCACCGGCGTGACGACGCTGTGCTACTTGAGGAGAACCATCTCCGGGCCGCTACCATAGCAAGCCCTGCGTCGCTATCACAGCCGCAGGGTTCATGCCCAGGGTTTTGAGGAAGGCGACCTTGTCCTTAGGCGTGTTCAGTCCGCCAAGGGTACAAACAAGTTGACGCCAAAGTGGGAAGGCCCTTACCGGGTAGCATGAGTCACCAGACCTGGCGCAGTCCGTCTGGAGACCGAAGATGGCATTCAATTGCAAAACTCATGGAATATTGAGCATTCTGTAAGTTGTACCCGTAAGGCGCAACTGTCGGGCCCTGCCCGGCAGCCACCCTTTTGTAAAGGCCTTGCCGCTATTGCATGTAACCCCTTGTACAAAGCCAGGCGCAGACCCTGAGCAACAGAAATAAATGAAGCACTGGGGGCCCCCAAAACTTGCATGCATGCATAAGCATATCATGAGCATAGCATGATCATATAGATGAGCTCGCATGAGGCATTGTTTTCATCTGCATTAAGCTGTAGGGTTCTTGCCGTGGACTTGGTCCCAAGGGAGAAGAAATGAAGACAAGCCTACGTGACGATCCCCGGCAAGCCAAACAGATAAGTTCTCTTCTTATCCTTACGTGTTCTGTAAGCAAAAACTTGTGCATATGAAAATCTCGCCACCTTCGAAACATAGGTGCTCCCGTCCTTTGGCTCGAACGTTGCTTCGGTCAGGAAGGTCGCAGTGGCCTTTGATGGAGAAGGCTTGGTGGGGGGCTGGTCCCTCTTTACGATTTGTGCCCGGCAGGCTTAGCTTCACGGCAACAATTCGGGGGTACCGGCAGGATAGCTTGCCGGGGCTAACTTGTTTACTTGAACGTATAGAGGCATCTCACCTATTCATGAGTATGACACATGCACAAGTGCCCGGAAAAGCTTGTCTTTTTCACTAATATGCAGATGAACAAGTACAGATCTTACAGAACACTAACAAGGATAAAGAAGATTACATTATTTAGACTAAAGTTTGGCAAGTGCCTACATGTTTTAGATTGAAAAAAGATAAGTGCCCCGTAATCCCTTTCTTGTCCATCTCCTCCTAGGCACTGCGGTGGAAGAGAAGGAGGGCAAAAGGGGTGCCTAAGAAAGACGCCCCACTCGACCCCGTCAGGACCTGCGGGGCGCAGCCTGACAAGATCGAGAGTGGCGAGGCTGGGAAGGAGAGGGACGGAAGGAGCAGCTTGGCTATGCCTCGGTCACCACCTCCAGGGCCGAACAGAAGCTCCAGCAAAAAGCACCGGCGGGGAGAACCACCGAGGCTCGGCTGGAAGACTGCTGGAGGAGGCGAAGGCACCAAGAGAGTGGCCCTCTCCCCGGCAACCAAGAGGTCAATGATGATGGTGCCGGGGAGGGAGGGGAAGAGTGGAAAGACGAGGCAGCAGGTCAGCAATACGAGACGAAGGCGTCGGTGCCATCGTACTCTGACTGACGCCCTGCCACCCATCTTCTCCGTCTTCCCTCGATCTTTCTTCATCACCACCGCTCCAGGGGGACACCGGCTCCGTGAGCCGTTGCCTCCCCCGGAGAAGCTGTGGGAGGCGGCGGCGTCCGAGGCGTGCGAGGGGCGTCGCTCCCCACCTTGGCGGGCAGGAAGATGCCGCCGTCTTCAACATTTACCCTAACTTCACCAAAGGGGGCGATACCGGGATTACCAAGGGACCCGAGCGCTGCACCCCTGACGGACGCCGGAGCCACCAACAGCTTCAGCACCTGGGAGGAGGAGACAAACACGCCACCGCGAGAGAAGGGTTTGGTGCCTCCCGCGCTGTGGATGGCATATCCGCCGCGCCTCTTTTTACCCCGGACCAGGCTCACTCCCCAAGCTCCTTCACAAGCTTCCGGCGTCGCCAACCTCAAGCTCGAGCCCGGGGCTTGGCCCCGTTCTCTTTCTCTCAACATTGCAAGAAAAGAGAAGAAAAAGGCGAGAGGAGGAGTGAGGATGAGCACTTCCGCTTCCCCCCTGCCCCCTTTTATAGGCGGGTTGGGGGCTGGGGGCTGGGGGCTGATCCATCGATGGGTAACCACCGCCCCTCTCCGCCAACTCGAGAAGACCGGGCCCCCGCTCTGGCACTCTCCCGCACCACGCGCCTCCGTTACCTACCCCACTCAATGCATGCAGCATACGTGACCGGGGATAAGGGCGTGGTGGGAAAAGTGAATTGGCAGTTACTTGCTCGTGCGTTAAAGTCATTCACGGTCCATTACAAGAATGGCCCCACCACAATTGGCATTACACGACAGGTGGAAGAACCGGAAACTGACCTGGGCTCAAGTTAATGAAGAAGCAAAGAAGATCTCAAAAGATGAAGCAACTGCTACCCTCTTGCCTGTGCACTGGAAAAGGGCATGTCCCGACGACGCCCGGTAGCGCGTTCGGGCCAGGCTCGGTGGCTCCTGTCGGTGCAACAAACCCTTGGGTTTGTTGCCCAGACGTGCACAGGCCAAAAAGGGCTAACTTACAGCATCCAAGACCAAGACACTGCTAAGGAGAAATCTCCCTTGCCGGGCAGGCGAGTCTGGCAAGGATGAGGTGGCCCTGAAGACAAGCCTCAAGACCGTCCCGGCAGGCCTGTCGGGCACTACCGAAGCAAACTACCCCGCCAAGGCTTCACTGTTCCACCTCACAGTGACGCAAGTCATTGATCGGTGCGGTGTCAAGCCCCCAAGTGACTAAGTGGCAGTTATGCGACACATGACAGCCACTTCCAGAGGAAACCACCTCCGAATGACACCCGTCCAGAGACGTGTCAAGCAGACAGGCGAAAAGGTGGCCAAGCAGCCCGACAAGGCTTGCCGGGGAGGCTATGATGTGACATTGAGCGGCGCATTTAATGCGCTCTGCTCTGCCTACAGAGTTAGGTATGATAGCACTGTTTGCTATCTAATCAGCACACAATGACTAATTTGCCACTGTGGTAACCCCTTGATCTATAAAAGGAGGGCCATGGCAACCAGAGAAAGGGTTCAAAACCTTGTACACTCATACGCGCGTAGCTACTCTCGCCCCGAGGCAACCCTGCCGGGCAAGGGCGTTGCATTTCCACCACTATCCATGATCAATCCACCAAAGCAGGAGTAGTGTTTTACGCCTCGCGGCGGCCCAAACCTGGGTAAAACTGCCTGTGTGATCTCTGCCGCACTGCGCTACGGTCCTCCACTCTTTGTGCAACGCGCTCAGCCCCCCTGCTGAACCAAAAGGGGCCGATGGCCCCATAGGTGGCCGTGATTTCCCACGACATTCTCCCAATTCAAGAAAATATTAGTTTCTTCACATCTCTGCAAAACTCGATCAAGGTTGCTTAAGCAATCATCAAAAGAAGTTCCGTAAATGGAGAAATCATCCATGAAAACCTCAACAATCTTTTCACAAAAGTCAGAGAATATAGCATTCATACATCTTTGAAAGGTAGCAGGTGCATTACATAAACCAAAAGGCATACGTCTATAAGCAAAGGTACCGAAAGGGCAAGTAAAAGTATTTTTTCTTGATCCTCTTGTGACACGGGTATTTGGGAAAAACCAGAATAACCATCTAGAAAGCAAAAGTGTGTATGTTTTGATAGTCTTTCTAGCATTTGATCAATAAAAGGTAGAGGATAATGATCTTTCCTAGTAGCTTTGTTCAACTTTCTAAAATCAATAACCATTCTATAACCAGTGACAATTCTTTGCAGAATCAATTCATTTTTATCATTAGGAACAATGGTAATACCTCCCTTCTTAGGGACACAATGAACATGATTTACCGATCTACTATCAGCAATGGGATAAATTATACCTGCTTCCAGAAGCTTTAGTATTTCATTTCTTACCACTTCTTTCATTTTTGGATTCAATCGTCGCTGGTGATCAACAAAAGGTTTAGCATCAGGTTCCATATTAATTTTATGCTGACATAGAGTGGGACTAATGCCCTGAAGATCATCCAGAGTATATCCAATAGCTACACGGTGCTTCTTCAGAGTTTTCAATAATTTCTTTTCCTCGTGCTCTCAAAGGTTAGCGCTAATAATAACAGGATATATATTTTTCTCATCAAGATAAGCATATTTCAGAGTATCAGGTAATTGTTTAAGATCGAACATAGGATCACTCTTCGGTGGTAGAGGATCTCCAAGAGTTTCAACAGGCAAATTGTGTTTCAAAATAGGCATTTGTTTAAAGAAAATCTTGTCTAATTCCTTTCTTTCATTCATGAACATATCATTTTCATGGTCTAGCAAATATTTTTCTAAAGGATCAGTAGGAGGCACGACAATAGAAGCAAGACCAATAATTCCATCTCTATTAGGAAATTCCTTAACATGGGGATGTCTATGAAATTTAGAGAAATTAAACTCATGAGACACATCCCCAAAACTTACACTAACAGTTTCTTTCTCACAATCTATTTTAGCATTAGCAGTATTCAAGAAAGGTCTACCAAATATAATGGGACAAATATCATCTTGTGGGAACCAAGAACTAGAAAATTAGTAGGGTATTTTATTTTCCCACACAAGACTTCAACATCTCTAACAATCCCAATTGGTGATATACTATCTCTATTGGCAAGCTTAATAGTGACATCAATATCTTCTATTTCAGCAGGTGCAATATCATTCATAATTTCTTGATATAAAGTAAAATGAATTGCACTCATACTAGCACCCAAACCAAATAAGCCATGATAACAATGATCTCCTATTTTCACAGAAACAACAGGCATGCCAACAATAGGTCTATGTTTAGCAATTGTAGCAGCTTCATCACAGAAGTAAATAACATGCCCATCAACATTATCGACCAAGAGATCTTTAACCATAGCAATACTAGGTTCAACTTTAATTTGCTCAGGGGGGGTGTAGGTGTTCTAGTATAACTCTTACAAACCACAGCTGAAGTTTTAGCATGTTCCTTTATCCTAATAGGAAAAGGTGGTTTCTAAAATAAGCAGTAGGAATAATAGGATCAACATTATAAGTAATAGTTTCCTCTTCAGCTTTAATAGGTTCTACTATTTTTTCTTTAATGGGAGGATGATATTTAAACCACTTCTCCTTAGGGAGATCAACATGAGTAGCAAATGATTCACAGAAAGAAGCTACTATCTCATAGTCAAGTCCATATTTAGTGCTAAATTCACGAAAAGCATCGGTATCCATAAAAGATTTAACTCAATCAAACTTAAGGTTTATACCTGACTCCTTACCTTCGTCGAGTTCCCAATCTTCGGAGTTGTGTTTAATTCTTTCCAAGAGATCCCATTTGAATTCACTAGTCTTCTTCATAAAAGACCAGTACAAGAAGTATCGAGCATGGATTGATCATTACAAGAAAGCCGAGCATAAAAGTTCTGGATAATAATTTCTCTTGAGAGCTCATGATTGGGGCATGAATATAACATTGACTTAAGCCACCCCAAGCCTGAGCGATACTTTCTCCTTCACGAGGCCAAAAACTATATATATAATTCCGATCACGATGAACCAGATGCATAGGATAAAACTTCTGATGAAATTCCAATTTCAATCGGTTGTAATTTCAAGTCCCAATATCATCGCATAGCCTATACCATGTCAATGCCTTATCCTTAAAAGATAAAGGGAAGACCTTCTTCTTGACTTTATCCTCGGGCAAACCTACAAGCTTAAATAATCCACAAACTTCATCCACATAGATTAGATGCATATCCGGATGTAATGTTCCATCTCCTGCATAAGGATTAGCTAGCAGTTTCTCTATCATACCCGAAGGAATTTCATAATAAATATTTTTAGTAGGTTCAGTAGGTTGAGGGGCAACTCTTTGCTCTTCCGGTCGGGGTGAAGATACCCCAAACAAACCCCTCAAAGGATGGTTTTCCATAGTGACAAGTGACAGTAAATTTCAGCACGTAATATAAATGTTTCCTTACCAAATTCCACTTACCAAAGGCGCTTCACTCCCCAGCAAGGGCGCCAGAAAAGAGTCTTGATGACTCACAAGTATAGGGTATCTATCATAGTCCTTTCGATAAGTAAGAGTGTCGAACCCAACGAGGAGTAGAAGGAAATGACAAGCGGTTTTCAGCAAGGTATTCTCTGCAAGCATTGAAATTATCGGTAACATATACTTTTGTGATAAGATAATTCGTAACGGGTAACAAGTGTAACAAAGGTGCAGCAAGGTGGCCCAATCCTTTTTGTAGCAAAGGATAAGCCTGGACGAACTCTTATATAAAGCAAAGTGCTCCGGAGGACACATGGGAATTATTGTCAAGTTAGTTTTCATCATGCTCATATGATTTGCATTCGTTACTTTGATAATTTGATATGTGGGTGGACCGGTGCTTAGGTGCTTTCCTTACTTGGACAAGCCTCCCACTTATGATTAACCACTCTCGCAAGCATCCGCAACTACGAAAGAAGTATTAAGATAAATCTTACCATAGCATGAAACATGTGGATCCAAATCAGCCCCTTACGAAGCAACGCATAAACTAGGGTTTAAGCTTTTGTCACTCTAGCAACCCATCATCTACTTATTACTTCCCAATGCCTTCCGCTAGGCCCAAATCATGGTGAAGTGTCATGTAGTCGACGTTCACATAACACCAATAGAGGAAAGACAACATACATCTCATCAAAATATCGAACGATTACCAAATTCACATGATTACTTATAACAAGACTTCTCCCATGTCCTCAGGAACAAATGTAACTACTCACAAATCATATTCATGTTCATAATCAGAGGGGTAACAAATATCATTAAGGATCTGAACATATGATCTTCCACCGAATAAACCAACTAGCATCAACTACAAGGAGTAATCAACACTACTAGCAACCCACAGGTACCAATCTGAGGTTTTGAGACAAAGGTCGGATACAAGAGATGAACTAGGGTTTGAGAAGAGATGGTGCTTGGTGAAGATGTTGATGGATATTGACCCCCTCTCGATGAGAGGATCGTTGGTGACGATGATGGCTTCGACTTCCCCCTCCCGGAGGGAAGTTTCCCAGGCAGAACAGCTCCGCCGGAGCCCTAGATTGCTTCTGCCCATGGTTCCGCCTGAAGACGGCGGCGCTTCATCCCGAAACCTTTCTTATGATTTTTTCCAGGTCAAAACCCTCCATATAGCAGAAGATGGGCACCGGAGACCTGCCAGGGGGCGCACCCCCCAGGCTTGTGGCCACCTGGTGGGTGCCCCTCTGGTATTTCTTCGCCCAATATTTTTTATATATTCCAAAATAATTCTCCGTAAATTTTCAGGACTTTTGGAGTTGTGCAGAATAGGTCTCTCAGATTTGCTCCTTTCAGGTCCAGAATTCCAACTGCCGGCATTCTCCCTCTTTGTGTAAACCTTGTAAAATAATAGAGAAAAGGCATACGTATTATACCATAATGTGTAATAACAGCCCATAATGCAATAGATATCAATATAAAAGCATGATGCAAAATGGACGTATCAACTCCCCCAAACTTAGACCTCGCTTGTTCTCAAGCGAAAGCCGAAATCGATAATCATGTCCACATGTTTAGAGATAGAGGTGTCAATAAAAATAAAATACGGACATGAAGGCATCATGATCATCTTTTAGAACAGCCCATAATGCAATAGATATCAATATAAAAGTATGATGCAAAATGGACGTATCAGACACCAACCGAGACTAAAAAGATTCCTATATATACGCCCTACCCGCGCCCTCTCCTCTGTTTTTTGGCCGTAGGTGGTGGGAGGTGTGTGTTGTGCTCTGTTCTCACTTCCTACGCACATGAGGTGTTCGATGAAATGCCCGAGCCACACTTAAGCTTTCTCCTCTATTCTTCCTCCAAGCTCGACCTCCAAGCTCCATTTTCCCAAGATTTATCTAGGTTTTGCGGTGCACCAACTATCCAAGTGTTCGAAAAGGTTAGCAACTTCATCCTTTCATCTCTCACTGCTAGTTTACCTCATTTCAAAATGCACTAGAGGTAGAGTGGTTTGTGGGTTTTAGTGGAGGTGTGTATGTGGGAGTTTATTTGATTTAGATGCACAATTTGAGCTCAAATTAACTTCTTAGTTTGCACATGTGTAGGGTGTCGTCCCGTCCCCGCCCCCATCCTCACCGCCATCGATCGCCCGCGCCGATCTCGTCACCGGCACCACCGTGGTGAGCCTCTTGTTCTTATCTTTTTTAAGAAAAAAATTCTTACTTGTATTATTTAGATAGCTACTTGTATAATTTTCTTACTTGTATTATTGTTTGTTATTATATAGTGCCATGGTTTTGGTATCCGCCCCCATCGGCTCTCGTCCGGTCTATGATTCGGATGTGGTATATTATCTTTTATAACTATTTGTTTCATTTAGTGTTGATGACAATTATGCCGACCAACTTGACATAGATGTCTTTATCTAGGAGGTATGTGAACCGGAAATTCCAACCAACCCTCTTGTCGAGAGGTTAAATTTAGTTGAAAAAGAAAACAATTATTTGAAAGGAAAATTGAAAAGAATTGAAGAAGAGAAGATGAAATTGGAGTTGCATGTTGCCGATGTCGTCGATCTACACAAGATCCAGATGGATGCAATGCGCTTGAAGATTAGAAAGATTAGAAAATAAGTCGTTGATAAAGAGGCTTGGTATCATTATGTTGTTGGATCAATTGTTACCTTAGTTGCGATTTTGATCACATTTGTTGTTGCATTTAAATGTTTTACATAGTTGTATGTTAGTTTTCAATGTATGTTTTAATTAGATGCTCTAGATAGTTGTATGTTGTTCTATGAGAACTATGTATGAACTTTATGTATTTATTTTTTCAATAATAACATTTGATCACTACTGTACTTTGGTTTTAATGTGATGATGAACTTGTATTAATTTGGTCATTTCTCTATTCATGATGTTCTGTAATGGTTTTGATATACTTAATTATATAATGCACGCAGATGAACCGGCAATGGATGTACGATGACCGACGCACCTCCAACTACATTACGGGCCTGCATAATTTTCTCGATGTGGCTGAGGCAAACCGTCAGAATGGTTTTATGTATTGTCCATGTACTGTCTGTGGGAATACGAAGGATTACTCTTCCTCGAAAACCTTTCACTTCCACCTGCTTGAGAAGGGTTTCATGCCCCACTATAATGTTTGGACCAAGCACGAAGAAAGAGGGGTTATGATGGAAGACCACGAAGAATAAGATGATGATGACAACTATCCTATGTTCCCTGAATACAGTGATACTGCAATGGGGGAAGCTGAAGATCAAGAGGAACCAGATGTGCCCGCTGATGATCTTCGCTGGGTCATTGTTGATGCACAGAGAGAATGCGAAAGTGAAAGGGAAAAGTTGAAGTTCGATCGCATGTTAGAGGATCACAAAAAAGGGTTGTACCCAAATTGCGAAGATGGCAACACAAAGCTCGGTACCGCACTGGAATTGCTGCAATGGAAGGCAAAGAATGGTGTATCTGACAAGGGATTTTGGAAGCTACTAAAAATAATGAAGAAGAAGCTTCCAAAGGATAACGAATTGCCTGACAATACGTACGAAGCAAAGAAGGTTCTCTGACCTCTAGGATTAGAGGTGCAGAAGATACATGCATGCCCTAATGACTGCATCCTCTACCGCAGTGAGGAGTACAAGAATTTGAATGCATGCCCGATATGCGGTGCATTATGGTATAAGATCAGACGAGATGACCCTGGTGATGTTGAGGGTGAGTGCCCCAGGAAGAGGGTTCCTGCCAAGGTGATATGGTATGCTCCTATAATACCACGGTTGAAACGCCTGTTCAGAAACAAAGAGCATGCCAAGTTGTTGCGATGGCACAAATAAGACCATAAGAAAGATGGGAAGTTAAGAGTACCTGCTGATGCTTCACAGTGGAGAAAAATCAAGAGAAAGTGGCCGGACTTTGCTGGTGACGCAAGGAACTTATGGTTTTTTTAAGTGCAGATGGCATTAATCCTTTTGGGGAGCAGAGCAGCAATCATAGCAGCTGGCATGTGACTCTATGTATCTATAACCTTCCTCCTTGGTTGTGCATGAAGCGGAAGTTCATTATGATGCCAGTGCTCATCCAAGGCCCTAAGCAACCCGGCAACGACATTGATGTGTACCTAAGGCCATTAGTTGAGGAACTTTTATAGTTGTGGGATATCAAAGGTGTACGTGTGTGGGATGAGCACAAACAGTAGGAATTTGACCTACGAGCGTTGCTGTTTGTAACCATCAATGATTGACCTGCTCTTAGTAACCTTTCAGGACAGACAAACAAGGGATACAATGCATGCATGCATTGTTTACATGAGACTGAAAGTATATATTTGGACAAATGCAAGAAGAATGTGTACCTGGGACATCGTCAATTTCTTCCGACCAAGCATGCCTTAAGAAAGAAAGGCAAGCATTTCAAAGGTGAGGCCGATCACCGGAAGAAGCATGTCCTCCGTACTAGTGATGATATACTTGATATGGTCAAGGATTTAAAAGTAATCTTTGGAAAGGGTCCTGGCGGATAATCTGTTCCGAATGACGCCGACGGACACGCACCCATGTGGAAGAAGAAATCTATATTTTAGGACCTACCCTATTGGAAATACCTAGATGTCCGCTCTGCAATCAACGTGATGCACGTGACGAAGAATCATTGCGTGAACCTGCTAGGCTTCTTGGGCATGTATGGGAAGACAAAAGATACACCGGAGGCACGGGAGGACCAGCAACGTATGAACGAAAAAGCCGGCATGCATCCAAAGCAGTATCAATGTCCTGCTAGCTACGCTCTTACCAAAGCAGAGAAGGAAATCTTTTTTGAATGCCTGCTCAGTATCAAGGTCACATCTGGCTTCTTGTCAAATATAAAGGGAATAATAAATATGGCAGAGAAAAAATTCCAGAACCTAAAGTCTCATGACTGCCACGTGATTATGACGCAACTGCTTCCGGTTGCATTGAGGGGCTTCTACCAGAAAATGTTTGATTAGCCATTGTGAAGCTATGTGCATTCCTCAATGCAATTTCTCAGAAGGTAACCGATCCAGAAATCCTACCAAGGTTACATAATGATTTGGTCCAATGTCTTGCCAGTTTCGAGTTAGTGTTCCCACCATCCTTCTTCAATATTATGACGCACGTCCTAGTTCACCTAGTTGACGAGATTGCAATTCTGGGTCCTGTATTTCTACACAATATGTTCCCATTTGAGAGGTTCATGGGAGTCTTAAAGAAATATGTTCGTAACCGTGCTAGGCCAGAAGGAAGCATCTCCACGGGCCATTAAACAGAGGAGGTCATTGAGTTTTGTGTTGACTTTATTCCTGACCTTAAGTCGATTGGTGTTCCTGAATCGCGGCATGAGGGCAGACTGGGTGTAAAAGGCATGCTAGGACCAAACTCAATAATATGTAGGGACGGGCATTCTTCGGCGCAAGCACACTACACAGTTCTACAAAATTCTACCTTGGTGACCCCGTATATCAATGAACACAAGAATATTCTATGCTCCAAATGCCCGGAGCAGTCTGACGACTGGATTACTGATGACCCACAAGTATAGGGGATCTATCGTGGTCCTTTCAATAAGTAAGAATTTTGAACCCAACGAGGAGCAGAAGGAAATGACAAGCGGTTTTCAGCAAGGTATTCTCTGCAAGCACTGAAATTATCGGTAACAGATAGTTTTGTGATAAGATAATTCGTAACGGGTAACAAGTAACAAGTGTAACTAGGGTGCAGCAAGGTGGCCCAATCCTTTTTGTAGCAAAGAAAAAGCCTGGACAAACTCTTATATAAAGCAAAGCGCTCCCGAGGACAAATCGGAATTATTGTCAAGTTAGTTTTCACCATGCTCATATGATTCGCGTTCGTTACTTTGATAATTTGATATGTGGGTGGACCGGTGCTTGGGTGCTGTCCTTACTTGGACAAGCCTCCCACTTATGATTAACCCCTCTCGCAAGAATCCGCAACTACGAAAGAAGAATTAAGATAAATCTAACCATAGCATGAAACATATGGATCCAAAACAGCCCCTTACGAAGCAACGCATAAACTAGGGTTTAAGCTTCTGTCACTCTAGCAACCCATCATCTACTTATTACTTCCCAATGCCTTCCCCTAGGCCCAAATCATGGTGAAGTGTCATGTAGTCGACGTTCACATAACACCACTAGGAAAGACAACATACATCTCATCAAAATATCGAACTTATATCAAATTCACATGATTACTTATAACAAGATGTATCCCATGTCCTTAGGAACAAACGTAACTACTCACAAAGCATGTGCATGTTCATAATCAGAGGGGTATTGAATATCATTAAGGATCTGAACATATGATCTTCCAACGAATAAACCAACTAGCATCAACTACAAGGAGTAATCAACACTACTAGCAACCCCCAGGTACCAATCTGAGGTTTTGAGACAAAGATTGAATACAAGAGATGAACTAGCACTTAAAAAAAACACTTCCGTGATGATACGTGTTTGTCACGGTAGGTCACGTTTTCTGTCATGCATGTACATCCATGACGATTTTATGACAGAATCAAGATAGTCATACATGTGCTGTCGTAGAAGTGTTCCATGACATTAGAAAAATTAACATCACGGAAGTGTCCACTTCCATGACGATAAATGGCGCGTCATGGAAGTGCTTTCATCAAGGGTAACCGACACGTGGCATCCACCGTAACAGGTCGCCGTTAAGCTATCGGGTCCGGTTTTGGATCCGATAACCCGTTAACAGCCCGTACCAATGGGGATTTTCCACGTGTAAAATTCTCATTGGCTAGAGGAACCACGTGTCGGCTCACCGTTGGGACAGATCTCATCCACTCATTGGACCGGAGGCGCCTATGATATGTCAACATGTGGCACGGCCCAACAGAGGCCCATTCTGGTGAAAAGGCCGGCCCATTTGACTTGGTCAAAAGGTAGTGGGCCGGCCCATGGAAAGCCTGTTAACGGCTTGTTCGCATATAGCCCATTTACAGCCTGCTAACTCACGGCCCGTTACGGCCTATCTGAATTAGGCCCAGTAGCGTCATCTGGGCCGTCCAATATGATTCCAGCCCATTGTAACTTCCGGCCCATGACGTCTTTCGGCCCATATGAGGCCCTTTGTAACTCTTGGCCCATTAACGACCCGTGGTGAAACTGGCCTGTAATGAACAGTGTATCACTTTATACCCATTAACGGCCCATTATTCCATTGGGCCGTTTCCAGCCTGTGTTATCTTTCGGCCTTCTCAGGGCCCATTTATTCTTGGGCTCATTTCCAGCATTCAGTTACTTACGGCCCGTTACTGGCCTTTTCTGCTTGTGGGCCAAATTCAGCCCGTGGTTACAGTCGGCCCGTTTGTGGCCCGTTAATCCGTTGGGCCATTTTCATAGCGTCATCAAATACGGCCGATTAACGATGGCCCGTTATGGTTGGCGCATGAACGGACGATTCCAACTCTAGCCCGTTTACGGCCCATAATGCGGTCCGTTATTGGCCCATGTTTGGCCAATCGATCATACGGCCCGTAGAAGGCCCATTGATGCCACGGCCCGTAGAAGGCCCATTGTTTCTACGGCCCGTAGAAGGCCCATTGTTTCTACGGCCCGTAGGAGGCCCATTGTTTCTACGGCCCGTAGAAGGCCCATGGTCACTACAGTAAATATGTAGCCCATGGTTATTGTGGCCTAGTTTTAAAAAATAGGTTATTGCGGCCACTAGCAAACTGCGGAAAAAGAACTGCACTGACTACAAGCAAACAAATAAACAAGACAACAAGGAAATAAATAAGCAAGCAACTTATGCTAGGCTATCACGGCTACTACACATATTACATCCACTGGGCATCAAAGTTCGCCACCAGTGCAAATATAGGGAACAAAGCAGCATATCACATACACTGGTTGTCAAAGTTGGTGACCAGTGCAAATAAACTCCGCAGCAAAACAAGTCCAGAACTGAAACCACTTTAGAAGAGCTCAAGAAACAATATCCTGGGTACCCATAATGCTGGCAAGATGCTTAGCAAGCTTATTAACTTTCTCTTGTTTGGCACTCCAGCGCTGGCTATTGCACCAGAAAGTATGCATCTGAATTCTGCAGGGACTTCCTTAGTCCTTCGGCTTCCTGTCGCAGAACATCTGATCGATGTATTTCAACTTGAAGTTGAGACTCAAGAAGCCAAACTGATTCAGGCAGCGAGTTCGAAGAGCTGGTGCCAGCAGTAGTGGCCAGTAACTCGAACACTACATCAAGACAGGACTTTGGGGTTGTCTCAGTGTCTTCAATATAGTTTTTATCAGCTTTCTTGGAGACCAACAGGGATGTCTCACTATCTTGAACCTTATCTGCATTACTTCCTTTACCATTGCATAACGGGGTACTCTTCTCCAATATTTTATCTGCATTCTAAAAGAGAAGCAAACAGACACATCACAGGTTTACCATGTTGTATATGAAACTCATTTTGGTAAACCAGTTCAGTAGTAAGGTGGACAGGATAACAGCATGAAACAAACATATATCTATGTAGTATGGTCATTGTATGGTCTATATCATTCTAGTTTATGTTGCCAAATCAAGATAGAGACAGTTCAAATCATATCTATTTAAGACAAAGCAGCATAGACAGAATATAAGTGTGGGAAACTACATAGCAATAACAACACTTGTAATGTGCATGGCATGAGAACATAATTGTTTATTCAATTGAAACTAAAATCAACATAGAGCAAGTTACAACAGCAAACACGTTAAAGAAACAGGTTTAAAACATACCTGTTGCGCCATTGGAGTTTCAATTGCATCCTTCAAATTTGAAATTAGTTGGTATGAGTAAATACAGTGATGCAAGAGCAAAGGAGTATGAACCATAGCTACGGAACCTGACCTAAGAACAATTCTTCTTCTGCTTTAAGTGTTGACTTGGGGTTCGGAGTGGTGGTCCTCGTGCTTTGGGCACTGCAGTTGCCTTACTAACTGCTCGTGTTTGGGTGCTCTGTGGTGGAGACGGTGCTGTGTCAACTGGAACTGGGTTACTATCTGCTGGGGTTGGGGTTAGAAGGGGTGTAGCTGGTTCTCTGTCCAACTGGGTAGGGGTACAATCTGCGTGAGTCTGGGTTATGTGTGGTGGGGCTGGTTCTTGGGCAAGTACAATCGTGGTTCTATCTGCATTGACAGGGAGCATGATCTTTTCTGAAGACCATGTTTTTACTCCCATAGATACTGCCATCACCCCCTCCAATTCAAATGGCTGATAAACAACAAAAGTAATTGAATGTACAGACATTGTAAGATAGACAGGTGCAATGGATAGTAGGGAAGAAAACAGGGCATGAAATAATTCACATTTATGTTGTCTAACCAAACAGAATAGCATGACATAATTTCACATATATGATGGCTAATTAAAAAGGATAGCATGACACAATTTCACATGTATGATGGCTAACTAAACAGGATAGAATGACATACTTCAAAATATGATGACTATGTAAACAGGATGACATGATATAACTATACGAAGTGTCTATTAAAGTGGTTGGCACGCCATAATTCACAAACATGTCGTCGATGGAAACATGATGGCATGATATAATTCACGGATAGAATGACATAATTCAAAATATGATGACTATATAAACATGATGAGATGATATAACTATATTATGTCTTTAGAAAATGGGTTGGCATGCCATAATTCAGATACATGTTGTCTATGTAAACATCATGGCATGATATAATTCAAATATATGATTTATATACTAAGCAAGTGAACAGAGGGCAATCGCATATATGATGTGTCAACTAAGGAGATGGCATTCAATATTGTGTATATGATGTAAAAACTAAGCATTGCAAGACAACATATGCATGATATGAGTAATATAACCCTGCCAAGTTTGAGCATACACCTCAGGGGGATAATAGGACTGGTCATCTGCCTCTGAATCCTCCTCTGAGGAGCTATCTATAACCAGCAAGATATCTGCTTCAGCAGGTAGCATTGTCTGCTCTGAAGACCTTGTTTTCACTCCAGATTTCTCCATCACCAATTCAAATGGCTGATGCACAGGAAGAGCAGTTGAATATACAAACATTGTCGACAAATGCAATGAGTAATACAAAAAAAGGATGGCATGATATAATTCACATATATGACGCTTGGCTAAACAGCATGGCATTGCATAATTCACATACATAATGCCTTGCAACAAGATAGCATTGCATAATTCACATATATAATGTCTTGCAACAAGATGGCATTGCAAAATTCACATACATGGTAATTAGACACTAAATAGGTAGCATTCACACAAAGCATGTCTAAACTAAGCAAATGACATGCCAATGCAAGACACCATATGCACGATATGAGCAATATAACCCTGCCAAGTTAGAGCATGCACCTCGGGGGGGAAATAGGACTAGTCATCTATCTCTGAATCCTCCTTCGAGGAGCTATCCGTAACCAGCAAGACATGCGCTTCGTGAGATAGCATTGTCTGCTCTGAAGACCTTGTTTCCACTCCAGATTTTCCCATGACCCTGTCGAATGGCTGATGCACAGGAAGAGTAATTGAATGTACCAAAATTGTTGACAAATTTAAGACGTAATAAAAAAATGATGGCATGATATAATTCACATATAAGATGACTGGCTAACTAGGGTGGCATTGCAAAATTCACATATATGATGCCCGGCTAAACAAGATGGCATTGTATGATTCACATATATGATATAGAAACTAAACAGATGGCATTCACACAATGCATGTCTAAACTAAGCAGATGACATATTTTATGTATAAAGTAAGCAATGCAAGGCACCATATGCATGATATGACCAACATCAGCATGCCAAGTTAGAGCAAAAGACCTCAGGGGGTAAATAGGAGTGGTCTGCTCCCTATGAATCCCCCTCTGAACCCCCCTCTGAACTGTTATCTTCCTCTTGATTACAGTTTAGAATGGGGGGAGGGGGTTGCTTTTGCGCCGACCATGGAGGGACATCTGCATGAAATTTTATTGCCATGCAAGGCTTGCCTCTTTTGCTCTACATGTTCAGTACCATTGTGTACAATAACTGACATGCATAGGAATAAAACATACTGAGATTATGTAAGGAGTGCATGCACAAATCCAGAGTGATGGTAGCAAACTGTGGATAGACCCAAAACCAATGATAGCAGGCAGATAATAGCTTTAGTTAAAAAATACAGATAATGGCTCCTTTAATGTTTGTTTCCACCCAACATGAAACTCATAGTAGTCACCCGAGATTAACCAGATAATAGACAGATAGTATTGATTGCTGCCCCAATATGTACCCCACAACCATTTAAAAACTCAAGTTTGAGCATTAGTTTGGACCTGACTTGGAGTCTAATCGATGAACAGGATGATAAAGTAGCATGTCATCATATTAAGCGATGCATAACGTAAGCAGACACGAAAGAGTGCGAACTCTCTTGCGGACCCGTGTAGTCCTCAAGGTCATCTGCTCAGTTGATGATGGTAATGCAGTTGTCTTGGCTGCCAGCGGCGGGGAAGAAGATCTGAGGCGGCAAAAGACAGTCTGGAGGGTGGATCCCTACTGTGGTGAACCCTTTCGTCGTTGGAGCAGCTGAGCTGGGGTGGAACATAGCGCAACAGGAGTGGGACAAACCACACAAGGTTTTCATTGACACATATCTATAACAGAAGTAATTGTGTAAGGGCTTGTTTGAATTTGAGGATTCTAACAATGCAGGGATAGGAAATACACAGGAATAGGATAGGAATGCACGTGCAAAACAGAGAATTTAAAAACACAGGATTTCTGCCAATCTGGGTATTTGGTTCACAAGAATTGGAAGATCACAAGATGCAAAGAAGCATGGTGAGATTAAGTCAAACCACAAGAAAATGTACGGTTATAATGCTATTATGCTACTATCTCTTAGTCTTGTGCTTCATGAATAGGAATTTGAAAAGGAGGACAAGTGGATATTAAAATTCCTACGGTTTTTCTTTCAAGGAGACACTAAAGGAACAAATCCTACAGTTTTCCTTTCCTCCATTCCTTTGAACCAAATGCATGAATAGTAGTACCATAGGAAACTTTCCAATTCCTATGTTTTTCATTCACTTTTCCTTTCAAGCACTGGCGATTCTAGTAGGCAAGCTTGAGCAGGGAAAAGCCTACACTCAAAAAATATTTTTTTGCTACTTCTACTACTTTGGACCCAGGCCACTGCCCTACTAGCTCAACTCCCAAGCCCATCTGCAAATGCACAGCTCAAACACGCAGAGATAAATAATGATGGTGTTCAAGAGAGTCCATCACAGATAGCTAGGTTGCCTGGTACCTCACTGCTTGTCATATAGTAGGAGAAACTAATCGTATTTCAGGTTACTATGTGTGCTCAGTGGACAATATATATAACATGTAGAGTAAAAAAGCGATGCAACAAGTGTACAACCTCTTTGGCGAAGCCATGTCGATCTCAGCGCGATTGGGTTGGTCGGTGAGGATGCTCCGGCTGATTTGGCTGTCGGAGGAGGGAAAGAAGATCTTAGGCGTCTGGAGATGGAGCCGGGGGTACTGCTCCGCTATGATGGAGGGTTTCATCGTTGGAGCAGCTCCAGTGAGTTGTACGACGGCGAGGCTGAAGCAGGACAAGAGAGACAACGTTAACCTGAGTGGAATTCTAATAGAATCTCCAATAGATGACGTAAAATACATAACCACAAAGTGCTAGATGTAAAATACATCAGCTGCTCATCTCTGAACTTAACTATCAAAACTGAATTTAACTGTCGAAACTGAATTTTACTATCAAAACTGAACGCACTAGTAGCAGAAAAGCAGTAGCAGCAGCAATAGCGCCCGGAGCAGCAGTGCGTGCGAGAGCTGGGGCAGCTGGTCGTGTAGCAGCATCTCGGGTAGCAGCTGCAGGGGCTCGAGCAAGAGCAGGATCTACTACTCGTGCAGCAGCAGCGCACGCAAGAGTAGAGCAGCAGCGCAAGCAAGAGCAAGAGCGAGAGCAGCAACACAAGCAAGAGCAAGAGCGAGAGCAGCAGCACAAGCAAGAGCAAGAGCAAGAGCAGACTAGGCAGGGGACTAAGAGCAAGAGCAGAGCAGCAGCGCGAGTGAGAGCCAAAGCAGCAGCAGCTCCTACTAATGTGGACGTCGCCGCCGAGGGAGCGACACCATGGAGGAAGTGGCCGGCGACGCCGCCGTGGATGGAGCCGCGCCATGTCGGCTCGGGACCGAGCGCCGGCAGCACTGTGAGATCGAATCAAGAAGAAAATGCGACGATTAGTGTAGAACCTCTTTGGTGGCGCCGATTAGGCCTCAGCTTCATCCGAGGAATCGGTGATGATGCTGCTCTTCCGGTGATGCAGGTGAAGACGGCGGTGTGGGAATGGAGGTGGTGCAAAAGATGAAGGGAACGTCGGGGCAGCTCCTTGGAGGTGGAGGACGGGGTGGCTGAACCGGCGGGACGACGAGATCGACGATGGATCCTCATCCAGTGCGGTGGATGAGGGATGTCGAGGTGTTGCTGTGGACGACGTCATCGGGAAAGAGGCTCCGGCTGGGTGGCAGACGGAGGAGGGTGTGGGGCTTCGTGGGTTTTCGCGGCCTCGGTGTACAAATGGGTGGGCGGATGGGATGGGAGGGGGGAACCATGGCTTAGGGACGCGCTTGTTCGAAACGTGGGGTAAGTTACGAAAGTACCCCCACCGATTTGAGCTAGGCGGTTCTTTCGGTTCAGGGGTATCACGGGCATTTCGTGTGTCAGGATTTCGCAGGAGGTGGGAGTTTTCGCCCGCGTTCTAATTTTCGGATAGCAAGGCGCGGGTTGAGATGGAGGGAGTTTTTGGAGCACAACGAAACAAAGATATATCTTAAAATTTCGGGGTAACAAGGCGCGGGTTGAAGAGGCGGGAGTTTCACAGCACGATAGATAGAGATGCTAGCTTGAAATTTTGGCATAACAAGGCGAGACTTGAAATTTCGGGAGAACAAGCTTAACGTGTACAAAAAAAAGACAATTCGCACCTCATCACTAGAGAGAGCCATGTCCTGTTTTACTATATTACTAGAAATGCATTCAAATACAACAACAAAAAAACTAAAAAAATCGGGACAACAAACATAACGTGTACAGTACCAAATCAATTTGCACTTCCCTCAACAATAAAAAAAACAATTCGTGTTGTCTAGCATATGGACTAAATTTGAGTACATTTTCCCTGTTTGAATGGGATTGTACTCGGGTTAGTCATACAACCATCTAAATATTATCTTCACAACACATGACATGAATATAGGAGTAGTAAATTCCTATATAAATACGAACTACATGTACATACGATCTCAAATTCAAATATATGTATCCATTTTATGTTGAATTCAAATCATAGTACATGTATGCTCTAGCTAGATGTTCGGAATCTAAACCATGTATGATACTACGTACAATGTGTTTAACACGCACAACACACACACAAACACCATTTAGACTAGTAAGGTACACATGCATTGCACGCATGAGATTTGCCAACCAAGTTATAAATAAATACCACATTATAGCATGTAAGTTTTGAGTCATATATGCATGATGTAGATGTTCGTTTAATTCTTATAGTTCATCTCATTCAAAATCAATTAGTTTTTATAAAAAAGCTAATCTATTTTAAGATTCATGGAATTGTGCGTTGTAAAGCATAAAGTAAAAACAAATAATGGCAATTCATGTAGAAAAAAATTGGGCAATTATGATACGGAAGATTCTAGAACAAAGGAGAAGTGCTTGTGTTTTGAGGTTTGTGCATTATGCTTAAGTTCAACCATTGAGTCTTCTAGATTGTACATGTGGCAAAATCTGGTGGAATGTAGATGATATCCAACGGCCAGTAGTGCTTGGATTTGTCATCTCTGCACCGTCGGATTGGCTTCATGCAACGACCATCTTTCAAAGTTATTCGCACACTATATAGGGGTATAGACTAGTAAGGTACACGTGCATTGCACGCATGATATTTGGCAACCAAATTATGAATAAATACCACATTATAGCATGTAAGCTTTGAGTCATATATGCATGATGTAGATGTTCGTTTAATTCTTATAGTTCATCTCATTCAAAATCAATTAGTTTTTATAAAAAAGCTAATCTATTTTAAGATTCATGGAATTGTGCGTTGTAAAGCATAAAGTAACAACACATAATGGCGATTCATGTAGAAAAAAAATTGGGCAATTATGATACGGAAGATTCTATATATCTAGTCAGGTCTCACCCTCTTTCCCACGTACACATCGATCAATCTATACCTCTCTATATAGGATTACATAGCTAATACACCCACATTATATATCCATCGTCCCCCTCTCATCATCCATGCCTTCTGCTTCATCTCTCAGACGCGCGCACAGTGGCGAAGACAGGGGGCAGCAAGGGCCCTGGCCCCCCCTAACATCACTATATATTGAGGCTAATATGAATGTGATCAGTAGATCAATTGCTAGTAAAATGGTTTAAGTTGATGAATTGGCCCTCCCCGTAAAGGATTAGCAATGCTTGGCCCCCTAGCTCATTTATTTTTCATGGCTCCGCCACTACGCGCAACCGCGCACTCGCCCCCTCTCTTTAAATATCGATCTCGCACTTGTGCACTCCTTCATAGTCTCCCTCCACTTGGCCCCTCGCACCATCTTCCAGCCCCCCACCCCCATATCCCAGTGCTTGTACGCTCGTAGAGCTCTTCCCTCTATCTGTCTCTATCGATATCTCGCGCGGTCGACCCCTCCCCTCCCTTCTCGTATATCACCCCAGCCCCATGCACATACATGTATGTATATAGGCCTCTCCTTCAC
This sequence comes from Thinopyrum elongatum, assembly GCA_011799875.1. Lineage (NCBI taxonomy): Eukaryota > Viridiplantae > Streptophyta > Magnoliopsida > Poales > Poaceae > Thinopyrum > Thinopyrum elongatum. Next base: position 468,388,093 of record CM022297.1, read on the forward strand.
ACAAATTGCATTGACACGTATTCCCTCACCATATCTTAGTATCTCTCACACACACGGACTACGTGTGCGAAAGATAAGAGGTGCACACACGCACTCGTTCCCACATACAAACGCGCGGGTGCACGGTGGAGCACATTTGTACAAAAAATGAGCGTGTAGAAAGCCTTTAGATGATGTGCTAAACTAGTCTATATCTATACCTCTATATATTTATATCTATACCCCTATATTGAGTGTGAATAAATTTAAAAGATGGTCGTTGGATGAAGCCAATCAGACGGTGTAGAGATGGCAAATCCGAGCACTACTGGCCATTGGATATCATCTACATTCCACCAGATTCTGCCACACGTACAATCTAGAAGACTCCATGCTTGAACTTAAGCATAATGCACAAACCTCAAAACACAAGTACTTCTCCTTTGTTCTAGAATCTTCCGTATCATAACTGCCCAAACTTTTTTTCTAGTTGAATTGCCATTATTTGTTTTTACTTTATGCTTTACAATGCACAATTCCATGAATCATAAAATAGATTAACTTTTTTAATAAAAACTAATTGATTTTGAATGAGATGAACTATAAGAATTAAACGAACGTCTACATCATGCATATATGACTCAAAGCTTACATGCTATAGTGTGGTATTTTTTCATAATTTGGTTGCCAAATCTCATGCATGCAATGCACGTGTACCTTACTAGTACTTCCTTTTTCAGTTAATATATTATGATTAAAATGATGTGGGGGCATCCATGAAGCCACATGGCACATGTGGAGGCGTTGTCGCGACCTCCTGGTGTGGATTGATCACAGTGACGTGCTGCTGGTTCCAGAAGAATGTACTCGTCCTCTCTCACGCACACTGGCAGTACATGCACGAACCGAAGATGTGCACGCATGCACTCATTCCCTCGCACGCACACGCGGGTACACGGTGGGACGCATTTTTGTACGAAGATCCACCCCATGTGATAATTTGACGTGTGTAAAGTCATTCACTTCATTGATGGCTAATTAATACAGTGCATGCAAATTGGAGTGGACGTGAGGGAGGAAGTAGTTGAGAAAGACATTACTACTCCACTGCGTGCATGCGAGTAGTTAAATCATGGGTTGCTACTTCCATTGGTCTCCTTCGTATTTTGTGCCAATTTTTTAACATAATTTTAAGTAACACAATATTTATGCATGTCATAAAAATTAATGTCATCGAAAACTACTTTTAAATGTGATTCCAATGATATAATTTTTGGTGACATGCATTAAAATTTTGTTAGTTAAATTTTTGGTCAAAAATTGGCACAAATTAAAAAGGGGGCCAATAAATCAGGACGCAGGCAGGATGATCAATTTTTGCCTGGGTTACTATTGATGGCCTTTGTATTTAAGTATGGACGGAGTGGAGTGGTACTATCTTTATCTTAGCCTCATAGTGCTCTCCCAACGCCTACACTCGCCTCCCCGCCTCACCCACCGGATCCCGCCATGGAGGATCCCGCCATGGATAATCCCTTAGATCCCAGGATCCCGCGGGCTGCCCTCTCGCTGCGGCCCGCAGCACTGCCACCTTTGAGCAAAACCCACATGTGTTTCAGAGGGGATCCATTGCTCTGGAATCACAGATCGGTGGCGCCGGAGGACATGCCAGGGCTGCGTTTCAGGTGGTGGGCAGCAAGGGCAAATCGGATCGAGGAAGCGTCGCATCGATTGGAGACAAGTTCGAAGGAGCTGCGCCTGGCGAAGCACAAGGCAGAGGCACAAGTCGATCTCAGGGGAGAGATGCTGAGGGATGTCAGCATCTGGCAGCGTCGCGTTGATTTTGAGCTGGGGCTAATGGCAGAGATCATATTCACGGAGTCGACTGCGGAGGAAAGAACGCGCATGCCTGCGGAATGGCATGAGTAGCCGGTGCAACTGTTCAAATGGGTGGTAGGAGAAGCCAAATCCGGGGACCAGCTGTGGCGGTGCCGCTGGGCATGCATCGTAGGTGAGGTGAGCTGCCCTCCTTCCCCGCCAACGATGCAGTGACCTACTCGGTTGCTGCTGCAGTGAACTTGCAACACCATGTTGGTTTGCAACCTTGACAATCACTCCATCTATATGTATTGTATTCCTGTGAAAATACTTGGTCATTTGGAAAAAGATGGTAATTGATTTATCACTTGTTTTTGAATGCTTGGTCGTGACAATCACCCGAAGCCACAACCAGAAGTCTCCATCGTGTAATACTTACGGTCGGTCGCACCAACAGACAGTCGGTCGGACCCGCGTCTCACCGAAGGGACACGCATCGGCTTGGTCTAACATGTACGACCAGTTACATCACTGACTTGTGCGACCACATTTGAGCAGTAGTACTTAAAATTTATGTTCCACTAAACTCATCGGGAGCCGTTTCGGGCCTCGAAACCAAAACCATCAATTAATCTTTAGCTTGTTCCCATCACATTCCAAAGTAGTACTACCATGCTATAATTAAGTGCAAACCTGCTCACACCTAGTACGTATCAAACCTGAACGTGTTCCCACTATGCAGGTTTTAGTACTAGTGCTAGTACTAGGTTATAAAAAGGGGAACTACCTAGCCGAAAATTACTCTACCTTCCTCCTCATAAGTCTTTCTTGTTCGTCTGTCCTTGCCATGGCCGGTGTGCAGAGTTCTAGGTCGAGTACTACTCGTAACAAGGCAGCGACGACCAAGGCCGTGGAAAAAAAAGAGAGGGCTCGCCGCCTCGCAGAGACCTCGAAAGATCTCTCACGGGCAGGCGAGGGCTCCCAAAAGCGCCATAGCCACGGAGGCGAACATGCCGAGCTGGCGGCGCTTGTGTCGTTATCCCTCGACGACATGCCCGATCAGCTCAATAAGCAGAAGGAGTTCATCGACGGCTTGGTGGAGCTGCTGAAGGAGAGCCTCGACGACATGCCCGCTGAGCTCAATGAGCAGGGGGAGTTGACCGCCGGCTTGGTGATGCTGCTGAAGAAGAGCATTGCCTCGGATAAGAAGGTGACCGGCGAAATCCTGCAACTTCAGGAGGACAATGCGAAGCTCCGCCACGAGCTCGACCTGCTGAAGGAGGAGAACGCTGGCTGGAAGAAGCTGCATGAGAAGAGTAGTTCCTTGGTGAAGATGTTGCACGCCCTCGTCATGAAACAGAAGGAGGAGTTGGCGAAGCTCCGCATCGAGCACCCGGCTGCTGTCAAGGTACGTAATGCGGCCGTGGAAGAGATGATGAAGGCTCGCGTCGAGAAATCCCGCGTCATGGACAGAATGAAGAAGATGGCGGAGGAGATGCGCGAGCAGATGGAGGTCATGGAGGCGATGAAGAAGCAGTTACGACTCCGCAGCCAGCAACCCTTCATGTAGTAGAGAGTAGCGCCCCAGACTTGTGTGTGTGTCTTCCTTCTTTTTGGGGGGGGGATAATCTTCCGTCTTCTTTTGCTCCTGTGTTTCTTCTTTTTCTTCAGGTGTTTTGCCGCACATGTCAAGTTCTCTGCGAGGCATGAATAGAACAATGCTAACGATGAGCGGCGCCATGGGATCGATGACTAGCAAATTAGATCATTTTTTATCGCCATATCGCACTAGGCTGCCATGTTTCGTGCTCCTCCATCGTACTAGTACTCCAGTGGAAAACTTGAGTATACCACATGGTTCTTTGCTCCTCCTCAGGTCGTCGGCAACATTTATATGAGCAGTCAAATCACAAGGCCCCGCCTTCCAGCAGTAATGAGCTGTCAAATCACAAAGGGCCTCGCCTCTCGTGAAACCCACCAAGCGAGACTGCCCCGCCCTCTAGCCTTTTAAATGTATACTTTTGTACAGTAGTAGTATCGATGGATTGCGCCATGGAGCAAAACTAACAAGATGAAATTAAAGAAAAAAGGTGGTACATATAGAGAGCGCTCGTCGCCAAATTATGCATATAGTACTATTAAAAAAGCTAGTACGTGCTTAGATGGGGTGCTAAATTCTATTAAAGAAATTAGCATACCTATTTAAATCTTGGGTTTTTATTATTTATGCCACTAGTTGTGTCTCACTACTCAGTTTTGCCATTAGAAGTTACAACTACTCAAAAATGCCATCGATCCATGAGATGCTTGCTCAAAAATGCCATTGGATATCTCAAAAATGCCATCGTTCCGTTAGATGTTTGCTCAAAAATGCCATTAGACATTGTTATTTTCACGTCAAACCCGTTGACCATGTTATATGACAAAAATAAGCCTAGACCCGCATGTTGATTCTCTCTATCTCACAATGATAAGTGTGGCCCCGCTTGTCAGGAGTAACCAAGCGAATAATTTTGAGTCACAATAATGGTGTCCAGTGGCATTTTTGAGCATGTGTCTAATGAAGCGATGGCATTTTTGAGCGGTTGAAATTCCTAGTGGCAAAACTGAATAGTGGGACACAACCGGTGGCATAGATGATAAAAACCCTTAATTCTTTGACAACTAAACTGCTGGCTATATGATGTTGGCCATATATATTGTACGTATATAATGTGAAGAAACGAGTGGTAGTACTACCAACTACAAGATGAACTATAAGAAATACTAGTATGTACGTACTGAAGAGTTAAAGTAATGAGAAGGAACATAACATAGTTCAGCTGGGGGCTCAGCACAACACACCCCTCAAATAAAACTGAGCACCCTGAAATTAAACTAAGCAACTAATCCGGTAGACACTGCATTACAACCACCATGAGCAACGACACTGCCACCTTACTCGGACTCCTCGTCCACGTGCTCGACTTTGTCCTTGTCCCTCTTCCTCTTGGCCGATACTTCTTTGCTTGAACCGCACACTTGGCTCTCGCTCTTCATCCAACCCTTGTAGATATTGAAACAAAGGTAGGCATCCATTGCAGTGTAATGGATGTGGTCTCTATCTAGTACATTCCACTACCATGCAAGATGAAACTTGGGCGGAGGTTTTGTCAGCTTACTGTACGAAGGATCAACCATGGCTGCTGCCAGGGTCAGCATTGAAGGCTGACGGGAGGACATCAGCACATTCCTCTGGAGGTCGAAGGGCTGGCCTACAACGAGGCCTATCCGACCCAGGACTTCTTTGTCGTTCGTAAAGTCTACAGAAACGAATTTGATTTTGCCGCCCCCGAGGAAGTTCTTAAAATAATCGCACTCAATGTCGGCATGGCATATGTGGTAGACCAAGCACAAGTTATTGCGCAAACCTGGATCACGGCAGGCTTCTTCTTCTCTTCCTCCTTTAGATTCTTCTCTTTTCCCAGGACTGTGGTGTACTCAACATCTAGCCCAGCGACCCACTCATCACCCTTCGACTTTTCGAACATGCGTCTGAAGTGAGCAAGGCAACCTTTCACCGTCGCGGAAGAACGGGTGTAGATGACGTCGAACTCATCGCCGGTGATGGTTCTAACCTTGTACTCACCACCGATCATGGAGATTTGGGACGCCATGGATTTGGGAGGAGGGTTAGGATTAGTGGAACTGCTTTAATGTGAAAGGACGGGACAACTAGGAGCGAACTGTCATAATGTTAAAGGACGGCCGGGGACGAGTAGGAGCGAACTGCTAGCGGTTTTTCCGATTGTAAAAATGTTGAGTGGGGCGTGCGAACGGCAGGGTAGTGGCTTGCCCGGTGGATAAATGGATTCATGCACAGTACTATGGGGGCCCAATTAGATGTCATGTCTACTAGACGCCCAATTAAATGGTTTCATGCATCTGCGTGTTCGCACGTCAAACATCGGAAAAATTATAGGTGATACGAAGCTTTCCATGCTCCCATGATACGGGCTTTCGAGAGCCCTTGGATCTGACATCGAAGGTTATATGGCGTGATTCTAGACCTATGGGTGAATATCCTATCCTGGAGGGTTATTCTGCAAATTTTCAGCAACTTAGCATGTGACCGTTCGATCTCAGATCCAAGGACTGTGAGCAGTCCGTGTCATGGTCGCGCCTACCACGACCGTCGCCTTGCTCGCGCGGTCGCGCCCTTGGAGATTTCAGACGGCTATAAATGAGCATTTTTTTGCCTACTTCGCATGCATGAAACTACTTCCTCTGTCCAGGTGTGTTAGGCTATCTGATGTTGGCATGTCATACATAGTCATCACTTAGTCACTCATACAACAAGGTTAGCTGTAAGGTTGGCTATAAGAGTTTTTTTTTTACTTCTCTCTATCTCTTTCTTCGTAGTATTTATTGCATTTGCCAAAAGGAGTAAGGAGTACAGTACTTGGCACCTGTATACCATGGAGGTGGTCAGGAATCGGGAGACTCACGCCGGTCGTAGCATCGCAGTTAAAATGATAATGGCAAGTCAAATCACAGGGCCCTACCTGTCCAGCAGTAACTCGCCATCAAATCACACAGCCCTACGTTTGCAGTAGCCTACTCCCTCATCTTCTCGCCTCTCTGTCGAACCGACTAGGCGGAACTGCCCCGCCTACCGCACGGGAAAAGCTCCGCCCTCGACTTTTAAATATAATTTTGTATCCATGGATTGTGGCATGGAGCAAAGCCTCAAGAAAACGGCAGTACACATGTATACAGCACGCCCGTCGCGTTCGCGTCGCACCCCAGACGGTCGGTCGGTCTGGCACGCCGCTCTCCGAATGGAACGCGTGTCATATTGTGTTTGCACACACATGTGGGACCGCAATTGAGAACCGACCATAGGCACACTTCCCGGCCCCGCAAGTCGGCTGAGTTAATAGAAGAGAGAGACGAGAGATAGTACTGGAGCAGTGTTGTACAGACGTCGGTGCCTGGACGATCCCTGCATGACACAAAAGATCAGTTCGTCCATGCATGTGACCAGACTCCAGCAGACGGCTGGATTGGCTATCGTCTACATATCATGCAGGTTTAGCTGTACAGGGCTGTAGTTCTGATGAAAAATCTAAAAAAAAGGTTTCTTGTCATCTCGCAATATTAGGTGTCATGTGCTTCGGATCACTGCGAGGGTTAAACAGCGACAACTGAGTTCCTCCAAGGCGCTGGTCATTGGGGGCACATGCACGAAGACTACTCGGCTGCCATCTAGGTCAAGCCGGCTATGTTAATTCGGACATCTATCAATGGACCCCTTTTCTACGAGTTTATCTTTAATTTGAGCTTTGATACTCGTCTAGTTTGTCCGTCGGGATTCATGTTGTCTCCTTGGGGCAGTGAGGTTATGGTTTCTTGTCATGTGGCATTTTTTCGTGTTATATGTTAATCCGGTGCTTCAGATCAAAATGACGACAACTGTGCCTCCGGGGCACGTGCATGAAGACTTCTCGACAGCCATTGACGAGGTCAAGCCGGCTCCGGTAGATAAAAGAAAACTACTCCACTATATAGGCAGGAGCCTCCGTGCTTGCTTGCTAGTGTTGCTCTCTTCACACTGTCTCATCCTCTCCAGATCTAAACACGACAGCGGTGGCCACACTCTCTCTCTCTCTCTCTGCTCACTGCTGGTCACAGATCAAGCCAGATCCCCTCCGCCGGGGAAGGTGAGAAGGTGCAATGTTCACGCGGTTGTCCTCGGCGATGGCTCTTACCCACTGCCGACGCGTCCCGATCAGCGTGCCTTGTCGTTCTCTCCCACGCAGCACCGGCTAGGGAGGGCCTCCGACCCCTTCTTCCTCGCTGCTGTAGTGTGGGCAAATCCGGCCTCCCGCCGCCCACCTAGCGACATCCCGGCGACCCTCAGGTATAACTTCCTTCGAAACCGGCCTTGCTCTACTTCCCCAGCTCCTGACATCGCTGCATTTGTATCTTTTACTATTTCTCAGGCCCCCTCGTAGATAGGATCGATCGGCTGTTCGAAAGCCACCTAAATTTTTACTGTTAAGAGGTAAAACTAGTTCATGCAGTCGAATCTAGTACTACTTGGTTCAAACAGGGAAGAAAGGGGGTGGGGGTGGGGGAAGATTTGTTACCTGAATCTAGGACTTGTTCGAAAGAGGAAATAATGGGGGCGAAAAGTAGCAGAGACTGGCTATCCAGCTGGTCTCTTGGTCTAATAGGGAAATAAAGGGAAACACAGTACAAACTCAATATAAACCGATCTATTGGTTGAAAAAGGAAAGAAAGTGGGGACTGGGGGACAAGTCAACAGAGTATGTCCAGCACTAGATTTGCTAGCCTCACACAGTATAAGGTGGCTATACCGAACAAAAATGGGACCAACCCAAATATCCTGTTCTGATGTTTGTTGCCCCGAGCCCCTCTTATGTAATGCCACTGGTAAAATGTAGCAGTCCCACTGTTAAAAGTAAGGACACATTAAACCAATGTTGTTTTCAATGTAATGCCTCCAGTAATATGAATCAATGGCACTGTTTTTCATGTCCTGCTAAATTTCCCATTAAGATAAGTTGCTTCTTTTCATTAGAAATGCAACTGTCCTAGTCCGCCTACTCTCCCGTGCCCAAATACCAACTCTTTAGCAGCTGTTAATGTAATGTTGCTGGTAAAATGAAGCAATGGCACCATTAAAGTAATGTCGTATTTAACGGTTGTCATAGTTAATCCTAATGCCCACACTAATATGTAGCAATGCTGCTGCTTTAGAAATTGCTACTGTCCTTGTAGGATCGCCATTCAGATAAGGAACATGCTTCTTTTCATTTGATGTATGTTTCATCACTTGTTAGTCACCCTCCTTTCCACCTTTTTGTGCAAACAGAGATATACATTTCACGGTTGATCTTAGTTGAACTGCATAAATGATATCCAAATTATAGTTGAACATTCCATGAGCTTCACAACCAACCTTGATGTTGCTCAATTTTATTGCAACTAATGAAGAAGAAGCTGCTAGCTCATGGGACATTGCTTCATTTTAGGTGAACTGCACAAAAAGGTCCCATGAATTGAATCATCCATGTTGGTGACTGGTGTCATCCCTTCTACGATGGCGTTGACTGCAGATATGGTTCCCATCATGAGGTATGTTCCTTTTTGGTCCGATTGTTTGCCAAAGATCCTGCATGTTGAGTCTGCTCTTGTGCTACTGTTTTGGCACTGCCATGATAAAGCAGTAATGTTATTATTTTCCACCTTAATCTAGTGGCACTATTAATTTGAGGCAATGTTTTGGCACCGCTAGTGCCACTGATTTTTTTATATATCGAAATAGGGGGTTTCCTCCGATTTCATTAAAGAAACCCAACCATAGAGAACCATTATGCGACAACATCTCAATGTAAACGGGCAGTTATGCAACTACTACTAGAACGGACTAAGTTCTAGCAGGAGACAAGTTCTCCACATAAGCTAGGCAGGTAGGGGGACGGAGCACCAGCTCAACCAAGTTTGGATTACAACCCAAATGCTACCACAGAAACATCAGGGGGGAAGATAGGGACTGAAAGAGCCAGCTTCAGCATCCCAGTCCAAGCACCCCCGGCCTCCATCCTTGCGACGCACGGTACACCTCGCTTGCCACCTGCTCGACCCTAGTGCCACTGATAAAATGAAGTAATAATATAGTTAAAATACAGCGAGTGTCCTCTCTATCATTTCATTTCCAACGTAGATAAAGAAAGTGCTTCTCTTTGTTAGTATATGCTTCATCAACTAGTCCCATTGTTAATGTTTAAGTGTTTCTGCAAACTGGGGTGCTTAATTTTAGTTGATTTGCACAAAAATAGAGATTGGAATGTCTCAAGGCCCCTCCTTGTACTACCGCTGTACACTGATGTTCATCACTGGCAGAAGGTGTATCGGGGAGAATTGGGTCGATTTCCAGTATGAGGCCTACCGTATGAGGCGTCGCAGGGCCCATCTCGCCCTCGCAGCATGGCATACTATGATACTATCGCAATATTTTCTTTTATTTATTAGTGTATGTTTCATCAACTAGTGCCACTATAATGTAATCACGCTTTTTCATTATTTGTGCAAACAGGGTTATTCAGCTGCATTTTGGTGGAACTGCACAAATGTACGGATGGAACCGGCATATATGCAGAGTGCGAGGTGTGCCAAGTAAAAATTACTGACACCAACCATGCTCCATCTAAGCATTGGCATCCACCACCACCAGTGGGATGTGTGGCGCTCTCTGTGGACGGATCTTTCTCGGCAGCAAATCCTCTAACCAAATACTAGTAGCTTATATTGGCACTTTTCTAGGGAGTACTCTTTTCTGAAAGAAGCACCAATCTATTTTTCTTTATTTGTACACAGTGTCACAACTTTGTTTTTGGTCCAGAGCTATTTTAGGGTGATTGGCGTAGTACTCGGAGACTGATTGTAAGCATGATTTTCATTAGCTGTCACACTGATTGTAAGCATGAGTAGATGGAAGATTAGGTTAGTGCGAAGCTTACCTTAAACCCTACCGCCGCCGTTGAAACGAGGCGAGCGGCGAGGGGACCGTGGAGAAAGGCGGGGAAGCGATGTTGCGCCATCCGGCCTCCTCTTGCGGTGGGAGAACGAATACTCCTGTGGCTCCGGCTGGCTCTGCACCCTCACGAACGGCACACCGTACTCGATTGATTTGTTATCCTCTGGATGCTCGACCTTCGACCTATACGCCCACCACCTCCGCCTGACTTTCGCCTCGGGCGAATATGTCTGCTCCATCGCCCAGAGGAGATATTCGATGAACTCGAAGGACTGCGGCGTGACTACCGCCAAGGAGTACATCACCGCCGTCTCGCTCTTTCGCATACATTGCCACATGGCCCTCACCGTCCTCGAAATCTCCCACTCGTTGTCAAACCAAGTAAGGATCTCCTTCAACCTCTCTAACTTCGCCTGGTCACCACCGGCGATCTGCCCGATTCGCTGCTGCATCCTCTCCATAGATGTCCTTCTGAGAGGTCCGGTGCTAGCTTTGGAAGATGGGAGGAGAGACGGTGGTCTTGCAATGGAGAAGAGGGAGAGGTGAGACGGTGGTTTTGCAATGGAGAAGATGGAGAGGAGAGGGGTGGTTTTGCAATGGAGAAGAGGGAGAGGCGAGACGGTGGTCTTGCAATGGAGAAGAGGGAGAGGCGAGACGGTGGTTTTGTAATGGAGAAGATGGAGAGGAGAGGGGGTGGTTTTGCAATGGAGAAGAGGGAGAGGCGAGACGGTGGTTTTGGAATGGAGATGATGGAGACGAGAGGAGGTGGTTTTGCAATGGAGAAGAGGGAGAGGAGCATGCGGCAGCGATTTAGGATTGGACGAGAGGGCTGGCGCGCTGTGACTGGATCAAAATCAAAATCAATTTACCCTTCAATTAAGAAAGCGACCCCACATTAACTAGTCTCCCTTTTATTCTGGGTCATAATTGACCATGATTTTCACAAATAAAATATATGTTATATGTTGCAAAAATAATATAATTTGAAAGTACATTCAGGTATGAACCAAACGATACAATTTTGGGTGACATGCATTCACATTTTGCTTGTCAAATACAGTACGTGGTCAAACTTTGACCCAAAATACGCAAAACAAAAAAATACTTCCAAGACTAGCGCCGCTCCTCTCATCTTAAACCACCGCCGCTCCTCTCCTGTTCCAATCCAAATCTAGCGCTGCTCCTCTCCTCTTCCATTTCAAAACCACCGCCCCTCCTCTCCTGTTCCAATCCAAAACCAGCGCCGCTCCTCTCCCGTTCTAATCCAAAACCAGCGCCGCTCCTCTCCTCTTCCATTCAAAAATCACCGTCGGCGAGTGAAGGTGCTGTGGAGAAGTAGATCGATGGAGGAGTACAACCGATACGTGAGGATCGCAGACGGTGACCCTGTGAAGCTAGCTAGGATGTTGGAGATACAGTCTTGGTTTGACAACAAGGACCAACTAGCGGCGATGGCGACATCCATGGCCAAATATCTGCAACAGAGCGAAAAGGCGGTGATACTCCTGAAGGGAGTCGCGCGGGAGTACATAGAGCTGCTCCTCTAGGCCATGGAGCAAACAGATTCACCGAATCCGATCGTGAGGCAGCGGTGGTGGGAGTATCGATCCAATATGGAGCATCCACCAGAGATTGAAGGATCGAGCATCTACAGGGTGCCGTTTGTGAGGGTGCTGTGCCAAAGCAAGCCGGTGGAGTCTTCGTCGACCGAACCCAACTGCAAGAGGAGAAAAGCAGTTGGCCCGACGATGCTTCCCCACCATCCTCTCCATCGCTGTTCACATCGTCTCACAGGGCGGCTGTCTGCCACCGAGGAATAGGAGGGGACTGCCCCCCCCCCAACCCAATAGTTGGGCAGGTTGTGAATTGTCAGGAGGAGCTTAGGGTTGTCAGTATTTGCAGGTTGTGAATTGTGTTTTGTGTTGTGTATTTTGAGAGTACTTTCAGATATGAATGTCTTTTGAATTTCAAATTTGCAGTATTGAGCATATGAAGTATTTTATGAATTCTAGAGATCTATTTTTAGCACTTAAAAAAATGTAGTTTCATATAAAAGTGCAGACAATGTGATTCTCAGAGAAGAAACTACAAGTTTCAGTTTCAGATAAGAAACTGCAAGTTTCAGAGGCAGAGCATGTAACACCCCATGTATCAAGCTACAGTGATCACCCTTTTGATAGTGCCATGTCATCATGATCAACAGTGCCAAATCATCTTTTGCATCATATTGCATTTCAACTCCTAACTCAATTTCAATTTTAAATGAAAGGGAAAATAAAAGTTGTTCAAATTTGAAAACTAAAATGTTCAATAAATAGCAAATATTGCAGAGACTATTCTAAAATTGAAACCAACAATTAATAAATTAATTAGGTGGCTCTAACATTACCAAAACAGCAGGGTTTAATACATTTTAATTATTATAAAATTTGTGTGAGCTCCAATTTTCTCCAAACCAATTTTTTGCCGTGGTAGATAATGCCTAGCATTTAATGGAGCAAATGCTATGTTTTACAAAAATCATTTTGAGGCCTAGCTAATTACAAAACAGAAAATGGGAATAAAGAAAAGAAAAGTAAAAAGAAAACAAGACAAGAATAAATAGGAAAAGAAACCCCCCTGCCCACCTGGGCCTCAGCCCAGCCGGCCGGCCCAACCCCACCTGCCTACTAACCCCCCCTGAGGCCAAAACCCTAGCCCGATCCACCACCACAACCCCCATTTCCCCCACTCCCCCACTCTCCCCTCGCGCCTCCTCCTCCCTCTCCGATCTGGGTGGCGCCCCGCCCCCGACGCCGCCGGCCCCCACCGTCGCCTCCCCGCCTTCCTCCCCGGCCGACGCCTCCTCGAACCCCCCCTGTGAGCACGCCTCGCCCCACTCGCCTCAGCCCCGGTCACAACACCCCCGCTGCGCCCGCTGCCCCTCTCACCGCCGTCACCGCGCCGGCGCGCGCGCCCGCAGGCGCCGTGGCCACGCTCGTCCCGGCCACGCGCGCGCACCGCCTGCTCACCGCCGCCCGCACTCCGCTCGCGCCGGCCGCGCGCCCAGCCGCGGCGACCGCGCCCCTGGCCGCCCGCTCCGCCCTACCGCACGGCCCCGCTCGCCCTGACCTGGCCGCCTTGGCCGCCGTCGGCCACCGTGCCGGCGGGCGCCCTCCGGCCACCTCACGGCCGCCGGCCGGCCCGACCCGGCCGCCCCCCTTGGCCCCTGGCCGCCTCGCGTCGCCTGGCCTGGCCCGGACATTGTCCGGCCCCGGCTGGGCATGCCCTGGACAATGTCCAGCCTGGCCAGTGGGCCCAGTGCCCCTTTTAAACAAATAAAATAAAATAAAAATTATTAAAATTGATAAATGATTAATTAATTAATTAGTTAATTAATTAAATTAATTAATCCTGATTAGGTTAATTCAATTTAGTTAATTAGTTTAATTAAGTATTAATTAATTAGTTAATCACTAATTAACTAACCAGTCTATGACAGGTGGACCCCACCTGTCAGATTATGCTGACGTCAGCATGATGTCATGCTGATGTCATCAACTACTGTTTCGGATAATGTTGATTTATTAAATTAATTAAATTCCAGAAATTGTTTAAATCTTTATAAATTCATATTAAATAATCCGTAACTCCGATGGAAAAACTTTGTACATGAAAGTTGCTCAGAACGACGAGACGAATCCGAATACTTGGTCCGTTCGTCCGCCACACGTCCCTAACTACCCGAACATGCAACCGTTCCCCTCCGGTCATCTGTTTGACAAATGTCCGGAACCGGGAAAACATTCCCGGATGGATTCCCCCTTCCTCGGTGACGTGCAACCGTACATTAGGACACCCCGGCACTGCATATTGTCATGTCGTACATTGTGTTGCTCATGTCTGCTGTGTATTTATACTGTTTCCTCCCCCTTTTCTCTCTCGTTAGACTCCGACGCAGTTCCCGGTACCGACGCAGCTCCGGAGCCCAAAGACACCATTGACAACCTTGCCCTTGCCGCCGAGCAACCAGGCAAGCCCCCCCTTTGATCATCCCGATATCGCCCATTCTATTTTCTCATGCTTGCATTAGAATTGCTGCTGCTACTGCTTTACCTATTCTGATGCATAGCCTGTTTATTGTAACCTGCTATTGACACCTTACCTGCTTATCTTAAACTGCTTAGTATAGGCTGGGTAGAGACCTATCAGTGACCCCACTTATCCTGACTGCCCCGCTGGATAATCCGAAGACCCGATCAACGGGATTGAAGACCAGGCCCCGGCACCGCACATCACCCCCCTTAGTTGTAACGACACTGCAGCGTTACTATCAAGTGCCGAGGGTGAAACCTCTTGTAGCACTTCTGATGTTAACTCTGTAGAGTAGCTATTCGGTCGTGGTCATCGAGGGTCATTCCTCCTTCACCGCTTCCGATAACGACGCCGTCGTACAACACCTCAAGTGTGAACCCAGCGAGGGTGATTCCTCCAAGTTCACCTTGACGGATACATTAAGTAGGAATCCAATGAGGGTGATACCTCGGATTCCCCTGATGTTATGGACACACGGATACTGGGACTTTACACTGTTACTTGGATAGGCGGGTCGACCCTGAGGGGTACCCGCGTGCGCCTGAGAGGCGAGTGTTGTGAAGACGGGTGCCTGTATGGTGCCCGAGTGATGAATACGAGGCGCGGCCGGGCATTCTTAACCCTTACAGCAAGTCCTCGAGACGGGGCGACGGGGTCACATCTTTCGTGAGTCTCTGCTCGTTACCGCAAGCCCAAGGTACTAACGATTTGGATATTTGATCCGAGCAGGCCTCTGGCCTGATAGCACTAACCATCACGTGGGCATAGTATGGGCGTTCTGCATCGTGGCATCAGCTGAAAGTTCTGACAGACGTCTAGTTCAGCACTGTGGCACGGTAGGATCGTACCGACCCTCCGAGGCGGTGCTGGTATCCACCCTGCACACAACGCCCCGGAGTGCACAGGGCGATGGCCCAAGACCCATGAGTGCTTAGGATGTAGATCGGCGGGGACCTCTCTGCTGAGCTTTAGGTAGGGCTGCGGTGTGTCGTTTGGCCGAGGCCGGGCATGACCCAGGAAAGTGTGTCCGGCCGGAGTTAATCGAGCGTGTTGGGTAAGTTGGTGCACCCCTGCAGGGAAGAAAACTTCTATCGATAGCCGGTCCTACGGTAAAGGACACTCGGAGCTGTATCCTGATTGATACAATTTAGAACTGGATACTTGGATACTATGGCTCTGGGATTGCTTCTCGCAGGGAGTCGAGAAGGGATCTCCGGACGAGGTTGATGACTGTATGGCTCTGGGATTGCTTTCTCGCAGGGAGTCGAGAGAGGATCTCTGGGTGAGGTTGAGACTTAATGATACTGCTACATTATATTGTACTGTTCTACTCTCTTCTATTTCTGCAAGACCACTGAAGAGGCTAGTCTTCGATAGGACTAGGCTTTCCCCTCTATTCTGGCACTTCTGCAGCCCAGTCCACATATACAGCCTCTCTTTGAAAATGTTGCATATGTAGTGTAGATCCTTGCTTGCTGAGTACTTCTAAGTACTCAGGGTTGCTTTGTTTTCCTTTTCTCCCCATATCAGTTAGTCGCAACCAGAGGACGGAGCCCCCTGAGACAGATGCCCCGTCGATCGACTACTACTACTACCCTGAGGATGGATACTTCTACGAGCTGGCTGACGACCAGGAGTAGGATCGGAGGGTCCCAGGCAGGAGGCCTATGCCTTTCGATCGTAGTGTTTTATTTTGCCCCGCCTTTCTAAAGGCCTTTCTGTGCTTTCTTTTATATCTGTACTCAGATATCTGATGCTTCCACTGACGCTTGTTCGCAAGCTTATGTATTCGAGCCCTCGAGGCCCCTGGCTTGTAATATAAAGCTTCTATGACTTTATTTATGTTTTAGAGTTGTGTTGTGATATCTTCCCGTGAGTCCTTAGGCTTGATCGTGTGCATTTGCGTGTATGATTAGTGCACGATTGAGCCGGGGGTGTCTTAGAGCATTTATATTAACACGCCCTTTTCAAACAGGGATAACATCATGTTGGAAGTTTTATTCATGGTCAAAAATGGAACTACCATCCAGTTAACGTCATGCTGATCAACATGCATGCACAGCACATCTTCATATGATGCACAGTCAAAAAGATATGCTATTTTCAAAATGCCCACACAATGTCGAGTGTGCGAAAACAGAGAAAACAAGGGACGAAGTTTTGGCAAGTGTTGGACGTGGTGTGCATAGATGACAATGGGGACCCACATGTCAATAATGGCAGAGGCAAAAAATTTGGAGATATTTTCACTGCATCAGGTGGAATCGAACCCGGGCGGAACAGCGGTCGGGTAGTGTCACTTGGCCACTGGGCTAGTTCAGTAGTTTCGCTAGAAATAAGGCACAGCATCTACCATTACTGTAGCATGCCTTCCCCGGCTCCGGTTCGTTCTCGTCCTCCGCCTTTGTGCGCTCGCCGCGGCACTGCTTTTTGCCATTGTGAACATGCTGAACAAATGAGAGGAATCTAGAGAGGACTGTATGTGGAGAGGCGGACAGTCAGGACCCACCAGGTCTATGGCTGTATGCAAGCAAGTGCCTCATTGAAAAAATACTTCCTCCTAATGCTATACTGACGTTGGGGCCCACGGGTTTGTCAACATAGTTACATTTTTTTTAGGTGCTTCAACGTAGTTACTAAAGGAGATAAATTTACAACGAAGCCGGGGAGCTGGCAGGTATCATTTATTATAAGTGGGCCAGCAAGTATCAGCTGGGTTGTGGGCTGCCCCGTCTAGGCTTTCTTTTTTAACATGCGCAACCCACGACATGCCGGTTTGTATTTTCTTGAGGGCCGTCATGTATCGACCGGCCTATGGACCTCCCATCCTAGGTTTTATTTTTCCTGAAACATCCGCAGCCCAACTTATATATTTTTTTGAAGAAAACGCAGAGGTCTGTTCTATTTTTCTATATAAGAATAGGAACGCCGGGTCCAACTTATGTTTCCCTTCTAACTATATTATATATATTTATATTATTTTATATGTTATTATATAGTATTGTTATTGTCATCATATATTTAACAGATACTTACATATATAAGAAAACAATATCCCACGTCTTATTAACTTATAAAAATAATTTTTTAATAATAAAATCCTGGATTTTTTTACATTAAGGCAACGAAAATCCTGGTGATTGTGTACAAAAGCTTGGTAAGATTTAAGGACCAATGTAATAATAAAGCACTTATTATTTAAATATATTTACAACAAAATGCTCAGCCCCTGTTTATTTTTTGATAACATTGCTGCACCCAACCCAACATTATAATTAGAATCAGCCCAGCAAAATCGTGTATTTCGAGAAAGTGCAAATGGACTGTAATTTTTTAGGAAAAATAAATGGGCTGCATGGACGCTACATTATTTGTTCAGCCAGCCCAGCAAATTCGTGTATTTCGAGAAAGTGAAAAGGGTTGTAGTTTTAAAAAAATGGGCCGCATGAACGCTACATTATTTGTTCACCCAGCCCAGCAAATGGACATTAATTCTCAAAAAAAGATCAAATGGACTGTAAATTCTGAAAAAATGGGTTGAATATGTGCCATATTTTTGGAGGCTGAAATGTGGGCCAATAGGTCGAAGCCAACGCAAGTCGTTGTCAACTTAGTCAACAAATGATTCAGGCATCGATAGCCGTTGGATTTACATCCAATGACCGGCATCCATCTTCAATCTCTCGTCTTCTTCCTCCAGCTCCGCCGGGACCACCTGCTCCCACCTCCTGCTGCTAGCAGCTCTGCTTAGCACGCTTCGCTATGAAGCGCTACCCCACTGCCGACCAGGCCATCCCTCCACCCCTCCACACCTCTTGTTCTTCTCCACCGACTGCCGAACCACGCCGCACCAGAACCAGTTAACCCTCGTACACCTCTCTGTCTGCAACTCCACTCCCACGTCTTCCCATCTCCGGCTCGTTGCTGTCCGGGGCCTCGTCGTCGTCCACCACCTTGGATGCGCTCGGCGCGGCGTGGTCAATGTGGTCAACAAATGAGAGTCATCGGAAGAGGACTGTACGTGGAGAGGCTGACAGTGGGGACGCACCAGGACCATGGACGCACGCATGCAACCGCCTCCTTATTACGCAAAAATAAAATTATTCCTCCCCCTGAAAGCTGGGACCCACCACGTATATCTTCGCACAGAAGGAAGTGCCTCCTTATTCCTGTCACTGACAGCTGGGACCCACCAGCTACATCTTCGCACGCAAGGAAGTGTGTCCATATTACGAAAAAAATGATTGTTCCCCCTGACAGCTGGGACCCACCGGCTATATCTTCGCATGCAAGGAAGTGCCTCCTTATCCTCCCTGACAGCTAGGACCCACCCGGTCGAACTGTACGTAGGGTTGTCTGTCTGGTCGCGAACGTGTACGTACATACTGGTCGATCGGTCTCTCTGCGGCGATGAACCCTTTCCTCTTCAAGGGAAAAACCAATGCAAGCTCAAGAAGTAGCACTCACTGCTCCTCCATTCATGACGTACACGAATCCGGATTGTGATCGACAATCATCTCTGTCGGTTTGGAAACCAGCATCAGCGTAACCCTTTACGACGAGCTCCTCCTCACCTCCATAAACTAGAAACATTTCCTTAGTCCTTTTTAGGTACTTTAGAATATTCTTCACCACCACCCAGTGACTCTCACCGGGGTTGCCCTAGTATCTGCTTGTTAGGCTTATTGCAAAAGCAACATCAGGCCTTGTACATATCATGGCATACATGATGGATCCGATTGCCGAGGCATACGGAATCCTACTCATCCTACTTCGCTCATCATATGTCGAAGGACTCTGAGTCTCGCTTAGCCTTATACCATGTGAGAGTGGCAAGAACCCTTTCTTGCCCTCACTCATGTTGAACCGCTTCAACACTTTATCTATGTACATGCTCTGGCTTAACCCGGGCAGCCTCCTTGATCCATCTCTATAGATCTTGATGCCTAAAATGTAAACTGCTTCATCGAGGTCCTTCATTGAAAATTTGCCATTCAATGATTCCTTGACCGAGTTCAGCATCGAAACATCGTTTTTGATCAACAATATGCCATCCACATACAAGATCAAAAAACACTATCGAGCTCCCACTTAACTGCTTGTACAAACAAGCGTCCTCTTTGCTTTTGATGAAACCGAGACCAGTGAAGACCTCATCAAAACGAATATTCTAGCTGTGAGATGCTTGCCTCAACCCATAAATGGATCTCTTGAGCTTGCATACCTTACTAGCGCTAGTCAGATCGACATAACCCTCGGGTTGTATCATATACACGTCCTCGGTTAAATTTTCGTGAAGGAAAGACGTTTTGACATCCATCTGCCATATCTCGTAATCGAAATATGCAGCTATAGCTAGTACGATCCTCACTGACTTCAGCATCGCTACCGGCGAGTAATTCTTGTCGTAGTCAATTCCTTGAACTTGTCCATAACCTTTTGCGACAAGCCGGGCTTTGTGGATCTGAACATTTCCATCCACATTGGTTTTCTTCTTAAAGACCCATTTGCAACCAATGGTCGTTACGCCAGGCAGCGGATCAACCAAGTCCCAGACTTGATTCTCATCCATGGACTTTAACTCGGATCTCATGGCCTCCAGCCATGCCTCAGAATCTGGGCTCTCCATCGCTTCCGCATACGTGGTCGTCTCGTCGCTTTCTAGCAACAATACATCACGCACTCTATGCAATCTTTCCGACCTCCGTGGTTCCGGTGCCGCTTCCACTACGGGTTCCCTGACTGACTCTGGTATGATCTCATCACCAGCCGAGTCGACCTCGAATGGTCCTTGAATTTCTTCGAGTCGGACCGTCCTCCCACTGGCCTCCCGACTAAGAAACTCTTTCTCAAGGAAAACCCCATTCCGAGCAACAAACACTTTGTTCTCTTCGCGGTTGTAGAAGCTATATCCCAAGGTTTCCCTCGGATATCCCACGAATATGCATTTATCCGACTTGGGTGTAAGCTTGTCTGACATAAGTCGCTTGACAAATGCTTCACAACCCCAAATCTTTAGAAAAGACAAACTGGGACTCTTCCCGGTCCACATCTCATGTGGTGTCTTATCTATGGATTTTGATGGTATCCTGTTAAGTGTGAAAGCTGTTGTTTCTAGAGCGTATCCCCAGAATGACAAGGGTAAATCCATCCCCAGAATGACAAGGGTAAATCCAATTTGCTCATCATCGACCAAACCATGTCTAACAAGGTACGATTCCTCCGTTCCGACACGCCGTTTCTCTGTGGCGTACCCGGAGGTGTGAGCCGAGGTACTATATCTCGGCTTTTCAGATGATCATCAAACTCGTGGATCATGTACTCACCTCCACGATCAGATCATAGAAGCTTTATTGTCTTGCCGAGCTGATTCTCAACCTTGTTCTAAAACTCTTTGAACTTTTCAAAAGTTTCTGACTTGTGCCTCATCAAATAGATATATCCATATCTACTCAAGTCGTCGGTAAAAGTCACGAAGGACTGATAGCCACCTCTAGCAGTTGTGCTCATTGGACCACACACATCACTATGTATAAGCTCCAACAGCTCAAACGCCCTCTCGCAACTCTTTGCGAAAGGAGACTTAGTCATCTTGCCGAGCAAGCATGGTTCACATGTCTCGAACGACCCAAAGTTGGACGAAGTTAGGAGACCATCATCATGGAGCTTCTTCATGCGTTTCAAACTAATGTGTCCAAGCCGGTAATGCCAGAAGTATGTTGGATTTATCTCATTAGGCTTATGACTCTTTACATTCACGTTATAGACCGGTTCCTTTTCCAGATTCAATATAAAAAGCCCATCAACAATGGGTGCATAGCCGTGTAACATTCCATTCAAATAAAATGAACAACCATTGTCCTTTAAATTGAATTCATAACCCTGACTCGTCAAGCATGAGGCAGAAATAATGTTCCGACTAAGTGCAGGAATGTAATAACAATTATTCAATTCCAAAATAAATCTAGAAGGAAGCTGGAGCTGCATCGTGCCGACCTCCAACGCAACAACTCTTGCTTTTTTTTTACAATCTCCCCTTGTGCCACACGCCTAGTTCTTACCATCCCCCGCATCGAGTTGCAAATATGAACAACCAATCTGGTATCAAATACCCAAGAGCTACTAGGTATGTCAGCAAGGTAAATGTCTATAACATATGTAACAAGTGTACCTTTGCCTGAAGAAGCATTTCCGACCTTCTTGCCATGCTCAGCAGGCCACTTGCTACAGTTCCTCTTCCAGTGACCAGTTTCCTTACAATGGTAGCAAATGGTCTTTGAGTCCGGTCCAGACTTTGGCGCGGTGATGGAAGTTACCATCTCCATGCCCTTTGCCTTAGCATTCTTCTTGGACCAACTCTTCTTGAACTTCGCCGAGTTATGCACCATCAAGACTTGATGCGTGCCTTTCTTAATATCTTGCTCTGCCACCCTACCATGCAATCTAGTGAGCTTCTTATACATGTTATGCATATGATAGTTTGAGATGAAGTCCCATAGCTAGCTGGAAGAGAACCCAAAACTGCATCTCTAGCCAGCTCATCCAAGAGCGGGAAGCCAAACTGATCCAAAGCCTGCACATACCCGATCATCTTGATCACATGCGGGCTCAGTGGATCACCTTCCTTTAGCTTGCAATCCATCAAGGATCACCAGACGTTGAACCTTTCAGTCCTAGCCTACACCTAAAACATGCTCTTGAGACTCTCGATCATATCGAAAGCCCCAACATCTTTGAAATGCTGCTGCAAATCGGGCTCCATACAAGCCAGCATGAGGCAGCTGATCTCGTTTGATTCATCTACGAGTTTCTAGTAGGCATTCCTTTCTATGGCATTAGCATTATCGATTGGTTCCTCTGGAAGTGGATCCTCTAGAACATGTTCATTTTTATCGTGCTTGAGAACAATTCTCATATTTCTATACCAGGTGGTAAAGTTTGTTACATCCAGTTTATCCTTTTCCAGAATTGATTTCAATGGAAAGTTGGGTTGAGCAGGTGGTGCCATTGATCTACAATAGAAAATAGCAATCACTAAACAATGTGTTTATGTAGAGTAATTCAAGCCTTAAATAGAAATACTCCCACTGAAGTCGGCATCCCTCCGCAAACTCTCACTGATTCAGGATCTGATTAGCACATGTGACTAGTGAGCTTTAGCATCACTGCTAGACAACATGCCTATCTGGTAAGCAACTCCTTGCTAATCGTATCTCTATATGACTCCTGTCAGTCGGGAAGGTATCTCATACCCCGGCCCCCAACCTTCTTTGCCACAAGGCCCAAAACCGTTTTGATAGCCTTGTCAAGTTAACCTGATGCAGTGCATGTCCGTGTCTGGCAGGAACCCTTCAGTTCAAGGACACCTAGTAGCACCTCAATTTTATGAGCCCACTACTAGATGAACTTGATGTGCGAAGGTGCAACATCAGGAATGGCAAACTTGTTTGATATTAATGAGGGATCTTTCTACCATTTTAACATGCATAGAAACAAGAAGCAATATCAATCACAAATAAACATATATTGTGAAATAGTATGGCTCCTTCATGGATGTCCTTCCAGGCCGGCTCCAACTCCAATGACCAGGTCGGCACTCCATCGTGTTCATCACACCGGGACATGATACGTCTCCAACGTATCTATAATTTTTGCTAGTTCCATGCTATTATATTATCATTCTTGGATGTTTTACAATCATTTTATAGCAACTTTATATCATTTTTTGGGACTAACCTATTGACATAGTGCCCAGTGCCAATTGCTGTATTTGCTTGTTTTTTACTTCGCGGATAATCAATACCAAACGGAGTCCAAACGCAGCGAAACTTTTTGGAGATTTTTTCTAGACCAGAAGACATCTGTTGGGTCAAAGAAGTACCAGAGGGAGGCTCCGAGGGGAGTACAACCCACCTGGGCACGCCTAGTGGCCCAGGCGCGCCCTGGTGGGTTGTGCCCACCTCGGTCGCCTCCCGCACCGCCTCTTTGCTCTATAAATACCCAAAAATCCAAAAACCCTAGGGGAGTCGACAAAAAACAATTCCAGCCGCCACAAGTTCCAGAACCACCAGATCCAATCTAGACACCATCACAGAGGGGTTCATCATCCTCATCGGTGCCTCTCCGATGATGCGTGAGTAGTTCATTGTAGACCTACGGGTCCGTAGTTAGTAGCTAGATGGCTTCCTCTCTCTCTTTTGATTCTCAATACAATGGTCTCTTGGAGATCTATTTGATGTAACTCTTTTTGCGGTGTGTTTGTTGGGATCCGATGAATTTTGAGTTTATGATCAGATCTATTTATCCATGAAAGTTATTTGAGTTTCTTTGATCTCTTATATGCATGATTACTTATAGCCTCATATTTCTTGTTCGAATCTTTGGTTTAGTTAGGTCAACTAGATCGATTTTTCTTGCCATGGGAAGAGGTGCTTTGTGATGGGTTCGGTCGTGTGGTGTTTTTTCCCAGTGACAAAAGGGGCAGCAAGACATGTATTGATCGTTGCCATTAAGGATAACAAGATGGGGTCTATTCCTACATGAATAGATCTTGTCTACATCATGTCATCATTCTTATTGCATTACTCCGTTTCTCCATGAACTTAATACACTAGATGCATGCTGGATAGCGGTCGATGTGTGGAGTAATAGTAATAGATGTAGGCAGGAGTCGGTCTAGTAATCTTGGACGTGATGCCTATATAATGATCATTGCCTGGATATCGTCATAATTATTTGAAGTTCTATCAATTGCCCAACAGTAATTTATTTACCCGCCGTATGCTATTTTTCTCGAGAGAAGCCGCTAGTGAAATCTACGGCCCCCGGGTCTATTCTTTATCATATTTGCTTTGAGATCTATTTTTATTTGCTTTTGTTTTCAGATCTATTATTCTAAAAACCCAAAAATACCTTGCTGCACTTTTTCTTTATTTATTTTATTTTATTTTATTGAGAGATCTATTTATCCAAAATCATACAAATCAATCTATCTTTTACCCGAGAGGGATTGACAACCCCTCTTACGCGTCGGGTTGTAAGTATTTGTTCTTTGTGTGCAGGTACCATTTACATAGTGTTGCTTGGTTCTCAAAGTGGTTCGATAACCTTGGTTTCATAACTGAGGGAAATACCTACCGAAGCTGTACTGCATCACCCTTCCTCTTCGGGGAAAAACTGACGTGGATACGAGCCATCAAGAAAGGATTTCTGGCGCCATTGCCGAGGAGACATCATCAACATCTATCAGGTTCCTAATCACAAATCTCATCTCCTTGCAATTTACATTATTTGCCATTTGCCTCTCGTTTTCATCTCCCCCACTTCACAAAAATTGGTCATTTTATTTGTCCTCTTTTTCGTTCGCCGTTTTCTCGTCAGATCTGTTTTTGTGTGCAATCTTGTTTACATAGTCATGATGCCTCAAAGAAAATATTATGATGTTCCTTACCCCAATATTCTGCTTAAAATTGAGAAAAGTACTAAGGAATATATGACTACACAATTTGAGCATAATAAATATTTTACCGAAGAACTTAAGGAACACTCTGTTGTACTGGATGCTATAACTAAACAACTTGATGATATTAGTAGAGAAGTTTGTAATCTCTAATCTAAGTATGCTTTTGTTGAAAGTTTGCTAGGGAAAATATCCGAGGCACAAGCTACCCTAGTAAATCAAATGGCCACTAAACCAATCTCGTTAGAAGATAAAAATGATGAAGATCTTAAAGTGATTGGTGTTTCTTCTATTGATTCCTTGTTGTAACACCCTGGATTTTGCCCATTTTTTTCCTTTTGATTTTGGTCTGGACTTGCCTTTCTGTGGCTTAGTAGTCTTGCAACCCGGAGGGATCACCCTTGATTCCTCTTCCCAAGTGGCTTGGCAACCTCAAAACCATCCCAAGACCTTGCCATTTCCATTTTGGACCAACCCCAGTATTCTTTTCCTTGGGAATATTCCTTTTTCCATTAAAGGAATAACCATGTTTGCCCTGAGTTGTGAAGCAACCCACATTTCCATCATTCCCAAGATTCCCAAAAAATTCTCATAAATACTTTGGGACATATCTTCCTCAAATATGTCAAAACCCTTCCTTGCCATGTTCAAAAATATTTCACAAATATTCCTTTTCTGATTCTGCCCTAGCTGCCAAGTTGAGAAGCAAGTACCCTTTATATTTTCTTGCTTGGTATCAAACTTTTTGGGCATTCTTTCCTATCCATATCATTGACACATGCCAAAATTCAACTTCATTTGGCTATTAAATCTCCCTTGGCTATTTTCCAAAGTTTCTGGTCAACTAGAAGCTTTGTGAAACAAGTAACGGCTAGGATGATCCAAATGAGTTGAAATTTTGCAAGCATCTTTATATGCTCAACTCATGACTCTCCACCAAGGTTCGACCCTATCCAATCCTC
This sequence comes from Thinopyrum elongatum, assembly GCA_011799875.1. NCBI lineage: Eukaryota > Viridiplantae > Streptophyta > Magnoliopsida > Poales > Poaceae > Thinopyrum > Thinopyrum elongatum. The sequence continues at coordinate 468,413,930 of CM022297.1, forward strand.
TATGTGAGCACAGCCTCAAATCTTGGTTTCTGGTCAGATTTTCACATTGTGAAGCAACCTTATTTTATATTGCTCCATAATTGCTGAAAATTTACCAGAGCATTCTCCTACCAAATAACCTATCTCCACAAAATTTGGGCTCATTTCATCTTACCAATAATTCCCCAGAATTTTCCTAAGATTTTGGTCAGAGAGGCTCATTGTGAAGGAAGTACCATTTTGGCTTGTCCAAATGGCATGAAATTTTTATGGCACTCTCATATGACCAAATCATCATGTTATACCAAATTTCAGCTCAAGTGGCTACTACATGTGAGTGCTCCATCCTAATCAAGTTTCTGGACCAGATTGGTCAGTTGCAAAGCAACTATACTAAACCTTGGTTCATTTCTCTCCAAACTTCACAGGATCATAGTCCTTCCTACCCTAAACTTCCCAGACATCAGCTCCTTTTTCACTTCTCTGTTCATCGCAGTGGTGTGGTCAAGTTTGCTACATCAAACTTCCAGTGAAGCCTCACATCTACTCTTGGCTTCTTTTGGTGATCTTTCACTTCCAGGCTGCCTTGGGGAGCAAGGACTTCACCCCAGACAAGGTTTGCCAGCCCCTCTAGTCCTATCTGTGCCAGTACACGCGGTGACCACGCGGATGACATGCCAGCCAGTGCGCTCTGGCGATGAAACCTCTCGGTCTCGTCCGTTTCCTCACGCCCTAGCCACCTAGCCATGTATAGGGGCTTCGCCTCGTCGTCTTCCTTCTTCTAGATCACTCTCCCCCTCCGGATTCTTCCCCCTTGCGCCATGGCGATCGCCGCCACTGTTCGGCCCGTGACCGCCGTCGTCGTTTTCCTCTGTCCCCTCCTCCCGAACCCTCCCGAGCACGCCCGAGCTTCCTCTGCTCCTCCTTGACCTCTCTGGATGCCTCTCCCCTCCTCCAAGCGTGTTCTTGAAGCTCCGGCGCGTGGCACACGCATCACCGTGGCCGTGCTCGCCCACCCGTGTCGCCCGGCTATATATAGCCATCCCCGCGCCTCTCCGAGCTCACCACCAGCCTCCCCTCGCTCCTCTACCCCTCCCCGGCCACTTGCCCGAGCTCTCCTCGCCGCCCTATAACGCCATGGCCGCCGGTGAGCCTCACTCAAATTCTGGCGAGCCCCGCCTCTCCTCTCTCTCCCACCACCTCCAGGCGAGCCACCAGAGCCCGGTGAGCCTCCCCATAGCCTCAACCCCTCCTCTCCACCTCTGCCGCCTCCTGCTCGCCGTAGCAGTCGCCGCTGTCCGCCGCGGGGTCGGAGCTCTACTCCCTCTGCTGCCTCCCGGCGAAAAAAGCCCTCCAAGCGGGGGCGGCTCCTCCCCCTGACCACTCCGGTGGCCGGTGCGTCGCCGGAGGTGGCCGGTGGCGTCGGGGCGGCCGCCGGCGCCGAGCCCTGCCCTGTTCTGCGGGCGCCAGACACGAGGGAGACGATGACCACCTCCTCCCCTCGCTTGCCAGCGGGCCCCAGTTGTAAGTGGCAGCGGCGGCGCACGTGTGGAGCTGACGTGGCGGGCCCGTGCGGTTAAGTGGAAGCGTACTTTCGAAAGTACGTTTTCCCCTTCTGAAAACATGTTTCTGGTGCTGTTCAGGCTAAAGTACGCTTTCTCTTCTCTAAAGCACATTTCCAGAAACGCGCTTTCTGTTTTTCAGTCAGGGGCCTGTTGGTGAAGGTTTTTCTTACATGTAGGTCCCTGGCAGAAAATCCATCACATCTTTTTGCTCGGAACTCCGATCAATGTGATTCCAAAGCCCACGTCTTCGTCTCTTCGAGCCCGTCATGTTGGTATCATTTTCATACTATTTTGACACTGTGAAAATGACCATGTTGCCCTTGCCCGTAAACAGCCCCCTCCGAGAGAGAACTGTTTTCGGCAACTCCTTCCGCGACCATTCCGCACTCCTTCCCGATGGTTCCTTCATCCCAGGCAAGCCACAACTCTCATCTGCATAATTGCATTGCAACGTCATAGTTTAACTATTTACTTTAACAGCAAGTATGAGTTATTTTTGAAATGAATTGGATTATACAATGCTTGAGTAAATTCTTGGATAGGTGACTACCATGTTGAGTACCGGATTGTTAGTGACTAGTAGTTTACCCACTTGTTGATACTAAGATGTTGAGATTACCATCTATGATTATTTTGGATGTCATCCGACAGTTCATGGAGATGAGTTAGTAGCAGTGGCTTAAGCATACTGGTTACCGGATTTCTAGCTAGATATCGTTTTGACTTGGATTGCTACGATATCAGAGTGTCAGCCATGACAGAGATTATTCGGAGATAGGATACTTCTTGGTTGATCTAGAGTCACCTGTCCGGACTTATCCGTGCAGCCACATTTGCCGGTATGGGACAGCCTTGACTTGGTCTGATCGCATGCTCTTTCACCGGTACCGCCCGATAGGGAAGGTTATGCGTACGCGCTACCCTGGCCCGGTAGGCGGTGATAACCTTGTGAGCCCAGTTGAGTTATATGGTACCAGGTCCCCGTTTGGGACAGTTTGTTAGCCATGATGGTGGCAGGTGTCACGCGGTGACACAGGGGCCACCCAGGGCAGGACTCCGGGGGAGGATGATCACCGGTGGTACGATGTGAGAGTCATGGGTCAGGCGGGTTTCGTTGGAGCAATGCTGGTCCACCCGAATGGGATCACGAGGTCAGGTGCTCCATGGTGTGGGTAAAGTGCGCAACCTTTGCGGAGTGTAAAATCTATTCGAATAGCCGTGTCCACGGTATTGGACAGTCCGTCAAGACCTCTTTAGGTGGTCAACCATAGTAGTGATAATGATGGAAGAACTTGTTGTAAGATCGGAAGTACTCGGTGGATCGTGAGTATTCTGAAGGTTGTGAGGCAACCCGGAAGATAGTAAGTTTGCCAGACTTGTGGTGCAGATGGTATCAGGAATATGATATGTTATCCATGGGAAGGCTATGAGATGAGCAGTTGGATGACCACATGATCTGGATTGGGTTGGGAACAGATTCAGATTGGATCCTGAGATTATTCGGAGTATGGATTAAATTACTTAATATGCTTTACCTTGCTGCATCTACTTCAGTAGCTATCTTGCTATGATGTTGTCTTGCCTTAATGCTGATGTTTGTTGTGAGCTTGTGAGTACATTCCAAGTACTCACCTGGCGTGTCATGCCAGTTTGCAGGTCATGCCGTGATTGCTTGCTTGTCGAGGATCTTGAGTTTGCGAGCTAGGATACGCGTTCTAGCCAGAGTCCCTGCGGAGTGGAGTCCATCACCGCCGTCGCTGTTCCGCTGCCAAGAGAGTTACTCCGCTGTTAGCATAGAGCTACCTCGGGCAGGCATAGTGTCGCCGTGCCGATGTAATCCATGTACCCTTTGTAACCATATCCATTGTAATAAAGAGCTGATTTGTTCTATGCCAATAGTGCCATATTCCAGAGGACTTGTCCCTGGGCTGGAATACGGGGCATTCCGGTCTTCTCTGAGCCGGGGTGCCACAGGCGTTGGTATTAGAGCAGGTCTGGCTATAGGACGCCCTAGACCGCGCAAGCATTAGTAACCGGTAGTATAGGATTCAGTTGGTTTGCAACACTTGTTTGTTGCATTTGTTTGTGCATAGCATACATATAGACTAGATATCTTATCACTAACGACGGATCTGGTGAGTGTAGGTGGCATCGGTTTCGATTCCCTACCTGCACTCTCCAGTTTGCATATTTGTTCCTTGGTATGGTGTCATCTTCGTCCCAGCGGAGTGATGCCAAGGTGCTTGGTGGTGTCGATCCCTTGTCGGATTGATGCACCGGTACCACACCAGCTTATTCTCTTCTGACACCCCTATCGTTTCGGTGATAGACATGTTTCTATCCCGGATCGTGCCATTCCTCTAGCCGCTTCGACAACCCTTATTGATCCTTGTTATCAGAAAAGGGCAATGCCTGCAAGCCTTTCTCTCCACCACTAACTCATTCCGACACCTATTCTTTGGACGTGTACGGTTTTCTTCCGTACACTTGATGATGATGATGTGGTCGTAACTTCTGTGTTCCGACCCCCGATCACCAAGTTCGTCCTCGCCATCGTGTCCGTCCAGATGGAACCGGTGTTAAGCTCGTAATTGGTGTAGCTTTGTTTACACCAATTTTCTTCCACACATTGATTCACTTTCATGCACATCGCCACAGCATGTTAGACCGTAATACTAGAGTTCTTGCGAGATTTGTGAGCTTAAGTAGGAATGCATATTATTGCTATGAATAGCTGTAGAATGTGATATTGCTTGTGTGTGTGATCTTGCTGCTTTGTGTGCTTTCATTTAGTCGGTATTTTTTTGGGCCCTTGGTGTTACCTTATTTTCCCCTTATGGAAGTTGCTCACCGACCCTGAACCCAAAGAGTCAGTGAAGAGACAGTCATTTGGAAGCTCAGTCAGCAATAGGAAACTTTCAGCAGACTGTGTTATATCGGGAATATCGGGCCTGAATACAAATGATATCCTGGCCGGATTTGTTATCAGCATCAAGTATACATCAGTGCAACTTTCACAGCAGTAATGATCGCATCAGCAAGAAGGCAAATTGTGTACATGATCCACAGTGCATTTCGTGCCAAAGGTATGATTCATATACATGGTTTGAGTCTGCTATGAGTACAATTTGAACCCTGCTATGTCTTGGAAGCAAGCCAGAGTGTGCTATGAATTTAGTGTTCAGCAAGAAGGATAGCCGAATACCCTGTTGCATACAACAAGTAACCGATAGTAGAAACAGTAAGGGGTATATATATATATATATGCACTCAGTCCACATACGGCAAAGAGAAAGTTTCAGGTGTAAGCAACTAAGCCTTTCTCCGCAAAACTACCAGAGAAGCTTACGATGCAAGGATTCCCGTGTCTTCCTCGATACGATGGACATCTTCCGATGCAAGGGTCAGATCCGCAACAGTTGGTCCGAAGGCAAAAATCAGTCAGGATACAAGCTTGCCTCGAGAATCAAGTGGCCAGCTACACATGTTTCCATAGATATGGTGGACATGCTGCCAAGGTCATATGGGTTACTCATATAATGATGCCAGCCCGGAGAGGATCTGACTATTGAATGAGCTATGTAAGAAGAAGAGAATGCCAGTTATACACTTCAGTGTGATAACCAACAACCTATGGAGCAAGCCGGCCATCTGATATATGCCCTATCGCATTGCTCTGTGTTATTCCTGTATGTTCAAATTATTATGCTCATACCTGTATGCATAATAGTGAGCTGTATGGGACGCGGACGAACCCTTGCCCGTCTTTCTTTGGTGACGGCACCACGCCTGTGTTCTGAGCTGTTTCCAGCTGTCCGGGGTGGATGCCGACTTTTATTTCTCTTGTCAGCAACTAGCCCGTGTTCTGAGCTGCTTTTCGGCTGTCTCGGGCAGCTGTTGAATTTCTCTCCGTAGCAGTGACCCTATGATCTGAGCTGTTCTTCGGCCGTCTTAGGGAACTACTACTTTCTTCTTATCGACACTGTCTCATGCTCTGAGCTGCTTTTCAGCCGTCTTGAGTCGGGGTTGAGTTACTCTAGTAATGTCCCAGATCTGAGTTGTAAAGACCGTTGTGGTGGCTACTGGTTTATTTGCCGGTTTTATCCAAGGGTTTAGACGGTCGTTACCCTATAGCTACAACTTGTAAAGCAATATGCCTACCGGAATATTGTACCTAGCTGCACCCATGGTCACCCGAAGAATCAAGAACATATAAGGCCAAATTCTTTCAGCAAAGGGTCAAGGCAAAGAGAACTATAATGAAAAAGCAAGGTTGTCCATATAGGTATGGTAATGGTACAAATACTCCGGACAGTCTGGCTCGGTACCAGTCACCATGGGTACACACCCACGGGGTCTATTCCATTTGCAAGGACCCCATATCGAGACAACCCGCCCAGCCAACCAGATATGCTCAGAATTGTCAGAAGAGGGCAATCAAGCTGGTCAGGTCAGTCGAAAGATTAACTCAGCAGTTCAAATTCAGCAACCGTGTCAAAGCATTACACGGCCTACCATTCATATAGAGATACCGACAGACTGAGTAATCAGAAGGATGAACAACAGTCTCGAAGCATGTGTCCTCACAGATGGGAATCGGTTAAAGACTAACCTGCCATGAACAAGATTCTGCTGCCAGGATCACTGTCAGTCAAGTCTATGGATAATATCACAATAAGACCGTACACCTTTATGCTGGTCACAACAGGTGACAGTCAAATATTTGGTAGGAGCCTTATACCCAAGACAGTAAAGATACCCAAGATGACCCAGCAATCCGTGCGAGAAGTCAGATTCAGCCAGGAGAATGGTATGATTCATAGTACTATTTTGAGCCAGGAGGACACACAGCCATTTGAAGTCACCCAATGCAATGAGTAAAAGATTTCGTGTCCACCAAGAGAGTTTGTTCACAACTCAGTGAACGGTTGTTCGTATTGGACCTCGTCACGACACGTCCATGAAGAACCACCCTTGGACTTACGAGCAGGGCACATAGTTTGGTCAGGATAATTTATTGCCCCAGACAGGTCAGCAGACACAAAAGGATTGGAGTCAGAGTAACATGTGAGGTTAGATTTGCCAGAAAAAGGGTCCAGTAAAGCAAACCACCCCGAAGCAAGGCAGTCAGTCATATGAAATTCAGTGGGAACTTTATACAAAGGTAAAAAGGAAACCCGAGTTGGAAACGGTTTCCTCAAGTGGAAATATTCATGTTTGATCCCTGAGCAACCAAATCTCGAGGATGAGATTTCTTTAAGGGGGGTAGGTTTGTAACACCCTGGATTTTGCCCATTTTTTTCCTTTTGATTTTGGTCTGGACTTGCCTTTCTGTGGCTTAGTAGTCTTGCAACCCGGAGGGATCACCCTTGATTCCTCTTCCCAAGTGGCTTGCCAACCTCAAAATCATCCCAAGACCTTGCCATTTCCATTTTGGACCAACCCCAGTATTCTTTTCCTTGGGAATATTCCTTTTTCCATTAAAGGAATAACCCTGTTTGCCCTGAGTTGTGAAGCAACCCATATTTCCATCATTCCCAAAAAATTCTCATAAATACTTTGGGACATATCTTCCTCAAATATGTCAAAACCCTTCCTTGCCATGTTCAAAAATATTTCACAAATATTCCTTTTCTGATTCTGCCCTAGCTGCCAAGTTGAGAAGCAAGTACCCTTTATATTTTCTTGCTTGGTCTCAAACTTTTTGGGCATTCTTTCCTACCCATATCATTGCCACATGCCAAAATTCAACTTCATTTGGCTATTAAATCTCCCTTGGCTATTTTCCAAAGTTTCTGGTCAACTTGAAGCTTTGTGAAGCAAGTAATAGCTAGGATGATCCAAATGAGTTGAAATTTTGCAAGCATCTTCATATGCTCAACTCATGACTATCCACCAAGTTTCAACCCTATCCAATCCTATATGTGAGCACAGCCTCAAATCTTGGTTTCTGGTCAGATTTTCACATTGTGAAGCAACCATATTTTATATTGTTCCATAATTTCTGAAAATTTACCAGAGCATTCTCCTACACATATAACGTATCTCCAAAAAATTTGGGCTCATTTGATCTTACCAATAATTCCCTATAATTTTTCTAAGATTCTGGTCAGAGAGGCTCATTGTGAAGGAAGTACCATTTTGGCTTGTCCAAATGGAATGAATTTTTTATGGCACTCTCATATGACCAAATCATCATGTTATACCAAATTTCAGCTCAAGTGGCTACTCCATGTGAGTGCTCCATCCTAATCAAGTTTCTGGACCAGATTGGTCAGTTGCAAAGCAACTATACTAAACCTTGGTTCATTTCTCTCCAAACTTCATAGGATCATAGTCCTTCCTACCCTAAACCTCCCAGACATCAGCTTTGGCCTTTATCACTTCTCTGTTCATCGCAGTGGTGTGGTCAAGTTTTCTACAGCAAACTTCCAGTGAAGCCTCACATCTACTCTTGGCGTCTTTTGGTGATCTTTCACTTCCAGGCTGCCTTGGGGAGCAAGGACATCACCCCAGACAAGGTTTGCCAACCCCTCTAGTCCTATTTGTGCTAGTACACGTGGTGACCACGCGGATGACATGCCAGGCAGCGCACTCTGGCGATGGAACCTCTCGGTCTCGTCCGTTTCCTCATGCCCTCGCCACCTAGCCATGGCTAGGGGCTTCGCCTCGTCGTCTTCCTTCTTCTGGATCACTCTCTCCCTCCGGATTCTTCCCCCTTGCGCCATGGCGATCGCCGCCACTGTTCGGCCCGTGACCGACGTCGTCGTTTTCCTCTGTCCCCTCCTCCCGAACCCTCCCGAGCACGCCCGAGCTTCTTCTGCTCCTCCTTGACCTCTCTGGATGCCTCTCCCCTCCTCCAAGCGTGTTCCCGAAGCTCCGGTGCATGGCGCATGCGTCACCGCGGCCGTGCTCACCCACCCGCGTTGCCCGGCTATATATAGCCATCCGCGCGCCTCTCCGAGCTCACCACCAGCCTCCCCTCGCTCCTCTACCCCTTCCCGGCCACTTGCCCGAGCTCCAGGAGCTCTCCTCGCTGCCCTATGCCTCCATGGCCGCCGGTGAGCCTCGCTCAAATTTTGGCGAGCCCCGCCTCTCCTCCCTCTCCCACCACCTCCAGGCGAGCCACCAGAGCCCGGCGAGCCTCCCCATAGCCTCAACCCCTCCTCTCCACCTCTGCCGTCTCCTGCTCGCCGTAGCAGTCGCCGCTGTCCGCCGCGAGGTCGGAGCTCTACTCCCTCTGCTGCCTCCCGGCGAAAACAAGCCCTCCAGGCGGGGGCGGCTCCTCCCCCTGACCACTCCGGTGGCCGGCACGTCGCCGGAGGTGGCCGGTGGCGTCGGGGCGGCCGCCGGCGCCGAGCCCTGCCCTGTTCTGCGGGTGCCAGACGTGAGGGAGACGATGACCACCTCCTCACCTCGCCTGCCAGCGGGCCCCAGTTGTAAGTGGCAGCGGCGGCGCACGTGTGGAGCTGATGTGGCGGGCCCGCGCGGTTAAGTGGAAGCGTACTTTCGAAAGTACGTTTTCCCCTTCTGAAAACATGTTTCTGGTGCTGTTCAGGCTAAAGTACGCTTTCTCTTCTCTAAAGCGCATTTCCAGAAATGCGCTTTCTGTTTTTCAGTCAGGGGCCTGTTGGTGAAGGTTTTTCTTATAGATAGGTCCCTGGCAGAAAATCCATCACATCTTTTTGCTCGGAACTCCGATCGAGGTGATTCCAAAGCCCACGTCTTCGTCTCTTCGAGCCCGTCATGTTGGTATCATTTTCATACTATTTTGACACTATGAAAATGACCATGTTGCCCTTGCCCGTAAACAGCCCCCTCCGAGAGAGAACTGTTTCCGGCAACTCCTTCCGCGACCATTCCCACTCCTTCCCGATGGTTCCTTCATCCCCAAGCAAGCCACAACTCTCATCTGCATAATTGCATTGCAACGTCATAGTTTAACTATTTACTTTAACAGCAAGTATGAGTTATTTGTGAAATGAATTGGATTATACAATGCTTGAGTAAATTCTTGGATAGGTGACTACCATGTTGTGTACCGGATTGTTAGTGACTAGTAGTTTACCCACTTGCTGATACTAAGATGTTGAGATTACCATCTATGATTATTTTGGATTTCATCCGGTAGTTCATGGAGATGAGTTAGTAGCAGTGGCTTAAGCATACTGGTTACCGGATTTCTAGCCAGATATCGTTTTGACTTGGATTGCTATGATATCGGAGTGTCAGCCATGACAGAGATTATTCGGAGATAGGATACTTCATGGTTGATCCAGAGTCACCTGTCCAGACTTATCCGTGCAGCCACATTTGCCGGTATGGGACGGCCTTGACTTGGTCTGATCGCCTGCTCTTTCACCGGTACCGCCAGACAGGGAAGGTTATGCGTACGCGCTACCCTGGCCCGGTAGGCGGCGATAACCTTATGAGCCCAGTTGAGTTATATGGTACCAGGTCCCCGTTTGGGACAGTTTGTTAGCCACGACGGTGGCAGGTGTCACGCGGTGACACAGGGGCCACCCAGGGCAGGCCTCCGGGGGAGGATGATCACCGGTGGTACGATGGGAGAGTCATGGGTTAGGCGGGTTTCGTTTGAGCAACGCTGGTCCACCCGAATGGGATCACGAGGTCAGGTGCTCCATGGTGTGGGTAAAGTGCGCAACCTCTGTAGAGTGTAAAATCTATTCAAATAGCCGTGTCCACGGTATTGGACAATCCGTCTAGACCTCTTTAGGTGGTCAACCATAGTAGTGATAATGATGGAAGAACTTGTTGTAAGATCGGAAGTACTCGGTGGATCGTGAGTATTCTGAAGGTTGTGAGGCAACCCGGAAGAGAGTAAGTTTGCCAGACTTGTGGTGCAGATGGTATCAGGAATATGATATGTTGGCCATGGGAAGGCTATGAGATGAGCGATCGGATGACCACATGATCTGGATTGGGTTGGGAACAGATTCAGATTGGATCCTGAGATTATTCGGAGTATGGATTAAATTACTTAATATGCTTTACCTTGCTGCATCTACTTCAGTAGCTATCTTGCTATGATGTTGTCTTGCCTTAATGCTGATGTTTGTTGTGAGCTTGCGAGTACATTCCAAGTACTCACCTGGCGTGTCATGCCAGTTTGCAGGTCATGCCGTGATTGCTTGCTTGTCGAGGATCCTGAGTTTGCAAGCTAGGATACGCGTTCTAGCTAGAGTCCCTGCGGAGTGGAGTCCATCACCGCCGTCGTTGTTCCGCTGCCGAGAGAGTTACTCCACTGTTAGCATAAAGCTACCCCGGGCAGGCGTAGTGTCGCCATGCCGATGTAATCCACGTACCCTTTGTAACCATATTCATTGTAATAAAGAGTTGATTTGTTCTATGCCAACAGTGTCGTATTCCAGAGGACTTGTCCCTGGGCTGGAATACGGGGTGTTCCGGTCTTCTCTGAGCCGGGGTGCCACACTTGTTTAGTAAGATTAAAATTGATGATAAAGGGACTGAAGAAGAGTCAACTTTAGTTAGAAGGCGTCCCGATAATTCAGAGGGTGAAAATCTTGATGAAAAAATTGATAAAAGTGGGTTTGGAGAGGTCAAAACTTTAACTAGTGATGTGCCCACTCTTTTGGATTACAAAGACTTTAATTATGATAATTGCTCTTTGATTGATTGTATTTCTTTGTTGCAATCAATGATTAATTCACCCCATGCTTATGAACAAAATAAAGCTTTTACTAAACATATTGTTGATGCTATGATGAAAGCCTTGGAAGAAAAGTTGGAATTAGAGATCTCAATTCCTAGAAAATTACATGATGAATGGGAACCCACCATTAAAGTCAAGATTAAAAATTATGAGTGTTTTGCTTTATGTGATTTGGGTGCTAGTGTTTCCACAATTCCGAAGTCTTTATGTGATGTGCTTGGTCTTACCAATATTGAAGAGTGTTCTTTAAATTTACACTTGGCAGATTCTACTATTAAAAAGCCTATGGGAAGAATTAATGATGTTCTTATTCTTGCAAATAGGAATTATGTGCCCATATATTTTATTGTTCTTGATATTGATTGCAATCCGTCTTGTCCAATTATACTTGGTAGACCGTTTTTGCGTACTATTGGTGCCGTGATTGATATGAAAGAAGGCAATATTAAATTTCAATTTCCACTAAGAAAGGGAATGGAACACTTCCCTAGAACAAGAATCAAGCCACCATATGAATCAATCATGAGGGCATCTTATGGATCTAGAACTAAAGATGACAATACTTAGATCTATGCTTTATGCCTAGCTAGGGGCGTAAAACGATAGCGCTTGTTGGGAGGCAACCCAATGAATAAAATTTATTTTTGCCTTTTTCTTTCTGTTCTTGAGTGTTTGCACAATTATGCCTCTGTTATGATTGTGTTTTTTATGTTTAATTAGTGTTTGGGCCAAGCAAAGCCTTTAGGATCATGTTGGGTGATAGTTGATTTGATCTTGTTGAAAAACAAAAACTTTTGCGTCCAGTAAAACAATTTTAAAAAATCAAAGAAGCAACGAAAAATTCTGAATTTTTTACACAAGATTTATATACAAATTTCATACGTTGTCCCAATTTTTCAGAAATTTTGTAGTTACTGAAGTATACGAAGTTTTCAGATTGCTGCAGACTGTTCTGTTTTTGACAGATTCTGTTTTCGTTGCATTGTGTGCTTATTTTGATGAATCTATGGGTTGTATCGGGGGGTATGAGCCATAGAAAAGTTGGAATACAGTATATATAATGCAATAATAAAATATGAATGGGTTTTCAACAGTACTTAGAGTGATGATTTGCTTTGTTATACTAACGGACCTCACGAAGGTTTTTGTTAAGTTTTGTGTGATTGAAATTTTTATGTTTTGGGTGATGTCACGATGGATGAAGGGATAAGGAGTAAGAAGAGCCTAAGCTTGGGGATGCCCACTGCACCCCAAGGTAATATTCAAGGAGAAACAAGCAACTAAGCTTGGGGATGCCCCGAGTGGCATCCCCTCTTTCTTCTAACGACCATCGGTATTTTACTTGGAGCTATATTTTTATTCTTCACATATCATGAGTTTTGCTTGGAGCGTCTTGTGTTATATGAGTCTTTGCTTGTTTTGCCTTTTGTTTTGTGTCAAGTATCCTTGCTGAACACACCTATTTGAGAGAGCCAAAATTATGCTATGATTTGTTAGAATTGCTCTATATGCTTCACTTAAAAAAAAATTAGCTATGGAATTGCTCTAGTGCTTCACTTATATCTTTTTTAGCATGGTGTATTTTAATATTTTTGAAGAAATTCTCTCATGCTTCACTTAGATTTATTCAAGAGTTAGTAATTTTTGAAGAAATTCTCTCATGCTTCAATTATATCTTTTTGAGCACAGTAATTTGTTTACCCGTCGTATGCTATTTTTCTCAAGAGAAGCCACTAGTGAAATCTACGGCCCCCGGGTCTATTCTTTACCATATTTGCTTTGAGATCTATTTTTATTTGCTTTTGTTTTCAGATCTATTATTCTAAAAACCCAAAAATACTTTGCTGCACTTTTTCTTTATTTATTTTATTTTGTTTTATTGAGAGATCTATTTATCCAAAATCATACAAATCTATCTATCTTTTACCCGAGAGGGATTGAAAACCCCTCTTACGCGTCGGGTTGCAAGTATTTGTTCTTTGTGTGCAGGTACCGTTTACATAGTGTTGCTTGGTTCTCGTACTGGTTCGATAACCTTGGTTTCATAACTGAGGGAAATACCTACCGAAGCTGTACTGCATCACCCTTCCTCTTAGAGGAAAAACTGACGTGGATATGAGCCATCAGGACACCAAAATCTCGAACTTGATCTCTGTCCTCCAAGTACTACAACTAGTAATGAATTTTATAGAGAATCACAAGTCGACACACAGGTCGTTATACATTATAATGACAACACTTTGGCTCCTGCCGGCTGACAATCATGACACGCCGGCCATGTATAATTTACACACATGCATCACATACACATGAGCCATACTATTCACATCAAACCTGCACAACAAAGTTATGCACATAATCGCATTCTACCGGTTTGAGTGGTCGTGTATGAAATACAAGATGCTACGCACACGGCAGTCCCGCTAGCAGGTTAGCGGGCGGGGTTCGAAGGGGCAGCGCCCGACGTTTTTGAAAATCACAGATCGCATCTGTACTCCGTTCACGCCGAATTTTCTGATCTGACCGATCTCATCGATCATTGCGAATCCGATTTGGATTTATGTTTCACTGTTAACCCCGATGGTGGATACCGACTGGTAGGGGTAGGTTGTGTCATGACCTCATCAATCCTGATTGACAGAAAACATAGCCTCAACGATCCCCATGTGCAATTGATCTCATCAACCGTGCACATAGCCGATCTCATAAATGATAACATATCTCATCTGCCGCCTCCACATATCTAATATGCATACGATCTGAATCCAAATCCTATAGCAGAGGCTCTGATACCACTGTTGGGATCTATGGTAGGGTGCGTCGACTGCAAATTAAAATTTTCCTACACACAGAACAACCAAGAACATGCTACAGGAGATGGATCATAGATCGTTACCACTAGACGCGCAGTGCCGTGCAGCGGATGAAGAGTTGGGCAGCGCGTCCGCATGGATTGTCTCCTCCTCGTCGATCTCCCACGTAGTTGATCGGATCCCGCGAACAGGTTCGCGGGAGCGACGCAGGTGCACCGCCTTTAATGGTATCCGCGCGTGCAGGAGGAACATCGTGCGTTGGACTGCTACGTCCGATCACACAACCGACGGCGAGTGGAGGTGGCTATTCGTAACACATGCAAAGCCCTAGTGACGGCGCTGAAGCGATCCACCGCATGAGTGTGCCGCACCTCCACTTTATATAGGCATCCGCCACAGGCTCAACACTTGGGCTTCGCACGGACCCTAAAGCCCAATGTCTGTTCGGTCTGGATCCGAGTCTGAGTAGGATCACACCTGACTCATTTAGTCAAATCTAACCTCACATGTTCCTTCCCTTAAGCGTGCGACCCCTTAGGTTCTCGTTCACTTGGTCGCGAGTCAGATCACATCCGGCTCATCTAGTCGACAGCGGCCTCTAGCAAAGCGTGCCGACTCCAAGTGTCCGACGAAGCTGGTTAGGCGAACCTGTACATCACACTTCTGTTCCCTTTGCCACACGATGTATATTGGGGGGCTCAAGGCGAGTCTGTCATCCATGTGCTACCCGACCTCTTTCTCGTTCCAGTGATGCCGATCACAAATCGGATTATCTCATAATCCTAATCGCATGGCTATGCTTATCTTGGTCGGATCACACGAGGGTTGATATGTCTCCAATGTATCTATAATTTATGAAGTATTCATGCCATGTTTACAACAATTTTATATGGTTTTGGTATGATTTGCATGGAACTAACTCGGACTAACGCCGTTTTTAGCAGAACTACCGTGGTGTTGTTTTTTGTGTAGAAATGAAAGTTCTCCAAATGAGCTGAAACTTTTTGACGATTTTTTTTGGAACAAAAGAGACCCCCGAAGCTTCGTGGGAGGGCCAGAAGAGCCACGAGGAGGGCACAACCCACCAGCGCATGCCTGGAGCCCAACCCGAGGTGTGGTTGGTTGTGCTCACCTCGAAGCCCATCTTCGCGTGAAACCGACGCCAAAAAATCCTATAAATACAAAAACCTCCAGAAATAACCCTAGATCAGAAGTTCTGCCACCGCAAGCCTCTGTAGCCACGAAAAACCAATCTAGACCACATTTCGGCACCCTGCCAGAGGGGGAAATCATCACCGATGGCCATCTTCATCATCCCGGCGGCCACCATGATGAGGAGGGAGTAGTCCACCCTCGGGGCTGAGGGTTTGTACCAGTAGCTATGTGTTTAATCTCTCTCTCTCTCTCTCTCTCTCTCGTGTTCTTGATATGTTACGATCTTGATGTATCGCGGGCTTTGTTAATATAGTTGGATCAATATGGTGTTTTCCCCTCTCTATCTTGTTGTGATGAATTGAGTTTTCCCTTTGAGATTTTGTTTTATCAGATTGAATACTTTTATGAATTTGAGAACACTTGATGTATGTCTTGCTATGAATACCCGTGGTGACAATGGGGTATCATATTGATTCACTTGATATGTGTTTTGGCACTCAACTTGCGGATTCCCGAGGTGACATTGGGGTAATCTATGCATAGGCGTTGATGCACGTTCTTCTCTTTGTTTCTCCGGTAGAAATCTTAGGGAACTCTTTGAAGTTCTTTGTGTTGGATTGAGTATTATGAATCTAAAATTGTTTGATGCATATCGTGTAATCAACTCACGGATACTCGCAGTGACATTGGAGTATCTAGGTGACATTAGAGTTGGTTGATGTGTATCATATGGTGTTATTTTAGTACGAACTCTTAGATAGATCAATCAGAAAGGATAACTTGTGTTAGTTTAGTATGAACTCTTGGATAGATCGATCGAAAAGGATAACTTTGAGGTGGTTTCGTACCCTACAAACAATTTCTTCTTATGTTCTTCGCTAGATAGGAACTTTGGAGTGATTTTTCATCGCATGTTGGGGGATGGTTATATGATCCAATTATATTAGCATTCTTGAGAGATTGCACTAGCGAAAGTATGGACCCTAGGCCTCATTTTCAAGCATTATAATATCGTTTGTGCTCCATTTTATCAATTGCTACCTTGCTATTTTTTATTGTTACTATTACAAAAATCAATTTCTACCATCATTACTACGCTTGTATCACCATCTCTTCGCCGAACTAGTGCACCTTGTATTTGGTGTGTTGGGGACACGAGAGACTTTTTGTTATTTGGTTGCAGGGTTGTTTGAGAGAGACCATCTTCATCCTACGCCTCCCACGGATTGATAAACCTTAAGTCATCCACTTGAGGGAAATTTGCTACTGTCCTACAAAACTCTGCGCTTGGAGGCCCAACACGAGTCTACAAGAACAAGTTGTGTAGTAGACATCAAGGGCCCCAGAGTATATCTCTCCTGATCAGAGGGGCAAATCCCATCTTGCTCGACCATGTCTCGTAGCATATGGGTCTGGACAAGCCCGAAACCTACCTTTGTAACTACCCAGTCACGGAGTAGCATTTGGTCGGCCCAAGGCAGGTCTGTCACCATCCGAGTACATGCGCCAGCTCAGGTCTTAGGACATAGAATGTATGTTGTACTAGAGACTCACAGATGACATATCGCTGCGTCTCATAGTTGGGTCTGTCCGACTCGGACCTTATCTCAATTCGGATCCACCCACATCCTTCCGAGTCCATATTATCCGGTTAGCATCCAATGCTCCATGGCTAGTGAGACCGAGCCATCCACCGTGTCATATGCTAGTCCAGTCGGCTGCGCATCCACACAGCTCTTTCGACTAGGGACCTTTTAGGACAGCCATCATACAATGCATAGTCCCACAAACAAGTCACGTACTTGTTGATACACATCATTGATAATGTCCAAGGACTATCTTTATTCATAAACACATAGGAAATATCATCATACATGATTGCCTCTAGGGCATATATCCAACAGATGGTGTGAAGTACCTTGTGCGCCTGAGGCCACAGTGGACGGCAGCGAATATCGCATCACTACAGGCGGATGACCCCGATGATGAAGCCTACAATGCCAACACCACATAGACCAAATGTGAATTTAGGGAGTATGCACCCCTGATGAACAGAGTGGTAAGTTGTGTTCAATTGTCTCGAGCCGACAATTTGATGAGAATCTATTTTAGTCATTGCCACTAACTTATTCATGATGCTGACATATGCAGGCTTTGGAGCCGAACAGAAGCATTTTTGAAGGCTCCAATGCGCTCATCTACGACACAGGCACGACGAAATCTGACAGCCAATTGTGGGAAGCGATAAAGGTAAGTTTGAACCTCCTAGCCTTATGTTCGAGTAACCACAATACTGATCCATGCCATGTTTTTGTCACTTACTTTGAGCCTACTAAGCATAATCACAATCTAGTATAGTATTTGTCACTACTAGATCTGCAACCCTAAATTTAATCCATATTATGTTCTTGTTTATTTGTTATTGTAGAAGTTCATGAACCGTTGTCGCAAGCTAGTGGACATGCTTGGGTGCGCTAGCTCGGCTGATGTGCATGTTACTGGACCGTCGGCACGTACACTCGCTTCATCAAGCCATGCCGGCAGAGGTTCCTTTGGTCGTGCTGCCTCGTCGCCTTGCATTGTTGAGGAGGACAAGGAGCAAGCCGAGGAAGAATAGGATGAAGAAGAAGACGAGGAGCAAGCCGGGTGAGAAGAGGAAGGGGGTGGCGAGGAGGAGTACGATGAGGATGAAGGGAATATGCCCTAGAGGCAATAATAAAGTTGTTATTTTATATTTCCTTATTCATGATAAAGGTTTATTATTCATGCTAGAATTGTATTGGTCGAAAACTTAAATACATGTGTGAATACATAAACAAATATCGTGTCCCTAGTATGCCTCTACTAGATTAGCTCGTTGATCAAAGATGGTTAAGGTTTCCTAACCATAGACATGTGTTGTCATTTGATAACGGGATCACATCATTAGGAGAATGATGTGATGGACAAGACCCACCCGTTAGCTTAGCATAATGATCGTTCAGTTTATTGCTATTGCTTTCTTCATGTCAAATACATATTCCTTCGCCTATGAGATTATGCAACTCCCGGATACCGGAGGAATACCTTGTGTGCTATCAAACATCACAATGTAACTAGGTGATCATAAAGATGCTCTACAGGTATCTCCAAAGGTGTTTGTTGAGTTGGCATAGATCAAGATTAGGATTTGTCACTCTGACTTTCGGAGAGGTATCTCTGGGCCCTCTCGGCAATACACATCATAAGCTTGCAAGCAAATGACTAAGGAGTTGGTCACGAGGTGATGTATTACGGAACGAGTAAAGAGACTTGCCGGTAACGAGATTGAACTAGGTATGAAGATACCGACGATCGAATCTCGGGCAAGTAACATACCGATGGACAAAGAGAATTACGTACGTTGTCATAACGGTTCGACCGATAAAGATCTTCGTAGAATATGTAGGAGTCAATATGGGCATCTAGGTTCTGCTATTGGTTATTGACCGGAGAGGTGTCTCGGCCATGTCTACATAGTTCTCGAACCCGTAGGGTCCACATGCTTAACGTTCGTTGACAATATAGTGTTATATGAGTTATATGATTTGGTGACCGAATGTTGTTTGAAGTCCTGGATGAGATCATGAACATGATGAGGAGTCTCGAAATGGTCGAGAGGTAAAGATTGATATATAGGGCGATGGTTTTCGGACACCAGAAGAGTTTCGGAGTGCACCGGGTAGTCATCGGGTCATCGGAAGGGGTTCCGGACACCCCCGGTAAGTGTATGGGCCTAATGGGCCAAAGGGGGGACAGACCAGCCCCTGGTGCGCCCCTTCTTTGGACAGCAGGCCCTAAGGGAAGGAAAGGAGGGAGGGCTAGGCCCTCCTGCCTTTCCCTCTCATGGGAGAAAGGAAAGGGGGAGGGCGCCACCCTCCCCTGCCTTTCCCCCGCACCTATATAAGGCAGGGGGTGCGGCTTGGGAGGGACTCCAAGTAGGATTTCTCCTACTTGGGCGCCTCCTTTGGCTGCTCCTCCCTCCCTCCCACCTATATATATGTGGGAGGGGGGCGCCTAGCAATGACACAACATTGTCTTAGCCGTGTGCGGTGCCCTAGTCCATCGTTTACTCCCTCGGTCATATTTTTGTAGTGCTTAGGCGAAGCCCTGCGGAGATCACATCACCTTCACCGTCACCACACTGTCGTGCTGCCGGAACTCATCCACTACCTCGCCGTCTTGCTGGATCAAGAAGGCGGAGGACGTCACCGAGCTGAACGTGTGCAGAACACGGAGGTGCCATGTGTTCGGTACTAGATCGGTTGGAGCATGAAGAAAGTTCGACTACATCAACCGCGTTGTGAAATGCTTCCACTTACGGTCTACGAGGGTACATAGACACACTCTCCCCCTCGTTGCTATGCATCTCCATGGATAGATCATTGCGTGTGCGTAGAATTTTTTTGTTTTCATGCAACGTTTCCCAACAGTGGCATCATGAGCCAGGTCTATGCATAGATGATATGCACGAGTAGAACACAAAGAAGTCATAGGCGGTGATGTTCTTACTGCTTACCACCAACGTCTTATTTTGATTCGGCGGCATTGTGGGATGGAGTGGCCCGGACCAACCTTACATGTCCACGTACATGAGACCGGTTCCACCGACTGACATGCAACTAGTTTTGCATAAAGGTGGCTGGCGGGTGTCTGTTTCTCCTACTTTAGTTGAATCGAATTTGACTGTGGCCGGTCCTTGAAGAAGGTTAAAACAGCAAACTTGATAATTCACCGTTGTGGTTTTTGCCGTAGGTAAGAACGGTTCTTGCTAGAAACCCATAGCAGCCACGTAAAACTTGCAACAACAAAGTAGAGGACGTCTAACTTGTTTTTGCAGGGTATGTTTTGATGTGATATGGTAAAGACATGATGTGATACACGTTATTGTATGAGATGATCATGTTTTGTAAGTTATCAGCAACCGGCAGGAGCCTTATGGTTGTCTCTTTATTGTATGAAATTGCAAACGCCATGTAATTGCTTTACTTTATCGCTATGCGTTAGCAATAGTTGTAGAAGCAATAGTTGGTGAGACGACCACGATGCAACGATGGAGATCAAGGTGTTGAGCCGGTGATGATGGAGATCATGATGATGCTTTGGAGATGGAGATCAAAAGCATGAGATGATGATGCCAATATCATGTCACATATTTTGATTGCATGTGATGTTTATCTTTTATGCATCTTGTTTTGCTTAGAACGACGGTAGCATTATAAGATGATCCCTTCACTAAATTTCAAGATAAAAGTGTTCTCCTCGAGTATGCACCATTGCGAAAGGTCGTCGTTTTGAGACACCACGTGATGATCGGGTGTGATAGACTCTACGTTCACATACAACGGGTGTAAGACAGTTTTACACATGCAGAATACTTGGGTTAAACTTGATGAGCCTAGCATGTACAGACATGGTCTCGGAACACTGGAGACCGAAAGGTCGAACATGAGTCATATAGTAGATATGATCAACATGAAGATGTTCACCATTGAAGACTACTCCATCTCACGTGATGATCGGACATGGTTTAGTTGATTTGGATCATGTATCACTTAGATAACTTGAGGGATGTTAATTTAAGTGGGAGTTCATTAGTAATTTGATTAATTGAACTTAATTTATCATGAACTTAGTCCTGATAGTATTTGCAAATTTATGTTGTAGATCAATAGCTCGCGATATAACTTCACTATTTTTTGATATGCTCCTAGAGAAAACTAAATTGAAAGATGATGGTAGCAATGATGCGGACTGGGTCAGTGATCTGAGGATTATCCTCATTGCTGCACAGAAGAATTATGTCCTTGATGCACCGCTAGGTGATAGACCTATTGCAGGAGTAGATGCAAACGTTATGAACGTTTGACAAAGCTCGATATGATGAATACTTGATAATTTAGTGCGCCATGCTTTACGGCTTAGAACCGGGACTTCAAAAACATTTTGAACGCCACGGAGCATATGAGATGTTCCAAGAGCTGAATTTGGTATTTCAGAATCATGCCCGTGTCGAGAGGTATGAGACCTCTGACAAGTACTTTGCCTACAAGATGGAGGAGAATAGCTCAGCCAGTGAGCATGTGCTCAGAATGTCTGAGTACTACAATCACTTGAATCAAGTGGGAGTTAATCTTCCAGATAAGATAGTGATTGACAGAGTTCTCTAGTCACTATCACCAAGCTACTAGAACTTCGTGATGAACTATAATATGTTGAAATCGACGAAGGTAGAAATCAAGAAAGAACATCAAATGTTGATGGTTATCAAGACCACTAGTTTCAAGAAAAGGGCAAGGGAAAGAAAGGGAACTTCAAGAAGAATGACAAGCAAGTTGCCACTCCCGTGAAGAAGCCCAAAGCTGGACCTAAGCCTGAAACTGAGTGCTTATACTGCAAAGGGAATGGTCACTAGAAGCGGAACTGTCCCAAATACTTAGCGGATAAGAAGGATGGCAAAGTGAACAAAGGTATATTTGATATACATGTTATTGATGTATACTTTACTAGTGTTCATAGTAGCCCATGGGTATTTGATACCGGTTCAGTTGCTAAGATTAGTAACTCAAAACAGGAGTTGCAAAATGAACAGAGACTAGTTAAGGGCGAGGTGACGATGTGTGTTGGAAGTGATTCCAAGGTTGATAAGATCACCATCGCATACTCCTTCTACCTTCTGGATTAGTGTTGAACCTAAATAAATGTTATTTGGTGTTTACGTTGAGCATGAATATGATTGGATCATGTTTATTGCAATACGGTTATTCATTTAAGTCAGAGAATAATTGTTGTTCTTTTTACATGAATAAAACCTTCTATGGTCATACACCCAATGTAAATGGTTTATTGAATCTCGATCGTAGTGATACACATATTCATAATATTGATGCCAAAAGATGCAAAGTTGATAATGATAGTGCAACATACTTGTGGCACTGCCGTTTTGGTCATATTGGTGTAAAGCGCATGAAGAAACTCCATGCAGATGGACTTTTGGAATCACTTGATTATGAATCATTTGATACTTGCAAACCATGCCTCATGGGCAAGATGACTAAAACTCCGTTCTCAAGAACAATCGAGCGAGCTAATGACTTATTGGATATAATACATACCGATGTATGCGGTCCGATGAGTGTTGAAGCACGCGGCGGGTATCGTTATTTTCTGACCTTCACAGATGATTTGAGTAGGTATGGGTATATCTACTTGATGAAACACAAGTCTGAAACATTTGAAAAGTTCAAAGAATTTCAGAGTGAAGTGGAGAATCATTGTAACAAGAAAATAAAGTTTCTACGATCTGATCGCGGAGGCGAATATTTGAGTTACGAGTTTGGCCTTCATTTAAAACAATGTGGAATTGTTTCACAACTCACGCCACCTGGAACACCACAGCGTAATGGTGTGTCCGAACGTCATAATCGTACTTTATTAGATATGGTGCGATCTATGATGTCTCTTACCGATTTACCACTATTGTTTTGGGGTTATGCATTAGAGACAGCCGCATTCACCTTAAATAGGGCACCGTCTAAATCCGTTGAGATGACACCGTATGAACTGTGGTTTGGCAAGAAACCTAAGCTATCATTTCTTAAAGTTTGGGGTTGCGACACTTATGTCAAAAGGCTTCAGCCTGATAAGCTCGAACCCAAATCGGAGAAGTGCGTCTTCATAGGATACCCTAAGGAAACAATTGGGTACACCTTCTACCACAGATCCGAAGGCAAGATCTTTGTTGCCAAGAATGGATCCTTTCTAGAGAAGGAGTTTCTCTCGAAAGAAGTGAGTGGGAGAAAAGTAGAACTTGATGAGGTAATTGTACCTTCTCTCGAATTGGAAAGTAGCACATCACAGAAAACCGTTCCCGTGATGCCTACACCAACTAGAGAGGAAGCAAATGATAATGATCATGAAACTTCAGATCAAGTTACTACTGAACCTCGTAGGTCGACCAGAGCACGATCCGCACCAGACTGGTACGGTAATCCTGTCTTGGAAGTCATGTTACTAGACCATGGTGAACCTACGAACTATGAAGAAGCTATGATGAGCCCAAATTCCGATAAATGGCTTGAGGACATGAAATCTGAGATAGGATCCATGTATGAGAACAAAGTATGGACTTTGGTGGACTTGCCCGATGATTGGCAAGCCATAGAAAATAAATGGATCTTCAAGAAGAAGACTGACGTTGATGGTAATGTTACTGTCTACAAAGCTCGACTTGTTACGAAAGCTTTTCGACAAGTTCAAGGGGTTGACTACAATGAGACTTTCTCACCCGTAGCGATGCTTAAGTCTGCCTGAATCATGTTAGCAATTGCCGCATTTTTATGAAATCTGGCAAATGGACGTCAAAACTGCATTCCTTAACGGATTTCTTAAAGAAGACTTGTATATGATGCAACCAGAAGGTTTTGTTGATCCTAATGGTGCTAACAAAGTGTGCAAGCTCTAGCGATCCATCTATGGACTGGTGCAAGCATCTCGGAGTTGGAATATATGCTTTGATGAGGTGATCAAAGCATATGGATTTATACAGACTTACGGTGAAGCTTGTATTTATAAGAAAGTGAGTGGGAGCTCTGTAGCATTTCTGATATTATATGTGGATGACATATTGTTGATTGGAAATGATATAGAATTTCTGGATAGCATAAAAGGATACTTGAATAAGAATTTTTTCAATGAAAGACCTCAGTGAAGCTGCTTACATATTGGGCATCAAGATCTATAGAGATAGATCGAGACGCTTAATAGGACTTTCACAAAGCACATACCTTGATAAAGTTTTGAAGAAGTTCAAAATGGATCAGTCAAAGAAAGGGTTCTTGACTATGTAACAAGGTGTGAAGTTGAGTAAGACTCAAAACCCGACCACGGCAGAATATATAGAGAGAATAAAAGTCATTCCCTATGCCTCAGTCATAGGTTCTATAAAGTATGCCATGCTGTATACCAAACCTATTGAGTACCTTGCCATGAGTTTGGCAAAGGGGTACAATAGTGATCCAGGAGTAGATCACTGGACAGTGGTCAAAATTATCCTTAGTTACTTAAGAAGGACTAAGGAGATATTTCTCGGTTATGGAGGTGATAAAGAGTTCGTCGTAAATGAAGGAAATATGCCCTAGAGGCAATAATAAAGTTGTTATTTATATTTCCTTATATCATGATAAATGTTTATTATTCATGCTAGAATTGTATTAACCGGAAACTTAGTACATGTGTGAATACATAGACAAAAATGAGTGTCCCTGGTATGCCTCTACTTGACTAGCTCATTCATTAAAGATGGTTAAAGTTTCCTGACCATAGACATGTGTTGTCATTTGATGAATGGGATCACATCATTAGAGAATGATGTGATGGACAAGACCCATCCGTTAGCTTAGCATAATGATCGTTAAGTTTTATTGCTATTGCTTTCTTCATGACTTATACATATTCCTCTGACTATGAGATTATGCAACTCCCGAATACCGGAGGAACACCTTGTGTGCTATCAAACATCACAACGTAACTGGGTGATTATAAATATGCTCTACAGGTGTCTCCGAAGGTGTTTGTTGGGTTGGCATAGATCGAGATTAGGATTTGTCACTCCGAGTATCAGAGAGGTATCTCTGGGCCCTCTCGGTAATGCACATCACTATAAGCCTTGCAAGCAATGTGACTAATGAGTTAGTTACGGGATGATGCATTACAGAATGAGTAAAGAGACTTGCCGGTAACGAGATTGAACTAGGTATGAAGATACCGACGATCGAATCTCGGGCAAGTAACATACCGATGGACAAAGGGAATTACGTATGTTGTCATAACGGTTCGACCGATAAAGATGTTCATAGAATATGTAGGAGCCAATATGGGCATCCAGGTCCCGCTATTGGTTATTGACCAGAGAGGTGTCTCGGTCATGTCTACATAGTTCTCGAACCCGTAGGGTCCGCACGCTTAACGTTCGTTGACGATATAGTGTTATATGAGTTATGTGAATTGGTGACCGAATTTGTTCGGAGTCCCGGATGAGATCCCAGACGTCACGAGGAGTCTCGGAATGGTCGAGAGGTAAAGATTTATATATGGGAAGTCATATTTTGGGTTCCGGAAAAAAGTGCAGTTTTTTCGGTATTGTACCGGGAAGCTTCTAGAAGGTTTCGGAGGATTCCGGAGGGGTCTGGAAGTCCACAAGTGGGTCCAACATGTCCTAAGGGCTGGCATGGGCTAAGGGGAGGTGCCTTGGCCTTATTGGGCTAGGCGCACTAAGTCCTCAAAAGCCCATGTTGCTAGGGAAGGCAAAAAGGGAAGGAGTCCTAGTAGGAATAGGATTGGACTTGGAGTCCAAGTCCACGTGTGTACTATTCATGGTTACTGTTCACGTGGTACTATTCCTTCTACTCCAAGCCCCTACACATATATAAATAGAGGAGAGGGGGCGCCCCAAAAGGATACAACATTGTCTTAGCCGTGTGCGGCGCCCCCCGTCCACCGTTTACCACCTCGGTCATATTTTCGTAGTGCTTAGGCGAAGCCGTGCGAGGATCGCATCACCATCACTGTCACCACACCATCGTGCTGACGGAACTCATCTAATACCTCGACAACTTGCTGGATCAAGAAGGCGAGGGACGTCATCGAGCTGAACGTGTGCAGAACTCGGAGGTGCCGTACGTTCGGTGCTTGATCGGTTGGAACGAGAAGAAGTTCGACTACATCAACCGCGTTGTCAAACGCTTCCGCTTTTGGTCTACGAGGGTACGTGGACACACTCTCCCCCTCTCGTTGCTATGCATCTCCTAGATAGATCTTGCGTGAGCGTAGGAATTTTTTCTGAAATTGCATGCTACGTTCCCAACAGTAAAGGGTTACGTCGATGCAAGCTTTGACACCGATTCGGATGACTCTAAATCTCGATCTGGATACATATTGAAAGTGGGAGCAATTAGCTAGAGTAGCTCCATGCAGAGTATTGTAGACACATAGAAATTTACAAAATACATACGGATCTGAATGTGACAGACCCGTTGACTACACTTCTCTCACAAGCAAAACATGATCACACCTTAGTAATCTTTGGGTGTTAATCATATGGCGATGTGAACGAGATTATTGACTCTAGTAAACTCTTTGGGTGTTGGTCACATGGCGATGTGAACTATGGATGTTAAATCACATGGTGATGTGAACTAGATTATTGACTCTAGTGCAAGTGGGAGACTGAAGGAAATATGCCCTAGAGGCAATAATAAAGTTGTTATTTTATATTTCCTTATTTGTGATAAAGGTTTATTATTCATGCTAGAATTGTATTGATCGGAAACTTAAATACATGTGTGAATACATAAACAAATATCGTGTCCCTAGTATGCCTCTACTAGACTAGCTCGTTGATCAAAGATGGTTAAGGTTTCCTAACCATAGACATGTATTGTCATTTGATAATGGGATCACATCATTAGGAGAATGATGTGATGGACAAGACCCACCCGTTAGCTTAGCATAATGATCATTCAGTTTATTGCTATTGCTTTCTTCATGTCAAATACATATTCCTTCGACTATGAGATTATGCAACTCCTGGATACCGGAGGAATACCTTGTGTGCTATCACACATCACAACGTAACTGGGTGATTATAAAGATGCTCTACAGGTATCTCCGAAGGTGTTTGTTGAGTTGGCATAGATCAAGATTAGGATTTGTCACTCCGAGTTTCGGAGAGGTATCTCTGGGCCCTCTCGGTAATACACATCATAAGCTTGCAAGCAAATGACTAAGGAGTTGGTCACGAGGTGATGTATTATGGAACGAGTAAAGAGACTTGCCGGTAACGAGATTGAACTAGGTATGAAGATACCGACGATCGAATCTCGGGCAAGTAACATACCGATGGACAAAGGGAATTACGTATGTTGTCATAACGGTTCGACCGATAAAGATGTTCATAGAATATGTAGGAGCCAATATGGGCATCCAGGTTCCGCTATTGGTTATTGACCGGAGAGGTGTCTCGGTCATGTCTACATAGTTCTCGAACCCGTAGGGTCCGCACGCTTAACGTTCGTTGACAATATAGTGTTATATGAATTATATGATTTGGTGGCCGAATGTTGTTCGGAGTCCCGGATGAGATCACGGACATGATGAGGAGTCTCGAAATGGTCGAGAGGTAAAGTATATATATAGGACGATGGTATTCGGACACCGGAAGAGTTTTGGAGTGCACCAGGTAGTCATCGGGTCACCGGAAGGGGTTCCGGACACCCCCGGTAAGTGTATGGGCCTAATGGGCCAAAGGGGGGGCAGACCAGCCCCTGGTGCGCCCCTTCTTTGGATAGCAGGCCCTAAGGGAAGGAAAGGAGGGAGGGCTAGCCCCTCCTGCCTTTCCCTGTCATGGGAGAAAGGAAAGGGGGGGGCGCCACCCTCCCCTGCCTTTCCCCCCCCCCACCTGCGTCGGGGTCTATCGAGAGAAAAGAGGGGGAGGAAACAGGTAAACAATATGCAATCATATGCCACCAGTGCGTGCTATGCTATGATGCAGCGCAGGGTTGCCTGAATATGCATCTAAGTCATTTTAGTTATTTTTAGAATTATTCTGGGATTTAATATCCGACGTGTGTGCACTATTCATCTGCCGGATTCGGGTCCGGAGTTACGAGTTCTTCTACGTAGGAGGTTCCGATGGAGAAACAGACGGCACGATCAGACTCGTCTCGTCGTTCTGAGCAACTTTCATGTTTTAACTTTTTCGATCCGAGCTACGGTTTAAAAGTTATTAATTTTCGAAGTTTATTTGAATTTCTGGATTTCTGGATTTATTTAAATTACAAAAAAGTAATTATTGCGTCAGCAGTGACATCAGCACTGTGTCAGCACAGCTGACCCGCTGACTGGGTCAAACTGACAGGTGGGGCCCACCTGTCAGCCTCATGGGGTTAATCAATCATTTAATTTAGACTAACAGAGGGGTTTAGCTAGTGGGCCCGGGCTGTCAGTGAGTCATTTAACTAACAGGATTAACTAATTATTCATTAGCAGTTAATTAGTCAACCGGGCCCACATGTCAATGGCAGAGGGGAACAGTAAACGCGCGTTGACTTGGTCAACTGGGTCCAGCGGGACCCAGTGTCAGTGACCGAACGGTGGGGCCCACGGTGCCAGATGGCGGCCACGTAGGATGCCGGCCACCGGAGCTCTCCGGCGAGCTCACGCGGCGGCGAGAAACTCCGGCGAGCCCGGATTCGTTCTGGGGTGCTTGGTTTTCGGCGTGCTTTGGCTCGCTGGAACGAGCGGAACGGCGCGCGTCGCGTGGGGTGAATGGCTGGACACGGATATGACCGGAGCGACGCCGGCGTCGACGATTGGCGGCGGAGCTTTCGGGCTCGATTGGAAAATGCGGCAGCAGCGGGTTTTCGGGCGCGCGTTCGGGCTCAGCCGAACGCGGGTGAAGCGCCGCTTCGATCTAGCCCAAAGGCTCGGCGTGCGATGGACGGAGACGGCGACACCAACGAGCCCGAGCGGCGACAAAACACGGCAAGGCGGCGAGCTAGCTAGGAAGGAAATGCGGTGCCGAGAAGAGGAATGGCGGGAGGGGGAAGCTCACCGGGCGGCTATGTAAAGCCCGTGCGAGCTTAGGAGCAGCAGAGGTCGACGGAGTCGGCGGCGAGCGGCGGCGTCCGAGAAGGAGAGATGAGGTCGATTCGCTCGAGGTGGTGATGCAGGGCTCGGGCGGAGAAGCGTAGCCGACATAGAGGAGGCAGGCGGAGACGATGGACTCGACGGAGAGGCAACCGGAGCCCGGTGGCCGCGGGATCGAGCGACGGCGGCGACAGTGGTTGCGGGCGTCCAACCAGATCAAACCAGAGAGGGGAACGAGGGGAAATGGGGGCTCTCTAGGGTTCGGGGAGAGGCGAGGGAGAGCCGGGGCTGCTTCTTAACCTAGCCGGGGCGCCGCGGATGGCCGACGCGCGGCGGCCGGTCGCCGTGTCGGCGTCAGCGCGCGACAGCGCACGAAGGAGGACGACGGGGAGATGGGCTGGGCCGTTTGGACCTCTAATCGGGGCACTGTGCATTAAGGCCCAGTGCACAGTGTCCCTTTTAATTATTTCTCTGATTCTGTTTTCCTTTTCTTTTATTTCCTTTTCTGTTTCAAAATGTTTAGGGCACTTGTGCACTTTTGAAAAATGTGGGAGTTGGCCCAACTATTGCAATGCAATATTATCTCTCACCAAAAAGTGGTTTGGACAAATTTGGATTCCATGTGAGTTTGATATTAATTTAATAGATGTAAATAGTCTGTTTTGAGTGCTGTTTCAGGTTGTTTCACTCACTTAGCTAACTCCAAAAATAATGATTATGATTTTGCCATGACCACTGGATTATTTGCTAATTAAATAACATTTCTCCAGCAGAGTTTGATCAACCTTATATTTCACTTATGAATTTAAGTTGATTTTTAAAAATGGAGTTGATTTACTTTGGTTAACCACTATGTTTAATCACTGCATATGATATGACTTGGCAGTTTAACAGAGTATCACAGTACTTATTACAAGGGGGTGTTACAAGTTCTCCTCCTCTAAAAGAAATTCTCGTCCCGAGAATTTAGGAGGTAGAAGGAAAGAGTCCGGGATATTCTTCCCGAAGATGATCCTCGCGTTCCCAAGTGGCTTCATCTTCAGTATGATTCGACCATTGCACTTTTAGGAACTTGGTCGTCTTCTGACGAGTACGACGCTCAGCTTCGTCGAGGATGCGGATCGGATGCTCCTTATATGAAAGATTATCTTGCAGTTGTAGCATCTCATGATCCACTGCACGATGCGGAGATTCCTTGAAGCACTTACGGAGTTGCGATACGTGGAAGACATCATGAATATGAGAGAACTGTGGCGGCAATTCCAATTTATAAGCCACATGTCCACGTCTAGCCACGATACGGAAAGGACCAATATAGCGAGGAGCTAGCTTGCCCTTGATTCCAAAACGACGGGTACCCTTCATAGGAGTGACTCGGAGATAAGCATGATCACCTGGTTGATAAGTCAGTCCCCATCGCTTGCGATCATAATTACACTTCTGGCGGTCTTGAGCCGCCTTGAGATTTTCCCGGACAATTCGGATTTGTTCTTCGGCATGCTGAATGATGTCCGGTCCAACAAGAGGTCGTTCCCCAGTTTCTGACCAATTCAGAGGGGTTCGACATTTACGACCATAAAGAACCTCAAATGGGGCCATTGTTAAGCTGGCTTGATAGCTGTTGTTATAAGAGAACTCGGCATACGGGAGAGATTCCTCCCATTTCTTACCGAAGGATATAACACAAGCTCGAAGCATGTCTTCAAGCACTTGATTAACGCGCTCAACTTGGCCTTGGGATTGGGGATGATAAGCTGAACTCCAGGTAATATGAGTTCCCATGGCTTCTTGGAAACTTTCCCAGAACTTGGAAGTGAAAAGAACACCACGGTCTGAACTAATCTCTTTCGGAATACCATGGAGAGAAACAATTCTGGCAATGTAGAGTTCTGCTAGCTGGCTAGCGGTGATAGTCTCCTTAACAGGTAGGAAATGAGCAACCTTGGAGAGTTGGTCGATGACGACAAGAATGGCATCGTGACCCTTCTGAGACTTGGGAAGACCAGTAATGAAGTCCATTTGCACTTTATCCCACTTCCATAGAGGAATAGGGAGCGGTTGCAGAATTCCAGCAGGTTTCTGATGTTCTGCCTTCACGCGACGACAAACGTCACACTCGGCAACATAACGAGCAATATCCTGCTTCATCCTAGACCACCAGTACCTTTGACGAAGATCTCGATACATCTTGGTACTACCCGGATGGATAGATAACGGTGTATCATGGGCCTCCTTCATGACTTTGTCAGTCATCAGCTCGAAGCGAGGTACTACAATGCGATCTCGGAAGTACAAGGTTCCATCTTCAGCAATCGAGAAATCCCTGTACTTTTGGAGGTGAAGCTCTTTCTTCATTAGATCAATTTCAGCATCCTTATATTGCGCAATCTTGACAGCTTTCTCAAGATCTGACTGTATCACAAGGTTATTAAGAGAACCCTGGGGAACAATTCGCAGATTCAGCTGAGTCAGTTCTGCGTGAAGACGAGGTTGAGCTTGCCTAACCATGAGGTTGTTGCAATATGACTTGCGACTCAGGGCATCGGCCATTACATTAGCTTTGCTCGGGGTATAAGAAATACCGCAGTCATAATCCGCAATAGCTTCTAACCATCGTTGTTGTCGGAGATTAAGATCCGGTTGAGTGAATAAGTATT
Source organism: Thinopyrum elongatum (assembly GCA_011799875.1). Lineage (NCBI taxonomy): Eukaryota > Viridiplantae > Streptophyta > Magnoliopsida > Poales > Poaceae > Thinopyrum > Thinopyrum elongatum. Next base: position 468,445,458 of record CM022297.1, read on the forward strand.
TCAGACTTTGGTGATCGGTATAAATTTCACACCGATTACCCAGAAGGTAGTGTCGCCATAACTTCAATGCATACATCACTGCTGCAAGTTCAAGATCATGCACTGGATAATTCTCTTCATGTGGACGCAATTGACGTGAAGCATATGCAATTACTCTCCGCTCTTGCATTAGGACGCAGCCTAATCCCTGACGAGAGGCGTCGCAATATATGACAAAGTCCTTGCGAGAATCAGGAGGAGCAAGCACTGGAGCAGAAGTGAGCTTGTCCTTGAGGGTTTGGAAACTTTCCTGACACTTGTCTGTCCACTCAAACTTAACGCCTTTGTGGAGCAGATTAGTCAGGGGCTTGGCGATCTTGGAGAAGTTCTCGACGAATCGGCGACAATAGCTGGCTAGACCGAGAAAGCTTCGGACCTGCTTGGCATTCTTCGGAGGAGTCCAGTCAAGGATAGCCTGAACACGCTCCGGGTTAACGGCAATACCGTCCTTGGAAATCACATGTCCAAGGTAGGTCACTTCAGGAAGCCAGAATTCGCATTTAGAGAACTTGGCATATAATTGGTGCTCTTGAAGTCTCTCCAGAACTAGTCGAAGGTGCTCAGCATGTTCTTCTTTGTTCTTCGAATAAACCAGAATATCATCTAGATATACCACGACGAACTTGTCGAGGTAGTCCATGAATGTATAATTCATTAAGCGGGAGAAGGTAGCGGGAGCATTCGTCAGACCAAATGACATGACGGTGTACTCGTATGAGCCATAACGAGTAACGAATGCAGTCTTGGGAATATCCTCTTCGCGGACACGGATCTGGTGGTAACCCAACCTCAAGTCGAGTTTAGAAAACACCGAAGATCCAGCGAGTTGATCATATAAATCGTTGATCCGGGGAAGTGGATATTTATTCTGAATGGTTGCCTGGTTGATAGGACGATAATCTTGAACCAGACGGTTAGTTCCATCCTTCTTCTTAACAAAGAGAGAAGGTGCTCCCCAAGCAGAGGAACTAGGGCGGATGAAACCCTTCCTTAAAGATTTATCAATTTCCTCCTTAAGCTCGATGAGGTGGTGCGGAGGCATCTTGTAAGGACGCTTCGCAATAGGAGTGGTGCCAGGCTTCAAGTCGATGACGAACTCGACAGCTCTAGCAGGGGGTATTCCTGGAAGTTCTTCTGGAAAAACATCCGGGAAGTCACAGACAACTGGGATATTCTCAATCCCATCAAGCGGAGAAGCATTCAACGCATTCAAGGCATTCAAGGCATAAATTTGAGCCTCGGCGTTCTGAGTGATATGAGCATGGTAATTCACCATCTCATTCGAGGGGTGCAAGAGGTGAACAACTTTGGTGGCACAATTGATTGAGGCATAGTGGGCCTTCAACCAATCCATTCCCAGAATAAGGTCAATCTTGGACGATTTCAGAATAATGGGAGACGCACTGAACTCCAACTCTTCGATTTCAACGGGAACATTATAGCTAACTGTAAAGGTTCGGCAACCACCCGCGGGGGTGTGTACCAATAAAGGTGTGTTCATGTATTCGCATTTAATGTCATGCATGCGTGCAAAATGTTCTGACATGAAGGAATGCGATGCTCCTGAATCAAATAAAACAGATGCTGGTACTGAATTAACGAGAAGTGTACCCATCACAGTATCTGGTTGATCTGGAGCTTCAGACATGTTGACGTGGTAGTACTGCCCACGACCATAAGAAGGTCTGGCATTATTGTTGCGCTGCTGAGGAATACCACGGCCAATTCCACGTCCAGCAGAAGGAAGAGCTAGTTGATTCTGATTTTGAGAACAGTCTCTAGCACGGTGACCTGGCTTGCCACACTTGAAGCATAGCCCGCTGTCAGGACGAGGTGTTGGAGCTCGAGGTGCTGGAGCTGGCAGGGGCTGTCTCGGTGGTGGAGGTGACAGACGTGGTGCAGCATAAGAAGGTCTGTTCGTAGGAGCTGCTGAACGGAACATGCCTTTGGGGAACCAGATGCGTCGCTTCTGGGAAGACGAGCCCGAAGAGGAGCCCGACTCACGGGTGCGTCTGGACGCTTCCTTGTGCTTCTTAAGTCCAGTTTCAACCATGATGGCCTTATTCACCAAGGTGGCGAAATCAGGATAATCCTGGACAAGCAGTGCCAACTGTATGTCATGATGCAGTCCTTCACGGAACTTCTCCTGTCTTCGCTCATCAGTAGGAATGTCTTCTTCAGCATAGCGAGATAAGTCAAGAAACTCGCGCTGATATACTTCCACGGTCTTGTTGCCCTGAACAAGGCTACGGAACTCGGCCTTCTTCCGAGCTATGACAGCTTGAGGAATGTAGCGGGCACGGAATGCAATCTTGAATTCTGCCCAAGTGACGACAGTACCAGGCGGCAGAGTCTGTCGGTGAGTGGCCCACCATTGGGCTGCGGGACCCTTAAGAAGATATGTCGCAAAAGTGACATAGTTAATTTCGGCGACACTAGCAGACTCCATCTCATGGGAGATGTCACGCAGCCAGTCATCGGCATCCAAGTCAGCACCGAACTGTCCTCGAAGTCGTGCGACGGCAGAGTAAGCAGCATCATGGACTGCCATCTCAATCGTCACGCCGATACCGTGAAAACGGTGAAGCTCAGTGTCAGAGTTATCCTGCTGATCGTAGATGCGAACATCAGCATAGTACTGCTCCTGGTTGAACTCACGATAAACCTCATAGACCATGTACTCGGGGCACCAGCGGTAACCCAGTCTACTCAGGAGGGCGATCAGAACAGCTGGAAATCCAGGGATGTCTCGAGCACAGGTGCGAAGCATGAGCTGCGTCGTAGGACGAGGGGGAAACAGTCGATCCATCTGAAATAAGAAGTTCAGGATTGTCATAAGACATTGAGAAATATGACCGATCTCGGAAGGAAAGGTTAAACAAAACAATGGAAAGGAAAATGATTATCAGACTAATCAGATCAAAGACAGGGAAATCGCACTGAATCCAGCTCTCCGGGTGGATAGAATTAACGAGATCCTAAATGTCGGTGTTAGTAAATTTTAGTAAACCCGAATAGATGAGAGATTAGAATCCCAGAGTAAAGACGAGGAATAAAAGATCCTAATACCACCCAGTTGGCGACGTGGGCCCGTAAGCCACACAGCCAAGTTAGTAAAACAGTTTTTGACCACTAGATTCAACTTCGGCCAAGGAATTGGAAAGGGGGGACTCCTAGAGGCAGTCGGCTCTGATACCAACCTGTGACGACCCCGGCTTAATCGTGCACTAATCATACACGCAAATGCGCACGATCAAGCCTAAGGACTCACTTGAAGATATCACAACACAACTCTAAAACATAAAATAAAGTCATACAAGCTTAATATTACAAGCCAGGGCCTCGAGGGCTCGAATACAAGCTCGATGGCATACAAGCGTCAGCGGAAGCATTAGATATCTGAGTACAGATATATTACAGAGAGAGAGATAAGCCTTCACAGAGGCGGGGTAAAAATAAAAAAAACTACGATCGAAAGGCGTAGGCCTCCTGCCCTGGACCCTCCGATCCTACTCCTGGTCGTCGAACGGCTCCTCGTAGTAGTAGTACTCGCCAGGCGGATAGTAGTACTGGTCGTCGGCTGGGGCTTCTGGCTCAGGGGCTCCGTCGTCTGGTGGCATCAAATGGAAAATGGGGGAAAAAGAAAATAAAGCAAACGTGAGTACTCATCCGAAGTACTCAGCAAGCAAGGATCTACACTACATATGCATCATTGTCAAAGGAATGGCTGTATATGTGGACTGGGCTGCAGAAATGCCAGAGTAGAGGGGGAAAGCCTAGTCCTATCGAAGACTAGCATCTTCAACAATCTTCGACAGTCTTGCAGCATCAGGAGAGAGCAGATGAACATAATGTAAAGTAGTAGTAGTAATATCATCAATCTCGACCTGAGATCCTTTCTCGACTCCCTGCGAGAAAGCAATCCCAGAGCCGTACTATCCAGTTCTCACCACATGTTCTAGTTGTACCGATCGGGATACAACTCCGAGTGTCCGTTACCGTAGGACAGGCTATCGATAGAAGTTTCTTCCCTGCAGGGGGTGCACCAACTTACCCACCACGCTCACTTAACTCTGGCCGGACACACTTTTCTGGGTCATGCCCGGCCTCGGCTAAGCAACACGCCGCAACCCGACCTAGGCTTATAAGAGAGGTCAGCACGCCGGACTAAACCTATGCCCCCAGGGGTCTTGGGCCATCGCCCCGGGAACTCCTGCACGTTACGGGGCCACCGAGAGCAGACCTAGCAACCCCTTATACAAGCGCGGTTGCGTTACCAGTCCAACTCGGCGTGCGCCGCTCCTTACTGACGTCAAACAAGCTTCGGCTGATGTGTACGACGCAGAACGCCCATACTATGCCCACGTGATGGTTAGTGCTATCGGGCCAGAGGCCCCTCGGATCAAATATCCAAACCGTAGTGGATTAGGAGCGCGCGGAAACGAGCAGAGACTCACGATCGATGTGACCCCGTCACCCCGTCTCGAGGACTTGTGGCAAGGGCTAAGAATGCCCGGCCACGCCTCGTAGTTATCTCGCGGGCACCATCCAGGTCAACCCGACTCCACATCACTTCGCAATAAGCTCGCGCGGGTACCCCTCAGGGCCGACCCGTCTTTAGTATCATAGTTTAGTGCAAGTCATAATATCCAAGGTAACTGTGTGTCTGACACCGAAGGGAACCCTGAGGAATCACCCTCGATGGAATTCCCGCTCGATGTTATCATCAAGGTGAACGAAGGAGGAATCACCCTCGAGGTCCACACTTGAGAGGTTGCGCGACGATGTCGTTATCGGGGGTGGTGTAGGAGGAATCACCCTCGCTTACCACGACCGAGTAACTAACCTACAAGGTTAACATCAGAAGTGCTGACGAGGTATCACCCTCGGCACTCGATGATAACCCAGCAGTGTCGGCAACTAAGGGGTAGTGATGTGCGGTGCCATGGTCTAGTCTTCAATCCCGATGATCGGGTCTTCTTATGTCCAGCAGGGCAGTCGGGATCAAGTGGGGTCTCTGTCGTGTCTCTACCCACCTTATACTAAGCAGTCTAGGATAATCGGTAAGGTAACAAAGCAGGGTACAATAATCAGGCTATGCAGCAGATATAGGAAAACAGTAGCAGTAGCAGTTCTAATGCAAGCATAAGAGAGAAAAGAGTAGGCGATATAGGCATGCTCAAAATGGGGGTGCTTGCCTGTTTGCTCTGGGGCAAGGGCAAGGTCTTCAAGGGTGTCGCCGGGAACGTAGTCGTACTCCGGAGCTGCGTCTGCGTCTGGAGCTACGTCTGCGTCGGGGTCTATCGAGAGAAAAGAGGGGGAGGAAACAGGTAAACAATATGCAATCATATGCCACCAGTGCGTGCTATGCTATGATGCAGCGCAGGGTTGCCTGAATATGCATCTAAGTCATTTTAGTTATTTTTAGAATTATTCTGGGATTTAATATCCGACGTGTGTGCACTATTCATCTGCCGGATTCGGGTCCGGAGTTACGAGTTCTTCTACGTAGGAGGTTCCGATGGAGAAACAGACGGCACGATCAGACTCGTCTCGTCGTTCTGAGCAACTTTCATGTTTTAACTTTTTCGATCCGAGCTACGGTTTAAAAGTTATTAATTTTCAAAGTTTATTTGAATTTCTGGATTTCTGGATTTATTTAAATTACAAAAAAGTAATTATTGCGTCAGCAGTGACATCAGCACTGTGTCAGCACAGCTGACCCGCTGACTGGGTCAAACTGACAGGTGGGGCCCACCTGTCAGCCTCATGGGGTTAATCAATCATTTAATTTAGACTAACAGAGGGGTTTAGCTAGTGGGCCCGGGCTGTCAGTGAGTCATTTAACTAACAGGATTAACTAATTATTCATTAGCAGTTAATTAGTCAACCGGGCCCACATGTCAATGGCAGAGGGGAACAGTAAACGCGCGTTGACTTGGTCAACTGGGTCCAGCGGGACCCAGTGTCAGTGACCGAACGGTGGGGCCCACGGTGCCAGATGGCGGCCACGTAGGATGCCGGCCACCGGAGCTCTCCGGCGAGCTCACGCGGCGGCGAGAAACTCCGGCGAGCCCGGATTCGTTCTGTGGTGCTTGGTTTTCGGCGTGCTTTGGCTCGCTGGAACGAGCGGAACGGCGCGCGTCGCGTGGGGTGAATGGCTGGACACGGATATGACCGGAGCGACGCCGGCGTCGACGATTGGCGGCGGAGCTTTCGGGCTCGATTGGAAAATGCGGCAGCAGCGGGTTTTCGGGCGCGCGGTCGGGCTCAGCCGAACGCGGGTGAAGCGCCGCTTCGATCTAGCCCAAAGGCTCGGCGTGCGATGGACGGAGACGGCGACACCAACGAGCCCGAGCGGCGACAAAACACGGCAAGGCGGCGAGCTAGCTAGGAAGGAAATGCGGTGCCGAGAAGAGGAATGGCGGGAGGGGGAAGCTCACCGGGCGGCTATGTAAAGCCCGTGCGAGCTTAGGAGCAGCAGAGGTCGACGGAGTCGGCGGCGAGCGGCGGCGTCCGAGAAGGAGAGATGAGGTCGATTCGCTCGAGGGGGTGATGCAGGGCTCGGGCGGAGAAGCGTAGCCGACGTAGAGGAGGCAGGCGGAGACGATGGACTCGACGGAGAGGCAACCGGAGCCCGGTGGCCGCGGGATCGAGCGACGGCGGCGACAGTGGTTGCGGGCGTCCAACCAGATCAAACCAGAGAGGGGAACGAGGGGAAATGGGGGCTCTCTAGGGTTCGGGGAGAGGCGAGGGAGAGCCGGGGCTGCTTCTTAACCTAGCCGGGGCGCCGCGGATGGCCGACGCGCGGCGGCCGGTCGCCGTGTCGGCGTCAGCGCGCGACAGCGCACGAAGGAGGACGACGGGGAGATGGGCTGGGCCGTTTGGACCTCTAATCGGGGCACTGTGCATTAAGGCCCAGTGCACAGTGTCCCTTTTAATTATTTCTCTGATTCTGTTTTCCTTTTCTTTTATTTCCTTTTCTGTTTCAAAATGTTTAGGGCACTTGTGCACTTTTGAAAAATGTGGGAGTTGACCCTAATATTGCAGTGCAATATTAGCCCCCACCAAAAAGTGGTTTGAACTAATTTGAATTCCATTTGAATTTGATATCAATTTAAATAGATTGAATAATCTGTTTTGGGTGCTGTTTCAGGTTGTTTCACTCACTTAGCTAACTCCAAAAATAATGATTATGATTTTTCCATGACCACTGGATTATTTGCTAATTAAATAACATTTCTCCAGCAGAGTTTGATCAACTTCAATTTGCACTTTGGAATTTAATTTGATTTTCAGATTTTGAATTTGAATTGGATTATTGACCCAAATGATTTGGCACTGCAAATGATCATGACTTGGCAGTTTTAACAGAGTGTCATAGAGCTTATTACTAGGGGGTGTTACAGTTAGGAAGCTTCTATGATAGGTCCGGAACGGTTTTAGGGCTGTGTTTCTTTACCGGTTTTCATCATCTTTTTCCTTTTTTCTTTTATTTTTTGTATTCTCTCTCTTTATTTCATTAGATTTCTACCTTTTTAATAAACGTTGTACATTTTTGTACATCTAGATATTTTTTGATACATGTTGAACATTTTCAAATACATGATAAATAATTTCAAGTACATGTTTTGATTTTTTTTTAGAATACATATTAAACATTTTTAGTTGATTTTTTTAATTATACGAAAAAAGTTAAACTACACAACATTCTTTTACATTGTGTAAATATATTTTTAAATGTCAAAAATAGTTTGAGACACACCTGAACATTTTAAAAAATTAAATAGATTTTTGGAACGGTAAGATTGTTTTTGAATTACATGAATGTTGTTTTCATTGTATGATTCTTAAAAATTTCCATGATGTTTTTATGGAAAGCTAGAATATTTTTAATTGTCACGAACATTTTCTTTCAATTCTATCAATATTTTTGAAAAATTGTACAAATAACCTTTTTACACTGCATTAACATTTCTCTAATGCAGGTTACCATTTTTAAAGCTGTTAGGAAATTATTTTTTAAAATATATGCATCTACAATATTTTCAAAAATATAAACAAACATAATAAGAAAAACAAAGGAACATGCAGGAAGCTACTTTGGCCGGCCCATTAGTAATGACGCGTTCGGTCTTGCGTGAAGCGAGACGAGGTGTTACTAAAATAAAAAGCGAGACGAAGTCGTTCATGGGACGTGCGGTGTTGACCGCATTTGATGCTTGGCTTGGGACGGACATGTGCGGCAAGATGTCAACCCGAAGGAAAACTTTAAACATCGAGCATTATTTATGAAAATGATAAATCCCGAACATTCGGATTTCACCCATCGCAAATCGAACGTTTTTTTATAGCAACTTCAGTTGACGCGAGGATGACAATTTAATTGGCAAGCATAGCAATTTTCTGGCAAAAAACAAACCGATAACAATTGCCATGCTTAGGGGATCTCCAAGGCGGACCCGCAAAGGGCCCGGCGCCCGTATCCATCGGACCGCGCTGTCCGGACCGCGGGAGCCATCCAACGCGGGCCTGTATCGGTCCGCGGAGCGGTCTGGACGTGATTTCTTTCATAAACCGGAGACAAAAGTTGGGGAGGTTTGCGGGAGTCCGGACACGCGAAACATACGAATCCGACACCCCCGACCCACCCAAAACCCTTCCCGGACCCCACGACTACATCCTCCTCATTTTCTCTTTTTTCTTCTTTCTCCCTTGCCTTCGCCGCCGCTGCACCACCCCGGCCACCAGGCCACACCCCTGCCGGAACTCTGCGTCTCCGTCACCTCCGGCGCTCCAGCAGGGCTCCCCGCCGCTTCTCCTTCGTCTCCGTTCAACCCATGTCCTCTGATCGCCCCGACGGGTACCATCCTCTACTGCTATTCTCACCATGTCCGGCAACTGTTCGATGAATCACCGGAGCTGAAAACAGTTGTCCCTTCTTCTTTCTAGCAATGGGTTCCGATTTGGAGTACATATACGAGCAGTATGTTGAGTCGTCAAACGAGGAGTACTCTGATGAGACGGCGATAATGCAGGCGGTCCTTGAAGGAAAAACTCCTCCTTGCCACTATAATGTCAATGGACATGAGTACAACATGGCTACTATCTGGTTGACGGTATCTATCCTCCATGGACTACCTTTGTCAGCACCATCTCAAATCCAGTTGGCCAGAAAAAGGCTCACTTTGCCCAAAGACAAGAAGCATCTAGAAAGGATGTTGAGAGGGCATTTGGAGTTATGCAAACCCGTTTTGCAGTTGTTTGTGGACCCGCAAAACAATGGGATTCGGAGACCTTGTTGGAGGTGATGACATGTTGTGTAATCATACACAACATGATCGTCGAGGATGAGGGTGACACTGTTGCCGCAGCTCTGGAATTTGAGAACATGTGTTGTGTGATCATACACAATATGATCGTCGAGGATGAGGGTGACGTTGTTGCTGCAGCTCTGGAATTTGAGAACATGAATGATCCTATCCAACTTCCAGACCAAAATTCGGCCACATTTGAAGAGTTTATTCAAATGAATCAACAAATTCAGCATCGACCAACTCACGAACAGCCGAAGGCAGATCTGATTGAGCATCAGTGTGCGGTGAAAGGAGACAACAGTGTTGGGATGTAATATTTGAACCTTTTTAAATTTGAACTAGTGCCGCATGCGACTATTTAAGCGTTGTACCCTTTGCATGAGGCTATTTGATCGTGCGGACTTGAAAAAAAATGAGGAAGGCCGGATGTATACGGCTACGGTTGGATGGCGGCCTCCCGCATCCGTGTCCACAGACTGGTTTCCTTCTGTCCGCGGACGGATGCGGGAGAAAATTTGGAGGTTGTCGTTGAAGATGCCCTTACAAAATAAACATGGGATCCTCGCGTCAATTAAACTTGTCATAAAAAATGTTCAATTTGCTACGGGCGAAATCCGAATTGTTCGGTACTTATCCGGGTAAACAAATAACTCATATGCATCGAGTTAAGCCAGCTAGACTAATATGATGCCTATTCGGATGAGTTTCCGAGCTTTGAATCGAGAATAAATAAATCACCTCCGGCTGCTACGGGTTTCACGTCTCGAAGCGTTGCGTGCAACACCATACTCTCCTACACCAGCCGATCGACGACTCAGCTGGACACTTCTCGCCGCCGTATCGTTTCGATCGAGATGCTGCACGAAAAGCTCGTCTAGGATGCTTCACTGGGCGATAACGGAGGTGGACCAAACAGGGCGTCGTGGACGGGGGAGAAGAGGCACCGGAAGCACATACCCCACCCATCATCTTCTGACTAGATCGAGATCGCGCCTTGGCGTGAGGGTGCCGGTCCCAATGTTAATGCTAAGTCAGTAGTAACCCAGGTTTAGCATATGCTTTCATATAAGATAACAATTCGGTGAAGAAGAAACATTCCAATATTGGCATGAGAATATAAAGCAAAATAATTTCAATGCGTTCATAAGACCACAAAAAATAGCCACTCAACAGGAAGTTTGAAACCAAAAGCACAGCCACTTGATAGGAAGTAAGATCGGCGGCGCGCCTTGACACGGGGTGCCTTCCCATTGATGTGGTAAACATGTAATGATAAGTTAGTAGGAAGGGCCTTAAAAAAAGTTAGTACGGAGCATAGTTTAGCGCACGTATTCAACAGGACAATAAATTTTCTGGTTCAAGAGAAAGAAGAAACATTCACTTGTAAGAGAAGCAAGACATCATGAGGTTCAAGATGGTCGTGGAATTATAAGGCCGCATCGAGTTCAGTGTGTTCATGAGACTACAAAAACTAATCACTTGACACTAAATCAGTTTTAAGAGCAAAAACATGAGAGATCAAGTACTAAGAGTAAGAGCATTATAAACTGCACTTGAGACATACACCAAGTACTGCATACAAAACTTGGAATTGTCTTTTCTTTTCATAGGTACACAACCTTTAGTATATCTCAACCAGAACAAATAAAACAATTTCGTAAGAGAATGTTCTACTGACATAATGGGTATGGTAAAGTCTCACTGGCACATTGATGCAGAATCATCTTGTTACAAAAGAGGAAAGTCGTAATCACCACCTGACCAATGGCCATGATTTTGTCTGTTAATTAGTCACACCTGCAATGAAGGTATAGTAGATCTATAAGACACCAACTGTCTATTTACATAAAGCTGAGTAGAATTATGTATTTGACCTGTCAAAAGGAAAAAAATGAATCATATATTCGTACTGTTTAAAAAACTAAACTTTGTATTGCGTGATGATACTTGTCCTCGGACTCAATTCCAAGCACTTACTGCCAATCTGAAGACCAAAAACTAAATGAAACCATTAAGTTTAGACTTTTGTGCTTGCTCTGTGACAATGTTAGTGTAGCTGTGCAAATATAAGAACCAGCCAATTCATCTTATGCATTTTCCTGGAAGAGAACAAATATATATAGTTAATTTAGTAGACATAATGGGTTTGGTTTGTTTCTAAAAGCAGAGGTACCCAATAAGCAGGAAGGATGAAATGAACCTGTTGGTAGGCTATGCTCTTAGAAGACAAAAGTTCATTTGTAAAACAAATCAAACTATTATTGCACACACAATTGAACAAAGTAATGGTATCAGTTCTCCCATGGGGCAACCTGGTGAACAATTGACCATGGAGGAAGGGGTAGGGAGACCAGTAGAAGCGTCTGGTATACCTGGAGGTGGTACAGAGATGACTCGGAGGCGACGTCTTCTCGACGCCGAGGAGCGCGGCGAAGCAGCCACCAATGGCGCTGCTTCAACATGTCCTCCTTCTCGTAGCCACGGCTGTGTCCTACAAGACACATTGAGTTATCAATTCCTATTTTCACGACATTACCAGATAGAAGGAACAGAGTACCAAGATTTGATCAACAATTTTATACAACATATGGGAATCTAGTTAAACCCTAAATACTCCCATGAATCCTAGGAAACAACACATAGATTCTAGCATGACATATTAGTTTTATTTGAAGACGCAAGGCATCAAACATCTAGCACCAAGAGAGATTTAGTACAATTCCCACCTAACCAATAGGCAAATACCAAGCTAGTGTGCAAGTGTACAAATAATAACGCACCCCCCACCAGAGCTGTGGCCGACGCTGTTTACCTTTTGGGCCTTTGCGATGGTGTGCTCCTCTATGCGGAGCAGTGACATAGAAGTGCGCCATGTCATGTAGTTCTTCTGTACAACACTCCAAAGCTTTGGGTTTTTGTATATGGCACGCAGGTATGCCTCCCCATTCCCATATTTGTGTTTATTCCAGAGTCCCAAAAATTTCTGATGGAACAAATTCCACGATTCTTCTATGTTCTTCAATATACATTGCTTATAAGCCTGCAAAAGGTGGGCAGTCAAATCGCTTATTTTATAAATGGGGCAACAGGAAAGAACTAACACTTCTGCAACAGCCATGACGTAATACTGAAGATGCCAGATATTCTTATGGACTTTTAATAAGGCAAGTCATTCGAAACACGGCAATTTTTTTAACATAAGAGTACTACCGCAAAATGCGTGTATGAGTAAAACTGGGTGCCAGCAAGACAATGTTAACATAGAGTTGCTATACATACCTTACGATCATTTTTTTATCAGCATGCCCATCTTGTGCAAAGTATGCCATTAATCAGGTTCCCCAAGAAGGCCCAATGTTGTAACACATTGGTGCGTAGAAGGCAAACTCTGGATCAATCACTTGAGTGAAATCTGTGATCACCATGATGAAACCAGTATGGAAATCTCCATGAATCAGAGCCTTGGCTCTCAATAAACCTGCAGTCCAAACTTCACATAAGAAACACAACATATGCATCACCAACCAATCTGCACAAATTCAGAGCTAGCTTTACATTTACTTCAATTCAGCAATTTCCACTTCAGCCCATCATCCTCTCGAACCGCTTCAGTGTCAAGAAGAGGTGAATCCCAGCAACTTTATTTAGAGGCCATGTATGGATCTGAGAATACAACCTGCTCCGTGAGCCAGCACATCTCCACGCTCTCACAGTACCGAGCAACTGCAATTCAATCACAGCAAAACAAGTAGTTTGGTGATTGCAGTCTATTTTGAAACTAAATTCAGATTTAACTCATGAACACTGTTCAGTACGAAAGCATAAATATGTTAGGTACCATAGGATGTAGAGGAAATCAAAAGGAAGAAAAATAATTTCCTTGGGGCAAGATGTGTGTAAACAGCCTATAAATCAAAGCTATCCTATTAATATTGAGAACAGAAGGAACTACACTACACTACACTGCATGGTCACTACTACTCCAATTTGGAGTACTACCAAAGTCCTAACTGAACAAGCTTTCCCACTCCAATTTTACCCAGTAACGTAAACAAAATGTTCTTAAACACTGAATTATAGGGAGCAAAATGTTCTTAAACATTAAGTTCTAGAACACTGAATTACAGTGACACGCATGTCAAGAACATTCAAAACTGAAGTACTCCTAGTTATTGCTGTTGGCAAGAATTACCGCAAGAATTTAAACCTATGCTCCTGCTCGGATACAAGATTCTTCCGCTCATGTTACTATAGCATGAACTTGAACTAAAAACTGAACATTTACATGATCATGGCACAGCATGAACTAAAGAATGATGTGGTAAGGAACTCACTGTCAGAGTTTGTAGTCGAGACCGTACTCAGAGCGCCGGCGAGCTGGGCCACCAGCTGGAGGAAGAGCGCCAAGGAGCTCAAGCTCAAGCCTGCAGATCGCCGCTCGCGCAGAGACCCGCTAAAGCCATGGTGTCGATGAAAATAGTTTCATTTGACATATTCGATATTGGTAGTAGAAAGCCTATGGGTTAAATCATGCTATATTGAAAATATGTTTATCACGCCGAGAAATCTGAGTTTGAAAAAACAATCATATTTGAATAACATGTATAGACCAGTTAAGGAAGCATTTTTTTAGTTGAAAATATGAGAAATCTGAGTTTGAGAAAAACATATTTGTATAAGATGTATAGACCATACAACTCGACAGTAGAATTTGGAAATGTTAATCTTCTGAAGTCTTGCATAGTGCCTTAGCATAATAAGGAGTATAGTACTGCATAGTGCCTTAGAAAAATTGTACTCGCTCCAATCTAAAATAAGTGTCATGGTTGTAGTTCAAACCACTACAGTTATTTTGGATCGAAGAGAGTAGATAACAATAATTAGGCAACTACAATAACAAAAAGCACAGGGGCATGTCAATATAATTAATAAATTCGATCTCCACCGGTTGAGAAATAAGCAATGCAATTGCACACAGATCAAACCATCATTTGTTCCAACATAAAAAACAACAACATCAGGTTTCAGTTCCACAACAGGGCCTCGGTCTATCAAGCCATACTAAAAGCATAAACAGGTAACACACTGTTCTTATCTATTCAACACTGCAAAAAGTTTGTACTGCCATAGACCTACACCTACAGTAGAAACATAAATCGGGCTACAACAGAAGCAAACCCCATTTAAGAATTCTCGGATGCCCTGTTAAGAGTCGTATGTAAGTAGCTTGACCGCAATTTAACCAAAACAAAAAAAGGAAAGCAAGAATCTTCTGTGACTGTACGTATGCCTGTAGTTGATATGCCTGCAATCAATCGAGCTGACAAGATCATATGCTTGCCATCATTTGAGCCGTCAATTAGCCAAAATTCTTGACACAACATCAAAATAGCTCTATAAAAAGGAAGAAACATGAAAAAAAATGTTACGAACAGAATCAGAAGGATATAAAACAAATGTAAACCAGTGCCAAAAATGAAGAGAGCTACAACAGAATGGGAAATCAAAAATTCTAAACAGCATTAGCTACTGACACAAGAATTTGCAAAACTTAAAAGACAACTCTTGCAGCCTACATTACCTATCGCAATTAAAATATAAGATTTCTCAACTGGATAATCAGGATTGTGCTAATGTTTACTAATCCTAGAAATCATCAATTCAAGTCCTCTGTTTCAGCGAGAACATCAAAACCCCCTTTGATAAGGAACTGCTTGATAAGGACCGGCACAAACAAGCAAGAAACAAAGGACCAGTAAGAATGACAACCTCTTTTTGTAATGAAACACAGACAAAACTTCAAATAAGAAAGAGAAGCAAATGAATATGCACAGACTGTTAACAAAACCCATAATCAATTGCTACCAGATAGAGAGAAGCCAACATTGCACCATGATGCAATACACTATATTCTATACAGAATTAGGTTCCAATAAAAGCTAACAATAAGGATACTAAATGAGTTTCCAGTTATTACGGAAATAACGAAAAACAGTAGATATAACTAATATAAAAAATGAAATAATAATATGCCTTGAAGCTTGGAAATAACGCATACTAAAAGCAATTTCCCCGAGCGCTAATACTCCATGCAATTTGTGTATATACATGCCTGAATAAGAAATTTGAATTGATCAAACCAAACCTGTTATAACACAGACGAATTAGAACTCTGAAAGTTGCATATACTGGAGTCAAGTTTGCTAAGCGACACGACACCCTACAATATCTGTGGTAAAATTACTTACAAAGGCATTGTGGACCCTGCAGTACAACCTGAATTACCATAGTTGTAGCTGCATCAACATGGACGCATCAGTTACTAAAAAGGAACCTTTACAGAATGGAGAACGAGCTCTTGTTGTGCCTTGCTTGCATACCGACCATATCAATATGGAAAATTACCCCACTTCATGATAGTCCCAAATCAAGCTATAGCCTAAAATACGCCATGAAAAACTGGTAGAAATTTGAAAAGCATGTCTAGAGGATAACATGATTCAGCATGTCCCGTATGCGACCAAACAAGAAAAGTTAGTTCCATAATTTGAGAAGCATGTCAAGAATCTTTTATATGCATCCAACATTCATCTCTTTATAAGATTCTGCAAATTGCTAGAGCTAAATAATCCAAATAGATGAAGTATGAGTGGCACAATGGATCAAAACACCAGTTCATTACATCTATATATAGATACAGGTTTCTGAACAGATTCTGACTAATGGGTCTCATTGCCAGGAAACTCATGATTCACAATAACAGATCACGATATTCATTTATGCAGTAACATAATATAGGTTGTACATTCAAATGTTGATTTTAGTCGCTTTCTTTTATATTTTCCTGCATTGACCAGCTTATCCTTGAAAGTGCGGTTTAATATGTCAAAAAAATAGCTGCACCTCCGATATATGTGATACTTCTATAAAAAGCCTAGATATGTTGCGAATAATAAATAGGTAGTTCTTGGACACAGATCAATTTGTAGAACACGTCTTTAGGTGTCTTTCTATATTGTTGTCGCAGGAGAACACTGCTATTCATAGTCGCTATTGCTACAACAGAATGTGCAAAAAAAAAGTTCTTTCTCTCGACGAAAAAACAGGATGTTTGTATTATGGAATAGGATTAAAGTTAAACGATGACAAATTAGCTGCAACAGCCAAACTAAACACAGAGATTCATGCATTAGGGGATAGTGGGTTTCAGAGATTTTTTCTGGTTTCCAGACCTGTGGGTAGCCGACAGCGTCTCCGGTTGTACTCCTTGGTGAATGCGGACATTGGGCTCCAACAAAATTTGAAACTGGAACAGGAACAATCTGAGCTTATAAACTGAAATTGGATCATGAAAATTGCAGTAACAGTGATCATAAAAATTGCTTATAAACTGAACAGGAACAATTTGAGCTTATAAACTTAGATTTCAGTTAAATCATCACGGCAGTACTCTTTGACAATGCATCATACAGTATAAATTACTCCTGAAAGAGGAATGAAGAACAATCTCTTGGATTACAAAACTCAGAACTATCCAAAAATTCCATTAGCACAAATGCAGAATGAATTTTTCACAGAGTGAATTCCATTAGCAGAAATTCAGTGAGTTCTCCTAACTGAATTCAACTGATTAGATGGAATTGCTGATCGGTTAGGAATCAGTAATGAAGCACGTAGGGAACTGCAGGAGGGATTGTTGATTGCTAAGTTCGGGTCGCTTACCATCACACGTGACGGAGCTGCAGGGGGTGGAGGAGCAACCCGTGGATCCCAGTGGCATCCCTAGGGAAAGCAGCCGTGCACGCGGACAAGGTCGTGGAGGAGACGGCGCACAGGGCGGTGGTGGCCGACGAGCTGTGGCAAGCAGTGGTCATGGCCGACGAGCTGTGGCAAGTGAGGACGCCATGCGACGGTGGCCTGTCCTCCACGCTGCCTCCTTGCGTCCGGTCTCACGTTGAGCTAGCAGCTGCGTCCACATCTGGCGCGGGAAGGAGATGGGTCAGGGCGGGACGGATGGGCGACGGATCCGGGGCATACCTCATGGGCGAGCTACGCTGGTAGCGCTGCGGCCACATGGCGCGGACCTCGCCGGCGGGGACGAGCTCGCCGATGAACTCTGGCTCCTTGTCGCCGATGGCCACGTTCTTGGCCTTCTTGGAGTCGACAGCGGCGGCTGCCGGCTGGATGAAGGAGACGGCGGCGGCGTCGTAGGGTTGGTCTGGCTGCGGGAGGAGTGGATGAGGAGCGAGCGTGGATGAGGAACGAGCGAGGGAGGAGGCGGCTAGGTCTTTAGGACGGGAGCCGCCCTCGTTTTATAGCCGTATGCGAAATGACTAAAACGCCCTTGGTGGGGCACAGAATTTACGCGCGGTGGCAAGGGATCTTTACCGTGAGACGGTAACTATTCATTCCTACAGGAGCTGCTCTCCGATCCGACGGCCGAGGTCGTCCCAGGGCTCGATCCGACGGCTCAGATCCCATCAAGCGCGCAGATCCAACGGCCAGGGATCCAAACGGCTGAGGAGCCGGGAGGATCCCCGTCATTCTTATTTCTCGATTCCTCTACCGCTGCCCAAGACCTAATTTTACCAGATTCAGGACATGACGAGGAGGATCTTTTCAGGCCGAAAGTCGTACTCAGCGAGGAAGACCAGGCCAACTATGCCCAACTTTTGTTTCCCAACATCATTCCTCGCATCAATCCGAACGTTTGTATGTCATCAGAGGACTACTTCCAAGCTAGAAGAGCGCCTTGCACGCTTTTGCGTAGCTTATTACAAGGTACGTACATACTCTATCAATCAGTCATTTTAGAGTTTGTCACCAGTGCAGAATTAGCCTTTAGTCCCGGTTCGTAAGGGACGACCCCCCCCCCCCCTCCTTAGTCCCGGTTCGTCACGCCCCGGGACCAAAGGCTCACCACGTGGCACGAGTCCGCACCGGGGACTGGGGGACCTTTAGTCCCGATTGATAACACCAACCGGAACTAGGGGTTTAGGGTTTTAGGATTTATGAATTATGGTTTATTTTTTATTTTTGTTTTGTGTTTTTTATTTAATTATTTTTCATTTCAAACATATTTTACGCTACTGCAGTCGTCAAGTGCCACTGCTACTACATACTGTACACGTCATATATAATATAATTTCTCGTACGACCAATCATATATCATAGAATTTCTCGTACGACCATACATACACATATATATACAATTTCTCCTACAATTTGCAGATCATTACATGCAGGCATTAGGTGTAATGGTATTCTCCTTCGGGATCTATGACCTGGTCAAGCAAAAATTCCGCAATTTCCTCTGAAGTGCTCGTATGCGGTCCGTTGGTAGGAGCTTATCCCACATCTCCGTCATCTTTATTAAAGAAGGAGATCAATATGAATATATTAGTTGTGTGTATATATATATTAGATCATGATAAAAAGAATTTTGAACTGTGTTTGCGTATCCAAAATTGTCTTGCAGATGTGCTACTTTCGGACGTCATAATGCGAATGTTCTCGCAAACGTAGTACGCACATAAATTATTCCCCGACGCTCGACTCATGCACTTTACGAGAATAGAATTCAATCAGATAATAATTAATCAAGCATGATAATGGTATTGAAATTAGAATTAAAGAGATGTGCGGACGTAGCTAGTACTACTTAATTACGTATCCTGGGTCGCACCCATGAACTTTTGTCAAACCCTGCCGGCCGGCAAAGAAAATAAATAAATGAGTTATTAATTAGTTGATATCAGGAAATGAACTAAAGAGGCCGACATAGTGCGATAATGATTGAAATTACCTGCCGAGCATGTCCTTCATGATTGAGTATTCTTTAGATTCTTTAAGTAGTGGGTCCAATACTTTAACTTTTCCCTCGTCAACTTCAATGATTAGCAGGATCCAGTGGAAACTGCATGCGCACACATTTGTATAATTAAGCGAGCATGTGCATAACTCATCAACTACACTTATTAATATCTAGTAAGCAAAACAGAATTTGTAGTACAAGACAGTAATACTTACCCAAAATTATAAGGAAGTAGTATTTCTGGTTGGGTATTTAGTTGCTTCAAAAACTGTAGCAAGCTTTTCTCTGTGTCATTTTTGTGACGTGACCACACCTCTTCATTAATGGTATTTGGTTCAATGAACACAATGCCATAGCGTCCATCTCTTTTTATTTCATAAATCTTCATTATGCATAATACCACAGAAAAGAATATAGTGAGGATAATTACAGGTAATGAACGAGCACAGCTAGATACTTAAATTACAGAAAGAAATCACTTACAAACAATAACAACTGACGAGAGATTTGTCAAGTGCGTCTTGATTGAATAACTGAAACATTTCTTGAAACTCAACCCACAAATCTTTTGCATGGAAGTAATGCTCTGCCTTGACTTTCACCATGAGGGCCTCTCACCCGTTCTTTATTTCTCTCAGGTGCCAGTCATACAATCTGCGCATTTTCGTTGATAGATTCTGGACCTCCTCAGGCTTGACCAGAGGTTGGTCGGGGACATATTTCCATGCTAGTTCCGCCTCTTCAAACCCGGGGAGAACCTCGATTTCTAGGAGTTGTTCAACAGTGACACCGGCCTCTTTAGCAATCCGTCTATGAGCGTCGGTTATTTTCAGCCTATCGGCGGTACTCACATGTGATTGCACAATGAGCGGGGGGATCGATTGCACTGTCTGTTCTCCCAGCCGGGGAACAGCTTTCCCGCTTTTTTACCAATTGCTTGGCTCGAGCTCGACTCCTTCTCTTTTTGTGCACGATATAACTTCTTAATAGAGCGCTCATAATCTGAGTCTGTTCTCTTTACAGCCGGTTGAGCATTATCAATAAAGTGTTGTATGACTTCCTCAGGTATATTCTCCTTTGGCGGCGGGGGCGGTTTCGCTGCAAAATGGGCGTCATAATCACGTGGCAATCATGAGACTTTAGGTTCTGCAACTTTTTCTCTGTCATATTTATTATTTCCTTTATATTCGACGAGAAGCCAGACGGGACATTCATACTTAGCAGGCATTCAAAGAAGATTTCCTTCTCTTCTTTGATAAGAGCGTAGCTGGCATGACCCTGATACTGCTTTGGATGCATGCCGTCTTTTTCATGCATACGTTGCTGGTCCTCCCATGCCTTCGGTGTATCTTTTGTCTTCCCATACACGCCCAAGAATCCAAGCAGGTTCACGCAAAGATTCTTCGTCACGTGCATCACGTTGATTGCAGAGCGGACCTCTAGTTCTTTCCAATAGGGTAGGTCCCAAAATATAGATTCTTCTTCCACATGGGTGCGTGTCCGTCAGTGTCATTTGGAACAGATTGTCCGCCAGGACCCTTTCCAAAAATTATTTTTAAATCCTTGACCATATCAAGTATATCACGACCAGTACGGTGGCGAGGCTTCTTCTGGTGATCTGCCTCACTTTTGAAATGCTTGCCTTTCTTTCTTAAGAGATACTTGATCGAAAGAAATCGACGATGTCCCAGGTACACATTCTTCTTACATTTATCCAAATATATACTATCGGTATCATCTAAACAGTGCGTGCATGCGTGGTATCCCTTGTTTGTCTATCCTGAAAGGTTACTAAGAGCAGGCCAATCATTGATGGTTACAAACAGCAACGCTCGCAGGTCAAATTCCTGTTGTTTGTGCTCATCTCACACATGTACACCTTTTTTGTCGCACAACTGTAAAAGTTCTTCAACTAATGGCCTTAGGTACACATCAATGTCGTTGCCGGATTGCTTGGGGCCTTGGATGAGCACTGACATCATAATAAACTTCCGCTTCATGCACAACCAAGTAGGAAGGTTATAGATACATAGAGTCACAGGCCAGGTGCTATGATTGCTGCTCTGCTCCCCAAAAGGATTAATGCCATCTGCACTTAAACCAAACCATACGTTCCTTGCGTCATCTGCAGAGTCCTCCCACTTTCTCTTGATTTTTCTCCATTGCGACCCATCAGCAGGTACTCTCAACTTCTCATCTTTCTTACGGTCTTCTTTGTGCCATCGCATCAACTTAGCATGCTTTTTGTTTTGGAACAAACGTTTCAACCGTGGTATTATAGGAGCATACCACATCACCTTGGCAGAAATCTTCTTCCTGGGCCGCTCGCCCTCAACATCACCAGGGTCATCGCGGTTGATCTTATAGCGCAATGCACCGCATACCGGGCATGCATTCGAATCCTCGTACTCATCGTGCTAGAGGATGCAGCCATTAGGGCATGCATGTATCTTCTGCACCTCTAATCCTAGAGGGCAGACAGCTTTCTTTGATTCGTAAGTACTGTCGGGCAATTCGTTGTCCTTTGGAAGCATCTTCTTTAACATTATCAGCAACTTTTCAAATCCCTTGTCAGATACACCATTCTCTGACTTCCATTGCAGCAATTCCAGTGTGGTACCCAGTTTTTTCTTGTCATCTTCGCAATTTGGGTACAATAATTTCTTGTGATCCTCTAATATGCGCTGCAACTTCAGCTTCTTCTTTTCACTTGCGCAGTTTCTCTTTGCATCGGTAATGGCCCGACCAACATCATCAGCGGGCTCATCTGATGCCTCTTCTTCAGCTTCTTCCCCCATTGTTGTACCATCGTATTCAGGGAACCCATGGCCAGGATAGTTGTCATCATCCTCTTCTTCTTCAATCTCTTCCATTAGGACCCCTCTTTCTCCGTGCTTGGTCCAACAGTTATAGCCGGACATGAAACCGGACGTAAACAGGTGGACGTGAATGGTTCTTGAGTTAGAGTAATTGTAATTATTATTACAGACAGCACATGGACAACACATAAAATCATCCGCCCGCTTGTTTGCCTTAGCCGCAACCAGAAAAGTATGCACGCCATTAATGAACTGGGGAGAGCATCGGTCATCGTACATCCATTGGCGGCTCATCTTCATTACACAACACCGAAAAGACCAAATTAATACAAGTTCATACACACTTATTCTCATAAAACAACATACAAACTCTCTAGCTAAAGCATTTAAATGCAACAACAAATGCGATCAAGATCGTAACTAAGGTAACAATTGATCCAACAGCATAATGATACCAAGCCTCTTTATTAACGGCATATTTTCTAATCTTTCTAATCTTCAAGCGCATTGCATTCATCTTGATCTTGTGATCATCGACGACATCGGCAACAAACAACTCCAGTTTCATCTTCTCTTCTTCAATTCTTTTCAATTTTTCTTTCAAATACTTGTTTTCTTTTTCAACTAAATTTAACTTCTCGACAAGAGGGTCGGTTACAATTTCCGGTTCATATACCTCCTAGATAAAAATATCTATGTCAACTTGATGGGCATAATTGTCATATACATGAAATGCAACAGATAGTTATAAAAGAGAGTATACCACATCCGAATCATAAACCGGACGAGGGCCGACGGGGACGGATATCAAAACCATGCTACTATGTATAACAAACAACCATACAGGTAAGAAAATTATACAAGTAACTATCTAAATCACACAAACATGGTTTTTTTTTTATAAAAAAGATAAGAACAAGAGGCTCACCAAGGTGGTGCCGGCGACGGGACGGTGCGGGCGATCGACAGTGGTTAGGACGGGGACGGGAAGGCACTAAGTAAACCACACCTACATATGCAAACTAAGAAGTTAATTTGAGCTCAAATTGCATATAAATCAAATAAACTCCCATATATAATTACTCCCAAACTAAAACCCACAAATCACTATACTTATAGAGCATTGCAAGAGCTAATCTAGCAATGAGAGATGAAAGGACAAAGTTGCTAACCTTTGTGAACACTTGGATGGATGGGGTGCCTTCAAATCTTGACAAATTTTGGCAAAAAATGGAGGTGAGCTCGAGCAAGAGGGGAAGAACAGAGAGGAGAGGAAAGGGAAAAAACAGAGAGCTTTGGCTCGGGCTGGACAAAGCACTATATATATAGTGATCTCTTTAGTCCTGGTTGATGATACAAACCGAGACTAAAGGTGTACCTCTAGTCCTGGTTTATGACACGAACCGGGACTAAATGGGCTCGTGGGGCCCAAGCCTGACACCAGCCTGCCACCACCCCTTTAGTCCCGGTTTGTGTCACAAACCGGGACTAGAGGTTCAACACAAACCGGGACTAATGGTGCCCCTGCCCTAGCCGTTGGAACCGGGACTAATGGTCACATTAGTCCCGGGCCATAGTCAAACCGGGACTAATGAGGTGAACGTAAGGTCATTTTTCTACTAGTGTGTGTATCTGGGTGCCATAGCACCTAAATTATGTCCTCCCGTTTGATACCTGTGAATTCTAGAAGGTGAAGCTGGAGTTTAAACATGAGCTCAAGAAACCGGAAGAATACTCTGAAGATGAACTACATAAGGAGTCCTACTTTAAGTATTTAGAGGATGATGAATGTTTTGAGTGGTACTTCCATCCCCACGATAGCCAGAATCCTGAGCTGAATGACTACCAACGGATTGCCCTTCGTAATTATGTAAGTATATACTATCAATATCTACACTAGCTTGAGTCATCTGGTTGACTAGTTATGCGCTTTCTAACAGTAATAGTATGCGCTTTTGTATACCATATTGCTTTGTAACAGTGATAGTATGTGTGTTCGCATATGTTATTAAATTCTTTGTTATTGTTTGCACGGCCTTGAACCGGAATTGTTGTTGGATTGGATGAACATGAACCCATGAATTTTAGCTTATTTATATGACCTCAATTAAACTGATTACTATTTGCAGCTTGAAGACCAAATCACCATGACTATATATCTTCTATTTTCCCTCAATGCTACATTCCAAAAATTGGAGAAAAAATTGGGTAGTGTTCTGTTATAAAGGATTCCTAATTTTACTTGAAAATTGAATGTGCAGACTACCTTTCACATGGTGTGTCTATGAATTTCCTGAGTTTTCCCTATATTTATTTTCAGATGCGCCACCTAATTCTTGTCCGTTTTATACATAGGTGCCTGATACAATTGAACCACAGTACCTCGTGTGTGATGACTACCGCTCACGTTATCATACGTACAAAATTCATGATGTTTATGTCAAGTACTATGGAGAAATATCAAAGAAGATCAAGGTATGCATCATGTAATCATGCGGTTGGAAGTTGAAATATTACCAGTGGCTGCCATTTTTTTTTACACTGATAGACTTTATCTTGCCACAGTGGATTCAAGATTATTTGCATCTGATCGTAGGTCTGAGACGGTAAGTATGCCCCATGGAAAATCACCAAGTATAGGAACATTTGTCGTATAGACATGATGATTAACTTTGATAGCCTGTTTGCATTTCAGTGGAGAGACAAGGATACTAGAGCATGGAGGCAAGCATTGAGGATTGCAACACACTTCCCCCATATGACTGTACACTTAGGCCTCCTTTGGTTCATAGGATAGGAATTTTATAGGAATAGGAAAATCATAGGAAGCATCTCAATTCTTATAGAGAAAGAGATGTTATTTGGTGCATAGGATAGAAATTTTTTCATTGAGTCTAGGCTAATTTTTTTTCCTCCAAAATATGAAGGATTGATTCCTATCCTACATAGAAATAGGAATCCATTCCTATAAACCAAAGGACTTCAAAGGAATTTTTACTTTGCAAATCCTATTCTATAGTTCCTACAAAATTCCTACAAACCAAAGGAGGCCTTAGCTGGTTTTGCATATGAAGTAAGATATCGTGTCGTATACTAATTTAGGTGTTTCTCACTGGTGTTACTCACAATCTGGTCCATTTGATTCAGGAGTACATTTTTGAGCTGCGCACGGATGCGTCCCTCAAGGACAAAGATATTCTCTATTTTGAGATCTGGAGGCTTGTCGCTAAGGATAATGTTAGCATTCTACTACATCAAACATTGTGTAATAAGCACTAATATGCGTCGTGATTATTCATATTTCTTATCATTTGACAAAATTTTCAGAAAAGCCACATGGAGGCCGTGGAGGAAGTATATACAAGGGACAAGTTCCATATACACAAACAACTAATGGATGCTCAACTAAGTGGGACTGTTGTCTGGACAATGAAACAAACGGTAAGTTGCTCTCTTGCTGTTTTGCAAATTTGTATAGCCAGTTTCTGTTAGTTTATATTGTTAAATATGCAAAATATTTTGCTAATGTACAATGTCCTCTGTTACTTTTCCAGATTGATTGCATTGTGCGGGGGGCTGGAATCGATTCGAATGTAAGTAGGATCATGTACATTTGACATGATGATGCATATGTAAGTCGAATATATTATTAACATGGGTTGTGTGCAACTTTAGACGGAAGATGGTGAAGCTCGGGATTTGTTTAGAAAGATACTTTTCAGGATGGTAACTCCTCGATGAAATCCTCTTATGATTAGATATATCATGCATGATAGTTGTTATAATTGGTTCCGAGGTAAATCTCCAGTATGTTAACAGTACAGCCAAGTAGGGTTCGCCTTGAGATTAAAAAAAAACTAATGTTCATGTTTGTAATCCACTTTGCAGGCAGGATTTGCTTTCCCTGCTGACCCGGAAGGATATGAGCAAGGGTCCGGTCCGTTATCTGATCTGAATACGAGACAAAGCTTGTGTAATTAGGATTCTCCAACCAGCCCACGATCAGCCGTCTAAAATTGTGGCTGGATGGCGCTTGGCTCTCTCCTGTAAATATATTTCCACGGTGTTGTAAATTAGTCACACCATGAATGCTTGCTTTGACATTCTTATTTATTAGTCACACCATAAAAGCGCTTGGCAATTCCTATTCAGCGCTTTAGGCCCCCGTTACACGTAGGGCTGCAAGAAAAGTTCGAGGCTCGTGAGCCGCTCGAGATCGACTCGTAATTTAGCTCGACTCGAGATAGACTGGAAGAAAAAATGAGTAGAGTATGAGCACTCTATGTAGCTCGATCGAGAAACGAGCCGATCTTGAGCCAGCATTAGCTCGCTCGATTTTAGCTTGATAGCTTCATATCATATAAATATATAAAATAATCTTCAGGTCTATTACAAAGAATTAGGATCATCCACTGTCATATATGTTTTGTACGATTTTTTTCTTCATTTTACCTACTAGGAAACATGGAAATTAAGCATGGAGAAAGTTTAGCTTCAATATGACACGTGGCCAACTGTGTGTTTAATATCTTATTATTTTGGCCAAATTTTGAAAGCAGACGCACCTTTGTCGTTTTCTGTCCACGATCTCTTGTTATTAAATATTAGCCTTCAGTTGAAAAAGAATAAGTCAAATTTTATCATGACTTTTTCTGTTGTGTCCTATCTTACTTTAAAATTTGCCATAAAATAATTTTAAAAATCATCTTATTTAGGTCGAAACTAGCTCGAGATCGACTCGAGATCGTTACAAGCTGAGCATGAGCCACTGTTGCGTATATTGATTATTAGAAAAGACGAGATAGACTAGGATTTGTTCTGGCTTGTCTTGTACTCTAAGTAGATTATTGTACTCCTATATATATGCCCATGAGGCTCAAGCAATACAACAAACTATTCCACCAAATCCCTCTCTCCCTTCTAACATGGTATCAGCCTAACCGATCCAAACCCTAGCCGCCGCCCGCCGCCCCCGGGGTGGTCGGCCTTCATGACCGCCGCCGGGGGCCGCGCCGCCCGTACCTAGGGTTTGTCCGCCGGTCATATTGACCGGCTGTCCTAAAGAGTCTTTTTTTCCCTTTCCTTTGATTCAGGTTTTCTCTCTCTCGCCGGTCGCTTTGATCGGCGTTTTTCTTTTTGGTTTTACGATCTATGCTTGATCGGTTTGCGCCGCCCGCCGCCGTCGTCGACCCCCGTGCGCCTCTACTCCAACACCGGCGCGACTGGCCGGCCTCTTCACCGACCCGGCGGCCTCGCGCGATAGGCGGCCCCTAACAGTCGTCGTCTGCGGGTCTGCCCGCCCGTCGCCCCGACCCGGCGGCCTCACGCGATGCGGCGGCTCTTCATCCGCCGTTCGCGCGCCGGCTCGCCCGTCGATCTACGCCGGCTGTCGCCGCCCTACTCCAACCGGGACACCTGCATCGCCCCGACCCGGCGGCCTCGCGCCATGCAGTGGCCCATCATAGCCGTCGTTCGCGCACCGGCCCGTCCATCGATCCACGCCATCCGCCTCCACTGCGTCTGCATGGCGGCCCTGCAGACTGCCTCGCCGGCCTCGTCCTCGGCTGCGTCAGGCTCGTCCGTTACCTCTGCTCGGGCGCCGCTGCTACGTTGGTCACTCGGGTCTCGCTGCCCGGGCGCCGGCGCTGCTTTGGCAGCCCAGGTGTCGGTGCTGACGCGCTCGTCTGTATGACGTCCCACGACGGGCCGCCCGTCGTTGTCGGCTTCATCTCGGACTCCGCCACCACACCACCTTCACCGAGCGGCGTCCCCGACCTCGCGCGCGATCGGCTTGATCACCCGCTCGCCGCCGCGATCCGCCCCATCTACGCCGCGCGACCGACCTGGCCCGTCGGTTGCGCGCGCCTCCGCAGGTCCCATGAAGACCGTCCCGAGTACAGCACGCCTCTCCACCAATCGAGCATCGGGCTGCCGCTGCGTCGCCCCGTCAGGCCGCAGCACCGCCACCCCGTGGTTCTCCTCGCGGATGCAATGACTCACGCGTCACCGCTGCGTCGCCCCTTCGGGCCGTAGTGCTGCGATACGCGGTCCCCGCCGCCGCCCCGAGGTCGTCCCCATGGTTGCACCGACTCGCACTCCGCCGCTGCGCCGCCCCTTCGGGCTGTAGCGCCGCGGCCCGCGGTTCCCGCAGCTGCCCCGAGGTCTTCCCGTCGTCGCCCCGACCTGCCTGCTGCCGCCGCGTCGCCCCTTCGTGTCGTGGCACCGCGGCCCGCGGTCCACCGCCGTCCAAGCGCATCAACTTCCCGTGGTATGCGCCGCGCCGCCTCCCTTGGCGCGGAAACACCACCGTCCGCGCCGGTCTTCGTCATGTTGTCGGGTTCCTTGCCTATTTCGAGCACCGCCGCCGCGCTCCTAACCTAGCCGCTGCCGCCGCCGTCAGGCCGCCACCGCCGCTACCCCCGTAGCCGCCGCCACCGCCCGTCCACCCCCTTCGTTTTCGTCCAAGCACCAGCCCGTCGCCATCGTCGCCGTCATCTTCCTCAACCACTTCATCTACTCCGACAACCGCGGGCGACATCGGCCCCGTGCCGATTGGCGCCGCAACCGTCATCGAGTCCTTCTCTGCTGGCCTCTTTGACTTCTCCGACATGGCATACAGGTCGTGCAGGTCCCAGTCTACGCATGCTCGGTGCTGGCAACACCGATGCGTGCCTTCGTCCACGACGTGTCCCCGGGCCTGGCAAGCCTGGTGCTGCGCTTCGTCAACTTCGCCTTCGTCCGTCTACACATGCGCGGTGCTGGCAACACCGTTGCGTGCCTTCGTCTACGATGTATCCCCGGGTTTGGCACACCCGGTGCGATGCCTCGTCAACACCATCCTCCTTCCGGCGCATCACTACCTCGACACCACTGCGCCCATGACTAACTCGGCGCCTCCTTGTGCCCGCGGCTCCACGGCGACTTCCTCGACACCGGCCACCCCGACTCGACATCGACCACGGCATTCTTCGCACGGCTACCTCGACCATGGCTACACCATCCTACGCTCTCGGCTACCTCGACAAACGGCACAAAGGGCTACCGCCTTGCTTGAGCAACCCCGTCGGTTTCCACTCCAGCCACGACTTCCGCGATGCATTGACTGTTACGACTGTGGGGGGGTGTCCGTCGGCTTGCCTTCGGATTCTTGTCCAGTCTCACCGTCTGTGTCGCTACCGTTGTGACTGCGAGCGGATGTTGAGTATATTGATTATTAGGAAAGACGAGATAGACTAGGATTTGTTCTGGCTTGTCTTGTACTCCAAGTAGATCATTGTACTCCTATATATATGCCCATGAGGCTCAAGCAATACAACGAACTATTCCATCAAATCCCTCTCTCCCTTCTAACAGCCACATTCTACAGCTCGACCTTGAGCTTCGCATATTTTGAGTTCGCTCGAATTTTAGTATGAGTTGAGCTGAGCCTAGGCCAACTCGCTCGAACTCGACTCGTTTACAGCCCTAGTTACAGGCATTCCTGCAAACGGGCGCACACCCTCCTCCCTTCCTTCGCTACTAATGGGCTGGCCCATATAAGGCCGGCCCCCGTTACAGGCATTCCTATAAGTATATCAATCCAACTTGATATACTTGCTCCATTGTTGTACCATGTCCTCCAATGACAGATTCTCATTCCTTCATCCGAACTGTTTTGGAGATCTGAATATAATCTACAAGAAACTTGCTCCAACGCAATGCATCACTGTTATTCTCTTTTTTTTCTAGAATATGCATAAGCATGCTGTAACACCCCTGTGTAATAACCACTATGATCAGCTGCTAATATTGCCAAGTCATATCATTTGCAGTGCTTAAACAAAGTGGTTAATCAAAGCAACTCAACTCCATTTAGAAAAGCAACTCAAAATCAAAAGTGAAATATGAAGTTGAACAAACTCTGTTGGGAAAATGTTCATTAAATGGCAAATAATCCAGGAACATTTCTAAAATCATCATCAATAAAGTTGGAGTTAGACAAGTGACTCAAACAAGATGAAACAGCACCAAAACAGAATATTTAAATCCATTTAAATTCATTTCTAATCCAAATGGAGTCCAATTCTGCCCAAACCAGTTTTTGGTGGAAGGAAATGTTGCATTGCAATATTTGGGTCAACTCTCACATTTTACAAAAGTGTAAAAGTGCCCTAACTATTTCAGGACAGAAATGAAATAGAGAAAAGGAAAAAGGGGAAGATGGGCCACTGTGCACTAGCCTAAGTGCACAGTACCTAGAGTACAGCCCACCAGGGCCATGTCGTCGTCTCTCTCCTGTGCGTGTCGCCGTCGCAGTGGGCGCGAGCGCGCGCGCCGGTCGCGCGCCGACACGCCGACGCCACCGACGCCCGGAGCCGACGAGGGGATAAGGCCGACGCCCCTCCACTCCTCCCTGGCCTCTCCGTCATTCTCCCCCTTCTCCTCTCGCTCGCTCCGCCTCTCTTCCCTTCTCAGATCCGGTGGCCGAGCGCCCCTGTCGCCGTGATCCGCCGCTGCCGTGGCCAACGGCCTTCCCACCTCGTCTGAGTGTGCCTGGGAGGAGCGCCGTGGTCGACTACGCCTACCGGAGCAGCTGGAGGGAGCGGAGGAGCGCTGCTTCGTCCATGAGCTTCGTCTTCAACCTCGGGTCGCCGCTGTTCGTCCTCGTCCCCGGCGACGTCTCTGCGGCTCCTAAACTGTCACCGGGCCACCGTGCGCCTTCACTGTGAGCCACTCCTCCCTCCTCATCTCTCTGTGGCTCCGCACGCACGCACTGGCGGCTTCTCCACGCGAACCCGAGCCCGTCGCCGCGAAGCCCGACGCCGGCAAGCCTCCGGTAACCCAACGAGCTCGGGGTCGAGTCGAACGCACTCACCGCATCGCGTAGAACACGCCTAGGCCTCGCGCTCGAGCTGCTGCGCGCCGTAGCTTCGTTTTCGTCGTAGGCCCGTATACGCCGCCGCTTTTGCTCGTCGCCGCCGCCGTTTCCGGCCGAGTCCGGCTGCGCCACCGCCACCGTTTGACGCGGCATCTTCTGCCCGTTCGAACGAGACCAACCGCGGCCGATTTGGTGGCTTGTAGGTGAAACCCGACGCCGGGCCGTGTCCTCCGCCGCGTCTGGAGGTCACCTGCGTCGAGTCGCCGGTCGCCGCCGACGTGGCTGCCACGTGGGTCACCCCTGGGTCACTGCCAGTGGGTCCCACGGGCCCAGTTGACCACGCTGACCGTGGTCAACGTGCTGACGTGGCCGTACAGTGAGGCTGACACGCGGGCCCCACCACTTTTTAGATTAAGAAAAACATTTAAATAAATATAAAACTGATTAATTAGGCTAATGTCTCACTGACATGTGGGGCCCACCCCTCTAATCACTCTGTTAGCTGAAATAATCCACTGTTAGCCTTAACAGAGACTAACATGTGGGTCCCACTGGACCCACATGTCATGTTTGACTGGTCAGCGACGCTGTTGACCGCTGACGTCACAGTGACATCATGCTGACGTCATAATTCATTTCTGTAAATAAATAAATTCCAGAAATTCAAATAAACTTTGAAAATTAATAACTTTTAAACCGTAGCTCAGATCGAAAAAGTTAAAACATGAAAGTTGCTCAGAACGACGAGACGAGTCTAATAGTGACGTCTGTTTCTTCATCGGAACCCCCTACGTAGAAGAACTCGTAACTCCGGACCCGTATCCGGCAGATGAATAGTGCACACACTTCGGTAAATAAATCACAGATTAATTCTAAAAATAACTAAAATGACTTAGATGCATATTTAGGCAACCCTGCACTGCATCATAGCATCACACGCACCGTATTGCATTTGTTTGCATTATGTTTACCTGTTTCTTCCCCCTTTTCTCTCTCGGTAGACCCCGACGTTGACGTAGCTCCCGAGGCAGACGCAGCTCAGGAGTACGACTACGTCCCCGACGACACCACAGGCGACCTTGCCCTTGCCCCAGAGCAAACAGGCAAGCACCCCCATTTTGAGCATGCCTATATCGCCTATTCTCCTCTCTCTTATGCTTGCATTAGAACTGCTACTGCTACTGTTTTCCTATATCTGCTGCATAGCCTGATTATTGTAACCTGCCTTGCTACCTTGCTGGATATCCTAAACTGTTTAGAATAGGCTGGGTAGAGACTCGACAGAGACCCCCACTTTATCCCGACTGCCCCGCTGGATGTCAGAAGATCCGCTCATCGGGATAGAAGACTAGACCCTGGCACCGCACATCACTTCTCCCTATGTTGCTCGACACTGCTGGGTTACTATCGAGGGTGATTCCTCAGGGTTCCCTTCGGTGTCAGACACACAGTTACCTTGGATATTATGACTTGACTATGAACCATGATACTAAAGACGGGTCGGCCCTGAGGGGTACCCGCGCGAGCTTATTGCGAAGTGATGTGGAGTCGGGTTGACCTGGATGGTGCCCGCGAGATAACTACGAGGCGTGGCCGGGCATTCTTAGCCCTTGCCGCAAGTCCTCGAGACGGGGCGACGGGGTCACATCGATCGTGAGTCTCTGCTCGTTTCCGCGCGCTCCTAATCCACTACGGTTTGGATATTTGATCCGAGGGGCCTCTGGCCCGATAGCACTAACCATCACGTGGGCATAGTATGGGCGTTCTGCGTCGTATACTTCAGCTGGAGCTTAATAGACGTCAGCGACTGAGCGGCGCGCGCTGAATTGGACTGGGAACGCAATCGCACTTGTATAAGGGGTTGCTAGGTCTGCTTTCAGCCGCGTACGCAACGTGCAGGAGTTCCCGGGGCGAAGGCCCAAGACCCCTGGGCGCATAGGTTTAGTCCGGCGTGCTGACCTCTCTGTTAGGTATTCGGTCGGGTTGCAGCGTGTTGCTTAGCCGAGGCCGGGCATGACCCAGAAAAGTGTGTCCGGGCGGAGTTAAGCGAGCGTGATGGGTAAGTTGGTGCACCCCTGCAGGGAAGAAACTTCTATCGATAGCCTGTCCTACGGTAACGGACACTCGGAGTTGTATCCCGATCGGTACAACTAGAACTTGATATGAGAACTGGATAGTACGGCTCTGGGATTGCTTTTTCGCAGGGAGTCGAGAAAGGATCTCAGGTCGAGGTTGATGATACTACTACTACTATACATTATGTTCATCTGTTCTCTTCTATTGCTGCAAGACTGTCGAAGATTGTTGAAGATGCTAGTCTTCGATAGGATTAGGCTTTCCCCTCTATTCCGGCATTTCTGCAGCCCAGTCCACATATACAGCCATTCCTTTGAAAATGTTGCATATATAGTGTAGATCCTTGCTTGCTGAGTACTTCGGATGAGCACTCACGTTTGCTTTACTTTCTTTTTTCCCCATATTCCATTTGATGCCACCAGATGACGGAGCCCCTGAGTCAGACGCCCCAGCCGACGACCAGTACTACTACCCGCCTGGCGAGTACTACTACTACGAGGAGCCGTTTGACGACCAGGAGTAGAATCGGAGGGTCCAGGGCAGGAGGCCTACGCCTTTCGATCGTAGTATTTTATTTTACCCCGCCTCTGTAAAGGCCTATTTCTCTCTCTGTAATATATCTGTACTCAGATATCTGATGCTTCCGCTGACGCTTGTATGCCATCGAGCTATGTATTCGAGCCCTCGAGGCCCTGGCTTGTAATATAAAGCTTGTATGACTTTATTTATGTTTTAGAGTTGTGTTGTGATATCTTCAAGTGAGTCCTTAGGCTTGATCGTGCGCATTTGCGTGTATGATTAGTGCACGATTAAGCCGGGGTCGTCACACATGCGTATCATATAACCCTAGAAGAGATGGAGAAGAAACCCATCCACAGTTATACATTAGAAGCTTAATGACCATTGAGCAGAAGTGTAACGCTGGCTATGCATCTTCGGTCATGGACTGCTCTTTGATATTCTACTTGCATTCTGAGCCACACTATATAGTACCATTAGAAAATTTCTCCAATCACAGAACTTATATTATGCATCAGTAATAAATTATATAATTTAAAGTTAGTTGTACACTTCATTTTTTCCTACTCCCTCCGCTACAAAATAAGTGTCGTCGTTTTAGTTCAAAATTTAATTGACATGCTTGACTGCTCTAGCATCAGCTTACCAGAAACATCCGGATCCCACAACAGCACTGTTGTAAACTGCCCAGAATGAACCGTGTTTCGCATTAAGTGTGTGCGAGTGCTAGTCGATTGGAGAATAGGTACATAGAAATTGGTGTTGGTATTACTGTGGCCAAAATTACCCCATGGGCGACCACTAAAATTCTCTTAAGAAATACTAGCACTGTGCCTTATGATACACACTTAATGAAGAAAAACTGTACTAGTTGGAGACATCCTTGTAACTTGTATTATAACTGTTTGTCGTTTTGAGATTATACAGCACAGAGGCAGGGTTGAGACACTTTCAGCACCGATGTGATCATCAGGAAAACACTGTTTATGTGATAGGATACATATTCTATTTATACTCCTGAATGTAACAAATGTTCAGGATACTCTATCAAAGCAATGTCTGATCCACTGAGAACAGATCATCAAGCAACAAATGCTGTTTCGACAGCTGCACAGCCAGGAATGGCATGAGATTCTGACCAATCGTGGCCAGCGCTTGCTCGATGTTCTGGTGCGTTATTTAGGAAATTGTGGGTGATGCAACCAATAATATTGCAGGCACGGTGAGGAAGCCCTGCAGCATTTCCTGAACCTGTAAGATCTGAAGACAGTCAGGACACCAACTCAGTTGTACTATCAGTATGTGCTTAGTTTAGAGCATGGTTCATAGACCTGCAGGGTTGCAATATAATTAGGCAAAGTAGGGATGCTTTTCAACAGAATATGTGCACTGAACAAACATACCGGCACTGTCATGCAACTGGTGAACTGAAGACGAGCACACTAGCGGACTAGCAATTTTCAGGTACCATTTCAACTGCTCGTTCCTTCGGGTTCAGAGGCAGCCAGCCGGATTACTCATTACAAAAATTGACAGTGGAATGATAATTCATGCTCAGAATCAGAGCAAAATATGACATGCTAACTAAAACAGGGGAGAAATTTGAAAAGTTGGAAACAGTCATTCAAGCGCAGATGAATGAGAACAGGAAGCCAACGGTTTTCATTTCCATTGCTGATGGCAACAAGAAGGTACCATCAGATTAGGCGTAACACATCCACCATGACAAGAACACAGGCACATTCTGAAACACTACTAGCACACACACTTCCACCGACGAACTCAGCCTAACAGGGATCTAACAGACGACGCATGGATTGCAGATTGCGGCCTAGGCCCTCTCTCCACGGATGCGGCGGGCGAGCTGGATGTCCTTGGGCATGATGGTGACGCGCTTGGCGTGGATAGCGCAGAGGTTGGTGTCCTCGAACAGCCCCACCAGGTATGCCTCCGCGGCCTCCTGCAGAGCGGAGACGGCGGAGGACTGGAAGCGGAGGTCGGTCTTGAAGTCCTGGGCGATCTCGCGGACGAGGCGCTGGAAGGGGAGCTTGCGGATGAGCAGCTCGGTGCTCTTCTGGTACTTGCGGATCTCGCGGAGCGCGACGGTGCCGGGGCGGAAGCGGTGGGGCTTCTTGACGCCGCCGGTGGCCGGGGCGGACTTGCGGGCCGCCTTGGTAGCCAGCTGCTTCCTCGGCGCCTTGCCGCCGGTGGACTTCCTCGCCGTCTGCTTGGTGCGGGCCATGTCGTCGGAGATGCGCCGGGAGGTTGCTGAGGAGGGAGGAGCGCTGGTAGGTTTGGGGGATTTGGAGTGAGGAGGAAGAAGGGGATGGGACGGCGTTAAATAGGAGGCGAGCGCCGAGCGGGCGGGGCATTGGAGCGGGGAGCGCGCGTGGGTGTTGGTTTTTCGGGAGGGATGGTGGGGCGTGGAGCGTTGGATGTGGGGTGCCTGGACGGCTGCGATCTGGTTTCGAGGGGGCGATCCGTGGGAGGGGTGATCGTGCGCTCTGATTGGTTGGAGACGAGTCAGCCGGATCGTGGAGAGGCAGATGAAACGAACATGGACTCCGAGGAGGCGCGGCCATAGTTTGCTCTTTTGCCGCCAACGTCCCAAACGAAAACCTCAGCCCAAACGAGAATTGACGAAAATACTGCTTCTTTTTTTAGAAGAGTTTCAGTGAGTGCTAGAACAATTTTTTTACTACTAGTATATGAATTATCTGTAATGCCCTGAAGCCCTAGTAAATTATGCATGTGCTAACTCGTCATAAACACTGATCTGTAAACTGATTTACATATAAATGACCATGTTAGAAAAGAATTTCCTTACAGTTTGACTGTTTCTGTAAGTCACTACTTCGAGTTATTTTCGATGGACTTGTGGCAAGCACGTTCGGGAATCTGTCCATTTGGTTGGCTTTTCAGCAGCGGAAGCCATGAAAAAATCCCAACCAGACAGGGACTAATTCTTGATGTCCGATTGTTTTCTTCCATTTAGAGAAGCATTCTTACTCACCAGGTGAATTAACAAGCTGCTTGGCTCGTTAAGCTTGTCACCACTAAACTCGGTAAACTTAACGAGGCAAAAACCCTGCTTGATTATGTTCGTTTGAAGCTTGCAATCACTTGTGAGCGCTCGCTAGATTGCAGATCATCAACAATGTGCTCACAAAATCAATGCTACGAGTCTGGAACTAACCATATTGTGGCTTGTTTAAGACCTTCTTCCTCAATTCCATGAATCCAGGAGTTCTAGCTTTTGTCCATCCTATCTAAGTGTTATTATCCTCTTGAGGTTACACCAAACTGAAAATACAATCCCGAATATGTAACCGGCGACATGGTACATTTCTGTGTAATGCTACAAAATGGATAATATGCTTAGCAGAAAGAAAGCTGACAGGATACATTTTATGTTGCCGGACAGCTAGAGCATAGTATCACTGGATATAGGTGAATAATTGCAGAAGAAGCATATAGCTCAATTCAGCTAGTGACACATAACTATGCTCGCACGCAGCGCCTATACAGGCACTGTCCATGATAATAAGTACGTAGCAGAAATATTCCAACTCAACTCAAGAACTGAGAACTGCTGCCTGACACTTGAGTTCTTCCAGCGCGATAATTTCAGACATAGTATTGAGTTGATCAATGGCCACATCAGTTCTGTTCTACAGCAGAATGCCCAAGCTCTAAGCAGGCATACGGGCCACCAATTTGGTCCCTGCAAGTTCCAGGAAAGGAAGGGTAAGCAAAATAGTTATTTCATGGCAGTATTGTACGAGACCTCATGTAAATAGAACAACAGAATACAATCCCTAGCACTATGTTTTTTATTCTTTCTATTGCAGTGAAGCACTGAGCTAGAACATGAGAGACCCTGGATGCCTAATAATTATCACTGCGTCAAATAACAAAATTCAAGCACAAAGCGGTGTTCAAGCTAACACAATACTCCAATAAAGATCAAGCTAAGAGGAGAGTTACCAGAAACATAAAACAACAAGAATGCCATTAACAGAATGAGTGGTTCAGATGTAGATGAGAGCAACAAACTGTGTCTAGTTAACGGGCTAGCCAGAGATCTTAACTATAGGGAACCAAAAGTAAGAATAAAAAACTACAGGGAGCCAAAAAAAGGTGAATATGTTTCAGGAGTCTGATTTACCTTCTCTATGAACACCATTCTCTTGCATTCTGGAACATGCGCAACCAAGGACTGGGACCACCCTTCTCAACCTGCCACTCCTTGGGATACCATGGGTATTGCCACATCATAAAGGAACGCTCCGGGTGTGGCATCAGAGCAAGGTGTCTTCCATTAGGGGAGCAAAGGGCCGCAATACCAAGTGGAGAGCCATTAGGGTTGAAAGGATAAACCTCTGTGACGTTATTAGCATCATTGCAGTACCTCAGAGGAGCCAGATTTGAATTGACAACATC
Organism: Thinopyrum elongatum; assembly: GCA_011799875.1. Classification (NCBI taxonomy): domain Eukaryota; kingdom Viridiplantae; phylum Streptophyta; class Magnoliopsida; order Poales; family Poaceae; genus Thinopyrum; species Thinopyrum elongatum. The sequence goes on from CM022297.1 coordinate 468,483,342, forward strand.
AGACAAGACATTTTCATCTGGGAAGAAGGCTCTCCCTTCACCATGAGCACTCCAAATGCCCAAAGTAGAGCCTTCCATACCTTTGAACATTATAGAAGGAGAATCCCCTATGGCCACACTGATAAATCGACATTCAAAACGGCCAGATTCATTGTGAGTGAACCTTGGCTGGGACATGTCTCCACCTGCACCAAGCGAGCCTCCAATATCGGGTCCTGGCACCCAACCAAGAAGAGCCATGAGCTGACACCCATTGCACACTCCAAGGCTGAATGTGTCTGGCCTATTGTAGAACTCCTGGAACTGCTGAATGAGGGGCTGGTTGAACCTGATAGATGCAGCCCAACCTTTTGCTGAGTCAAGAACATCTGCATAGCTAAATCCACCAACAAATGCAAGCCCACGGAATTCCGTTAGAGAAGTCTTCTGGTTCAAGAGATCCGACATTGTGATGTCCCACGGTTCAAAACCAGCAGCATGGAATGCAGCAGACATTTCCCTGTCACTGTTGCTCCCTTCTTCCCGAATGATGGCAACCTTCGGTTTCGAGGATGCAGACAGTAGTTTCTTGTCTGTGAATTTGGGTGTAAAAGACAAATGCCATGAGGGCGATGTTCGGCTTTTCAGGCCTTCTTTCTCAAGCTTGACACAAGATTTCAGCCGCTGTAGCTCCTCAAGCTGAAAGCTTGTTTCCTCCCACAAATCTCTGAGATCTGAAGTTCTTTCTTTCAAACGCACCTCACCATCAACACTCAGCTCTATTACTGGTGCTGCAGTTACTTTTCCTATCACATTAGCAGAAACCCCTGCCGCATGAAGTTTTTGCTTCACTACATCAAGGTCATCCAAATGCACTTCAACTACAAGACCAAGCTCCTCCGCAAAAAGTGTTTGAAGAAGGTCATTATCTTTTAATTCTATGTTGAGGTTGACACCACAGTTGCCAGCAAATGCCATCTCAAGAATGGTGACAATAAGCCCACCATCACTAATGTCATGACCAGCAGAAATCAAACGTTCGCTGAGCAATTCTTGAACAACCTCAAAGACCTTTTTCAAGTAAGGGACATCTTCTATGTCTGGGCAGTCATTTCCAATTTGATCAAACGCTTGTGCGAGAGCAGAACAACCAAGTCGTCGCTTTCCTTTAGCCAGGTCAACATGCAACAGAACCCCGTCCTTCACAAGCTTTAGATCTGGAGTAACCGTTAAGGTTATATCAGGACATGTCACATAAGCACTAATAACAAGATTTCCTGGAGCTTTGACTAGCTCGCCATCACATTGAGCTGCCATAGAAAGACTATCCTTTCCTCCATCAATTGCAATACCAAGTTGAATCATGCAGTCAGCCATTGCGACAGCAGCATCATACATATCTGCTCCCTCTCCATCAATCTTTGCAGCGTACATCCAATTGCCACTTGCTTTGACGTCAGCAAGAGATGTAACTTTAGCCCAAACCAGATTGGTCAATGCCTCCCCAACAGCAAGCCTTGCCATAGCCTCAGGATTAAGTAAACCCTTTATTGGTTGTTCTCCAATGGCACAAGCACCACCAGTCAGATCTGTGTATGTCTGTGCAACCACAGCAACATCAGCAAGTGGAAGTTGCAGAGGGCCAACCGTCTGCTGTTGTGCCACAAGACCTGTCACACATCTGTCAACCTTAGTGGTCAAGAAACGTTTTGAACATACTGAGGGAAGCTTCAATACTCGCTTAAGAACATCCATCAGTGTAATCTCGGGTGCTATGTCTAAGGGCTCACTCGATCGAGGAACTCGCTTGAAATCAAAGGTCTTCTGAGGCATATCTCCTAAAACCTTTTCAAGCTCAAGATCAACAGCAGGCGGTGGAGGAGGAAGGCCACTCAACATTGCATGCTCCACAGCAGCACTGTCAATTAAAACAATCTTTCCACTACCATCAATTTCACCAAGGACAGCCATTGAAACTCTCTCTCTGTCACAAAGTGACTGCAACAGGTTTCTGCTCTCAGGCTTCACCAATAATGCATCTTGTTCCTGGTATTCAGCACCCCAGATCTCCAACACAGACAATGTGTGATCACCAACAACAATTGAGCGGATATCAATTTCAGCACCCTTAGGATAGATTATTTCTTTCACGACATTGCAGTTTCCTCCAGCTCCCTGATCATGAATGCTGATGATTGGATTCTTCTCTCCCATTTCCGCACATGCCCTGATCACGCGATATAATTTCTGTGCCATCTCAGCATCTCCCCGCTGCACTGCGTTAAAATCGAGCTCTGCATCATTCTGTCCACTAACCATACTTGAGGCAGCACCACCACCCATACCAATTCTGTATGCTGGACCACCAATCTTCACAACTAGCATGCCAATTTCTGGACCCCCTTTCGATATGTGTGCATGGTCAATCTGCCCAATTGCCCCACTGAACATTATAGGCTTCAGCCATTCACGGCGCTCCCCGTTTGGCAACCTAGAACCAAAATTTCTTGTAAATCCCTGAATTAAAGGCTCGCCAAACTTGTTCCCATAGTCAGAAGCACCGTCGCTAGCATCAATAAGAATCTGCAATGGAGAAGCTAAGTTTGATGGGTATGAAAAAGATGAATCCTCCCAAGGTGCATATGATTCTTCAATTTGAAGATTTCCAACACAATAACCAGCAGTTGAAGCAACAACAAATGAGCCCTTTCCAGTGGCATGTGTGTCCCTTATGCGGCCACCTGCACCTGTTTCAGCTCCTGGGTAGGGTGCCACGGCACATGGAAAATTATGGGTTTCTGCTGTGAACAGAATGCCTAGTTCACGCATCATCAGGGATAGCGGTGAAGTGGAACCTGGTAGTGCTGGGCGTAGGTGATTTACAAGAGTCCCTTTTATTGCACTTGAGTTATCCTTGAACCCAATAATAGAGTTATTAGGGTTAGCCTTCAAGGGACTCTTTACTAACTGAAACAGAGTACTTGGCATGGTCTCTCCATCTATCTCAAGCTTTCCATTAAAAAACCAATGCCTGCTGTGCTCACTGTTTGATTGCGCTATGTCAAAAAGTTCCACGGTAGTTGGATTGCGCTTGATGTCATCTCTGAATAGGTGAGTGTAGTACTTGATATCTTGTTCATCAAAAGCCAGACCCATTTTAAGATTTATTTCCTCCAGTGCTTCCCTTCCCTTTTCCATGACTGGTATAACACTGACAGGTTCTGGAACTACATCTGACCGAAATGATGTGAGCTTGCTAGGATAAACACACTCTGTCATCCTGTCATGAATCAAAGAAGCAAAGCTGTTGAGTTGGCTTTCATCAAGTGGGTCACTACCAGGCTGAAGGCACAAAAGATATCTTCTAGACCTCTCCAGACGAGTTACTTCCATTAATGATAGAGCTTTACAAATCGAGACAGCATTGGTTGAGAAAGCTGTCGAAAATGTCATCCGGGGACCAACCTCAACGAGGAAGCAATAAGGGCTCCTAGAAACTTCCTCCTCCAGAAAGCTCCCTGTTTGTAGGTTGTCAGGTTCATAAGTTTCTGCTAGGAGCCACTGAAGTGTTGCGAGCTTCGTAGAACCTAGTGCATCCTCCAACTCAACATTGAAGCATTGCTCAGTCTTTATATCAATAATATTAGAAGAAACCTTTGCCTGCACTTTCCTGAGTAACTCCTTGGCCTCACTCTCTTGAAGAAATGGTTTGCGATAAAAGTGAATAATCCTTGAAACTAATTCCATGTCATCACCAGATGCCGCTATCAAAGGGCTATTAACTCCGCTGGATACTGCAGCAGTGAGAGCAGGCATTGGTCGGATATTTGGAACAATAGCCCTTTGATTAGGTAAACGGCAAAGATGACGTAGGTTCAGGCAATGTCGAACCACTCGTGACCTTCTCGAAGGTGGGTGTCTTGTGGATATAAAACTACTCCTTTGTTTTCCCTGGTACAAAAAGAGAAGCGCATGATAATGGTTACAAGCCGAAAAGAGAAGCATATTTAGTTGATAGTTCAACTAGAACTAGGTGCATACCATATTACTAGGAAAGCCTTGAAGACATAGCATATTGCTTGCTGTCATTTCAGCATGAGATGCCATATTCACGAAACCTAAGATACTCCAAGAACCTGTGAACCACAGAATAGGAAATCAGGCACTGAACGACTGAGCATAACTAAAGTTTAATCTACAATATTAAAAACTACAAAATCAGTTCTTGTCATTAGCAAATGTTGAATTCAGAGTTTATTTCGTTATAATTTTACGATGTAAGCAAAAAAGATAAATGCACACACAGACACACTTCAAGACAAAGGTCAATGTTCCGGATTGCAGATCACGTTGAATGAAAACACACAGTGAACATGAAACCCCTTAGATTGTGCACCCACAGACAAAAAACTAGCTTATTTCATCCAAATTTTCATGAATTTTTAGTAGTTTCAGCACTCACATACTCACATACACACGGTTCGTTCACTGAATCAGAGAGCTCTCTTATATGAAATGAACAAACTGGGATAAAACCATAAGATGGTCTATCAAATGCAAGATACTTCAACTGTTTTTTTGCTACGAAACACCGATGTGGATATGGGGACACGGGATACGGCGATTTCTAAAAACAACCATTCGACAAGTATATATAAATAATTAATAAAATGCCATGTTATGAAGACAATGAATTGAATATGTGAGACGATATCAAAATACTACCCCATTTGTTGCGTCCATGCCTCTTTTCATCAAGTCCCCATCTCCTCGGTGACTGAATGATGGTCAATTTACTCAATCCTCGATGACTGAATGGTCATCAATCTACTCAATCCTCGTGGTACTTGCATACAACACTGGCCAGCGCCCAGCAGCATCCAACAAGCACGCACACAAGTACACAACGAGCACGCACGCAGACACAGCAAGCACGCACGCAAGCGGCAACAAGCACACAAACAGCACGCACGCATTGCGGCACCAGCAAGGCAGCAAGCAAGCAAGTGCGGGAGGACCGGACACCACCGGAGAAGAGCAGGGATTAGGAAGGGGAGGATTTACCTCGCTGGCGGCGGCGACGGCGGCGGCGGCGCGCTCGTGCGGTCGCCCGCGAATACTCTGTCCAATTTGCTGCCCGAACGATTTCTTTTTTTTCTTTTTAGTGCTTGCCCGAACGAATTGAGATCGTTGGCTGTTTAGGGTTTACGAATGGGCTTGAACTGGGCTTCCCGTGTCCCTACGGCCGCGCTTGCTTGGTCGTCTCGTTTTGCAGCCCAAAACCCCTGTAAAACACTGTACCATACACGGAAGCTCTCCATGGCTCCCACGCGCCAACGCTGGTGGGCCGGCCCATGTAGATCCTGAATTCTCTCTGGTTCGCCTGGTTCACTCAATCGTATTTGAAAAAATAACGAAAAATTTTATAAAAAAGAAAAAAATGTGAATTCAAAAATGTTCACATATTTTGAAAAAATTCATGATTTTTTATAAAAGTTAATCAATTTAAAAAAATCATCGTATTTGAAAAAAGTTTGATGATTTTAAAAACAATTCATCGAATTTGAAAAAAAAATTGATTTGAAAAAAGTTTGGTTGATTTTTAAAAAAGCTCATCAATTTGAAACAAGTGCATCGATTTTGATAAAAGTTTATTTCATCAATTAGCAAAAATAAAAAGGAAACAAAAAAGGAAAAGAATTAAAAAAACTGAACAGAAGCATTCCAAATAAAAAAGGAACAAGGAACAAGAAAAAAGAAATAATAAGAAAAGAAAGAAAATGATGTAATTGAGCACATCAAGTGAGGATGGTGGGGTGGTTAGCGCAGCTAACAAAGGACCAGGAGGTTGCCGGTTTGAAACCTACCAGTCCGCAGTTTTTTGGGGCGTTAAAAGAGGGAAGGGAGGTGCCGAATAGGAAATGTCTACACGCTTAAAGAAAACCTGGATGGATGGATTCCAAATACTCACTTGGCTGGTCGTTTATGCTTTGTAAAATACAGCACACCCATAAAAAACGATTTGCTGGCTTATACCACTGTAATCAGACACACGTCCCAACGCATCTGTTTTCTTTTCCCAACCCCTCTCCTCCCTCGAGACCCATCTGTTTCCTCACACTTGCCTAGAAAAATTGTTTCCTCACACGCGAGTGCTGATGCAGGTATGATCACTAACAATATCATTTCAGCATATGAGTGTCTCCAGTTCATGAAGAGGAACAAAGCAAAAAAGAATGGATTTGGTGCTTTTAAAGCTGGACATGATGAAAGCTTATGACCGTTTAGAATGGAATTATTTGCAAGCGGTAATGACCAAGTTGGGTTTTGCACCATCTTGGATATCTACTGTGATGAGTCTTGTCACATCAGTGAAGTTTTGTGTTATTCAATGGAAAGAAATTGGAGCAGTTCAGTCCTACCAGAGGTATTCGGCAAGGTGATCATACTTTCCCCTATATAATCTTGTTGGCACCAGAGGGCCTTTCGTGCCTTTTAAAAAACCAAGTTTAGTTAAAAAAAAGTCCAGTCATCAAACGTCAGTGGCATTAAAGTGGCAGAGTCGACACCACGGGTGAACCACTTGCTTTTTGCGGATGACAGCCTATTGTTCGTCAAGGCTAGTGCAGAAGGTGCGAGAGAGGTTTCTTCTTTGTTGGATGTTTATTGTCAGATTAGTCAGAGAGTAAACCACTTCAAATCTTCGATTTTATTTAGCAAAAGATGCCCACAAAATATAAAAGATGATGTCAAAAATATTCTCAATGTGGCAAATGAAACTTTATGAGAGAAGAACTTGGGAATGCCCACAGATGTTGGGTGATCAAAAAGTGGAGCTTTCAAGTTCTTAAAGGAACGTGTCTAGAACAAAGTGAGGGGATGGATGAAAAAAATCTTATCGACTGGAGGAAAAGATGTCCTCATTAAATTCGTCGCCCAAGCTATTTCAGTATACTCTATTTTTGGAAATATGCCCTAGAGGAAATAATAAAGATGTTATTATGATATTTCCTTGTTCATGATAAATATTTATTATCCATGTTGTAATTGTATTCATCGGAAACTTAAATACATGTGTGGATACATAAACAATACCGTGTTCCTAGTGAGCCTCAACTAGACTAGCTCGTTGATCAAAAAATGGTTAAGATTTCCTAGCCATAGACATGAGTTGTCATTGTATAAAGGGATCACATCATTAGAAGAATGACATGATGGATAGACCCAACCGTAAGCTTAGCATCAGATCATATCACTTAGTTTATTTGCTACAACTTTCTTCATGTCAAGTATATGTTCCTTAGACCATGAGATCATGCCACTCCCTAATACTGGAAGAATACTTCGTGGGTTATCAAACATCACTTCGTAACTGCGTGATCATAAAGGTACTCTACAGGTATCTTAGACTATGATTTATCGATCCGTGTGACGGAGAGAAATCTTTGGGCTCTCAAGCATGTGTCTAATGAGTTTAGTCATGGGGATCTTGTATTACGGAACGAGTAAAGAGACTTACCGGTAATGAGATTGAACTAGGTATGGCAATATCGACAATCGAATCTCGGTCAAGTAACATATCACCGGACAAAGAGAATTGTATACGGGATTGACTGAATCCTTGACATCGTGGATCAAACTGATAAAGATCTTCGTTAAATATGTGGGACTCAATATGGGCATCCAGGTACTGCTACTGATTATTGACCAGAGAGGTGTCTCGGTCATGTCTGCATGTTCTCGAACCCGTAGTGTCACACACTTAACATTCGGTAACGCTATGGCAGTATTAGGATATTAGTAATAGCAAGATCGAATATTGTTCGGAGTCCCGAATGGGATCCGGGACATCACGAGGAGCTCAGGAATGATCCGGAGGTGAAATTTTATATATATGAAAAATCATATTCAGGGTTCCGAAAAATGTTCAGAATTTTTTGGTATTGTACCGTAAAGGTTCTAGAAAGTTCCAGAGTGGGGCCCACCTGCATGGGGACCCCATGGATGTGGGTAGTGGGGAAAGGCCCCACACCCCTAGTCTAGGCGCACCAAGACCCCCCTAAGGAATAAGATCATATGCCGAAGGGATAAGATCAAGATCCGTAAAAAGGGATAACGATCGGTGGGGAAGGAAAGGAGGGGATTTTCTCCCCCCCCCCCCCTCCATTCGACTAACGAACCTAGGGGCTTGGAGGGCAAGCCACCAGCCCCTCCCCCCGGCCTATATAAAGGTGGGGAGGCGCAGGGGGCAGCAACCCTTCCACCCTTGGCCGCCGCCTCTCCCAACTCCTCACATCTGTTGGGGAACGTTGCATGGAAAACAAAAAAAATTCTACGCACACGCAAGATCTATCCATGAAGATGCATAGCTACTAGAGGGAGAGTATGTCTACGTACCCTTGTAGACCGTTAAGCGGAAGCGTTAATCAACGCGGTTAATGTAGTCGTACACCTTCACGATCCAACCGATCAAGTACCGAACTTACGACACCTCCGCGTTCAGCACACGTTCAGCTCGATGACGTCCTCGCCTTCTCGATCCAGCAAGAGAGGCAAAGTAGTAGATGAGTTCCGGCATCACGACGGCGTGATGACGGTGGTGGTGAACTTGTTCCGCAGGGCTTTGGCGTGCACTGCAGAAAAACTTGACGGAGGATGAAACCGGGGAGAGGGGCGCCGCACACGGCTCGTGGATTGTCGTGGTGTTGTGGCACCCCTCCCTCTCATATATATATATATATATATATATATATATATATATATATATATATATATATATATATATATATATATATATATATATATATATATATATAGGTGGGGGGAGGCAGCCAGGGTGCGCCCCAAGGGTGGCCGTCGGCCCCCTTGGGCGCCTGCCCTATGGCGCCCCCCTTCCTTATTTGCTCTCGGGGGGGGTGAGGAAAGGAGAGGAGAGGGAAGGCAAGGGGAGGCCGACTCCCTCCTTCCTTTCTCCCCAAGGCCTGCGGCCAGAGGAGGGGCACGCCAGCCCCTTGTGGGCTGGTGTGCTCCCCTCGTTTGGCCCATATGGCCCATTAACCTCCCGGGGTCTCCCGGAACCCCTTCCGGTGATCCGATGATTACCCGGTACATTCCGAAACCTTTCCGGTGACCAAATAGCATCGTCCTATATATCAATATTTACCTCCGGATCATTTCGGAGCTCCTCGTCATGTCCGTGATATCATCCGGGACTCCGAACAACATTCGGTCACCATCTCACATAACTCATATAATACTGTATCGTCAACGAACGTTAAGCGTGCGGACCCTACGGGTTCGAGAATGATGTAGACATGACCGAGACGCTTCTCCGGTCAATAACAATAGCGGGACCTGGATGCTCATATTGGGTCCTACGTACTCTACGAATATCTTTATCGGTCGAACCTTTATGACAATATACATAATTCCCTTTGTATGTCGGTATGTTACTTGCCCAAGATTCGATCGTCGGTATCTCTATACCTAGTTCAATCTCATTACCGGAAAGTCTCTTTACTCGTTCCGTAATACATCATCTTGCAACTAACTCCATAGTCACTTTGCTTGCAAGCTTCTTGTGATGTGTATTACCGAGAGGGCCCAAAGATACCTCTCCGATACACAGAGTGACAAATCCCAAGCTTCTTGTGATGTGTATTACCGATAAAGATATTTTACGAATATCTTTATCAGTCAAACCTTTATGACAATATACGTAATTCCCTTTGTCTGTCGGTATGTTACTTGCCCGAGATTCGATCGTCGGTATCTCTATACCTAGTTCAATCTCGTTACCGGCAAGTCTCTTTACTCGTTCAGTAATACATCATCTTGCAACTAACTCCTTAGTCACTTTGCTTGCAAGCTTCTTGTGATGTGTATTACTGAGAGGGCCCAGAGATACCTCTCCGATACACGGAGTGACAAATCCCAATCCCGATCCATGCCAACTCAACAGACACCTTCGGAGATACCTGTAGAGCATCTTTATGATCACCTAGTTACGTTGTGACGTTTGATAGCACACAAGGTATTCCTTCGGTATTCGGGAGTTGCATGATCTCATGGTCGAAGAAATATGTATTTGACATTAAGAAAGCAATAGCAATAAACTGAACGATCATATGCTAAGCTAACGGATGGGTCTTGTCCATCACATCATTCTCCTAATGATGTGATCCCGTTATCAAGTGACAACTCATGTCCATGGTTAGGAAACCTTAACCATCTTTTGATCAACTAGCTAGTCTAGTAGAGGCTCACTAGGGACACAATATTTGTTTATGTATCCACACATGTATTAAGTTTCCGGTCAATACAATTCTAGCATGAATAATAAACCTTTATCATGAATAAGGAAATATAATAATAACAACTTTATTATTGCCTCTAGGGCATATTTCCATCACCATCTCCTCCGCGCAGACACTTGGCGAAGCGCTGCTGCAGTTCTGCTGCCAACACCACCACGTCGTCGTGCTGGCATAGATCCCATCTACCTCTTCTCCCTCCATTGTTGGATCAACATGGAGACGTCACCGAGCCGTACATGTGTACATCTCGAAGGTGTCGTTCGTTTGGTGCTCAGATCGGATTGGATCGCGAAGGAGTACAACTACGCCAACCACGATCTCTAGATCGTTAACGCTTTCAGTCTACGAGGTTATGTAGACACACTCCCTTCTTATTGCTAGCATCTCCATAGAATAGATCTTGGGTGTCTTGCAGGATTTCTTTTGTTTTCCATGCAATGTTTCCCCATATCTATGGGATGTTTCAAGCTATGTTTGCATATCAACTCTCTCATCCGGAAAATATGGTGGGGCGGCAAAAATGGTCAGAGGAAACCATCGTGGGTTTCTTGGGATGTTATGACAAGACCCAAGCATCTTGGTGGTCTTGATTTTCAAGATATAGAACCGTTTAATCTTTCACTTCTTGCTAGACAAGCTTGGAGACTTTTGCAACACCCTGAATCTCTAACTGCCAAGATTTTGAAAGCAGGATACTACCCAGAAACTAATATTCTTGGTGCTCAACTTGGTAGCAACCCTTCGCAGATTTGGTGGGCTATAATTGAAAGCAGGGATGTGCTATCGCATGGTCTAATCCGAAAAGTCGGAGATGGTAAAGTAATCAGTATTTAGGAGCACAATTGGCTACCGAGGGCCTCATCTATGAGACCCTATGTATGCTTGACACATGATAGACCGAATCTTGTTTCAGAATTGATAGATGACGATGACATCTTGAAACAGGGCCTCTAGGCATGACCTCAACATTGTAAAACGCGCGCGCGCACACACACACATACTTTCTATTTTCATTTTAAAATGTAAATAGGTAAACCTTTCCCTCAAGTTGAAAGTTTTCAAATCCTACATGCAACATGTGTCTGTCACAATCTAAGCACGCACAACTCGGCGAGACACGGTTTCCACTCTCGACGAGCAACCATGACTACGACAATCGCCCCTGTTAGATATCGATACAAGTCAGCATATCTGCCATCTTGTCCGGCGCCCACCACAAATATCTGAAAACCCAAAGAAACTCAACCAAGTTGTTGGAAGAAGAACGAATGACCCAGAGGAGAGGAGGAATTGCCGGCGCTCACGGCAGCTGACAGTGCTCACCATCACCTGTCATGCTCCAAAGGAGAGGATATAGAGAGAGAGAGCACGCCAACTCTCTGCGGATAGAGCACGCCGTCATGCGCCCCGGACACGCAACGCAACGCCAAGGCTGCTGCGTGGGAAGCCCATCCCGATACCCGTCGCGCTCATCATCGCCTCGCCGCCAGGCCCAACAAAAAGGGACCCGACCCGACTCGCCCAGCCTCGCCCGAAGCGAAGCGACCTACCGAGCCGAACCACCCGACCCGAGCGACCGACCGAGCGAAGCGAAACAAACTCGTTGCCGATACAACGAGCGAAGCGTAGGCGTCGCACTCGCACTACTCGTGTGAGCCGAGCCGAGACGGCGTCGCGAATGAGCGGGCGGGCCGCGGCGGCGGCGGCGGCGGCGGAGGAGGATGGGGCGGCGGTGGAGGCGAGGGCGGGGCGGGCGTGGGCGTTCAAGCGGGATCTGGCGGCGGGGGCGCTGATGGGGGGCGCGGTGCACACGGTGGTGGCCCCCATCGAGCGGGTCAAGCTGCTGCTGCAGACGCAGGACGGCAACGCCGCGTTGCTCGGCAGGTCGCGCCGCTTCCGGGGGTTCGCCGACTGCGTCGCCCGCACCGTGCGGGACGAGGGCGTGCTCTCGCTCTGGCGCGGCAACGGCACCGCCGTCATCCGCTACTACCCCTCCGTCGCCCTCAACTTCTCCCTCAAGGTTCAGACCCCCTCCTCCTTCTCTCCACCGCATCACATCCCCTTTTACTGGACCTGCTGATGATCAGGAGCAGTTGCATTTCGTTGAGCCGCCGCTCTTCGTCTCCCGTGCTGCCGCTGGTTGATTAGACGCGATCTCGTCAGTGTTTCGTGAGATGCGCTGCGGATTTGGGGATCGTTTTTAAGTTCCTTGCTTGATTGATCCACGACTTGCTATGCCTAGGATGGTTTGCGATGCCAAGGGAGATTACAAGTCCGGCCATCTCGTTGCGTGCTTGGTAGGGAGCATCCAGAGCCATTCGTCTCCATGCCCCACAGTGCCGTGCGGCGAGGTGAATTCTCAGGGATGGAGAGATTAGATTCGGCCGTGACATGCCTTTACTGACAACAGACAAGATTTAGTAAGAGATTTGGTGGGCTTTCTCTTTCCATGGATGAATGCCTGCCTCCCAAAATGGCAAAGAATCAAAGAATAAAGTGTTCTGCTGCTCGTGACTCTTCTCTCCAAAAGCTGTAGGGATCAGTGATATATAAACACTAGAGAGTGGTATTATTGATGCATATATTCTTGCGCTTTTATAGGCTAGTTGTAGAATTCCCTCAACAAGCGTGGCCTGTGAGGATCTATTTGGTCAAGTTTTTCTGTTGAGGATTTAGGAGGTAGGAATGACACATTGAAAATATACTGTTATAAGTGATTTCTTATAAAGCCGACATATAATGAATATCTGGTTATGTCAACTATACTACCGCCTATTTTTTGCATGCCATATGGAGCTACCATACGACATCATCGACATATTAGTACTAGTGGATTACAAGAGCCTAGTGCAGGATAAAATTGTGGAACGTCTTCCTCACAAAACGACAAAGAGTGATCATGAAAGATAGCAGATGTCATCAATGCATATAACTGATTTACAGAAACAGATATTCAAGCAGATATTTGACTTGCCATCTGGCACCTTAGGTTTCGAAAGGTAACAAACGACAGTTCTCTGTGATGACATGTTATGTTGTCGGATATGCAGTGTGTACTGGCCTCCTAAGCTTGTTTTGAGTTTAACATACTGAATACCAGTAGGCCTTGTCTCACTCGTTTTCTGTTTAACATACTGAATACTAGTAGGTCTTGTCTCAACATGAACGGAGAGTGATTTTGTGATGCAGCAATAACTATTAAGGCTAATGTACAACTTATCGTTCCGAGCCAACTCTTACCAGAAAAGTTCCTTGTCGTATGCTCCTGCTAATCTTCTTTAGGTTGATTGTTTCATTGGTGCCAAGCAAGTGGCCTATTGCTTGTCCTTTTTAAATACTTTTAAAAACAATGACGACAAGTAAGTTTAGAAGCACGTATCTCTGATTTCCTTATAGTTTACGAGTAAAATGAAATTTTAGTGTCAGGCATGTTTGCTATACTTCAGTTAGTGATTTACCAGGATGTCCCCTTCTACTGCAGTAGTTCTGCTAACTTTCCTTCGAAATACCATATGCTTATTTATTTGTTTCTATGATGAGAATATGGATTGTACACACTAGACAGGATATTAAATCTTGAATTGAATGCCTTGATTTTTGGAGGTGCTCTCTGTTGATCGTGGTAGTGAGATGGCATGAAAGTAACCACAATAATGTCCATTAACCCATTGGTATTTTTTGTCATACTAGAACTCAAGAAACAGACATTAGGTAATACTCACCGGCTACTGAAAGTGAAATATACATGATTGGACAATGTAGATATATTTATGATGAGTGTGTGTGAAGCTGGTCAATGCTGGCCAAAATTATGTATTTGTCCTATGTTTCTGTCTGAAGCTGGTCCATCTTACTTTCAATGGGTACTACTTTACCTGGTTGCTGTTAAGAATTTACTGTCAAGGGGTTTCATGCATCTTTTATTCGTGGGTAGTTAACCTCTGCCCAGATGTGTCTGCTTATTTAATTTGATGGTCTGTGTACTGATTTGGGAGGGAAGTGGTTGTGAGCTGAAGTTAATATCTTATATGTTTATCTTAGCACCTGGTTGTAGGGAAGCAAGATATGCTCATCTTAGATCTTAATGCTGAACGAAATTGTGCACAACTTATAATGTCATAAACATAACCAAGGGTTCAGAACATTTATTTGTGGTTTGTCCATTCAATTTATTAAAAATAGTGGTATCTGCAATTTCACAATACAGGCGTGCACTTTTTTGTAGTGTTGCAATCTTGAATTAACTCTGAAAGACTATCTTATGTTATCTGATGTCTATAAATCCCTTGTGGTTATTCATGCAGGACCTGTACAGGAGCATACTGAAAGACGCAGGAACCTCGGCAGACAATAAGCTCACATCGATTGCTCTCACCAACTTCCTCGCTGGTGCCGCCGCCGGATGCACTACCCTGGTCACCATTTACCCACTCGACATAGCTCATACCCGCCTCGCAGCCGACATTGGCCAAACAGATGCCCGCCAGTTCAAGGGAATCCGGCACTTCATCCAAACCATCTACAAGAAAAACGGCATCCGTGGCATCTACAGAGGGCTACCAGCGTCGCTTCACGGGATGGTCGTGCACCGGGGCCTATACTTCGGAGGCTTCGACACCGCAAAGGACACGCTGGTGCCGCTGGACTCCCCACTGTGGCAGCGCTGGGTGATGGCCCAGGCGGTCACCTCCACGGCAGGGCTCATCTCGTACCCGCTGGACACTGTGCGGCGGAGGATGATGATGCAGTCGGGGATGGAGGCGCAGATGTACAGCGGCACCCTCGACTGCTGGCGCAAGATCTACAGGGCGGAGGGGGTCAGGTCGTTCTACCGGGGCGCGCTGTCTAACATGTTCCGGAGCACCGGCGCGGCCGCCATACTCGTGCTGTACGACGAGGTGAAGAAGTTCATGAACAGGGGTAGGTTGTGATAGGTATAGAGGAAGTGTGTGGTTCTCCACAGATTTTGGGGTTCCGGCATGGAGATTAGACACGACCAAACGGTACAGGGAGCAGCAGCGGCGGCGGCTCGGATCAAGCGTTTTGTTTGTAGTAGGCGAGTACTGGTTTCCTGCTGTTCGCCACTAACCAACCAACCAACTACAACTAGTAGCAAGGGCTTCATGGTATCAGAGATTGTGGCTGTTGTTTGTTTTGATTTGCGTTCCGTCTCTCTCGCGTGTGATTTGGAGTTCCAATGGATGGATTGACTGCCTCTCTGCCTGTGTGCTTTCTGGTGGTGTTGGAACTACACGGAAAGAGCGTTCAGTTAACACTGTTGGCCTTGCCATGAATATTTTGTACTACAAAATGGCAAGGCAGGTGCAGGGCCTTTGTCATGATCGTGCTGCTCAAGGAGTTCGTAATTAGGCGCGTGATTCTTAGTCCCCTCCGTCCCAAAATACTCCCTCCATATTTTTTTTAATACAGTACAGACGCCACTCCCTCCATATCTAAATATAAATCTTTTTAGATATTTCAACATAGACTACGTACGGATATAAATAGATATATTTTTACTCCATATGTAGGGTCCATAGTTGAATCTCTAAAAAAACATATATTTAGGAACAGAGGGAGTATTTGTCATGGTTTTAGTTTAAATTTAAACTACTAAGGCCCGGTAGAAAAATGGGTGTGCAAAAACGGGAGCTGGTTCAGGTGAACATGTGGTCTATGATACGTTCCTCCCTCTCCAAACGAACATTCCTTACTGTACGCACAATGCCATAGATATGGACAAAAATAAAAGACGGGTGTTTTTGATACAGAAAATGCAGCTGCAGATCTTTGCTCGAGACCTCAATCGCACGGTCCAAAGTCCTCACAGATTACTAATTCCTTCATCAGTATCAAAAGGCTAGCGTGCCACGCGCGCAGTCTCCAATTTTGCCCTCCACACTGGGCAGCGAGTCTTCCAGTTTTGAAAACAGTGAAACAAAAAGGTTTGATCACAGCAGACAACGGCCTTTCAACACAAGTTTAGTTTCAAGCTGCGACCCCAGAAATAGCCAAGGCAATGCAGATATGCATTTTGAAACAATGAATGTAGCGCACACAAATACCTACTATATCAAAATTTCCCGGCAAAACAAGTAGGACTACCAAACTGGCAACATCGATGATCACTCACAGCAGTGGACAAAGTATTTCAACCCAATACAACAATTGAAATGCTACCAGTATATAATACCATGTCCCCGACAAAGAAACCCCCCACCGGTTCTTCCACAAAACCAACTCAATCAATCCCCCACTGGCTCCTCAGAGCCAAACTCAACGACATAGCATCAAGCAGAACCAAACATTCTTCAGCCAAGAAAAATAGTCTTCATCTGGGAAGGACCTCACTGTTGCTTGCACTCCGCGGGCCGCTCCCCCTGCTGCCCTTCCCCTGCAGGAACTCGGCCACCCTTCTGTTCAAATCAACAAAGGAAAAATGGCAAGATATGAGGATTGACTGAAACTATTCAAACAATAGCAGGAGCATGGAACAGCTCAGAGGCTTCCATACCTTCTTATCACCATCATCATCGTCTTCATCTTCCTCGTCGTCCTCATCCTCATCTTCATCCTCCTCGTCATCTTCGTCGTCATCTTCATCATCATCCATGATGCCATCAAAGTCCTCATCTTGAGCGGCCTCTCCAGTGAACCATGAAACAGCATGTGGAATAATCTTGTCCCTGATGGTAGATCTGGGAAACAAGAATGGGTGGATATTTAGATCAGAGAACAAACATTGAAGCATAGAACTGCAGTACTGCATAGAACATAATATACATACCCGATATCGTAATCTTGCTCCATTTGGTTCTGCAACTGTTCAGCCTATTGAAATGAGAGAGATATCAAGTCATGCTCACACAGAAGTTTCAAACACAAAAGCATACATAAAGGAGGTCTAACTTACTGTATCCTCATCAATTTCCTCATCATCATCAGGAACTTGAGGTGGACTGAAGAAATTAAAGAAGCTCTCGCAATTTTCAATTTTCGTGATAGGTTTAGTGTTCTTTGATCCCTTCTTTGGCTTCTTCTTTAGCACCTTTTGTGTCAAGCTCTTTCCAGGGTACCATTCAATTTCCGTTCTGAGAAATACCAAAACAGAAACATTAATGGAACAATCAATAATAATAAACAGAACATGTGAATTGCAACAATAATTACCCAATGGCCTTTTCTAGGATTGGTTCATCTTCATCGATCATGTGGTACGTTTTCGTAAGCACTTCATTCTTGAAGAATGGATTGGTATTGAAGTGGAACTCAAGCTTGAAACCCTTTGGCTCAGTAATTCTGTACCACTTGATGTCCTTGAGGTACTTGAGAGCTTCCTCATCCCTCTCTTGGATCTGGATACAAGTAAACCATAAATTAGATGCCAAACAATAGAATCATGTGCAAATGGATCTAAAGACCAGTTAGAGCAAAAATGGTGCAATGTCCCACCTCCTCAGCAAGGATTTCATGGTTCTTCATTGCATTCAACCAGAAATCTGGCACGCCCTTTTCCTCTGCAGGGAAGCATTATAAACAAGGTCAAAGACAGTTAGAGACTATATTCCTTTCATCCTATATATGATCTCCATCCAGCATAGAAAATTACTCAAAAGATCTTAGCACAGGTCAACATATGTTCACCTTTCTCATCTGGAGCAGCTTCACCTGAATCACCTTTGGTTACGCCTTCTGCCTCAACCACACCATTGACAACATCATGACGCTGTCATTTTGCAGGTGCAAGAAATACATAAGATGGATCATGGCATACAGCATCAAATATGATTCAAGACAGAGTTTGTATTGTATGAACAATGCAAAATAGAAACGATTTCTTTATGTCCAAGTTTAGCAGTTATTATCATGGTACATGTGAGAGTTAAACACCTGTTATAAGAGTCAAAAGTGAAGTTTGGCAACAGGATAAAACAGCAAAATAACAGGCACCGATATTGGTATCAACTAGTTTACCTTTGAGTACAGTGGTTCGTACATCTTCTGATATTTAGCTTCAAGTGCAGCTCTCTCCTCAAAAAACTTTGCCTCAAATTCATCATGTTGGCTCTGCCAGGTGCCAAGCAGCAAACAAAGATAAGAAATCCACCACCAGATACAACTAGATTATTTTGAAGTCCAAACATACTAGTTGTGTTTTCCAAAAATAGCCAGTACCGTTTTATATGATACCATCCTTCTCTAAAAAAGGATATTACACTACAATCTAATGAGTAGCAAATCGGTGATAGAGCTGGGCAACATACCAAGTTGTCGCCTTGTACGAAATACTCACAAAGTGTAGAAACAGGAAAATCCAAACAAAGAATAAAGCTTCAAGTAAAAGACAAGCCTATGCATTGTCGGTTTGGGAAATATGAATGTCTTTGATCTCTCTATCACGCTGTTATCTAACTAGTCCTACCCAACCCCAATGTCCCATTGTAAAAAGTTCAAAAGTTAAGACAGTTATCAGGGGAAATTAATCTAGACAGCTGCCATCATTTTCTTAAATCATGGCAGGAATCAGCAGCACAGCCTGAAGTGTCCACTAATAAGCAACCGTGCAAACTATATTCAACAGTCCTTGCTCAGTCAGGATAGCAATCAATCATGGTAGTACGACTACGAACCAAGCTGTACCGTTACGCAAGCCGTCTTATCAATGGCAGTACCTACCAAGCTGCACCGTCTAACGCAAGTGGCATCAGAGAATCACAGAAATCGCACATAGGAACAGTTAATGATCCACGCTGCCACGAATCACCTAGGCAGTAGTACCAAATTCATGCCACAAGGAACGCATGGCAACAGCAGCGCGTAGTGGAAACCCCTGTAGTTATACCTGGATCTCTCTGAGCGCCTCGACGCGCTTCCTGACCTTGGGCTCCAGGCTCTCGAGCACGTCCGTGTGCCGCGCCGCCAATCCCTGCAGCGTGTTCTGCACAACCACAGCACCGAATCAGCACAACTAGGCCACATAAACAACCCAAAGCCCCCTGGAATGAACGATGAACGGGAAAACGCAGAGCCGCTGCGGGAAACCTCACCTTAATCGACTCCACGAGGTTGGCCTTGTCCTCGGCGCTGAGCTCTGAATCGAAACCACCACCAGCGAAACCAATAAGACCTCGCAGCCCATCAACAGCAACAGCGGCAAGGGGGGGGAGGCGGGAGCGAACGAACCTGCGGCGTTGGGGACGGCGGCGCCGAGGGCGGAGAGGTCGAGGGTGTCCTTGCCGTCGCTCATGGCTGCTGGGGACTCGGGCTCCTCCTGCGCGGGCGGCGGCGAGGGAGGGCGGGGTGAGAAACCCTAGCGGCGGCGGCGCGTTGGGTGGGGTGGGGGGTTGGGGGCGCGGGCTGCTGCGTGGGGGGAGTGGGAGGGGTGGAAGCGGGGGAAGGGATAAAAAAAGAGATCGAGTCGTGGGCCGCGATTTATAGGATAGCCGGGGGAAAGAACGAGGCGCGCCTCGCCGGTTTGGACTTTGGACTTTGGACTCGGGAGCGGCGCGGTCGGGGGCCGCGGGGCCCGCGTGTCGGTGAGAGGGATCGTGCTCCTGCCCTGCCGGAATATTCCTGGGGCGCGGCTGTGAATTTCTGTGAGCTGTGACATGACTGGCTGTGGCTGCTTTCTCATTGGCCAGCCAGCCAGCCCATCGACATGAATTGCGATTGGACGGATTTGAGGTGAATTTATACGGCAATAAAACGGTGAGATCCTCATCGGGGCATTAGTAATGCGGGGTTTTCCGCATTACTATTACATGCCGGATTTGGTCGCGCGCAGCGCGTGCGAAGGTGAAGTAAAGATCCGTGCCAAGATTGTTGTATGGCGGCGCCCATAGTTGTTTGAGCGGTTAGCGTCGTTTCACCGCCGATAGGGGAGCGGCGACGCTGACAGTGCCGAGAAGGGAGCTTTGTCAAGGTAGCTATGGTCGTAGGTAGAGATTTCGCAAAAAACAAAAATGATCGTAGGTAGAGCGGTTGCTGACATGCGGGTGAGGTGATGGTGGCGTAGCCAAAGAAAGAGTGTTTGATAAATTGTTGGGGCTATGGTCTTTGGAAGCATCATTGGTTGGTATCGGATGGGCTGACGGGATGGGGAGGAGGGCGATTTGATGCCCAATCTTATGGTGGAAGTCACCAGATATACTAGAATCGAAGCCATAGATGACATCTGAGGCAAAATCGAATGGAAATGATGGCATGAGGAAAATACATATGATTTATGAAAATCAATACTAGGTAGTAGGTAGGCGCTTTAACATAGACCAGTCAACGAGGGTTTATATAATTGAAAGGTTTCGGAAATTTGAATGATTGACAATTTTTATGTCTGTCTTTTTAGGAAAATAGGCTTTTCAACCCATTCTTCTAAATAAAGTTAGATGTCCGTTTGAGAATTACCTGGTACAACAAAATAATAAAAACATCCACCTCAACAACCCATAACGCAACAAAAAAAGTTTGTTCAGCAAAATCATTACATATGCATGATAGGTAGAAAAGGATAGATGTCCATGACAACCCCATCAAAGTAATAAGACCGGCATTGTCTTGGATCATCAACCGATGCCCCATCGGTCAACAACTGCAATCAAACACCCGTTGGTTGCAAATACAAAACAGATGAGAAGATAAGAAATCAAAACTGAATTTAAAATTTAGACAATACTGTTGTAACGACGTCTTGGTGTTTCAGTAGCAAAAGCACTCTCTGTTGGATGCTCAGCGCCGCGCTTGCAAAAATTATTGCAGCCCCTTAGCTGGCGAATGGTCGCCAGAAGGGGGATGGCATTTGCGAATGATTTCGGTGGCATTTTTAGTTTGAGGAGATGGTAGTTTCTGCAAGCGACATGGCAGTTTCTATTAGAGAAGGCAATCTTCGTTTTAAAACTCCCGTCATTTGTTCTCTTAACGAAACTTAAACCGCTATCAAAAGGGGTTCGCTTGCCACCCCTCTCCTGAGTTCAATAATATAATTTTCTGGTGCATAACCCTATGGTGCATTGGTCAAACTTGAAAAAATGGAGACAATATTAAGATCCAAATCATCTCATGCCACCCAAATTGCCCGGGCCGCTTTCGAGACCAAAACTTTGTACTTAACACTGATTGCTTATTGCTCTCCGTTCAACATCACAGATATGAACACCAAACATATGTTATCCAAGGAGCTCTAACCGAACCCAAACTATGTCTAATTAAACACTAAACATATGCTATGTCGCCGGTCGCAGTTTGGTGGCAAAAGCGTATGGCCGATTGCCCGCCACTTCCCGTTATCTTTGGAGCGAATTTTTTCTCTTTGCCAGAAACATGGGCGGGAAATGATGCAGAGGTTTCCCAGATGTGCCGTCGTAGTACCCACGTATATACAGTACGAAAGCAAAGCACGATCTCGTGGAGGTGGAGCCATGGGCAGGTTCGTTCAGGGCGAATCGACCGGTTATTTTCTGCTGTGCCTCTCAAAGGCAAAGTGGTCAGCACTCAGCAAGTTTGAGCGCGATTCTCGCTCGGCTTGGGGGCTCCCTGTCTTGCATCCGACGACATCCCTTTCGTGCCGGCCATCTGATTCACGGAACGGAAGAACAACGTTGGCAAAAGAAAGGCACAGGTTCGTTTGGCCCATTGCCTCCTCTCGATTCGCTGTCGGTGGTCGACCGGATCGTGCGTGCATTCATCGGTGACGACGCAGTCGGACGGACGATTGACGATGCTTTATGGCGCGCCGCTACTGCACGTGAGCCGGAGACGGTGGATCGTTTCACGCACGCACGCACGCGGCCGGACGGCACGGCACGGCGGGAACGAGTAGGCATATTCAATGCTTTCCCTCGAGAGAGGGTCGAGACGAATCACGGCATGAGGCCACCAACACGTGACGCGATCGCGGCAGCGTCCATGGGCCGTCCGCATCGACTCCTCCTGGCCACAGGGAGCCGGTGCTGGGCCGGCCCAGTAACCATACGCCAGGTCATGCAGACGTCACGTAGTTTTCGTTTTTCTTCACTTTTTTTCCTTTGTTTATATATAATCTCGAATATCGATATATATATATATATATATATATATATATATCCGAATACACTTTATATAAAAAATTTAAAAATGTTTATCATGCATTTAAAAAATGTTAAGCATGTGTATGAAAAAGTTTGAGACATTTAAAAAAATGTATACCACCTTTTTCTTTTAAATCTTTACCTAATAATAAAAGGGCTATTGCTTCTGCCCATTCACCGTCGTAATACGCTTTTGCCCAGTCATAATATGCTTTTACGATTCGTATAGAAAAATAGCTGTATAGAAAGTTGAGGCCACTAGCGCATAGACAAAATTGCTGTATTGGGCCACGGCCTACCCACCAGAGCACCGTGTTGGGCCTCAGCCCCCCTAGCACCGATGCTCATCATCTTCCTTCGTACATCGGGACACCAACCGGGATCGACCTTGCCTCAAAAAGAAAAAGAAAACAGCCGGGATCGACCAGGACTCTGATCCGATCCTCGTGTCATGCTCTTCCACCCCCCTCGATAAAAAGAGGTCGCCAAGGGGCTCCTCCCCACGACTCGCCGCCCCCGCATCGGCCCCTCTGCATCCCGCCGCCAGCGTTATCAGGTGCTCAGGACAGAGAAGGTCGTCGCCCCCGCATCGACCCCTCTGCATCCCGCCGCCAGCGTTATCAGGTGCCCAGGACAGCGAAGGTTGTCGCCCCCGCATCGGCCTCTCTGCATCCCGCCGCCAGCGTTGCCAGGTGCTCAGTACAGAGAAGGTCGTCCTGCAGGAGGGGACGCAGAGTTAGTCGTGGAGGAGGGGGCGACGGCAGGCAGGGAGAGAGGATGTGGTCGAAGGCTTTGCTCCAGGCAGAAGACGGCGACATCGATTTATTTGACAGAGCAAATTCTGAAAACTTTTCCAGTACTTACCCAGATGTCAATATAACACACGCACATGAGCCGAGGGAGAAATCCAACAGAAGCAGGCTGGACCGGTCGGTTAAATTTTCGTGATGTGGTGCATAATCGTCGTCAAGTTAGAGAAATTATTAGCCAGAAGTCTACTTCAACACTGCCAGTGAAAAGTTTTGGTTCACAAAGTTTGAATGAGTTCATATCCGAGGTGAAGAGCTCACCTGCACCGGGTCTGAGCCACCATGGCATGCAAACTCATTAATTAGGAGGACATGTATCAGCATCTAACAAATTGTCTCGGCTTAATTGAGGAACTGATGTTTTGAAAGTCAGCTAATTAGCAGCCCTGCATAGTCCAAGAGTGGATCTTCTGTTTGTGAAGATGGTGGCAATTACAGTTACAAACCAGTAAAAGATACGAGCTATTTTATTAAGTTTTTTGTAGGTCCAAGCTGTTATTTTTCGTTGCATACTTCACAAAACTTTCTGTCAATTTGTATCAATTGTATAGATGGTGGCAATTACAGTAACAAACCAGTAAAAGATATGAGCTATTTTATTAATTTTTTTGTAGGTCCAAGCAGTTATTTTTCGTTGCATACTTCACAAAACTTTCTGTCAATTTGTATCAGTTGTATATATTTTTTTGTTTACCTCTATATCTGTGACGATTACCCACTCCAAAGAATCCCAACTTTAATCTAAAACAAAAGGAGAAGACTAGAACAACCATACATGGTTTTATTCAGTGGCGAATCTTGGGAAAAAACGGAGGGCAGGCTCAAACTTAACGAACGAACAATTCTGGACGAGTATAGATAGGATTGTGACTGTGTGGGCTTGATGGGCTGCCGCTGATTGCCTGGGCTGGGCCTAATACTAGTAGAAAAAAATAAATTGCATCCCTGGAGGGGGGGCTCGAGCCTGTTAAAGCCCCCCCAGTAGATTCGCCCCTGGTTTTATTCATCGGGTTCCCTAAAAAAAATACATGATTTTATTCATCGGTGGTTGATTTAGTAGGTACAATCAAATCAAGTGTGTCCACTTCTCCTGATTGTGTTCCTCTCCAACCTTCAAGTTTAGCAATCCAGGATGTATATTCCAGTACATATTTTTATTCCATGATGATTTATTTAGTAGGTGTGATGGAATCAAGCATGTCCAACTCTCCTGATCATGTTCCTCTCCAACCATTGAGTCTCAGTTTCCCAGTTCTGACCTAGCAGCAATCTATCATGTAAATTCCCAATACATGATTTTATCTCGCACGCGGTGGTTAATTTAGCAAAAGAGTTATACCCCATTGTTTAAAGCAGATCAGGTGGCCGCCTCTGTCTGTGAGGCTGCCACGAAGGGAAACAGTGACGGTCTAGAACTGCAGCCATTCCCTACCTCGATGCCATTCAACTTTGCCACCAGTCGCCCCTATGCCCATTCACAGGCAAGTAACTCTGTATCCTTCATTTATCCACTCTAGATAAATTACTCACATGATTTATCTCAAATACACAGCCCAAATCATTGTTGTCATGTCTGCACTTTTATCAAGCTAGATTTCGTTGCAACTTCATTGCATGTATAAGCAAATTTACAGAATTGAAGTGGTGGCGAATTAAATAAAATCTGAGAGCTCTGTCTAACAACCTTTGTGCAAGTCCGAGATGAACAAGGCATGTCGGTTTTCCAAGATTGAAAATCATGAAGCAATAGTCGTTATATGAATATACTTAACCTGAAGCTTGATGACAGTTGCTTCAGTGTGTGTGCATGGGCACATTTACTAGCTGGTAGATACATCCTTCCCCACGTATGCGTTCATGGCCTTTTCCTTCTTTCCCTTAAAAAAACAACTCAATAAAAATCCAATTATTTACTCTACAAGAATTTTTTCATTTCATATTTTCTCTTTTCTGCTATATTTTTTCCTTCTTGAAATTAATTCAAGATTTCCAAATTTCAAAAAGTTGTGAGTCTTAAAAAAATGTACAAGAAATCATAAAATATTTGTGAATTAAGAAAATGTTTGGAAAATAAAAAAGTTTGCGGTTTCAAAAAATGTTGCTAATGTACAAAACTGTTCGCAAATTATTAAAAAAATCACAATTTGGAAAAAATGTCAGGAAATAAAATCATGTTCATGATTTTGAAAAAATGATCATGTATTCAAAACATATTTGTGAATCTGAAAAAATGTCCATGAAATTTTAGAAAATATTCAAAAAATTGGAAAAAATTGCGAATTTTAAAATGTTTTATCGATTCAATTTTTTTTGCTGAGTCAAAAAAAGTTCATGAATTCTAAAAATATTCATGCATTTAAAAAATGCTTCTAAACAATACAAATGTTCATGAATTTCAGAAAAATGGCCAAATTTCTAAAAATAATAATTGCCGAGTCAAAAAGTGTTCATGAATTTGAATACTATTCATGCATTTAAAAAAATGTTTGTATAAACAAAACAAATGTTTGTGAATTTTAAAAAAATGGTCAAATAAAAAAAATGTTTGTCGATTCGAAAAACTGTTCACCGATTCAAAAGTCCTTTATGTCTAGGATTTGATTAGTTTTTGGAAAGTCTTTATATGTCTAGGCGTTGGGAGTAGTTCGTGGTCGATGAGATTTGTTGTTAAAGTTGTAAACATTCCCTTGCTCAACACAATGAGAAGTGTGCCGTGCAGTGGCAAACTCATTGCGACCACGTGGACATCGCGTCCATCATCAGCGAGGGTGGGAAGAAAGATAAGTGGCAACATAGTGAGCCACCATGTTAAAATAGAAGACGCTCATATATCAGGGTGTTGAGTTATTCTCATTTGACTAGCGTGTAATTTTTTTTCTCCCATTGCAACGCACGGGCATTTTTGCTGGTCTATATCTATATCCGTTCTATATCTATATCTATACCTACCTATACCTATTACCTATACCTATATATATATATATTATATTATATATTATATATACTAATAAAGCAAGGTCCGTTTCGCCAATTTTTTCATCCGTTCACCGCCAAAAAGAATATTTTTCTATCAGAGGTGGTACTAAACTCTTATGCGTTCGTCTGCTTGAAAAAAAGGCTTTTTCAGAATTTCGTATGTGGGCCGTGCGTTGTGGCGTAATGAAGCCGGCCCACTTATTTTTCTGCCAACGCAGCTGCGAAAATTCTATTTTCCGCACAGGGCGGTAAATAGTCAGAGCTTCACATAGGTCAACCAATAATAGGCTCGCCCATTTTTCTTTGTTTATGTGTTTTACTTCTATTTTTATTCTCCTTTCCCTATCTCTTTTTTTCCTTCCAAGTTTATTTTCTTACAGAATTTATTTCTTAAACTTAAAATTCTCAAAAAAGTTCAGAATTTCCCAAAAAATCAAATTTTGGAAAATGTTCAGAATTACAAAAAATTATTGCTATTTTGAAAAATATTCGGAACTTGAATTTTTTTCCCATTTTTTTATTGTTTTTCAAAATTGTTCGAGATTTCTTGGAAAATGTTCAAAATTACAAAATTTTGTTGCTATTTTGAAAAATATTCGGAACTTGAAAAAAGTTTTCCGTATTTCTTATTGTTTTTGAAAATTGTTCAAGATTTCTAAAAAGAAAATGGCATTTTAAAAAATGCTCCAAATTCGAAAAATATTCTTGGTTTAGTGAATTTTTTCACAATTCAAAATAATGTTTGCGTATAAAAGATATTTTTTTTGAAAATTTTATGAATTTTCAATACATGTGCCCTTTTTATAAAAAAGTTCACAAATTCAAATAATGTCCATGTTTTCATGAAAAAAGTTGATGTTTTCAAATAGTGTTTGTGAATTTTAGAAGATATTTTTGTTTCAAAATTTGTTCGTGTTTTTATGAAAGTGTACATAATTTTCAAAAACCTGTTCAAGATTTAAAGAATGGTTCATGTTTCCTACAATATGCAGAAACTTCATATCTTAAAATCTTCTCGATTAAAAAGAAAAGTAGATTGAATAATTCATGGGCCTTCTCTGGCGTACGATGACGTAACAAAACTCTTAAATACCCTTGATCAATGAATGGAAAAATAGCGGATTGATTATTTCACACTCTCGGAAAACCACCACTTTACAAAATGTGACACTTTGCACCGCAGCGAAGTTTTGACAGTGGCAAAAAACACTGTTTCATTTTCTGAGAGCATTTTGACATGGCCGATGTCGGTGTCAAAACCGGCGGATCTCGGGTAGGGGGTCCCGAACTGTGCGTCTAAGGTCGATGGTAACAGGAGACGGGGGACACGATGTTTACCCAGGTTCGGACCCTCTCTATGGAGGTAATACCCTACGTCCTGCTTGATTGATCTTGATGAGTATGAGTATTACAAGAGTTGATCTACCACGAGATCGTAATGGCTAAAACCCTAGAAGTCTAGCCTGTCTGATTATGATTGTGATTATCCTTGTCTCTACGGACTAAACCCTCCGGTTTATATAGACACCGGAGGGGGCTAGGGTTATACAAAGTCGGTTACAGGGAAAGGAATCTTCATATCCGAACGCCAAGCTTGTCGTCCACGCCAAGGAGAGTCCCATCCGGACATGGGAGAGAGTCTTCTGTCTCGTCTCTTCATGGCCCATCAGTCCGGCCCACATTACGTAGCCCGGACGCCCGAGGACCCCTTAATCCAGGACTCCCTCAGTAGCCCCTGAACCAGGCTTCAATGACGATGTGTCCGGCGCACAGATTGTCTTCGGCATTGCAAGGCGGGTTCCTCCTCCGAATACTCCAAAACAGACTTCGAACGCAGAAAACGTGTCCGGCTCTGCAAAACAAGTACCACACACAACCGCAGAGAGTATAATATTTCATGAGTCCAATCTGCTGACAACTTTCTGTAACGCGACACCACGTTCCTGCACGGTCATTACTCCGAACCGTTTTTTTTCTTTAGCCTCCCGCTCCATGTTTCGAGAAGCGGTTTTATTGGCACGTCTTGTCGAAGCAGAGATCGTGTCCCCTTTATTACGGGATTCTCATCAATACGGGCGTGGGTAACCCAACCGTCCCGTTGGTATGATTCCTTGGGAATAGGCAGGTTTTGAGGCCTAGGAGGAGGCGTTTTTGATATTCATCGCCTTTATAAAGGAGCACAGACCCGTCTTTCTCCTCCACGCTTTCCCCTTCCTCATCTTTTCCAACCTCGAGTTCTAGCACCCAAGGTTCAATTTATTGGTTCCGAGCCTCCTAGCCATGTCCGGACCCAACCTTCAAGGCCGGTGGGTGGCCTCCTCTGTCACAGAGGAGGATATCGCGAAGCTCCGGGCGGCAAGATACCTGACCGCGGAAATCCCCCACAGGCTCCCTGCCCAAGGGCAGGTCATTCCTACTCCCCGATCCGGCGAGAGGGTCGTATTCATCTCTCACTTCCTCCGAGGGCTAGGGTTCGCTCTCCATCCCTTCGTTCGCGGACTCATGTTCTATTACGGGCTAGATTTTCATGATCTGGCTCCGGAATCCTTTCTTCACATCTCGGCGTTCATCGTCATGTGCGAGGCCTTTCTCCGGATTCCTCCACACTTCGGCTTATGGCTCAAGACCTTTAAGATGACGCCGAAGGTGGTCGATGGGAAGCAAGCGGAGTGCGGCGGTGCTACGGTGAGCAAACTCATCCATACACCTTGGCCAAAAGGCTCTTTCATGGAAACCTCCAACCTATGGCAGCGGGAGTGGTTTTACATCACTGAACCCCGTGGCACCAAGTGGGCAGCTACACCTGCGTTCCGGTCAGGCCCTCCATTGTGGCTCGCATCATGGATTAATAAGGGGCTGGACTGGGGATCAATGGACGAAGTGCAGACGCTACAAAGCCGCATCCGGAGCCTCCTTGAGAAGGACACCGGCCTCATCAACGTAATCCAGGTAATGCTAGTCCGCCGGGTCCTGCCGTGCCAGCGACGGCCCCTTCGCATGTGGGAGTTCAATCCGGAAGGACCACGGACTCTTCAGCACTTCTTTGGCACGACGCACAAAGGAATGTGGAAGTTATTCTTCGAGACACGAAAACAGTGGCCGGATACTACCGAGGACATCGGCCTCGACTGCAACCATCCGGATACCTCGGTAGGCCCTCGACTCTCTGAACACAGCTTAGTTAAATATCTTGTAACAACATACTGAGAAAACCATCTTCGACCAGGGCTAGATCAAGAAGGCGGAAAGAATTAGGTGTTCGGCCCCTCTTCCCGAAGACTCAGCAGATCCTGTGTTAACAAGGATGCTGGCCCCGGCGCCATACCAAGTGTCGGTGAAGGGGGACAAAGAGGAGAGCAAGAAGGCCAAAGGCGACCTCTATTCTAGAGGTGCTATGTCCGGGGAGGTTGAAACTCCCTCTTCCGAAGACAAAAGAGAAGAAGAAACTGACACCCCCTCTCCCGATGGGAAGAAGAGGGCCGCCTCCGAAGATTTGGAAGCAAAGGCTCTTAAGCGAGGGAAGATGTCCCTGTCAGGTGGCTCGGGTTCTGAAGACGACGTTGTCACGCAGTTCCTCCGTAAGGACAAGCCCTTAGCCGAATCGTAAGTGAACAGGGCTATTCGAAACATATCCCATTGCTTTCCAGTTACCAGGGTAACATTTAAAATATATGTGTTTGCAGTCCGGCACACAGTCTTCCTCAATAGTCCTCCTCCTCGGGGGATCTTCTTCCAGAGATGATGGAAAGCGAGACGCCTCCACAGACCTTCTCGCCCGATAGGGTGGACGACGCCGAGGTGTCGTCCCGGAGGATCTCTCCCGATCAACAAGCGGTGCGAGGGATAATGAAAACTACGCCCGAAGGTGATACTTCGGCCGTCCAGAGTCCGGGGCATGCGGACCCTATGGGGATCAACAATAAAGGGCCCGGGCTATCTGGTTTGCAGCCGGGGACGACTCTAGAGTCGGGTAAACATATTCTTCCGAAGGAAGCCCGTACTCCCGCGGCCGCTCCTAGGGATCCGGGGGCGCCGGATACATTGACGGGCATGCTGCAACGTGCGTCCGTTTCAGAGGAACATCGTACCTTAATGGGTATGGTAGTTGAGAGGATTCTGTCCGCGAAAAGTGGATTGAATGAATCCTTCATGAGCCTGCTAGGAGGCTTCGAGGTATGTAATGTAATATCCTCAATTGCACTTCTGCGTGCAAAATGCACCTGTGTATAGATAGTAGCCCCTGAGACTCTGATGGGCGTCCGAAGGGAGGCGATCAGAGGATCAAAAAGATATTCCCAGGAACTAATCTAATGAATTGGCACACAGGCTGTTCCATCCATCACAACTGCCCCAGCTACAGAGGTTGCAAGGCTGAAGCAGAAACTTGATGTGGCGGATGACGACCTTATACTGATTAACAGGCGGCTCGATGAGGCGCAAGGTATGTGTTCAGGGCAGTCAGATAATGTGTGCATGACGCTGAAAATTGTATACTGAGATATGCATAACTGCAGATAATGCTGCCGCAGTTGAGGCCCTACGGGCTAAGCTTGCCCGGGCCAAGGAGCAAGCCAGGACGAGTGAAGCGGCTGCCAAGAAGGCAGCTGCTGAGTTAAAGGCCGAACAGGCTGCTCGGCGCCAGTGCGAGGAGAAAGTATCTACCCTGACGCGCGAGCTAAAGGATGCCAATGTTCGATGCGAATTCCTCGAGAAGGATAACAAAGCCAGGAAGGTCAATCTCGGGAAGGCCTTACAAGAGGCCAAAGAAGCACGGTCCGAGTCTAGAGCGGCTCGGGAAGAGATCCGGCAAGCTGGGGAGATAGCGGCTGGTAAGCCTTTCTTACTACAGAATAAATTCGGCGATCCGAAGTATGCCCCCCTTAATCAAATGTGGAGTTCTCCAGATGCATTCTTGGACTTGCCGAAGAGTGTCTCCGATGCGGCACAATTTTACCAAACGCAAGAAGGACATGCGATGGAGAAGCTTTTCTGGTCGCAATTCAGCATGCCGAAGCGTTCGCTGCTACTAAACGAACAGATGGCCCAGTGGGCCGAACTCCACAAGATATCCGGATCGGCCATGAAGGACGTCGTAGTCCGGCTGTGGCCGACTGAGCCAATTCCGAATAGTTATTTCGGTTTGGTGCAGTGACTTGTTGATGCGGTGCCGCGTATCGATGCTGTTAAGCGGTCAACGTGCATTAAGGGTGCACGGATGGCCTTTGCCCGCGCCAAGACGTACTGGGCGAAGATGAAGGCCACCGATATTGCAGCAAAGAGTCCACCCGAGGGCAAGGACCATCACACGCCAGAGCATTATTTTGAGGATGTCCTAGAGGGTGCCCGCTTAATAGAGGGTCAGTGCTCGAAAAATATGATGTTCGAGTGAGTATACCAAATTTGTAAAAACAATATTATGATATATTAAGGCCATATTTTATACTTTTGCCTGAAAGTTTTGGTGCCTCCTGTGCGGCCGTTCTCAGTGTAATCTGAAAGTTTGCCAGTCGTCGGCTTCAGCCCCCTCGCATATAATACGGGGGTGTTCGAAAAAGCAATTGATCACTCTTAACCCAACGTCTTGGTCCATGAAGGAGGTGTCAATGCGGCGAACTAGGCAATCGGACTATAGGGCTTTAACACTTTCACTTAGCCATAGGAGTTTGACGGCGGGTCTACGATATAGCCCCTGGTATGTACGCGTTTACCCGAATACGGTGCGTTACATAGGTGACCAGAAGAACGGTCCTTCGTGTAATACGAAAAGAATCGCGAAAGATTCTGATGAGTCATCGAGTGGTTGACCAGCTCTCGCCGCATCATGACAGTCAGTTTTTGGCTTTCTCTACTGAGGTGCTCATCTGGATAAGCCAGGACACAATCGCAGTAGTTCTCCCTTTACTACCCTAGCCGATACAGCGGAACGTAAGGTAGTAAGCACAGGAGCCGGGCAACCCAACTATTGACCAAAGACATGATTCGGAGCTGATGCATATAAGGCCAAAACTCATGACGCCGAAGTATGCTGAAAAGCTGTTCGGACTTGTCGGCAACTCATGTGTTGCCGTATCGAGCCCCTGGCAATTTGTGCCGAGGTGCGTTTGTGAAACAACCGAAGAAGCAAAATTCAGTACGTAGAAAAAGCGAATACTGAATACGGGTTATGTTCACTGGAATTTGATTGACGCGTCAAACGCAATTATAACGCCCCTACCCGAGTTATTAACAAGCCGGAGGCCAAGGGCTGAGGGAAAACAAAAAAGGCACTTTACAGGTTTAAAATAAAGAGTGCGGTCTTACTAAAATCATTAGGACCTCCTGTCGCACGTCTGCGCTGCATTGCCTCAGTTAAAGGACTCCTTAGGAGGAATAGCCTTTGGTTATTTATACGAAGCCGAACTTTAGAAAGAGTCCGTAAGATGATCAGGCTTTGAATCACCTGTTGTAAAAGATAAAAAATAGTTAGAAAAGTGAAAAGACTATGAGGGTGCGGACCGCATTGTAGGCCTGTCCGTACTGTGCCTCCGCTGATGACCATGGTATTTTAAGTGCATAATTATGTATGCGTGGTACGTATGCCGCCATTTGGCCTGGACGGAGACGAAGGCCAGATTGCTAGTCTAACTCCTGACGAGCCGGATTGTTATGCTGCGGAGTAGTCCGGATCCGCTTGACAGTGTTCGGGACTTTGGCCGCTGAATTAAGATTCTTCTTGGCAAGGCCGCTCTGTACTTTCGCTGCCAAGGCCGCGGTGTGCTCCTCAGTACGGAGGGAGCGCTCCGTGTTTCCATTAACTGTTATGACACCGCGTGGACCCGGCATCTTGAGCTTGAGATAAGCATAGTGTGGCACCGCATTGAATCGAGCAAATGCGGTTCGTCCGAGCAGTGCATGATAGCCGCTGCGGAAGGGGACGATATCGAAGCTTCTGAAGTTGTTCGGGGATCCGAAGACAACCTCCAGTGTGATTGCGCCCGTACAGCGGGCCTCTACACCTGGTATGACTCCTTTAAAGGTAGTTTTTGTGGCTTTGATCCTTGAGGGATCGATGCCCATTTTGCGCACTGTATCCTGATAGAGCAGGTTCAGGCTGCTGCCGCCGTCCATGAGGACACACGTGAGATGGAATCCATCAACAATTGGATCGAGGACCAGTGCGGCTGAACCGCCATGACGAATACTGGTCGGATGGTCCCTGCGATCGAAGGTGATCGGGCAGGAAGACCATGGGTTGAACTTTGGGGCGACTGGCTCCATCGCGTAGACGTCCCTGAGCGCTCGTTTGCGCTCCCTTTTGGGGATATGAGTGGCGTATATCATGTTCACCATTTTAACCTGGGAAGGGAACTTCTTCTGCCCTCCTGTGTTCGGCGGACGGGACTCCTCGTCATCGTCCTCGCTTTGCGACCCCTTCTCCTTGTGTTCGGCATTTAACTTGCCGGCCTGTTTAAAAACCCAACAGTCTCTGTTGGTATGATTGGCTGGTTTATCAGGGGTGCCGTGAATCTGGCATGGACGGTCGAGTATACGGTCCAAGCTGGATGAGCCCGTATTGTTTCTTTTGTATGGCTTCTTCCGCTGGCCGGACTTGGAGCCACTGAAACCGGCGTTGACCGCCGTGTCATCGGTAGTGCCACCATTGCTTCGGCGCTTGTGCCTGCTGCGTTGGGGCTTGCCATTGCCATTCTTGGCTTCAGAGGTACCGGCGTCGCTTGCAGTGTTATTGCTACGAGCTAGCCAACTATCCTCGCCCGCACAAAAGCGGGTCATGAGTGCCGTGAGGGCTGCCATGGACTTCGGTTTTTCTTGGCCGAGGTGACGAGCGAGCCATTCGTCGCGGATGCTATGCTTAAAGGCCGCTAGGGCTTCGGCATCCGGGCAGTCGACGATCTGGTTCTTTTTAGTTAGGAACCTAGTCCAGAATTTCCTGGCCGACTCTCCAGGCTGTTGAACTATGTGACTTAAGTCATCGGCATCCGGAGGTCGTACATATGTACCTTGGAAGTTGTCGCGGAAGGCGTCTTCCAAGTCCTCCCAGCTGCCAATAGAGTTTTCAGGCAGACTGTTTAACCAGTGCCGAG
This sequence comes from Thinopyrum elongatum, assembly GCA_011799875.1. Classification (NCBI taxonomy): domain Eukaryota; kingdom Viridiplantae; phylum Streptophyta; class Magnoliopsida; order Poales; family Poaceae; genus Thinopyrum; species Thinopyrum elongatum. Next base: position 468,517,565 of record CM022297.1, read on the forward strand.
CTGGCCCCTTGAGTTTTAATGGGAGGTATTTGATGGCGTGAAGGTCATCACCGCGGGCCATATGAATATGGAGAAGAAAATCCTCAATCCATACCGCGGGATCTGTTGTTCCATCATATGATTCGATATTTACGGGTTTAAACCCTTCTGGGAATTCGTGCTCCATTACTTCATCAGTGAAGCAGAGGGGGTGTGCGGCGCCTCTATATTGGGCCACGTCGCGACGTAGCTCGGATTGAGTTTGTCGGCAGTCTTCGGCCCGGGCGTGGTTATGTTTGTCACGTCTGGCTTGATAGCCGTCGTCGCGCGCCAGGGCATGCCCCCGCGATCCGTAGATTGATCTGGACTGACCTGCTCTATTGTCCAGGTCCTGCCACAGGTCATATGTATGACCCCGGGCTGTTATGTCTTTGCTTTTGCGGCGAGGTAGTATGGGCTGGTGTTCGGCTTGAGTTGCCGCTTTGTCCCGGCCACGTGGTGGTCGGTCAGCCGCATTATGTGTTGATGGCATGGGCTTAAGTGCCTCGTCATTGAATTGGGGTAGCAGTTTACGCCTCGGATAACTTTTAATGGGGTGCTCGAGTCCGTATTCCTCGGCTGCCAGGACATCAGTCCATCTGTCGTTGAGTAGATCTTGATTAGCTTGAAGCTGCTGCTGTTTCTTTTTCAGGCTCTTCGCAGTGGCTATTAGCCGGCGCTTAAAGCGCTCCTGCTCGACGGGTTCCTCAGGCACGATAAAGTCTTCGTCGCCGAGGCTCACCTCATCTTCGGAGGGTGGAAGATAGTTGCTGTCCTCTTGAGTCTTCGTTTATGGCCTGTTCGTCAGGGCTGGCTTGCCCATCTTCCCTATCGTCCTGTTCGAAAGTCGGCTCGACGGGATCTTCTTTGTCTTCGGCCTCATCTGGAGTATTGTTCTCTCTCGTGCCAGTATTGCTATCTTTTCCACGGCGTGATTTAGGGCGGCGCCGCTGATGTCGGCACTTTGGCCGTGTCTCAGGAGGTGTATCCTCGACTGGATCTTTCTTGTTATCGCCGTTATTCTCTTTGGGGGTATCCACCATGTACACGTCATACGAGGAGGTGGCTATCCAGCACCCAGTAAACGGCGGGTTTTGGGCCTGCTCCTCTCCGGCATCGGCGTCCATACCGTCGATGTCTTCGGAGTTGTAATCGAGCATGTCGGTTAAATCTTCGACAGTGGCAATGAAGTGGGCGGTGGGTGGGAAGCGAAATTCTCCATCCTCAGCCCCCAGCTCAAACCGGATATAGTTCGGCTGCGAGTCCCCCGCTAAGGAGAGGGTTTTTAATGAGTTAAGCACATCACCCAAAGGTGAGTGCCTGAAGATGTCCGCGGAGCTGAACTCGACGATCGGCGCCCGATTGAGCTTGACGGGCGCGGACACACGCGGTTCGGAACTTGCTGCCGGAGACGAGTCCGAGGTTCCGGTGACACAGATCTCGTTCGAAGTTGGGTCTGTGTGCGGCTCCAACGCCGCTGAGTCTGCGGCTTCCGTGGCGGGGTTGAGCTTCCCGTCCTTAGATGGCGCAATCTGCTCCGGATCTAGGGCCAGGGCAGTTACAGGAGCTATCTCCCGGGTGTGGTCCGATGACAGATTTAGGTCATGTTCATCGCGGTGGCAGGGAGCGGCTGCCATGGGATCGAATCCGTCGAAGATCAAGTCTCCGTGGATATCAGCAACATAGTTCAAGCTTCCAAACCTGACCTGACGGCCAGGGGCGTAGCTGTCGATCTGCTCTAGATGGCCAAGCAAGTTGGCCCGCAGCATGAAGCCGCCGAATACGAAGATCTGGCCGGGGAGAAAGACCTCCCTCAAGGCAGCATCGTTGTGGATGATTGATGGAGCCATCGAGTCTTCTAGCGACGACACAGCGGAACTCTCAATGAAAGCACCAATGTCGGTGTCAAAACCGGCGGATCTCGGGTAGGGGGTCCCGAACTATGCGTCTAAGGTCGATGATAACAGGAGACGGGGGACACGATGTTTACCCAGGTTCGGGCCCTCTCTATGGAGGTAATACCCTACGTCCTGCTTGATTGATCTTGATGAGTATGAGTATTACAAGAGTTGATCTACCACGAGATCGTAATGGCTAAAACCTAGAAGTCTAGCCTGTCTGATTATGATTGTGATTATCCTTGTCTCTACGGACTAAACCCTCTGGTTTATATAGACACCAGAGGGGGCTAGGGTTATACAAAGTCGGTTACAGGGAAAGGAATCTTCATATCCGAACGCCAAGCTTGCCGTCCACGCCAAGGAGAGTCCCATCCGGACACGGGAGAGAGTCTTCTGTCTCGTCTCTTCATGGCCCATCAGTCCGGCCCACATTACGTAGCCCGGACGCCCGAGGACCCCTTAATCTAGGACTCCCTCAGCCGATCACTCGCGGGCCGATAGCGGTGACGACGAGCCAGTAACAGCCGTTAACGGCCGTGTCCGAAGCGATTGGGCCGGCCCTCACTCCCATCCCTAACCGTCTATCTCTCTCCTCTCTCTCGCGGGCAAGGTAGCGGCTCTGAATCCATCTTCGAGGGAGTGGTGGGGAGCAAGGTGTGGTGAACATATCCAATCACCTTGGCTGGCCGACGTGGTAGATGGCAACCACGTCGAGGAGGAAGATTGTTCAATTATTCTTGGAGGAAAATTCGTTGGTCTATTGTCAATTGGTGCTGGTCCAGCCCTCGGTGAGCTTCCTCCCTCACTTTAGTAGCAATTTTTATTTGTGGAATTCTAGGGTTCCAGATTTGGAAACATGTGTTTTCTCTAATTCTAACAAATTTTGTTGTTCACTGAATCTTCTTGTGAACTTATGCGGTTAACAGAGTATTGTTGTTTATGACTGCACAAAGTTAACTGAATCTAGTTCTCTCTCACTGAACCTATGTGTTAATTCAAAGTAGTTAACTGAATCTTGCTCACTTTGACTGAAGCTAGGTTAATTCAAACTACAAGATTCAGTTAACTGAAATGAACGCAGTTAACTGAATCAAATCACAACAATAATCAGTTAACTGAATTGAATGTAGTTAACTGAATCTTGCTCACTGTGACTGAAGCTAGGTTAATTCAAACTACAAGATTCAGTTAACTGAATCAAATCACACCAAGATTCAGTTGATAGATGTAGTTGAACTATTCTTGTGGACTGAATGAAACTAACACTAAATGTCACTACTTAATTTTACAGGGTGTTGTGTAGTGTACATGAGTTAATTTTGGGTTGAGTGATGCAGTGGACAAGTTGACCACAAAAGTAGTGAGTCAGTGCAACAGGGTTTAAGTGATTTGACTGATGTGAAGTGTCAGTAGGTGTGCTCAATTTAATGTTCAAACTGTCCCTAGCTAGGAGAGAACTTGCAATATTCAGACTTGCAATGTTCAGACTTGCGATATTCAGTCTTTATTTCAATCAAACTATAATGATAGGAAAGAACTACAGTAAGCTGACTAATGTTAATTAACTTTGGTTTTGTGACATTTTATCTTTTCATTGGCACCTACAGCACAACTATATCTTTGCATTGACACCTACAACATCATAGTGAGCACAAAGTTTCAGATACTATGAGCACAAAGATTCAGATATGGTGAGAACAAATATTCAGATAGATAGATATCATAGATAGATGAATACTCTAGATAGATAGATAGATTCAGAAACCACACATAGTGGCCTGCTGTTGCAGAAATTAAGTTCAGAAACTAAGTACTTGAGACACTAAGTTCAGAAACTAACTGAACCCATATATGGGTTCAGATCTTGCTGCAGAAGACGGAGAGATCGGCGAACTGGCCCCATGATGCGATGCTGCTTCTTCTTCCTCCTGCTGCTTGTGTCTGTCTCCACCTGCATCTGCTGCTGCTCAATCTACTGCGGCTCAATCTGCTGATGCTCCATCCGCTGCTGCTCCATCTGCGGCGGCACCATCTCGAACAGAGGAGCAAGGGGCAGCACTGGAACCAACCTGTCGAGCGCGTAGTCCACGCAGAGTTGGTCGCCGTTCTGGTACATGTACCAGTGTGCCATCTGTTATGGATCCGGGGAATCCCTCGCCTCCCCCATCGCCCAGACCAAGTTCTCGATCGGTGGGCGGTGGAGGTCTGGCAATCGGGCGTACTCCTCATGGTTGGCAGCCGCCCTCACTGCGCGCGCATGGTTCTTCAGGATTTAAACACTGGCGTACTAGGTGCTCACCTCGCGCGCGTAGGAGAGCTTGGTGTTGTCGCCGTCGAAGATCTCCTGCAGCGCCTTGTCCCATCCGAGGCCAAATGCCATGGCGTGATGGAGGTTTTTTGGGTGGGAAGGAAGAAGTTGGATGGAGAGGCCATGGAGAGTGGTGGTTATCTGTGCAAGGATGGTGAATGTGAATGAATGCACTGTGTGTGTGAAGACTGAGATATTCTGGAGAAATTGAACGGGCGCACTGAATCAATCAAACTACCGCTGCGTGACTTTTTTTGAGCAAAAACGAAGTAGCAGAGCCCGACCCAGCAGCCCGGTAAATATAAACGACCGAATGCCCCCAGCCCAGCCCACCCTAGCCATCGACCGAACGCGACCCGCCCAGCCTAGTCCGGCAGCTTCGCCCCACGCGAAAAAATAAGGCCGTTAACGGCCGTTAGTGCCTCGCTGCCACCGCTGTCGGCCAGCTAGTGATCGGCCACGTCAAAATGCTCTCAGAAAACAAATCAATGTTTTTGCCACTGTTAAAACTTTGCTGCGGTGCAAAGTGTCACATTTTGTAAAGTGATGATTTTCCGAGAGCTATGACGCTAATGTGGTGGTTCTATGCATTTTACTCCTTCCATGGCTTGCACAAGGGACGGGAGGCAATCCCTTGTCTAGATAGCGAAGGATCTCTCCGACCACCTCTCCTTCCTCCCTCCTCTCCGCGCCGCGGGCCACTCCAGCCGCGGCGGCCACCGAAAATCCTGGCCATCCCAGCCCAGCGCGGGCATTGATGGCGTGCAGGCGGTCCTCTGGTTCCCGCTCGCGCGGCGGGGGTAGCTCGAGTTTGCGCTCCGCTGCGCCTGGCGGCCGGATGGGAGATCTGGTCTCCTCATCGCCTCCCCTAACGCCAGTGCTGGATCCCACCCTCCTGCTGCGAATCCTGCTCCGAGGGGAGTGCTCCCATGCCGGGGAGGGGGTCGGCCCTCTGGATCTGGACGTGCCTCCGCACCCGCGCCTGCAATCCATTGTGGTGGCTGCTCCGGATCCGGTGGATGCTTGCCTCCCCCCCAGTTGGAGGGACCCCCCCGCCTTCAATCCATTGTGGTAGCACCTGCCCCCCGGTCAACCTTTCCTCTTCAGGGGTGGGCGGTGGGTGGACGGAGGTCATCTCCAAGAAGAGCAAGCGGGTAGGCGGAGGTACGCCGGGCAATAGGGCGCGCTCGCCATGCCGGGGCCCGGGCCGGCGCCAAGCATTCAATTCAGACCCGGGTCGCCTGGCCTTTTTAAGCCGCTTCGATGGCGTCTGCTTCCGATGCCTCAGCTTGGAGCACCATTGGAAAAGCTGTAGAGATCCAGTCCACTGCATAATCTGCAAGCATCAAGGCCACTATGGGAAGGAGTGTCCGCAAAACCCACGTCGTCAAGGGGCTCGCGGCCCTGCTTGGGCCAGGCTTGGCCCCGTGCAGCCGCGCCAGGCGGTGCGTGACCGGTTGCGCTTCCCTTCCACGCCGCCATCCCCGGCCCCGCTCTCACCGCCGCCCATGGACCGCTTCCGCCACGCTGACCCTGCTTGCTGGCCATGGACCAGCCACAAGTTCATCGTCGCCTCACCAGCCGTGGAGCATGAGGACACATCCTGCGTCAGCACGCCGTCACGCTCACCGCGGCGGACCGGAAGTTCGTCACCAACCCCATGGCGGTGGGGCTCGCCATCGAGGAGCAGCTGCGCACCCTGCCCCACCAGCTGTGGGTGACGGCGCTCCGCTCGGAGGACTTCCTCGTCCTGTTCGACTTGCCGGTGCATCGGGACAATGCGGTGCGGCGCGGCTTCATCAAGGTCGAGGGGGGCAAGTTCCTGGTGCGCTCCTGGAACGCAGACGACCACGCCGCCATCCTCAAGCTCACTCTGCACGTCCGGGTGGTGGTCAAGGACCTTCCCATGCAGCTCTGGACGCTAGAGGGGGCGGAAGAAGCTTTCAGAGACTTCTACCGCGTCGACCGCCTCGGCAGCCGCACCATTGCCTGCGACAACACGAAGCTGTTCTCCTTCTGGGCTTGGGTGTGGGACGTCGCCCACATCCTGACGAAGCGGGCCCTCTGGGTGCTCAAGCACAGCGCGGGACGCGTCGAGATTCTTGGCTTCACCCCGCCGGACCTCACCATGCCGCTCCCGCCGGACGTCCACCGCTACGACCTCCTGGTGCATGTCGACCGGGTGGAGGACTAGACGCCGCTCTCCCCCCGCTCCTCGCACTCTGTGCAGAGCGGGCTACCCTCTTCGGAGTCTGACGACAACTGCCCCATGCCGTTGATGACCCACAAGTATAGGGGATCAATCATAGTCCTTTCGATAAGTAAGAGTGTCGAACCCAACGAGGAGCAGAACGAAATGACAAGTGGTTTTCAGCAAGGTATTTTCTGCAAGCACTGAAATAGTCGGTAAAAAGTAGTTTGATAGCAAGATAATGTGTAACGAGCAAGTAATGGTAACGGTAAATAAAGTGCATCAAGGTAGCCAAATCCTTTTGTGGCAAAGGACAGTCCAAAACGGTCTCTCATGATAAGCAAAGCGTTCTTGAGGGTGCACGGGAATTTCATCATATCACTTTCATCATGTTGGTTTGATTCGTGTTCGCTACTTTGATAATTTGATATGTGGGTGGACCGGTGCTTAGGTGATGTTCTTACTTGAACAAACCTCCTACTTATGATTAACTCCCTCACAAGCATCCGCAACTATGAGAAAAGTATTAAGATAAAATCTAACCATAGCATTAAACTTTTGGATCCAAATCGGTCCCTTACAAAGTAGCGCATAAACCAGGGTTTAAGCTTCTGTCACTCTAGCAACCCATCATCTAATAACTACTCCACAATGCATTCCCTTAGGCCTAAATATGGTGAAGTGCCATGTAGTCGACGTTCACATGACACCAATAAGGGAATCACAACATACATATCATCAAAATATCGAACACATATCAAGTTCACATGATTACTTGCAACATGACTTTTCCCGTGACCTCAAGAACAAAAGTAACTACTCACAAATAATAATCATGCTCAAGATCAGAGGGGTATTAAATAGCACAATGGATCTGAACATATAATCTTCCAGCAGATAAACCATATAGCAATCAACTACAAGATGTAATCAACACTACTAGTCACCCACAAGCACCAATCTAAGGTTCCGGTACAAAGATTGAACACAAGAGATGAACTAGGGTTTGAGAGGAGATGGTGCTGTTGAAGATGTTGATGGAGATGGCCCTCCCAAAGATGGGAGAGTTGTTGGTGATGACGATGATTTCCCTCTCCGGGAGGGAAGTTCCCCCGGCGGAATCGCTCCGCCGGAGGGCAAAAGTGCTCCTGCCCAAGTTCCGCCTCGAGACGGCGGTGCTTCGTCCCGAAAGTCCTCTCCTTATTTTTTCTAGGTCAAAATGACTTATATACCAGAAGAGGGGGCACCGGAGGTGGGCCGAGGAGGGCACAACCCACCAGGGCGCGCCTGGGCTCCCTGGCGCGCCCAGGTGGGTTGTGCCCACCTGGTGGGCCCCCTCTGGTAGTTGTTTGCTCCAATATTCTTCATATATTGCAAAACAATTCTCCGTAAATTGTCAGCTCATTTGGAGATGTGCAGAATAGGTAACTCTGACGTAGCTTTTTCAGGTCCAGAATTCCAGCTGCCGGTATTCTCCCTCTTTGTGTAAACCTTGCATATTATGAGAGAAAAGGCATTAGAATTACTCCCAAAAGCATTATTATGCATAAAAAGATTATAAATAATAGTAGGAAAACATGATGCAAAATGGACGTATCAACTCCCCCAAGCTTAGACCTCGTTTGTCCTCAAGCGAAAACCGAAATCGAGAAACATGTCCACATGCTTAGAGAGAGAGGTGTCGATAAAAACAAAATACGGACATAGAAGCATCATGCATATTATTATAACAGCAAGGAACTCTAACATAAAACTTTATTAAATAACTTTTATCATATCGCTTCTCATGAACAAGTAACAATTCACCACAACACCGAAGTATAAAGCATAAACCTTATTGGAAACCAACAAACTATGTTCTCAGTCAACTTTGCAACTACAATTCATCATATTTTCAGGAAGGGTCGCGTATCGGAGCCTTTAGGCAAGTCCACATACTCAACCATCATTTAATATTCTATGATTGCTAACACTCACAACATACCCATGAACAAAAAGTTTCAACCGGACACATAGAAAGATAGGGGCTTATAGTTTCGCCTCCCAACGTATTCACCTCAAGGGTGATGTCAACAATAATAACTCATGCCCACCCATATCCAACTGGATATATGTGCCTAGATCTTTCCTCACCACATGATGCTTGCAAAAAGAGAAAATAAAAAGGAATAGGGAAGAAAACTTTGAATCTTCATAAAACTAAATGCATAAAATTAAAAGATAGGCCCTTCGCAGAGGGAAGCAGAGGTTGTCATGCGCTTGTTTGTTTGTATGCCAAATCCCTTAATGCAAAAGAACGTCACATTATATTGCCCCTTATGATAGCAACCTTTATTATGCAGTCTGTCGCTTTTATTACTTTGCCATCACAAGTTCGTACAACGCTCAATTTTCTCTTACACCAAATGATCCAACACATTTAGAAGCAATTTTTATTGCCTTATTGCACCGATGACAACTTACTTGAAGGATCTTACTCAATCCATAGGTAGGTATGGTGGACTCTCAAAATAAGATTTGGGTTAAGGGATTTTGGATGCATAAGTAGTATCTCTACTTAGTGCGGAATTTTTGGCTAGAAAGGATATTGAGCAAGCACCACATGTTAAAGGATCTATGACAATATAACTTCTATGTGAATATGAACAAACATAAATCATTACGTTGTCTTCCTTGTCCAACATCAACTATTTTGACACAAAATATTTAATGGGGGCTCACAATCATAAAAGATGTCAAAGATAGTGTATTTGCATGTGAATCTTATCTTCCCTTATTAATTCTTTCATGAATTGCATCATTGACCAATGCTATGTTTGTCAATCTCCAATAAATTTTACCACTTATACTTTTCCTTATGTGATGTCATTACTTACCATAAGATTAGCATATGATCTTTTCATTTATTTTCCTTTCCTTTTATTGAAACATTAAAGTAAAGAAACAAAACTCAAACTACTCTTTATTATATATCTTGCACACGATTACATCGATAGATAGATCACTAAGAAAACACTCGAAAAGAAAGGATCGAACTAAACTTTTATTCAACTAAATTATAGGAAAACTAAAGATCGAACTAAAATAGATGAAAGCAAAGATAGTGGTGGTGATACGATATCGGGACACCTCCCCCAAGCTTGGCACAAGCCAAGGGGAGTGTCCATACCATGAACTCAAGTCTCCTTTGGTGATGAAGAAGGTGGTGGTGGTGATGAGGTAGTAGCGATCTTATCCCTTTTCTCCAGCTTGCGTCAGAGAGTAAAATTATCTATCCTCAACTCATCGTTCTCCATCTCAAGCTTTATTATCCTCTTGAATAATGCCTCCTTGCTTTCTTGCTCGAACCGAGGAGGGACTGGCTTATCTTCATCTTCCTCATCGGTGAACCATATATAAGGATATGTGTCCTTGAAGATATTTTTATCCAAGGGTTGATAAGAAACTGGGCAATCCTCTTCTGAATCTTCAGATGACATATTTTCAGATCTGCCAGAAAACAGCAAGAAAGAACAGAAGATTTCTCCGCGATACGGTGGTCAATACGTTCGGGGGGTATATAAAGATTTTTTATCTTGGGAAACAAGCAAACAGGAGGAAAACGGAGTCAGAAGGTTCCCGAGGTGGGCACAACCCAGCCCCCCTCAGGTGCCTTCCTGGTTGTTTCTTATTTTCCTAATTTTTAAAATATTCCAAAACTGACAGAAAATATTTTTGCGGATTTTTCGGAGTCCGTTTACTTACCGTATCATGTATCTCCTCTTTTTTAATTATTCTGGAGTGTTCTGAAAGGTCTCTTTTATGTGTTCCTCAGGTGTCATGGTTTGAATAATATTGCTTTCAACATTAATAGGTGTACCTGAGATATAGTGTTTAATCCTTTGCCCATTGACCACCTTCGGGTTAGTACCTTCGACATTATTTATTTTAATAGCTCCAGAGCGGTAGACCTCCTCGATGATATATGGTCCTTCCCATTTAGAGAGAAGTTTACCTGCAAATAATCTAAAACGAGAGTTGTACAAAAGAACATATTCTCCAACTTTGAATTCCCGCTTTTGAATTCTTTCGTCGTGCCATCTTTTAAACTTTTTCTTTAAATAACTTGGCATTTTCATAGGCTTGGGTTCTCCATTCATCTAGTGAGCTAATATCAAATAATCTCTTTTCACCGGCAAGTTTGAAATCATAGTTGAGTTCTTTAATTGCCCAATATGCTTTGTGTTCTAATTCTAGAGGCAAATGACAAGTTTTTCCATAAACCATTTTATAAGGAGACATACCCATAGGATTTTTATATGCTGTTCTGTAGGCCCAAAGTGCATCATCCAATTTCTTAGACCAATTCTTTCGGGACCTATTAACAGTTTTTTGTAATATTAGTTTTATTTCTCTATTGCTAAGTTCAACTTGACCACTAGATTGAGGGTGATATGGTGATGCAATTCTATGGTTAACATCATATTTAGCAAGCATTTTACGGAAAGTTCCATGAATAAAGTGTGAACCACCATCAGTCATTAAATATCTAGGGAGTCCAAACCTCGGGAAAATAACTTCTTTAAGCATTTTGATGGAAGTGTTATGATCAGCACTACTAGTTGGAATAGCTTCTACCCACTTAGTAACGTAATCAACAACAACCAAAATATGTGTATACCCATTAGAGGAAGGAAAAGGTCCCATATAATCAAAACCCCAAACATCAAATGGTTCAACAGCAAGTGAATAATTCATAGGCATTTCCTGACGCTTACCAATATTACCAATTCGTTGACATTAATCATAAGATAAAACAAACTTACGGGCATCCTTGAAGAGAGTAGGCCAATAAAAACCAGATTGCAATACCTTGTGAGCAGTTCTATCTCCCGCATGATGCCCTCCATAAGCTTCGGAGTGACATTTCTGTAGGATTTGTTCCTATCCATGCTCAGGTACACAACGTCTAATAATGCCATCTACTCCTTCTTTGTAAAGATGTGGGTCATCCCAAAAGTAATGTCTTAAATCATAGAAGAATTTTTTCTTTTGTTGGTATGTGAAACTAGGTGGTATGTATTTAGCAACAATATAATTAGGATAGTCAGCATACCAAGGAGTATTATGAGAAACATTTATTGCAGCTAGTTGTTCATCAGGAAAGCTATCATCAATAGGTAGTGGGTCATCAAGGATATTCTCTAACCTACATAAATTATAAGCTACGGGGTTCTCAGTTCCTTTTCTTTCAGTGATATGTAAATCAAATTCTTGTAGCAAGAGAACCCACCTAATGAGTCTAGGTTTAGCATCTTTCTTTTCCACAAGATATTTAATAGCAGCATGATCGGTGTGAACAGTAACTTTAGAATCAACAATGTAAGATCTGAATTTATCACAGGCAAACACAACTGCTAAAAATTCCTTTTCAGTAGTAGCATAATTTATTTGGCACTGTCTAGAGTTTTGCTAGCATAATGGATAACATTTAATTTCTTATCAATTCTTTGTCCGAGAACAGCACCAACAACATAATCACTAGCATCACACATAATTTCAAAAGGCAAGTTCCAATCAGGTGGTTGAACAATAGGTGCAGAAGTTAAGGCTTTCTTAAGTGTTTCAAAGGCTTCTACACAATCATCATAAAAAAGAAATGGAACATCCTTTTGTATAAGATTTGTAAGAGGCCTAGAAATTTTAGAGAAGTCTTTAATAAATCTCCTATAGAAACCAACATGACCGAGAAAACTACGAATACCTTTAATACCTCTAGGACATGGCATTTTCTCAATTGCATCAACTTTAGCATTATCCACCTCAATACCTTGTTCAGAAATTTTATGCCCCAAAACAATACCTTCATTAACCATAAAGTGGCACTTCTCCCAATTCAAGACAAGATTAGTTTGCTCACATCTCTGCAAAACTCGATCAAGGTTGCTCAAGCAATCATCAAAAGAAGTTCCATATACAGAAAAATCATCCATGAAAACCTCAACAATCTTTTCACAAAAGTCAGAGAATATAGCAGTCATACATCTTTGAAAGGTAGCAGGTGGATTGCATAAACCAAAAGGCATACGTCTATAAGCATAAGTTCCAAAAGGACAAGTAAAGGTGGTTTTCTCTTGATTAGGTTATGAAACAGGTATTTGAGAAAAACCAGAATATCCATCAAGGAAGCAAAAGTGTGTGTGCTTTGATAATCTTTCTAGCATTTGATCAATAAAAGGCAAAGGGTAATGATCTCTTCTCGTGGCTTTATTTAATTTTCTAAAATCAATAACCATTCTATAGCCAGTAACAATTCTTTGTGGGATGAGTTCATTTTTATCATTAGGAACAACGGTAATACCTCCTTTCTTAGGGACACAATGAACGGGACTTACCCATCTACTATCAGCTATGGGGTAGATTATACCTGCTTCCAGAAGTTTTAATATTTCAGTTCTTACCACTTCTTTCATCTTAGGATTCAAACGTCATTGATGATCAACAACGGGTTTAGCATCAGGCTCCATATTAATCTTGTGCTGACAGAGAGTGGGACTAATGCCCTTAAGACCATCAAGAGTATATCCAATAGCAGCTCGGTGCTTCTTCAGAATTTTTAATAATCTTTCTTCTTCATGTTCTGAAAGGTTAGCACTAATAATAACAGGATATATCTTTTTCTCATCAAGATAAGCATATTTCAAAGTGTCAGGCAATTGTTTTAATTCAAACATAGGATCACCTTTAGGTGGAGGAAGACCTCCTAGAGTTTCAATAGGCAAATTATGTTTGAGCAGAGGTCGTTATTCAAAGAAAATTTTAGCTATCTCATTTCTTTCATGCATGTGCATATCATTTTCATGGTCTAGCAAATATTGTTCTAGTGGATCAGTAGGAGGCACAACAATAGAAGCAAGACCAATTATTTAATCCTTACTAGGTAATTCTTTCTTATGAGGTTGTCTATTAAACTTGGAAAAATTAAACTCATGAGACTCATCACCAACGCAAACACTGACAGTTTGTTTATGACAATCTATAGTGGCATTGACAGTGTTCAAGAAAGGTCTACCAAAGATAATGGGACAAAAGTCATCTTGTGGGGAACCAAGAACTAGAAAATCAGTAGAGTATTTTATTTTCCCACACAAGACTTCAACATCTCTAACAATCCCAAGTGGTGTGATGGTGTCTCTATTAGCAAGTTTAATAGTAACATCTATGTCTTCTATTTCAGCGGGTGCTATGTCATTCATAATTTCTTGGTATAAGGTAAAAGGAATAGCACTCATGCTAGAACCTAAGTCACATAAACCATGATAACAATGATCTCCTATTTTAACTGAGACAACAGGCATGCCAACAACAGGTCTATGTTTATCTTTTTCATCGGGTTTGGCAATTCTAGCAGCTTCATCACAAAAGTAAATAACATGCCCATCAATATTTTCTACCAAGAGATCTTTAACCATAGCAACACTAGGTTCTACTTTAATTTGTTCAGCAGGTTTAGGTGCTCTAATATTACTTTTGCGAACCACAGTTGAAACCCTAGCATGTTCCTTTATCCTAACAAGGAAATGTGGGTTTTCAATATAAGCAGTAGGCACAACTGGGTCAACATTGTAAATAATAGTTTCATCTTTAGCTATGTCGGGTTCTTTAATTTCTTCTTTGATAGGTGGGTGATATTTGAACCACTTCTCCTTAGGGAGATCAACATGAGTAGCAAATGATTCACAGAAAGAGGCTATTATCTCAGAGTCAATTCCATATTTAGTGCTAAACTTGTGAACATCATCGGTATTCATAAAGGATTTAACACAATCAAATTCAAGCTTAATACCTGACTCTTTACCTTCATCGAGTTCCCAATCTTCAGAGTTGCGTTTAATTCATTCTAAAAGATCCCACCTGAATTCAATAGTATTCTTCATAAAAGAACCAGTACAAGAAGTATCGAGCATGGATTGATCATCACGAGAAAGTCGAGCATAAAAATTCTGAATAGTAATTTCTCTAGAGAGCTCATGATTGGGGCATGAATATAACATTGACTTAAGCCTCCCCCAAGCTAGAGCGATACTTTCTCCTTCACGAGGCCAAAAATTATATATATAATTCTGATCACGATGAACTAGATGCATAGGATATTTTTTTTTGTGAAATTCCAATTTCAATCGATTCCAGTTCCAAGATTCAATATCATCGCATAGCCTATACCATGCCAATGCTTTTCCCTTCAAAGATAAAGGGAAGACCTTCTTCTTAGCTTCATCTCCGGGCAAACCTGCAAGCTTAAATAATCCACAAATTTCATCCACATATATCAAGTGCATATCAGGATGTTCGGTTCCATCTCCTGCATAAGGAGTAGCTAACAGTTGTTCTATCATACCCGAATCAATTTCATAACCAATATTTTCAGTAGGTGCAGTAGGTTGAGGGGTAACTAATTGTGGTACCGGTCGAGGTGAAGATACCCCGAATAAACCCCTCAAAGGATGATTCTCCATAGTAACAAGTAACAATAAATTTTAGCACGTAGTAATAATTTTTCCTTACCAATTTCCATCTACCAAGAGCGCTTCACACCCCGGCAACGGCGCTAGAAAAGAGCCTTGATAACCCACAAGTATAGGGGATCAATCATAGTCCTTTCGATAAGTAAGAGTGTCAAACCCAACGAGGAGCAGAAGGAAATGACAAGTGATTTTCAGCAAGGTATTTTCTGCAAGCACTGAAATAGTCGGTAACAAGTAGTTTGATAGCAAGATAATGTGTAACGAGCAAGTAATGGTAACGGTAAATAAAGTGCAGCAAGGTATCCCAATCCTTTTGTGGCAAAGGACAGTCCAAAACGGTCTCTTATGATAAGCAAAGCGTTCTTGAGGGTGCACACGAATTTCATCATATCACTTTCATCATGTTGGTTTGATTCGTGTTCGCTACTTTGATAATTTGATATGTGGGTGGACCGGTGCTTAGGTGATGTTCTTACTTGAACAAACCTCCTACTTATGATTAACCCCCTCACAAGCATCCGCAACTACGAGAAAAGTATTAAGATAAAATCTAACCATAGCATTAAACTTTTGGATCCAAATCGATCCCTTACAAAGTAGCACATAAACTAGGGTTTAAGCTTCTGTCACTCTAGCAACCCATCATCTAATAACTATTCCACAATGCATTCCCTTAGGCCCAAATATGGTGAAGTGCCATGTAGTCGACGTTCACATGACACCACTAAGGGAATCACAACATACATATCATCAAAATATCGAACACATATCAAGTTCACATGATTACTTGCAACATGATTTCTCCCGTGACCTCAAGAACAAAAGTAACTACTCACAAATAATAATCATGCTCAAGATCAGAGGGGTATTAAATAGCATAATGGATCTGAACATATAATCTTCCAGCAAATAAACTATATAGTAATCAACTACAAGATGTAATCAACACTACTAGTCACCCACAAGCACCAATCTAAGGTTTCGGTACAAAGATTGAACACAAGAGATGAACTAGGGTTTGAGAGGAGATGGTGCTGTTGAAGATGTTGATGGAGATGGCCCTCCCAAAGATGGGAGAGTTGTTGGTGATGACGATGACGATGATTTCCCCCTGCCCAAGTTTCATCTTGAGACGGCGGCGCTTTGTTCCGAAAGTCCTCTCCTTATTTTTTCTAGGTCAAAATGACTTATATACCAGAAGAGGGGCACCGGAGGTGGGCCGAGGAGGGCACAACCCACCAAGGCGCTCCTGGGCTCCCTGGCGTGCCCACCTGGTGGGCCCCCTCTGGTAATTATTTGCTCCAATATTCTTCATATATTGCAAAACAATACTTCGTAAATTTTCAGCTCATTTGGAGATGTGCAGAATAGGTAACTCTGACGTAGCTTTTTCAGGTGCAGAATTCCAACTGCCGGTATTCTCCCTCTTTGTGTAAACCTTGCATATTATGAGAGAAAAGGCATTAGAATTACTCTCAAAAGCATTATTATGCATAAAAACATTATAAATAACAGTAGGAAAACATGATGCAAAATGGACGTATCAGCCGCGCACCAAGACTGGGATGTGGTAGGAGGGCTCGGAAGATGGCCAGCCCCCGGCCCGCCGGCCTGTGCCACGGGTCTCCACCTCGGGCTATCATGGCGTGCCCGGGGTGCTCACCGTGATAAGGACGGCGAGGATGGAGGCGGCAGTAGCAACCTGGGCCACCGCTCTTGGAAGGACACTCTGATGGGGCGGCACGGCAGGGACAAGGGCAAGGACACGAGTGCCGCTGCGAAGCTGCAGCGGAGGAGCAGGACGCCGTCTAGCCGTAGGCGCGAGGAGGGGGCCAGAGGGCGCTCGCTGCAGTGCCACATCACCAACACCAACCCGCCTCCTTCCGTGCTACGCGCCACGCCTCCGCTCCCTCTTCACCAGTGAGACTCATCCACCTCCCCGCCGCTACGCCGCCCCACCCCTGAAGTCGACCCGATCCTTGCCGCTTTCTTCTCCGACAAGGGCAGGGTGGTCTCCCCACCTCCGAGAACGGACTGCATACAGATGGAGTTCGAGAATGCCATGATCGAGGCCCTGGCTGAACCTCTTAAGTTCTTAGATGATTGGGTCCGGGGCCCGGCGCTCGGCGAGGCACCGGCAAGGGCTTTGGGGCCGGATCTGATGATGCGCTGCTAGGCTGCCCCACAGACCCCCGTCACCGAGCTCCACATTGGTGCGGTCACATAGCAGGTTGGCCACCTCCAGCTCTCCAGCCAAGGAGGCACGGACGCAGGGTGCAACGCATGTTCAGGAAGATCGTGCTAGCCATCCTCCTCCCTCCTCCGGCGGCCTCACCGGCCAGGCACTCCTCGGCCCCTCCGAAGTCTCGTGTCACCCATGCCCCGGTCCGACAGAGTGCCCGGCAGGCGGCGACCAACTCTATCGTGCTGATCTCGCAGAGGGGCACCATGAGGCTGATCCAGGAGGTGGGAGGCTTTGGCCCGAAGGACAAGTTCGCGCCGCAAGCTGCAGAGGAGCTGATCAAGGGTTTCCAGGAGCCGCTGACGGACCGTGACATTGAAGGCATCGCCAAGCTCACCCACTTGGACCCGGAGGCGCTCAGGATCGTCGCTGACATGGCGGGACCCGACGGGGCTCCCAATGAGGCCGCGACGCCATCATGTGTGTAGTTGATTGTAGCTGTCTCCGTCGGCGGCCAGTAGTAGGCTGGTTCGAGTTAGGTTTCTGTTTCATGTTAGTTCCCTCTGTAGTGTTGGATAGAGCTCGACGACGTTGGGGTTTTGGGCCTATTGGTGGCCGGCGTCGCCCCCGGTGTGGATGGATGTGTGTTGTAAGCTCGTTTTGAGCACCACCAGTAGCTAGATTAGTCGACGGAGCATCTTCTTGTGTCCCCATGGATGACAAAAATTGCCCGATCATGAGCTGGAACGTCAGGGGATTGAACTCGCCAGCAAAACGGGAGGTAGTTAGGGAAGTAGCTGACGCTCATAGGCTAGCCATCCTGAACCTGCAGGAGACTAAGCTGGAAGAGTGGTCGCCCCAAGCAGCGAGAGAGGTAGGAGGTCGCCGGCTTGATGGCTGTGTAGTGCTTCCAGCAGTAGGCACTAGGGGAGGGCGGCGATATTCTGGGATAAATACCTAGTGTAAGTAGATTCGCACGCCCTGGGCCAGTTTTCGATCACCGTCTCTGTCCATATTATCGCCACGGCCATGACCTTCTGGTTGACAAACATATACGGCCCAACCGATGACACGCGGAAGGATGCGTTTTTTGCTGAAGTTGCATCCTCCGCTCCCCCGTTGGGCCAGCCATGGCTGATCGTGGGTGACTTCAATATCATTTACCAAGCTAGAGACAAGAGTAATTTATATTTAAATAGGCGGATGATGGGTAGGTTTAGGAAGGCCATCGACTTCGCCGGGCTCCGAGAGGTTAAGTGTAAGAACAGGAGATTCACATGGAGTAGCGAACGCGAGCAGCCAATGTTCTGCAGCATCGACAAGGTTTTCTGCAACACCAACTGGGAGATGCTGTTCCCCTCCTACATTTTGATGGCAGCATCCACTTCCTGCTTTGATCACTGCCCATTGATGCTGGCGAGCGCCTCGGCCCCCTTCAGGCGAGCTCGTTTTCGTTTTGAAAATTTCTGGGTCAGATTTCCACGGTTTCAGGACACAGTGCGGAGGGCTTGGGAGAGGTCGGTAAACCACAATTGGCCTTTTGTCTGTCTGAAAGTGAAGATGCAGCGAGTGGCGAAGGACCTGCGGATCTGGAGCAAAAATCTATTTGGAGGTGCCAAGCTGAAATTCCACCTGGCAAATGAGGTGATTCTGCAGTTGGACTTCGCCCAGGAACACATGACCCTTACACCCGCGGAGTTTCAGCTCCGAAAGCAGCTCAAGATGCGCGTCCTGGGGCTGGCGACGATTGAGCGAGCCAGGAGGAGGCAGGCCTCAAGAGTTCTCTGGCTGAGGGCGAGGGACGCTAGCACACGCTTCTTCCATGCCAAGGTGTGTTCATGACGGTGGCGAGACTTCATCCACTCTCTAGCTGCCCCTGATCATATGGCAACCGAGCATGAGGACAAGGCCAAGGTGATCCACGACCATTTTTCTTCGTTGCTGGGAACAACAACAGCACGACGCTGCACCATCAACTGGGACAGGCTGCACATGCCATCGGTGCAACAACTGGGTCTGGACATCCCATTCTCAAAGGCAGAGGTGTGGTCGGCGATCGTCACTTCACTGGTGGAGAAGGCGCCAGGCACAGATGGTTTCACGGGGTGTTTCTTTAGGGCCTGCTGGCAGACAATCAAGGGGGATATCATGGCCGTTTTCGAGCATTTTTACAGTTTGTCTGCTGCCAACTTTGGAGAGATCAATGCAGCGCTCATTGCCCTGCTGCCCAAAAAGGATGGGGCGACAGAGCTTCGACACTTCAGGCCAATTAGCCTGATTCACTCAATGGCGAAGTTGATTGCAAAGGTTCTCTCGATCAGGCTGTCCACAGTGGTCGACTCTATAATCTCCCCAGCCCATAGCGCTTTCCAGAAGTCAAAATGCATTCATGATAGCTTCATGTTCATGCAAAACTCCGTCAGAGCATTGCATAGGAAGAGGCGAATTGGTCTGCTGTTCAAACTCGACATCGCCAAAGCTTTTGATTCCATCTCCTGGGATTATTTGTTAGAACTGCTACAGAAGCTCGGTTTCAGCACTCGGTGGCGTGAATGGGTTGCAATTTTGCTGTCAACATCTTCCTCAGCCTGCCTGCTCAATGGAGCAGCTGGCAAGCAATTCTTCCACAGGAAGGGCCTGTGTCAGGGCGATCCGCTCTCCCCACTACTGTTCATATTGGCGATTGATCCGCTGCACAGGTTGCTGAAGGTGGCCGCCAAAGATGGAGCGCTGGCGCCTTTACCAGGGCATCTCGCGACACTCTGGGTCAGTCTCTATGCGGACGATGCTGTGATCTTTGCAAACCCGGTGAGAGAGGAGGTGGACATGCTGCTGCAGCTCTTGGATATGTTCGGTGAAGCGACGGGGCTCAGGATCAACCACGAAAAATCCACGGTGGCCGCCATCCGGTGTGACCAGCTAAACATCGCGGAGATCTTGCAAAATTTTGGCGACACACAGGCAGCTTTTCCGCTCAAGTACCTAGGCCTCCCAGTCACTTTGGCTCGCCTGCGGATGGTGCAGCTGCAGTTCGTCATCGACAAGATCCGTGTGAGACTTGCGGGATGGAAGGGCAGGCTTCTCACGGTGGCTGGCCGCAGGGTTCTGGTTAAGTGTGTGTTGTCAGCAATGCCAACATTTGCCATCACTGCCCTACGCGCCCCAAAGAAGTTCTTCTTGGAAGTTGACAAGATACGGCGCAGATTCCTTTGGAGTCAGGAAGAGGAGATCAAGGGGGGGTGCTTGCAAGGTGAACTGGCTGAAAGTATGCTCACCGATGGAGCTTGGGGGGCTAGGCATCCCAAACCTGGTCAAATTCAGCAGGGCCCTTTGCCTGCGCTAGCTGTGGCTTGCCTGGAGCATCCCCAATAGGCCGTGGGTGGGCACGGACCCCCCTGCGACAACTCCGACCGCCGGCTCTTCGAGGACCGCACGGAGGTGCAGGTCAACGACGGCAAGCTGGCCAGTTTCTGGCGATCAAATTGGCTAGGCAAAATGCCTTTGTACAGGCGCTTCCCAGCGCTGTTCAACCACGCAAAGAGGAAGAATAGGACGGTGGCTGACATGCTGCAAAATGATCGCTGGGTCCATGATCTTAATCATGGCGCCGCCTCGGAGCTGGTAGTGGACTTTCTCGGGCTCTGGCGAATGGTGAGCATGGCTGCAACGACACTGCTGCTTGATGGCTCGTATCCACGTCAGTATTTCCCCGAAGAGGAAGGGATGATGCAGTACAGCGTCGGTAGGTATTTCCCTCAGTTATGAAACCAAGGTTATCGAACCGGTAGGAGAACCAAGCAACACTATGTAAATGCTACCAGCACACAAAGAACAAATACTTGCAACCCGACGCGTAAGAGGGGTTGTCAATCCCTCTCGGGTAAAAGATAGATTGGTTTGTATGATTTTGGATAAATAGATCTCGCGATAAAACAAAATAAAATAAATAGAGAAAAAGTGCAGTGAGGTATTTTTGGGTTTTTATAATAATAGATCTGAAAACAAAAGCATATAAAATAGATCTCAAAGAAAATATGATAAAGAATAGACCCCGGGGCCGTAGATTTCACTAGTGGCTTCTCTCGAGAAAATAGCATACGGCGAGTAAACAATTTACTGTTGGGCAATTGATAGAACTTCAAATAATTATGACGATATCCAGGCAATGATCATTATATAGGCATCACGTCAAAGATTAGTAGATGGACTCCTGCCTGCATCTACTACTATTACTCCACACATCGACTGCTATCCAGCATGCATCTAGTGTATTAAGTTCATGGAGAAACGGAGTAATGCAATTAGAATGATGACATGATGTAGAAAAGATCTATTCATGTAGGAATAGACCCCATCTTGTTATCCTTAATAGCAACGATCAATACGTGTCTTGCTGCCCCTTCTGTCACTGGGAAAGAACACCGCACGACCGAACCCATCATAAAGCGCCTCTTCCCATGGCAAGAAAAAATGATCTAGTTGGCCTAACTAAACCAAAGATTCGAAGAAGAAATACGAGGCTATAAGTAATCATGCATATAAGAGATCAAAGAAAATCAAATAACTTTCATGGATAAATAGATCTGATCATAAACTCAAAGTTCATCAGATCCCAACAAACACACCGCAAAAAAGAGTTACGTCAAATAGATCTCCAAGAGACCATTGTATTGAGAAACAAAAGAGAGAGAGAGGAAGCCATCTAGCTACTAACTACGGACCCGTAGGTCTATAATGAACTACTCACGCATCATCGGAGAGGCACCAATGAGGATGATGAACCCCTCCGTGATGGTGTCTAGATTGGATCTGGTGTTTCTGGAACTTGCGGCGGCTGGACTTGTGTTTCGTCGACTCCCCTAGGGTTTTTGGATTTTCGGGGTATTTATAGAGCAAAGAGGCGGTGCGGGAGGCGGCCGAGGTGGGCACAACCCACCAGGGCGCGCCTGGGCCCCCAGGCGCGCCCAGGTGGGTTGTGCTCCCCTCGAAGCCCCCCTCTGGTACTTCTTCGGCCCAACAGGTGTCTTCTGGTCCAGAAAAAATCTCCAAAAAGTTTCGTTGTGTTTGGACTCCGTTTGGTATTGATTTTCTGTGAAGTAAAAAACAAGCAAAAAACAGCAACTGGCACTGGGCACTATGTCAATAGGTTAGTCCCAAAATATGATATAAAGTTGCTATAAAATGATTGTAGAACATCCAAGAATGATAATATAACGGCATGGAACAAGCAAAAATTATAGATACGTTGGAGACGTATCAGCATCCCCAAGCTTAATTC
This sequence comes from Thinopyrum elongatum, assembly GCA_011799875.1. Classification (NCBI taxonomy): domain Eukaryota; kingdom Viridiplantae; phylum Streptophyta; class Magnoliopsida; order Poales; family Poaceae; genus Thinopyrum; species Thinopyrum elongatum. Next base: position 468,539,947 of record CM022297.1, read on the forward strand.
CTACTCGTCCTCGAGTAGGTAAATGATAAAAACAGAATTTTTGATGTGGAATGCTGCCTAACATGTTCATCACATATTCTTTTCTTTTTTAGCATGGACATTTGGACTTTTATATGATTCAAAGCAATATTCTAGTTTTGACATGAAGATTTCAATACTCAAGCATATCAACAAGCAACCATGTCTTTCAAAATATCAACACTAAAGCAAGTTATCCCTAGCCCATTATGCTCAACCATTGATCCATTCATGAAACACACTCGCATATTAGCTACATCCAATTTGTCTAAAAAAAAGCTACATCCAATGCTCAAGTACGATCATAGTGCCCCTTAGTTGGTGCTTTATAAGAGAAGATGGAGACTCAAATGAAAATAAAAATTGCATAAAGTAAATAGAAAGGCCCTTCGCAGAGGGAAGTAGGGATTTGTAGAGGTGCCAGAGTGATACGTCTCCGTCGTATCTACTTTTCCTAACGCTTTAACTCTTGTTTTGGACTCTAATTTGCATGATTTGAATGAAACTAACCCGGACTGATGCTGTTTTCAGCAGAACCACCATGGTGTTGTTTTTGTGCAGAAATAAAAGTTCTCGGAATGGAACGAAACTTTTTGGAGAATTTTTAGACAATAAAAGAAAAATACTGGAGCCAAGAACCACCAGAGGGGGGTCCCTGGGGGAGCACAACCCACCAGGGCGCGCCCCCCTCCTGGCGTGCCCAGGTGGGTTGTCCCCACCTGGTGGCCCCGCAGACCCTATCTCCGATGCTATAAAATCACATTTTCGGAGAGAAAAATCAGGGAGAAAGAATTATCGCGTTTCACAAGACAGAGCCGCCGCCACCTGCTGTTCTTCATCGGGAGGCCAGATCTGGAGCCCGTTTGGGGCTCCGGAGAGGGGAATCTTCGATCTTCGTCATCACCAACCCTTCTCGATCGCCAATTCCATGATGCTCCCCACTGGGAGTGAGTAATTCCTTCGTAGGCTCGCTGGTCGGTGAGGGAGTTGGATGAGATTCATCATGTAATCGAGTTAGTTTTGTTAGGGCTTGATCCCTAGTATCCATTATGTTCTGAGATTGATGTTGCTATGACTTTGCCATGCTTAATGCTTGTCACTTTGGGCCAGGGTGCCATGATTTCATATCTGAACCGTTTATATTATCACCATTATATCTATGTTCTAGATCCGATCTTGCAAGTTATAGTCACCTATTACGTGTTATGATCCGTAAACCCCGGAGTGACAATAGTCGGGATACTTTTCGGTGATGACCGTAATTTGAGGAGTTCATGTATTCACTATGTGCTAATGCTTTGTTCCAGTTCTCTATTAAAAGGAGGCCTTAATATCCCTTAGTTTCCTTATGGACCCTGCTACCATGGGAGGGTAGGACAAAAGATGTCATGCAAGTTCTTTCCATAAGCACGTATGACTATATACGGAATACATGCCTACATTATATTTATGAACTGGAGCGAGTTTTGTATCGCCCTAGGTTATGACTGTTATATGATGAATATCATCCAACGAATTCATCGATCCAAGGCCTACAAATTTTCCATATATTGTTCTTGCTAAGTTACTACTGCTGCTATTACTGTTACACTTGCTACAAAATCATTGCTATCATTGTTACCGTTACTGCTACTATCATCACTACTATCAAATCTATCATATTACTGTGCTACTGATCACTTTGCTGTAGATAATTAATCTCCAGGTGTGGTTGAATTGACAACTCAGCTGCTAATACTTGCAAATATTCTTTGGCTCCCCTTGTGTCAAATCTATAAATTTGGGTTGAATACTCTACCCTCGAAAACTGTTGCGATCCCCTATACTTGTGGGTTATCAAGACCTTTTTCTGGCGCCGTTGCCGGGGAGCATAGCTATATATTTGTTGAGTCACTTGGGATTATTATCTATTCATCACTATGAAGAATCTGAAGGATACAAAAACCAAGATCGTTCCCTCTAGGACGAGGGGAGGTAAGGAACTGCCATCACACTCTGCACTTGATTCACCTTCTGTTTTGAGTAGACTTGCAACACCACCACATGCTATTAATCCTGATATGTCGCAAGTTATTGATGATGCTACTTCTGTGAATACTACTCATGATGATGCTAGTACCTTGCTTGATGATGGTGTGCCACTAGGTGATTTTCTTAATGAACAAATTGCTAGAGCTAAAGATATTGAGAATGCTGAAACTGATGAAATTGTTGAAACTGATGAAATGCCTGAAACTGAAAATCTTGAAACACCTATTAGACCTAGCTCTCCTAGATATGAATTACCTAAGATACCTGAAGGTTATGTTATGGATGAGGAGACAACTAGAGATTTTCTTGCTTGCAATGATAGAGATGATCTTAATAAATTATTATGCAAACTGAAGGAAAAATGTTTGAATGCTAGAATGAAGTGTGATCCCAAGTTTGCTACTTCACCTATCTTTGTTGATGATAAGGATTATGAATTCTCTGTCAACCCAGAGTTAATTACTTTGGTTGAATCTGATCCTTTCCATGGTTATGAAACTGACTGTTGTGGCACACCTTACTAAATTAAATGATATAGCCACCCTATTTGCTCATGATGAGAAGATTCGGTATTACTATATCCTAAAATTATTTTCATTCTCATTAAAGGGTGATGCTAAGATATGGTACAATACTCTTGCTCCTGGTTGTGTGTGTAGTCCCCAGGATATGATTTATTACTTCTCTGAAAAATATTTTCCTGCTCATAAGAAACAAGCTGCCTTACAGGAAATATTTAACTTTGGGAAAATTAAAGAAGAGAGTCTCCCACAAGCTTGGGGGAGGCTTCTCCAATTGCTTAATGCTTTGCCTGATCATCCTCTTAAGAAAAATGAAATACTTGATATCTTCTATAATGGACTAACCGATGCTTCTAGGGACTTCCTAGATAGTTGTGCTGGTTGTGTTTTCAGGGAACGAACTGTTGGACAAGCTGAGGAATTATTGAATAACATATTGAAAAATTATGATGATTGGACTCTTCCTGAACCACCGCTTAAGCCCACTCCAAAGAAGAGGGGTATCTTATATCTCAGTCCGGAAGATATGCAAGAGGCAAAGAAATCTATGAAGGAAAAAGGTATTAAAGCAGAGGATGTTAAAAATTTACCTCCTATTGAAGATATACATGGTCTTGATACATCACCACCAAAGGTGGTAGAGAAAAATTCTTTGATGAAATTTAATGAAAGGGATAATCCTTATAATATGCATCCTAGTCAATTCCTTTATGAGTTTGATAATTATATTAGAAAGCAAGATCACTTCAATGAAAATGTTATGAAACAATTGAAATATAATTCTGATATGATTGCTCGCTTGAGTGACTTGTTATTTAGAATCTCCAATGACGTTAGAGGTGTAGGAAAACATGCCTCTATGGTTCAAACTCAACTAGAACAAGTTGCTAAATCTCAAAGAGAATTGCTTGATGAAATGAATAATAATATAAATGACTTTGCTGTTAGAGTAGCAACTAGAGGAGGTAAAATGACTCAGGAACCACTTTATCCTGAAGGTCACCCTAAAAGAATTGAACAAGACTCTCAAAGAATTAACACTGATGCACCTAGTCCTTCTAAAAAGAAGACGGAAAAGAAAAATGACAGGACTTTGCATGCTTCTAGTGAACCTGAGATGGAAAAACCTCCTGATAACAATGATGTTTCTATTTCCGATGCTGAAACTCAATCTGATAATGAACATTCACCTAGTGATAATGAAAAAGATAATGATGAATTTCATGAACACACTCAACCAGACAATGATAAACAACCAGATAATGATGTTGAGATAGAACCAGCTGTTGATCTTGATAACCCACAATCTAAAAATAAAAGATATGATAAAAGAGACTTTGTTGCTAGAAAACATGGAAGAGAAAGAGAACCATGGGTTCAAAAACCCATGCCCTTTCCACCTAAGTCAACTAAGAAAAAGGATGATGAAGAATTTGAACATTTTGCTGAAATGCTTAGGCCAGTCTTTTGGCGCACTCGCTTGACTGATATATTAAAGATGGCCCCTTATGCAAAATATATGAAAGACATCATCACTAATAAGAGAAAAATACCAGAAGCTGAAATCTCCACCATGCTTGCTAATTATTCTTTTAAGGATGAGTACCTAAAAAACTTGGAGATCCGGGAATACCAACTATACCTTGCTCCATCAAAAGAAATTATGTCAAAACTGCTTTGTGTGATTTAGGAGCTGGTGTTAGTGTTATGCCTTTCTCTTTATATAAAAGACTTGATTTGAATAAAATCACACCTACTGAAATATCTTTGTAAATGGCTGACAAATCAACTGCCATACCTATCGGTATTTGTGAGGATGTGCCCGTTGTTGTTGCAAATGTTACTATTTTAACTGACTTTGTTATACTTGAGATGCCTGAGGACGACAACATGTCGATTATCCTTGGTAGACCCTTCTTGAATACTGCAGGGGCTGTTATTGATTGCAATAAAATCAAGGTCACTTTTCATATCAATGGTAATGAGCATACGGTGCACTTTCTGAAGAAACAATTCCAAGTGAATGGTATTAATGTTATTGAAAAATCTCCGACACTCACTATTGGAAGTTTTCAACTACCTCTACCTAATGCTAAAAAGAAATATGAAATGCTTATTGTTGCGGATATGCATATCCCCGTTGAGGTAACTTAGTGTTTTACGAAAGTTCTTCGGTTTCATGCTAATCGAAGGTGGTTGTTAATAAGACTTGATCAACCTTATTAATTAATGGATCATTTTTGAGAGGTATGAAGTTGATGAATTTAGTAAGCACAACTTTCTGTTTCCAACGTTTGTTTTCTATTTTTCTTAGTTAAATAAAATAAAATAAAATGCCATGCTTTGTTTGTTTTCTGAATTTCTCGTGCAATAAAAAAATGACCCAAAAATAAAAGTTCTCAGAATGCCCTGAAAATGTAATATGATTTTTTTCTGAATATTTAAGAATTTTTGATGCAAATAACATCAGAGGGGGGGTGCACCAGGTGGGCACAACCCACCTGGGTGCGCCAGCAGCCCCAGGCGCGCTCTGGTGGGTTGTGGTCCCCACGTGGGCCCCTCACTTATCTCTTTAGCCCATGTCATCACCTACCTCCAGAAAAAAATCACCATTGCTCTCTCTCGTGTTCTTGCTCTCAAACCCGCCGATTTCGATCTCTTTGCTCGAAGCTCCGTTTTCGAAACTGTTTTGGAGGATTGCTACTTGGTATGTGACTCCTCCATTGGTGCAATTAGTTTTTGCTTTAGTGGATTATATTTTGAATAATTAGCTACTCTTGGTGCTGCTGTAGATGAGCTTGCATGTTGAATTCTTAGAGTTCTAGGTAGTTTGAATGCTCAATATAGCCTATATGCATCCCTATAAGTAGTTGCTACCAATCTTGTGAAGTTTTGTTGACAAAAAAATTGTGACCCAAAATTTTTCAGAAAATTGTACGCAAATATGATGAACTTCTTTGGAAGGAGTTCTTCGAGGCGGAGGTCCTCAGAGGCATCTTCTAGTAGGGGCTCAACCCGCCAATCTTATGTTGAACCAAGTGCAAGTTCAATACGGGATGCCGCCACCAAATCATGCTTATGGCCGCGCGACGATTTCATGGTGATGGCAGGTATTAAAGAAGAATTTGAGCAATATGTTCACAATGCCGAGCTCGGTCCCTACATTGAAGATAAGTGCAACCAGTATCTCAGTCTCACAGAATCGTTTACTAAAGAGTTTAAATTTCATCCTCGTGAGTCTAGAGTTTCTTTTAAACTTTATGACCGTTCAATTACCATGTCTCTAGACGCGTTTAGTGGTGTGTGTAAAATTCCATTTTGGGGTTTGTTGGACGAACCACCAAGGTCTGAGTATGAGTTATTTTTAACTAGTCTTTGTTACGGTGAGAATAGAGGAGTGACGCAAGGTAGAATAAAAAGTATTCATTTACCATCAATTCAATACTTTGCACTGTTTAATGGAAAATGCATCATAGGCAAACAAGACTGTAGTACACTTTGTGCTCCTGACTTGAGCATCATACACACTGCTCTCACCGGTGTTAAATGTTATAACCTTGGAGCGATTGTTGCACGCAGATTGCAACACAACGCTGGTAGTGGATATTTTTATGATGGGATTTATGCTTCATGTTTAGCAGAGGAGTTTGGTGTATCACTTTGGCCTAATGATCCCATCCTTCCCACTCACTACTTAGACTTTGAGGCCATGAAGCGCCATAAGTTCCTTAAGGGTGAAATCAATGATTATACATATAACCTGTTGTTCAATAAAAATTTCATTGTGGACACCTTTTTGCCTGCGCCTGCTCTCTTTGATTATCACAGCAAGGGAAGATATTATGTTCTTGAGAGCAAGGCCCGCGCACACAACGTAGAGGTTGTGTGTAACACCCCATGTCATTAGCCACAGTAATCACTTTTGGTAATGACAAGTCAGCAAGTTTAACAGTGCATGATCATCATTAGCATCATATTGCATTTCAACTCCTAAGTCAAAATCCAAATTTAAATGAATGTGGAAAATAAAAGTTGTTCAACATAGAAACTAAAATGTTCTTTAAATAATAAATATTCCAGAGACCATTCTAAAATTGTCACCAACATTTATTACAATGATTAAGTAACCCAAACCTCCTCTAACAGTGGCTGAAAATAATATTTAATAACCTTTTAATTAATCTAGATCAAATATGAAATGATGTTTTGCCCAAACTAGTTTTTGGTGTTAGGGTATAATGCACTGGTATTTATGGACTAGGTCACACTTTTTATAAAATGCATATAGTGCCCAAACAATTAGCTAACATAAAAGGAAAAGAGACAGAAAAAGAGAAAAAGGAAAAGGCCCACTGTGCTGGGCCTCGAGTGCACAGTGCCGGCCCAGCCTGCGCAGCGCCATCCCCCACCTCCCGCACTGCTCCTCGCCTCGCTGTCGAACACCATGCGCGCGCGCCCCAGGCCCCTTTCGCTCGCCGCTCGACAGCGCGCCCGCGCCCGCGCTGGGGATAAGAGCAACCCCGCACCCCCCCTGGCGAACCCTAGCCCCAGTTTTCCCCTTCCTCCCTCGCTCCCCGCCTCGCCCGACGCCGCCATGATCGGCCTCCGCTGAAGCTCGCGCCCACCGCCTCTCCCTCGCCACCCCGATGTGTCCCCGAGGCTCGCCGCCGTCCGCTACGTCGCCTGCGCCAATGGGGCGGAGCCGAGGCCCCCTCCATCGCCAAGAACGAGCTTTCTTCCTCACCGGATCGCTGCCGAATGCCGTCGCTGATTCCGGCCACCCCACGCCTTCCCCGAGCCCGCTTTGCACCTCTGCAGGATCGCTGTGAGCTCCCCTTTCTTCTTCCCCTCGTTGTGCTTTGTTTCCGCCACCGTAGCCCCCTCTCCCTGTCATGGCCGAGCTCGTCTCCGCACGGGCTGGTCGCCGGCAGCCCTACGGCGACCATTTGGTCCCGCGCCTGTGCCCGTTTAGCTCGCCCGCGCGCGTAGAGCCTCGATAGCCTTTTGCCTCGCTCATTTTCGCACTGCTGCTGCTGATCTACCTCCGCCCGAAGCTCGCCGTCCGCTGTGGTGCTCGTCGCCGGCGATTCCGACCACCTCGGCCCGTGAAACCACCGCAGAAGGACGCGGCGTGGACTGCCCGATCGAACGCGCCAAACCACGCCCAAAATGGTACACCGTAGGCGAAACCCGAGCTCGCCGGAGTTCACTGCCGCGCTCGCCGGAGCGCTCTTTGGCCGGCGTCCGACGTGGCCGGTGGGTCCCACCCCTCGTGCCACTGACTGTGGGCCCCCTGGGCCCCAGTTGACCTGTTGACTCGGGTCAACTGCTGACATGGCCGCCCCCTGTCTCACTGACATGCGGGCCCCACTCAATTAAACTAATTTAAATAAATAGATAATTAGTTAATTAAAATCCTAAACAGACACTGACTGCTGGGCCCCACCTGCTAATTAACCCAAATAGTTAATTTAACCCCTTTGTTAAAGCCACTGTGTATGACATGTGGGCCCCACATGTCAGGTTGACCCTGGTCAGCCCCTGTTGACCTGCTGACGTCACACCTAGGTCATGCTGATGTCATCAATTACTATTCTGGATAATTCGAATTTAAATAAATAATTAAATTCAAAAAATGATTAAAACTTTAGAAAATCATATAAATTAAACCGTAACTCCGATGAAAATAATTTATATATGAAAGTTGCTCAGAATTTCGATACGAACCCGAATACGTCCTCCGTATTCCTGTCAGATGCCCCTAGCTATACAAACATTAAACTTTTAGACCGAATTCAATAAATGAATAGTGCCCAACATTGATTAAATAAATCCAAATAAATTCCTAAATTAACTAAATCATTTAGTTAGGCAATAGAACACCCCGGCATATCATTTAGACATGTCATGCATATTGTTTGCATTTTTGCCGTGAATTTATTGTTTCTCTCTCCCTCCTTCTCTCTCGATAGACGCCAAGACCGACGACGCTGCACCTGGGTACGACTACACTACCGACGAGCAGCCCGTTGACGATCCCTCTCTCTTGCCAGAGCAACCAGGCAAGCCCCCCCCCTTGAGCATCCAGATATCGCCCATTCCATTTCTCCTACTTGCATTAGATTTTGCTACTGTTACTGTTTGTTCCTATTCTGATGCATAGCCTGCTTTTGTAGCCTGTTTATTGCTACCTTACCTGCCTATGTTAAACTGCTTAGTATAGGTTGGTAGTGAACCATCAGTGACCTCCACCACCTTTCCCTTGTTGCCCCTGCTTGATCGTCGATGACTCGATCAATATGATCGTCGACTAGAGACCGACACATCACTTCACCCCCTTAGTTGTACGACTCTGCATAGTTACTATCGAGTGCCGAGGGTGATACCTCGTAACGCACTCCTGATGAATACTCTGCAGTGTAGCTGTTCGGTCATGGTCATCGAGGGTGATTCCTCCTTCTCCACTTCCGATACGACTCTGTCGTGCAACCCCTCAGTGTAAACCTCGAGGGTGATGCCTCATACGTTCACCCTGATGATTTCATCGAGTGGAATCCACCGAGGGTGATTCCTCGGGGTTTCCCCTTTGATGTTATGACCACACGGTTACTTGACCGTTGTTACAGGCGGGTCGACCCAGGTGGGTACCCGCTGGGGATCTATGATGTCGAGTGTGCCGGAAGGGCACTCGAGTGTGATATTGTGGCGGAGCATCAGAGACTCTGATTGTCTCCGCGTGATACTAAATGAGCCTATTGGATTTGGGTTTGTGATCTGAGTGGGTCGACGTGCCCTATACGCACTACCACCACGCGGGATAATGGTTATGGGGCCCTCTGTGATGTATGTTTCTCCCGAAAGCTCATCAGACGTCACGATTCACCGTGCGGGCTGATCGCCGGGACTGGGCTGGATACTTCACTGACGAGTTCAGTGTCGCGCCTGCACCCCGGCCAGCCACGCAACGCGCAGGGTGCCCAGGGCGATGGCCCAAGACCTCTGGGTGCATAGGTTAGTCCGGCGTGCTGACCCCTCTGCTGAGCCTAGGTAGGGCGCTGCTTCGTGTTGATCTTCCGAGGCCGGGCATTACCCAGCAAGTGTGCCCGACCAGAGTTGATCGAGCGTGTTGGGTAACAGTAGTGCACCCCTGCAGGGATGAATAATCTATCGATAGCCGGTCCTACGGTAAAGGACGCTCAGTGCGTATCCCGATCTACTACTTGAACTGGATACTTGTTACTTAATTGAAGCTTCGGGATCGCTTTCTCGCAGGGAGTCGAGGAAGGATCTCTAGGCTTTGCTTCAACATGTTTGCTTAATAAAATGCTATTCTACTCTCTTCTATTGCTGCAAGATGGTGACTTCATGAAGATGTTTGAAGATGCTAGTCTTCGATAGGACTAGGCCTTCTCTCTATTCTGGCATTTCTGCAGCCCAGTCCACATATACAGCCTTTCTCCATTGATAATGTTGCATATGTAGTATAGATCCTTGCTTGCTGAGTACTTCGGATGAGTACTCATGGTTGCTTTACTTTCTCTTTTCCCCATACCCCACCTTGTTGATACATCAGACGATGGATTCTAGGAGCCAGATGCCACCGCAGGAGCTTACTACCAGGAGGGTCCAGAGGGCACGTACTACTGGATCGAGCCAGCCGACCAGGAGTAGGATCGGAGGCTCCCAGGCAGGAGGCCAATGCCTTTCGATCTAGAGTCGTTGTTTGTGCTAGCCTTCTTAAGGCAAAACTTGTCTAACTATGTCTGTACTCAGATAATATTTGTATGACTGACTTATGTATTCGGATCCTCATGATCCCTGGTCTGTAATATTGTGGATCTCCGTTTATTTGTGTTTAGAGTTGTGTTGTGATATCTTCCCGTGAGTCCCTGTGCTTGATCGTGCATGTTTGCGTGTATGATTAGTGCACGATTGAGTCGGGGGCGTCACATTGTGGCTGCTCGGCAGGCTGAGAAGGCTGCACCAAGAGCCTCCGTGAGCTATCACTCCGATTATTACGCAAGCTACAGACGGTGATTACCAAGCTAGGCCAAAAGCCTAAGCTTGAGGGAGTACATATTTCCACCGACATTATATTCATGTTCACACATTTCATTTCAGTTGTCGGTGTTCACACTTTTTCATTGTATTATCCATGCTAGATTTATTTTCTTGCCTTCTTCTTGTGTGTTTGAAAAACTTTGAGATCACAAAAAAATGTTGCTTGCTTCTTTTCAGTTTTTCTTTCTAGTTTAGTTAGTTGTAGTATTTAAAAGAAAACCCAAAAAGATTTCCTTGTTCTTCTTTTGCTTGTTGGGAGTTTTCCTGTGTAAATAGTTTTTTTCGTTTTTGCTTTTCTCCTTAATTTGCTTTGTTCAAGAAAAACTAAAAACTCCAAAAATATTTTAGTGTGTTTCTCTGAAATTCTTTTCCTTTTATTGAGTCATACCAAGGAGAAAACCACGATGAAAATGTTGAGTAGCTCTCATATGCATTATTGTTGATCTAACAAACAGCCCAAATTGCCTCATCTTCTCCTTTTGAATAAAATGTTTGCAGATTCCAGCTTAGTCCATGGCACTCTTGCACTATTATTATTTTCATATCATCCGGCCGTGCAAGTGAAAGGCAATAATGACGATATTTGATGAACTGGCTGTGGCAGAGAGAAACGGGTATGAACTCAACTTGTTCTGTTTTTGTAAATATGTTTAACCTAGTATTCATGATTCAACCTAGTATGATCAAACATGTTTGCAATGACAATTAGATATTATAGTTTCTCATGCCATGCTTAAGTAGCTAGGAGTGGATAATGATTTATCTTGGATGTCAACATGCATTAAAACGATTGTGATATGGTATCCTCCTCCGAATGTTCGAGTGGCTTGACTTGGCACATGTTCATGCATGTAGTTGAATCAAAACCAACATAGCCTCTATGATATTTATGTTCATGGTGTTCATATTCTACTCATGCTAGTATCCAATGTTACTTACGCATAATGCATGTTCATGACAGTTTTCGCTCTCTAGCTGGCCGCTTCTCAACCTATTTGCTAGCCTTCGCCTGTACTAAGCGGGAAAACTGCTTGTGCATAAAAATCCTAAAACCCAAGTTATTCCAGATGAGTCCACCATATATCTACCTATATGCGGTATTACCCTGCCGTTCTAAGTAAATTTGCATGTGCCACCTCTAAAAACTTCAAATAAACATCTGTTTTTGTGTGCCTGGATTGTTCATAGAGTGACAGGAGGTAGTCAATATCTTCTTTGCTAAGCGGGTTATTCTCATGATGAGTGTTTATTCACTCGTCCTTGCACGAGAGGGGCAGTAATAGGGATTGCCAGTCCCGAAATCAAATTGCAAATAATTAAACAAAACTCCCCCAAGACTGATGTTGGTATGGATGGTACCCGTGGATTCGGCTAGCCGTGGAGTGTGTTTGTTGGTGGAGGGGGAGTAAAGATTTACTTTTATTGCTTGGGAACCGCCACTAATGTGTTTAGCATGGAAGATATCGATAACTAATGGTCGCGAAGTAAACAGGAAGGGTGCATTTCTCAAAATTTCATTTATCTCTGTTTTAAAAATCCGAGCTCTGGCACCGCTGCAAGTCACTGCTTCCCTCTGCGAAGGGACTATCTATTTAATTTTATGTTGTGTCATCACCTTCTCAAATAAGCGCCAGATCTGAGAGCACTATTGTCATCCTCATGCATTGTGTATAGCTAATGTTGGATGCATCATGACTGGATCTTTTCTACCATGAATTACAATGTTTAGTCGCTGCTTGAACTTTGGAGGTGCTCTGCATTTATGTTTTGCGGTTTCAGAAAGGGCTAGCAAGATACCACCGTTATCATATTATATCATGATTGTTTTGACAAAGTGTTGTCATTTGAGATGCTTTATTATTGCTCGCTAGTTGCTTATGCCATTGATATGGGTTAATATAATTTCTAAGAGTTATTGTTGACATGGTTAGTTATAATCTTTGCTGAAAACCTGGGTGCTACTTAAGCTTATTTATGTAAACAAGAGCAAAAGAGTTCATAAAAGTTTTTCTTTTTCACTTTCAGTTTATCAACTGAATTGCTTAAGGACAAGCAAAGGTTTAAGCTTGGGGGAGTTGATATGTCTTCGTCGTATCTACTTTTCCTAATGCTTTTACTCTTGTTTTGGACTCTAATTTGCATGATTTGAATGAAACTAACCCGGACTGACGCTGTTTTCAGCAGAACTACCATGGTGTTGTTTTTGTGCAGAAATAAAAGTTCTCGGAATGGAACCAAACTTTTTGGAGAATTTTTATACAATAAAAGAAAAATACTGGAGCCAAGAATCACCGGAGGGGGGGGGGGTCCCTGGGGGAGCACAACCTACCAGGGCGCCCCCCTCCTGGCTCGCCCAGGTGGGTTGTCCCCACCTGGTGGCCCCGCAGACCCTATCTCCGACGCTATAAAATTACATTTTCGGAGAAAAAATCAGGGAGAAAGAATTATCGCATTTCACGAGACGGAGCCGCTGCCACCTCCTGTTCTTCATCGGGAGGCCAGATCTGGAGCCCGTTTGGGGCTCCGGAGAGGGGAATCTTCGATCTTCGTCATCACCAACCCTTCTCGATCGCCAATTCCATGATGCTCCCCACTGGGAGTGAGTAATTCCTTCGTAGGCTCGCTGGTCGGTGAGGGAGTTGGATGAGATTCATCATGTAATCGAGTTAGTTTTGTTAGGGCTTGATCCCTAGTATCCATTATGTTCTGAGATTGATGTTGCTATGACTTTGCCATGCTTAATGCTTGTCACTTTGGGCCCGGGTGCCATGATTTCAGATCTGAACCATTTATGTTATCACCATTATATCTATGTTCTAGATCTGATCTTGCAAGTTATAGTCACCTATTACGTGTTATGATCCGTAAACCCCGGAGTGACAATAGTCGGGATACTTTCCGGTGATGACCGTAATTTGAGGAGTTCATGTATTCAGTGTGTGCTAATGCTTTGTTCCGGTTCTCTATTAAAAGGAGGCCTTAATATCCCTTAGTTTCCTTATGGACCCTGCTGCCACGGGAGGGTAGGACAAAAGATGTCATGCAAGTTCTTTCCATAAGCACGTATGACTATATATGGAATACATGCCTACATTATATTTATGAACTGGAGCTAGTTTTGTATCGCCCTAGGTTATGACTGTTATATGATGAATATCATCCAACGAATTCACCGATTCAATGCCTACGAATTTTCCATATATTGTTCTTGCTAAGTTACTACTGCTGCTATTACTGTTACACTTGCTACAAAATCATTGCTATCATTGTTACCGTTACTGCCACTATCATCACTACTATCAAATCTATCATATTACTGTGCTACTGATCACTTTGCTGCAGATAATTAATCTCCAGGTGTGGTTGAATGGATAACTCAGCTGCTAATACTTGCAAATATTCTTTGGCTCCCCTTGTGTCGAATCTATAAATTTGGGTTGAATACTCTACCCTCGAAAACTGTTGCAATCCCCTATACTTGTGGGTTATCACAGAGCTCAAAGCAAAAAAATACAGATAAAACATTTTGGGTGGCATGCTTTTCCTATCAACGAAAACGATCGAGTAGTTCCCAATACTTTCCATGCTAGATATATCATAGGCGGTTGCCAAACAGAAAATAAAGTTTATTCCTTTTTCCACCATACTTTCACATTCCATGGCTAGCCGTATCCTCGGGTGCCGTCCATACCAACACTTTCCAAGGAATTTATTACTTGACAACATAAAGTAAATTCATTTTTCATTTCGGGACTGGGCATCCCTAATACTCTCGTGCAATGACAAGTGAATAAACACTCATCTTGAGAATAACACATCTAGCATGGAAAAATATCAGCCACCCCCTGCCGTTTCATGAGCGGTATGAGCACACAAAAAGGAAATTATTTTGAAAATTAGAGATGTCACATACAAATTTGCTTAGAACGGCACAGGAATACCGCATATAGGTAGGTATAGTGGACTCATATGGCAAAACTGGGTTTAAGGATTTTGGATGCGCAAGTAGTATTCCTACTTAGTACAAGTGAAGGCTAGCAAAAAGATTGAGAAGCAACCAACCAAGAAACCAAAAATCACATAAGCAAGCATTGAGCATAACTAACACCGAATAATGCACCACAAGTAGGATGTAATTTCATTGCATAACTATTGACTTTCGTGCTTGCATAGGGAATCACAAACCTTAACACCAATATTCTTACTAAAGCACAATTACTCACCAACATGACTCACATATCACTATCATCATATCTCAAAACTATTACATAGAATCAAGTTTATTTTGTCCAATGATCTTCATGAAAGTTTTTATTATATCCCTCTTGAATATCTATCACTTTGGGACTAGTTTCATATGTTGCAATTACTTTTGGCAAGCTCAAACAAATTTAAGTGAAGAACATGAGCATAAAAATTTTCATCTCTCAAAATAATATAAGTGAAGCATGAGAGAATATCTTCAAAATATTAAAGCACACCGTGCTCAAAAAGATATAAGTGAAGCACTAGAGCAATTCCATAGCTCAAAAAAATTAAGTGAAGCATAAAGAGCAATTTTAACAAATCATAGTATAATTTTGGCTCCCTCAAATACGTGTGTTCAGCAAGGATACTTGTGACAAACTAAAAAGCAAAACAAGCAAAGACTCATATAATACAAGACGCTCCAAGCAAAACTCATGATATGGGACGAATAAAAATATAGCTCCAAGTAAAATACCGATGGTCGTTAGAAGAAAGAGGGGATGCCTTCTGGGGCATCCCCAAGCTTAGCTACCTGGTTCTCCTTAAATATTGCCTTGGGGTGCCATGGGGCATCCCCAAGCTTGAAAACTTCATCCATCCATCGTCATCTCACCCAAAACTTGAAAACTTCAATCACACAAAACTTAACAAAACCTTCGTGAGATCCATTAGTATAAGAAAACAATCTTTACTTTAAGTACTATAGAAAACCCATTCAAATTTTGTTATTGCATTATATCTACTATATTCTAACTTTACCATGGCTTATACCCCCCAATACAATCCATAGATTCATCAAAATAAGCACACAATGCAAAGAAAATAGAATCTGTCAAAAACAGAACAGTCTGTAAAGACTCGAATTTTACTCATATTATGTAAATACAAAAATTCTGAAAACATTAGGAAAACAGAGGAAATTTGTATATCAATCTTTTGTAAAAAAATCAGATTTTTTCGTCCCTTATGTGAATCTATACAATTATTTTACTGAATGCAAAAGTTTCTGTTTTTCAACAGGATCAAATCAACTATCACCAAAGCTACCCCAAGGGCTTTACTTGGCACAAACACTAATTAAAACATAAAAAACACGATTATAACAGAGGCATAATTGTTCAAACACTCAAGAACAAAAAGAAAAAGGCAAAAATAAATTTTATTCATTGGGTTGCCTCTCAACAAGCGCTATTGTTTTATGCCCCTAGCTAGGCATAATGCATAGATTCAAGTATTGCCGTCTTTAGTTCTAGATCCATAGGATGCCATCATGATTGATTCATATGGTGGCTTAATTCTTGTTCTAGGGAGGTGTTTCATACCCTCTCTTAGTAGAAACTGAAATTTAATATTGCCTTCTTTCATATCAATCACGACACCAATAGTACGTAAAAACGGTCTACCAAGTATAATTGGACAAGACAGATTGCAATCAATATCAAGAACAATAAAATCTATTGGCACATAATTCCTATTTGCAAGAATAAGAACATCATTAATTCTTCCCAAAGGCTTTTTAATAGTAGAATCCGTCAAGTGCAAATTTAAAGAACACTCTTCAATATTGGTAAGACCAAGCACATCACATAAATGTTTCGGAATTGTGGAAACACTAGCACCCAAATCACATAAAGCAAAACACTCATAATTTTTTATCTTGACTTTAATGGTGGGTTCCCATTCATCATGTAATTTTCTAGGAATTGAGATCTCTAATTCTAACTTTTCTTCAAAAGCTTTCATCATAGCATCAACAATATGTTTAGTAAAAGCTTTATTTTGTTCATAAGCATGGGGTGAATTTATCATGGATTGCAACAAACAAATACAATCAATCAAAGAGCAACTATCATAGTGAAAGTCTTTATAATCCAAAAGAGTTGGCACATCACTAGTTAAAGTCTTTGTAATCCAAAAGAGTTGGCACATCACTAGTTAAAGTTTTGACCACTCCAAACCCACTTTTATCAAATTTTTCATCAAGATTTTCACCCTCCAAATTATCGGGACACCTTCTAACTAAAGTTGACTCTTCTTCAGTCCCTTTATCATCAATTTTAATTTTACTAAACAAGTAATCAATAGAAGAAACACCAATCACTTTAAGATCTTCATCATTTTTATGAAAGCAATCACTAGAAAACGCTCTTTCTAAAAATTCCCTTTTAGCTCTAAGCATAGCGGTTATTTTCTTAATTTCATCCATAGAAACATATAAAGCTTTAATTGATTCCTCAACTTTGGGCACAAAAATTTTCAACTTGAGATTTTCTACATCATGAGAAATCCTATCAATGCTTCTAGACATATCATCAATCTTATTCAACTTTTCTTCTATCGTATTATTGAATTTTTTTTGAGCATTGATAAATTATTTAATATTATTCTCAAGATCAGAGGTTTTCCTATTATTATTATAAGAAGGATTACCATAATTATTAGAGGAATTTCCAGGAAAAGGCCTAGGATTAAAATTACCTCTATAAGCATTGTTATTAAAATTGTTTCGCGAGACAAAATTCACACCTACAGAATCACTATTTTGCTCAATCAAAGTAGACAAAGGCACATCATTATGATCAATAGTAGAACTTTTATTAGCAACCAATTTCATAAGAGCATCAACCTTTTCACTCAAAGAATTTATTTCTTCAACCGAATTAACTTTTTTTACTAGTAGGAGCTCTTTCGGTATGCCATTGTGAATAATTTGCCATAATATTATCAAGCAATTTAGTAGCTTCACCCAAAGTAATTTTCATAAAAGTACCACCCGCGGCGGAATCTAAGAGATTTCTAGAAACAAAATTCAATCCCGCATAAAAAATTTGTATGATCATCCAAAGATTTATACCATGAGTAGGACAATTTCTTAGCATCTATTTCATTCTCTCCCAAGATTGCGCAACATGTTCATGCTCAAGTTGCTTAAAATTCATGATTTGAGTTCTAAGAGAAATAATTTTTGTGGGCGGAAAATACTTAGTAATGAAAGCATCTTTGCACTTATCCCAAGAATCGATACTATTGCGAGGCAAAGAAGAAAACCAAATTTTTGCACGATCTCATAAAGAAAACGGAAATAACTTCAACTTCACAATATCATTGTCCACATATTTTTTCTTTTGCATATCGCATAATTCTACGAATGTGTTAAGATGGGACGCGACATCCTCATTAGGAGTACCAGAAAACTGATCTTTCATAACAAGATACAACAAAGCGGCATTAATATCACAAGATTCCGCACTAGTGGCGAGAGAAGCAATCGGAGTGCTAATAAAATCATTGTTGGTATTGAAAAAATCATACAACTTGGTGTTCTCTTGAGTCATCGTGACTACGCAAACAAGATTGCACAAAAACAGATCTGTCGAGAAAACGGCAAACGAAAAAGAGGGCGAATAAAATGTCAATTTTTTGTGAAGTGGGGGAGATGAAAACGAGAGTCAAATGGCAAATAATGTAAATTGCAAGGAGATGAGATTTGTGATTAGGAACCTAATAGATGTTGATGATGTCTCCCCGGCAACGGCGCCAGAAATCGGCACGTGGCCGGGAGACTATCTTGACTTGATCCTCCCCGGCAACGGTGCCATAAATCCTTTCTTGATGGCTCGTATCCGCGTCAGTATTTGCCCGAAGAGGAAGGGATGGTGCAGTACAGCTTCGGTAGGTATTTCCCTCAGTTATAAAACCAAGGTTATCGAACCAGTAGGAGAACCAAGCAACACTATGTAAACGGTACCTGCACACAAAGAACAAATACTTGCAACCCGACGCGTAAGAGGGGTTGTCAATCCCTCTTGGGTAAAAGATAGATTGGTTTGTATGATTTTGGATAAATAGATCTCGCGATAAATAAAAATAAAATAAATAGAGAAAAAGTGCAGCAAGGTATTTTTGTTTTTTTTATAATAATAGATCTGAAAACAAAAGCAAATAAAAATAGATCTCAAAGAAAATATGATAAAGAATAGACCCGGGGGCCGTAGATTTCACTAGTGCCTTCTCTCGAGAAAATAGCATACGGCGGGTAAACAAATTATTGTTGGGCAATTGATAGAACTTCAAATAATTATGACGATATCCAGGCAATGATCATTATATAGGCATCACGTCCAAGATTAGTAGACCGACTCCTGCCTGCATCTACTACTATTACTCCACACATCGACCACTATCCAGCATGTATCTAGTGTATTAACTTCATGGAGAAACGGAGTAATGCAATAAGAACGATGACACGATGTAGACAAGATCAATTCATGTAGGAATAGACCCCATCTTGTTATCCTTAATTGCAACGCTCAATACGTGTCTTGCTGCCCCTTCTGTCACTGGGAAAGAACACCGCACGACCGAACCCATCACAAAGCACCTCTTCCCATGGCAAGAAAAATCGATCTAGTTGGCCTAACTAAACCAAATATTCGAAGAAGAAATACGATGCTATAAGTAATCATGCATATAAGAGATCAAAGAAACTCAAATAACTTTCATGGATAAATACATCTGATCATAAACTCAAAGTTCATCGGATCCCAACAAACACACTGCAAAAAAGAGTTACATCAAATAGTATTGAGAATCAAAAGAGAGAGAGAGAGAGAGAGGAAGTCATCTAGCTACTAACTACGGACCCGTAGGTCTACAATGAACTACTCACGCATCATCGGAGAGGCACCAATGAGGATGATGAACCCCTCCGTGATGGTGTCTAGATTGGATCTGGTGTTTCTGGAACTTGCGGCGGCTAGAATTGTGTTTCGTCGACTCCCCTAGGGTTTTTGGATTTTTGGGGTATTTATAGAGCAAAGAGGCGGTGCGGGAGGCGGCCGAGGTGGGCACAACCCACCAGGGCGCGGCGCACCCAGGTGGGTTGTGCTCCCCTCGGAGCCCCCCTTTGGTACTTCTTTGGCCCAACAGGTGTCTTCTGGTTCAGAAAAAATCTCCAAAAAGTTTCGCTGCGTTTCGACATTGATTTTCTGCGAAGTAAAAAACAAGCAAAAAACAGAACTGGCACTGGGCACTATGTCAATAGGTTAGTCCCAAAAAATAATATAAAATTGCTATAAAATGATTGTAAAACATCCAAGAATGATAATATAACAGCATGGAACAAGCAAAAATTATAGTTACGTTGGAGATGTATAACTGCCAGGCAGCCCCGACGCGATCCGCTGGACGGCTGACAGCTCAGGGAAGTACTCCACCATGTCGGCATACAAGGCACAATTTGACTCGGCCAGGGCCGGCCCTTTGGGGGGGCAGGGGGGCGGCCGCCCCGGGCCCCCACCATCTAGGGGCCCCCACCCAGGTATGTAGGTACTAGGTATAGCAGGCCTAGGTAGGCCCATGTCAGAAAAAAAAGTCAAAGGCGCTGGCCCTTCAGCGTTCCACGCAGACACATGCTGGCGCGCAAGCGAAACGAGCTGTAGCGGCACGATAGCAATCACTTCCTTCATCCTTTTTTTCACGTAGAAAAAAGAGACATCTAGCTATCCCTTCACGGCTTGACCTAAAAAAAAGAGATCGTGATCCCCTCCACAACACTTTTTTTTTGAAACGTATCCCCTTCACAGTTCGATCCGTCCCTATTCATCACGCAGCGATTCCCACGCTGTCAGCCCTAGGCCGCCGACGGCAACACGCCTGCCGCCTGGCGCTAATCTTCTTCCTGATCGAGTTCACCGCTGATTTCAGTTCAAGGTGCCCATCGTCACGCCCGTCTTTGGTCAATTGCTTTCCGACTCTAGGCGCTGCACACAGTACACAGACTGACGCTCATCACAGATTCGACCATCAGGATCAGGTATATCATATTGGTGATTTGCCATTCCTTGATGCATGTGCGGTATCGTTCAATAATTGATCCGATGATTTTCTTTTTCAGGATTGTGTGTTATCATATCGTCGAGAAACAGGAACTATGCATCGGGCCGTAATAAAAGGAAAAAGGGAGATGGCTGTGGATAAATTGATACAATCACAGCGCGGACATATGCATATATATTTCAAGAGTAGTATTTGTGACGCCCCCGGCTCAATCGTGCACTAATCATACACGCAAATGCACACGATCAAGCCTAAGGACTCACGGGAAGATATCACAACACAACTCTAAAATATAAATAAAGTCATACAAGCTTTATATTACAAGCCAGGGGCCTTGAGGGCTCAAATACATAAGCTCGCATACAAGCGTCAGCGGAAGCATCAGATATCTGAGTACAGATATAAAAGGAAACACAGATAGGCCCTTAAAAGGCGGGGCAAAACAAAACACTACGATCGAAAGGCGCAGGCCTCCTGCCTGGGACCCTCCGATCCTACTCCTGGTCGTCGGCCAACTCGTAGTAGTATCCACCCTCGTTGTAGCAGTAGCGATCATCGGCGGGGGCAGCTGTCTCAGGGGCTCCGTCATCTGGTTGCATCAAAAGGATAGGGGGGAAAAAGAAAGCAAAGCAACCGTGAGTACTCATCCGAAGTACTCAGCAAGCAAGGATCTACACTACATATGCAACATTATCAAAGAAATGCTGTATATGTGGACTGGGCTGCAGAAATGCCAGAATAGAGAGAAGGTCTAGTCCTATCGAAGACTAGCATCTTCAGCGGTCTTGCAGCATTAGAAGAGTGTAGATTAGTACAACATAAGGTAGTAGTATCACTAAGTCTCAACCTCACCTAGAGATCCTTTCTCGACTCCCTGCGAGAAACCAATCCCAGTGCCATACAGTCATCAACCTCGTCCTGAGATCCCTTCTCGACTCCCTGCGAGAAGCAATCCCAGAGCCATAGTATCCAATTCTAGTTGTATCAATCGGGATACAACTCCGAGTGTCCGTTACCGAGGATCCAGCTATGCATAGATTAGTTCTTCCCTGCAGGGGTGCACCAACTTACCCACCACGCTCGCTTAACTCCGGCCGGACACACTTTTTCGGGTCATGCCCGGCCTCGGCCAAACGACACACCGCAACCCTACCTAGAGCTCAGCAGAGAGGTCCCCGTCGGTCTACATCCTAAGCGCTCAGAGGTCTTGGGCCATCGCCCTGTGCACTCCGAGTCGTTGCGTGCAGGGGGAAGCCAGGCACCAGGGGGGCACCGGTCCGTCCCGGCCGCAATGCTGAAATGGACGTCTGACAGAGCTTTCGGCTGATGCCACGATGCAGAGTACCCATATTTATTCCTGCGTGATGGTTAGTGCTATCGGGCCAGAGGCCCACTCAGATCAAATATCCAAATCGTAGTGTGTTGGTAGTGCGGTAACGAGCAGAGACTCACGATTGATGTGACCCCGTCGCCCCGTCTCGAGGACTTGCGGCAAGGGCCAAGAATGCCCGGCCACGCCTCGTATTCATCACTCGGGCACCATCCAGGTCAACCCGTCTCCACAACACTCGCCACTTAGGCTCACGCGGGTACCCCTCAGGGTCGACCCGCCTTTCCAAGTAACAGTGTAAAGTCCAATTATCCGTGTGTCCATAACATCAAGGGAATCCGAGGTATCACCCTCGTTGAATTCCTACTCGATGTATCTGTCAAGGTGAACTCGGAGGAATCACCCTCGATGGGTTCACACTTGAGGTGTTGCACGACAACGTCGTTATCGGAAGTGGGGAAGGAGGAATCACCCTTGAAGACCACGACCGAATAGCTACTCTACAGAGTTAACATCAGAAGTGCTACACGAGGTATTACCCTCGGCACTCGATAGTAACGCTGTAGTGTCGTTACAACTAAGGGGGGTGATGTGCGGTGCTGGGGCCTGGTCGTCGAGTCTTCTGATGATCCAGCGGGGCAATCGGGACAAGTGGGGTCACTGATAGGTCTCTACCCAGCCTATACTAGACAGTTTAGGATAAGCAGGTAAGGTTTCAATAGCAGGTTACAATAAATAGGCTATGCATCAGAACAGGCTATGCAACAATTTCTAATGCAAGCATGAGAGAGAAAGAATAGGCGATATCGGTATGCTCAAGGGGGGGGGGGTGCTTGCCTGGAAGCTCTGTTGCACAGGAAGAAGGGTCGTCGGTGACGTAGTCGTACTCAGTGCTTCAGCGCCGGTCTCGGGGTCTACTGGAGAAAAAGAGGGGGGAAGAAACAGTAAATACGGAGCAAACAAAGCATCACAAAAATATAACAAGGCAATACGTGGTGCCAGGGGTGATCTAACGCAGGGATAGGTGATACCGGCGAAGGGGGAAAACATCCGGGAAAGTATCCCCGGTGTTTGGCATTTTCGGACAGACGAACCGGAGGGGGATTGTTGCATGTTCGCTATGCTAGGGACGTGTGGCGGATGAACGGACCGCGTATTCGGATTCATCTCGTCGTTCTGAGCAACTTTCATGTATAAAGTATTTTCATCGGAGTTACGGATTATTTACTATGATTTTCTAAAGTTTTAATCATTTTCTAGAATTATTTATTTATTTTAAATCAACATTATCCGAAACAGTGTAGGCTGACGTCAGCATGACATCAGCGGTCATCCTGACCGGGGGGGGGGGGGGTCCACCTGTCATTGACTGTTTAGTTAACTAAGGTTTAATTATACTAATTACAAATTAATTAGGCTAACTAATTGATTAATTTAATTAAATAGAATTAATTAGGTTAATTAATTCACTTAATTAATTAATTAATTATTTTAATTTTTTTTCTGGGGCGTGGGCCCCTTCGGTCAGAGACCCGTCTGGCCTCCCCTGCCTGTGCACGAACATACACAGGGGAGGAAGCAGATGGCACGGCGGCGATGGTGGCCCGGGCTTCAGCCGGAGCGGCAACGGTGAGCGGCGGGCGAGGGGATCAGCGGTGGAGGTTGGCGGCCGGAGCGGGCGGCGGCTGTGAGAGGCCGGCGGCAGCAAGGCGGGACAGGGGGCGGCTCGGGCGAGGCTACGGTGGGCGCGGGCCTCGGCGGCCAGAGCGGAGGAGGGGGTTGCGGGCGCGCGGGCCGGCAGCTGGGCGCGGGTGCGCGCGACGGGACCGAGCAGGGCGTGGCGGACGCGGGCTTACGCGGCGGCAGAGCACGACCAGGGCGCGGCGGCGGCGTGGCTGTGCACGGCCGGGCGCGGGCGGAACGTAGCGGGACAGCGCGGGCGCGCGGTCACCACGAGGCAGAGGGGAAAGAGGCTGGCCTCACCGGCGTTGAAGGGGAGTGGGGCGGCGAGGCTTGAGGGAGCGTTTCAGGGGAGAGGCGACGCCGACGGGGTGATGGCGAGCGGCGACGGCGCGGCGTCGGGGCTCGGTGCGCCTCGGGGTCGAGCCCCCGATTCAGTTCGGGTCGAGGGGGGGGGGGGGCGGGGCGCCATGCGGGAGGAGACGGAGAGGCGGGCGCCGACGAGGTGGCGAAGGGGCGACGCAGGCGGGGTCGCTGCCCCCCGATCTGGATCGGGGGAGGCGAGGGGGAAGAGCGAGCGGATCGTGGGGGTTGTAGGGTGGGTTACGGGCTAGGGTTTGATCGGGTGGGGGATAAGGGGGAGCGGGGTGGGCCGGCCTGGTTGGGCCAGTCGGCCCAGTAGGCCAGGGTTTTTTCTTTCTTTTATTTATTTTTCCTTTGTATTTTTCTGTTTTCTTTTCTTTAGTTCCTGTTTGCAAATTGTTTAGCCCCAAATAGACTTTTGTAAAATAGGTGAACTAGTCACATATTTATAGTGCAATTTTATTCACCGTTAGAAATTGGTTTGGAGGCAAATGAATTTTATTTGGATTTTAATTAAATGAAAATGGATTAAATATCTCTATTTTGTTGCTGTTAGAGTCAATTAATTAATTTAGTGAATGTTGGTTATAATTTTAGAATTGTCTCTGGATTATTTGCTATTTAATGAACATTTTAGTTTCTGTTTTGAACAACTTTTATTTTCCACTTTGAATTCATTTGAAGTTTGAATTTGGAGTTTGAAATGCAATATGATGCAAATGATGACTAGGCACTGTTGAACTTGCTGACATGGCATTATCAAAAGGGAAATTACTGTAGCTAACCACTGGGGGTGTTACAGTATTGGTGCTTCCACTACTTTGATAAATCCAGATGATGAGTTAGCGATGGTTGTCATAGAGGAAGATCAACAGTCTAATGGGAATTCGGAATTTGACCAGCAAGAAGAAAATGTCAACAGTTTGACGGAAGTGATTGTCAAGAATAAATTCTAGAAGCTGAGAAGGCTTTCCAAGTTAAGTATTTGTTAATTTTTTGGTTTTGGTTGATATGGCGATCACTTCTTTGAAGGATAGATTTAAAGAACTCATGGTGTGGTTAAAAATATATTTGGATTTTTATTGAGCTCGGGCACCCTTAAGTCATTAAGTGATAATGAACTTGAACAAGGTTTTCGGAATTGAAATTGTTGAAGAATTATTTGAGGACAACAATGAATCAACGGAGGTTAAATGGTTTGGCTACATTATGCATCGAGAGGAAATTATTAGATGAGATTGCCATCGACCCCATCGTAAGTGACTTTGCACCGAGGATTGTTAAAAGATTTTTTTAAGGTAATATGTATAAATTATTTGATACGTATATTAAGTTTGGATGAATTTAAGTGTTATTGGTAATTTTTCATATAAACATATATTCATTTTTATTACTACTATGATATGTTTATTAAGGGCCCCGAAATTTAGGTTCGCCCCGGGCCCCTAAAATCTCAAGGCCGGCCCTGGACTCGGCGAGCAGGCCAGGATACAGGCAGCTGTTCTGGAAGGCTTGGGCGCCGGCAAAGCTGAAGATGTTCTCCTGGCTCCTGCACCAAAACCGATTATGGTGCAACGACAGGTTGCAACGAAGGGGCTGGCCGAATAACTACTTCTGCGGGCTGTGCTTCAGAAGCCTCGAATCGTCCACGCATCTATTCTGGGAATGCGCTCTGTCGCGAGAAATCTGGAGCGAGGCTAGCAGCTGGTCCGGCTGCTCTGCTCTAAGGCCAACTCGCTGGGCTTCCTGTCGCTCAACTACAGAGGTGGTGAATACAATCATCCAAGCAACGGCAAAAGAGGCGCGGCGAGGGATCAAATCTCTGCTCATGCTAATAACCTGGGAGATATGGCAAGCACGCAACGAAGCAACCTTCAGAAACAAGCCAACATCTAGGGGGCAGATCATCAGCGCCATCCGAAGAAATTTCGAACAATGGAGACTAGCGGAAGCAAAACACCTTCAGAGCCCCTTCGGGGATATTCAGGAAATTGTAACATAGCACTATAGCCGCGATCTCCTAGCGCGGCGGAAGCAAAATGTTTCCCGCTCTCCTCTACCTAAATCAATGAAATGCCAGCAGCCTCGCTGGGTCTTTCAGAAAAAAAAAAGATTCAGAAGATCGGGCGAGGACGGGGATCAGGTTTGCGAAGATTGGAAAGAAAAATCAGAATCAGTGAGGATTTGGTTTTGGGTGAGGGGCCGGGAAGGAGATCGGTCTGGAATGGAGCGGATTACTGGCAGTCTAGCAGATGTATGTAAAATCTCGCAGATCAATCGCCCGCGCCTAAAAGAAAGAGTGCAAAATTAATGGTAAATCATATCTCACCGAACGCATATTGATTTAGTACTATAATAACTACGCGATGATCTCTCCCTATATATATATATATCGAGGAGCCGGGGCAGCCATCGCCGGCCTCACCTACGACCTAGCAATCGAACCCGCTCGTCATATCACACATTTTTCCCGTCTAGATAGACTAGACTGCAAGAAACATGAGGGCGTACGTGAATGTGATGATGACCGTCGTCTTGCTCATCGGGTGCCTGGCGGCGATCGGCCAGTGTAAGCAGCGACGCCTTGCTCCTCCTAAGATCATTATTTCTCCGGTCGCGGTCTAACTTGTGGTGGTGCATGCAGTGGGTCGCGTGGAGGCCGGGAGAAGCTACAGAGAAGGGCAGCAAGCCGACGGCGAGGCGAGCAAGATTACGGTGAAGTTCTGCGTCCGTCGGGACTGCGAGACCAAGGCTGAACCTATCTACACCTCCTGTTTCTGCTGCATGAGCTTGCCCAACATACCGTGCTATTTTACGCGGGATGAGTGCAAGGCGGAGTGCCCCAACACGGGGCCACCCGCACTGCCCGCCTCCGCCGTCGGCAACGGGACTACCTACGCGTATGAGCAGATGGATGGCAACTGATGCAGTGAGGTGTAGTACGCAAGAGCTGCGTGATCGTAAGGTGATCGTGGTTGACAAGTTGGCTTGTCTTGTCTTCTTAGGAGACTAATTTGTGCTAATTCTGCCCGCTTGAGGGCATGGAATAAAGTTACACTTGTACGCCCGCTAGTTGAATGCCCGTGCGTTGCCACGAAATAACGAAAACAAATTATTAATCAAATGAATTATCTAATTCAGAAATATGTGTCGAATATTGATGATATGTGGTTTTCATTTATATAGCTACAAATATCTTCTCACAATCGCCGTGTGCCGTTAACCATACTCTCCTTGCAAGAAGACAAAACATTTTTCTCCTAGCTAGTCAACCACAGAGTTCACAAGCACATAAGTTCACCCTTGCACACATAAGCAAAAGTTGCACATCAACCAAAGAAGACTAGAAACAGGCACGCAGGCCAACAACCTACAGCCTACACAATGAAGCAAGATAGCAATGACGCCATGCCATCTATGCTGCCAAGGACTGAGCTCTTGAAGAACTCGAGAGATCAGCAGCCCCGTTGAGTCGAGATCACAGCTTTTAACCAACGGTTTCCACTACTGCAAGGAAATCATAGATTTGTAGATAACATTAGCACGATTAGAGAAGAAGACACGCTCGATAGTGAATTTGTTCCTAATAGCCCACAGGGCCAAACTGACGGTAGAGAAACCAATCCAAAAGAGACGCTTAATCTGACCAGATAGAGTATTAACTAGCGGCAATAATAATTGAACAAAGGAAGGAGATGCCCAATTAACATCCAACCACGACCGGATACAGCTCCAGATCAAAGCTGCAAAGTCACAATTAAATAAAATATGGTTAGTATTCTTGGCACGCGAGCAAATAGAACACACAAGGAAGCCCTACCATTCCACTTACAGATCTTGTCATTAGCACGCAACTTTCCCCTAATTGTCTGGCACAAGAAATTTTGATCTTGAACGAAACACGAGCCCGCCACACACCCTTAAACCTAGACGAAGGAGAACCAGTAATTAGACGCAAGTATAATGACTTCACTGAGAACAAACCAGAGGAGGAATTTGGGAAGGTCACCGTATCCGAAATCTTCGAGAATGTAGGGAACATGGTAGCAAAGACGGTGCCAATCTTCCAACTCTACTAGCGATAAGAAACGGTGAAAACACAAATCCCAATTATTAAGGGCAAGATACGAGACAGAAATATCAGGATTGCCGTAGAAAAAAAAAACAACACTGGGAGAAGAGAACATAAAGGACCCTCCTCAACCCACCAATCCAACCAGAACCAAGTGGATTTGCCATTGTTAACAACAAATTGGACATTAGCTCGAAAGCCATCATGCACCTTATCCAAATCACACCAAAATTGGGAGCCATTAGAAGCAGATGCAAACATAGGACTCGAAGAAGGGAAGTATTTAGCTTTTAGGATGTCAAACCAAAGAGTGCCAGGAGGTGTACGAAAGATACGCCACCACCATTTGATGATTAAACATTTATTCATAATGGAAGTGTTAACAATGCCCAACCCACCATGACTCTTTGGTCTCCAAATGATCTTCCTGTTGGAAATATGCCTTGAGGCAATAATATTGTATTATTACATTTCCATATTCATAATTAAGTGTTTATATTTCATGCTATAACTGCTATGATCCTGAAGTATGCGATTCCGTGGAAAACTCATATGCACGTGTGAAATGATAAACGGATAAAATAAAGGTTCCTAGTCTCACATCTAAGACTAGCTCAAGTGTTGTTGGTGATCACGTTTTCCGGATCTTAGGATATCGTTAAGTGACTCGATAGTCCTAAAACAGCATTGAGATTATGACGTTGGAAGAACGATCATATTAAATCGATCCAAACTTGTTTGTTATGAATTGAGATAATATCATCTATAATCAATTGTAATAACACAGAGTGTTAAAGTGTTATTTTGCTCCTTAGACCATGAGACCATCGTGGTCACTTCTTACTGTATGGTGGTGTGACGCCCCCGACTCAATCGTACACTGATCATACACGCAAACGTGTACGATCAAGATCAGGGACTCACGGGAAGATATCACAACACAACTCTAGACACAAATTAAAATAATACAAGCTTCATATTACAAGCCAGGGGCCTTGAGGGCTCGAATAGAGAAGCTCGAATACAAACGAGTCAGCGGAAGCAACAATATCTAAGTACAAACATAAGTTAAACAAGTTTTGCCTTAAGAAGGCTAGCACAAAAGCAACACGATGATCGAAAAGGCAAGGCCTCTTGCCTGGGACCTCCTAACTACTCCTGATCGTCGGCGGTCTCCACGTAATAGTAGTCACCCTCGGGGTAGTAGTAGTAGTCGACGGGGGTGGCATCTTGCTCCTGGGATCCACCATCTGGTTGCAACAACCGGAAACAAGAAAGAAGGGGGAAAAGGGGTAGCAAAGCAACCGTGAGTACTCATCCAAAGTACTGGCAAGCATCAGATATATACTAAGTATGCATTGGTATCAAATGGAAGGGTTATATCTATGGACTATACTGCAGATTGCCAGAATAGAAGGGAAGGCCTAACCTATCGAAGACTAGTATCTTCAAGTATCTTCAAGCATCTTGCAGCATTCAGAAGAGTACAGAATAGCATTTTATAATTAACAAACATGTTGTAGTATTAACGCCCAGAGATCCTTCCTCGACTCCCTGCGAGAAAGCAATCCCGGAGCCAACATATCCATCTCATATCTCAAGTATCCATTTCTAGTTGTAATAGATTAGGATACAAGTCTGAATGTTCGTTACCGTGGACACGGCTATTCGAATAGATAATCTTCCCTGCAGGGGTGCACCACATTACCCAACACGCTTGATTACTCTGGCCGGACACACATTCCTGGGTCATGCCTGGCCTCGAAAGATCAACACGTCATAATCCTACCTAGGCTCAGTAGAGAGGTCCCCGCCGGTCTACATCCTAAGCACTCCGGGGTCTTGGGCCCATCGCCCGTTGCACTCTGGGTCATTGTGCGACGAGCCGGGACGAGCACCACCTCATCCTGGATGGCACTGGCCCGATAGGCCCACAATGCTGAACTGGACGTCTGACAAAGCTTCGGCTGATACTACGACGCTGAGTGCCCATAACTGTTCCCGCTTGGTGGTTAGTGCGTAAAGGCCAGTGGCCAACTCAGAACAAATACCCAAACCTGTTAGTGCATTATTAAATGAAGTGACGGCTGTCGAGATAAGTCCGGAGCTATCACCACCTCCTGGGTGATACCGCTAAACAGCCAGCCGCCATCGTAACATCTCGTGGGTGCTATCCGGGCCCGCCCGACTTTCACAGGTATCTATCGCGGGTGCGCACTGGGCCCGCCCGACTTTAACAAAGGTCTGAAGTAAAGTCAAGGTAACTGTGTGTCCAAAACATCAAGGGGGAAAACCCGAGGAATCACCCTCGATGGATTCCACTCGATGTAATCCTCAAGGCGAACTCGGAGGAATCACCCTCGAAGGGTTCACATTTGAGGTGCTGCACGACAGAGTCGTATCGGGAGTGGTGAAGGAGGAATCACCCTCGACAGACCACGACCGATTAGCTACTTTACAAAATTATCATCAGGAGTGCGTTACGAGGTATCACCCTCGACACTCGATAGTAGCTCTGCAGAGTCGTACAACTAAAGGGGGTGGAGTGATGTGTCGGTCTCAGCACGTCGATCACGTTGATTGAGTCATCGGTCATCAAGCCGAGGCAACTGGGACAAGGTGAGGGGTCACTGGTGGATTACTAACCAACCTATACTAAGCAGTTTAGTATAAGCAGGTAAGGTAACAGTAGTAGGTTACAAAAGCAGACTATGCATCAGATAGGAGCAATCAATTACGGTAGCAAAATCTAATGCAAGCATGAGAGAGAATGGAATGGGCGATATCGGAATGATCAAGGGGGGTTTTTGCTTGCCTGAAAGCTCTGCTGAAAAGGAAGAAGGGTCGTCAGTGACGTAGTCGATCACAGGGGCATCAACAGCGGTCTCGGGGTCAACCGGAGAAGAAGAGAGGGAAGAAACAGTAAATACAAAGCACACAGATGCATGACATGACAACAGGCAGTGCTAGGGGTGTTCTAACGCAGGGCTACACAATACCGGCGAAGGGGGATAACATCCGGGAAAGTTTTCTCGAAGTTTGGCATTTTCGGACAGATGAAACGGAGGGGACGGTTCCATGTTCGCTATGCTAGGGGCATGTGACAGGCGAACGGAGGGCATATTCGGATTCGCCATTTATTTCTGAGCAACTTTCGTGTATAAAACCTTTTCATCCGAGTTACGGATTATTTTCTACGAATTTCTAAAGTTTAACTGAATTTCTGGATTTATTTTTAATTCGAAAATAAATGCTAAAATGCTAGTTGCACCCAGCACAGTGTACACAAAGTGTACACAGTGTCTGACAGGGGGGCCAAGGGGACCCAGTTGACCAGTCAACCTTTGACTGGTCAAGAGGGGGTGGGGCCCCCTATCATACTCACATTTAGCTAATTACAGATTAAATAGCTAGTTAATTAATTTAATTAACCTTTTAACTTATTAATTAATTAAAATTTTAACTTATTAATTAATTAATATTATTTTTTAAATCTTTTTTTAAATATTTTCTTTTTCGTTTTACAGGGGCGGGCCCCCTATGGCAGTGGCCCATAAGGCCTAACAGGCGCTGGGCGAGCGGGTACTGGCCGCGCGGGTGCGGGTGCCCGGGCGTGGGGGGTGGGGGGGGCCCGCCGACGAGCGCGGCAGCAGCGGGCAGTGCGGGCGTGCGCGGGGCGGCGCTGGCGTGCACGAGGCAGGGCGGCCCGCGGCAGGCCGGGGCGCTGAGCGAGGGGGCCAGCAGTGGGCGGAGCGACCTCGTGCGGCCGGGAGGGCGAGCTGCCGGCACCGGTGGCAGCGGGAGGCGACAGCAGCTAGCGCAGGAGGCGGCAGCGGTGGTGGTTAGCAGCAGCAGTAGGCGAAGCAAGCGGGGGCGTGGGCGCGAAGGCAGGTGCGGCAGCAACAGTCGCGGGTCGCCGAAGCAGCAGCGCGGCGGAGGGGGTAGTAGCGGCCGGTAGCAGAAGCAGCTAGCAGCGGCGGTGACAACCAGCGAAGGCGGAGCTGGGCGCGGCCCGCGGGCGCGTGCATGAGTGGGGTGCGGCCGAGACGCGGCCCGGGGAGCGGTGCAGCGCGGCAGGGAGGCACGCGGGGCGTGACCATCACGTGGTGAGCGCGTCCACGCAGCTCGCTGCGGGCGCTCGGCTACGGCGATCTAGGCGACGAACCGAAGGGGAAACAGGGGAATCGAGGGAGAGCTCACAGGGCGGCCGATGGGGAGCTCGGGAGAGGTCGGGGAGACGTCGGAGTAGTTCGACGCGGTGAGGCAGTGGCGGTGGTCGACGTGGTTGACGGTGCGGGCGATGCCCGATCCAGCGGCAGGGAACTCCAAAGCCCGCGCTGGTGGCGTGGACGGCGACTACGGGGCTCGACGAGGCCCCCGACCAACCTCTCGTGGCCCGGAGAGGCGCCGGAGCAGGTGGACGATGATGGCGCGGCGGTGGTAGTGCTCGGGCGGCTCGGGATCGAGAGGGAGAGGGCCAGAGGAAAGGGGATCTGGTGAGGGGCGAGGCGGAGGGACAGAGAGGAGTGGGGCGAGTGGGTAGCTAGGGTTCGGGGAGGGGTGCTCTTATCCACCCCCTCGCCGCCGGCGAGGTGGTGCGGTGCCTACCGCGGGCGGGAGCGCTCTCTGTAGCGGTCCGAGACCGAGGAACAGGAGAGGGGAGGACCTATTGCGGGTGAGCTGGGTCGGCTGCTGGGCCGAGCTAGTGGGTCTGGTGGCCAAGCGGCCCAGGGTGAGGCCTTTTGTTTTCTCTTTTATTTCACATTTTATTTTTCCCTTTTATATTTTCTGTTTTATCATAAGTTTTATTTTATTTTTAGTTTTATAAAATATGATCTAAGCCCCTAAATTGGTATTTATAATTAGCCTACTGTCCTAAATGATTTGGCACTTTAGTAAAATAGATTTGTATTTTTTTTATTATTAAAGGCATTTAATAATTGTCAGCTACTATTTTATTTATTTTTGTGCACTTAAACAATTTTTAAAAAGATGATTTCTTCACCAATATTATCAATGGATTTATTTGCCACACTTTGAACATTTTAGTTTGCATGTTTGAGAAATTTGAATTTTGGACTTTAATTTGAATTTGAATTTGAATTTGAATTGTGATTTGGATAAAGTGAGGATTGGCAACAGTAATGTGATGACCTGGCATCATTAGCAGGGGATTACTGTAGCTTAATTATCCGGGCGTTACAGGTGGACTTTGGGGTTGCTCAAACGTCACCTGTAACACAATGATCATAACGATCGAAAAGTTTGACAAGTGGTCGGATAGCTCAAGAGTGGGATTTGCTCCTCCGACGATGGATAGATATTCTTAGGGCCCTCTCGGTGTGACAAAATCCATCATTGTCCGGCCAGAAACATATGACTAAGTAACGGGGATGCCGAAACACAATAACGAGAAAGAAGAACAACACCGGTAACGAGGAGTTCAGTATAGTGAGCATAGTGATGACTCAGGAGGATACCAATGCATCCCTGGTTTTGTGAAGTATTGCGAAGCAAAGAGAACATCACATGATAACCATAGTTCCACTCGAATATCATTTGTGTGCTAATAGGGATTGATATGGACGTCCACGGTCCCGTTGTCGGTCATTGAACGAATGGTTTCGTTCATGTCTATGAGTTACGAACCTACGGGGTCACAAACTTAAGGCAAGCATGATCTGCTGAGTGCTAGCACTACGAGAGTGATGAGAATATATTTGTGGATTTTTTTCATTAATATTCGGAATAGTTTTGAGAGCATCCGGAAGCGTTTCGGGGTCACCGGAAGAGTTTTGGTGAATATCGGGTATTACCAATATATATATATATATATATATATATATATATATATATATATATATATATATATAGGTGGAAAATGTTTCTGGGGATGTTAAATTATATATAAATGGTCTAAAAGTATTTAGAATAATTTTATATTTAATTTAATATCAACGGGCATAAAAAGGCCAAGAGGTGGAAGGTAACTTGGGCCACAAAGGCCCAAGTGGGAAGGTGCCTCCCTTCCCTAAGGAAGGAGGCCGAATAGGAGTGGGGGAAGAGTTCAACTCCTCGTCCCCCTTGGCCAGCGCCCCAAGGAGGCTTTCCCTTTCCCTCCTTGATGGCAGCCCTTCCTCTCCCCTCTAAGCTATATATACTTGAGGATTTGTGCTCTTTTGATATACAAGTTTTGGAGCCTCCTCTAGTTCTTCTAGTTCTAGTTGGTCCTAGTTGACTAATCAGAGCTAGGCTAATCCTCTTGTCCTCATAATTAGAAGCCATATGTGGTTCTTATCTCCTCCCTCTAATTCTCCGACGATGATTAGCTCTGGACAGTGAAGCGCTGCCGGATCGTGAAGGCTGCACGCTTGCAACCAAGTAGAGAGGTCGTGCTTTCGGTCTTCGTTTCGATGGACTATTCATGGGCAGTACGAGGGATCGTTCATCGACGGTTCGAAGGATTCCAAGTACGATCTACACAGACATGTTGTTCTTCCCGTTCAACTTGGTGACGGTAACGATCGTGATCCCAACCTGTTATGCATCTTCATATTGATCTTGGGTGATCGTAGGCGCGATTTTTTTGTTTTCTACTATGTTTCCCAACAGTGGCATCATGAGCAGTTATATGAGTAGGTGCAGGTTGCGATCTAGATCACATGTGATTGTGAGGATTGATGGTCTTGCTATGCTTCCCTCAAGTGTTGCTTCGGTTCAATTCATCGACAACATGGTGTCGCTTTCTACAAGGTTCTGACAATCGATCGGCTCTGGCTGTCGACGATCTGCTAACAGTTCCTTGGGCTTCACCATAGTTGAGAATAATGAACCGTCGCATACACAAGAGGGTGCCGAAGATGGATGATTATGGGGTCACGCGTATTTGACGAAGTTTACTGTGGGGCTAGAGATTTTTAATTAAGTCTCTTCTTTCACACACCCCGAAACTTAATCTAGCATCAAGAGTCATCACCTAAATTGTGGACGTAGGTAGCTAGTATTACCTGTTAAAACTAGTTAACCACGTAACTAAAATTTTGCTAAAACCAATTAGAGGACGTCTAACTTGGTTTTGCAGGGTATGCATATGATGTGGTATAGCCTTCGTCATGATAATGAGTTTATGTATGAGATGGTTATATGTTTTAATCTTAAGTGGCATGCGCGTCATGGCATGATGGCTGGAGCCATCAGATTGCCACGTTAATGTGAAAAACATAGAGATAGCCTACAGGTTACAGGTGACGATGGCAACCGTACACGGAGGATCCCGACGTGGATAAGGTGTACTTGGCGCGGGACGGGGAGCTATAATTTCGTGCCACAGCGGAATTTCTGAATTTGGTGCAACGACAATGTTTTTTGAAATGGTCACCATGACAATGTTTTCTGAAATTACCGCCACGACAACGTTTTTCAAACGGTTGCCACGACAACGAAATATTGGCCATCATGATGCTTCAACTAGAGATTGAAGATGATCATGAAAGATTCCCGGTGCCCAGGGCTATACCATATCATGCTTTTATGAACTGCCTGAGATGTTTATCCCTTTGTTGTTTGCACCATTTGATTGTGCAGTAGTCAATTATTAGGGTGGTCTCTCACAGTAAATATCAAGTTAAAAGGTGCTCTTACAGTGTTGCAACCGTCTATAACATGCGGCCTTCTGGAGTACTACATGCTACCATGAGTACAAACGAGAAGTGAAGTGTAAGATGGGTGAGGTAGGACTTCATAGCAGAAACACTCGGTTGCATTGAAGTTCTAGCAGAAAAATTCTGAGCTCGGAGCACGAAACATCGAAAGATGACCAAGAGTCTCATGGTGATATGATCGGCAAAAGATTTCCTACCGGTTAAAATTCAGATCATATGAGATGCTACCATCCATGGGTGTGAATGACATCAGGATCTTGAATCACTTAAAATCAATGATGAGATATATTGATTTGAGTGGGAGCACAATCATGTATTAATTTAGTTTAATCACTAGTGCAAATTAATTATGAAATATGTCTATGTATAGTTTGCATTATAGTTGTAAAATTATGGCTCACGGTTCCACCTTTGCTATTGAAATTGATTGACCGTTATTTATCTGGTTGAATCTTTTAAGATTGAGAGGATTGTCCTCTAAGAGTGTCAAGAAGGATTTTTTCCAATTGCATGCTAATACATCTCCAATGTATCCATAATTTTTGATTGTTTCATGCTATTATATTATCAATCTTGGATGTTTTATATGCATTAATATGCTATTGTATATCATTTTTTGGGACTAACCTATTAACCTAGTGCCCAGTGCCAGTTGCTGTTATTTTCCTTGTTTTTGTCTGTTATAGAAAATCAATACCAAACGGAATAAAACTTTACGATGATTTTTCTTGGAAAAGAAGACAACCACGAAGCTTCGGGAAGAGGCCAAAAGACCCACGAGGGGGCCACAAGCCCTAGGGGCGCGGCTTGTGGGCCCCCCGTGGCTCTCCTAACCCTAATCTCAGCTCTATAAATACCCAAATATTCCCCTTACGTCAGAGGGCACACCAAAAATACTTTTCCACCGCCGCAAGCTTCTGTTCTCGTGAGATCCCATCTTGGGGCCTTTTCCGGCACTCTGCTGGAGGGGCGTTCGATCATGGAGGGCTTCTACATCAACCTTGCCGCCCTTTCGATGATGTGTGAGTAGTTTACCACAGACCTACGGGTCCATAGCTAGTAGCTAGATGGCTTCTTCTCTCTCTTTGATCTTCAATATAATGTTCTCGTCGATTTGGTTTGGCCAACTAGATTGATTTATCTTGCAATGGGAGAGGTGCTTTGTGATGGGTTCAATCTTGCGGTGTGCTCACCCAGTGACAGTAGGGGTAGCGAGGCACGTATTTGTATTGTTGCCATTAAGGATAAAAAGATGGGGTTTATATCATATTGCTTGAGTTTATCCCTCTACATCATGTTATCTTGCTTAAGGCGTTACTCCGTTCTTGTTAACTTAATACACGAGATGCATACTTGATAGCGGACGATGTGTGGAAGTAATAGTAGTAGATGCAAAATCGTTTCGGTCTACTTGTCACGGACGTGATGCCTATATTCATGATCATTGCCTTGGATATCGTCATAACTTTGCGCCTTTCTATCAATTGCTCGACAGTAATTTGTTTACCCACCGTATGCGTTCTTTCAAGATAGAAGCCTCTAGTGAAAACTATGGCCCCCGGGTCTATTTATCATCATATATTTTCAGATCTATAAAACCAAAAATACAAAAATACCTTGATGCACTTTATTTTGCACTTTTACTTATCTTTTATACCTATCTCTATCAGATCTCACTTTTGCTAGTGACCGTGAAGGGATTGACAACCCCTTTTTCGCGTTGTGTGCAAGTGTTTGTTAGTTTGTGCAGGTGCCTCCTACTGGATTCATACCTTGGTTCTTAACTGAGGGAAATACTTATCTCTACTTTGCTGCATCACCCTTTCCTCTTCAAGGAAAAAATCAACGCAAGCTCAAGAAGTAGCTGGTCGAATTTCTGGCGCCGTTGCCGGGGAGGTTCTACATCAAGCCTACCAAGTACCTATTATAAACTCTCGTCTCTTGCACTTATATTATTTGCCATTTGCCTCTCATTTTCAACTCCCCCACTTCTAAAACATTTTTATAAAAACACAAAAATATTTTCCTTTTATTCGCCTTCTTTCCGTTCGCTTTTCCGTTTGCCTTTATGTCTTACTTGGTTTGTTTGCTTGTTCACTTGGTATAATTGCATGTTTATTGGAAATAAAAAACAAAAAGCTTATGGATCCTCATCCACTTGATAATCTTTTTAAAAGATCCAACTATGATGAACCAATTGCTAGTGAGTTAAGTGCACTAGATTATCTTTATGAAGTTTTGCTTGAAATTCGTGAATATGAAAATTGTGATGAAGTGCTAAAAGAGGATATTTATGAAGTGATTCACGATAGCTCTTTGAATGAAAAGCATGATTGCAATGGTCTCATTACAAATTCTGTTAATGTCAATTGTGTTAATAATATGCAAACCCCCAAGCTTGGGGATGCTAATTTTGATATGTCCACTACTTATTGCAATGATCATTATTGGGGTGATTCTTCTTATGATCTTGAAAATTTATTTAAGCCTCATGATGAATATGTTTGTGATAATATTGAAAGTGGGTTTGGAAGAGTGTCAACTCTAGGTAATAATGATTCCACTACTTTGGAGAATGATCAATCTTATGAAATTTTTGATAAAAGTGGGCTTGGAGAGGTCATGACTTTATTTTATGATAATCCCACTATTTTGGAAGAGTGTCAACTTTGCACGCATGTGGATCATGTAGAGAATATGTTATGTGATAGCTATATTATTGAATTTGAATATGGTCCCACATATAATGAGGGAAATATGGTTGTAGAAATTTTCATGTTACTAAATTACCTCTCTTCATGTTAAGATTGTCAATGATTTATTCTTCTTCCTTGCATATGCTAGTTTTTGCTTGTCTTGATAATTTGTTTGCTTATAAAATGCCTATGCATAGGAAATATTTTAGACTTAAATATGTTTTTCACATGTTTTATGATGCTCTCTTTGTGTTTCAATTATTATCTTTCATGTGAGCATCATTGAAATCTCAATGCCTAGCTAAAAGCCTTTAAAGAAAAGCGCTTGTTGGGAGACAACCCAATATTTTCCTTTCTATTATTATGAGTATACGCAACTTTACTTCTGTAATAATTGTGTTTTAGTGTTTTAATTAGTGTTTGTGCCAAGTAAGACCTTTGGGATGATCTATGGTGATAGTTGATTTGATTTTGCTGAAAAGCAGAAACTTTTGCGTCCAGTAGCAGAATTGTTAAAATTCACAGGAATGTGTTATGGTTCTGAAATTTTTACACAATATTGATATACAAATTTCCTACGTTTTCCTAATTTTACAGAATTTTTGGAGTTACATAAGTATGAGTAATATTCAGATCTTCGTAGACTATTCTGTTTTTGACAGATTCTGTTTTCTATGTGTTGTTTGCTTATTTTGATGAATCTATGGGTAGTATCGGGGGGTATGAATCATGCAGAAGTTGGAATACAGTAGATATAACACCATTATAAATTTAGAATGAGTTCACAATAGTACCAAAAGTGGTGATTTGCCTTATTATACTAACGGAGCTTACGAGTGTTCTGTTGAGTTTTCTGTTGTGAAGTTTTCAAGTTTTGGGTAAATTTTGATGGACTACGTAATAAGGAGTGGCAAGAGCCTAAGCTTGGGTAAGCCAAAGGCACCCCAAGGAAATATTCAAGGACAACCAAGCATCTAAGCTTGGGGATGCCCCGGATGGCATCCCCTCTTTCGTCTTCAATCCATCGATAAAATTACTTGAGACTATATTTTTATTCACCACATGATATGTGTTTTGCTTGGAGCGTCTTGTATTATAAGAGTCTTTGCTTTTTAGTTTGCCACAATCATCCTTTCTGTACACACCTTTTGAGAGGGGCACACATTAATCATGAATTTATTAGAATACTCTATGTGCTTCACTTATATCTTTTGAGCTAGGCAGTTGCTCTAGTACTTCACTTATATCTTTTTAGAGCACGACAGTGGTTTTATTTTGCAGAAATTGATGAACTCTCATGCTTCACTTATATTATTTTTAGAGTCTTAAGAATAGTATGGCAATTTGGTTAGGTTATGAATTTAGTCCTAGTATGATGAGTATTCAAGAGGGATATAATAAAAACTTTCATGAAGATCATTGAATATATGAGAAGTTTGATTCCTTGCATTTGTTTTGAGATATAAAGATGGTGATATTAGAGTCATGCTAGTGAGTAATTGTGGATTAGTAAGAATATTTGTGTTAAGGTTTGTAATTCCCGAAGCATGCACGTATGGTCTACTGTTATGCGATGAAGTTAGAGCATGATTTATTTTTGATTGTCTTCCTTATGAGTGGCGGTTGGGGACGAGCGATGGTCTTTTCCTACCAATCTATCCCCCTAGGAGCATGTGTATTAGTACTTTGCTTCAAAGGCTAATAAACTTTTGCAATAAGTATGTGAGTTCTTTATGACTCATGTTGAGTCCATGGATTATAAGCACTCTCACCCTTCCACCATTGCTAGCCTCTCTAGTACCGCGCAACTTTTGCTGGTGCATTAAACCAACCATTTACCTTCCTCAAAACTGCCACCATACCTACCTATTATGGCATTTCCATAGCCATTCCGAGATATATTGCCATGCAACTTCCGCTGTTTCGTTTTATTATGACACACACCATCATTGTCATATTGTTCTCATATGCATGAGGCATTCATATAGAGTAATATATTTGTTCTAGTAT
Organism: Thinopyrum elongatum; assembly: GCA_011799875.1. Taxonomy (NCBI): domain Eukaryota; kingdom Viridiplantae; phylum Streptophyta; class Magnoliopsida; order Poales; family Poaceae; genus Thinopyrum; species Thinopyrum elongatum. The sequence goes on from CM022297.1 coordinate 468,580,476, forward strand.
CGGGTTGTAATTCTTGAGTTGTAAGTAAATAAAAGTGTGATGATCATCATTATTAGAGCATTGTCCCATGTGAGGAAAGGATGATGGAGGCTATGATTCTCCCATAAGTAGAGATGAGACTCCGAACTTAGAAAAAAAGAGGCCTGATGGCTCGTATCCGCGTCAGTATTTCCCCGAAGAGGAAGGGATGATGCAGTACAGCTTCGGTAGGTATTTCCCTCAGTTATGAAACCAAGGTTATCGAACTAGTAGGAGAACCAAGCAACACTATGTAAACGGTACCTGCACACAAAGAACAAATACTTGCAACCCGACGCGTAAGAGGGGTTATCAATCCCTCATGAGTAAAAGGTAGATTGGTTTGTATGATTTTGGGTAAATAGATATCCCTGTAATACAAAATAAAATAAATAAATAAAAAGTGCAGCAAGGTATTTTTGGGTTTTTAGAATAATAGATCTGAAAACAAAAGCAAATAAAAATAGATCTCAAAGCAAATATGATATAGAATAGACCCGGGGGCCGTAGATTTCACTAGTGGCTTCTGTCGAGAAAAATAGCATACGGTGGGTAAACAAATTACTGTTGGGCAATTGATAGAACTTCAAACAATTATGACGATATCCAGGCAATGATCATTATATAGGCATCACGTCCAAGATTAGTAGACCGACTCCTGCCTGCATCTACTACTATTACTCCACACATCGACCGCTATCCATCATGCATCTAGTGTATTAAGTTCATGGAGTAATGGAGTAATGCAATAAGAATGATGACATGATGTAGACATGATCTATTCATGTAGGAATAGACCCCATCTTGTTATCCTTAATATCAACGATCAATACGTGTCTTGCTGCCCTTCTGTCACTGGGAAAGAACACCGGACGACCAAACCCATCACAAAGCACCTCTTCCCATGGCAAGAAAAAACAATCTAGTTGGCCTAACTAAACCAAAGATTCGAAGAAGAAATACGAGGCTATAAGTAATCATGCATATAAGAGATCAAAGATACTCAAATAACTTTCATGGATAAATAGATCTGATCATAAACTCAAAGTTCATCGGATCCCAACAAACAAACCGCAAAAAGAGTTACATCAAATAGATCTCCAAGAGACCATTGTATTGAGAATCAAAAGAGAGAGAGGAATCCATCTAGCTACTAACTACGGACCCGTAGGTCTACAATGAACTACTCACGCATCATCGGAGAGGCACCAATGAGGATGATGAACCCCTCCGTGATGGTGTCTAGATTGGATCTGGTGGTTCTGGAACTTGCGGCGGCTGGAATTGTGTTTTGTCGACTCCCCTAGGGTTTTTGGATTTTTGGGGTATTTATAGAGCAAAGAGGCGGTGCGGGAGGCGGCCGAGGTGGGCACAACCCACCAGGGCGCGCCTGGGCCCCCAGGCGCGCCCAGGTGGGTTGTGCTCCCCTCGGAGCCCCCCTCTGGTACTTCTTTGGCCCAACAGGTGTCTTCTGGTCCAGAAAAAATCTCCAAAAAGTTTCACTGCGTTTGGACTCCGTTTGGTACTGATATTCTGTGACGTAAAAAACAAGCAAAAAACAACAACTGGCACTGGGCACTATGTCAATAGGTTAGTCCCAAAAAAATGATATAAAGTTGCTATAAAATGATTGTAAAACATCCAAGAATGATAATATAACAACATGGAACAATAAAAAATTATAGATACATTGGAGACGTATCAGCATCCCCAAGCTTAATTCCTGCTCGTCCTCGAGTAGGTAAATGATAAAAACAGAATTTTGGATGTGGAATGCTGCCTAACATGTTCATGACATATTCTTTTCTTTGGTAGCATGGACATTTGGACTTTTATATGGTTCAAAGCAATAGTCTAGTTTTGACATGAAGATTTCAATACTCAAGCATATTAACAAGCAACCATGTCTTTCAAAATATCAACACTAAAGCAAGTTATCCCTAGCCCATTATGCTCAATCATTGATCCATTCATGAAACACACTCGCATATTAGCTACATCCAATGCTCAAGTACGATCATAGTGCCCCTTAGTTGGTGCTTTATAAGAGAAGATGGAGACTCAAATAAAAATAAAAAATTGCATAAAGTAAATAGAAAGGCCCTTCGCAGAGGGAAGTAGGGATTTGTAGAGGTTCCAGAGCTCAAAGCGAAAAAATAGAGATAAAACATTTTGGGTGGCATGCTTTTCCTGTCAACGAAAACGATCGAGTAGTTCCCAATACTTTCCATGCTAGATATATCATAGGCGGTTCCCAAACAGAAAATAAAGGTTATTCCTTTTTCCACCATACTTTCATATTCCACGGCTATCCGTATCCACGGGTGCCGTCCATACCAACACTTTCCAAGGAATTTATTATTTGACAACATAAAGTAAATTCATTTTTCATTTCGGGACTGGGAATCCCTAATACCTTTGCCGTACTCTCGTGCAATGATAAGTGAATAAACACTCATCTTGAGAATAACACATCTAGCATGGAAAAATATCAGCCACCCCCTACCGTTTCATGAGCGGTACGAGCACACAAAAAGGAAATTATTTTGAAGATTAGATATGACGCATACAAATTTGCTTAGAACGGCACGGTGATACCGCATATAGGTAGGTATGGTGGACCCATATGGCAAAACTGGGTTTAAGGATTTTGGATGCACAAGTAGTATTCCTACTTAGTACAAGTGAAGGCTAGCAAAAAGATTGAGAAGCATCCAACCAAGAAACGAAAAATCACGTAAGCGAGCATTAAGCATAACTAACACCGAATAATGCACCACAAGTAGGATGTAACTTCATTGCATAACTATTGACTTTCGTGCTTGCATAGGGAATCACAAACCTTAACACCAATATTTTTACTAAAGCATAATTACTCACCAACATGACTCACATATCACTATCATCATATCTGAAAACTATTACAAAGAATCAAGTTTATTTTTGTCCAATGATCTTCATGGATTTTTTTATTTTATCCCTCTTGAATATCTATCACTTTGGGACTAATTTCATATGTTGCTTTTCATAAGCTCAAACAAATTTAAGTGAAGAACACGAGCATAAAATTTTCATCTCTCAAAATAATATAAGTGAAGCATGAGAGAATTTCTTCAAAATTTTACTAACTCTCAAATAAATCTAAGTGAAGCATGAGAGCATTTCTTCAAAAATATTAAAGCACACTATGCTCAAAAATATATAGGTGAAGCACTAGAGCAATTCCATAGCTCAAAAAATTTAATTGAAGCATAAAGAGCAACTCTAACAAATCATAGCATAATTTTGGCTCTATCAAATAGGTTTGTCCAGCAAGGATACTTGTGACAAACTAAAAAGCAAAACAAGCAAAGACTCATATAATGCAAGACACTCCAAGCAAAACTCATGATATGTGACGAATAAATATATCGCTCCAAGTAAAATACCGATGGTCGTTAGAAGAAAGAGGGGGTGCCACTCGGGGCATCCCCAAGCTTAGTTGCTTGTTCATCCTTGAATATTATCTTGGGGTGCCATGGGGCATCCCCAAGCTTAGGCTCTTCTTACTCCTTATTCCTTCATACATCGTGATCTCACCCAAAACTTGAAAACTTCAATCACACAAAACTTAACAAAACCTTTGTGAGATCCGTTAGTATAAGAAAACCAATCTTTACTTTAGGTACTGTTACAAACCCATTCATATTTTATTTTTGCATTATATCTACTGTATTCTAACTTTACTATGGCTCATACCCCCCGTTAGACACCATAGATTCATCAAAATAAGCACACAATGCAAAGAAAACATAATCTGTCAAAAACAGAACAGTCTGTAAATATGCGAATTTATCCATACTTTTGTAACTCCAAAAATTCTTAAAAATTAGAAAAACGTGTAAAATTTGTACATAAATCTTGTGAAAAAAATTCAGAAGTTTTCGTCGCTCCTGTGAATTTTCATAATTGTTTTACGGGACGCACAAGTTTCTGTTTTCTAACAAGATCAAGTCAACTATCACCCAACGTGATCCCAATGGCTTTGCTTGGACCAAACACTAATTAAAATATAAAAACACAATAATAATAGAGGAATAATTGTGGAAACACTCAAGAATAGAAAGAAAAAGACAAAAATAAATTTTATTCATTGGGTTGCCTCCCAACAAGCGCTATCGTTTTATGCCCCTAGCTAGGCATAAGATTTCAATGATGCTCACATGAAAGACAAGAATTGAAGCATAAATAAAGCGTCATAAAACTTGTGGCAGACACATTTAAGTCTAACATGCTTCCTATGCATAGGCATTTTGGAGGCAAACAAATTATCCAGACAAGAAATATTTAGCATATGCCAGGAAGAAGAAAGAAACAACAACAATCTCAACATAATGAGAGGTAAGTTAGTAACATGAAAATTTCTACAACCATATTTCCCTCTCTCATAATAATTACATGTAGGATCATAATCAAATTCAATAATATAACTATCACATAAAATATTCTCTTCATGATCCACATGCATGCGAAGTTGACACTCTTCCAAAATAGTGGGATTATCATCAAATAAAGTCATGACCTCTCCAAGCCCACTTTTATCAAAAATTTCATGAGATTGAACACTCTCCAAATATGTGGGATTATTTTTACCTAGAGTTGGCACTCTTCCAAATTCACTTTCAATATTATTGGAAACATTATTATCAATAGCATATTCATCATGAGGCTTAAATAAATTTTCAAGATCATAAGAATCATTATCACCCTAATCATGATCATTGCAATAAGTAGTGGACATAGCAATATTAGCATCCCCAAGCTTGGGGTTTTGCATTTTATTAGCACAATTGACATTAATAGAATTTATAATAACATCATTGCAATCATGCTTTTTATCTAAGGAGCTATCATGAATCACTTCATAAATTTCTTCTTTTAACATTTCATCACAATTTTCAGATTCACGAATCTCAAGCAAAACTTCATAAAGATAATCTAGTGAACTCAATTCACTAGCAATGGGTTCATCATAATTGGATCTTTTGAAAAGATTAGCAAGTGGGTGAGGATCCATATCAATAGATTTTTAGCAAGTGAAGATGCAAGCACATAAAAAGGCACATGGTAACACAAGCAAGCAAAAGATCGAACAGGAAAAAGGGAAACGAAAAGAAGGCAAATAAAAAGGCAAATTTTTGTGAAGTGGGGGAGATGAAAACGAGAGGCAAATGGCAAATAATGTAAATTGCAAGGAGATGAGATTTGTGATTAGGAACCTGATAGATGTTGATGATGTCTCTGTGACGCCCCCGGCTCAATCATGCACTAATCATACACGCAAATGCACACGATCAAGCCTAAGGACTCACGGGAAGATATCACAACACAACTCTAAAACATAAATAAAGTCATACAAGCTTTATATTACAAGCCAGGGGCCTCGAGGGCTCGAATACATAAGCTTGCGTACAAGCGTCAGTGGAAGCATCAGATATCTGAGTACAGATATGAAACAGAAACAGAAAGGCCTTTAGAAAGGCGGGGCAAAAATAAAACACTACGATCGAAAGGCGTAGGCCTCCTGCCTGGGACCCTCCGAACCTACTCCTGGTCGTCTTCCAACTCGCAGTAGTATCCATCCTCGGGGTGGTAGTAGTAGTCGATCGACAGGGCATCTGTCTCAGGGGGCTCCGTCCTCTGGTCACGACTAACTGATATGGGGAGAAAAGGAAAACAAAGCAACCGTGAGTACTCAGAAGTACTCAGCAAGCAAGGATCTACACTACATATGCAACATTTTCAAAGGAAGGCTGTATATGTGGACTGGGCTGCAGAAATGCCAGAATAGAGAGGAGGCCTAGTCCTATCGAAGTCTAGCATCTTCAGAGGTCTTGCAGCATTAGAAGAGTGTAGACAGTACCATATAATGTAGCAGTATCATTATGTCTCAACCTCACCCAGAGATCCTTTCTCGACTCCCTGCGAGAAAGCAATCCCAGAGCCATACAGTCATCAACCTCGTCCTGAGATCCCTTCTCGACTCCCTGCGAGAAGCAATCCCAGAGCCATATATCCAGGTATCATCTCACGGTCTAGTTGTGTCGATCGGGATACAACTCCGAGTGTCCTTTACCGTAGGACCGGCTATCGATAGAAGTTTTCTTCCCTGTAGGGGTGCACCAACTTACCCAACACGCTCGATTAACTCCGGCTGGGCACACTTTCCTGGGTCATGCCTGGCCTCGGCCAAACGATACATCGCAACCTTACCTAGAGCTCAGCAGAGAGGTCCCCGTCGGTCTACATCCTAAGCGCTCAGAGGTCTTGGGCCATCGCCCTGTGCACTCCGAGTCGTTGCGTGCAGGGGGAAGCCAGGCACCAGGGGGGCGCCGGTCCGTCCCAGCCGCAATGCTGAACTGGACGTCTGACAAAGCTTTCGGCTGATGCATACGATGCAGAGTGCCCATAACTCTTCCCACGTGATGGTTAGTGCTATCAGGCCAGAGGCCTGCTCGGATCAAATATCCAAATCGTTAGTGGACTAGGGGCTTGCGGTAACGAGCAGAGACTCACGAAAGATGTGACCCCGTCGCCCCGTCTCGAGGGCTTGCTGCAAGGGTTAAGAATGCCCGGCCACGCCTCGTATTCATCACTTGGGCACCATGCAAGCAACCCGTCTTCACATCACACGCGGGTACCCCTCAGGGTCGACCCGCCTTTCCAAGTAACAGTGTAAAGTCCAAGTATCCGTGTGTCCATAACATCAGGGGAATCCGAGGTATCACCCTCGTTGGATTCCTTCTCGATGTAATCGTCAAGGTGAACTCGGAGGAATCACCCTCGCTGGGTTCACACTTGAGGTGTCGTACGACGGCGTCGTTATCGGAAGCGGTGAAGGAGGAATCACCCTCGATGACCACGACCGAATAGCTACTCTACAGAGTTATCATCAGAAGTGCTACACGAGGTATCACCCTCGGCACTCGATAGTAACGCTGCAGTGTCGTTACAACTAAGGGGGTGATGTGCGGTGCCGAGGCCTGGTCTTCAATCCCGTTGATCGGGTCTTCTGATAATCCAGCGGGGCAGTCGGGATAAGTGGGGTCACTGATAGGTCTCTACCCAGCCTATACTAAGCAGTTTAGGATAAGCAGGTAATTATCAACAGTAGGTTACAATAAATAGGCTATGCATCAGAATAGGTAAAGCAGTAGCAGCAACAATTCTAATGCAAGCATGAGAAAATAGAATGGGCGATATCGAGATGATCAAAAGGGGGGGGCTTGCCTGGTTGCTTGGCGGCAAGGGCAAGGTCGTCAATGGTGGCGTCGGGATCCGGAGCTGCGTCGGTACCGGGAACTGTGTCGGTGTCTAACGAGAGAGAAGAGGGGGAAGAATAGTAAATTCAAAGCAACAGGTGCATGACATGTCAACAAGCAGAGCTAGCGGTGTTCTATCGCAGGGCTAGGTAATACCGGCGAAAGAGAAAAACATCCGGGAAAGTATTCCCGGTGTCCGGCATTTTGGACTGACGAAAATAGGGGAACGGTTGCACGTTCGCTATGTTAGGGACATGTGGCGGACGAACGGACCGCATAATTGGATTCGTCACGTCGTTCGGAGCAAGTTTCATGTACAAAGTTTTTCGATCTGAGCTACGGATTATTTTATATGATTTTCTAAAGATTTTAGCAATTTCTAGAATTTATTTAATCATTTAAATTCGAATTATCCAAAACAGTAGAAATACTTTTTATACTCAGAGCCAGCTAGCCTATTAGAATGACAGGTGGGGTCCAGTGGCTGAGTCAGCATGCACAGTCAGCAAGTCAACAGTCAAAGTGTTGACTGGGGTCAAACGTGAACAGTGCCAGTAGGGGCCCACATGTCACTCACAGATCCAGTTAACAGTTTTATTTAAACTAAACCAAATTAGTTAGTGGCCTGGGGCCCACTGTCAGTGAGTGTTAGGGTGATTTAGTTAGTACTAATTAGGCCACGTCAGCGGGGTTAACGGCGGCTGACCGCTGGAGCTAAGCAGGAGCGGCGGAGCTCACCAACTAGGAGTTCCCGGCCATGGGAGGATGTGCGAGAGGCGGCGTTCGATTGGCCGCAGCTAGGTGAGTCGAACGGTGGCCGCGGCAGGTGTAGGGGTTGTCGGAATCGAGCACACCATCGCTAATGGTGGCGGCAGAGCTCGGGGCTCGCACGAGCACGATGATTTCGGTCGATTCAAACTAAACAAAATGGCGCTACGGTTTCCTGGGAGGGCCGCAAGCACGCTGACGTGTTCGACATCCACGGGTGTGGCCTCTGGCCATGGTAGCAACAAGGCACAGCGGCGACGAGTTCGGGCTTCGGCGCAGGCGAGCTCACAGGGCATGGAGGGGTGCGATAGAGGGTCAGGGGGTCCGGGTGCTCACAGTGGAGCGGCAGGGAAGCTCGGGGGCTCGGGGGAGCGCCGGAGATGACGAACCGAAGGCGGCATCCGGCGATAATGCAGTTGGGGGGGGGGGGAAGACCGGCGATGGCGATGATTTGGCAGCGTCCCGGCTCGGGCTTGAGGGCGAGACGACTTGGAGGTGCGCGGTGGAGCTCCTGGACTTGCCTGCGCGGCTCGGGGACGCCACTGGCCACGGTGGTGTCGGGGCGACGGCGAGCTCGCTCAGGCGAGTGAGAACAGAGGGGAAGAGGTGAGTGAGGGGAGGGGGGGGGGAATGGGTTAGGTTACGATGGGGGTAGCGGGGCCTTAGTAGGCCAGGCGAGCGGGGTGGCCAGCTGGGCCGGCCGGCTGACCAGCTGGGCCTGTTGGCCTAGAGGGGGGGGTGTTCTGTTCTTTTTTCTTTTTGTTTTCTTCTTTTCTTTTCTTTTTTTTCTCTTTTCTCTGTTTTGCAAATAGTTAGGCACCCAAATGGATTTTATAAAATATATAAACTGGTCCATAAATTACAGTGCAACATTAGTCACTGCTAGAAATTGGTTTGGTGTCCATATCTTTTTACTTGGATTTATTTTAATTTGAAAAGGATTAAATAGTGCTGTTTTGCTGCTGTTCGTTGATGTTTGAGTCCTTTTCCAATTCCAATAAATGTTGCAATCATTTTTATAAATGCTTTGGGAATATTTGCAACATGATGCACATTTTAGTCTTCAGGTTTGGGCAACTTTTATTTTCCACTTTAGTTTTAATTTGAATTTTGAGTTAGGAGCTGAATGCAATATGATGCAAATGATGATTAAGCACTTTTGATCATGATGACATGGCATTATCAACAGGGTGATTACTGTAGCGTAATACACGGGGTGTTACAAATCTCCTCCACTAATAAGAATTCTCGTCCCGAGAATTAAGAGGTAGAAGGAAAAAGTTCGGGGTATTCCGCACGAAAATTATCCTCGCGTTCCCATGTGGCTTCATCTTCAGTATGATTTGACCACTGCACTTTGAAGAACTTGGTAACCTTCTGACGGGTCCGACATTCAGCTTCATCGAGAATGCGGATTGGATGCTCCTTATAAGAAAGATCATCTTGCAATTCGAGCATCTCGTGATCCACTGCGCGGTGTGGAGATTCCTTGAAGCATTTACGAAGTTGTGACACATGGAATACGTCGTGGATATGAAAGAATTGCGGCTGCAACTCCAATTTATACGCCACCTGACCACGTTTAGCAATAATGCAGAAAGGACCAATGTAGCGTGGAGCTAGCTTGCCCTTGATTCCAAAACGGTGAGTGCCCTTCATAGGAGTGACACACAGATAAACTTGATCACCAGGTTGATAAGTCAAACCCCATCGTTTGCGATCATAGTTGCTTTTCTGGCGGTCCTGAGCTGCTTTGAGGTTTTCACGGACGATACGGACTTGTTCTTCGGTGTGTTGGATAATATCCGGACCCACGAGCGGTCGTTCCCCAGTTTCTGACCAGTTCAGAGGGGTTCGACACTTACGTCCATAGAGTACTTCGAAGGGGGCCATCTTCAAACTTGCTTGATAGCTGTTGTTGTAAGAGAATTCGGCATATGGAAGAGATTCTTCCCACTTCTTACCAAAAGAAATAACACAAGCCCGAAGCATGTCTTCAAGCACTTGATTGACTCGCTCGACTTGGCCTTGGGATTGGGGGTGATAAGCTGAACTCCAGGTAATATGAGTTCCCATAGCTGTTTGGAAACTTTCCCAGAATTTGGAAGTGAAAAGGCCACCACGGTCCGAACTGATCTCCTTCGGAATGCCGTGGAGTGATACAATTCTGGAGATATACAACTTTGCTAACTGGCTAGCAGTGATAGTCTCCTTGACGGGCAGAAAGTGTGCAACTTTAGAGAGTTGGTCGACGACGACAAGAATAGCATCGTGACCCTTCTGTGACCTGGGAAGTCCTGTAACGAAATCCATCTGAACCTTATCCCATTTCCATAGAGGAATAGGAAGCGGTTGCAGAATTCCAGCTGGTTTCTGATGTTCTGCTTTAACGCGACGACACACATCACATTCAGCAACATATCGAGCAATATCCTGCTTCATTTTAGACCACCAGTACCTTTGACGGAGATCACGATACATCTTGGTGCTACCCGGATGAATAGACAGCGGGGTATCATGTGCCTCCTTCATGACCTTGTCGGTCATAAGTTCGAAGCGAGGTACGACAATGCGGTTTCTGAAATACAAGGTTCCATCTTCAGACAGCGAGAAATCCCTGTACTTTTTGTGGTGAAGATTATCCTTCATTAGATCAACTTCCGCATCTTTAGCTTGCGCATTCTTAACAGCTTTCTCAAGATCTGGTTGTATCACAAGGTTATTAAGAGAACCCTGTGGAACAATATGCAGATTCAGCTTGCACAATTCTTCATAAAGATGAGGTTGAGCTCGCCTAACCATGAGGTTGTCGCAATAGGACTTGTGGCTTAAGGCATCAGCCATCACGTTAGCCTTGCCAGGGGTATAAGAAATACCCAAATCATAGTCCACAATGGCCTCCATCCATCTTTGCTGACGAAGGTTTAGAGATGGCTGAGTGAACAAGTACTTCAGATTTTTATGATCCGTGTAGATCTCGCAACGATTACCGAGGAGGTAATGTCGCCACAACTGTAGTGCATAGATGACAGCAGCTAGTTCTAGATCATGTACCGGATAATTCTCTTCATGTGGGCGCAACTGACGAGAGCCATAAGCAATCACTTTACGCTCTTGCATTAGGACACAGCCTAATCCTTCACGGGATGCGTCACAATAAATCACAAAGTCTTTGCGGGTATCCGGAGGAGATAGTACTGGGGCAGATGTTAGCTTGTCTTTGAGTGTTTGGAAACTTTCCTGACATTTTTCTGTCCATTCAAACTTAACGCCCTTGTGAAGCAGATCAGTCAAGGGCTTAGCAATCTTAGAAAAGTTCTCGACAAATCGACGTCAATAGCTTGCAAGGCCGAGAAAACTTCTCACTTGCTTGACGTTCTTCGAAGGAGTCCAGTCCAGAATAGCCTGAACTCGTTTCGGGTTAACAGCAATTCCATGCTTGGAAATCACATGACCGAGGTATGTCACTTCAGAAAGCCAGAATTCACATTTGGAATACTTGGCATACAACTGGTGTTCTCGGAGTCTTTCCAGTACAAGACGAAGGTGTTCGGCATGTTCTTCCTTATTCTTCGAATATACCAGAATATCATCTACATAAACCACGACGAACTTGTCGAGGTAATCCATGAAGATATAATTCATCAGACTGGAGAATGTGGCTGGAGCATTTGTTAAGCCAAATGACATGACAGTGTACTCGTAGGAGCCATAACGAGTAAGAAATGCAGTCTTGGGAATATCCTCTTCACGAACACGGATCTTATGATAACCCAACCTCAAGTCGAGTTTAGAGAACACCGATGATCCAGCAAGTTGATCATACAAATCATTGATCCGAGGAAGCGGATATTTATTCTGAATTGTGGCTTGGTTAATGGGCCGATAATCCTGAACCAATCGGTTAGTTCCATCCTTCTTCTTAACAAAGAGTGAAGGTGCTCCCCAAGCAGAGGAACTGGGGCGGATGAAACCTTTCTTAAGTGACATGTCGATTTCTTCCTTAAGCTCAAGAAGGTGGTGCGGAGGCATTTTATAAGGACGCTTCGCATAGGATTTGTGCTTGGTCTCAAGTCGATGACAAACTCGACAGCTCTAGCAGGGGGTATTCCTGGAAGTTCTTCTGGAAAGACATCTTGAAAATCATGAACAATTGGAACATTCTCGATGCCTTCAAGCGGTGAAGCATTCAATGCATTCAGAACATATATCTGGCTCTCAGCATCCTGAGCTATTCGGGCTGAGTATTTGACTGTCTGGCCAGAAGGGTGAGTGAGCTGGACTGTCTTAGTAGCGCAATCAATCAAAGCGTTATGGGCTGTCAACCAGTCCATACCTAGAATGATGTCTATGTCGGAAGGTCCAAGAGCAATAAGGGAAGCAGAGAACATCAACCCTTCAATTTTGATCTGATTGTTGTGACTTACCATCTTGGTTTGCCACCTAAAACGGGGAGTGATAATCTCTAATGGTGTGGGTAATAACTCTAGAGGTAGCTCATGTCGCTGAGCAAATTGTTGAGACACAAAGGAATGTGATGCCCCGGAATCAAAGAGAACAAAAGCTGCAACTGAATTAACTGACAGAGTTCCCATCACGATTTTTGGAGACTCACGAGCTTCTCCCATTTTGACGTGAGTAACTTGGCCTCGGTCCATAGCAGACATCTTGGCCTTACGATTTCTGCAACGATGGGTTTGATGGCCCTTCGTACGACCATCAGGAGGACGTGGTGCATCCTGAGGAGAAGCCATAACATTAGGCTGTCCACCCTGAACCGTTAGCTGTCTCGGCGGTGAAGGCAGTCGAGGTGCAACATAAGACGGCCTTGGTGTTGGAGCAGGTTGATGATGAACATTGTGTGGGATCCAGACTCGACGTTTCTGAACAGGCTGACCCGAGGATGAGCCAGCTTCATGAGTGCGCTTGAGCGACTCCTGGTACTCAGTCAGAGCTGTTTCAACTTGGAAAGATTTGCTGACAAGCGTTGCGAAATCTGTGAAATCATGGACAGCAAGTGCAAGTTTTATATCAGTACGTAGTCCTTCACGGAATTTCTCCTGCTTGCGAGTGTCGGTGTCGACGTCATCCGCAGCATAGCGGGATAATTCAAGGAATTTCCTCTAATATTCATCCACAGTCATTTTACCCTGAGAGAGTTTACGGAACTCCTGCTTCTTCTGGTCCATCAGACCTTGAGGAATGTAACGTGCATGAAAAGCTGACTGAAATTCCTGCCAAGTGGTTATAGTTTCAGCAGGCAACATACCCTTGTGGCTTTCCCACCATTGAGCAGCGGGACCCTTCAAGTGGAATGTAGCAAAGATGACGTAACTGTCAGGGGCAACATTAGCTGACTCCATCTCAAACAGGATGTCACGAAGCCAATCATCAGCATCCATAGGATTGGTGGAGTTGCGGAAAATGGACGGGTTGAGGCGCACAAATTCTGGCAGCGAGATCGGTCCAGGCTCCTGACGAGCCTCGTTGCGTTCCAAACGTCTTACCAGACTCTCGTTGAGCTGACGGTTCAATTCAAACTGCTGCATCATTGCGGCAATATAGGGTGGAGGTGGAGGATCGTCAGCCATCCTGCCAAATCAACAGGGGCAGTTTAGCAAGAAGAACTGCAGGTGTATGGAATGATTCATGAAGTAACACGCACAACAGAAGGAGGTGCAATAGATACTTCATCATATTCGCACCAGACATTCGAATCCGCACATAGCCTCGATTACAATCCGGCAATACGACAGCTGAAAGGGGAGGGCTAGACATCTAGGCGGCGCGCAGGCACGCGGCAAGGAAGTACACTACGGGACATAGCAAAGGCTACATCAACGTTGGAGAAAACTATTGGAGCGAGGAATCTGCAAGTGACAAAACAGGGTGCCCTTGATAAGAGGATCCTGCAAGCAGAACCTGGCCCGCAATCTTGAAGGAGGGGGGGGGGGGGGGGGGGGGGGGGGGGGGGTGGGGGGGGGGGGGGGGTTGGGGGGGGGGGGGGAATTCCAGAACACCGGGTGGATGTGATCGCGAGAACCTAATGTTGGAGTTAGTAAAATTTTAACCCGAATAGAAGAGAGGTCAGAGTCCCAGAGTATAGACGAGGAATAAAAGATACTAATACCACCCATTTGGCGACGTGGGCCCGTAAGCCACACAGCCAAGTTAGTAAAACAGTTTTTAGACCACTAGACTCAACTTCGGCCAAGGAGTTGGAAAGGGGGATTCCTAGAGGCAGTCGGCTCTGATACCAACTTGTGACGCCCCCGGCTCAATTGTGCACTAATCATACACGCAAATGCACACGATCAAGCCTAAGGACTCACGGGAAGATATCACAACACAACTCTAAAACATAAATAAAGTCATACAAGCTTTATATTACAAGCCAGGGGCCTCGAGGGCTCGAATACATAAGCTTGCGTACAAGCGTCAGCGGAAGCATCAGATATCTGAGTACAGATATGAAACAGAAACAGAAAGGCCTTTAGAAAGGCGGGGCAAAAATAAAACACTACGATCGAAAGGCGTAGGCCTCCTGCCTGGGACCCTCCGAACCTACTCCTGGTCGTCTTCCAACTCGCAGTAGTATCCATCCTCAGGGTGGTAGTAGTAGTTGATCGACGGGGCATCTGTCTCAGGGGGCTCCGTCCTCTGGTCATGACTAACTGATATGGGGAGAAAAGGAAAACAAAGCAACCGTGAGTACTCAGAAGTACTCAGCAAGCAAGGATCTACACTACATATGCAACATTTTCAAAGGAAGGCTGTATATGTGGACTGGGCTGCAGAAATGCCAGAATAGAGAGGAGGCCTAGTCCTATCGAAGTCTAGCATCTTCAGAGGTCTTGCAGCATTAGAAGAGTGTAGACAGTACCATATAATGTAGCAGTATCATTATGTCTCAACCTCACCCAGAGATCCTTTCTCGACTCCCTGCGAGAAAGCAATCCCAGAGCCATACAGTCATCAACCTCGTCCTGAGATCCCTTCTCGACTCCCTGCGAGAAGCAATCCTAGAGCCATATATCCAGGTATCATCTCACGGTCTAGTTGTGTCGATCAGGATACAACTCCGAGTGTCCTTTACCGTAGGACCGGCTATCGATAGAAGTTTTCTTCCCTGCAGGGGTGCACCAACTTACCCAACATGCTCGATTAACTCCGGCCGGACACACTTTCCTGGGTCATGCCCGGCCTCAACCAAACGATACATCGCAATCCTACCTAGAGCTCAGCAGAGAGGTCCCCATCGGTCTACATCCTAAGCGCTCAGAGGTCTTGGGCCATCGCCCTGTGTACTCTGAGTCGTTGCGTGCAGTGGGAAGCCAGGCACCAGGGGGGCGCCGGTCCGTCCCAGCCGCAATGCTGAACTGGACGTCTGACAAAGCTTTCGGCTACTGCATACGATGCAGAGTGCCCATAACTCTTCCCACGTGATGGTTAGTGCTATCAGGCCATAGGCCTGCTCGGATCAAATATCCAAATCGTTAGTGGACTAGGGGCTTGCGGTAACGAGCAGAGACTCACGAAAGATGTGACCCCGTCGCCCCGTCTTGAGGGCTTGCTGCAAGGGTTAAGAATGCCCGGCCGCGCCTCGTATTCATCACTCGGGCACCATGCAGGCAACCCGTCTTCACATCACACGCGGGTACCCCTAAGGGTCGACCCGCCTTTCCAAGTAACAGTGTAAAGTCCAAGTATCCGTGTGTCCATAACATCAGGGGAATCCGAGGTATCACCCTCGTTGGATTCCTACTCGATGTAATCATCAAGGTGAACTCAGAGGAATCACCCTCGCTGGGTTCACAATTGAGGTGTCGTACGACGGCGTCGTTATCAGAAGCGGTGAAGGAGGAATCACCCTCGATGACCACGACCGAATAGCTACTCTACAGAGTTAACATCAGAAGTGCTACACAAGGTATCACCCTCGGCACTCGATAGTAACGCTGCAGTGTCGTTACAACTAAGGGGGTGATGTGCGGTGCCGGGGCCTGGTCTTCAATCCCATTGATCGGGTCTTCTGATAATCCAGCGGGGCAGTCGGGATAAGTGGGGTCACTGATAGGTCTCTACCCAGCCTATACTAAGCAGTTTAGGATAAGCAGGTAATTATCAACAGCAGGTTACAATAAACAGGCTATGCATCAGAATAGGTAAAGCAGTAGTAGCAGCAATTATAATGCAAGCATGAGAAAATAGAATGGGTGATATCGGGATGATCAAAAGGGGGGGCTTGCCTGGTTGCTTGGCGGCAAGGGCTCCGGAGCTGCGTCGGTACTGGGAACTGCGTCGGGGTCTAATGAGAGAGAAGAGGGGGAAGAATAGTAAATACAAAGCAACAGGTGCATGACATGCCAACAAGCAGAGCTAGCGGTGTTCTATCGCAGGGCTAGATAATACCGGCGAAAGAGAAAAACATCCGGGAAAGTATTCCCGGTGTCCGGCATTTCGGACAGACGAAAAGAGGGGAACGGTTGCATGTTCGCTATGTTAGGGACGTGTGGCGGACGAACGGACCACGTAATTGGATTCGTCTCGTCGTTCTGAGCAAGTTTCATGTACAAAGTTTTTCGATCTGAGCTACGGATTATTTTATATGATTTTCTACAGATTTTAGCAATTTTTGGAATTTATTTAATCATTTAAATTCGAATTATCCAAAACAGTAGAAATACTTTTTATACTCAGAGCCAGCTAGCCTATTAGAATGACAGGTGGGGTCCAGTGGCTGAGTCAGCATGCACAGTCAGCAGGTCAACAGTCAAAGTGTTGACTGGGGTCAAATGTGAACAGTGCCAGTGGGGGCCCACATGTCATACTCACAGATCCAGTTAACATTTTTTATTTAAACTAAACCAAATTAGTTAGTGGCCTGGGGCCCACTGTCAGTGAGTGTTAGGGTGATTTAGTTAGTACTAATTAGGCCACATCAGCGGGGTTAACGGCGGCTGACCGCCGGAGCTAAGCAGGAGCGGTGGAGCTCATCGGCTGGGAGTTCCCGGCCATGGGACGATGCGCGAGAGGCGGCGCTCGATTGGCCATAGCTAGGTGAGTCGAACGGTGGCCGCGGCAGGTGTAGGGGTTGCCGGAATCGAGCACACCGTCGCTAATGGCGGCGGCGGAGCTCGGGGCTCGCACGAGCACGATGATTTCGGTCGATTCAAACTAAACGAAATGGCACTACAGTTTCCTGGGAGGGCTGCAAGCACGCTGACGTGTTCGGCATCCACGGGTGTGGCCTCTGGCCATGGTAGCAATAAGGCACAGCGGCGGCGAGTTCGGGCTTCGGCGCAGGCGAGCTCACAGGGCATGGAGGGGTGCGATAGAGGGTCAGGGGGTCTGGGTGCTCACAGTGGAGCGGCAGGGAAGCTCGGGGGCTCGGGGGAGCGCCGGAGATGACGAACCGAAGGCGGTGTCCGGCGAGATGCAGTTGGGGAGGGAAGACCGGCGATGGCGATGATTTGGCAGCGTCCCGGCTCGGGCTTGAGGGCGGAGACGACTTGGAGGTGCGCGGTGGAGCTCCTGGACTTGCCTGCGCGGCTCGGGGACGCCACTGGCCACGGTGGTGTCGGGGCGACGGCGAGCTCGCTCCAGGAGTAGTGAAAACAGAGGGGAGAGGTGAGTGAGGGGAGGGGGGGGGATGGGGTAGGTTACGATGGGGGTAGCGGGGCCTTAGAGGCCAGGCGAGCGGGGTGGCGCGCTGGGCCGGCCGGCTGACCAGCTGGCTGTGGCCCAGAGGGGGGGGGGGGTTCTGTTCTTTTCCTTTTGTTTCTTCTTTTTTTTTCTCTTTTCTCTATTTTGCAAATAGTTAGGCACCCAAATGGATTTTATAAAATATATAAACTGGTCCATAAATTACAGTGCAACATTAGTCACTGCTAGAAATTGGTTTGGTGTCCATATCTTTTTACTTGGATTTTATTTAATTTGAAAAGGATTAAATAGTGTTGTTTTGCTGTTGTTCGTTGATGTTTGAGTCCTTTTCCAATTCCAATAAATGTTGCAATCATTTTTATAAATGCTTTGGGAATATTTGCAACATGATGCACATTTTAGTCTTCAGGTTTGGGCAACTTTTATTTTCCACTTTAGTTTTAATTTGAATTTTGAGTTAGGAGCTGAATGCAATATGATGCAAATGATGATTAAGCACTGTTGATCATGATGACATGGCATTATCAACAGGGTGATTACTGTAGCGTAATCCACGGGGTGTTACAGTCTCCTCGGCAACGGCGCCAGAAATCCTTTCTTGATGGCTCGTTTCCGCGTCAGTATTTCCCCGAAGAGGAAGGGATGATGCAGTACAACTTCGGTAGGTATTTCCCTCAGTTATGAAACCAAGGTTATCGAACCAGTAGGAGAACCAAGCAACACTATGTAAACGACACCTGCACACAAAGAACAAATAGTTGCAACCCGACGCGTGCTACTTCTTGAGCTTGCGTTGGTTTTTCCCTTGAAGAGGAAAGGGTGATGCAACAAAGTAGAGATAAGTATTTCCCTCAGTTAGAGAACCAAGGTATCAATCCAGTAGGAGGCACAAGCAAGTCTCCAATCTATGCACCTACACAAACAATCAAACACTTGGACCCAACGCGATAAAGGGGTTGTCAATCCCTTCACGGTCAATTGCAATGGTGAGATCTGATAGAGATAGATATAAAAGATTACTAAAACGTAAAATAAAATAAAAGTAAATAAATTGCAGCAAGATATTTTTGGTATTTTTGGTTTATAGATCTGAAAATATATAAGGGAAACTAGACCCGGGGGCCATAGGTTTCACTAGAGGCTTCTCTCTTGAAGGAAAATAATACGGTGGGCGAACAAATTACTGTTGAGCAATTGATAGAAAAGCGCAAAGTTATGACGATATCCAAGGCAATGATTATGCATATAGGTATCACGTCCGTGTCAAGTAGACCGAAACGATTCTGCATCTACTACTATTACTCCACACATCGACCGACTCCTGCCTGCATCTAGAGTATTAAGTTCAAGAGAACAGAGTAGCGCATTAAGTAAGATGACATGATGTAGAGGGATAAACTCAAGCAATATGATGAAAACCCCATCTTTTTATCCTTGATGGCAACAATACAATACATCCCTCGCTACCCCTACTATGTCACTGGGTGAGGACACCGCAAGATTGAACCCAAAACTAAGCACCTCTCCCATTGCAAGAAGAACCAATCTAGTTGTCCAAACCAAACCGATAATTCGAAGAGAAATACAAAGATATCAAATCATGCATATAATAATTCAGAGAAGATTCAAATAATATTCATAGATAATCTGATCATAAATCCACAATTCATCGGATCTCGACAAACACACTGCAAAAGAATATTACATCAGATAGAAATCCAATAACATCGAGGAGAACATGGTATTGAAGATCATAGAGAGAGAAGAAGCCATCTAGATACTAGCTATGGACCCATAGGTCTGAGGTAAACTACTCATGCTTCATCGGAAGGGCAATAGGGTTGATGTAGATGCCCTCCGTGATCGAATCCCCCTCCGGCAGATCGCCGGAAAAGGCCCCAAGATGGGATCTCATGGGAACAGAGGCTTGCGGCGGCGGAGAAGTATTTTCGTGGATGCCTCTGATGGTCTGGGAATATTTGGGAATTTATAGGCCGAAGATTAGGGTTAGAGGAGCTCCGAGGGACCCACAAGGCACCGGCGTGCCCCTTGGGGCATGCCCTGCACCCTTGTCGTCGCCTCGGGACTCCTTTTCCTTTGTCTCCAAGTCCTACGTGTGTCTTCTGGTCCAAGAAAAATCATCATAAAGTTTTATTCCGTTTGGACTCCGTTTGATATTCCTTTTCTGCGAAACTCAGAAACAAGGAAAAAACAAAAACTGGCACTTGGCTCTGGGTTAATAAGTTAGTCCCAAAAATAATATAAAATAGCATATTAATGCATATAAAACATCCAAAATAGATAATATAATAGCATGGAACAATAAAAAATTATAGATACGTTGGAGATGTATCAAGCATCCCCAAGCTTAATTCCTGCTCGTCGTCGAGTAGGTAAATGATAAAAACTGAATTTTTGATGTGGAATGATACCTAACATATTTATCCATGTAATTTTCTACATTGTGGCATGAATATTTAGATCCATAAGATTCAAAACAAAAGTTTAATATTGACATAAAAACAATAATATTTCAAGCATACTAACAAAGCAATCATGTCTTCTCAAAATAACATGGCCAAAGAAAGTTATCCCTACAAAATCATATAGTCTGGCTATGCTCCATCTTCATCACACAAAGTATTAAATCATGCACAACCCCGATGACAAGCCAAGCAATTGTTTCATACTTTTGATGTTCTCAAACTTTTTCAACTTTCACTCAATACATGAGCGTGAGCCATGGATATAGCACTATAGGTGGAATAGAATATGGTGGTTGTGGAGAAGACAAAAAGAAGGAGATTGTCTCACATCAACTAGGTGTATCAACGGGCTATGGAGATGCCCATCAATAGATATCAATGTGAGTGAGTAGCAATTGCCATGCAACGGATGCACTAGAGCTATAAGTGTATGAAAGCTCAAAAAGAAACTAAGTGGGTGTGCATCCAGCTCGCTTGCTCACGAAGACCTAGGGCAATTTGAGGAAGCCCATCATTGGAATATACAAGCCAAGTTCTATAATGAAAAATTCCCACTATTATATGAAAGTGACAATATAGGAGACTCTCTATCATGAAGATCATGGTGCTACTTTGAAGCACAAGTGTGGAAAAAGGATAGTAGCATTGCCCCTTCTCTCTTTTCTCTCATTTTTTTTATTTTGGGCTCTTTGGCCTCTCTTTTTTTCTTTTTATTTTATTTTATTTTTCGTCCGGAGTCTCATCCCGACTTGTGGGGGAATCATAGTCTCCATCATCCTTTACTCACATGGGACAATGCTCTAATAATGATGATCATCACACTTTTATTTACTTACAACTCAAGAATTACAACTCGATACTTAGAACAAAATATGACTCTATATGAATGTCTCCGGCGATGTACCAGGATGTGCAATGACTCAAGAGTGACATGTATAAAAAATATGAATGGTGGCTTTGCCACAAATACGATGTCAACTACATGATCATGCAAAGCAATATGACAATGATAAAGCGTGTCATAATAAACGGAATGGTGGAAGTTCCATGGCAATATATCTCGGAATGGCTATGGAAATGCCATAATAGGTAGGTATGGTGGCTGTTTTAAGGAAGGTATATGGTGGGTGTAATGCACCGGCGAAAGTTGCGCGGTACTAGAGAGGCTAGCAATGGTGGAAGGGTGAGAGTGCGTATAATCCATGGACTCAACATTAGTCATAAAGAACTCATATACTTATTGCAAAAGTCTATTAGCTATCGAAAAAAAGTACTACACGCATGCTCCTAGGGGGATAAATTGGTAGGAAAAGACCATCGCTCGTCCCTGACCGCCACTCATAAGGAAGACAATCAATAAATAAATCATGCTCCGACTTCATCACATAACGGTTCACCATACGTGCATGCTACGGGAATCACAAACTTTAACACAAGTATTTCTACCAATCCACAATTACTCACTAGCATGACTCTAATATCACCATCTTTATATCTCAAAACAATATGCAAGGAATCAAACTTCTCATAGTATTCAATGCACTTAATATGAAAGTTTTTATTATATCCCTCTTGGATGCCCATCATATGAGGACTAAATTCATAACCTAAGAAAATTACCATGCTGTTTAGAGACTCTCGAAATATTCTAAGTGAAGCAAGAGAGTTCAACAATTTCTATAAAATAAAGCCACCGCCGTGCTCTAAAAAGATATAAGTGAAGTACTAGAGCATATTGCCTAGCTCAAAAGATATAAGTGAAGCACATAGAGTATTCTAATAAATTCACGATTAATGCGTGTCCCTCTCAAAAGGTGTGTACAGCAAGGATGATTGTGGCAAACTAAAAATAAAAGACTCATCTCTGTGACGCCCCCGGCCCAATCGTGCACTAATCATACACGCAAATGCACACGATCAAGCATAAGGACTCACGGGAAGATATCACAACACAACTCTAAAACATAAATAAAGTCATACAAGCTTTATATTACAAGCCAGGGGCCTCGAGGGCTCGAATACATAAGCTTGCGAACAAGCGTCACCGGAAGCATCAGATATCTGAGTACAGATATTAAAAGAGAAACAGAAAGGCCTTTAGAAAGGCGGGGCAAAATAAAACACTACGATCGAAAGGCGAAGGCCTCCTGCCTGGGACCCTCCGAACCTACTCCTGGTCGACAGTCAACTCGTAGTAGTATCCATCCTCTGGGTAGTAGTAGTAGCGATCGTCGGGGCATCTGTCTCAGGGGCTCCGTCATCTTGGTCATGACAAACTGATAGGGGGAGAAAAGGAAAACAAAGCAACCGTGAGTACTCAGAAGTACTCAGCAAGCAAGGATCTACACTACATATGCAACATTTTCAAAGGGAAGGCTGTATATGTGGACTGGGCTGCAGAAATGCCAGAATAGAGAGAAGGCCTAGTCCTATCGAAGACTAGCATCTTCATCGGTCTTGCAGCAATAGAAGAGAGTAGAACAGTACAATATAATGTAGCAGTATCATTAAGTCTCATCCTCACCCAGAGATCCTTTCTCGACTCCCTGCGAGAAAGCAATCCCAGAGCCATTCAGTCATCAACCTCGTCCGGAGATCCCTTCTCGACTCCCTGCGAGAAGCAATCCCAGAGCCATAGTATCCAAGTATCCAGTTCTAAATTTTGTATCAATCAGGATACAACTCCGAGTGTCCTTTACCGTAGGACTGGCTATCGATAGAAGTGTTCTTCCCTGCAGGGGTGCACCAACTTACCCAACACGCTCGATTAACTCCGGCCGGACACACTTTCCTAGGTCATGCCCGGCCTTGGCCAAACGACACATCGCAACCCTACCTACAGCTCAGCAGAGAGGTCCCCGCCGGTCTACATCCTAAGCGCAAGGGGGTCTTGGCCATCGCCCGTCGCCCTCCGGGTCATTGTGCACAGGGTGGATACCAGCATCGCCTCGGGTGGCCGACATGATCCGACCGTGCCGCCATGCTGAACTGGACGTCTGACAGAGCTTTCGGCTGATGCATACGATGCAGAACGCCCATACTATGCCCACGTGATGGTTAGTGCTATCAGGCCAGAGGCCTGCTCGGATCAAATATCCAAATCGTTAGGACTAGGGGCTTGCGGAAACGAGCAGAGACTCACGAAAGATGTGACCCCGTCGCCCCGTCTCGAGGACTTGCTGCAAGGGTTAAGAATGCCCGGCCGCGCCTCGTATTCACCACTCGGGCACCACACTGGCACCCGTCGTCACAACACTCGCCTCTCAGGCGCACGTGGGTACCCCTCAGGGTCGACCCGCCTATCCAAGTAACAGTGTAAAGTCCAAGTATCCGTGTGTCTATAACATCAGGGGAATCCGAGGTATCACCCTCGTTGGATTCCTACTCGATGTGTCTGTCAAGGTGAACTCGGAGGATTCACCCTCGATGGGTTCACACTTGATGTGTTGCACGACAGCGTCGTTACCGAAAGTGGTGAAGGAGGAATCACCCTCGATGACCACGACCGAATAGCTACTCTACAGAGTTAACATCAGAAGTGCTACAAGAGGTTTCACCCTCGGCACTCGATAGTAACGTTGCAGTGTCGTTACAACTAAGGGGGTGATGTGCGGTGTCGGGGCCTGGTCTTCAATCCCGTTGATCGGGTCTTCGGATAATCCAGCGGTGCAATCGGGATAAGTGGGGTCACTGATAGGTCTCTACCCAGCCTAGACTAAACAGTGTAGGATATGCAGGTAATTATCAACAGCAGGTTACAGTAAACAGGCTATGCATCAGAATAGGTAAAGCAGTAGCAGCAGCAATTCTAATGCAAGCATGGGAAATTAGAATGGGCGATATCGGGATGATCAAAAGGGGGGGGGCTTGCCTGGTTGCTCGGCGGCAAGGGCAAGGTCGTCAATGCTGTCTTCGGGCTCCGGAGCTGCGTCGGTCTTGGGGACGACGTCGGGGTCGGTGGGCTATCGAGAGAGAAGAGGGGGAGGAAACAGTATAAATATAGAGCAAACATAAGCAACACGGAGCAGGCCATGCTAACGTGCAGTGCAGGGTTGCCTGAAGACATGTCCAAGTCATTTAGTTATTTTAGGAATTTGTTTGGAATTATTTTATTAAGGTCATACACTATTCATTTATCTGAAACAGGCAAAAAGTTGCATGTTCAGATAGCTAGAGGCATCCAACAGGTATGTGGGTAGCGTATTCGGATTCGTCTCATTTTTCTGATCATTTTTCATATATAAATTATTTTCATCGGAGTTACGGATTAAAAGATATGATTTTCTAAAGTTTTATTGATTTTCTGGAATTTATTTAATTATTTAAATCAACATTATCCGAAACAGTACAGGGTGACATCACTATGACGTAATGCTGACGTCAGCAGTCAACAGTGCATTGACTGGGTCAAACCTGACCAGTGGGGCCCACATGTCAGCCTCTGATTAGTCTGTGGGGCCCGTGTGTCAGTGACACAGCCGGCCTAGTCAGCAGCGCTGACCAGTCAACTGGGCCCGCGGGGCCCAGCGGTCAGTGGCACAGGCGGTGGGGGCCACGTGCCACGTCGGCGCCGGCCACCGGAGCACGCCGGCGAGCTCGAACGCGGCGCCGAGCTCCGGCGAGCCCGGGTTTCTCCTGTGGTGCTCGGTTTTGAGCGCGGCCGGTCACGTTCGAAAGCAGGCGATGGGCCGCATCTAGTGGGGGCGGTGGCGTCGCCGCAGATGCACCGGAGCGACAGCGGCGAGCATGTCGGCGGCGGCCGTTTCGGACATGCGACGGGTTCGGCGTTGCGGTGCGCTAGCGAGCGAACAAAGCAGCTAGGGGTGGCCTACGCGACGCGGCGATGCTAACGGGCATGAGCCCGAGACCATTTGGTCGTCGGAGCCACGCCGGCGATGAGGCGGGCGGCGGCGCGTTCGGCTACGGTGAAGGAGCTCGCTAGGGGCCGCGAACGACGGCGGGAGGAGAGGGAGAAGGAGCGGCAGCTTACAGCGCTCCTGCAGGTGTGCAACGTGGGCTCGGGGGAGGCTCGACGGTGGTGAATCGACGGCGAGGTCGATGCGGTGGCCGAGGCGGAGGCGAGGAAGAATGC
The DNA here is from genome assembly GCA_011799875.1 of Thinopyrum elongatum. Lineage (NCBI taxonomy): Eukaryota > Viridiplantae > Streptophyta > Magnoliopsida > Poales > Poaceae > Thinopyrum > Thinopyrum elongatum. The sequence goes on from CM022297.1 coordinate 468,605,807, forward strand.
GGTGACGTGAGGGGCTCCGGGGCTCGATCCGACAGCGTAGACGAAGCAGAGGAGCGAGGCGGAGCTGCTGGACTTGTCGGGGCGGCGAACGGGCGATGGTGGCCGCGCAGCTCAGCCGCGGCCGTCCATGGCGGCGTCGGGTGAGGTGGGAGAGAGCGAGGGAGAAAGGGGAGGGATGCTAGGGTTCACCAGGGGGGAAGTGGGGGGGCCTTATACCCAGCGCGCGCGTGGGCGCGCTGTCGAGCGGCGAGCGAGGGGGGGCCTGGGGTGCGCCCGCGCGGTGCTCGACAGCGGGGCGGCATGAGCAGTGCGAGAGGAGGGAGGAGGTGCGGGGTGGGCTGGGCCGCGCTGTAGCAGTAGGCCTAGTGCACAGTAGATCCTTTAGGCCTTTTTTTCCTTTTCTCTTTTTCTGTTTCTTTTCTTTTCTATTCTGTTAATTGTTTAGGCCCCAAATGGTTTTTGTAAAAAGGGAGACCTAGTCCATAAATACCAGTGCTTTATACCCTAACACCAAAAACTAGTTTGGGCAAAACATCATTTCATATTTGTTTTAAATAAATTAAAAGGTTACTAAATGTTATTTTCAGCCACTGTTTTAAGTTGTTTGAGTCACTTATCCAATTTTAATAATGTTGTTTACAATTTTAACATAGCCTCTGATTTATCTACTATTTATTGAACATTTTATTTCTTATGTTGGACAACTTTTATATTCCACTTTCATTTAAATTTGAATTTTGACTTAGGAGTTGAAAAGCATTATGATGCAAATGATGATCACGCACTGTTAATCATGCTGACTTGGCATTATCAAAAGGGTGATTACTGTAGTTAACCACCGGGGGTGTTACAATATCATACAAGACGCTCCAAGCAAAACACATATCATGTGGTGAATAAAAATATAGCCTCAAGTAAATTTACCGATGGATTGAAGACGAAAGAGGGGATGCCTTCCGGGGCATCCCCAAGCTTAGGCTCTTGGTTGTCCTTGAATATTACCTAGGGTTGCCTTGGGCATCCCCAAGCTTAGACTCGTGCCATTCCATATTCCATAGTCCATCAAATCTTTACCCAAAACTTGAAAACTTCACAACACAAAACTCAATAGAAAACTCATGAGATCCGTTAGTATAAGAAAAATAAATCACCACTTTTGTTACTGTTGTGAACTCATTCTTTATTTATATTGGTGTAATATCTACTGTATTACAACTTCTCCATGGTTCATACCCCCCGATACTACCAATAGATTCATCAAAATAAGCAAACAACACATAGAAAACAGAATCTGTCAAAAACAGAACAGTCTGTGAAGATACGAATTGCTCTAATACTTATGTAACTCCAAAAATTCTGAAAAATTAGGAAAACAGAGGCAAGTTGTATATCAATCTTGTGTAAAAACTTCAGATTTTTTTGTCTCTTTGTGAATTATTAAAATTCTTCAACTGAATGCAAAAGTTTCTGTTTTTCAGCAAGATCAAATCAACTATCACCGTAAGCCATCCCAAAGGTCTTACTTGGCTCAAACACTAATTAAAACACCAAAACACAATTACTACATAGGTAGTAATGTGTATTTTATTCAAGAACAGAAGCAAAACAAAAAACATAAAAATATAATTGGGTTGCCTCCCAACAAGCGCTATTGTTTAACGCCGCTAGCTAGGCATAATGCAATAGATCTAGGTATTGTCATCTTTGGTATGCAATCCATAAGTAGCTCTCATAATGGATTCATATGGTAACTTAATTTTATTTCTGGGAAAGTGTTCCATGCCCTTCCTTAACGAAAATTGAAATCTAATGTTTCCTTCTTTCATATCAATAATTGCACCAATTGTTCTAAGGAAAGGTCTACCAAGAATAATATGACATGTAGGATTGCAATCTATATCAAGAACAATGAAATCTACGGGCACATAATTCCTATTTGCAACAATAAGAACATCATTAATGCTTCCCATATGTTTTTTAATAGTGGAATCCGCTAGATGCAAATTTAAAGAACAATCATCAAATTCACGGAAACCTAGCACATCACATAAAGTTTCCAGAATCGTGGAAACGCTAGCACCCAATTCACACAAAGCATGGCACTCATAATCTTTAATTTTAATCTTAATAGTAGGTTCCCACTCATCATAAAGCTTTCTAGGGATAGAAACTTCCAACTCAAGTTTTTCTTCAAAAGATTTCATCATAGCATCAACGATATGTTTAGTAAAAGCTTTATTTTGATTATAAGCATGAGGAGAATTCAACATGGATTACAACAAGGAAATACAATCTATCAAAGAACAATTATCATAGTTAAAGTCCTTGAAATCCAAAAGAGTGGGTTCATTGCTACTTAAAGTTTTGACCTCTCCAATCCCACTTTTATTAATTTTTGCATCAAGATCTATAAACTCCGAATCATTGGGACGCCTTCTAGCTAAAGTTGACTCATCTCCAGTCCCATCTTTATCAAGATTTATATTAGAAAACAAATATTCAATAGGAGTCACATCAATCACTTTAAGATCTTCATCATTATTTTCACGAGAAATTGAAGAACACGCTTTTACAAGCCAATCTCGCTTAGCGCGCATCCTAACGGTTCTTTCTTTACATTCATCAATAGAAATTCTCATAGCTTTTAGAGAAACTTTTTGGGAACTAATAAATTCTAGCGGTTCTTTCTTTACATGCATCCTAGCGGTTCTTTCTTTACATTCATCAATAGAAAACTTTTTGGGAACTAATAAATTCTTCAATATTATTCTCAAGATCAGAGGGCATCTTATTATAATTTCCATAAGAATTGTTTATAGTAATTACCATAATTATTAGAGGCATTACTAGGAAACAACCTAGGGTTGAAATTACCTCTATACGCATTATTACCAAAATTGTTCCTACCAACAAAATTCACATCCATAGATTTATTATTATTTCCAATCAAAGAAGACAAAGGCATATCATTGGGATCAATAAGAGCACTCTTACTAGCAAATAATTTCATTAATTCATCCATCTTTCCACTCAAAGTATTTATTTCTTCAATTGCATGCACTTTTTTACAAGTGGAAGATCTTTCGGTATGCCATTGAGAGTAATTTGCCATAATATTATCTAGGAGTTTAGTAGCTTCTCCTAATGTGATTTCCATAAAAGTATCACCCGCGGCGAAATCCAAAAGATTTCTAGATGCAAAATTCAATCCCGCATATTTTTTTGTATAATCATCCATAAACTCAAACCATGCATAGGACAATTTCTTATCATCAATTTCATCCTCTCCCAAGATTGTGCAACATGCTCATGATCAAGTTGCTTAAAATTCATTATATCGTTCCTAAGGGAGATGATCTTAGCGGGCGAAAAATACTTGGAAATAAAAGCATCTTTACACTTATTCCATGAATCAATACTATTTTTAGGCAAAGATGAAAACCAAGTTTTAGCACGATCTCGTAGTGAGAATGGAAATAGCTTCAATTTAACAATATCATTATCCACATCTTTCTTCTTTTGCATATCACACAACTCAACGAAAGTATTTAGATGGGATGCGGCATCTTCACTTGGAAGGCCAGAAAATTGTTCTTTCATAACAAGGTTCAGCAAAGCGGCATTAATTTCATAAGATTCCGCACTAGTGGCGGGAGCAATCGGAGTACTAATAAAATCATTATTATTAGTGTTGGAGAGAACAACTTGGCGGGAGCAATCGGAGTACTAATAAATCGGAGTACACAACTTGGTATTCTCTTGAGTCATCGTAACAAAGCAAGCAATCTAACACACAAGCAAACGAAAAGACGAACGGAAGAAGGGCGAATAAAAAGGCAAATCTTTTTGTATTTTTCTGAAAATCATTTTAGAAGTGGGGGAGAGGAAAATGAGAGGTAAATGGCAAATAATGTAATGCAAGAGATGAGAGTTTATAATGGGTACTTGGTAGGCTTGATGTAGAACCTCCCCGGCAACGGCGCCAGAAATTCTTCCTGCTACTTCTTGAGCTTGTGTTGGTTTTTCCCTTGAAGAGGAAAGGGTGATGCAGCAAAGTAGAGATAAGTATTTCCCTCAGTTAGAGAACCAAGGTATCAATCCAGTAGGAGGCACAAGCAAGTCTCCAATCTATGCACCTACACAAACAATCAAACACTTGCACCCAACGCGATAAAGGGGTTGTCAATCCCTTCACGGTCAATTGCAATGATGAGATCTGATAGAGATAGATATAAAAGATTACTAAAATGTAAAATAAAATAAAAGTAAATAAATTGCAGCAAGATATTTTTGGTTTATAGATCTGAAAATATATAAGATAAAATAGACTCGGGGGCCATAGGTTTCACTAGAGGCTTCTCTCTTGAAGGAAAATAATACGGTGGGTGAACAAATTACTGTCGAGCAATTGATAGAAAAGCGCAAAGTTATGACGATATCCAAGGCAATGATTATGCATATAGGCAGCACGTCCGTGTCAAGTAGACCATAACGATTCTACATCTACTACTATTACTCCACACATCGACCGACTCCTGCCTGCATCTAGAGTATTAAGTTCAAGAGAACAGAGTAAAGCATTAAGTAAGATGACATGATGTAGAGGGATAAACTCAAGCAATATGATGAAAACCCCATCTTTTTATCCTTGATGGCAACAGTACAATACGTGCCTCGCTACCCCTACTATGTCACTGGGTGAGGACACAACAAGATTGAACCCAAAACTAAGCACCTCTCCCATTGCAAGAAGAACCAATCTAGTTGGCCAAACCAAACCGATAATTCGAAGGGAAATACAAAGATATCAAATCATGCATATAAGAATTCAGAGAAGATTCAAATAATATTCATAGATAATCTGATCATAAATCCACAATTCATCGAATCTCGACAAACACACCACAAAAGAATATTACATCGGATAGAACTCCAAGAACATCGAGGACAACATGGTATTGAAGACCATAGAGAGAGAAGAAGCCATCTAGCTACTAGCTATGAACCCGTAGGTCTGAGGTAAACTACTCACGCTTCATCGGAAGGGCAATAGGGTTGATGTAGATGCCCTCCGTGATCGAATCCCCCTTCGGCAGATCGCCGGAAAAGGCCCCAAGATGGGATCTCACGGGAATAGAGGCTTGGGGCGGCGGAAAAGTATTTTCGTGGATGCCTCTGATGGTTTGGGAATATTTGGGAATTTATAGGCCGAAGATTAGGGTTAGAGGAGCTCCGAGGGACCCACAAGGCAGGGGGCGCGCCCTTGCCGTCGCCTCGTGACTCCTTTCCTTGGTCTCCAAGTCCTATGTGTGTCTTCTGGTCCAAGAAAAATCATCGTAAAGTTTTATTCCGTTTGGACTCCGTTTGATATTCCTTTTCTGCGAAACTCAAAAACAAGGAAAAAACAGAAACTGGCACTGGGCTCTGGGTTAATAAGTTAGTCCCAAAAATAATATAAAATAGCATATTAATGCATATAAAACATCCAAAACAGATAATATAATAGCTTGGAATAATAAAAAATTATAGATACGTTGGAGACGTATCAACGCGTAAGAGGGGTTGTCAATCCCTCACGGGTAAAAGGTAGATTGGTTTGTATGATTTTGGGTAAATAGATCTCGCGGTAACATAAAATAAAATAAATAAAGAAAAAGTGCAGCAAGGTATTTTTGGGTTTTTAGAATAATAGATCTGAAAACAAAAGCAAATAAAAATAGATCTCAAAGCAAATATGATAAAGAATAGACCTGGGGGCCGTAGATTTCACTAGTGGCTTCTCTCGAGAAAAATAACATACGGTGGGTAAACAAATTACTGTTGGGCAATTGATAGAACTTCAAATAATTATGATGATATCCAGGCAATGATCATTATATAGGCATCACGTCCAAGATTAGTAGACCGACTCCTGCCTGCATCTGCTACTATTATTCCACACATCGACCGCTATCCAGCATGCATCTAGTGTATTAATTTCATGGAGAAATAGAGTAATGCAATAAGAACAATGACATGATGTAGACAAGATCTATTCATGTAGGAATAGACCCCATCTTGTTATCCTTAATGGCAATGATCAATACATGTCTTGCTGCCCCTTCTGTCACTGGGAAAGAACACCGCATGACCGAACCCATCACAAAGCACCTCTTCCCATGGCAAAAAGAAATCGATCTAGTTGGCCTAACTAAACCAAAGATTCGAAGAAGAAATACGAGGCTATAAGTAATCATGCATATAAGAGATCAAAGAAACTCAAGTAACTTTCATGGATAAATAGATCTGATCATAAACTCAAAGTTCATCGGATCCCAACAAACACACCGCAAAAAGAGTTACATCAAATAGATCTCCAAGAGACCATTGTATTGAGAATCAAAAGAGAGAGAGGAATCCATCTAGCTACTAACTACGAACCCGTAGGTCTATAATGAACTACTCACGCATCATCGGAGAGGCACAAATGAGGATGATGAACCCCTCCGTGATGGTGTCTAGATTGGATCTGGTGGTTCTGGAACTTGCGGCGGCTGGAATTGTGTTTCGTTGACTTCCCTAGGGTTTTTGGATTTTCGGGGTATTTATAGAGCAAAGAGGCGGTGTGGGAGGCTACCGAGGTGGGCACAACCCACCATTGCGCGCCTGGGCCCCCAGGCGCGCCCAGGTGGGTTGTGCTCCCTTCGGAGCCCCCCTCTGGTACTTCATTGGCCCAACAGGTGTCTTCTGGTCCAGAAAAATTCTCCAAAAAGTTTCGCTGCGTTTGGACTCCGTTTGGTACTAATATTCCGCGAAGTAAAAAACAAGCAAAAAACAACAACTGGCACTGGGCACTATGTCAATAGGTTAGTCCCAAAAAAATAATATAAAGTTGCTATAAAATGATTGTAAAACATCCAAGAATGATAATATAACAGCATGGAACAATAAAAAAAATTATAGATATGTTGGAGAGTTATCAAGGCCAAAGAGCCCAAAATAAAAAAAAGAGGCCAAAGAGCCCAAAGTAAAAAAAATAAAAAATGAGAGAAAAGAGAGAAGGGACAATGTTACTATCGTTTTCCACACTTGTGCTTCAAAGTAGCACCATGTTCTTCATGATAGAGAGTCTCTTATTTTGTCACTTACATATGCTAGTGGGAATTTTTCTTTATAGAACTTGGCTTGTATATTCCAATGATGGGCTTCCTCAAATTTCCCTAGGTCTTCGTGAGCAAGCAAGTTGGATGCACACCCACTTAGTTTTCTTTTGAGCATTCATACAGTTATAGCTCTAGTGCATCCGTTGCATGGCAATCCCTACTCACTTGCATCGATATCAGTTGATGGGCATCTCCATAGCCTATTAATTTGCCTAGTTGATGGGAGACTTTCTCCTTTTTGTCTTCCCCTCACAACCTCCACCATATTATATTCCACCTATAGTGCTATATCCATGGCTCACGCTCATGTATTGCGTGAAAGTTGAAAAAGTTTGAGAACATTAGAAGTATGAAACAATTGCTTGGCTTGTCATCAGGGTTGTGCATGATAAATACTTTGTGTGATGAAGATAGAGCATGACAAGACTATATGATTTTGTAGGCATAACTTTCTTTAGCCATGATATTTTGAGAAGACATGATTGCTTTATTAGTATGCTTGAAGTATTATTGTTTTTATGTCAATATTAAACTTTTGTTTTGAATCTTATGGATCTGAATATTCATGCCACAATAAGAAAGATTACATGATAAACATGTTAGGTAGCATTTCACATCAAAAATTCTATTTTTATCATTTACCTACTCGAGGACGAGCATGAATTAAGCTTGGGGATGGTTGATACGTCTCCAACGTATCAATAATTTTTGATTGTTCCATGCTATTATATTATCAATCTTGGATGTTTTATATGCATTAATATGCTATTTTATATCATTCTTTGGGAACCTATTAACCTAGTGCCCAGTGCCAGTTGCTGTTTTTTCCTTGTTTTTGTCTTTTACAGAAAATCAATACCAAACGGAATAAAACTTTATGATGAATTTTCTTGGACCAGAAGACAACCATGAAGCTTCGAGAAGAGGCCAGAAGACCCACGAGGGGGCCACAAGCCCTAGGGGCATGCCCCAGGGGGGCGCCCCTAGGCTTGTGGGCCCCCTGTGGCTCTCCTAACCCTAATCTCAGCTCTATAAGTACCCAAATATTCCCCTTATGTCAGAGGGCACACCAAAAGTACTTTTCCGCCGCCGCAAGCTTTCTCGTGAGATCCCATCTTGGGGCCTTTTCCGGCACTCCGCCGGAGGGGGGTTTGATACGTCTCCAACGTATCTATAATTTTTTATTGTTCCATGCTATTATATTATCAATCTTGGATGTTTTATATGCATTAATATGCTATTTATATCATTTTTTGGGAGTAACCTATTAACCTAGTGCCCAGTGCCAATTGCTGTTTTTTCCTTGTTTTTGTCTTTTACAGAAAATCAATACCAAACAAAGTCCAAACTAAACAAAACTTTACGATGATTTTTCTTGGACCAGAAGACAACCACGAAGCTTCGAGAAGAGGCTAGAAGACCCACGAGGGGCCCACAAGCCCTAGGGGCGGGCGCGCCCCTAGGCTTGTGGGCCTGATACGTCTCCGTCGTATCTACTTTTCCTAATGCTTTTGCTCTTGTTTTGGACTCTAATTTGTATGATTTCAATGAAACTAACCCGGACTGACGCTGTTTTCAGGAGAACTACCATGGTGTTGTTTTTTGTGCAGAAATAAAAGTTCTCGGAATGGAACAAAACTTTTTGGAGAATTGTTTTGCAATAAAAGAAAAATACTGGAGCCAAGAACCACCGGAGGGGGGGGCCCTGGTTGAGCACAACCCACTAGGGCGCGCCACCCCCTCCAAGCGCGCCCAGGTGGGTTGTGCCCACCTGGTGGCCCCGCAGACCCTAATCCCAACTCCTTAAATACCTATTTTCAGAGAAAAAATCAGGGAGGAAGAATTATCATGTTTCACGAGACGGAGCCGTCGCCGCTTCTTGTTCTTCATCGGGAGGCCAGATCTGGAGTCCGTTTGGGGCTCCGGAGAGGGGAGTCTTCGATCTTCGTCATCACCAACCCTCCTTCATCGCCAATTCCATGATGCTCCCCACCGGGAGTGAGTATTTCCTTCGTAGGCTCGCTGGTCGGTGAGGAGTTGGATGAGATTCGTCATGTAATCGAGTTAGTTTTGTTAGGGCATGATCCCTAGTATCCACTATGTTCTGAGATTGATGTTGCTATGACTTTGCTATGCTTAATGCTTGTCACTAGGGCCCGAGTGCCATGATTTTAGATCTGAACCGTTTATGCTTTCACCATTATATCTATGTTCTAGATCCGATCTTGCAAGTTATATACACCTGCTACGTGTTATGATCCGTAAACCCCGGAGTGACAATAGTCGGGATACTTTTCGGTGATGACCATAGTTTGAGGAGTTCATGTATTCACTATGTGTTAATCACTACTGCAGGATGCGGCTAATGCGACACTACGATTAGAGACCCTTTGACAAAACTGTGTGCGATGCATTAATCGCAAACGGTGATGTAAAAAAACCGTAAAAAAAGATGCAAAACATTTGCGATGAAGGATACATCAAACACGGTTCAGATTTTAGTTGCATGTGCGATGTGGGGCATATGGTTGATCCATACGAACAGTTTACGATGAGACAGAACAATAGAAATAGGCAGCCATATCAAGGTGTGTGCGATATACGGTATAGAGTTCGCTCCGATGAATCGTTTGCGATGATCGAGTTGAACACAAACGATTCGGCGTAACAAGATGTGTGTGATACCCAGCAAACAGGTCGGTAATCAGAATTGTGTGCGATCATTATAGACAGCCCATACGGTCCTTTTTTGTGAATTGTGTGCTTGTCAGGGCACACAATTCAAGAAACCAACATGTGGGCGATAATGTAAAAGATCTCTGTTGAATACGTATTACTAACCCTCTACGATTAGATTGATAGGGGAAACAGAGATAACAAATTAATATAAGCGAACGGAAACAGAGATATATACAGTCTACTTAATTTAGTCCTTCTTGTTGTTGTTTTGTTGTTGTTGGATGGCCCCGCGACATCGTCTTGGCGAGGACGCTTCTTGCCGCTGACCGTTGACTTTTCATCGCTGCCGTCGTCGTCATCGCCGTTGCTATCGTCGTCGTCCTCCTCCTCATTCGACCATTCCTCCTCATCATCATCGTCGTCCTCTTCTTCGTCCTCCGATGACTCCTCGTCCATCTGGTTGTCGTCTGACGACTCCAGAGGCGGCGTCCCTTCCATGATCCGGATATAATCGAGGTCTGGGCTCGACACCGGACTCATGGAAGACGAACGGGATGATTCCAATGTTGACCTATCATCGGACACCAGACTGCTGGCAGAACTGTCGTCCTCGCTGTCGCTCGACATGGCTGTGGTCGTATAAAAACCGCGAGAAAGCGAGATTGCATAGTGTGTGCAAGTGTGTAGCGTGGCCTGCCGGGGACGATGAAGATGGTGGACACTTAAGCGGGGTATGCAGAGAAGAGGAATGCCAATTGAAGCGGGGGTTGATGTATTATCTAACCGCTGATATAATTAACCGCATTTATTTGTACCCAGTCGCTCCAAATTTCCGGGGTTGCGCAGTTCTCAATGTGATAATTAATTACACACACGCGTTGGAGCGTCCAAATATGAAACAAGCATTTTTAGTAGTACTTCTACTCCCTCCGTACCGGCGACCTAGGTGGGGGAAAAACGAGAGAACTTGATGATTATTTGGTAATCAATACCATTGCGTGCAGAGAATTGACCATTGCATGCATGGTATGCTAAGTAGTCTGAAGTCATTGAATGCATACTAGCTACAGGACTCCTATTGGCTGATTTATTTTTTCAGGAGAAAAACAAGGAACGAGTTTTGGGATTATTTGGTTTTCGTAATGTGACTTATGCACTGGTACCGGTACGAACGGAGTAGGACAGTTGGCAAGCAATACATTGAGCTCTTCTTATTGATGAAGCCTGTAATAATCAAACTACAAAGGAAAAGAAAAAAAGACAAAGGAAAATATCTGCATGAATCTTCGCGTAACATCAATGGCATAGGACCTAGATGTGCATTACTTAGAGCACATCTAGATGTGCTTTAGCAATACTGTCAAACAAAACCCCTAATCATCATTGCAAGCCACGCATAGAACATGGCTAATGCGACAACCACAACTACACATGCTAGTTCCTTCTTGTCTCTTGCTTTCATCTATTGCCTATGATTGATTTTTTCTTGCTTCATCGTACTGATTATACATTCTAGATTAGCCAGTTTCTTCTTCAGCTTTATGTTATCTTCTGCAAGCTTGGTGATAACACTCCGAGCCCATCCATGCCATTCTTCATCCAGCCAGTTAACAAAGGCACAAGCCTCATATCCCTACCAATGTTAAATAGTATTTAGGATGAGCGGTGGCATTAACTCAAGTAAAATGATGAACTTGATACTAACCTCTAAGGGGCAACTGAGAAACCGCCTGCCAATGTCGAATCCCTCCGTGCATACATGTCGAGCGGTAGTGTGCCCGTGCACACAACTCAACTTTTGGTACTTCTCGGTGGCGCAAAACTCGGAGTTGAACTCGTGTTGCGGGAGTCTGGAATCATGCTCCGGACCCGGCGGCAGATCGCTTTCCTGGGGGGGGGGGGGTCATTCAGGACGGATTTAGCAGGGAGCTACTTTGGACATGCTAAAAAAGATCGAGATAGATTGGAACCTGACAGGATGATTCGGATCCGTAGTACACCTGCCTTCTGATGACCTTAGGCAAGTGCTCAACGGTGACCGCCGTCATGGCGGCGCTGCCGAGTGCGGCGATATGAGTAGGAGCAGCCGCACCGAAACCATCAGCACCACTCGTCCGCATTCCCCCAATGTCAGCACCATGCGAGGGAATTTGGAGGCTATCTAGGTGTCGGTGCAACAGACCCTGGGTCCATTGCACGGACTGTGCACAGGCCCAGAGACAAGATTACGAGACCAATGTCAGACAAAGCAAGGAGGATCGGTTCCCTGGAAGGATCCAAGTGCAGGTCAAGAAGGCCGAGGTGAGCCAGAGGAGCAAGGCGTCACTAAGAGAAGGACCTACCTTGCCGGGCAGGCGAGCCCGGCAAGGTTGGGTTTTGCCCCGGAAGCAAGCTCCCAGATCGTCCCGGCAGGCCTGCTGGGGCTGGCGGAGGCAAGCCACTCCACCGCTCCACCTCACAAGCGACGCAAGTCATTAATCAGAGCGGTGTCGAGCTCCAAGGTGACTAAGTGGCTGCTTTTTGCCACATGGTAGCCACTTCCTACAGCAAACACCTCCATATGACACCCGTCCTGAGACGTGTCAAACGAGCAGGCGCGAAGCTGGCAAAACAGCCCGGCAGGACCTGTCGGGCGAGCTGTGATGTGACACTGAGCAGCGCATTTAATGCGCTCTGTCAGCCTGTGGAGTTAGGTATGATAGCACTGTTAGCTATCTAATCAGTACACAAAGGCTGATTTGCCACTGTGGTGACCCCTTAATCTATAAAAGGAGGCCCGTGGCGATCGTAGAAGAGGTTGGACCCTCGCATATTCATACGCGCATAGCCACTCTCGCCCCTAGAGCAACCTTGCCGGGTGAGTGTGCTACGTCCATCACCATTATCCACCATCAATCCACCAAAGCAGGAGTAGGGTTTTACACCTCACGGCAGCCCGAACCTAGGTAAAGACTGCCCGTGTGATCTCTGTCGTGCTGCGTGACGCTTCTCCGCTCTTTGTGCAACGTGCCCATCCCCCTGCCGAACCAAAAGGGGCTTATGGCCCCATAGGTGGCCGTGGTTTCCCACGACATCTTTGGCGCGCTAGGTAGGGGGATCACTTGCGCGAACCCGAGAGCGTACGCTGTGCGTCATCTTCATCGACATTTTCATCGTCAACGGCATCATTGGCTATGGCGCACAAGAAGAAACCCGGAGCTGCAAATCACCCGTCCACCTCGAAGGCTTTGCCGCCTGCGACTGCCGACGTCGCGGGGAATGCGGGGGCTCGCGAGGGTGTGGATGTCGCGGGGGACGTGGTCGGCGCAGGCGGCGCCGTCGCCACCTCCCCCACGGCCGAAGCAGGAACGGGAGGCACCAGGGAAGGACAACATCGGCAACATCCCAACGGCCATGTTCCACGAGGTACGGATGGAGGGATCATTCTGCCTGAACCCCTTCTCCTCTCCAACGGGCATAGCCGCAGTGGTGATGCTCGTTCTGGGGTGAACCGCGACCCTCCGGCCACCCCCGCTGCGGGCGCAACCACAGGGCACGCGCCACCCCCGGGGCGGGCTGACCTAGCTACTATGCCCAACGGAGCCGCTGGCCCTCAAGCGCCTCCGCCGTGTCACCATGCCATCCAAACGGCTGGTTCGCAACAGCAAGGGCTCGGCGCGGTCACCGCCGGCAACATCAGGAGCCGAGCGACACTACGATCTAAGTTGTGTTCACCTATGCCAAGAACTGCCTCAGAGGCCATGGCGCGAGCCCAACTGCTGTTGAGATTTCCACCGGTGGCAGACCAGATGGATGAGTGGCGAGCCACTATCCAAAGTCTAATTGGTTTTGCCGAGGCGGAAGGATCACAACAGGCCGGACCGCCACGGCCTTCCCAGGCAGCAACGATGGCTCGTGCGGCTGGCCGCGCGGGAGGGTCCACCCTCACGGTGCAATCCCGAACACGGCAAGCCGCCCGGGAGCAGCAAAACCAAGCACCCGATGACGTCTCGATGGCCTTGTCAGACCCTCGAGCGCGTCAAGGCCGACAGCGTGCCCCGAAGGGCAGGCGAGGGGAAGCCACGCGCGTCATCGACCAGTGGCACCGCGACAACTCCCGCCGGTCCAATGGGTGCGATGGCCCCGATGTCGACGAGCCCGTGCACGGAGATGGCAGGTGCCTGCCTTTTGAGGTTGGGTGCCCCGCCTTCACCCGTGAGCTGCGGCAAGTCCGTTGGCCGTCCACTCGCACGTTCAAGCCAGAGATACCCGAGAAGTATGATGGGAGACTAAACCCGGCAGAGTTCTTGAGCATCTACACCATCGCTGTTCAAGCTGCCGGGGGAAGAGATGAGAAGGTGTTCGCCAACTACTTCCCTTTGGCCCTCAAGTCAAATGTGAGGTCTTGGCTGATGCACCTGCCGGAGAACTCCATTTCGACCTGGGCTGACCTGTGCCACGAGTTCATTGGTGCCTTTACGGGCGGCCATCAAGAACCAGGGCGGCCCAGCGACTTGCAGCATCTCCAGCAGAAAGAAGGAGAAACTCTACGGAAGTACTTGCAGAGATTCAGCCGAGTCCACAGAAATATCCCAGATATCCACCCAGCTGCGGTGATAGCTGCCTTCCAATCCAACATGCGCAACCGCAGGATACGTTCCAAGATGAACGTTCGGTTGCCCAAGACTGTGAAGAAGCTCTATACTTTAGTGGACAAATGTGCTCGGGTGGAGAAGGGGAGGAAACTCCCTGGAGAGGAAGATTGCGTCGACATCGACTCAGAAGATGGCGACGAGACCATCAGTAAGAAGAAGAAGAAGAACAAGAAGCACAACAAGAAGCGCAAGGATAAGACAGTGATGACTGTTGAGGGGTCAGGCATGCCTAGTACCGGCAAGAAGGCCAAGGCTGAAGCCCCTAGCAGGGAGGCTACCACATGCACTGACTGCTGGGAGGCAGCGGCTGCCGAGAAAGCTGGGAAAAGTGATGGACCGTACTGCAAGATTCATCGGACCAAGGGCCATGATCTCCAGGACTGTCATCAGGTTGAGCAGCTTGTCAAGAGGCAGAAGGCTGAGTATGAGAAGCGCGATAAGGAAAAAGGTCAGAATGGCGCTGGCGGGAAGGGTCGGGGTGGTGAAGCAAATCGCCCCGGCAAGGTTCCTCGGAACCAAGGGAAACCCGCCAAAGGCCGAGAGAAGGAGGATTGCAGTAATGAGAGTGATAGAGGGAATGAAGAGGAAACCAGCGAGCAGGAATTCCAGAAGGCCACTAACGCCCTGTGCATTGATGGGGGTGCATCTTTGCACTCCTCTCACCGCCAACCTAAATAGTGGGTACGTGAGGTCAATGCCGTGGAGCCAGCGGCAGATTCTTGAAAGCCGCTCAAGTGGTCACGCACGCCCATCATCTTTGATGAAGAGGATCACCCCGACCGCATTACTGCGGTAGGGTGCTTGCCATTGTTGGTCTCACCAACAATTCGCAACCTCAAGGTCACAAAGATGCTGGTTGACGGCGGGGCCGGGTTGAATCTGATTTCCCCAAAAGTTATCAGCAAACTCCAGATAGCAGAGGAAGAGCTTAAGGTCACAGGCACGTTTCAAGGAGTCAATCCCGGCAGGAGCCGTCCTAAGGGAAAGATTATGTTGCAAGTGACATTTGGAGGGGATTTGAACTATAGGACTAAGAAAATTGTGTTTGATGTGGTTGACCTCCCCCTGCCGTACAACGGGATCCTTTGGCGCTCGACCCTGGCCAAGTTCACGGCAGCATCCCACTATGCCTACAACACCTTGAAGATGCCAGGGCCGATGGGCGTCATTTTTGTTCCGTCGGACAAGAAAGACGCAAATATTTGCGTGAATAAGATGTACCGGGACGTGGTCGCGGCAGAGGTCATGGAAGCCACAGTTCCCGCCAGGGGAAAGCATAGCAGAGGCACTGGCAAGGAATCTAGAAAGCGTACCTCTGCGGAATGCGCCGCGCCCGTTGATGACATGCCAGAGAGTTCCAACAGCAAGAGATCCAAGGCTGCTCCACCCCAAGTGAAAAAGGTTGCGGCAGGGTTGGCTGGCGTTGATGGTACTTTCACTATCAGCGCCACCCTTGATGACAAATAGGAAAGCACGCTCGTTGCCTTCCTACAGGCGAATATCGATGTGTTTGCCTGGCAACCATCTGATATCCCCGGTGTTCCCAGGGAGGTAATCGAGCACCACCTTGCTGTCTGCCCACATGCCCGACCCGTTAAGCAGAAGGTTCGGAAGCAGGCCTTGGAGCAGCAGCAGTTCATTGCCGAGAAAATCAAGAAACTTGAAGCAGCTGGTTTGGTCAGAGGGGTACTGTACCCAACATGGTTAGCAAACCTAGTGGTTGTGCGCAAGGCTAATGGAAAATGGAGGCTTTGTATAGATTTC